>CM074800.1:3309364-4550446 GCA_037356375.1 Drosophila affinis | reverse complement strand
GCACCACACAAAAGTGCGTAAACCAGAGAGAGAGAGAGAGACCATCCATCCAAGCCATACCCATGCCCCTTCTCTAGTCCCTGCTGGCATCTCATCCTAGTCAGTCCCCTCTTGCCATATAGACAAAGGCCATTCACAGTTCACACACCGACCACAGACACAGAGCAGAGACCCCTGTCTGTTGTTGGGACTTAGGTTGGTTTGGGGCTGGGGGGCTTCCATGAAATTAGTATGACAAGTTGACCATGCTCCTGCCATGAGCAAAACCAACAAAATCAAAAGCAAAAGCAAACCAGAGCAGACAGCAGAGCAGACAGCATAACTGTGAAGCAATTATCAAAATGTCTAAAGTGCTGTTGAAGCACTGCTGCTCGTAGTCGTACTCGTACGTATACGTAATATCGCACATACGCAGTGTTGAGCAGCAGCAGCAAGTGGAGAAAGCCGAAATAAAATCCTGTTGATGTGCAGCTTACATCCCCGCCCCCACCCCCGCCCTTAGCTACCGCTCCGTTTATTTTTGAGGGCTCCAAAAATGTGGCAACTTTTTTTTGTCGGTTAGCCAATATTGAGTCGGTATTGGATTGCCTCGAACAGAACATCGAGTGAGCAAACACCAACGGGCGGCAAGGGGGGGGGGGGGCTGAAACTTACTTGCTGCTGGATTTATTGATAGTTTTGCCAGCCCCTTTTGAGTGGGCAAAGCTAATAGACTGTATAATGGCTGGGGGGGAGGCGGAAACATATCTCATTTCATCTCTTCGTTTTTCAGCATTTAGCATTTGTTTGACTTTAAAATGTATTTTACATTTCAGTCTCTGCTTCGGGCAGATGTTGGCTCTTAAATCGAGGTGGAAATGTGAGGGAAATATCAATGAGAATTGGGGCACGAAAGTGCCTCCCCTGGTGATATGTTTTCCTCCCCCTTTAATAGCTACTTCTGTTTGGCATCTCCAATTGCCGCTTCTCTCTCTCCCTCTCTCTCAACTGATTGCACTTTGCCTAAAATTGCTGCACTTGAACAAGGTGCTTTAATTGCCACGCCCCAGGAACAACACCCGCCCCCCACGAAAGCCATCCACCCCATTAGCAAATACAACCAGCGACGACTACTATAATTATAATCCGTCCCATTCCCATACACCCCGCTTATCCTGAATTCAGAGTGGACTTTGCCATCGTGCGGCGTAAATGGCAGGCACAAACTTTGTTGCTGCTCCGCTTCGCTGCCGCTGCTTCTGCCACTGCCTCTGCTGCTGCTATTGCGGGTCTAAATGAGTTGGGTCATATCTATACACCAGCAATCATTCCCGTACATATGTATGTACATGTGTGTACATGCTATGTACTCCCATATGGGTTTTGTATACCTAGCTAAATGTGCATTCGGAATTCCCTTTTTTTCTGTCCCCCCCCTACCACCAACCGCCATTGTTTTTGCTGTCGCATTTGCCAAGTTTGTAAAGTGCCACTCTCTCTCTCTCTCTCTCTCTACTCTTCCGCTGAGCGCGCACACAATGGAGAACCAATGAAACTGAACTGAGAGCTGGGGATCATCATCGTATAGCTACTTATTCGAAGGGTGGTCTCGTGTCGTGTAACTTTATCTCATCAAGGGATAACCATGCACCTATAGAGAGTGTCGGCCTGTTGCATTCATTCGGAAAGAGAGTTTAGATTAGAAAGAATACAAGCTGCTGTTCCATAGACTCCCATGGATTCCTCGTGTGATATAGGGTACACATTTGGAGTATAAATACGTCGAGGAAGTATTCGAATCATTCTCTCTGTTTGTGTCTTTGCTTTCTCTCCTTTCGTCCTGTTGTCCAACCAGAAGCCTGCCTCCTGCCTGCCTTGTATGTTGCATTGTGTCCGATGCTTTTGGTGTGTTTTTATTACAGCCATTTTTTATTATTATTACACACATCACATGCACAATATATAGATGTACAGATATCTACGAGCAGTACGGATGGGTGGTGAATATCCGTCGTTTTGTGTGTCTCTATCCGTGTTTGCCCCTCAGTATTATTATTATTTCATTCAGTCTGCAATGTTTAGACCAGACCAGACCGTCCGTCTGTCTGTCTGTGCCACTTCCCCTATCTATGTACGTATATCTATGCCACAGACACCCCCAATATTCGCACTGGCGAAAAGCAACACCCTCCCCAAAAGGTATATTAAATATAAGGTACACCATTTCGTATGCGCATTGCAACTGCAAATTGGGTGACAAATGGGTGCCTCACCTTCACCATTTCATATACCCTGCCATGTGTACTATTACTTCCTTCATTTCCTCTGTCCTTTTCCTTTTTTGGCGGCACTTTTCTCTAGATTATTCTCCTTTTTCCTTTGATTGTTCTTCTTGTAGCTTCGCTGCTTCGATTCATTTCGATTTGTAGTTGATAGAAGACAGAGAGACGTGGAGAGAGAGAGAGAGAGACCCAGAGGGCCAGCGATGATAGAGGGCAGAGGGTAGAGGAGCTCTCTCTCTCTCTCGACTATTTTATTTCATTTTACTTGTACTTTTTCTTTTTATTTGAGTTATTTGTGCCTTTTTTTATGAGCCTCCGCCTCCTCCGCCGACTGCCTGCCTGCCTTTGTTACTGTATTTTACTTCTTTCTTTCTTTTTTTTCCATGATTTTTGTGCCGCTGCCGAGATTTATTATTGTTTTCAGGCTACGTGTATATGCATATGTATGTGAGGGTGAGGGGGGCTTTCGGCATGTAGCTAAAGCTTTTTGCAAATCCACAGTGGATTGGATTTTTGTCCGCCAGCTCCGTCGCTGCCGCCGCCGACGCCGCCACCGTCGGCGTCATCATCGTCTCGTCGTCTCTCTTGTAAGCTACTCGACTTTACGCTGCTGTGCTGCCATTGTCGGCGGCGTCGGCGTCGCGACGTCGAACAGCTGCCAGTGATGAGCATTCAGCTAGCTTTTGTTGTTGTTTTTGTTGCTGCCTTTGGTTACGGCTTAGTGAGAAGCTTTAAAACGAAATACTATCAAAAGTGGCACACATTTAGTTTTGGTGCATTTCTGCCGACCTCTACTTGAATGTTTCTGAAAATTGGTAACACTTGACAGTGTGTTGGCCTTAATTAGGGATCCCCAGCCATTTACACTTATCCCCCAAGAACATTTTAACGTCGAATATTAATTGAAGCATTTGCTTTGCTTCATAGATTTGTAGTGTTTTTCTTTATTTATTGTTAGCCCTGACAGCTATTGGCTTAAGAACTGTATTTTTAGCCTCCTCCATTTATAAATAAAATAAAAATGTATTATTGAAATCTGCTATTTATAGCCATTTTTTTCTGTGTGTGAATTGACAGACACCTCAACACCGTTCGTTCCCTAGCAGTTGGCATTGAGTGCTGCCCTCCCCTCTCTCTCCCTGACTATCATCTACTACGTCTCTCCTACTCTCTCGCTCCGCCTATCACTATCCATCGTGTATGTGTGTGTGTCTGTGTGTGCGGCGCAACTTGGGCGCAGTTTAATGCACTCTACACTCCACTCTACACACAGTTGGTTCGTTTCGTTTCGACCGTCCTGTCTCCTCTCCTCTCCACTTCCCTTCGTCCCACAAACATAGCCAGGCTTTTGTTAGCATATGTCAGTGTTTTTTCCCAACTCTCTCTCTCTCTCTGTTTTCCACTCTGGTTCTCTTTGGTCTTTTATCATCCATCGTTTTGGCATTGTTGTTTTAAAGGATCTGCTCCCATTTGTTGCTAACATTTGCAAATAGTCAACTCATCAAGCCTTTAGCATCCGTCCTCCACACACACACACACACACCCACACAACACCCCACCTCTCGCGCTGTCCTTCCTTGGGGTCCTTTGTCGGAAAAGCTCAATGGGCTTTTCACTATCAAAAAGCTCAATTTCTGGGCTTGGCTTGGCCTTTGACTGTAACTGTAACTGTGTGTGTGCCAAGGGGGGGAAGGGTAAAAGAGGGGAGGGGTAAGGGTAAGGGAAGCGGCTTTTGTTGTCCACTTATGTGTTCAGAGTCCTGACTTCTAAATGGACTTGTTGATGGGCACTTTTCAAGTTTTCTTTTTTCAACTACTACGAAAGTTAAGCCTCTGATAAATGAATGTAATGTACAATATGTGTGCATATAGTACATACATACGTATGTATACCAAAAGAAGTAAAAAGTTCCTTGGTATCTTCTTTGAAATGGAATTAAACTGCAGGACGACATATTTTGCCTTGAACTTCCCAGAGGCCACCACTTTTCGACAGGTGCCCTGAGGTTTGATGGGACCAAAATGCTTGAAAAATATGTCAACGTTCCGAAAATTGGAACCACCACAGCAGTCGATATAATGACAGGCTTCTTAATCATTCAAACGAAGCAGCTAGAGGACTACTGGAACCCTCAAACCCCAGGCAGACTCTAACTTCTATGCCTAAAAAAGGAATATACGAGTAGAAATCAAACCTACCATAAACTATCATAAACCTAATATCAAAAATATTAGATTATGGTTTAAGTAAAATTGATTTCTAATAGTAAATAAAAGTTAAAATTTAAGAAAAAAAGATCCCATGTTTCTGGTGTTCCTGCATGATAAACTCTATGATTGAAATTCAGTGATAGAGACTATTTAATGCCTGATATCCTAGCATTCTCAAGGTTTACTTGAAGGAGTATTGAAATCAAACATAACATCTTATAAACACCAAAATTTGTAGGACCCATAAAGCTATAGATAGATTATAGCTATATTTTCTTTTATTGTTAATTTCTATTCTATTCCTTTTACGCAGTATGGCCCTCTCCTTCCTCCTATCCGTACCAAAAATAGCTCAAATTATTGTCCCCTAATTGTCTCCACATTTTCTTTTCCCTTTCTTCTTGGTTTTGTTTAAATCGATTAATTGGTTCTCCAATCGCAATCCCCTTGTAAGCTCGACCAAATCGGATTACATCAGAAGGTGGTTCCGTCACTCGATTAAATAGATCGTATCGCCCCCGCCCACCCAATCTTTATGGAGGGGCAACCCCAATCCCAACAGAAATCCATTTATTGTATATTTTGAAGCACTCACTTTGAATTCGATTTCGATTTCCCCTCGAAAAAGTAGGCGATAAGAAAAAATGCTCTCAACTCACCTGCAAAAAGAAGAGAGGAAGAGAGAGAGAGTGAGAAAATGCGAATAAATATTGGTACGAGTATTTTGTATATGTTTGTGTAAATAGAAATAAAATTAATTAAAGCAGCAGCTCGATGGGAGAGCAACAATTTGCAATCCAAATGTAAGCCAATCGCCAATGGCAGGGGGCGGCAGAGGGGGAAGAGGGGCCAGGGGCGTGGGGGAAGAGGGGCCAGGGGCGTGGGGGAAGAGGGGCCAGGGGCGTGGGAGAATGAGCGGGACAAAGCGAATGACTGAAAAAATCACAAACACTCAATATACAGTGGGGGGAGGGGCTATTGGGGCTACTTGAAAGATTATCTTGTACCAATTTTGGTGCAAAATTTAATGTAATAAAAAATAATTCATATAATTTATATTTAAAATCATTCTAATAGTAATTGTAGACATATGGGTAAAAAATATCTATAATTCAATAGTTTCCCAATTATTTGACCGCCAGTGTAAAAACAAAAACCCCCAAAGGGAGAGCGAGAAAGAAAAAACAACAGATGCTGACGCAAAGACAAATAATAATAATAAAAAAAAGAAGCAAAACGTAAAACACAATCAAATAAAATAAAACAAAAACACACAGAAAGCAGCGAATCGACAAGAGTGCAAACACAAATGCCGACAGCGACAGCGAGACAGCAACAGAGTCAAAGCAAATGGCAGCAAGAAAGCAGCAAGAGTGACAAAGAGGGAGAGAGGCAAACGACAACGATCGGAGAGGAGAGGGGTTGTGTGTGCTCTCTCTCTCTCTCGGTTGTGTTGTGTTGTTGCTGCCGCCTCTATTGATTGTCAAATGAGTTTGACGCGCGAGTTGTCAACTTTTCTTTTGCTTCTTTGCTTCCTTTTGTCTTTCGTTTTTGTTGCTTTTTTGTTGCTTTGCAATTGATTCTTGATTACGTATACGCCGCATATGACAGTTACAGTGTGTGCTAGCTATGAGAAACTCAACAGAGGGAAACTATAGTCAACCAAAGACAAATTAAACACTTAGATGTGTAACGCCCATACAATTCTGTGCTGTATGTAGTGACGTTTTTTAGTAAGAGACAAAATACGCGCTGTCTCGCTTGCAGCAACTCCAGTGCGCCACTGTAACCATTTTCCATCTAAGAAAGTGCTCTCTAAATGATGTTTTAACCAATTTAAACACTCCCCAGAGGGTGCTTTACCTGTACTTTGGTAGTAAGTATTCCCCCCTAGAGGTTCAACAAAAATAAATATTGACAAAATGCTTAAAAAACTACAACGACAAGGGGTAAAGCGAATCGAAGCACTTAAAAGTGCGGGGAAAATTCGGAAAATTATGTATGCGAGTATGCGGTGAGGGGGTGAGGGATATGTATCATCATTTCGATATGCCGTGTAAGTTTCCTTTTGCGTGTCAATTGCCAGGACACGTGCCCACAATTGCGGTTCATTGGCCCCCGGGCGTTGACGAGACATGAAACAGTTAATAATAAAAAAAACAGCAGAGAAAACAGCAAAACCACCAGACCACAGGGAATATGCCACTATACTACAGAGAGTTGAGGGAGTAATGACACTCAGGGACATCACAAAGAGGGAGGAGAGAGAGGGAGAGGGAAGAGCTGGAGAGTTGGAGCCCTCAACTATGAGTGAATCAAATTTAAATAATTATTTAAAGCACGCCAACAAAATTGAGCAGGTTGTTGGCCTTGAAAAATGTTTGGGTATAACCCTCTGATATGTTAGATATTTATTTGAAATATTCCTTCGGACAACCAATCAATATTTGTGGGCCAATTAATCAATGACAATAAAGCACCGTCACTCCGTGGCCTAATGGGTGGATTAACCCACGCAAAACTCCCCCCACACACTGAACGGCAATTACTTAAACAAAGCGGACAATACACCCAACACCCAACCACCCACCCAACGGGTAGCCACACACATGGCCACCACATCGCCACTTGGCCACGCTCATTGGCCATGCTAATGGGCAAAGTGGAGACGCCGAAAAAAAAGCACAAAATTCCGAGGGAAAACCATAGGAAAATTGTCACACGACAACTCCGGCAGCAGCGACATGGACATGGACCACATTGGACGCAGGACATGGTGTTGGAGGCGGGGGGCCTGCGGAGGGGGTTGCTGTGGTTAACACGAAGGCGTGGCTGTTGTGTGGGCGGGTTAATGACTGGCCGCGCTGTGTGATGCCCTGCTGGCAGCAGTCCGGCAGGTCCTGCCTGCTCCTGGTCCACCAACGGGACCCTCTGGCCAAGTTTCCGCCAGGCTCCGTCGTCGACTTGACCAAGCGCAAAAAATTTTGCGTGTCGCGTTTTTCATGGCCAGCATATGGGGCGACAACAAGGGGCAGGCAGTACATACATATACACGCACACACACATGGAACGTGTTGCCGACGTGTTGCATGGACATAACCCAAAAGCCGCCATATCCGCCCATTGCCTGATGATTTAATTGCCCTGCAGGACACACACTTGGGGAGTCTCTCCATTGGCACAATTCTGCATAGTCCTTGGCGCAAATTGAGTAAATTTGAGTAAAGCACTGTCTGATTAATTGGTTTGAGTGGGGAGGGTCTTGGAAGGTGCGGTGGGGGGTAAGTAGAGTCTACCCCCTCCCTTTAAGGGCAGTTCTGATCGAATGCCGCGAGAAACAGAGTCATCGTTGAGCCGTGACAAATAGCGAAATAATCATCTAGCCACCCTCTCTGTTGATCAAACTTAAGGTGTGTGCTAGGTACAGTAGGGAACACAATTGACAAGCTATGAGGAATATATTGAATGACGCAAAGGCATTGCCATAAGGGCATGGTCATTCATCAGGGAAGGGATATGGATACTATTGATTAGATCTACTACCAATCGATGTGTGAGAAACATCTCAAATTATTGACAGGGAATGAATTCCAATAAGTGAATGGCCTTTAGTCGAAGAAAACTACTTTTCTTAGTGGTTTTAGCAGTATTCTAGAGTAATTAAAGAATAAGAGAGGAGAATATTAACTAGCATAATACTAGTACTATTTCGTTTGCTGTGACTAGAGCCCTAACAAGTTTTGTAATATTATAATGATATAAATATATAATATATAAACCTATAAAGGTTAGGTTAGGTTAGGTTACCCCGGACGGCCCTCAACGGGTTCTCTCATAGCCTAGTATGGCCCTTAGTTAGCCGGATTAGTAAGGACCTTTACGTGGGTCTTACTGAGGTTTTGAAGTCACCTAGAATAAAGGTGTTTTTGGCAAAGGCAAAGTTCCCTTGGCGATTTATATTATATAAACTATATTATAATAATAATAAAAGTACAAAATAATACAAGAAGTAAATAAAATCCTTTGCCAATCAAGCATAAACATGGAATAGTCAGAGAGGCATAAACCAATTGTCATTCGAGTTTTGAAACGCACTGTAGCCGCCAGCACACGCCTTCACTGCTGCCGCTGCTACTGTCTCTGTCTCTCTCTATCGCGGGCTCATGCTCGTGCACGTTCACGTTCTGCTGCTCTCTTCGACTATCTTTCATCTATTCGTTGCACACTCTCGCATAAGCACACATGCACACACACACACAGACACAGACAAGGCGGCGTTCGATTCACGCGCGCATCGAACTAATTTTCAAGGACAGATTCACTCGCTCGTTGCTGTTTTTTGTTGTTGTTTATTTGTTGTTGTTTTTTTGCATTTTGTTGATTTGCATAATTCTATGGAGACACTGACCGCTCATCTAAGCAGGGGGGTTGCGTAGGGGCTTGGGGGTGGGTTGGGGAGGGGTCGCACCGGAATAAGTAAATAATTTGTTGTATTTTTCCAAGCAGCTTTTTTTTATTTTTTACTTATTTTTATTGGAATTCTTTTGCAATGTTTATGCAATGTGTTTTTGCATTTCTTTGTTGATAATAATTAGTTTTTTTTTTTATTTTGTGTTTAGTTTTTATGGCTTTGAATTTGTCTTTGATTTGATTTATTATTTCATTTTGCTATTTTATTTGCCTTTTTTTGCTCTGCTAACGTCGCTGCGCTTGGCTGCATTTTAATTAGAGCCTCTTCTTCACACTCCTAGCCACCCTCTCTCACCTCCCCCTCTCTTTCTCTCTCTCTCTGTGCCACTGACTATTTGTTGTTTAATGCACTTAATATATTGTAAAATATAATTTATTAGCTCGGCATTTGTAATTAGCTGCCAAATGAGTAATATAAATCGTGCATGCAGCAGGCGGCCAGTGGCTACTGTCTGTGGGGGTGGGGGTGGGGTGTTTGGGCAGCGGGGCATTAAGGGGTTAATAACCATGAAAGGTTTGAACAGAAGGCAACCGCAACCACGCCACGCCCCCTAAATGGATCACCCAAGGAAATAATTATAATTTCATTTCAAAATGGTTAAATTTACTACATGGTTGGGCAATGTCTTTTATCGCTTTGGATATTAACTATATTAATTAATTAGTATAGGATATTGATGGGGAAAATATAAGAAAACAAGGATTTCGGATTAACAGTCCCTAATGAATGCCAAAAACATTTTTAAGAGCCTGAAATAATATTTTTAATATTATTTAACGAATCTAAAATGAAATTAATCTCGACTAACTGTGTAAATTCCTTTCCTAATTCCTACTCTGCTTTGGTCTCCGTTACTTTCCTGGCCGTTACTCTTTTTATTTTCATATTCCATGTATTGCTATTCTATTTAGCCAAAAACCAAAGTCAATTGTTCATTTGTTTAAGATTTAAATATTTTTTAAATGACACCATAATCTCTCAATATTGCTGATTAAATCAAATTTTTTTTCCCCACAAATTTCCAAGCATATTAAATACAAATTTCATGAATAAATAAATGTATTTAAAGGCTTTGGGACAGCTTTTGGTGTTTGTTGATATAATCATTGCTTTTTTCTATTATTTTTTTGTGGGTGTAAATATTTTGTATAGTTAACTGATATGCCAGATAAATATATATATTTGTATTTGCCATAAAATACAAATGATAAATGAATTATGACTTCAAAAGCCAAACCGAACAGCGGTATTCATAATTTCTGGCCAAAAGTCAATATGTCAAAAACATAGAGCAAGAGAGAGATAGCAAGGGGGAGAGAGATAGCTAGGGAGAGAGAGATAGCAAGGGGGAGAGAGATAGTCAATGATAGAAAGAGAGAGGCAGAGAAATTCCAAAGGCCATTAACAGCAAACAAACAAACGGCAAAAAAAAAATAGCAAATAAATAAAAAACCAAACAGCAATAGCCACAGAGCCATAAACAAAACTGTAAAAAAAGAGTAAATGAAAAACATTGTACATATGTGTATTGTATGGATGTATATGTAAATAATAGCAAGTGAAAACGCGAAAAGAAGGCTGGCCTTGGGTATGGGGTTCGAGGCTTTTTATACCCTAAAATATCAAAAGTTTTTATTGTGAAAAATAAAAATAAATATAGGAAAATATTAAGGAAAACTTAGAGGAAGAATTAAAGTATCTTCGAGACTGAAAGACTCTAAATGTAAGGGATTTATGGGGTTTACAAAGACCTTCTCCAATTCATAATACCCCTACCGAAAAAGGGTATTCCAACAAGTAGAAAAAAAAGCTTCGAACAGCAAACAATAAAATTATTAGTGTTAATTTCGTTGTACTCGGAATCCGTGTGAGAATACAAGGGGAAGAGAGAGAGGAAAGACAGGGGAGAGAGAGGAAAGACAGGGGAAGCAAAGACAGGGGGGAGTGAGAGCGAGAGAGAGAGAGGTAAGACAGGGGAGAGCGAGAGCAGGGTAGGGTGTTGTGGATTGCCGCAGCGGCACGCGATGTCATTAGAAATAATAATAAATAATAAAATAATGAATGAAGCGAAATTGTTGTTATGTACTCGTGTGTATTTAGGAGTCATTTTCGTCGAGTTCTCTCCATTCCATTCGCTATTTGCGTGCTTTTATTCATATCTTTATCTTTCCTTGGGGGGTAACACCAGTTGAATGGCCTGATTCTGTTTGGAATCTCGAATATAACTGGAAATATTCCTTCATTTTGTATTTCTTTGAAAACTTCAAGACAATTCCATTTCCCACAAATATTGCGTGTTTATTTCATATAAAATTCCATTCAAGATTCCAGAGAAGCCGTTCCTCCCCGTTAGCTTCTTCTATTAATTTGAATCATGCCTATAACTTTCTTTGGCTATGCATTGGATGAACTAGTTTGATAACGTTATAATTTAGTGGAGAGTATGTATAATGTCTTAATGTCTCCATTTTATGAATGCCTCTAGCCAAAGGTCAGACACAAACAAACAAAAATGTGTGGGCGGAATACCAATTAACGATTTCAGTATTAAATTATACGATTTTAAGAGGCAGGCGGCGGAAGGAGAAGCAGTAGAACTTCGCTCTTCCATTTCTTAATCGTCCGAAGATAGGCGAAAGTAGCCGAAAATAGCCGAAGGGCGACCAGCGAAGACAGCAACAGTCGCGTTCGTTCCTGTTTGGTATTCCTTATGATTCACTGGAGAGCGAGAGTCGCATTGAGTGTATTCAGAGAGAGAGAGATAGCTATGAGGTGCACATAGAGCAGGACTGAACCATGACACAAGGTGCCTTGCACTCGCTCTCTTTCGGGATCACAACAAATATTGCTGTTTCACTGAGCAAAAAAAGCTCAACAAAGAGTGCGAAAAACGAAGAGAGTCGAGTCTGAGTCCCGTTTGCCGGCACGATTAGCGTCACTCTCTTTCAGGTGTGGCTGTGTTATTGCCCAGAGAGTGAGGGCATGAAGCTTTTGCAAGAGCGAGTGTAATGCAAGCGAAAAAGCGAAGAAGTAAAGCAAAGCAAAACAAAACGAAGCTTCTAGATCAACTGAAGATCAAGAGATAAGACAATGCATTGCGATTCAAGGCAATATACAAAACAGAAACAAAAACAAATACAATAAACCAAACAGAGCAGCCAAGGTGTATGCATATCCTAGAGCAGAGGTCGGCAAGCATACATACATACATACATATGTATTTCCAAGTTTTGTTTACATGCAAACAGCAGGCACTGTTAAACACGTGTGCGTGGGCGGCAGAGCAGCAGCAGCAGCGCATTTAAACATCTTTAAAACACATTAAAAATATCTCAAAATGTATATCTAATTCGTTATTTCCACCCTTGTAATGCGTAATCATTATTCGATGGAAAATTTCAGCAGGACCTCCCACTGATCGGCATCCTAATAACCTTATTCCGTATACCGCCCCCCGCCCAGTCCCCCCTTAGAGGCGAGACCGAAAAACGTTAAAAACTTCTAAACTTTGTTTTCTTTGGCACATGCTGTGCCCCACCCTGTGCCACAACCCCCTGGCTGCCACCCTCCTCCTCCTCCTGCTGCTGCTGCTGTTATCCACTCAAATAAAATAGTAATTTTGGGAGAAAGGACAAAGAGAGAAGGCAAGAGCCCCCGCAACAAGAGAGAGAGAGAGAGAGAGAGAGAAAAAAAGAAAATTAATTTGCAATGCAAATTACTTTTAATAAATTTTATAACATTTTTTTTTTCGTTTCTTTTTTCCACTAGCAAAAAGGGGGCGTAAGAGGGGGGTGTGGTGGGTGTGGGGCAGCTGTTGCTCACTTTTTCCAGCAAAAGAAAGCAAGGAGAGAGGGTGGAGGGTGGGGAGGAGAGCGTGGAGGGTGGGGGAGGGGTAGGTGTCTCTCAATGCTCTCCAGACAGACGTCGGGCGGGCGCAAAATTAAGCGTCGCAACGGCATTTTATGAAGTGGAGAAGAGATTGGGGTAGGAGTGGGGGTAGGGGTAGTGATGTGGGGTAAGGGTAGTGGTGAGGGGTAGGGGGAGGCTGGTAGCACATCTGGGTGTACGGACTGAGTGCAACAGCGAGAATGGAGGAATGGACAACAGGAACAACCGATGACAGGGTGGATAATTTATGCCAGGGGTGGAACACCAAGGGGGTCGCTCTCTGTCTGTCCCTCGTTGGAAGCATTTAATGAAACGAACGGAACAGAACAGCCAGTGAGCTCCCAGACATTTGTTGGCCAACTTCGGAATAACAGGAAACTTTGCTTTAGAGCAAGGCAAAAAAAAAAAACAAATATCGTTTAATGCAAAATAATTTCGATATGGGAAAGTTCTGGAACTACGGGGGGTTCCACGGGGCGGCTTGGCTTAATTGAAGTTCGCCCAAGAGTCCCTGGGAAATCTTTAATCGAAGAATAGCTATTCAAAGTTTATTCTTCCTTTCGTTGAATAACATTTAAATATAAATCAATTAAGGTTAAATCACAAATCATTTCGAATTTCGAATGAAAATGTTTGCTGAATGTTTCATATTATTTTTCAATTCAATTCAATCGTTTCCACACATTAAACACGGAATTGAAAAACGTATTCCATTCCACATTTCAAATGAGTGCCGCTAAAATATTGTATGACGCCAGCCAGCCAGCCAGGAAAATGGAAAATGGGAAAACAAATATAATTTTATAATCATCGTCATACGAGCAAGAGAGAGACAGAGAGGGAGAGAGGGGAAGTCCATGATGGATGGATGGTTGGAGGGAGACAGACAGACAGAAAGACGCTTCTGGCTGCCGGCTGGTTGACTGACTGTTGACTGGAATGACATTCAGTCAAAACAAATTTTACTTTTATTTTATTCAACATATTTCGCTTTGCTTTTTTTGACAGCATGCTGCGCTCGCTGCGGGGGGTGGCAGGTGGGCGGCAGTACAGGTGTCTCCGACAGGTGGGGCACAACTGACGGCATGGCGAATGTGTGTCCCCAGGCCACCGCACCCCTCCCGCCCCCCCTCTGGGCAGATGACAAAATATGGAAGAATATAAAAAGCAAAAGAAACAATGTATAAACAGAGACCAGGCAATGGAGGAGGGGCATGGTAAATGAATATTGATGCCGTTTATACAGTGCTTACTCATGATTATAAAGACATTTGCTAGAGCAGCGAAAGTGGAGTGGGCAATCAGGCACACGACATGTATTTTTTGTCGAGCATAAGTCGGGGTAGCAAGGACATGTCTTAGAAGGTTCAGTTCCGCATGTAGACATGCACTATGAAGGAATTCCGATGGTAGATACTATATAAGAAGTCCCTGCCTAAATTTCCCATAAGTGAAAGGAGACTTTGTCTTCGAATGGCATAGGTAAGGTTAGGTTACCCCGGACGACCCTCACAGGGCCTTTCATAGGCTAGAATGGCCCTTTGAATGCCATGAAAAGAAACCATTTTCTACAAGAGTTTCTGGAATTTGAATGATGAAAACCCAAAAAGAGATATCAGTGATGCATGTAAAGGACAGCAAATGTTTAGTTTTATTTCAAGTGAATGTCAAATTCCCAATCACACGTGAACGTCGTATATAACAGCCCCCCAATGGAACCATTATTAACCCCTAATAAATGTGTATGACCTCTCTTAAAAGAAAAAGTCTCCCAAATTTGTACCTCTTACTTTATAAAGATTCATTTCACATTTCAACTATTAAAAACTACCCATGCTATATACTAATGTACCGCACTTCCTTTGCGTGCCACGAAACAAACAATAAAAGTTGTTTTCTATTGGTTTTCTCTTTTCCGAATTTACTTTTACATTTTAGATGGTGGATTGGTAAAAATATTGGCGGGTGTTTTGTGTATATCCAAATTTTCAGTTAAGAATTGCCTTTGGGACAAATTGCATATGAGTGTGAGGGGGGGGAGGCACCACCCACCCCCTCCCCAACCATATTTCCCGCCTCTTTGGTCCTCGGCCCTCGGGTGTTTGCATTTTGCATTCTGTTGCGAATGCATTTGGAAATTGTTTTGGGTTATTTTTATGTTTGTTATGTATTTGTAATTTAGTTTTTATTGATAGCCAACCCCTCCGGCACTTCCCAACCCCCCTCTGCCCCCCCTTTCTGCTGTTGATTTGTTGATTTTTCATGCGGTTTGCCCTGTCGATGAAAGAGTCCTTCAAATATGAAACTTGAGTGGGGAAATCATTTTGCAAACTCTGTTTTGAGATCTCTCAATTTATTTCTTTTATTTTTCAATAATATTTCTCTATTTTTGTTTATTATTTCTCTCTTTAGTTGGGCTAGGGTATTCCAAGTGTCGATTGGGCTTCTTTCATTCTTTGATAACTCCACTAAATGGCTTTGAGTTTTGGATTAGATTTAATAGTTCTTTTGGCTTTGTGCAGAAATTTAATTAAAATTCCACATCCTGCTTTTAGGCAGATTGTTTTCCTACTGACAAATTGAATTGAAATTAGGTTTATGGGTTAAAGATTGGTAATCCGATAGGAGGACAAGTATCTCCGGGAAATCTTTGCACCAAAACGATAATATGATAATTCTGTGAAAGTTTCAGGAGAGATTACAATCCTGGAGTGTAGGTCAATCCTTTTATTGGTCTACAGCAGGACCTGGAGTCCCAGTAGCGTCTCGCTGAAGGGGCTGTACTTTCTTATAGGATTCGAGGGACCGAGTATCGCTCGCTCAGACGCCACTCTCTGTTCGCTAAGACGCCACTCGCTTCCCGCTAAGACGCCACTCGCTGCATGCACTTGGGCACTCGCTGAGTCCCTTCTCGCTTGTGCGAAAGAGCAAGAGCGTTGCCTTCCCTCAAGTATTATTCGCCACTCGCTGCTTGCACTTTGGGCATTCGCTTGATCACTTACGCTTCTGCCTTTCCCTCGCTGGTTTCCTGTTAAAGTTTCACTTGAATTCTAAACGAATGGACATATTAGATTCTTAGATTCTTTATTTTCTTGTTTCTCTTGGGAGTTCCAATTAATGCTGCACCCAGCGGCAGGGGGCATGCAACAAGGAACAGCATGAGATAGCACACTTGAAAAGTCAACTCTACTCGGCTGGCTGGAGTTTTGACCAAACAGAAAGAGAGCCGGAAAGAACTAGTTGTCACCAGCACACACGGACACGCACACACGGACACGCACACACACTCCATCTCCATGCCACACTCCCTGTCAACGGCGTTTGCCATTTGTGTGTTTTTCTGGTCTTTTTCTTTTACATTATTTCATTTTGTTTTGGGCCAGGCCAGCACCAGACCAGACCAGGCCTATTCAAAGAGTGAGTCAGTCGGTCGATGGAGCAGCAGCAGCAGCAAGGAGGCGGGGAGGAAGAGGAGGAGGAGGATGGGTTGGGGGTCTCCGCTCCTTCATTACCATAAAAAATAAAATATGCATACAAACAAATTTATTTCTCTATGGAGTGTGGCGGAGCGAAGGCAGTGAAACTTATTTAGGTTGTTAGATGAACGACCGCAAGAAGTCTGCCGAGGGGGGGAGGTTTTGGGGGATTCCCCTCGCTACCCGTTGCCCGACCATCATCAGAATCAACATCATCATCATATGGCTCTGTGTTTTGACTGTTGCGTTTTTGGTTAAACAGCAAGAAAGAGAGTAGAGATACAGTGGAACATTCTCTATAGATGTCCAAATGACAGGAGTCCTGGGAGAGCTAAGAACTCTGTTCCAATGCCACTGTACCGAATTCGAAGAATGCTGATTCTTTGCTGTCAACAATGTGCCATAAGCAAGCGGACACTTGCGTTTTGGTTTGGGCGTTTCGAATGACACAAACTTCAGGTTATATCTTCAGGTTATATCTTCAGGTTATATCTTTAGGTTATATCTTCATGTTACATCTTCAGGTTACATCTTCAGGTTACATCTTCAGGTTATATCTTCAGCTTATATCTTCAGGTTATACCTTCAGGTTATATCTTCAGGAGACAATGCTCTGCAATATATCCCAAAAAGGGTCTCCAAACCACTTTCTCCTCCTTTTTTCGGGAATTAAGTTTATTTTCCATTAGAGAAGTTCGACTGTATTCTCCATACAACATAATCAACAGCAGCAGTAGCAGTGGCAACAACAAGTTGTGTCGCATAACAATCAGTCACTCGTGAAAACCATTTTCCCCCTCCCCCTTCTGCCCCTCTCCTCCCTAAGAGAGAGAGAGAGAGAGAGAACCGTCTCTGCTCTGCTCTGCTGTCTGGCTGGCTAACCGCGGCGGCATTTGGGGCTTTTGTGTGTCACACATTTTGCCACCCACTCCCTGCCCCTGCCCCACGTTGTTGCCTCACTCTTGCCGTGATAAGAGCAACGGAAATGCAACAGCAACAAAAACAACAATGAAAACTCTGCTTTTATATATGAAAAGTGTTAGAAAAAAGAAAGAGAGAAAGAAGGAAAGGAAAAAACAGCAACGAAGGTGTAAAATGGAAAGCAGAAATGAGACAAGCGCGAAAAATAACGAGAAAACCAAAGCAGCGGAAGGAAAAATCTTGATTCTAGTTTTTTTCGAGAGAAAAGCGCGAAAAATATAAATGGAAATGGAAACTAAAGTGGAAAGTGGCAGGAGGAGGAGGAGGAGTGTGGGTGGGGGGCAAAGGTCAGCAAATGCAAATGCGATTAAGTAATTAAACGTTTACGATTGAATAGAGCGAAAACAAAAACGAAAATGAATGAATTGAATGCCAGAGTGAATGTGAATAAAGTGAATGAAAGCAAAAGCCAACTGCCCATGTCGAACGCATCAGATACACCCATAAAGATACATCCGTTCTTAAGGGGAGATACTTTGTTCAGTGGTCTTTAATTTGTTTAAAATTGTTTCCAGTAAATTTTAGTACATTGATATGGACCATCATCAGAAGGCTGTTACTCGCGGATCTCAGGCAAGAACGCAGCCTTCCTCCCGCCCAAGCGACCGAGGTGCGCTGCCGCAGAACGCGCGACTCATTAACCGAACCGATTGCGGACATGCAGGAAAGATAGTTGTTAGACTAGTGTTCGAGGAGCAGCAGCACGCCAAGAGAATGAGCAAAAGACAGGAATAACGGCCAGCAGAGTAATCGAGAAGCTTTACTTAGGAATAACGGCCAGTCAGCAGCGTAATCAAGAGCAAAGCACAGAACTAAAGCGTACTCTGAGAATATACTGAAAATACACTGAAAATATACTGAAAATATACTGAAAATACCCTGAAAATACACTGAGAAATTTCGTAATGATTATGTTACCCCATAAAAGTAAATACGAGTTTATTTATTTGCATACTCAATAATCGCTGATGCGAAAACTCAAGTGATGATAACTTGAGAATTGAATTGCCAACATTTACGAATTAAATGCTCGCAAATAAGTGTAGTACTTGCAACTTTTATTGAGTTTTATTAACCATTAACCCAGTCGAAACCCAGGCCGAGGGGTACGAGGGGTACGATGGGCTCTCTATAAATATTACTAGTCATTATTACAGCATGATTAAGTGGCATGCCCCCCATTCATCACGCTCTTACAATTTGTATCTCTCTTTTTTTGTAATTATTCCAAAAAAATACCCATGAAAAATACCAAATAAACATATCATAACCGCAAAAACGGTTTGGCTTTTTTCTTTTATTTTGGGGTTTTCCTCATGATTTGACATTTTCTTTTGTGGGGACGGGCGCAGCAGCTGTGGAATGCTCTCTCGACTCTGACCATTGACCGCATTAATTCAACCATCCATCCATTCGGCCACTTATAGCCACCAAACTGGCCCCAAACTTATTGGCAATATTCAGACCAATAGCAGACCGAAACAAATGAAATGATTCATACAAAATTTTGGACAAAAAATGAGAGAGAAAGAAACCCCGACGATTGTTGCTTATTGTTATTGTTTTTTATAGATACTTGCCACACACACCCATAGTGTGGGTTGTTGTTGTGCAACGTTGTACAAATGAAAAGCAATTTACAAGCAAATACTCGTTAAAGCCAAGAAGTCAAGAAAACAGTCGGCAGGAAAATTTGTGTCAACGAAACGCAACGAACGAACGATAATTATTTCCGCAAATTTTTCGCACAGGTGACACAAAAATTTCCACCCCCCTCCACCCCCCACCACCAGCATATCTTTCTCTCTCTCCCTTTTGCTGTTTGTCTCTCTTTCTTTTATACTGTGGCATTTTCCTTTCTCTCTGTTGATTGTTGAGGGAATTTCCTCAACAGAACAAATTATTTATTTATTTATTCTTTATTTTTTCCACTGACAAAAAAGCAAACAGCGAAACATCGAAAGAAGAAAAGCAAATGCACGAAGGTAGGAAAAAACGTCGATGAAAATGTTTACACTTTCAGATATATATCGAAAGATGACGATAGGATGTATACAGATGTATCCATATAACTATGTTTATGCCATGACTTTCATGACTTCTAGAATTCCTGAAATGAAAATAGCCTCTGGTTATCCGACGGCGACGTTTCAGACGATGCCATACGTTTCCAAACGTTTCCAGACGTTGCCAGTCGTTGCTAGACAATTTTCAAGTAAAATCCATATGCATTCTCCTGCTTCACCAGCGCCAGAAGCTCAGTCACCTCCGCATCAGTCCAAAAGGATCTTTGTGATGCTTCTTGTTTCTTCGTCACTTTGCCTAACGGATTTACCTATTTCGCTCGGTGTTATCACCTAATTTGACTCACCATTTCACGAACTGAGGCTGAATCCATAGTCAACTTTCAAGTGTTACCGGATTCATGAAATTTTGAATGAATTTGATGAAACAATTGTATGAAATGGGCCTAACAGAAACACAGCATATACAGTGTATATGTGGATGGTATGGTATATGGTATATTATATATGGTGGTATATATTATGTTGCCTTTAGCGTTTAACCCATTAAACCCTAGCCAAAGCATGACGCCCTTTAACCCCTGTTCGGCTAGTTTTTTTAGAATTCAAAAGCAGTTCAAGAACCACACCAAACCCCCCCGTTTTTTCTGGGAATTTTCTGTTATATTTCAGCAAAAAATACAACTGACTTCTGGCCCTCCTTTTTCTCTTCTAGTTTCTGGTATTTTTCTGGGAAAATACACACAAAAGAAGTCAACTATAAATGCAATTCATATGCTCCCCATTTACATAATTTTCCAAGAAAATCTATTTGCAGTTTCATAGAAATTTGTGCAATTTTCAAGGACTTTTCCATTGTAATGAAAATATCCCGAGGGTACATATCCTGGCCAAGTATTTTCATTCCTTAAATCATTTAAGTCGAAAAGTCAATGGATTTCGCTGGAAAGAAAATTCCCGGCGAATAGATATTTCATTTTTGGGGGCTGTAACAATAAGCCTTTTTAATGGGCCAACATTCTTCACGCTCATTATCCTTCCGGGCCACGGGACAAGGACTCATCCCGAGAACTCATTCCGATTGCATGGGGAAAGGCGTGCGGTGGGGGGCAGGAAAAACTTTAAAGTGGAGAAAACTCTTTGCCCCGAAAACAGACAGCGAACAGAGCAGAACAGAACCAGAAACGAAACGAAACCAATTTCTCTCCCATTCAGGCCCCCAAAAATAAACGGCCTACATTTCAGGCTGCCTTCTGCCACCCTCCCCCTGCCCTGCCCCTGCCGCACCTCTTTTAACCCATTTCGAAAAATACAAAAATATCTTTAGCGAAAAGTTCAATAAATGCTCCATTTCCATTTGCAAGAAGAGAGAGGTTTCCCCTCCCCCACAGTCCCACAAGTCCCGCGCGCTCTCGACTGAAATTACGACCGTCAACCCGATTGCCATTGGTCGTTGGAGAGGGGCAGACAGGGGGGAGGAGAGAGGAGAGACAGGGGGGAGGAGAGGGAAAGACAGGGGAGAGAGGACAGGGGAAGACTGGAGAGAGAGGAGAGGGGAAGACTGGAGAGAGAGGAGAGGGGCAGACATGGGCGAGGAGTGTCGGTAGGGCTTAGTCGAGGGATCCATGGACCAGAGGGACTTTCCGCGCTTTTCATTTGATGTGTTTTTTACCCTCCTCTATCTCTACTCTTCTCTCTCCCTCTCTCTGTCGCTGTCGCTGTCTCTGTCTGGTTCCCATCATCGGACTAGAGCGATTTCCTGGCAGCAGCAGCAGCAGGAGGCTCAACAGTAAAACCGGAAAATTTTCTACTTCCTGACTGACGAACTGACTGACTGACGAAGTGACGGACGGACTCACGGACAAAGGACTGTGGCGGAAAATGCACTAAGAACACACAAACACGAACAAGCGATGGATGCTAAGGATGGATATTCCAACCAAAGGATACTCTATTCCCAGGATTAGAGTTTCAAAAAGACTTGGACCAATAGGCCTCAGAAACCATCCAAGAAGCTTACTTTTCTTATTCTTGCTCACTCCGTCAGGTGAAGCTTCACAGAGCTAGGAAGAGCGAGAGCAGGGAAGAGCGAGAGCTAGGAAGAGCGAGAACAGGATCGATGAAAAGCGAGAACAAGATCGAGGAAGAGCAAAAGCGAGGAAGAACGAGAATGAGGAAGAGTGAGAACAAGAAAGAGTGAGAACGAGGAAGAACGAGAGCTAGGATTAGCGAGAGCGTGGCAGAGCGAGAGCAAGGAAGAGCGAGAGGCATTGATGTCAGCCACGGCAAATGTCTTTCTTTATGCTGACTAGCATATCGATCCGATTGGAATGTGCTTCTGCAATCTATTGGATACAATCATTGATCACCCTCCATTATTCTGCGTTTTCTATATCTTGCATCTTCAAAATGAAGCTTCACATCGAGTTCCAACTATAACCCCTCTAAATATGGTACGTTTTCCTCTCAATATCTTTGGCCTCTCTTATCGTATATCATTATTATATAGGATTTCGATATACCCCACGTTTAATGGGCAGAGAAGAGCGAGAAAAACTCAAATGAAACGCGTTTCTATATCTATTCGTAACTGTGTGCAGATATTCTTTTTTTCGTTGGTTTTTTTTTTCGCTGCCAAGTTAAAATTTCAGTCCTACAACCCCCCACACCAGCAGCCCTTCCAGCCACCCCAACCTCACCACACAGCCCACACCCCACTGCCACTCAACGCGCATAAAACTCTTGAAAATGCTTTTGCTCGTAAATTTTGAAGCAACTGGGAGACGAGAAGTGGGCCAGGACCAGCAGCAGGACCAGAACGAGTCCGGGCTGGTAGAAGAGCAAGCCATATCCCTGCAGGCGTCCACTGGATGCACAGTGGCGTTTGGGGGTTGGGGGGTGGGCGTTGGGGGGCAAAGGGTTGCAAAAGGGATGCAGCAGGACATTGCCGCAACAATTGTTGGCTTGCCGCCGTCGCACAGTTGCCATCGTCATGCAAATTTATTTTCAAATGCGGCAAGGAAAAGAGAGCCATGTGTGCAAACATCCTGTTCACCCGCCCCGCCCCCCGCCCTCCTTCTCCTCATTCCTCTTATCCTCTCATCCTTTTTATCCTCTCTGTATAGCCCCTCACCCCTCTATTCCCTCTATCGCCTGGCAATAAAGTAAATTTCGTGGAAAATATCTTGTCGCTTATATCCCCATGCAAACACAGTGCGTATCAAAACGATAATAATGTATAAGTAATCACATATGCGACTAGATACAGCCATGTGTAATCTTTTATCGATGATTTATGACTTATCGATTACCTAAAGCCGTCCACTGAAAGATGTTCTTAGAGAGCGTTCAATCATCATGCGAATGAAAGCAAAAGATATTTAGTTTCCCAGTTATTATGGGGTATACTTAAGAACATCAACCATCTATAGTTTGCGGTTAAAATTTCTTTCTTAAGAATTATTAATATGTTTCGATTGTATTTACCAAACAATTTCTAGCAATAACTATAGTCTTTGATGGGAATTCGATATAGAAGACTCGGGTCCTTCTCCTCCTAATGCAAGAAATTCAAAGGTAGAAACAGAGTCGTGTTGCATAAGCAATCGATGGCTATCGAAAGATTATTGCTGTCTGGAATATTCGTCATTCTTTATTGAACAATCGTTACATCGGTAACATCTCGCTCACTCCGTCAGGTGACGCTTCCCAGAGCGAGGAAGAACAAGAGCGAGAGCTAGGAAGAGCAAGGATGAGCGAGAACAAGGATGAGCGAGAGCGAGGAAGAACGAGAGCGAAGATGAGCGAGAGCGTGGATAAGCGAGAACGTGGATGAGCGAGAGCGTGGATCGACTGTACATACATACAGACATATCGGCAGAGCTATCATATCGTCAGGGATACATCACATTCTGATCCACATTTATTCACATTTAGCAACGATATTTCTACTTCTCATATAATCCATGTTTACACTTAAAAAAGTCCCAAAAAATCAGTTTTAAATAAAGGATACATTCTGGTACGACATGTTAAATGTCGGAAGAAGCTGACAGAGCCAAAAGCTTATAGAGGGATTAATGCTACACACAAACACACACACATCACCATTCCCATCACCATCTCCGTTTCCCATTTTCCCATTTTCTTGTCTATTTATTTTGTTGTTCTATAAATTGTTTTGCATGTTCTTGGCTCTGCTTTTCTCTCTCACTCTGTCTCTCTCTATGCACTTGTTCGCTGACTTTTGTGTGTATTTTTTTGTGGGTTATAATTCAACATCGAAAAGCTGATAAGATTATAGTTGAAATATGAGTGCGCTGCCCTCACTCGAACTCGCAGTCGCACTCGCTACTCTCCGTGTCCCTCTCCCTGTCCCTCTCCCTGTCCCTCTCCTTGTCCCTCTCCTTGTCCCTCTCCCTGTCCCTCTCCCTGTCCCTCCCTCTGTCCCTCTCTAACTCTTCTGTTTTTTATAATATTTCTTGTTGCATTTTAACCCCAACATTTATATTCTTTCACTTTTTGCCCATCTGCTCTTGTCTGTGCGCGGTAAGGGGGTGTGGGAAGGGGTGGTGGGGGGTAAGGGGTGGCTATTCGTTTTACTATTTATTTGCGGTCACGTAGATTCCCTTCCATGAATTGCAGCCAAAAACGAAGAACAAAAAATATGAGAGCTCATAATTTCTAGGAATTTTTCAGCAGAAGAAAAAAACACGAACAAGCGAGTGAGTGCGAGTGAAAGAGTGAGTGAATGTGAGTGAGTGAGACAGAGAGAGCAATATTTTCATATTTTCATACCCAAGGTCGACGCTCGACCGACAGAATGTAAATAAAACGGAGAAATAATATCTGATTAACTAAGGTTAAGTACATTTTGCGGAAAATTACACGTAAATGGAAATGCTGATGGAAATGAAAATGAGGAACGGCAGGGGGAGGGGGGTGGTGGTTGGGGGGGTGTACGAAATCTGCTTCTTGTTAATTACTTACACATGCACCGCACAAGTGGCACGGTGTATGTTGCACGTGGTACGAGTTGCTGGTTTCCCCCGCCATGCCACACGCAGTCATCAGGTATTTATCACACCAGAGACGGCTGCAGACGGGGGACCCCTTTTAGGGAGGGCTTTTAGGGAGGAAAGGGGAGGAAGTTTGGGAATACAATGCATAGAAATGGCTTCAGCACTCCAACTCCTGTTCCCCTTTCACTACTCAATCTGTTCAATTCCTTGTGATTTGCATGTTTCACTTGCAATGCATCCAACGGTTTACATTCTGCTCTTTTCCATTCATCTGTCCCACTTCCACTGGTCCACATCTGTTTATCTGCCATTACTCCGAATATTGCACTGCCTTGGTCACACTATTTTACATGTTCCAGGTCCAAGAGGTCATCTTCTTCTACTTCAGCTGTTCCACTTGGCCTTGCTACATCCTGCGTTCAAGCTTATGGCCAATTTGGCGTTCAGTTCAGATTCCAAAATATGGTACCACCGTTATACACGTGTACCTGAGCAGCAGCGCACTATGCACTTTTAATAGGAGCTTTCCCACCGCTGCTCTAGAGCTCTCTGTCTACTCCAGTCTTTGAGAAATGAGACCGCTTGCTTATGGGATACTTTTTGCAGCGTATCAACGTCGATGGTAGAGTTCATTTAATCATATTTCGCCCACTCTGACAACTGCTCTCTCCAGCCCTGTCTCCAGCCCTCTCCCCAGCCCTCTGTCTCCAGCCAAGCCGCATACAAATTTAATAAAATGTTAAAATATTTACGCGATTTACGACCAGAATTTGTCCAAAAATATTGCTGTTTTAATATTAGCTGTGGATAAACATTAGAAAGCTCCGACTCCTGTCTATGCCATAAAGCTCGTTGTTGCAGGAGGAAAATCTGCTCTCGTAGCTGTTGCAAAAAGGTGCAAATGGTAACAGAATGGACAGGAAAATCAGGGACTACACGGCACTCCCTCTCTGTCCCTCTCCCTCTCAGTTTGTTCTAGTTTGTTCTCGCTCTTTCGGTGGGTAAACGTACAAAAAATATCTGTGCATAATTTCATAATGAGGCACTGAACTAACACCAGGACCATCCAGGAGCAGCAGCAGGAGGATTGGTTGGTTGAGGTTGAGGGAAATTTTAGCATATGCTCCGCTTGGCATTTGGAAATGCGTTCGCATTTTCGCTTTGAGAGCGAACAAATTGCTCATACGCCACGGTGAACGTTCGTTTGCCAGCAGCAAGGATACGCTACGGATATAAGGCTGGATGGGCGGGTGTGTGGTTGGGGGGTGTGGGTGCAACGTCAGTCAGCTCATAATTATGATTATATGAGCCGTGATTATTCGCTTTTGGCTGCACTGCAAGGGGCAGGGGCAGAAGAGGGATGTGGCAGGAAGCCAGGATGCCATTGACTAACTGACTGAAGGATGCAGAAATGGATATGGATACGGGATAGAGTGGAATGGAATGCTGATTCGGGTGCACGGAATGATTGACTAAATGACTAACCGCGACTCAATTGACTAAACGAGTGGAATACCCACCATGGGAGTGCTTCTCTCTCGCTCCCTCGCTCTCGCTCGTTATCTCTCGCTCCCTCTCTCTCGTTCCCTCTGATTTGATTCTGGTTTAACGCCAGTTGAGGTTCGAGATCTCACTGGGACTTGGGAACAGTTCTTGGGACCCTCTTTTGGGCTTTTTAATTACCAAAAGAAGACTCCCATCAGGCAAAAACGGCAACACTGAAATCAAAACCCCACAAAAAGCCATGGCATCCCCTTAATATTTACCTCAAACGAATGCCGTTTGCATAACACAGGAAAAACCAAAAGAAAATCAGCCAAAATTACAACCAGAAGGGAGAGAGAGAGCACGAAAAGAAAGATTACACAAAACTGCAAAAAACCCTGATAAAAAAAATACAGGAAAAAAAAGAAAGAAAAACAATCGACGGGGACGAGACTTTGACAAACTTTTTTCCCCCCAAAAGAGAACAGAGAGGAGAGAAACAGAGAGAACAGAGCGAGAGTTCTGTAATTGCAAGTTCGTTTCATGTTTATTCGCCGTCTGTCTAGCAAAAGTTTCTGTCCGCCTCCTTCCTTCCTGCCTGCCTGCCAGTGTCCTAATTCCTAGTCTAAGTAACCAAACCAAGTGATGTCCTCGGCAATTTGCAGTCCTAGAACGGATGTGAGACCAGACCAGGCCAGAACAGCCTACCATCCACGCCCCGGACACCAACAACAACGACGACAACGACGACATTTGAACTACAAAACACCAAAACTTGGATGTCAACCTGTTCTCGAACTCTGACACCCCAAGCCAAAGCCATTTACCCTTTAAAGGGGTCTATAAGACCCAGATAAGAACCTTTAACTGGACTATGATGAGGATATTTCCACCATAGAAGAGTTTCTTTTAAGTGGAAGCCATAACTGATGTCCATGGTTGGCTCTGTCATAGTGAGTCTGCAATGAAACCATGCCTTGGGATATTTTTCTAGATTTACTACATATGCTTCTACATATCTACATCTACATGTAATAAGGGTTATTCTGGCCTATGAGAGGCGGCGTGAGGGCCGTCCGGGGTAACCTAACCTAACCCAACCTAACCTAACCTAACATAACCTAGCCTAACATCTACATCTACACCTTCTACATCTTCGCGCCACCAGTGCCTGGCCAAATAAAATCCTTCAAACTGCTACATATTTTTATACTTGCTGTATATTTTCCCTTCTTCAATAGGTCTCAAATGTATCTAAAGGATAATTTTAAAGTATTCCCCATAAAGTATCATCATTGCTAGCTCTCTCTCCCAGTGAGACTTCCGTAGAGCCCTGTGTTCAGTTCTAGCAGTTCTAATAGTTCTAGGAAGCTCTAGGCAGTTCTAGGCAGGTCTACTCATGTTTATAATTAGAAAGGACAGAAGAAAGATGGTATAAGTCAAAGATAAATAAGCTCTGATGATAATTCCACAACTACATAACTTCTACATAACTTCTCTACATTTTCCTACATAAAATATTCCTATTTCTTCCAGATCTTGTAAACCAAGACAAACCAAAGCTTGTAGTATATATAATTTCATAGTCCCCAGCATTCATTGAAGATTATTGTTCTAGTAACAACCCATGAAACCCGTATTTTTTCAGTTCTTCTCCTTCCTTAAGCCCTGGCCGCTTGGCTGTTCTTCCAGGGTATTCACACTTCGATAGAGAACTGCACTTCTTCCTGCCTCTAAATATAGCAAAAACGAAGAAGAAGCCCCCCTGGAGGGCAGCCAGTCAACATCAATGGCCTCCAACTCCGACTCCCAGCTTTCGTTTACCTGCCTTGCTCCATCTTTCTCCCCCTCCAAGGTAGCCTCCATATCTTTCCGATTTCACCTTCAATTTCGAGTCAATTTCTTTGGCAAATGTGAGGCTAAAAAATGAGAAACTTCTTTTTCCAAACTTTGCCTCTTCTTTCGTTTTCTTCAGTTTGGGGTCTCCCCTTCGCTTCGTTTCTTTTCGTGTCGTCTCATGTTTTGTTGTAATTGACATTTCAATTGATTTAAGTTGACATTAAATGACACACATTAAATGCAGCCTGTGGCAAGTGCAACAACAGCCGCAGGCAGGTACGTGACAGACAAAGTTCCTTGTAGGTCGATCGATGGGTCCGGCTCCAAGGAGGTGGCACTACGACTGCCATTCGTATGTGGATTTGGGTTGAGGTTTTTGGGTCTTCCAAAAAGTTTCCTTGGCTTTTTAGGGCTGAACTTCATGAAATTATGCGAAAAGTTATACGAACAGGGAAGCAAACAGGGAAGCTGTTCAATTTCTTATGTCATTTTGATATAAATTCAGTGAGGAATGCGCCACCAGTCCATAAAGCCAGAAAGGCAAAGCCAAACGGAAAGTTAGTTCAATCAAAGAGTTAGGAAAAGTGTTTGCAGCGTGGAAATCTCTCAACTGCATTTACACAATCTGAAGGGGCATTAGAGGAAGGAGGGGCAAAATGGGCTACAAATGATGGGGAGTCGAAGCCTTGCTTGCTGTCTTGCTTTCTTCTTCCTTTCTTCTTTCTTCTTTGGGTGTACAAATCGAAACTTTTCATACAAATTGTGGAGATAGTTCTACGTATTCTCCTTTCTCTATTCTGTATCCTCTTTCTGTTCTGTATCCCCTCTCTATTCTGTATCCTCTCTATTCTATTCTGTATCTTCTCTATTCTATTCTGTATCCTCTCTCTATTCTTTATCCTCTCTATTCTATTTTGTATCCTCTCTCTATTCTGTATCCTCTCTATTCTAATCAGTATCCTCTCTAGTCTTACAATCCTCTATAAGCCAGAGACTCTCCTGTACGCACAACAACAATAGTATAGGAAAATGGCAAGAGTAACGGACAGGCAATGGTAACAAGAGATCCTTGCGAGAACAAGAGATCCTAGAGAGAACAAGAGATCCTAGAGAGAACAAGAGATCCTAGACACTGAGAATAGTTTAAAAGTGCAAAATCAGGCACAATCGTCGAAATATGATAATGAAGTTAAGTCGCTGTACAAATTTCCCATAAGCGAATGACACAAACAAAGCTACAAGGGATGAACCACGAGGGAATCGTGAACCAAAGAGATTCCAAATCATTTACTGATTTATTATGCTTATATTGTTATTTATTAGATCGTTTTAGATCGTATAGATATTAGTAATTAGATGTAAAACGATTTCAATTCTAATAGACAACTATTTCCCATCTTAGGAGTTCTGGATGTGCTCTATGATCCAGCAGAAAAGGTTATACAGTCCCTCAATCATTCATAGATGGTTAAAAGAAAGATAACCTTTGTTCTCTTGCCCTACCAGAATGAAATTTCAATTGACAATCCCGCAACCACGTACATTCCTGTTTAATTACTTGGAAACTAATTGCATTAAAAATTATTGCAAGCAAACGGGAAAAAGAGCGGCAGGACCCACCCCAACACACACCAAACATTTCTCGTATGAATTGGCTGCATTAAAGGGGTGAGGGTGGCTGTGGGGGTGAGGGGCAGTTTTAAACCACGAAAGTTTATTTATTTAATTGCCCGTTATCGGATTACCTTACATAAGCGCGCCCCGGCTCTGCCGCCCATTGAAACCCACAAATTACGAATTACGCTGAATGCATTTTGATGTTTTTCGGTTTGCAAATAATATACATTTCATTCAGTGGGGATTTGGATGAATTAATCACGAGTACGAGTACTGAGGCCACAAATGTCAGAACGATTAAAAGTGCTGGAAAAAACGGGGGGGTACGTCCACCCACCTTTAAGCCAGAGAGAATGGCCGATCGATAAGAGAATTAAAACTTTACATAACATTGAATTGTGGCAACTCCTTGGCAAAAAGGTTAAGGGTTAACCGGAAACCCGCTCTGGCATCGCTCCTCTAATGCAATTCCGCTGAAACCAAATAGAGAATTATATAAATGACACCAAAAACTCATCATTAATCATGGCTCATGGCCCAAAACAAAAAAGAACGTGGCACAAAACGAGTGCCCCGCATAGATACAGATACAGATACATCTACAACTACAGCTACAACTACAGCTACAACTACATCTACACATGGCCTCGCATTATGTACATATATCTGTATGTATGTATAGCGATGGCAATCCATGTCAATTAAGACCAAAAACCCGATGAGTGGTCAATAATTTTTCACACCCAAAACATTATTAAGATGACTGTGCCCCCGATGTTAGCAGCAGTCGGCATACTGGGTTTAGGGGGGGTTTAGGGGGGGTACGGGTAGTGGGCTTCCAGTTAGAACCGGCTGACAATGACACAAATGTCTGTGACACGTTTGGCTAATTTATATGAGCTCCACTGGCGGTGGTGGCGCGTGGAGAGAGGAGATATATGGGGCACACTGTGGAATTTGGGGCAAAATGGAGCTCTTTTGGGGTTCTAGGCAGTCTGTTTTTGGTTACAGATGAATCGGAAGCAAATGAGGTGTCTAATGAAGTGTTGGTTAACAGCAGTACTGAGCAGTGTTGTAAGCTAATTTAACTCTGTAAAGACTTATTGAGTTGGAGTTGGAATTTGGGGAAGTAATACTTGTAGAAGTTATGTTGCATCGGTAGACCCTTACTGTATAAACTGCATAAACCAGTGTTTAGTAACACCAATTAGAGTTTGTTATTTATATAATGATTCAGCAGCAAAGGAATAGCTAGTGTAGTGTTGGTAAACAGCATACTGAGCATTGTTGTTAGCTGATTTCACTCTGTAAATAATAATAATTAGGGAAGTAATAGCTGTAGAAGTTCTGCTGCATGGGGAGACCCTACTGTAGCATAGCGCAGTGTTCACTAATACAAATTAGTGTTGGTTATTTATATATAGTCATTCCTAAAGCAGTTTTGGCTAATGCCCAATAGTGTTGGTAACTTGAACAATACCACTTCTTGTTGACATAAAGAGGATGTGCAAAGCAGTACTGGACAATACCCATAAGTGTTGGCAAAAGAAGGATGTACATAAAGTCTTTAAGTGGCTGTTGAACGTTTGTTCGAATTTTTAATTACTGCTGAAGCTTCTATCTGGAATCATCAGCATTTAACATTTAATCAAAGGGTTTTTCCCCTCTCTTCGTTGGTTTGTTCTTCCACTAAAATTTCTTCTTTCCCTTGCCCCGAAAATAGTTAATTTAATTGCACATAGAGCTATTTACATAGAGACACCGCCCCAGCCCTGTCAAATCTTGGCTCCCAACTAACTAATTTCTTGCATCAGGAGTTGCCATTCCCCTCCCCCCATCATTTCTATGCGATGAGGGATAACTGTGATGCCACGCCCCATCGCCCCTTACCTAGCTGCCACTTTAAAAGCATCGCAGAAAAAAGGAACAGAGGGACAGGGACAGGCGGAAAAGAACTACCAATTAAAAACTCATCAAATGTTCAGTCGGTGAAACACTGGAAACACTGAGAAGGGAGACGGGGGACTGTGGTGGGGCGCCCACCCACCACTCTCTTCAAAGGGAACTTCAAAAATGTAGAAAACGACGGCACGAGTTGGCTGGGCTGCCACAAGCATGGGGCATGGGGCATGGCATGGCATGGCCTGGCACAGGGCAGATGGGACACAGCAGAAGGCGGAGGAGGATGGAAAACATTTGGCAACCAAAGCGGACGACCTTATGCTCACAAGTTTCCCTCTCTTTCTCTTTTTGGACTGTCGTCTCCCTCCATATATTTTCTACGCTTTGTCTCCACTCCAACAGTTGTCGTTGGGTTGGAGATGGGCGCCAAATAGAGAGCAAATCTGTGAAACTAATTATTTCTTTACATAGTCCTCTTTAATACTATTACAAGTTGATCAACACTGGACAGGGGTGACACACGGCTTCGCCTCGTGAGTGTTGATTCGTGCCTCATCGCTCTGCCATCACTAGTTGAGGCTGTTGCCGTTGCCGTTGCTTTTAGCCGCCGCCGGCAGTTACATTTCGTCTGCTGTTTTGTTTGTTGTTGGCAAAAGCTGGTGTTTTCGTCTATCCTCACCTCTCTCCCTCCCTCTCTTTCGCTGTTCCCTGCCCCTACTGCATGCCACTCTTTCTGCTTCTCCTTCCACTGCCAATTTTTGCTTTGCTGTTGCTCTGGTTCTCGCTCTATTTGGCTCAAGTGTTTTCTTCTTGAAGTTTATTTCTTGCTCTCTCGCTTTTCGACGGCTTTACAGTTGATTTTCGCCACGGCTTTTGGGCCAAAATGGAAATGCGAATAAATAGCACGGATAAATGGAAAACTAATCAACACTATAACTAGTTTACCAACACCGGATACCAATTAGTTGGCTATTCCCTTGGTTAACAGATGAAATAAAGCTTTCGTTGACACCATCACTGGTTTACCAACACTGGACACTGTTTGGTAATCGATAGTCGAGCAGAAGCCCTTGACCACTGGGCAAACAAATGGTTTACCCAAGCATTTATACACCCCATTCAGAGGCACAGTGGCACAAGCTCCATCACCTTTATTGTATTTTGCAAGCAACTCTCTGCTTGACCTCAGCCTCTCATGTACGTATGTGTGGGTCTTCCTTCTCGAGGCTTAGCTCAAGGATCTCTCTCTGTCAGCTGCTTAAGAATTCCTCCATCCTTTAATCAAAAGGCACAGCGGCCATAGAGTTGCTTCTCTCTCTTCAGCGCTTTCCCAGCAAATGGAAAGAGGAGAAAACTTACACACAACTTTCCGAACAGCTGCTTGAAGTAACGCTCAGAGTTCCGAACAGAACAGCTCTCCATCCCTGCTCCGTCCTCAGGAGGACCAAGAACGCATCGTCCAGTTTTGACTTTTCAACTTCTTTAACCACTTAGACTCATCAACTTGTTTTGCTGCTACTTTTTACTTTCTGCCAGCCAACACGAGAGAACGAGAGACTAGAAGAAGGTTCTCTCTGCACTCTCCACTCTCTCCCCTCTCCACTTTCCACACTCTACACTCTCTAGAGTTCTTCCTCTCAGCACGAGTGTATGCTGGCATTTTTCTTGGTTTATTTTCTTTGGAAAAACTTCTTCTCCTGCTGCTGCATGCCACTTTAATTTGGCCAAGAACAGCCATCGAAGAGAGCGCAAAAGGGGGGGCAAGGAATGTGGGAAGAAATGTTATTTCGACCACAGATTGGACAGCCAACGACAGGACTTGGGACACAAGTTATAATGAAATGTAATACGATACAACAACTGTAACTGAATACACAATTAATTAATTTGTTTTGAACAATATTTTTGAGGTTTTTTTCCTGTGTCCCGGTTTAACTCCCTAATAGAAAGATTTTCCATGTCCCAAATCGGGACACAAGTGGAAATTTCTGGCAACACGTTCCGCTCTTCAAATGGAATTCCAGGGAATTCCAGCCAAAGGTCGCACATTATGCAGATTCTAAATATGAGAGGGGGGAAGTGGGGGTTAAATAGGTTGCCAAGAAGCGAAGCAGCACACACTACCATCCAATATTTCACGGCTGTTGAACTCCCATCCAGAATGATTTTCTATGTGGGAGCACAACAAATTAATCCCTTAAGTTCGAAGAGGGAAAATGTCCAGGTTCGGAGAATCCCCCCACCTACCCGCTGGCCTCCTACGTCATCACAGTTGACGCGACTTGTTCCACGTTCATTGCCTCTGGCAATGGCCTGCTGCTGCTGCTGCCTCTGCCAATGCCTCTGCCTGCCAGCCTGCCTCTGGTTTTCTCTCGTTTGCGGATTCACGTACAATACACTCTCTCCTCTCCTCTCCTATATTTCGGCAACTCTCTTCTCATCTCCCCCGCCTGTCAGCCTGTCTGTCTGTCTGAGCCTCTTCTGCTCCTCTCTCTCTCTCTGTCCCGCGCTCTGTCGCTCGCTCTTTTCTTTTGACAAATGACCGAATGACGTCGACCCAATGTCTGTAGCGTTCTGCTGCTGCTGCTGCTGTTGACACTGGTGACAGAGTTTATGCCGTAAATAACAAGAGGCAAGAGGGGAGAGCAGAGCGGGGGAGAGCGTCGAACGACCCCAGCAGATCGATCTCCCCTCCACTTCGCGCACAAGCCCACAATTAACTAAATATAGTAAATATTGTGACGCTCCGTTTTGTTTTTCTTTGTTTTGGTTCTAATGAAAAATTATCGGATGGCATTTAGCAAAAGGTTCCTTGAACTTGAAGGGGGAGAGGGGATTACTGGGATAATTGTTCGAGAACAGCGGATTATTACAATTCAAAGCGTAATTATATGTAATTGTTGATTTTCTGTGGATTTTATGGGTTAAACACAAAGCATTTGCCATTTTACAGCACTATTTGTTTGGGAATCAGTTGTTTTTGATGATTTTTCAAGCTGTTTCAAAAGCAAGCAGTCAATGATGCAAAGAAGTTCTGCAAAGCAGTTCATAATGTTAGCAGTAGAATGAATAGTAGTAGTAGTAGAATAAGCAGTAGAATAATCTGTGATGTAATGTAAGCAGTAGAAAGAAAACTACACATGTTTTCCAGGCAAAGTGCCCTCTAAAAAATTAACATTTAATATTACATACATTTTCCCTTTCTTTTGGCAGAGTAAAAATGTGAAAAAAGTACCCAGAGCAAGCCCAAGTATTTTCTGCATTTTAATTTATAATTCCATAGCTCCAAAACGGCTTGCAAAATAGCAACCTTCTCTGAACACTATTCCAAATAAGTTGGAAGATGCTTTAGTGTCATACATCATTAATCATCATGAATGTCAGACAGTCATCAACAAATTACAGCTGTTGATCACAAGAAATAAAACTTAAATTTAAAGAATAAATGATTATAGTATTGTTATTATTGAAATCTCAAGACATGCCTTTGCAGTGATCCATCCGCAAAGAATAAAACTGAGAAGAAGAATCTATTGTGCACTCAAAAGTATGAAAATCCTTGACCTTATTATTGCTTGAGGAGAGGCAGGGGCAGCAGCAGCGGTGAGAGGGCAGCGGAGCGGGCAGCGTTTCTCCATAAAAGATAATGAACTCGATAAGTTTCTGCTGCTCTCTGTCTGTCTGTGTCTGCAGGTGTGCGTGTGTCTGTGTGTGAGAGAGAGAGCGAGCCACAGCCAGACAACAAAAGCAAAGAGCAACATCAGCAGCGACTAAATGAGAGCCGAAAGCAGCAGCAGCAGCAGCAGCAGCAGCAACAGCGGCAACAATTACACAAAAAACAACAGCAACAACAACAATCGTGTAATGGAGAAATTTGTTTGTTTTTGTTTTTTTTGCACGCTCTCTTCATTTTTATTTTTCGTTCGTATGGGTTTCGGGTAGAAGGCAATAACCTTGAGGCAGGTTTTTCACATAACGCCAATGTCTGTCAGCTGCTGCCGCCAGCACACAGGCAGCCAGGCAGGCAGAGAGAGACAGAGATAGAGAGAGGGCAAACGACTGAATGCAAGTGCAAGTGCGAGCGAGAGAGAGAGACCCAGCGAATTCTGTGTGTGTAATGAAATAAGCTTCATAATAATAAAGAAGGAAAGAAAGAAAGAGGAAAAAATAAAGGTAAAAGCTGCACACAGATGTAGGTAGAAAAATTTAAGAAAAAGTAAGACAAATATTTCGAAATAAATGAAATGCATGAAAATCAAAGGAAAAATGCTGGTAGAAAAAACGTCTTATCCATAAAGGGTATTCCCATAAGGCATATATACATACATATGTACATATGTGTGTAAGTGGTTTAATCTTTCCACCATAAACGAGTACTAGGTCCAAATATTTATACAATTTAAGGCTTACTTTTTGAGCTAGGAAAAAATCCTGGAGCTACATACATCAAGCAGTACACAACAACCAAGCAGTGTAAGCAGTGCAAACAGGTGCGTTTACAATCTAAATAAAGTGTTTCTCTGTTGAATGCCAAAACCAAGCAGTTTCCAAGCAGCAAAAGCAGTGCAAACAGGCGAATGGAAGGCTTCGAATTCTACGAGAAGATCTCTTACAATCTTAATCAAAACTGTCCCAGTTGAGTGCCAAAACTAAGCAGTTTTCAAGCAGTGCAAACAGGTGTATTGAATGCTTCGAACTATAAGAGCGATCGCTTACAATCTTAAGTTAATCTTTCCCAGTTGAATGCCAAAACCATGCCAAAATCAAGCAGTTTTCAAGCAGTGCAAAAAGGTGGATGCTTCGAATTCCAACAATTGTTCGCTCTGCATATAATGTAAAGTAATACCTTCGTAATGCCTATAGTCATATCTGATTCATAGTAAGCCAAATGCATAATGACTCAAGTCAAGCCTGAAAGCCAGAACCAAAGCCTAAGAAAACCTCCAAGTGATTCACAAGATGTATAATCAGCAATCAGTAAGGAAATATAAGCATAACCATTATGGGTTCGGGTTCTATGAAGCAAAGTGACTCAAAGTCACAGCCACACAATTTATGAGAAATTCAATGGAAAGACCAACATCCTCCCCCACTTTCAGTGGGTATTCTCTCTGAAACAGTGGGTGCTGCGATCGAGAGAGAACTTTCACTTTACTTTACGTACTCGGAATTCGGAAATTCGAACTTAAGCACGTAACCAACAGATACAGATACAGCATACCGATGCGAGTCTGTGTATCTTCTCTAATCATTTCAAACCCACTGAAATCTCCCCCCAAATGAGTCACAGATAAATCAATAAAGTGGGGAATCTCTTGCTCGCTCCATTTGCAAAAATTCTAATCACTCCGCAAGTGTAGGGAGCAGGGAGGAGGGAGCAGGGAGTGGAGATGCCATCCCCCTGGCAGCAGCGGAGAAATGTTTCTGGGTCACTGGCAGAAAGAAATGCCAACAATTTTCAAGACTCTTTTGCACACACCTTCTGCTTTTGTTGCTTTTGCCTTGTTATTGTTTAACTGGCAATGATTAATGACAATGCCAGGCAACAACAGCAACAACAGCAACCCATCGACGGTTACTTGGGACCTCCACAAACAAGTGGCACACGCATCGCGTGCCAGCAGCAGCAGCAGCAGCGGAGAAGACGAGAGAGCGAAAAAGAAAAAAGTGAAACCCAATGGCTGTCAAACTTGTGCGAGTGTATGAATGTCGTGTCTGCTCTGCTCTGCTCTGTGCGTATGACAACGATGACAAAGACAATGTGCGAGAAGAGCATGAAAGAGAGCAACCCAAGGCAGAGAGAGAGGAGAGAGCAGGGGGCAACCCAAGGCAGAGAGAGAGGGAGAGCAGGGGGCAACCCAAGGCGGTAGGAGGAGAGCAACCCAAAGACGAGAGAGGAGAGCAGGGGGCAACCCAAAGCGAAGAGAAGAGAGCAGGGGGGTGCGCCGAGGAGTGCCGGATGAAGTTAGCCAAGTGAAGAAGGTGAAAGGGAATGGCTGTAGGGGAGGAACGGGAAAGGAGGCACGAGAGGGAACGAGGGGGCACCGAGGGGTTAGGAGGAAGGTAGCTGAAGCAGAAAAATTGTTTGGCTTTCGGGGTCTGTACAGCCTGTTGCAAAAGGTCAAAGGTTGGCCACGCTTGAGCTTCAGCTTCAGGAATATCAAGTGTCATACAGCTTCCAGAATTCACTTCTATGACGCAGTGGGCTGTGGAACTCAAAGAAACACCAACATGCCATGTCATGCACACGACATGTATGTTGTTTTTGGCGATCATCAAAGAGCACACTCAATACATTTCGAATTTGCGATTTCTCTGCACAACTTTCCCATAAGCAAACGGACTTGAATCGATGAGCATCCCTTAAGAAAAAAAAAGTGCAATATTTGCTAAGTTCAAAGAGCAATCGAATACCCATAATAAAAGTATTCCCTATTGAATCAATAACTCAATTTAATGCCTTGCAATCTGTACAAATAAAGTAGATGTTCCCCGGACTGCCGGACAACCTCCCGGACACTCTACGGACAACCTTCGGACACCTTCGAAGGGCGAGAGAAGAAAAAGAATAAATAAGGGTTAAATAAATGTTGATGTGGACAGCAGAGCAAGGACTCGACTGCACTGCTCTTCTCTGCCCTGCTTTACCCTTCCCTGCTCTTCCCTTCCCTGCTGTTCCCTTCTCTTCTCTGATGACCAGCCATTCATTCCAATGTTCCACCGTCAGCATCATGATTTGACCCTTTTTAATAAGCATCATCCCACGATGGAGGACTCTCGTGTGCCGGGGGGTTGAGAGTTTTAGAGCGGGTCATGGGGCGAGGGGGAGAGAAATGTCATAAACGTCATCAAGCATACGCCTCGTAAACTTTACTTTCCATTCCGCCCCCCCACCGACTGTCCATCAACCCATCAGCAGCCGCCGCCCTTCCTGTCGCTCCTGTCGTGCCTTTTGTCGTGCCAATGCCAATGGCTTTTCTCGTTGTGAAAGTGAAATCTATAATAAAATTTTTCCACACAGCACTTTTCATTACAATTCCCTTCTTTACCCTCCCCCAAGTCCACCCCTCGCCCACCACTGATACAACAATGTTTTATCTCTGTGTGTCGTTTGACTTTTCACACGCTTAAAGGTTGTTAAAATTTTAATTTTCCTTTTCTTTGCGAGTTGTGTCATAAATTTCCACTCAAGTGGTTTATCAACTGCAGAGCGCCATAGAACCGGGCCATAACTTTCGCCTGACCAGAGTTGCCAGAGATCGCAAACAGATACAGACGAGTATATAGTTAGTCGTAAATCCAAGGAATCAACTTACTGTTCTTTTATAATCTAATTTGCTTTTAATAAGCCATAAATGTGTCTTGGGATGACTCACCTGTAAAGATACAAAGAAGAATATTCAATTAAAATACAATCATTGAAAACATTCAATACAATGGGGAACATTGTGAGCCGCGGCAAGGGCCGAGGATGCTGCCGATTAAGAATATATGTACTTTATGGGTTCAGAAATGCTTCCTTCTGGGCGTTACACACATCCACGGAGTATAACAATGGGCATTATTTGATTCCAAACTTCATTTAGTCGAATTTTTTTTGGGGGGAGTTCAGAGATCGGGTTTGGAGTTCAATAAAAGCTGTTTTCTTATATGCAGAAAAAGGTGGTCAAGTGAAAGGAAGTTTTGTGGTGGAATGCGGCGGAGATTACGTAAAAAGTTTGCAAAAAATATGCAAAAATACCAAAGTGAAATTGTTAATTAATGGATTTCAAATCTGAGATCTTTTGGGTCTTTTGGGGGTTAGATTTGCGTCATCAAAAGATCGTTTAAAGAAGTGTGCGGAATCTTGGGATTATTCTTAGTGCATGAGAGAGTAAGACCCTCCCATAGAGAGCAACAGAAGCGCGAGAGAGGCAATAAGAAAGCTGTCCCTAGTGGCAGTGAGAGCGCGGAATGTCAGGCAGTATTTAGGGAACTTATTTCGCCGCAACGTTGCCAATTTTCACTTCATTCATTAAAAAGTAAAACACAAAAACAATTAAAGCCCTGCCCAAAGCATATCGCTCCTTCACATTGACAAAATAATGCTTTAAAACCGGTATAGGCACTGCTTTATCGATAGCAACGTTGACAATTTTCACACGCACTTCGCACGTTGCCAATTTTCATTGATTTTAATTGAAAAGCAATCGTAAACCCAAAGCGATAGACATGTCACTACAGAACTAAAATGATAAGCATTGGGGGGAGTACGACGACGAGATGTTGCCAATTTTCAGTCGTACGAAAAGATTAAGCGATTACGCTCTAAAAATATGTACGAGTTTCCAGAGTTTATTTTGATTTATATAGAGATTACGTATGCCTTATCAATTCATAGAATATTTCCGAGACACTTTCCATTTTTTTTTTTGGGCGTCGTAGAAACGTGTTCGTTCAAAGGTAAACCCAAATATTTGGACATACCAAAAGATAAGCCTCAGACGTTGCCAATTTTCATGGATATCAATCTGAATGTTGGTTGAGTGCAAAAACGTGACAAAAAAAACCAGAAGAAAAGAATCCATTTCATGGAATCTACGAGTTGTATACAGTAGATGATTGTTTTAGTGGTTGGTTCGGTAAACCCACACAAAGTTCAGTATTATCTCTGGCATGTGATCTGCCTCTGCCCTCCCTCTTTGTCTCTCTCTCTGTCTTTCTCTGTCATTTTGTTTGCTTGCTGATAAGTTAAGCTATAGGTTATTTTTATAGCTTTTACTTTTAAGCGGTCGCTCGACTCTTGGATTCGATTGTATAATTTGTGCCCTGCTTATCAGGTTTTCTATTGTATGTTTGCGGTTTCTACACAGAACAGAAGAGAGAGAATGTGGAGTGTGGAGAGTGGAGAGAGGGGAGTGTAGAGAGGAGAGTGGAGAGCAACAGCCAGTGCAAAAGTGTGGATTGATGTAGTCGGAAATTCGCTTGAATTCATAATTGTTTATTTAGGTTTTTGTGTGCTAACCACAAGACGTTCTACTTGGAGACATGTCACATGATTAGGTTTTTGGCACACTCAAAACAAACGTTCCCCGTTGTGAGCCGCGGCAAGGGCCGAGGATGCTACTTAAACTTAATTTAGTCGGAAAAGCCCTCAAAGCAATCCATTTTCTTAGAAATTTTTACATTATTTTGGATTAAATTTTTAATTTAACTAAAATTATGATATGGAATAGTAGGTTCATTCATCTACCGAATCTTTAACTTAACAGAATATTTTATATTCACTATTTGAAACTTGAAATTGGTTCATAGTTATTCTTTAAGTATTTGTTTTCTATAAAATAAACTGGAATATAATGTAGGATAATGTTTTCAAAGAAAAGAGATACATTTCGATATCTATTCTATTTCTATATCTATATATACATATCTATATATACATATCTATATATACATATCTATATATACATATCTATATATACATATCTACATATATCTATATATCTACATATATCTATATATACATATCTACATATATCTATATATCTACATATACCTATATATCTACATATGTATCTTAATATCTACATATGTATCTATATATCTACATATCTATTCTGTTTCTATATCAATCATAGGTGGACCTATTGGTCTATTCATATTCCCAGGAATATCCCTTAAAATCAAAACATTTAATTAGCTCCTATCCCTCGAATTATCCCTACAAATTATAACATTTTATTTACCATTAACTGGAATTTTTGTAAATTATCTTCCACTTTTTTTCGTTCCTTTTTTTCCTTCTCTATTTATTGTTAATTTATAAAAACTATTTATTATTTAAGTCCATAATTGGCAGAACATATTAAATTAATTTTTACACATTTTATGCCTAGATTTTTCTACATTAATTTCAAGTTTTTCGAGTCTTAGAAGTTCTACAAAAAATATAAAGTAGAACCAACCAAATTCAGTCTATGGAAATTCAATTTGGTGAAGTTTTAAATGTATTTTCCAAAAATAGAATTTCACGCAATTTACACAGGGGGAGGGGTGTTTATGCGGGAGAGACCTTGAAAGGGGGCGACTCCAAAAGAGGGCGGGGCTGGGCTGGCCGCTTTTGTTCTTGGCCCATTTTAAAGTTTTATCGATCAAACTGCGTGGCAGAGGCAGCGGCAGAGGCCGAGTGCATTCCATTCCGAGGAGTGACAAATGGAAATGGAAACAGCTACAACAACTCTCTCTCCCTCTCTCTGTTTCCACCTCTCTTTCCTTCCTTCTTTCTTTCATTCGCTATCTGTAGAAAGTCGCGCGCGGCTTTTGCTTATTTCTTGCTTTATTTCCTGGCATTTTTGTTGATTAAAATATGTATTTTCGTATATGGCCTGGTTTCAATTAACTTCATTATCTTCTGTTAAGCCACAGTTGCACATCGATTAAATGGGCTTAAAGTGTGACAAAATGTGAGGCATGAAATCAAATTGGCAACAGAAACGCTTCCAGAAATTAAGAAAGAAAAGAGGAACCGAATAATTTAGGCCAAAGACAAACAAAAGCGGCTACCAAATTGCATTAGCCACCGAATCACAGCTACAGCTACAGCCACACACACAAAACTCTTCCGAGCATGAAGCAGTCCAAAGAGAGGGAGAGAGAGAAAAAAGAAAGCAAACATCAGAGAGAGAGAAAAATATAGAACAAGAATGGTGGAAGAGTCTATAACGAACAGAAGGTTACCCTCTACGGCAGGCAGCTATAATTTATTTAATTTTTAAATAAATTTAATAATAATTTTAATAATAATGAATAATAATAATGAATAATAATAACGAATAATAATAATGAATAATAATAATGAACAATAATAATGAATAATAATAATGAATAATAATAATGAATAATAATAATTTTAATAATGAAAAATAATAATAATTTTAATAATGAAAAATAATAATTTTCAAATAATTTTAATAATGAATAATAATAATAATTTTAAAATATTTTTAATAATGAAAATAATAGTTTTAAAAATGAATAATTATAATAATTTTAAAATAATTTTATTAATGAATATTAATACTAATTTTAAAATAATTTTGATAATAAATAATATTTTAATTTTAATAATTTTATTTTATTAATTTAATTTTAATAATTTTATTTTAATAATTTTATTTTAATAATTTTATTTTAATAATTTAATTTTTATTTCATTTTTGTAATTTCATTTTTATAATTTCATTTTTATAATTTCATTTTTATAATTTCATTTTTATAATTTCATTTTTATAATTTCCTTTTTATAACTTCATTTTAATAATTTTATTTTAAAGATTTATTTAATTTTTCACATAAAAATAAAAAGTTGCTTAGTTAAAAAAAAAACACCACAAAAAAATATATAGAGTATGGAAAACTTTTCTTAAAAAATATATACCCCTTGCTGCCATCGACCAGTAATGGGTATCAAAAGAGAAGAAGACCAAGAGACCAGACATCAACGACGAAAAACGAGAAAACATATGCTAAAAGCAAAAAAAAAGAAGGTGGAGAGGGAGAGAGCAGGCAGTAGCAGAGGTAAAAACTAAATAAAGCAACCTTGACAACAATTAACACACAAACAACCACACACACACACGCACACAGAAAGAAAGAGAGAGAAAGAGAGCAACACACACACACACTATCAAAAATTGAGAGTCACCTTACAGTGAGACTGGGGGGCACGCGTTTAAAACCGCACGCGTGCAAAATCGCAACAAAAGTCGCGCCTCCGAGGGTAATCAATCAATGTAAGCGTTTTTAAACGGACACAACACAAACAGAGAAGGACAGAGAGCGAGAGCGAGAGAGACAGAGAGAGTGGGAGATTGTGCACTGCGTAATTGGTATTGATAAATTAAGCAAGCGCAAACGTATATGCCAGGCCAGGCCATGCCTTCCATCTTCTATCTTCTATCTCGGTCAAACCAGAAGCTTGTTTAATGAAGCGCCGCACAAAAAGCAGAAAAAAGCAAGAGAGAGGGAGAGGCAGAGAGAGGGGGAGAGGCAGAGCAAAGCAGCAATGGGGGAAAACGCTGAAGAGCTGGCAGATGGGGAATTTGCATTCCGATTTGAGCTAGAGATGGACTAGACGACGTCACGCAATGAACACTCACGTAAAATGGTCGATTATTTTCTAGGGTTTTTTGGGTAGATAATATTACAAATTGAAATATGAAATACAGTCTAAATTCTCTATAACGAACTTCCTTTAGAACAAACTTTTCTATAGAACGAATTTGGAATCTAGAAAACTGAAATTTCGTTAAATTTGCAGTACATTTTGCTCTCCTTATAGCAAATTTTTGTTTTCCTTATAGCGAATACTTCTTTTTACTTTTATTTATATTTCTTAGGAATTTTTCTAAGCCCGTAACTGGAATTCTCATACGCTTTCCATCTCCCTATTTTAATTGTGGTTTTCTACCAAAAACTAAGGTGAAAATTTCTTTGGGGGAAACCTGAACTATAAACAAACCAAATGCTAATTATTTTCAAGTAAAGAATGAATTTTAAAACCATTTCATTTTAGGTTCTATTCATAATAGAAAAGTTTGAAAATATTACCATTGTTTTGTAGATATATCCATAAATTCTAGACCCATTCTAGTCCCCATTCTAGTCATATTCTAGTCCCATTCTAGTACCCATTTTAGTACCCATTCTAGTCCTCATTTTAATCCTCATTCTAGTCCTCATTCTAGTCCAATTCTAGTACCCATTCTAGTGCCCATTCTAGACCCATTCTAGTCCTCATTCTAGTAGCCATTCTTGTACCCATTCTAGTCCCCATTCTAGTCCCCAATTTAGTGCCATCTCTAATTCCTATTTCCGATGTTGAAGCCCACTGACATACCGGATTTTGTTGGACATATCGAATAACAAATAAATACGCATTGACACACATAACCATTTGTTTGAATATTGCCTGAACGAGCATGGGGGCTAAATAATGTTAAATGTTAAATGATAGTGGTTGAAACAGAACACAGACACACGACACGAAACGAAATGATTGAAAATGCAATGATAATTGGACGATTGGACACAGAAACACCAAACTCACGCCCCGACCACCCCCAATAATTGGACGATTTATGCGTACACGCATATTGAATTAAAATTGCATAGAGTAATTGGACGCGGGGAATAACCCATTCAAAGAACCACTTTGATTGTAAAATTAATCGATTAGGGTTGCATTTTAGATGATTCTTCAGTTCTACGCATCATGCACGACAGAAGCCAAGAATTTGTAGTATTTGCCATCCACAAAGAAGAAAAACTTCGGCTTGTAATAGCTAACGACTCGATTTCGATTACCTTTTAACTGAAGTTCAAATTATCGATTAGTTTTTAGCAGGTTGGGGTCACCAAAAATCCTCTTCAATACGCACCATTCCACCCATTTATAAAAGTAGAGACAGGGAATGCCAGGGAATGGATATCATATATTTCACATAACATTATATCAATCATCTTTGGGGGTAGCTCCCTCTTAGGGCTATGGAAAACTCCATTTGCACACGCTCAATTAAAGATTCGGGAGGAAAACTGAAGCGTAACTGCCGCCAATGAGCTATAAAATACATATCAGCCAGTCAGCCAGCCAGTCAGGCAGTCAGGCAGTGGGAAAGCGGTCTCATAAACAACAAGGAAGAAGGCAACTTCAAAGGCGAGTCGTCCGAAGGAGCATCAGTAAGGGGATTTCCCGAAAGAATGAAACTGCCACTTGAAGCAGAAAACGAACGAGAACGAGTACCAGAACAAAACCAAACAAAAACCAAATAAAACCAGCGAATGGCGAAAACAAAAGACATGGCAGAGAGAGCTCAAGGAGCAGCAGGACGAAGGACGAGGACAACTTCAGCAGAGTTGGAGGAGCAAGGGGTGTGTGGCTGGGCTGCAAACTGAAAAGCAATGATGATTTATGTACGAGGCCAGGCGGCAACGGAGACTGGACGATCCAGAAGGAGGCAGCTAGCAGGAGGCAAGGATAGCGGGGGGCAACAGTAACAAGTAACAGTAGCAACACGGGCAACGGCAGCAGGAAGCACTTGAGTATTCATGCAATTTCTGGGTTATAGCCCGCCATTAAACTTGCCCTAAACTAAGCATAGAAGACCAGAACCGAAACCAGAGACCAAGTCACCAGAGCACCAGAGCAGGGATGAACCACAGACAGAAGACACAAACACACACACACTCCAAAGTGGCTTCTTTTGTGGGCTACCAGGGGGGATGGTGCCATGGCACAGACAGGTGACAGATTTTCATCAATTTTTAAGGAATTAAACGTATCACAGTCGTTGCTATGTAAGTTTTAAGAATTGCCTTCGAAATTCTATAAAAGCCAATGCGGGGCATTCCCTGAATGCTGCAAATGTCGTACAAATGTCCCATAAGTGAATAGATACAATCGTTTGCCACTCACCAAGAGCGAAACGTGAATGAAACCCTAAAAAGATATTTGATCTTCGTAATGGACGATCCTCAACGGGGCCTCTCATAGGCCAGTATGGCCCTTAGTTATCTGGCAAATAGTGCTGGAAAGTTTATCAAAATCAGTGTTGTTAAACAACTATTGCCTGCACAGCTCTTTGCTTCGTTTCAAGCCTCGAATTTCACAAGTTTCCTCGTATCAAAGTAATATGAAAGTAGAGTTTTCTAGGAACCAACGTCATGGGGTGGTTGTGGTTGGACTAGGACCATCCTGTCCTGTAGGCTCTCTGCGTGAGGGAGGCTCGCATTTGGAAATTGCATGCCAAAATGCAATGGATTGTGAGGATGTACAACCAGAAGGGGGGACCACAAGGGGAAGCCCTGCAAAGGCAGTTGACAGTTCAATGTTGCATTTTCCAAGTAAAAAGGATGTGTCTGTGTGCGTTTGCTTCTTGTTACTGCCGCATTTTAGGCGCTCAACTTAAAAGCGTAAGCATACGGTGGAGTGGAGTGTGGCAAGGAGTGCCAGTGCAGGAGGAGGCAACCATATTAGAGAAAGGCACAAAAGAAAGTGACAGAGTGCTGCAGGGCGAGTGCTGCTACTGTGGGGGTGGCACTGAGACTGAGGATATGCAAGGATATGCCGCAAAAGTAGCGCCAAACGAGCGAGTCAAGTAGAGTTAAAGGATGTGAAAAGGACGACAGAGACAGAGAGAGAGAGACGAGGACCAAGAGGAAGAAATGTAAATGTTGTTTGGCTCTTTTTGGGTGCGGTTTCTCAATGGGGGGTCCTGGCTGCTGCATTTGCTTTGAGTAACTGTTGCCGTGTGTCCTTTGGGACGCTGAATGCTGCTGCATCCTGCCTCTATCCTCGTATAGTCTTTGCATTTTGTTTGCTTGTTGTTTATGTTAGATGTTGGATGTTGCAATTGCAATTTGCATAGCTTTTTGCGTCCTTAGAGCCTTGGCTGAATGTCTGGACTCTGGCTACTGGGAGTGCTTGGACGTCAATCAGTGCCAGTGGATATCGAGAACGAAATTGATTCGGTCTACAACCCCCCACCCACCCATAAGGGACCACACATTTCAATCAAAAAGTAAGCGATACTTCCAGAGTTTCTCATGATCAATCACTGACTATCGCTGGTTTCTTCCCTCTGATTGGCAGCTTGCCACATGGTCACATGGAAACGTCGAATGATGAACTCGGATGTGTAACGCTCATACAGGAATTCTGTAAAATTCCATACCGTAAAAATCGAGCTGAAAATGTTATATGGCGTGAGGCATCTTAGTGTTCTTTCCCTCAGTCATCCTTTTGGCTTCGTTTCCCTTATATGTATTTAAAATATAAAATCTAATGGCATCTCCACTGAACTGAGAGAGAAATCGTATACAAAACAGAACCAGAACCAACTGGGAAACAGCTGGCAGAGGGAGGGAGCAGACACATTTCTTTAAGGGCATTTGTATGGCAATTTCATTCGACATAACCGATACAAAAACCCAGAGCCCAGACCCCAGCTCCTGCTCCTCCTATTGCTCCTTCTGTTGCTCCTGCTCCTCCTTGCGCTCCTCCTGCTGCTTTATTGGCACGTGTGTTAGTGGCAGGCAAGAGGCAAGGGGCGGTAGCCGACGGAAGGTGAGTGTGTCACGCGTGTGGGCGGGCCTCAGGTGAGAGAGAACTAGCCGAAACCCAAAAACTGAGACTCACGTTCCACACATCTCTGCCACCCTCCGCGCTCTCCCTCTTTCCGTCTGGTCTGGTGTGCAATGTGCACCAAGGACTTTGGCATTTTATTAAATTACGTGACTCGTCGACCTGCTCCCTGCACTCCACCTGCCCCACTCGTCGCCCAAGTCCCAGTCATATGTGGAAGCGGGGAAGGAGTTAACTTTGTTACTCTCAAGTTTGGCGGGAGAGCGCTGAGCGTTGAAAAGAAATGAAAATGTGTTAAGGTGGAGCAGAGAGAGTCCTGCCACAGGCAAATTGGTTGCCCCTTCCAATTTTTTCCCCGTCAACGCCTGTCATAATTCGATTGCAAGTATGAATGAAAAATTGCTCGAGTGATATGTGGATTGCTGGAAATGTTATCCACAACAGCAGATTGTCATGGGTAGGGATAGATGATTGTCATGGGTAGGCATGGATGACTTCCAAGAGATTTAGTGGATATAAAAGCCTAGATACAGTCTATAGCTACTTCCAAATCGAATAGATCTTAGAAGTTGATGATGCCACAAGTTCATTCACTTATGGACACCTTTTTTGGTATTTTCCCTGGAACTTTGTTTCGAACTATGGCATTTCCTATACGGAAATCACGCAACAACCCTCCCCACACACTCCACTCTCCACATCGTTATCGTTATCATTATTATTATCCACTGCCATCACATAACTCATACAGAAAAACAGTGCGAAAAAAAGGTGTTTGCTGTCATTGCATCAAAAAAGCATTGCAAAAGAGCAAACAAAGGCAATGCCAAAAGAGAGAGATAAGCACAAAAGGGGAACGAAACAACAGACGCAAAAAATGACAACAGAACGCATAAAGATTCTCTGAAACGTGCAAAAATGTGACAAGCACAAAAGACAAAACAAAAACAACAACAAATATACCAAATATTATTATATTTCACGAAAAATCACGAGAGATGATGATAAATCATCATAATCAAGTGCGAAACTTGTCAGATATTAACAAACCGAAAAAATACTGAAATAAGAAGGCACCAAAGGAAATGATACCAAAAAAATACAGCAATTCTAAGGAAAGTACTGATTACAGTACTAAAAAATACTCAAATTATAACAAACTATACCAAAATAGATTGTTTAATGGGAAACACAGAAATTATACTTGAAATGTATGGAAATCTTGCTAAAAGATACTCAAATTATACTGTAGAATATAGAAAATTTTAATGGGAAGTACAGCAATTATATTTGTAAAAAATTATATGTCATTTTAAAAAACTAAAAAAATACCAAAAGTATACTGGAAAACACCAAAAGTATACTGGAAAATGTCAAACGTATACTGAAAATACCGAAGTATATTGGAAAATACCAAAATTATGCTGAAAAATACAAAAAGTATACTGTAAAATACCAAAAGTATACTGGAAAATGACAAACTTATACTGAGAAATACCGAAGTATATTGGAAAATACCAAACGTATACTGAAAATACCGAAGTGTACTGGAAAATACCAAAAGTATACTATAATATACCAAATGTATACTGAAAAATACCGAAGGTGTACTAGAAAATACAAAAAATATAGTGGAGAATACCAAAACAAATACTGAAAATACCGAAGTATACTAGAAAATACCAAAAGTATAATACAATATACCAAAAGTATACTGAAAAATACCAAAGGTGTACTAGAAAACACCAAAACTATACTGGAGAATACCAAAAGTATACTGAAAATACCGAAGTATACTATAAAATACCAAAAGTATACTATAAAATACCACAAGTATACTGAAAAATACCACAAGTATACTGAAAAATACCAAAGGTGTACTAGAAAATACCATTAAATGCAATTATACTGGAAAATACTCAAATTATACTGATAAAATACTAAAAAGTGATTTTATTATATTGAAATAAAATGCGTATAGATTTAAAAACAATGCATACTGAAAGAATACAACAAAAAATACCAAATTTAATTGAAATATACTAAATGTATACTTAAGATATACTAAAAACAAATCCGTAATTAATACACATTTTGGGAAATGTGGCTGAAAAAACAGAAACCAAATCAGGAACAATAAATAATAAATAATTTTAATTTACTTTTTGTAAACTAAATTAGTGTTGTATTCCGCTTTGAAAGGCTTTAATTAATTAATTAATGCACTTAATATGGGGTATCATCCCATTCAGTAGTAGTATCCTGGGAAGCGCGCGAAACGTGACCTCAGCGAGTACTATTAACTTGGTTAACTCTCGAGTGGGTGGGTGGGGGTAGTGGCTTTTGGCTACTTAGTTGGGGTGCCTGCCCAGCTGTTTCGATTCGATCTGCGTCTGCCCGCCCGCTGGGAAAAGTTGTCGAAAACTATTTAGGAACTTGATTATGATGATGGCTATTTAATAAGTTTTGTGGTTCAACCGAAAGTTGATTTTGGTGTTTAATCAACGTATCAATCAACGTACCAAATCAATATACCAAAGCAAGGTAGGTATTTTCTAGGAATTAAGAGCAAAGCTCTATAAAAGCCATAGAAGACTTTCCCCCAACTCTTTGGTCATGAAAATCCATCACAGCAGCCGGTAAGCAAAGAAAAACCAGAAGAAAACTAGCGATGAGGCCTATAAATAGAATTGCACAAATTGCTTCTGCAATTATAAGGCCATAAAAACAGTGCGAAAGAGAGAGAAATCTATTTTGAAAACAAAGTCAAAGGTAAGGCCGAGGGGGAGGCGGAGGTGGAGGCGTGGGCCGCACACCTGATGCTAATTGAAATTTGTTTATAAACTATTCCAATGAATCATTCAACCGCCACCAAGGGGCGGGAAAAGAAATGGCAACAATTATCAATCAAGGGAATTGCGTTTAAAAATAAATGCACGATGTATCTGTATCTCTGTATCTGCCGCTCTGTATCTGCCGCTCTGTATCTGCATCTCTGTATCTGCCGCTCTGCATCGCTGCACCTCATCTCTGGCTTAAAAAACTATCTCCTTCGCTCTCCGTCAGTCTCTGTCTCTCTTGCGGCTTGCGGCTTTTTCTCACCTCAGTTTTCTCTGTCTATTTTCTGATGCCGCGTGCGGTGCCTTGTCCACGTTTATTTATAAAATAGCCGCCGCGCATTCCCACACACATCACACACAAAGTTGTAGCTAAAATTACACTCTGTTTTCTATTCTTTTGCTAAATATTTGTTGTATACCCTAGGAAAACCATGGAGAATGTGTGGGGTGGAGAGGGTATTACGTAGAGCTCAGCCAATATTCGTTTGCGGAGCCTCCTGTTCTTCTACATCTACATCTGCACTGAAACACGTAAAGTACAGGGTAGTCCTTGGCACAGGTTACCCTGTCTGGCTGGCATTTTCATTTGCGTTAAGTGGGCGGCCAACAACAACGAACGGTTGTCTGGATTTTACGGAATTTTCTTGCTATATTTCGCAACGGAAAAAAACGATTGGATTGGGGAAATCCGAGACTCAAATGGCAGGGGAGCAAAAGGATATGAATGTTCCAGGCAGGAGGCGCTCAACGATTTAAAATTGATTACTTGGCTCATCGATAAATGGGTTTATAAAGAGAGAGGAGAGAGAGAGAGAGGGGGGAGAGAGCGCGGAATGTTGCAAGATATGCCACAAGATATGCCACAAGATATGCGGCATCTGTATATCTATTCGATGTGGGAGAAAACACTATTCAACAGGCCTGCAGAAACATCCAAAATTGCTGTCTGTGTTTGTGTCCATTCGCTTAGGGGAAACCGTATGCTATTTGTGTGTATTTTTCACCAAGTAAAACCCACTAAAAGTCGTTGCACTGTGGGATTAAAAGAAGCTTGTAAAAAATAATGTTTATGGCATTTTGATGTTCGAGCTTTTTGCTATTAAAACTAATGTGAAAACAGCAGCAAAACATGCGAAGGCGCTTAAAATAAGACAGAGAGGGAAAACCGTCTATAGAAATACTAAATTTATGTCATAGATTTCAGTTTAGTATTAGCTTTTGCTAAATAATTGAAACCTTTAATTGTTGAAGCCTTTCGAGGGATTTGTTTAATGTTTAATCACCAATTAGGCTAGTGCTTAATTTTGTTCTTTATTTTTAGATAATTAGAGTTCTAATTTATAGACAGAAAGTGAATCAATTTCATTTGCAGTATAAACAGTGTTTGGCAGAGCAATCAGTGCTGGGAAACCTGCTCAAGTGTTGGTAAATATCAATAAGTGTTTTTAGGTTTTAGGTTTCGTTTTATTTACCGCTAGGGCTTTGGTTATTATTATTTTTTAATTTCTGAATAAATAAACGCATTGACCTAGAAACATTCGCCTGAATTTCCCAGTTGATTGCAAATATTGAGACTAATTCAATCCATAAATGGATCCTGCTGAGAGAAGAAGTTGTGTGTGCCCCAACAAAGGCACATTTTACAAGGCATTAGCCTTAATGGATAGATTTCAATGAAGGCAGAGGGTGGGGGGCGACGACTCTAAGGCGAATGCAACATATTGCAAATTCCAAACCATCTCAAAGTTCTTTCGCTTTGGTTGGGGGGCCAGGCCATGTTGCTGCTCATGATGAGAGGGCTGGCTGGTACAACACGGAATGTGTGGGTGGAATGGTTAGTCTCTCTCTCTCTCTGTCTCTCTCTGTGGCTGGGCTTCCTCCTTGTGCGTTGACATTCATGGCACATGCATTGACACGTTTTTTGCATTGCTGTTGTTGGAATGACGTCGTCGTCGTCGTCGTCATCGTCTGCAGTCTCTACTCTGCCGTCTGCCGTCTGTAGTTGTCTTCTTGCTGCTGCTGTGTTGGTCTTTGGCTCTTTGTCAGTGATTGAAGTTTTTGCATGCAAATGAAGTGTTAATCAGCAATGTTGTGCCTGCATCCAAGCGGCGTAAAGAGAGGACAGCGCAGTAAGCAGCACATCTACATCTGCATCTGTCCCCACCAGAAGGAAGGAATGGGATTAAACTCTGGCCACTGGAAGCCCTAAATAATTAGATTGAAGAAATTCCTATCCGCAAGACAATTAATTCAAGCTTTAAAGCAAGCAAAAAGCTGAGTAGAAAGAGGATTGTGGCGGTGTTTTTGGGAGGATTTACTTCATAGAGGTAGGATAATACTTCCATAAGCTATAATAACGGAAAAAGAATGGAGCTTGGAGAAGTAGTGGATTTTACTGCCATAAGTAGAACTGCTTGTCAAGCAGTGTAAGTAATCCAAGCAGCATTAGCAGTAAACAGTGTTGCAAGTGCAATCAGTGCTGGTAATCCTGCTCAAGTGTTGTAAAATCGGATTTTTCCTACTTTTCCAACAAATGTTAAATTATTACTCTTCCATTAATCAGTAAATACAACTCCATTTGTTCAAAGAAAATTGTAGTTCTTCGATGATTATACAAGAACTGTTTGCTCTTTATTGATTTATTTACTAATTTGATAATGTGTATGCGGAGGAATTCCATAAATCACACATTTATTGTGTAAGTTAATTTTCCTCTTCTTAGGAAATTCCCTCACTCTGTCTCACTCTCTCTCTTTCTCTCTCTCTCTCGGTTGTATTTCTCTCTCTTCATTCATATAATGATAGAGTTTAGTTATGATGATTGCCAGAAATTCCCACAACAAGAAGGTTTTGTTGGGCTAACCCCCATTTATTCCGATTCTCTTCCCATTTCTCACTCTCTCTCTCACTCACTCGCTCGCTCCCTCGTTGAGTGAGTAGTCACCCTCTCTGTCACGCAACTGGGACAACTCTCATGTCAAGTTCTCATGGATCCGTCCGTCCGTCCATTCTGTCTGTAGTAGTTCTTTTTCGCTTTTATATACATTACATATACATACAAACATTCATATATATATGTATGTATGTATGTATATCTAACCCTTCTTTACTTTTGCATTTGCCTCTGCCTCCGTCGCTGCCTTTGCTATTGCCGCACATTTCCATTTCCACTCCACTCGATGAATATATTTTCATAAATGAAATGTGGGCTTGTCCCCCACCCCCCGACAGAGACCGGGTCCGAGTCACACACACACACACGCACACACACACAAACCATATCCCACATCCATGGGTTCTTTTTTGTTGCTGTTTTTGTTGTTGTTTCTGGTTTCGAATTGAGTTGCACTTTTCCTCGTCTCGTTTTGTGGGTTGTCGCCAGGCTGCCAGTTCTGGGTCTGAGGATGGGATGGGGAGGTAGTGACCTACCTCGATGGACGGACAGTTCGGTTGGGACGGGGCGGGGCGGTGCGGGGTGGGGGGTTTCCTTATTTTTATTTCTTTAAATTTCTTGTAAGAATTACATTTTTTCCCGCCCACTTTTTTGAGTCATGGGACATCCCCGATAGGCAATCGATAAACATTTACGAGGGGCAATAAGAACGATAACTAATAAAATAAACAAAACATCAGCCGCACACAGCACACAAAAGAAAACAAAACAAAACGGAAGAAGGCAACATTTAATGCAGTGACACAAGAAGAAGAAGAGCAGGAGGAGCAAAGAAAGAAGTGGGGAAAAGCAGTGGAGAACGTGCGGTGATGCTCGTACTTTGCGGCTTGAAAGAAAGAGGGAGAGAGAGCGGAAGGGGGAGAGAGAGTGTTACACAGAGCATAACACAAGTGGAACAGCAGCAGCAGCAGCAGGAGAGAGGAGGAGGAAGTCGAGCATTACATTGTAATACTAATACACACACACATGCACACATGCAAACAGCGGGAGAGGAAACGCACATTCGAGCAGGCAGAGCAGCAGCAGAGGCGGCGTCGTCGACGACGGCAACATTTTATCGATCGTTAAACAAACAACAAAACACAATTGAGTGGAGAAGGAGGAGGAGGAGGAGACAGTTAGATGGGCAGCGAGAGGGAGGTGGGGGCCTGGCGGCGGCCAAAAAGCACTTACTCATACAAATGCATATAAATAATAAATGCACACAGACACGCAGAGACACACGCATACAAGCAGTGCATAAATATTTCAACTATTGTCACCATCCTCACACTCCCGCTCTCTCTCACTCGCATGCTCAATTTCTCTCTCGGCTACCGCCGAATGTTGAGCAAAATGTCAAATTAACACCTAATTATGGTAAACGGTAAACGTGCGAAGCGACGCGAGAGCAACAAAACGAAAACCAGACTAGACACGCAGCAAGCGAGAGAGAGACAGAGAGAGAGGTTAAGGCAAAAGGAAGAGCGGAAGAAGCGACCAAAAGCGTAAGCAATCTCTGCCAATCTGCCTTTGCTCTCTCTTCCTCTCTCTCTCTCTCTCTTTGTTGTGACCGCAAGCACGATCACGGAACAGAGGCTGCTCTCTGGCCACCCCACTAAACTATATACCCTGCCGGCCACCCACAACCGCAAGTGCTTTTCTTGTTGTTGGGGGTGGGGGGAAAATGGAAACAAAATTAAAAGCGCCTCAAGTGCAACAAAACAGCGACGCAGTCAGCAAAATTGGATTTTTTAAACACATTTTTCAATTAATTGGGAGCCAGGAAAGTGGGGCAAAATTTTCCCCACTAAAACAATTTCATCCGTCAGTCATTGGGGTCTCGAATGACAGTCGTCATCATGCCATGTTTACGCATGAATGTGAATGGCAATTTGACAATTGGTTGGAATGGAATGCTCGTATGTGGGATTGAAATTGAAATAAACCAATGACACTTGAAATATTTATTGACTTGTGGAAATTCGAGTGCTATAGGAATAGGAGCTGCTCCAACCATAAAAAAATTAACATTGTCTGTACATAAATACGGTTTATTATGTGTACAAATAGCTCTTGAGAATAGCTCTTTTTTTTATAATTTGTTGTATAATTTGTTGATATAAGAGGCTAGTGTTAGGTCACATTTCTTCCCAGATGGAACGCCTTGAAGTCCAAGCATTCCATGATGATGATACCACACACCGTTCTTCTTGGTGATCTTTCAGTTCCTGCAACTAGAGAACCTTGTGGGTTCCACACCAAACGGGGTAACAATTCTCACGGCATTGCTGTCTTCGCGCTCTCTCTCTCTCTCTTTCTGCTTCGTTTCAATCTTCAAACCAAGAAGCGACTTCCTTCAATGCAATTCCCGACAATCAAACACAAACACTCATTAAAAAGTCCTTCAATAAAGCTTCAGGTTACATTTTTCAACCACAAAACGCAACTTATCCCCCGGAGGCCTGGTCGCCTGGTCTCACCACCGGAAGTGCTTCAAAGAGCAAAGAGAGCAGAGAGCAGAGAGGAGAGAGAGAAGGCAGCAAGGAAGATATACATACATAGGTATGTACGTTTGTATATAGGGCTGGAATCCGTCCAGTTTTTGAGCGCATTAAGAGCAAAAACAAACAGACGAGAGACGGGCAAGGCAAGGCAAGGCCCCCTCCCCCCCTAAGGCTTTTGTCGAGGTCCTTTTCCTTGCCCCCACCCCAATCGCCATCTCGTGTTGTCAATATTAATAACGAAGGAACAAAGTCAACTGCAAATAAATGGCAAATAAGTTTTTGTTTTTATTTTTCTATGGGAGAAGGCAAAAACCACCAAGGACGCCCCCCGCCGCCACCCACTCTTGCCACACACCAGGCACCCTGAGGCAGTAGCCAGTAGCCAGCAGAAGGTTGATGAAGAATCCACTTCCCATTCCCTCCCAGTCCACAGTCCTCGGTCCTCGGTCCAGTCTCCCATTACTCTGATCCAGCGGAAAAGTGCAACTTATTTACTGCATCTGCCAAAGGGTGGGTGGCGGCAATGGGGAAGGACACACACACACACACACACACACACACACTGTCTCTACCCCTCTCTCTGTGTCTGTGTGTGCGGGTAAACGAGACAAAGAAGCCAATAAGAAGGTTTCCGGAAAGTACAGTATCTCAAAATGTGTATGAAATACTTGAAGATACTCTTACGCGTTCCATGAAAGGGGTTTTAAATAATAAAAAAAAACTTTAGTCATGCACACGACATGTATTTTTTTTTTTGCTTCTCTGCCTATGACTTATGCCTTCAGGCAGCGGCTAGCGCGTAAACCGAAGGAACAACTTCTTCTCTTCGGTCGTAACTAACTTATAATACCCAATTCAGAGGGGAAAAAAGTATAGCAACAACAAATGTCAGTGCCTGTGGATGTGGCAGTAGCTGTGGCAGTGGCAGTAGCTGTGGTAGGTTGCAGGTTGCAGTCTGTTGCTGTTCGCGCTGGCTTAAAGTGGCAACACTTGTGTGTGAAATGTGCGAGTCGAAGGCGACAATGATGTCGCGACTTGGCCAAGAGAGCACCCACAGACCTGGGGAGGCCAAAGGAAGGCAGGAAGATGGGCATGGACATAGACATGGACAACGTCAAGGCAACACCCACATCCTCCCACTCCCACCGACGATTCGCGTGTGTCCTTCGGCTTAACTGCAACTGAGTGATGGGCGCGGGGCGTGGTGCCTGGTGTGCAACAGTTAATCATTTAGATGGGTGGGCGGGGGTATCTTAGGTGAGAGAACACTTTGGAGAGAGCTCTCACCGTGGTGGGTAGCTGAACGGAACCGGATGGGCTGGGACAGGACGGACAACAGTGTAATCAGGTCGCGGTGTCTGGGAGTGGCTCTGGCAGGGCAGGGAAGTCCATTAAAGCGAGTGGACTGAAAGTCGATTCAAAAAGATATGCAGCTATCATTCCAGCAATATTTACTAAGGCTTTCGAATAGGTTTATTTGTACCATGAAGTCCATGGCCAAAAGCGAATATTGCATACGAACACTCGCAGGCCGTGTACCGTGATAGATGCATATCGTAGCCATGGCAACAAATGTTTAATTAGCTCTTCTATGACATCTCCTCTACGCCCGCCCACACATGTACGGATCGTAGTATTAAGCACCCAGTGTGGGGTGGGGTGTGGCTTTGGGGTGTGTGTGTGTGCGGTCGAGTCTCTCCCGTTGATAAGCTGCAGAGGTGCTTTTGTTTGGAGTTAAACTCTCCCACCAGGCAGGCGGGCGGGCACACAGCCGCACAGGCAGACATTCGCCCACCGCATTCACTCACACACACACACTCATGGTACATGGTACATATAAAAATCCCAACACGTGCCAATTGTCGCTCAGATTCGTTTTTGTTTTTGTCTGTCTGTTTGTCTGTCCGTCTATTTGTGTGTGTGTTTTTCTCGTTTGGGCATCAAACACAAGCTTCGGGTCATTAAATAAAGAGAGACAGTAAGAGACAGTAAGAGCGAGAGAGACAGTAAGCGACAGTGAGAGAGGGAGAGTGACATATACATATATAAAACGTAAACAGTCAAAGGACAAACGGGATACCAAGTCCGTCGCAAGGCTTATTGAATGCAAGGTGAAAGGCCCGCTGCAGCCAGTCAGCACTCGGCCTTACCTTTTATTTTCCATTTACCTTGCGGCCGTAAACAACACCAACAAAAACAAAAGAAGAGGAAAGGAAAGAGGAAAGGAAACCCTTGTAAAAGTACGAAGCGAATTATTTTGCAAACAAAAGTGCGCGCCAAGGGTATGGGGGCGGGGGGAAGTGATTTACTTTATCGATAGACATAAAACAATTTGGCTGCCCCTCAATGACAGTTCGCTCTGCCACCCCACCACCCTTCCTTTCCGACCCCCCTTCAACCTCTTCGTTGTCGCTCCCTTACGGCGGCTGCCCAGAGAACATCTGTCATGGAATGAATGTTGTATGTGTGTGGTGTACATGTGCATGTGTGTGTGTGTGTTGAATGCCTTTTGTTTGGTTTTCTGGTTTTCGGTTGGTTTTTAGAAGGCATACAAAAAGAACTACACATACATTTATGTATTGCCTTCGCTCTCAGGATCCCTTGATTTCCAGGTCCTTGACAGAAAAAGAAACAGAAATCAAAGAAGCAAGCTAAAAACTTTCCTTCTCTAATTAAAAAACGGTTATAAATATTCCAAGAAAAAGTATGTCTAAGGATAAGGGTATTCCCATGGTCGAAATGTCCTCAACGGGGGTATAGGGATATTCTTGTTTACACATTCTGGTCTCTCTCTTCTCTGTCCGTACCTATCATCGTCCTGTGAGGTGGAGGACATTCTCCTAACCTTCTTCTATTTTCCACCTTGTTCACTTTTGCATACGAAATGGGAACAGGGCTACCTTCCCGCCTTCGTCCTCCCCTCACTCTCAGCCAAGGGTGTCCTCTCTCCTAACTGTTGCTGATTTATGGTCTGGCATAAAAAGACGACTCGACCAAGGATGTTGTTGTTGCCTCCCGACTGTTTTAGTTTGCACTCCTGTCGCAGCCCCAGGACCCCCCTTCCCCCTCTCCATTTTGGATCCTTTCTCTGTGCAACTTTTACGTTGTTCAGTGCCTTTTGTAGCATTAAAATGACATAATAAAATGTATAATTTCGACATAAAAAATAAAATCCTCAGAGAGATTTCTCTCGTTGCGCCCAAGGCTCCTCCTCCACCTCCTCCTCCTGCGCCCTCTTCCTCCCTACGGCACCAAATAATCTCTCGCCATCTCATCGCATCTCTCGCTTTCTGCCTCTCCCTCTTTATCTGTCTTCCATCATCCATCTTCTATCTCTATCGACCCACACACACACACAACGACCGCACACCGCAATTTGATATCTGACTATACGTACTCGCATGGCATATCAATTAGGTGTGTAGGTCAATAGTTTAAGTGGGCCAATGAGCATGATGAGGTTGGGGTTGATGACGATGATGATGGTAGGTGAGGTGAAATGGCTATGACTTTTTGGCATCATGGCCAAAAGAGGATCTATCTCGCTGTGTGTTGACTCTTGTCGAATCTTTCAGTTTGAACTTCGAACGTCAAAGTCTTCATAGGTTGAACATTTTCTTCGGATAATAGTGGTTCGACTTGTGGAAGTTGAACTGTACAGAAAATTATAGAATTCTCTGTGAAAATATTCCCAGGCTCAGTTCCCACTGCCTGGCCGTTACTCTCGTCTTCACTGCCTGTCCGTTACTCTGGCCTGTCCGTTACTCTGGCCTGTCCGTTACTCTGGCCTGACCGTTTCTCTTGCCTTCAGTGCTCAGCCGTTGCTCTTGTCTTCAGTAACTGTCCGTTACTCTCGTCTTCAGTCCCTGGCCGTTACTCCTGTCTTCAGATCCTGACCGTTACTCTTGCCTGACCGTTTCTCTTGCCTTCAGTGCTTGGCCGTTACTCCTGTCTTTAGTCCCTGGCCGTTACTCTTGATAATGGAGAGCGGCGTGCTCAAAGTAGATGGTAAGAAGAGGAATCTTTACAATATCCCTTCTCGTATTTAGTAATCTTTGAACCTTTAGAAAGGATCTTGAGTCTTGTGTCTTGAGATTCCTTCATAAATTGATTATAATTTGATTTAAATCGTAATTCATTGGCCCAATATCTTGGGAGTGCCTGCCTGCCTCCTCGCCCCATCCTTTGCTTTTGCCACTCAGGCGGCGGCCACTTAGCTATTCATAACTGACACACAGCCAGCAGATATTTTAATAATTCAACTCTATAATATGCACAGCAGCAGCACACGAGGGGCTGTGGGGCGGGGCAGGGCGCATCTTGGCCAATGCCAAAAGCAGCCGCCAATGATAGAAAGTTAAGAAAGCCAAGAATGGGGGGCAGACCAGACCAGACCAAAATGCAATAGCCAAGGACGGCTGTGCGAGTGGGTGTGGCGGTGGGAGTGGGAGGTAGGGGTAGAGGGTTGGGGCTGGGGCAGGCAGAACCCACAAAAACCAAAAACTTTTGCAGTCGTGTGCGAATGGCTGCCATGCCACACAGAGGGGCACATTTCTGGCAAAGGGGTTTTAGGGTTAGGTTTAGTGTTAGGGGTTTTTCGGGGATGCCACAGAGAGGCGGAGAATGGAGGGGGAGGACACTGGAGGCAGGAGAGGCGCCCTGGTAAACCGCGCGCTCTAGACACACATTAAAATTTCAATTTTGGAGAAATTAAAATTTTATCAGTTTGCTGAGTGTGTCGCACACGTTTTGTACGCTCCCCCCTCAACACATAGAGAGAGAGAGAGAGAGAGAGGGAGAGCCATAAAATGTCCAAGCACTCGAAACAGAGCCGGGGGCAAGCGAGGGGGGGGGCTAGAGTGTTGCCCAGGTGTTGCACATTAAAATTTAGAAAATATACAAAAATTCGAATATATTTGATACTATTTTTTGTGGCACCATCAGAGATCCCCAGAGAGAGGTTTGTCCTTCAGCCTTTCACCCCCGCCCCCACCCTTCAGCGACCCCAAAAAGGAAGCTCTAAGGTCTAAAGAAATCTGTTATGGTTAAACTTTCGTGGAAGCGTGGCAGAGGCAGCGACAGCGACTCATCGCAGTAGAGAGAAAAAAAGAAGCAAAGTTTTCGACAAATTGCAGCGAAAAGTGCACAATGGCTTAGCCATTGGGAAACAGTGCGTGGCGCCCCAAGAAAAAGCCGAAACAAGACAGCGAAAAAAACAACAAAAAAAACACGTCGATTTTTCTACTTTGCTCAAGATGGGGGTGGGGGTGGCAAGCAGAACAGGAGGCAAAGAAAAACCCGCAAAAACTTGGCAGCACAGACGCTCTCTATCGCTCTCGCTCCCGCGCTATCTCTCTCTCTCTCTCTCTGTTTATTGTATGCCGCTAAAAGCAACTGGGGACCGTTTTTGCATACCCTGGACCCCCGCCTCGTAGGTGCATAGGGGCTGGGGCAGGACTAGCTTCGTTTTAGGATACGTACAACTAAGTCCTGCCTCATCAATTTAGAAAAGTCTATAATAATTTCTAATATTTCTAAGAGGTCAAAATCAAAGTTTTGAAACTACAAAACATCTATAAAAAATACATAGACGATGGCCAGGTAGCTTCCTAACTAGTGATTATATTTTAAGCCTTAATTATTACTTAAATAACAAATAAAAATAAATAAATATTTCTAAATAAACACTCAAGCCCACGCACTATTATTTCCTTATGTACTTCATGGCCTTGCTAGGGTATTCAAGACGTCGACTACGTTCTTCTTGTATTCGTATCTATTCTGTGTCTGTTCGTGTGTGTGTGTTTCCATGTTTGCTTATGTGTGTGTGTGGGCGTACAATTTTCAATTATACATTTTAGTGGCCGGCGCAGCTCATTGACAATAAAAAAGAACACAGGGAACGGAGAAAACGAAAAAGTGCCGGGCAAAAGCAAGAAAAAGGGTTTAAAAGAAATGAGAAAAGTTTTTTGTTTGGCAGACCGACCCCGTATCCGATTAAATGTCCCTACTCCAGGCACCCACCCCCAAGCAACCCACCAAAGCTCCTCCTCGAAGATTAACAATCATTTTATCTAATCCCCAACTGAATATCGATTATTATTAGTAAAAAGTCATGCGATATGTCACATATTGCCACATGTATGCCCGACTATCGAATGCTTGATTCGTTGTAGAATAAGTTTCCCCTAAGCAAAAGGACACTTTTCTTACAGCTTTACCGCTTTTACCGATTTAAAAGAGAAACTTGGAATTTGCTTTAAGAATGAGAACTTGGAGGACTGAAGTGGGTTGGAAGGGGTTTCGTGTGTTAACGAGTCAGTCGATCCAAAGATCCTAAGATCAAGACGAAAGTAAAACATCTAAGCATATTGTGAAATCTTTCATTCTTCCAATTCAGTAGATTGCAAACTCCCGATATCAAATAGGTATAAAAACTTGTGTAATATCCCAGTGGAGCCCACAACATCCGTACACCCGTGGGAATGTGTGTTGCTAATGGAAATGTGTTTTCCCAAATAAAAATTATGGTTTTTTCAACTTTTTGGGCTTTTTAAAATTAAATTTTGTTGCTTGTTGTTGAATTCCTGAATTACTGAATTCCTGAATACCTGAATTCCTGCACTACTGATGGTTAAAATAATATATGAAAAAGTAGTAGTGGTGGAGGAGGACTTACCGTGGTTTAGTTAGTTTCTTCATATGTATATCCATATCCGGCTGTGATCGTTGGTGAAGTTAAAGGTGTTGTGGCTCCTGTTGTTGTTGTAGTCATAGAACGCATCCCCCATCCACCCGCTTTGGGGCGTGGCGGCGGCGGCGTCAGCTGAGTGATGATTAATCCAAGGATATCTGGGCGATTTAGCTGCCGCCCACGAATGATGAGGGTGGGTGTGGGTGTGGTTGTTGGTGAGGTTGTGGGTGTGGGTGGTGTCCAGTTCAGTTCCTGGTCCTTGGTTTCTGATCCTATTCCTATTCCTTGTCCCCTGGCCTCTGGGGAGGCGGAGGCACTTGCTTGTTGTTGTTGTTGATTTGGTTGTTGTTGTTGTTTTTGTTGTTGTTGTTTTTGTTGTTTTTGCTTTTGTGATTGTTGTAAGGCGATGTTGATGTATTTTTTTCAGGCACCGCATGAGTTGTTGGTGTCTTTTGTTGGCAGGTTACTAGCGTTGTTGTTGGTGATTTATTTTCTTTTTCTTTTTTTCTAATTTTATTTTGGTGTTTTGTTGTTGTTGTTGTTGTGGTTTTACATTACATTTAATCTTTAACGTTTAACAATTTAATGATTCATTATTGATAATATTGCTCGATTCGCTGTTGGTTGAGGTTGTTGTTGTTTAACATTAGATTTGTTTTTGTTTTTGGGGCGTTTGTTGTTGCTTAAGCACTTGGGGCGCATTTACCATATACATATAAAAATTTCTTTGATTTATACCTAAGAAATACGCTTTAGGATAAATTTGTTTTGTTTTTGTTTTTTTATTTTTATATTTGAAATTTCTAATATTTCTAATAATTTGTTAAAGTGTTTTTTTTGTTTTGTTTTAAGAATAAATTGTTTTGTAATTTGCACTTGACTTTTTTTTAAAAATGTTTTCCTTTTTTGTTTCTTGGCTTTCTATTTAAAGTAATTTTTGTTTTTACTAAAGTAATTGCGTTTGCTGCTGATTTGATTTGATTTTTCAAGCGGATTGTAAAAATTGTTTAGTTTCGAGTATTTGATATAAGAAATATATATAATATACTATGATCGCGCGTGCCTATGTATATGTATAATAAGATTTGATTGCACCGTTAGAATGTAACGCACTTGAACCACGATTCTGATTCCGATTCAGATTCGGAGTCGTCGTCGTTATCATCCTGCTGCTCCTCCAGTTGTATATACCATCCATATCGAACTTGTATGTATGTGCTATGGCTATGTACTATGTATGTATATATATATGTATATATATAGGCTGTATATAATGCTTGTATATAATAATAACTATTGGAAGGCGTACTTTTATAGGCTCTCTAAAGTTTATTTTTCATTTCTGCTTCTTCTTTTTCTTTTGCTTTTGCTTTTGTTTTTGTTTTTGTTTCTTCTGTAAAGCTAATGGCTACTTCTGTGCTAATGCGATTCGTAATAAACTTTGCTTTTCCTCTCTTTTTTGTTTCCTTTTGTTTTGCTTTCTTTAACTACATGTTTAACTTTATGTTGCTTTATTTCGGGTGTTTTCCCATTTTTGTTTGTTTGTCGTTTAATTTTGTTTTTGTTGTATTGCTTTTTGTTTGAGGCGATTGATAGATCTAATAAATTAGTTGGCTGCAAAATTGATGAGAATTTTGATTTTGATTTTGAATTTGAATTGTTTTTGGTTCTTGCAAGTACAAAAGTTCGTCATGGATAATGGATAATAAATCTCCTCCCTTTCCCATTTAGCAAAATTATCTTCCCAGCTGCAACAACAAAACACCACAAAAGCAAAAAACACACGCAAGGACATGCACACACAGAGCCAAGCAGGCACTCACGCGTGCTCTCGCTCTCTCTCTCTCTCTCTCTCTTGCTCTCCAAGTGCTTGCTCTCTTCACTCAGCAACAGCTGTTGATCGCAATTGCAGCACTGCGCGCACACACACACACTACACACACAGGCGCGCAAACACAGAGATTACATAGAGCATTGCCAGCATTGAGCATTGAGAATTGAGCGCATTCATTCCGTTGATGGAAGAACAGCAGGTGTTAAAATATGTACAAATCAAACATTTTCAACAGATGAAGCAGATAATTATCTAGAAGCCTCTTTCACTGGCTTCTGCTCCATGTACAACAACCATCATTCATTCATTCACTCATTCATGAGTGTATATGTAGTTGATTTTGTTTTTGTTGTAGTTGTAAAATGGGGAGCCAAAGGGCAACGCACGCATACCGCTTCAACTTTTTTCCCCTGTCTCTGTCTCCGTCTCTGCTTTTGCCTAACAACAATAAGAAGACAGCCGCCGAGGCAGTTCAGTTCCGTTATGCGAACTGAAGAGCAAAGCAAACGGCGAACACGGTGAGAGAGTGAGCGTGCCAAAGTGATTGAGAGAGGCAGAGAGAGAGGGAGAGAGAGAGCGATAGCGAGGGGAGCAGTAGAAAGAGCGATAGCGAGAGCGAGAGAGCAACACAATCACACGGTCGTCGGTCGGTCGGTCCAAGTGCCGTTTGAAAAATTGACAATAAAAACGTTCCCGAAAGTCAATGCGCATTTCACTTTTTTTTTGTCGTTTCTTTTCTTTTTCGCCCGTTTCTTGTTTCATCTCTTTTTTGGTTCCGTTTTCGTTGTTGCTTTTTTTTTTGGTATTGAAATGCGAAAGCGAAATTTTTTTTGGTATTTTATCTGTTGATTTCTATAATAATTTGCATTGAAAATGTGCAAATGAAATAAAAATAAACTGCCTGCCGCCATGTGTGTGCCCCAGAGCGCGAGATAGGCAGAGGGGGCATAGGCAGCGGAGGGGCGGGGAGGGGGACTGGCGGCAAGGCGGCGTGTGCTCTACTATTTGCCTTTTCATTTCTTTTTATAAATATATTTTAATCAACTTTAAAGCACATTTTAGCACTTGCTTTGCCATTTCTTTTCATTTTTCATTTACTTTGGATTTTTTCTTTGCTGTTGCCGTTGCCTTTTCATTTGATTATGCTTTTGCTGCCTTTGCTTTGCCTTTGAACTTTGCACACTGAAAAAACATTTATTGCACTGCTCTATGGAATATTTTTATGGGCACTTTTTTGATTGAGATTTGAGAACAAATGAACGAACGATTGATTCAAAGGGTGGGCGGGAGCGGTGGCGGCATTTGGGAAGGCACACAAAATGACACGATGATTTTCGTGTGTTACTTTTGACACTTGAATTTATTACATATTTCTCTTTCGCTTTTCGGCGATTTTCGCTCTTACATTTTTTACACGGCGCGAGCAACGAACGGCGTCTCAGACGAGACTGAACTGACAAAACAAACGCCGATAAATGAGCGGCGGGGCAACAAGAAAACGGAACCACCAAAAGAGAATGGAAGAGAGAGCGCAGAGCAGGCCGATGAGTGAGCATGCGCATAGAGCGCGTGAGAGCGGAGCGCCACAAGCTGGCAGCTGTTAATCAGCGGACATAACAGCAGCAAAGATCGTCTTTACAGAGCGATGGGATGTGGGTTGCAGATTGCAGATTCATTTTAAAGGGAAAATTATTATGAAAATGTACGAGTTGGCCAATAATATAACAATTACTTGTTGAATGGTTGACACATTGATTTCCTGCCAGCAAATGTAATAAAACCATGAATGAATTATTCCCAGTGAGCGGATTGCGAGAGACAGAATTAGTGAGAGAGAGAGAGAGAGAGAGAGAGCATGTTTCACTGTTACTTTTCGCATCTGCTGCTGCTTCTGGTAAATGTTAATGTTAATGTTGCCAATACATTGGAATTTGAAACCGTGCGAACAACAAAAGAAAAATCACTCCTCTTCCTTCTCCTGCCACACACCTTCTTCGCTCTGCTTCTTCTTGGGGATACTACTTGTTACACTACTAGAAACACCCGACCCGACCGCCTGTTGGCCTTTTGTTTATGACTTTAATGCCCTTTAATACCAATTGGATATTTTTACGAGAGGGGATGTTTGCAACAAATTAATCGGAAATCCGTAATACAATATTATAAAAAGAATACTGAACATTAGGATACCCATTCATACATACATACATATGTATACCAACGATAGATCTGATCTGTCAGGGTATCAACAGCTTCGGTCACATCACCCGATGATTGCTTGGTTTTAATGTTTTGTAATTTGATTTCATGAATCAATTTCCATGACGTCCACAGTTTGTGTTAACAGCAACCCAGGAACGGGTTGAATGGGAATTAGCACGGAAGGGGAAGTGGAGGGGGATGTGATGCCAACGGTTGTGTTTGTGACCACTGCCGCCCCGCCATAATATTGATATTATGGACCTCCTATCTGATAACAGCTGTGTAACAACAGTAATTCATTACCAAAATTAAATAAAGTGCAGTAAACACGAAAATGTTAAACAGGGGATATTCTGTTTGGAGGAAAATATTGTACTATTATTTACTGACATTACAAATCAATGAACTTGTATAGTTTGACAGCTGATTTTACAGCAGTAGTGCTGTGAAGTGAAGGTGGGGCTATCAGTGTTGACAAAGGTTATTTTTTCAACAAGTTTTAAGATTTGCAAATTTCTTATTGTTAGAAAATTATCTTATTTTCTCAATTGATTTTGGGGACTTTTATAGAGAATTATTTGTGGGACTGTTGAAGGTCCTATAAAGATGGAAGTATTGCTATAATTATTTGATTTTTGCAATCGCACTATTATTCTTGAACAAACAAGAAAACATAAATCTCTGAGATAATTCTGACTGCTGACTGAGACATCAGACTGCATTATTTCATCAGCACCCAATCGGAGGACGAATCAAAGATTTGAGGGTGAGCAAGAGAAAGATAGAGAGGGAGAGAGAGAGCGAGCGGCTATTTAATGCCCATTCCTATTGGAATTCCCGCTTTCCTATAATTACCATTGGTTCTTATCAAAACGGCATTGAGGTGTGTTTGACGCTCTTTCTCTCCATTTTCGCTCCTCTCTAGGCATTCTTCTTTATTTCAATAGCATGGCAAACTGATAAGAAAAGAAACTTTGTAATTTTTTATTTATTTGTATTTGCAAACACACTGGAAAGCAGGAATTAAAACAAAAGCAGAAAAAAAAGCGAGCAAAGCCAAACACGCACGCACACACTGTAAAACATTTACAGTAAAAAAGAGCGCGCCAGAGAGACGGAGAGAGAGAGATAGAGAGCGTGTGGCGGCGGCGGGCATTGTCCGTCTGGCATTTGACGTTTATTACTGTATTTTTTGTGCCTTTGCGCGCGAATTTGCTGCGCAACGCAAATTAAAATTAAAAGAGAGCAGAAAAGGTAAAGGAAAATGCAAAAGCAAAATTAATTTCTTTCCTTTATGAACGGCGTGGCGGGAGATACTATATGTGTGTGTGCAAGAGAGAGGGAGTCAGTGCTGGGGAGAGAGAGCCATAACGAACTTTTGACACATTTGCCTTTGTTTTTTTGTTTGTTTGTTTGTTTGTTTGTATTGACTTTGTTCATAGCAAATGACTTACCTGCTCTTCGATTAACTGCTAGGCCGATTCTCTGCTAAAAATTAAAATCGTTTTGTGTACAAAATCAAAAAATGTTTAAACATTCAATGCGAACATAGAAACACACACGCACGGACGCACACGGACACAAATATAGTGTAGTAATGTGTAGTAATTTGTTGGTGTTGGTGTCGCTGCTGCTGCGGCTGTTGTTGTTGCTGTGGCTGGTGCTGCTGCTGCTGCTCTTTCGTTGGCGGTCAGATGTTGCATTTTCAATGATTGCCGATGCGCTCCTCTCCTTCTCTCACTCCTTCACATTTAATTAAGTTTAGTTTTTAAAATCTAAAAAACGTACGCGAAATCACAAACACACGCGAACACACGAACACACACACAGCAACTAGTAATTCTGCTGTGCGAACGAGACAGAGACAACATCAGAGGCAGAGGCAAAGGCAAAGGCAGAGCAGAGTCACACACAGGCAGCGCTTACGAAAAAATGTTTGTGTAAGTTTCCGAAAATAATTCCATGGGAAAATCCACTTCACTTGGGTACTACGCGGCCGAGTAAAGGGTTTAAATACGAAACTAGTCCATTTTGTGTTGTTTTTGATTGTTTTTAAACGAAATTTAGTTGCGTGTTTTGTGTTGCAGAGAAAAGAGCACGAAGATATATATTTATATATATATTTCGGCAAATCAGCTGTTTATTCGATAGTTTTTGATTAGTGCTGGAAAATGGTCTGTAGAACGTTTACGCGATATGAGAATAAAAAGTATTCGATAACAGAACCGATTTAAGTGTAAATGTAAAAATGAAGTAGAAAAGTAGGCGCAATGTTCAAATTAGTCGAATTGGTTTCCAGTCAATGCACCTAGATCATATCACTTTCAGCTTGTTTTTTACACCCAAAAAGCATTGCTAATCCGAATCATAGATAGTTATTGTCTATTGGATGTGCCATAAAATCCTGTAGAGACCTGAGAATATTCAAAACATCCAAATCAATCTAACAAGTCTAACTGCTTAAAATTGTATAACAGTGTTCTTTTATAATAATCTATACAATTTTGCGAATTTCGCGCCCAATTTTCAAACAATTCAGTGTTGAAAGAGCTCTCAATGAAATATTGCCCGTCTTTCGATTAATCTCCCGCATAATTTTATTGATGTTTATTTTGTTTATTTTTCTCGATGGCCCTGTCTGTGGGGAACGAATAGCATATGTATTTGTATTTCGTAAATTCACTAAACTTATCTTATTTTATTTCGTTTTCGTTCGACACAGCTCAGCTTTTGGATTCTGTGGAAGTTAAGTTGGCGGCTCTTGCATATGTCGGTTATTGTAGTATCGAATAGCTGCAACAGCTGAGAGCACCAACCTTACAACGAATATGTACCAAAAGAATCACGATCTACAGACCTCTTGTTGGTACCGCATGTGGTAGAAAATTGTTTCTGAGAAAACTGTTTCGTTTTGAAAAGTAAAAAATCTTTTGTTTTGTAAAAACGGGAGCCCCAATATATGTGTTTTCCAAAGTAAAAGTAAAAACCCGGAGCTGAAGTTTCGAAGTTGCATTTTTACATGACTTCGACATAATTGCACATTAGCACACTAAGGTGAGTCTAGTTATCGGCCTTCACAAGATATCAGTTAATCGATACAATTTGTTGGCGTGTGCGGCTAAAATTAAAGCTCCATAAAATAACAAGTACATTTCATTCAATTTATAACGAAATGAAGCCTAAAAACTCTGAATAACCAAACTAACAGATTTTATGGTCCAGCATAGCTTGACACTCACGTGCAGATAATCCAACATTGGTATTGCGCTCCCAACAAATTGCACTAAACAAAACAAAAATTAAACCCACTACAATCTAGAATGCGAATGTGAATCGATCTAACGTAAGTAACTGCCATATAATATTATGCATTTGTGACATACAAATCCCTTTTCAGCGAGACCTTCCATCCTTATATACATACAACACATACACAAAGGCTCACATTATCAGCGGAACAGATAATAACCACTAAACCATACAGTGCATACTGTATTAATCTTAGTTCTATATATATATTATATGTATATACTCAAAAAGCAAAATGAGTCAACACGCTGGCACTGACAATGTAAAGAAAGTCGAAGTAAGAAAGTCCCGAACAACTATTCTCGATCTAAACGAGGATTGCTGGATAGAGCTCCTGAAGTGTCTGAACGTAAAAGACCAGCTGAGACTTGCTTCCTCGAACTTGTGCATTGGAGAGATCTTCGAGAGATACGCGAGCCTTCGGTATAAACGTATCGATGATTCAATAACGAAAGATATTGACGACGAAGAGCTCAAACAACTGCTGCAGATCGTTGGTGAGCATCTGGTTAGGTATGAGTCCGATTTGAGCTGCAGTTTGAGTAGCGATCAGCAACTGGGGCTCTTGCGGAGCCACTGTCCTAATCTCGAACATTTGCGAATGACCTTTCAAGAGCCCCGAAGCGAATGGGACAATCTATGCAGCCTGACAAAACTCATATCTTTGGACGCTTATCTGGACATGGATGAAAGATGGTGTTCGGATTTTGTAACCATTCTCAAGCAATTCACGTGTCTACGGAGACTAAAGATGAAAGCGCGACGCTATAGCGGAAATGAATTGTATGCTCTATATCAACTGGAATCTCTGGAAGTGCGTGACTGTGTTGGATTTGATGATAAGAACTTGGAGGATTGCTTCCAAACGATGAAGCAATTGCGGGAGCTTAAGTTTTTATATTTTAAAAACATCAGTAAGAATACTCTTGAAATTCTGGTGAAAAACTGCCAGCAGCTGGAACGTCTGGCATTTAGAGGACATTATCTCGACTCAAGAACCCGTGAGCTGGTCTGCCAGTTGCCAAGGTTGAAACATTTGCACTTTACTGCCCGTTATGTATCTGACTCGTTCATCGAGGGTTTGATCAACAAACAGGGTTTTCCTCTGGAAAGTTTTATACTGGAAAGTATGGATTTGTCCAAGGTACAGTTTAAGCATATTTGCGATATTTCTTCACTCAAGGAACTCCGTGTATCCGGCGACACCCTCCCCTTGGAAGACTTGCAGAAGCTAAAGCACCTTCAATACCTTCACATAGCAAAGCGAATTACGATTGGCCAAATACTGATTCTCCTAAAAGGTCTTCCGCGCCTAAAATTTCTCAATGTAATATTTTGGGGTAAGATAAATAATGCGATGTTATTTAATTGTGTTCGCTCCTGGGTGAGCAAACAGAGCGAGAGACGAGAGAAGATCAAAATCGTTCTCTCTGATTTATGTTATTCCGATTTTCCCTATATTTTGTACGCGCATCCTATGGTCGAAATCAAGATTATCAATTAAGGTTATAAATCAAATGCCATCTTAATAAATGAAGAGCTTGGTGAACGCGATCAGAACTAGTTAGCCGACCGATTTATCTTAAATCATGGGACTTTAATACATGAAAACCGAATAAATATTACCTAATATACGTTTAATTCTTTGTGAAGATAATCATTTACTCGTCTGGCTGTACGGCTATATACGTTATTCGGTACTCGAAGAGTTTAGGGATATATTAGTTTTCTTGTGGTATATTCTAGATCAGCATCACTGCTAATTCGTCGATCTGGATAAGCGCTTAGATCTCAGAGACTTTCGGAGTTCGAGAAACCCAATTTTGTGTCCAGACTCATACTCTTACAAGTTTATTTCGAAGTTTGGCTTTAGGTTAGGTTAGGTTAAGGCGGCTGTCAAGCTCCACAAGCTCCACGCCCGTTGTGGTACCGCAGGAGGTGTTCCCCCTTACCATCTCATGAGACCTGAACATATAAGCAGTTATCCCAGCCTGATGCTCTTATGAAGTTTGCAATCTTTCTAGGACAAATTTTGGACATTTCTGAAATGTCTGAGACATAGGGCATGCCTAGGTATTGTACTGACCGCCACGCACTGTCTGCTCGTCAACAATATAGAGCTCTTTTATGATAAGCTTACAGGTGGCCATTGGCATACAAATATCCTCCTTGTCTTGGAGAAGGGGTATTGTGGTACCAGATCTGGCCAGCTCGTCTGCCCTGAAGGCAACTTCATTGTCCCGGTGACCCGGGACCCAAATAAGGCTGATAGCAAATTGCTGGGCCATCTCGTGAAGAGATTTGCGGCAATTTGCCACTGTGGCCGAGTTCGAAGAAATCGCGTGAAGTGATTTGATCGCAGCTTGGCTATCGCTGTAAATGTTTACAGTTGTTGTTGCCAGTTGTAAAGCCGTTGCGGCTGTTTGAAGGAGCTTCAGTGCTTCCCTGATCGCAATGACTTCCGCTTGGAAAACACTGCAGTGATCTGGGAGTCTGAAGGAGGGCCTAATTTCGAGCTGTTCGAAGTAAATTCCTCCTCCAACCTTGTTATGATTATGTTGAAGGGGGTCTCAGTGTCTTCCCTTGGGACGCAGTAGTCCGTCTTCGTAGGGACGGTACTGTTGGTAAGTATCGATGAGTGACCCTTGAGATGTGACGTCCATTGTCCGAAGTCTCTCAGACGTATCGCTGCAATTTCTGCCCTCTCCTTTCCCGCAAGCTCGAGGCTCTGGAGACTTAGGATGGCGTTTAGTGCATCGTTCGGGGTGGTGCGTAGTGCTGCACTAATGCATAATGCTGCGGTTCGCTGAACCTTGCCAAGTTGTTTGGTTGTCGATCCTTTTGATAGGGCCGGCCACCACACTGTAACTCAATAGAGTAAAATTGGTCTTACTATTGCTTGGTATATCCATTGGACTACGCTTGGGTTCATGCCCCACTTCAAGCCAATAGCTTTTTAGCAAGAGTATAGGGCTATCGTAGCCTTCTTCACTCTATCTTTTACGTTCAGGTTCCAGTTAAGCTTCTTGTCAATTACCAACCCTAGGTAACTAGCACTGTCGCTCAAGGAGAGCCTACATTCATTTAGTATTGGAGGGTTGAGGGGCGGAACCTTGTACTTGTTTGTGAATAGCACAAGTTCCGTTTTTGAGGGATTTACTCCCAATCCTCGCGATTTTGTCCATTCTGACAGTCTCGCGAGCTTTGAGTGTTTGAGTCACAGAGTGTTTGAGGGTATTTCCCCGAGAATCTAGAACATAGAATCTTATTGACTGCTATGTTCCATAGAAGGGGAGACAGGACACCACCTTGCGGCGTGCCTCTGTTGACATACCTAGATTGAGTGGACGATCCCATTGATGATGTCACCGTCCTGCATGTGGGCAATTGATCGATGAGCATCACCAAGTGACCGTCCACTCCCAGGTCAGTCAGTGCTTCCGTAATGGCACATCGGACGACGTTGTTAAAGGCTCCCTCGATATCGAGGCAGGCTATAAGAGAGTATGCCTTGAGGTGTAGGGATTTCTCTATAGCTGGGACTACTTCATGGGGTGCCGTTTCCGTGGATCTTCCTTTCCGGTAGTCATGTTGTGCTCCTGACAACATTTGAGGACTAATAATTCTCCTCAGATGTAGTCCGACAAGTCTCTCGAAAGTTTTGAGAAGAAAGGACGATAGGCTGATTGGTCTAAAGTCCTTTGGAGTCGAGTGCGAGGCCTTTCCCGCTTTGGGGATAAAGACTATTTTCGCCTTGAGCCATTCTTGTGGTATATTCCCCACCACTAGTATCTTCCTGAAGATACATTGTAGCCAGTTGTTGGCCGAGTCTCCGGCCTTTTGTAGTTGGGCCGGAATGACCTGGTCCGAACCTGGCGATTTAAACGGATTAAAGCTGTTTACCGCCCAGCTTATATTCCGTTTGGTAAAAATATGGTCAATCGTGGCTGTTGGGTTTCAAGCAGTACGTGGAACGACTCGCTGGAGTTGGTCCACGTTCCGTTGTTCCTTTTAAGATACTCTACCGAGGGGGTGGTTTTTGAGAGGATCTTGCGCAGCCTTGCGGCTTCTGACGTCTCCTCTATCTCCGAGCAGAATTTTTGCCAAGAGGCCCGTTTTGCTTTTCGTGTTTCTTTTTTGTATTGGGCAAGACCGACTTTGTAGTCTGCCCAATGTTTCTCCTCGTTAGCGCTTTTGGCTCTGTTGAAGAGAGTCCTACAGTCTTACGTAGGATGTCGATTTGTTTCGACCACCAGGGGGGTTTCCTTTTACCCCTTATCTTGTGTGGCAGTCAAGCCGCCGTGAAGGCCTTGTTGCATGCTTCCGTGAACCTGTTCACTATGCGATCTAAATCGTCTTGAGTGTCTGGGCTCGTTGATGCCTGGTTGGGGAGTAATTCCTCCAATTTTACCCAGTTGGTTTTCCTGGGGTTAATGTAGTCGGTGGGTTTTGGGCTCTCGAGGGATAAAGTCGTCTCGATATACCTATGGTCAGAGACACACCACAATTTTAAGGATACGAGATAGCCAAAAACTCGGAATCATAGAGAATCAGATCGGATAAACAATTTCGTATCTCCCAATAATACTAGCAAGGATCTCCAATCCTGGCAACTGTGAGCCCCTTTTGGGTTCAATCAAAACCACAACAGAAATAAAACAAACTCCACTAGACAAGCAATTCACATTTAATTTACTAGACGAGTCGAGCGGCAACTTTTTCCGCTTTCTTTTTCGGAATTCGAGCAACCCTTGCTGTTTCTACTACTACAGTCTCCACGACATAACAATGTTATTAAGACTGCGCACTACATTTAACTAGACTCAACGGCCAACGGGCGATTAAAGTTGGGCCTTCCACCCGGCACGGTACACGGACACTGAGCCTTCATCCTGGATCGTTGTTAAACTGGAAACTGTATGTCCTCGTGTGGATGGTTCAGTCGAACTGCACAATATCGCCGTGCTGTCGAATGAGTTTTTCCAGCGAGTTGCATCCGAAAATTGCCATGTCAGCGTGGGCCTCGTCGAGAACTTTTCTCTTTGCCTCCTCGCTTAGGACGTAGTAAAACGGAGCGGACTGTGGGGTACGGATGCTCTCCAACATAAGCTGATATTCGAGGCAAGCCTTGAGATCCACAATGTCAAACGAACGAAAGCGAACTATAGGCGTATGGGGAGATAGACGCATCTGCAGGGTTTCTATCTGCTGATCGAGATTCTCGGTGGCCAGGTCAAAAATATACACCACCAAAATCGTTGGATTAGCCATCCCAGCATTCAGTTCGTAGTCGCGAGTCAGTAACATCTCGTTATAGGTGTTTACCACAGTAAAATCGTACAGTGTGAGCATATCGATTACGATCAGATTCATGCCGCAGTCGGAGAGCTGGCGCATGAACTGCTCCAGCACCTTGTACCGCCAGGCCAGGGGTCGCACGCTGGCACTCCAAAAGTACCAAAAGATGTTCCTCTGCCAAGGGAATGTCTGGCGAAGAGTATCAGTCGTCAGGGTCTTGCCGACGCCAGGTGGCCCGACCAATGCCACCGAACGAAACATTCGATCGCGACTCAGTTCCTGCTGCAAGCGGGCGAGGGCATGCTCCTGGCCCAACACACGATCACCAATCTGCTTGAAGATACGCCGCATGTCCACTGGCTGAGCACAGTAGTAGTCCTGGGCTGAATTGTAGACTGTCAAAGCGGGCATGGCGCCCAAGGTTACATCTGCCTCAGCTGTGGGGTCACCTGTGTACTTCTGGACGATGAAGAAGGTCAACCAGGCCGCAAAGATTGCGGCCGCCGTAAAATTGAGTAACGTCAAAGTCTCTAACACACAGTTTAGACGTTCGACTCCATGCAACTCTGCCTCGGAGATCGGAAAGTCATCATCGCCGTGGTGATCCATGAACTGGCGGCGAACTGGATCGACGCGTGCCTGGTTTCTGTGCTCCCTTGGCATGGCTAACAAAGTTAAATAGAATGAAATTCCCTTGACAAAATTACATGATGAATAACGTAATTACCGAGTAACAGAAATAAATAGAAATAATTAACGACTGAAATGAATGTACTGTTATTTGACAGTGTTGGAAAAGGAGAAAAGTATTCAAACAGAGTTGCTTCACACACACCAAACAGATTCGACCTGTAGCCAGCCGAACTGGTAGCTCACCTCCCGAGGAATTCAGGGGTGTTTCCAATATATGTGTTTTCCAAAGTAAAAGTAAAAACCCGGAGTCGAAGTTTCGAAGTTGCCTTTCTACATGACTTCGACATAATTGCACATTAGCACACTAAGGTGAGTCTAGTTATCGGCCTTCACAAGATATCAGTTAATCGATACAATTTGTTGACGAGTGTGCGGCTAAAATGAAAGCTCCATAAAATAACAAGTACATTTTTTTCAATTTATAACGAAATGAAGCCTGAAAACTCTGAATAACCAAACTAACAGATTTTATGGTCCAGCATAGCTTGACACTCACGTGCAGATAATCCAACATTGGTATTGCGCTCCCAACAAATTGCACTAAACAAAACAAAAATTAAACCCACTACAATCTGGAATGCGAATGTGAATCGATCTAACGTAAGTAACTGCCATATATGTATGTTTATGCATTTGTGACATACAAATCCCTTTCCAGCGAGACCTTCCATCCTTATATACATACAACACATACACAAAGGCTCACATTATCAGCGGAACAGATAATAACCACTAAACCATACAGTGCATACTGTATTAATCTTAGTTCTATATATATATTATATATCTACTCAAAAAGCAAAATGAGTCAACACGCTGGCACTGACAATGTAAAGAAAGTCGAAGTAAGAAAGTCCCGAACAACTATTCTCGATCTAAACGAGGATTGCTGGATAGAGCTCCTGAAGTGTCTGAACGTAAAAGACCAGCTGAGACTTGCTTCCTCGAACTTGTACATTGCAGAGATCTTCGAGAGATACGCGAGCCTTCGGTATAAACGTATCGATGATTCAATAACGAAAGATATTGACGACGAAGAGCTCAAACAACTGTTGCAGATCGTTGGTGAGCATCTGGTTAGGTATGAGTCCGATTTGAGCTGCAGTTTGAGTAGCGATCAGCAACTGGGGCTCTTGCGGAGCCACTGTCCTAATCTCGAACATTTGCGAATGACCTTTCGACAGCCCCGAAGCGGATGGGACAATCTATGCAGCCTGAGAAAGCTAAAATCTTTGGACGCTTATCTGAAAATGGGGGAAAGATGGTGTTCGGATTTTGTAACCAATCTCAAGCAATTCACGTGTTTACGGAAACTAAAGTTGAGAGCGCTACACTATAGCGGAAATGAATTGAGTGCTCTAGATCAACTGGAATCTCTGGAAGTGTGTGAATGTGGATTTGGATTTAATGATAAGAACTTGGAGGATTGCTTCCAAACGATGAAGCAATTGCGGGAGCTTAAGTTTGTACTTTTTAAAAACATCAGTAAGAATACTCTTGAAATTCTGGTGAAAAACTGCCAGCAGCTGGAACGTCTGGCATTTAGCGGAAATTTTCTCGAGAGAACCCGTGAGCTGGTCTGCCAGTTGCCAAGGTTGAAGCATTTGCAGTTTGCTGCCCTTTCTATATCCGACTCGTTCATCGAGGGTTTGATCAACAAACAGGGTGCTCCTCTGGAAAGTTTTATACTGGAAAGTACGGCATTGTCCAAGGTACAGTTTAATCATATTTGCGATATTTCTTCACTCAAGGAACTCCGTGTATCCTGCGACACCATCCCCTTGGAAGACTTGCAGAAGCTGAAAAACCTTCAATACCTCCATATAAGATCCAAAATTACGATTGGCCAAATACTGATTCTCTTTAAAGGTCTTCCGCACCTAAAATTTCTTAATGTAATATTTGGGGGTATAAATAGGGCGAGCTTAGTAAATAGTGTTCGTTCCTGGGTGAGCGAACAGAGCGAGAAGCGAGGGAAGATCAAAATCATTCTTTCTGAATTATATTATTTCGATTTTCCCTATATTTTGTACGCGAATCCTATGGTCGAAATCAAGATTACCAATCAAGGTTATAATTTAGGTGCCATTTTAATAAATGAAGAACTTGGTGAACGCGATCAGAACTAGTTAGCCGACCGATTTATCTTAAATCATGGGACTTTAATACATGAAAACCGAATAAATATTACCTAATATACGTTTAATTCTTTGTGAAGATAATCATTTACTCGTCTGGCTATATACGTTATTCGGTACACGAAGATTTTAGGGATATATTAGTTTTCTTGTGGTATCTTCTTGATCAGCATCAATGCTAATCCGTCCATCTGTATAAGCGCCTGGATCTCAGAGACTTTCGGAGCTTGAGAAAGCCAATTTTGTGTCCAGACTCATATCACATATCACACTCTTACAAGTTTATTTCAAAGTTTGGCCTTACAAAGAACGAAAATCCGTGGCATCCACAATTTTATGGATACGAGATAGCCAGAAACTCGGAATCATATAGAATCAGAACGGATGAAAAAAGCACAAAAAATATCGATAATGGACTGCGATTTATTAACGGGCAAGATGCTGGTCATCGTTGGCTGGTGCCTCGAGATCCGGTGGGCACTTCTTGTTTTCGGGCTTGCCATTAGATATTAGTTAGATGACTCCCAACTTTTGGAATAAGCTTATATATTCAATATCAATCATTTTTCTGTGATAAATCGTAATGCATACAAATATCTGTCACATCAAATATCAATTAAGGTATCCTAATTTTGCAAGATCCAATGAAACATGTGAATAGCAACTCGGAGGCAATCTGCTACAATAAGAGAATAACGTTCATTTATATCAGTTAACATTTGATTTATTTACTTGGAAAAATAATTAATTAAACTAATATTTTTTGCATATACATATGTGAAAAACAATTTGAAATGTTCTCGCTAAGAGTGTAGTCTAAGCCGCTTTACATATTAGGTAAATACATACATACATATAGATACATATGTATATCGATGTGTAAATTTATGTACATGAGGAATTCAGTGTAAAGGCTAAAATTTAAGAACGAGGCGTGGCAGACAATTACAAGTACAAAAAACGAATCACACAACAATGGAATTACGAACTAAACTAAACGTTAAGAGTAGTGGTCACAGTGCGGGCTTGAGTTGGAAATCGTTTCAATTATAGACAATCGAAATGGGATTGCACAAAGCACAAACAAAATAATATTAACTGACTTTATAGGCTTCATATTTGTCTGTGTTGGGGTGTAGTGTAGTCTAGTCTAGTCTAGTTTGGTGTGGTGTGATTGTGTGGTATACTCGATGCACGTCTAAGGCACTCTATAAACAATTTCAGCTAACAATCTGTTTTAAAATGTATTCTGTCATCTGTGTCTTCATCATCTACGGACTAATGGAGGAGCATTAGGAATTACTGAATTTCTCGTCACTGGTCAGCACGTTGTAGGCACAGCCCAGGGCCCACGAGATTTCGTGACCATCGATCTTCTTGTAAAGCTGCAAGAAACACACACACACACGAACAGAAACATTTAAATACTCGTTAGACCAATGTAAGATAATATCTGAAGTGCATTTACCTTAATTTTCTTGCCATCGTTGAGGCCAAATCCCTCGCGCAGAAGCGTAGATATGAAGGTCAGATCGAAGCACATAAACGGCTGCTCGTCATTGGGAATGGCACAGATCTCTTGCGCCTTTTTCCGATATGCCTCGACAGTGGTCTCCCCGCCGGCCAACGGATCCACGAGACCCGACTCAATGGCACGCTCAAAGTAGTAGCTGAATGCGGCCACCGCATGCTGCTTAAGGGTGAATGGCTTCGGCTTGACCAGAGGCATCACCTTGCTCTTGACCAGCTCGAGGCAGGCCTCAAAGTCGACAATTGGCTGCTCGGCTGTACTGGACTTGGTGTTGTCCCTGCCACTAACCTTGTACTGGACATTGCCGTAGGTCCAAGTGCGATTGGCAATGATGGGATTAACGCACACACTCTCCAGCAGAGTATCCTCCTTCTTGTGGCCGTGGGTGAAGACGGCATGGCGGGCGGCCATCAAGCCCAGTCCCAGATAGCTGTGCGTGAACACATTGATTTTCTTGCTGGAGGTGACCACCTCGTGCATGTACTTGTCGTAGACGGGCACCTGCTCGGGATCTGTCGGCGAGAAGGTGACCTGGGTGCTGCCGCCGCCCAAGTCCAAGGCAGCTGCCTGGTTGGTTTTTGAGAGGCGACCCAGCAGGAAGTTGACGGTGAACCAGCTGAAGATGCCCTCGTCGGTGCCATCCATGATCTCCACTGCGTCCATGTCCACGCTGAACTCCGACTTGGCGAACAGATCCCGCACAGCATTGAGAATGTTCTCCGCCTTGCTCTGGGGCAGCAGTCGCAGTCCGGCGGTGGCCTTCAAGACCAGCGGCGTTGACGACCAATGCTCTTTGGGTATAAAGGCACGAGCTTCATCCAACAGAAGCTTAATGGAGTGCGCTCCCTCGGCGGGATTGTCGGCAAAGGAGCTGAGGCCCGGCTTCCGCTCCTTGAACAGCTCCTCGTACAGCACCAGCTTATTATCTATAAAGCTACGATTAAACTTGTAGGCCAGCACCCGACTCCCTGTTGATCCTGCATCAATGATGGCCGCGTATTGCACTTTGCTGTAGCCAAACTTTGAGGCCAGACGGGCCAGATATGGACTGGCATTCTCTGAGACAAAGCCTGCGTTGTCAGCCGATTCCGTTCCAGTTGTGGTTTTTGTTTTCCGATTCGGTTTGGAGGTAGATGATCGGGAAACAATGGGTTGATGCGGAAAATGTGGTTCAATGTGCGAGAAGGCCGCGGTGACAGTAGGAAAATCAGAATGTTTGGTTAGTACAACTTTGGGGGGTTCTTCGTGAACAAAATACATATGATACACACCAAAGACAAAGAGTAGGAGGACTACAGACACAACCAGGCACAAAAATGATATCTTTAGGCCGCTCGGACCGCGACTCCCTCCGCCGCTGCCAGCGACAGAGCCGCTGCCTTTCCGCCGGTTGCCCTGTGGCGGTTTCTCATCCGTGGCCAGCTAAATGGGGAGGGAGGGAGAGAGTGGAATAAAGTTAAACGGTTAGACTAGGATCATTGAGAATTCTGTTTAATATAGTTAATGGGTTTTCTACCAGCTTATATTCGTATTTCATTGCTCGGTTTCGTTGCGCTTGTCGCTGCCCGTCGTCGCTGTGCCGCAAATATTATGCATAATAAGCTTTCGCTTAGACACATTTGAAGTGTTTGCCCATTTTAAATATTAGCAGGCCGCCACGCCATCACCATACACCATACAATATGTATGTATCTTGCTTTATTTTTCTCAGTCTCTTGTTTGTTATCTCTTGAAATGTCAATTGTTAATGGTCGTGTTGTTTCATTTATTTTTTGTTCTCTTCTTTTTTTCGGACCGCTTTTATCGTTCGCTCACATGTGCCAGGGCTGCAGAGCCGCACAGCTTGCGCAATCGATAGCTGGACAAACAGCTGTCAGGGCTGCAGAAATACAACGGTCGTTAATCGGACTTCAATTCAAATTTCAGCAACTGTTTATTCATTCAAGCCATATCTGCTCTTAATCCAATAGAAGATTAAAGCAAACAGATGTGTAATACCTATAGGTAAAACTGTGCTCCCTGTGCATCATTATTATTATAATAGAGATCAAGAAATCGTTGAGGCACGCACCCTTATCCTATCCCCTTCTACCCAAACAATCATCACAGCCCCCAGCAAAAGTTCAAAGTCATGCCAAATTACAAAATATTTAGTGTACAGCAGCGAGCAGTGGGCTAGTAACCGTTTTTAGAGGGCATCTTATCATACAACCTTCAAGCGATATGGCCACGATTAGATACTATAGCTATGCATGTCTGGGCACGAAATAAAATGGGGCAGGCAGATCTATTAGTCTGATTAAATAAAAACGTTGCTGGGGCAACGCAAACAAAACTGATGAAATTACCATTATTTAAACAAATGTTTCGCTTTTGGTAAGTGTGTGACGACAAAGCCCCCTCCCCTTCCCCTTCCAAAACAATGAAATAAAGTCAACATACACATAGTCAAAACTTAGTGCTGTTGTGCGTCTGTCGACCACTAAACGGGCCTGGCGACAAGTACTAAAAATTATTTCATAGCAATTACATATATGTATGTACATATGTACGTACATATGTGCATTGAAATGCGGAATGAGAGCCATTAAATATTCAAAGTGAGAACTTATCACATCTGCTGCAAAGGCGTGGGGGAGGAGCGCTACTGTAATCAATAATTCAACTGATAACTAGCGACGTGCACGGCTTTCTTGTGTCGATTAATGGTGAGTAAGACGTTCCAGATATGTACATATGTATGTATGTATGTACATATGGGTGAACCGAGCTCTATATGACACGGACACACTTCATCATGAAATTGAAGGTGAGGCACGAACACTATTATTATTTTAATAATTGCAAAAGGTTCATGAATGACTAGACCAGATTTCCATAAATCAATCAATATATCTATTAGAATGCATTAAAAAGTAAACATTTTGTAGTGAAAATCGCTTGAAAGGCAATTACAAAATTGAAATGTTAAGTCTCATCCGGAAATCAATAGTGTAGTAGAATATTTTCAAATTGTCTTGTTTTTGATTCACACAAGAAATAGAGTTTCTAGCCAGAAACGAGCTTGCGGAAATACTATCTATAGATACATAGAGCCACTGTGCGAACACGAGGGTTAAGGCCACGACGATTCCCCCCACTTACTTGCAACCTGTTCGGCCCCCTCTGCAGCTGCTTCATTCTCCACTCCGCTCGGGTCCGCCCACACACAGTGCAATGCAATCCACTGATCCCCACAAGCCGAAAGACTCTCTCGATGTGTATCCCACACAATGGTTCGCTTCGGGGAAAGCAATTGAAAAAGTTGTCTAGTCTAGCCAGATTGTTGTGGCATTATCATCAATCGACTGCCAACACAATTTGTTTGTGTGTTGTTTTTTATTTGTTGTTTCTGGCACTCGGATGACCTTGCTAATGAGAAATTCAGAGATCTCTATGTGTATGTATGGGCACCCAGAAGCCAACAAAACCAACCGGCTCAAGCCCAAAGGCCAGCGAATTAAGCCATTATCTCATTGTCTACAATATTATACAGGTGCCATTGCAAAGTTCATAAACATTTACATGTATGTACATATGTCTATGTATATGTAAGACAAATTAACATTATTGATTAGTTTCAGCTATCGATCTACATATCTACCTACTTATGCACTTGTGTACCTTTTATTTCAAAAAGAAATTAGCATACATTTTTGCACACCCTTTAAACCAGTTTGGCAGCCTCTTCTGCTTCTGATACTGCTCCATCTCACTCCTACTCATCACTCTAAGTCTACATATCTATCGCTCTCTCTCCCTTGCCGGCATTGAATCTGCTTATCTATCTGTTCGAAAACGTATGTAAATAGGAATTTTAAATACAAAATTGGCACCCATTTAAATACTACACCACTGGTTGAAACAATTATTTTACTTTGTGTACGACGGGCGGTGCGGAAAGTGTAGGGAATCGTTTGAATTTCAACTTCCGCCTCAAAAGAGCAACAAATTTCTGTAGGAATCTCGTTCTCGTTCTCGCTCTAGTGATTATTTTCATCAGTGTGCGTATTGTGGGTGTGTGTGCACACCGAAATTGGCATTTAAAAAATTGAATTCTTTAACCTTTAACCTTGGGCCTTACTTTTCTTTTGCGCACATCGGTGGTCGTCATGTTGTACTATTTGTTTTTTTAGTTTACTTTGTACTTTATTATGTAAATACTCGAAACGAAAATGTTTTCCCGTACGGAATATAAGCTAGCACATTACTTAAAACTTTTTTTTAGCGATCGCCGACGAGTAGTACGCATGCATGTGCATAGAGTGTATATGTGTGTTATCTGTTTAGCGCGTCTTTAGTGACTTGCGTTTGACCGGACAACCGACTGTGGCCACGCGTACGGTACGGAATGGCGGGCGTCCAAAATATTTATTTACATTTATTTACTACCAGTCCGCTAGGGATGTTAAAATATTGATATATCCATATATCGATATATGCCGACAATAATAATTTGAATTTTTTTGGGATATATCATCGGCGGAACGGATCTAATATTCTGAGTTCAGAAAATATACACTATTTTTTGTTGCAGGACGTGGCACTTTTGGTCGTATGGCACTAGACTTAATTAGCGCTTAAGTAAACCGTGGCAAGAGCTGTGACACTATTTTTGTCAAAACATTGCCCTCCAACTCGCACAGACAGTTAGATTAGGCAACTGAGCTGCCTCCACATCCAACCTAAAGCATATACGTATATTAAGATTAACTCTGCTTTTTAGATAAAAAAAAGGAATTAAGTGGAAGGAATTTAGCAACGCATAGGGTATTATCGATATTTGTGTGCGATAAGTGGAACGAACTCGGAGTTTTAAAAAGAGTACTTCTAATTTTGTCATTGATACTATCGATGTTTCGTATAAGATTTGGAGCAGCAATTGAATTCATCACTAACCATAAAGATACCATATATTCAATTCAAATTCATTCGAGAAACTCACGTCATTGCAACCATTGCGTCATTCTTCATACAAGAAAAAACGCAAGTCATTGCAAAGTTATCATCTTCCGAGAAATCAATTCGCTACAAGGCGATCAAATACCAAAAAAAATAAACTACGAAATTAAGCCGAAAATATTTAATCTGTTGTGGAAAAATTCAATTGATTTAACGTAAGTAATTGCAATATATGTTTATGCATTTGTGACTTACTAATTCCTTTCCAGCGAGATCCATATACATATACACAAAAATACGTATACATATCTACGTACAAAACATACACAAAGTTCACATTATCAGCAGAACAGAAAATAACCACCAAACCATACAGTACATACTGTAAAATTCATAGTTCTATATATACATATATTATATGTATATACTCAAAAAGCCAAATGAGTCAACACGCTGGCACTGGCAATGTAAAGGAAGTCGTAGTAAGAAAGTCCCGAACCACTATTCTCGATCTAAATGAGGATTGCTGGATAGAGGTCATGAAGTACCTGAACGTAAAAGACCAGCTAAGACTTGCTTCCTCGAACTTGTACATTGGAGAGATCTTCGAGAGATACGCGAGCCTTCGGTATAAACGTATCGATGATTCAATAACGAAAGATATTGACGACGAAGAGCTCAAACAACTGTTGCAGATCGTTGGTGAGCATATGGTTAGGTATGAGTCCGATTTGAACTGCAGATTGAGTAGCGATCAGCAACTGGGGCTCTTGCGGCGGAGCCACTGTACGAATATCGAACATTTGCGAATGCCCTTTCAAGAGCCCCGAAGCGGATGGGACAATCTATACAGCCTGACAAAACTCAAATCTTTGGACGCTTATCTGGACATGGATGAAAGATGGTGTTCGGATTTTGTAACCATTCTCAAGCAATTCACGTGTTTACGGAAACTGAAGTTGAGAGCGCTACACTATGGCGGAAATGAATTGAGTGCTCTAGATCAACTGGAGTCTCTGGAAGTGCGTAATTGTGTTGGATTCGATTATAAGAACTTGGAGGATTGCTTTCAAACGATGAAGCAATTGCGGGATCTTAAGTTTGTATTTTTTAAAAACATCAGTAAGAATACTCTTGAAATTCTGGTGAAAAACTGCCAGCAGCTGGAACGTCTGGCATTTAACGGAGTTCATCTCGACTCAAGAGCCCATGAGCTGTTCTGCCAGTTGCCAGTCTGCCAGTTGCCATGGTTGAAGCATTTGCAGTTTTCTGCCCTTTCTATATCCGACTCGTTCATCGAGGGTTTAATCAACAAACAGGGTGCTCCTCTGGAAAGTTTTATACTGGAAGGTATGGCATTGTCCAAGGTACAGTTTAAGCATCTTTGCGATATTTCTTCACTCAAGGAACTCCGTGTATACTGCTACACCGTCCCCTTGGAAGGCTTGCTGAAGCTAAAGAACCTTCAATACCTTCACATAAATATGCCAATTACGACTGACCAAATACTGATTCTCCTAACAGGTCTTCCGCGCCTAAAAGTTATCAATGTAATCCGTTTGGATCAGATAGATAGAGCCAGATTAGTAAGTAATGTACGTACCTGGGTGAGCGAACAGAGCGAGAAGCGAGGGAAGATCAAAATCGTTCTCTATGAACCTACTTTTCCCTATACTTTGTACGCGAATCCTATGGTCGAAATCATGATGGCTACTAGTTACGCTCCCATATTAATAAACGAAGAACTTGCTGAACGCGACCAGAACTAGTTAGTCGACCGATTTATCTTGAATAATTTACAACCATGCCTTTATGGAGTCCGAATAAATAAAACACCAATTAATTTTGGCAAATATTTGTACGTTATATTTATTGTATTCTTATTATTTATATTTTATTCTATTCTCAGCTGGGGCTCAACATTCGGTCCCAGTGAAGTAGAATCAAAACAGGCCACAAATTGGCTAGGTTTCCTAGGAACAACTAAGAAGGACTAAGAACGACGACGACAAAGAAGTAATACAAATTTAGCATTTCCTGGCCTGCTGTAATAGAATAGTGTCTTTATTTAACTTTGCTTCAAATGAATCATAGGAAATACATCATTTATAGCCTATCGAGGGGATCCATACAGTATTTGTAAATGCATATCAAGTAGAAGAGCAAATGGCGTTGGGTTAAAGCGATTCCATTGCGGAAATTTGGTCTGTTTTTAGAATTAAATCTTAGGGATCTGCGTTGGAATAAAAGAGTAATTGAGTGCCTCGATCATATGCACTCCAAAAACTCCAAACAATTGGCTATAATAGTTTAGGTGGTTCCGCTCCGAGGGGATCGATCGTTTTATGGCCGCGACAATCTCTGGGGCTCAATGGCCAGCCTATCGACGATGTACTGGGGCATACAGAGCGTTGGATTGATGGCCTTGAGGCCGGAATGTCCCAGCAGTGAGAGACCACCGATGCCGAAAAGTGTGTGGAATATGTCTGGCATGTTGCCCGTACGATCGGAGAAGCCGCCTGTCTCTGCGTCCTGGCAGGACAGTATGAACTGCTGCAGCTTCTCGGAGCTGATCCAGTGCAGGCGGCCCATAATGGTCAGCGAGGAGAGGACCCACCAGGAGTAGCACACATCTGGCAGCTTCTCGGGCCGTCCATTGAGACCGCCCGAGCCCAGCTGCCGCTCACAGAGCCACCAGCCCAGCTTGTCCACGTCCAGCAAGTGCAATCGGTGTGTGAGTGAAAGGAATCCCACGCAGCAATATATGAGACCTGCAGGAGAGCCACCCAATGAGAGTTATCAGAACAGTACAAAGGTGATTTGCTCAATATCATGATGACTCACCCGCATGGGACTCGGCGCCCGGCTTGGAGCCGAACCCTCCGTCCGTCTGATTGCAGCACGACATGACAAACTTGACCGCCTTCTCGACGTCAATGGTCTGCTCCATGCGCTTGAGCAGCGTCAGAGTGGCCACTGCACAGAAACTGAATCTGGTGTCCACCTCGCCCCATTTGTCGCCAAAGAAGCTGCCTTCCGGCTGCTGCAGTCCCACAATGAATCGCACCACGGCCTCGCAATCGATCTCATTTAGGGCATCATAGGTGCAGAGTATTTGCACCGCTGACAGAGTGTACAGCATGTGCGGATCGTGTCCTTCGCAGGGTGCGAATCCCCCCGTCGTGGAGCACTGGCACCGCTTGACAAACTCGATAATGTGCTTCCTTTCCAGGCGATCCAGCTGCCCCATTAGGTCCAGGGCTGTGACGCCCCAGTAGATGCCCGACATGCGCAGAAACTCGGTCATGCAGTACTCGTAGTCGTCCTCCTGCTTGCCATGATTCTCGATGTACTTCACATGCTTACAGAACTGTAGCTCCTGGATGCCCGCGTCGGCGTCGCCTGATCCCCCGTTGGTGGGCTTTACGAAGGTCGTGAAATCCATCGCTGATTGCTCTCAATTGAATGAGATGAGTTTTCTATTCCGCGTTTCGTTTGATTAAATTAATTGGCTGTGCCCAATAACAAAAATATCAAGCAGAGGAGCAGCTGACTGGCCTACGAGATGGTTGGCAACGCGGTCGTAGGCTATCAAACAGCTGATCAGACGCGCATTTGTGTATGTATGTATGTATTGTTGGTATTAAATAAAGCACTGCAAATACAAGAATAAGTGTAGTATATAATAAGGTTCTTTATTAAGGTTAGAATAAGTACAAAAGTATGATTTCCTAACTATGCCACCTCCACATTGGTTGCTGGATCGGCCTCATCAATACTGAGAGATACAATGTGCTTGCCCGGCACCATGACGTTGCCAAGGAGACGAGGTTCCTGTCCCTCCACCAGATACTCGGCGCACATGGAGAGCACAATGTTGGCATCCCGATCTGTGCAGTTGAAGAAGCCAACCAAAACACGTCCATCCGTTATAACGATGCGCAGGACACGACCCAACCATTTTTGCAGCTTTCTTCGTCCTGGTGTCATGTTGGGATCATTCATTTGGTGCGGGGCATTTGTGGTGATTCGAAAGGGTTCCGCTGGAGCGGCAGACTGCACCTGCACCTGCTGGCCACTTATAGTGAGATCTTCCATACTTCAAATATTTTCGTAGTAATTTGTCAGCTCAATTATTTCACACTCAAGTAGACTGAAGTTGCATGTGTATCTAGACCAGGGCTCCATTCGGTTTCGTATCGGTACGGTCACACTGGCCCAGACAGCTGACAACAATTTTGCGGCACTTTTGTTTCTCCGAAACTTCAAAACATTTCTTGCTTTTTTGTAGTATATTTTGCATAAATATCAAGCAATCGAAATGGCGTGCAGTCCTTTGAATATAGGCGATCAGTTTCCCAACTTCGAAGCCGAGACTAGTGTGGGAAAAATAGACTTTTACGATTGGATGAACGACTCTTGGGCCATACTCTTCTCGCACCCGGCCGACTTTACGCCGGTGTGCACTACAGAGCTGGCCCGCGTGGCTGCACTGATTCCAGAGTTCCTGAAGCGTGGTGTGAAGCCCATTGCCTTGTCCTGCGACACTGTGGAGTCGCACAAGAACTGGATTGAAGACATCAAAAGCTTTGGCAGTCAGTACAGAGTTTTGCTTCTACGTAGCCAGGCCAGTCTCATATTTAGAATTCTTTTTCAGAATTGCCCAGTTTTGACTATCCAATCATTGCTGATGACAAGCGCCTGCTGGCCCACAAACTCTCAATGCTGGACAAGGATGAGCTGAATGCGGAAGGTCTTCCACTGACCTGCCGTGCCGTGTTCATCGTCGACGAAAAGAAAAAATTGCGTCTGTCCATTTTGTACCCCGCTACCACCGGACGCAATTTCGAGTAAGTTGCAAAACAGAAAAAGATCCCAGCGTTGGGCTAATTTGGTACATTTCTTCCACTTAAGTGAAATCCTGCGCGTCATCGATTCCCTGCAGTTGACGCAGACGAAGAGCGTGGCCACTCCCGCCGACTGGCAGCAGGGTGGCAAATGCATGGTTTTGCCCACCGTTAAGGCAGAGGATGTTCCAAATCTCTTCCCCAAGGGCATCGAGACCATTGAGGTGCCATCCGGCAAGGGTTATCTGCGCACCACTCCACAGCCCTGAGAGCGAAAATTCCGACAGCGTACATTCTTTTAAAACACGACTTCATTACAAAAATTATAATTAATAACAATAAAAATAATGCACAATAATTTGTTCGCTTACAACCTTTTAGGCCAGGGTAGGGCTTTTAGTCTCTGCAAAAGCATCGCCTGCCGACCGAAACTGCACTAGACATTCGTCTTAAAAACTAAATCAGATGGGAATGTGTTCCAAAAAAGGTCGTTTTTCTGTTCTACGAAAATAAATATACATACATATGCAGTGTAGGTACATCGAATAAAATACAATACACATATAAAATAGAAGGAGTTGATATTGCAACTGTATACGAAATTATAAATAAGGCCAACTCTGTACAATAGATGAAGCACTTTCGAGGATAGAAGAAAGCCAAAGACCAAGCTTTTGCCCGTAACCAAAAGTAACTGAAAAAAAAGGTTGAAATTCTGATTATTATACTGAATAGGAATTCGTTGTAACTACATAGTATTATCGATCAAAAATAGGATAAGGGAAATGTCCCAACTGGAATTATAGAAAATAAATTGGCCAAAACCAGATAAATATTCACTTAAAACAAACATTTTAATACTTGTTCACATTTTCATGGATTTTGTGATTGCGAATTGAAATCTCTTAGGATCTTGGGATCAGGAAATTGATACCATCTAAGAAATGTAAACAAAGGAGACTTTCCCTTTTGTGATAAAGATGCTCCGCGAGCTGTGCTCGCAAGCGTTTGTTTCCTTGAATATGTTAATGAAATGTAAATATGTACATATTATAATGTAAATGGTAAAAGCTTTCGCTACCAAAACAGGTTCCAAGTAGCTCCGAATGGGTCTCGGAGAATCTCAGAGTATCTCAAGTATAAACGAAAATTTGTGTATTCGAAATTTCAAAGTTGTAAAATTTCTTTAGAGAAAACTGACATGACAGCATCAGCACTGTCATGGCCTCGTACTTACCATTTAACTACCACATGCCATTCTTTCTAATCTAAAAACCATTCTGCGTCAGCGTCTGCGGCCGGATGATGTCTGCAGCATTCGCCCAAATCGGCGCACGAGGAAGGGCCACAGAATAAGGACAGCAAACCAGAGTGGAGATATATTCTTGAAGGGCCACCAGACGGGTTGTTGCCGTTGCAATGCTCTCGATTTTTGGCCATTGCGTAGTTCGTTCAGGGTCTGTTCCAGGCCGCGTACGCGCTGCTGCACTGCGCCCACATCGTTGTTCATTCGCGTGATTGTGCTTTGGATTTGTCGGAGCAGATCCGTATTCTGGGCAATGGCCTGGGTTACCTCGTGACTTAGATCATATGGGTCATCGTATTCATCGTCCGAGGGCTCCACAATGGCCACGCTGCTGTTGTTGGTATAGTTGTGGCTATCATGAGCATAGTTCGCCGATTTGGTCGTGTAGCCATTGCTCAGAGAGGGCGTAATATGTCCATTAATCACCACATTGCTGCTGCCATTTTCCGTAACGGTCTCGGATGACGCTAATGGGGGCTCCAGCTCAGTTTCCCCGTTACAGCTGCTTCCATGCTGTGGACTGTTTGTGCGCGAATGGAACGGAGAGTTGGGATGCGATTCGGCGAGCTCCCTCATGCCGGGTGAAACCAATTCCAGTTCGTCCAAATTGATGTTTCCCAGGCCATCAAGGCTGCCCACAAAGTTTTGCACGTTCTCTGTAAATGACATCGTCTCTATAATCTCCTGCAGACTCTCAACGTAACGCTGCATGGCCTGCTCCTTGCTCAAGTGTCGATTGTCGTTCCATGCGTCCCACTTGGCCTTGCCCACCACGTCCCAGAAGCCAGGCTTTTTGTGGTCACAGGCTCCCTCGGTGGCCTGCTTGAAGAGGCCATAGAATTTCAGCATCATGCTGGTGCTTGGCTGATAGGGACCGTTTTTGGGCAGTCCTTTGATTACATTCACGGCAGCTTGGAAACGTTCCCCAATGGCGGCCATCTTTGAGGCAACTGCAAGGGAAGGAGAATTTAGAAACCATGAACAATAGGTGCACTTGAATACTATGTATATGTAAGATTAGATAGAATACGGTCCAAGTTCATTTTCTATTAATCATCTATCGTTCCGCCGTTCGAATTCGAGAGAATGTCGACGTCGCTTACAAATTACCTAATTATTTGTGCAATCTGGGTGTTGTAAATCGTTGGGCAGTATCTGTTGTGTTTTGTATTGTATTTGTATTGTTGGTTGTCTTCTGTTATTGATTCCGCCTTTCATTCCATTCGTAAACGACGTATTAAAGAAGACCCACTGGTGACAAAGTTCGAGTTCTGAAGTTCAATCGTTCTCCGGATAAGCTTCAGTTTGAGCTTTTACAATGTTCTTATCGACCTCGGCTAATCGACTTGCTAGTGACTTGTTGGACGCTCTTCCTGGCGTTAGCGTTTAATTCGTTTTTGCAATCAAAAAAAAACTAAACAAAACTCTCTCTGTAAATTTGAGCGTATACGAGCGATTGTATGTGTGTGTGTTTCAGGGCAGCAACACAAATATCGATAGGACTGGTGACACTAGAGATGGCCCAGAAGAGCGGGGTTTCAAATCTTAAATTAAATGATAAAGTTGTTTAATAATTTAGAAGAAAACTGACATAGACCGAAAGACGACGATAGCATATGCTTTAGAAACCAAATAATACCTTTGAATTTTAATTCTGCGGTATAATTCTAAGAAAAATTATAAACTACATTGCAAATATTATAATTGCATATGTTTATTTCAGTATAAGACAAGAAGTCGCACCTGCGAATATTATTTCTTTCCAAGTCTACACATCGTCGGGACCGACAAAAAATAAAGCATACAAATATTCGGCGAAATTTATTTATTTTATTTATTGTCTTTTATTTATTCGAACTCCATAACGGCATGGTTGTAAATAATTCAAGATAAATCGGTCGATTAACTAGTTCTGGTCGCGCTCACCAAGTTCTTCGTTTATTAATATGGGATTAATATCGTACCAAGAAGCCAAAAAGATTTCGACCTTAGGATTCGCGTACAAAATGGAGAATGGTACGGTAACATTTGAAGTGAGAACGATTTGGATCTTCCCTCTCTTCTTGCTTTGTTTGTTCACCCATGTACGAACTTTATTTACTAAGCTCGCACTATTATCTCTCTCATCCCAACATAATACATTGACAACTTTTAGGTGCGAAAGACCTTTTAGGAGAATCAGTATTTGGCCAATCGTAATTTTGGATCTTATATGGAGGTATTGAAGGTTTTTCAGCTTCTGCAAGTCTTCCAAGGGGACGAAGAAAGAAAGGTCCCAGGATACACGGAGTTCCTTGAGTGAAGAAATATCGCAAAGATGCTTAAACTGTACCTCGGACAATGCCATACCTTCCAGTATAAAACTTTCCAGAGGAGCACCCTGTTTGTTGATCAAACCCTCGATGAACGTGTCGGATATAGAAAGGGCAGAAAACTGCAAATGCTTCAACCTTGGCAACTGGCAGACCAGCTCACGGGTTCTTGAGTCGAGATAATGTCCTCTAAATGTCAGACGTTCCAGCTGCTGGCAGTTTTTCACCAGAATTTCAAAAGTATTCTTACTGATGTTTTGAAATAATAAAAACTTAAGCTCCCGCAATTGCTTCATCGTTTGGAAGCAATCCTCCAAGTTCTTATCATCAAATCCAAAACAGTCACGCACTTCCAGAGATTCCAGTTGATCTAGAGCATACAATTCATTTCCGCTATAGCGTCGCGCTTTCATCTTTAGTCTCCGTAGACACGTGAATGGCTTGAGATTGGTTACAAAATCCGAACACCATCTTTCATCCATGTCCAGATAAGCGTCCAAAGATTTGAGTTTTGTCAGGCTGTATAGATTGTCCCATCCGCTTCGGGGCTCTTGAAAGGGCATTCGCAAATGTTCGATATTCGTACAGTGGCTCCGCCGCAAGAGCCCCAGTTGCTGATCGCTACTCAATCTGCAGTTCAAATCGGACTCATACCTAACCAGATGCTCACCAACGATCTGCAGCAGTTGTTTGAGCTCTTCGTCGTCAATATCTTTCGTTATTGAATCATCGATACGTTTATACCGAAGGCTCGCGTATCTCTCGAAGATCTCTGCAATGTACAAGTTCGAGGAAGCAAGTCTAAGCTGGTCTTTTAAGTCCAGGTACTTCAGGAGCTCTATCCAGCAATCCTCGTTTAGATCGAGAATAGTGGTTCGGGACTTTCCCACTACGACTTCCTTTGCATTGCCAGTGCCAGCGTGTTGCCTCATTTTGCACCTGTTTGATATATGGATGGGAAACGAAAAAATGAATCCAAATGAGTACATACAAATGTATCGAAATTGCTTACGTTAGATCAGGGGCGAACGCAGAAAATTTTTTCGGGGGGTGTTCGACTATAAATTTTTATAAATGGAGTGCCTTACGATGTTGATAAATTTTGAAGTTCATACCTATGAATTCGATTTTCTAATTTCCTTAAAATTTCGGGGGGGTTTGAACCCCCAAACAACAAATTGAACAACAAATTGTATCGATTAACTGATATCTTGTGAAGGCCGATAACTAGACTCACCTTAGTGTGCTAATGTGCAATTATGTCGAAGTCATGTAGAAAGGCAATTTCGAAACTTCGACTCCGGGCTTTTACTTTTACTTTGGAAAACACATATATTGGGGCTCCCGTTTTTACAAAACAAAAGATTTTTTACTTCTCAAAACAAAACAATTTTCCCAGAAAAAATTCACAATAGATTTTGCAGCGCCTATTTTTCAGCTATCGATATATATAAAATATATCTTAAATATATAAATATATATGCAGAAAAATCGATATTAGCGGACATCGATGTTTTCGATATCTTGAGGGTCAAAAATCGATTAAACATCGATTTTTGCACAATAGTATAGTAAATAGAGTAAGATATAAGCAAGCCCCTTCATGGAATATTTCAATTTAGGCATTTTTTATTTAAAAAATCATAAACTAATTTATAAACAATACCTTTCAATGGGATTTTAACATCAGTCATTTTTAATATTTAAAAACTAATTTATAAACAAAACCCTTAAATGGAATTTAAATATCAGAGATTAATTAATTCGAGATCAACATTAAAACTTAGTCGGTGTTTGAAGACCAGAAGACATTGTAGTTCTTATTTAGGAACATATGTATGTAAGTTCTTGTCATCTGTCTCAGCGTTCGAATTCTCATCTGTCGAATATATTATTTCAAAATATATTTAAAGATAGTTTTTCATTACGTAAATATGCAATATTGTTCATTTGGAATAGGGATGGGTTGATACATGCATATAAACTGCATTTAAAACAAATAAAACCATGCAAATATAAACATGTGGTTAAACACACACGCATTTTCTTTTATTTCAGGGTTTTTTGCCAATACTTTATTGGAAAATTCATAAAAACATTTTTTTGTTAATCTCATATTAGTACTTATGTTTTAAATATTTATCTATAGCTTAATTTCACAATTTGTTCACTACTTTTCCACCAATAATGTATAGTATCTTTTTGAATTTTTTTTACTTTGTTTCTCTCTGTACGTTACTTTTTTGAAACTCAACCAAATTTCATAAAATTCTATGTTTGAGAAAAATATCGATATTTTGTTGCCTTTTAGCCGTCGAGCTTGTTGGGAGTTTTTCTGGGACTTTTTGAGAGATTTTGTGGAGGCAACATAATCCCAACAATTTCCTTTTTCATCGCAACAATTTCCCTCACATACAATGCTCACTTACGTTGCTTACGTTACATTCCATGCTCACTTACGGATTTTACCGTTGGCAACATTTTTTTGTATGGGACAGCTACATGTGCCCCGTAATTAGCGACACTGTCCCACAACATTTGCACGGAACTAGCAACATTTTCACGGAATTGGAATTGTCCCACAACATTTGCACGGAATTGAAATTGTCCCACAACACACGGAATTTGGTGTGTGTGTGTGTGTGTTTTTCCACTGTTGGCGGCGAATCGGACAATTTTACGCGTAACCGAATTCGCCTCTTCCAAAAGTGTCCAATGTTCGCTTTTTCGCCAGATTTGTCGTTGATAAGGACTTTATCAGATTAAGGACGTTCCCCTGATCACAGGAAGCCATCAAACGCCCAGATCGGCCATTAAATAACGAAGAAAAGAAGTGTGGATAAAATATCCTTGATCTTTGGTCCTTGAAAATGACTTCATCGGATCAAGGTTGTTTACCTGATTACAGGAAGCCATCGCACGCCTGCATCGGCCCACAAATAACTGAGAAAACATGCTAGAAGAAATGTCCTTGATCCTTTGTCCTTGATAAGGACTCCATCGGATCAAGGATTGTTTTCCCATTACAGGAAGCCGTCGCACGCCCAGATCGGGACACAAATAACGGAGAAAATAAACCTGGAAGAAATATCCTTCATCCTTGGTCCTTGATAAGGACTCCATCAGATCAAGGATGTTCCCCTGATCACAGGAAGCCATCACATGCCTAGATCGGCTCACAACTAACAGCGAAAATAAGCCTGGAAGAAATGTCCTTGATAAGGACTCCATCGGATCAAGGATTGTCTTCCCATTACAGGAAGCCGTCGCACGCCTGGAACGACCCACAAATAACGGAGAAATCAAGATATGTGTCTAGAGAACATATCCTTGATCATTCGTCCTTGTGAATGACTCTATCAGATCAAGGACTTTCTTGCGTTTACAGGAAGCCATCGCCCGGCCAGATCGGGCCACAAATAACGGAGAAAACAACAAAACAAAATATGCATTGTTGTTGTTGTCAATTTGTTGTACAACAACAACTTTTAATTTGCGACCGCGCAAATGTCCAAAAACGAGAAATTCAGATCTGGGATACCAGGCGAACGGAAATCAGCAGCAAGCAACTCAAAAAATTCAAATTTAAAAAAGTGGTGCATACTTTTGGGGGCAAAATCCAGCTACTTTCTGCTGATTTCTGTTCGCCTGGTGCAAAATGGAAATTTCTTAGTTTGCGCCGATTAACGCAAAATTTAACTTGAATTTGAATTGCACTGTATCTCGGCTATTTATGGGCCGATCCGGGCGTGCCATACCTTTTTGTAATCAGGAGAGTCCTGCCAACCGATTGGCATCAGAAAAAAAGGACATCCTTTCCGCCGTTATTAGTTGCATACTTTTAGGGGACCAGGACAGTAGTCCTAGTCGATTTTTTGATGCCAATCGATAGTCTGGATCCTTGCGATTATGGTAGAGCAGGTCTTTTGGCGATCCGACGCTGTTTGGCCGAGATATAGCGCAAACAAAAATACTGGTTTTTTTTCAATGCACTATATCTCAGCTATTTATGGGCGGATCGGGGCGTGGCATGTCTTCTTGTTGTCGGGAGAGTCCTGCCAACCGATTGGCACAAGAAAAAGCGACATCCCTTCCATCACGATTTTCGCAAAAAATCATGATGGTTACATCATTGAAATTGCCAAAAATCGGCCTGATTTTCGAAGTCGGTTTTTTGATGCCAATCGATAGTCTAGATCCTTACGAGCCTGGGAAAGTAGGTCGTTCGCTGATCTGATCCTGTTTGGTTGAGATATAGCGTAAACAAAAATACTGGTTTTTTTTTCTTTACGCTATATCTCGGCTATACAGCGTCTGATCTGGGCGTGCCATACCTTTTTGTGATCGAAAGAGTCCTGCCAACCGATTGGCACCAGAAAAAAGGACATTCCAGGACAAATACCAGTGAAAAACAGTCTGGAGAAAATATCCTTGTTCCTTAGTCCTTGATAAGGACTCCATCAGATTAAGAATGTTCCCCTGATCACAGGCAGCTATCGCACGCCCAGATCGGCCCACAAATAAACGAGAAAACAACAAAATAAAATATGCATTGTTGTTGTTGTCCATTTGTTGTACAACAAATGGTTGTTGTTGCACAACAACAACTTTCAACTTGCGGTCGCTCAAATGGCCAAAGACCAGAATTTGAGATCTGGGATACCAGGCGAACAGAAATCATCAGAAAGCAACTGAGTTTTGTTAATTTTTTGTTGAGTGGTGTACATTTGAACTTCTGTCACTGCAAGTGCTTGTAGACAGAAGTTCAAGTGTACAACCCTCAACAACAAATATAAAAAAAACAGCTACTTTCTGCTGATTTCTGTTCGCCTGGTATCCCAGATCTGAATTTCTCGTTTTTGGCCATTTGATCGACCGCAAGTTGAAAGTTGTTGTTGTACAACAACAACCACTTGTTGTACAACGAATCGACAACAACAACAATGCATGCTTTGTTTTGTTGTTTTCTCCAATTTTTGTAAGCCGTCCTTGACGTACGACAGCTTCCTGTGATCGGTCAAACATCCTTGATCTGATGGAGTCCTTATCAAGGATCAAGGATTTATTCTCCACACTTGGGTTCTCCGTTATTTGAGGGCCGAACTGGGAGAGTGACGGCTTCCTGTGATGGAATAAATGGCCCCGATTGAATGAAGTCCTTATAAAGGAAAAAGATTGCCCAGTCGCTGTTCAGCCTAAACGTATGCTATAATCTATAAGGAAATGTAACCCTAAAAATGCTTTACTTTTTTATGAAAATGTTGTGTTCTTCCTGAAAGTATGCAATAATTGCAAATAAAAATGTATACCCAACCAATAATAAGATTTGTGAATTCTTTAATTTTCGTATATGTTTTATTCGTAAATATTTGTTTGTAAGGACTAAACGAAAGCTTCAAGTATTCTGCGGGTTACACCCCACTTTAGCTTGAAGGTTCAGACCCTGTCGTTGTCGTAATGCTCAGCAACAGAAACCACAGCAGCTTCCACAGGGTCCCGATGCACAGGACATCAGCAGGACATGCGAGAGTACGATCCACAAAGTCCACCCGTTTTTGGTCCTGGAAAATATAAAAAAATAGCTTTTATTTTGCATATCCCAAAGTGTCTCAAAGATACAAATGTATTCCACAAATGCAAGTGTATCTCAAAGATAGTTAGTTTAGAGTTAAGTTAGTCAGATACGGATTAATCGATTGGCGAAATAAATAAATTAATAAATAGATACAAAAGAGTCTCAAAGATACAAATGTATCTCCAAGACGAAAATAGATCTCACAAATGTACCCCACAGTAACAAATGTATCCGTTGCCCAATGACATACGCAATCTTGGTTCGCTTGTGGAAAGACTTGCTTTTTCGAACTTTTACATTGGAGAGAAGCCATCGCACGCCCAGGTCGGCCCAAAAGTAACGGAGAAAAAAAGCCTGAAAGAAATATCCTTGATCCTTGGTCCTTGAAAAGGATTCCATCGAATCAAGAATTGTCTTCCGGTCACAGGAAGCCATCGCACGCCTAGAACGGCCCACTACTAACGGAGAAAACAAGCTTTGAAGAAATATCCTTGATCCTTTGACCTTGATGAGGACTCCAACGAATCAAGGATTGTCTTCCGATCACCAGAAGCCGTCGCACGCCTGGAACGACCCACAACTAACGGAGAAAACAAGACATGTTTCAGGAGCACGTATCCTTGTTCCTTCGTCCTTGTGAATGGCTCCACCAGATCAAGGACTTTCTTCCGTTTACAGGAAGCCATCGCACGCCCTAATCGGCCCACAAATAACGGAGAAAACAACAAAACAAAATATGTATGTTTTTGTTGTCAATTTGTTGTACAACAGATGGTTGTTGTTGTACAACAACAACTTTCAACTTGCGACCGCTCAAACGGCCAAAAACGAGAAATTCAGATCTGGGATACCAGGCGAACAGAAATCAGCAGCAAGCAACTCGAAAAATCGGAAATTAAAAAAAGTGGTGCATACTTTTGGGGGCCAAAAAACCAGCTACTTTCTGCTGATTTCTGTTCGCCTGGTGCAAAATTGAAATTTCTTGGCTTGCGCCGATTGACAAAAAATTTGATTTGCATTTTCAATGCAGTATATCTCGGCTATTTATGGGCCGATCCGGGCGTGCCATACCTTTTTGTAATCAGGAGAGTCCTGCCAACCGATTGGCATCAGAAAAAAAGGACATCCTTTCCGCCGTTATTAGTTGCATACTTTTAGGGGACCAGGACAGTAGTCCTAGTCGATTTTTTGATGCCAATCGATAGTCTGGATCCTTGCGATTATGGTAGAGCAGGTCTTTTGGCGATCCGACGCTGTTTGGTCGAGATATAGCGCAAACAAAAATACTGGTTTTTTTTCAATGCACTATATCTCAGCTATTTATGGGCGGATCGGGGCATGGCATGCCTTCTTGTTGTCGGGAGAGTCCTGCCAACCGATTGGCACCAGAAAAAGCGACATCCCTTCCATCACGATTTTCGCGAAAAATCATGATGGTTACATCATTGAAATTGCCAAAAATCGGCCTGATTTTCGAAGTCAGTTTTTTGATGCCAATCGATAGTCTAGATCCTTACGATTTTGGGAAAGTAGGTCTTTCGCTGATATGATCCTGTTTGGCCGAGATATAGCGTAAACAAAAATACTGGTTTTTTTTTCTTTACGCTATATCTCGGCTATACAGCGTCTGATCTGGGCGTGCCATACCTTTTCGTGATCGGAAGAGTCCTGCCAACCGATTGGCACCAGAAAAAAGGACATTCCAGGACAAATACCAGTGAAAAACAGTCTGGAGAAAATATCCTTGTTCCTTAGTCCTTGATAAGGACTCCATCAGATTAAGGATGTTCCCCTGATCACAGGCAGCTATCGCACGCCCAGATCGGCCCACAAATAAACGAGAAAACAAGAAAATAAAATATGCATTGTTGTTGTTGTCCATTTGTTGTACAACAAATGGTTGTTGTTGCACAACAACAACTTTCAACTTGCGGTCGCTCAAATGGCCAAAGACCAGAATTTGAGATCTGGGATACCAGGCGAACAGAAATCATTAGAAAGCAACTAAGTTTTGTTAATTTTTTGTTGAGTGGTGTACATTTGAACTTCTGTCACTGCAAGTGCTTGTAGACAGAAGTTCAAGTGTACAACCCTCAACAACAAATATAAAAAAAACAGCTACTTTCTGCTGATTTCTGTTCGCCTGGTATCCCAGATCTGAATTTCTCGTTTTTGGCCATTTGATCGACCGCAAGTTGAAAGTTGTTGTTGTACAACAACAACCACTTGTTGTACAACGAATCGACAACAACAACAATGCATGCTTTGTTTTGTTGTTTTCTCCAATTTTTGTAAGCCGTTCTTGACGTACGACAGCTTCCTGTGATCGGTCAAACATCCTTGATCTGATGGAGTCCTTATCAAGGATCAAGGATTTATTCTCCACACTTGGGTTCTCCGTTATTTGTGGGCCGAACTGGGAGAGTGACGGCTTCCTGTGATGGAATAAATGGCTCTGATTGAATGAAGTCCTTATAAAGGAAAAGGATCGCCCAGTCGCTGTTCAGCCTAAACGTATGCTATAATCTATAAGGAAATGTAACCCTAAAAATGCTTTACTTTTTTATGAAAATGTTGTGTTCTTCCTGAAAGAATGCAATAATTGCAAATAAAAATGTATACCCAACCAATAATAAGATTTGTGAATTCTTTATTATTCGTATATGTTTTATTCGTAAATATTTGTTTGTAAGGACTAAACGAAAGCTTCAAGTATTCTGCGGGTTACACCCCACTTTAGCTTGAAGGTTTAGACCCTGTCGTTGTCGTAATGCTCAGCAACAGAAACCACAGCAGCTTCCACAGGGTCCCGATGCACAGGACATCAGCAGGACATGCGAGAGTACGATCCACAAAGTCCACCCGTTTTTGGTCCTGGAAAATATAAAAAAATAGCTTTTGTTTTACATATCCCAAAGTGTCTCAAAGATACAAATGTATTCCACAAATGCAAGTGTATCTCAAAGATAGTTTAGTTTACAGTTAAGTTAGTCAGCTACAGATTAATCGATTGGCGAAATAAATAAATTAATAAATAGATACAAAAGAGTCTCAAAGATACAAATGTATCTCCAAGACGAAAATATATCTCACAAATGTACCCCATAGAAACAAATGTATCCGTTGCCCAATGACATACGCAATCTTGGTTCGCTTGTGGAAAGACAATAACGAAAGATATTGACTACGAAAAGGTCAACGGAAACTAAAGTTGGAAGCGCTACGCTATAGCGGAAATGAATTGTATGCTCTAGATCAACTGGAATCTCTGGAAGTGTGTGATTGTGATGGATTCGATGATAAGAACTTGGAGGATTGCTTCCAAACGATGAAGCAATTGCGGCATCTTAGGTTTCGATTTAATAATACTGTTGAAATTCTGGTTCAAAATAGCCAGCAGCTGGAACCTCTGGCATTTGACGGAATTCGTCTTGACTCAAGAACCCAGTTCTGCCAGTTGCCCAGGTTGAAACATTTACAGTGTGATTCCTTTTATGTATCCTACTCGTTCATCGAGGGTTTGATCAACAAACAGGGTGCTCCTCTGGAAAGTTTTGTACTAGAAAGTACGGCATTGTCCAAGGTACAGGTTAAGCATATTTGCCTGCGAACCCGTCCCCTTGGAAGACTTGCTGAAGCTAAAGAACCTTCAATACCTCCACATAGAAATGCCAATTACGACTGACCAAATACTGATTCTCCTAACAGGTCTTCCGCACCTAAACGTTCTCAATGTAGTAGATTGGGATGAGATAGATAGATAGTGCGAGCTTAGTGAATAGTGTTCGTTCCTGGGTGAGCAAACAGAGCGAGAAGCGAGGGAAGATCAAAATCGTTCTCTGTGATGAATATTCATGCCCTATTTTGTACGCGGATCCTATGGTCGAAATCGACACAGCCTTTTGCAACGATATTAAGCCCATATTAATAAACGAAGAACTTGGTGAACGCGACCAGAACTAGTTAGTCGACCGATTTATCTTGAATCATTTACAACCATGCCTTTATGGAGTTCGAATAAATAAAACACCAATTAATTTTGGCAAATATTTGTACGTTATATTTATTGTATTCTTATTATTTATATTTTATTCTATTCTTAGCTGGGGCTCAACATTCGGCCCCAGTGAAGAAGAATCAAAACATGCCACAAATTGGCTAGGTTATAGATTATAAAGACTGAAAATGGGTATCGGGAGCGATATGTTAATATTAATAAATTAATCAAGCGCATTATTGGGTCAAAATGTAAATATGTGCAAAATACAATATAATTTCATTTTAGAGCAGCTGGGAAAAATAATTGTAACATTAATTAAATGAAAAAGGGTGTGGTATAAATACGTCCATACCACCGGTTAAGTTTCCAAATGACGTGACATATCATGCTCACGTTTTCTTACGTCGTATGTACTGAAATTATTTTCAAAATTACCGCCACATTGCCAAATACTTTGTTATCGATGTTTTGTTGCATGATCGTTTCGAACTCATACCGTGAGAGTAAAAGAGAGTAAGAGCTCATACATTCACGCGAAAATGAGTAAAAGAGCGCGTCTAGTGTCAAGCCGATCGGTTCGACACTACTTTTTAGGTTCCACACTAGTATTTTTGGGTTGCGCCAAAAAAAAAGGTATAGATAACGGGTAAATTCAGCCAAGGGAAATTCCATAACGGGTAAATTCAGCCAAGGTAAATTCCATGGATCGCACGATTTTCACCTTACCCGAATTTTTCCCCGATAGGACATGTGGGCGCTACTGTAAATAAGGTGGGGTGGATTTTACCTTGCAGGCCTTGCATTTTCAGGACCGTTTTGCCTGCTGTCCATACCCGATTTTTTCCGAAGATCCTCAGCAATTTGTCAGGGAAAAATGTTGTAAACTTCCCAGGACGGCGAGGATTTTTTAAAGCGGGCGGATTTGAAATGAGCAATGGAGATACTAAAATAGTGGATAAATTTCTGAAATCAAAGTAAACTGTTTCATGGGAGATAAGTTATTCCATTATGTTATCTTTTTACTAGAATTTATGGGTTTCCTTCCAAGGAGTAGCGTTGCCCACCAGCCAATGTAAAATTGTTAAATCCATTATTTGCGGCCATAAACTGTAATATTATATGCGTGAGGGACTTACTTGCTGACCTATCTCGCTTAAACCTTATTTTAGACTGAATCCACTGAATGGAGTTTTTAAAATGAGTCAATCTTGTAGAATATTGTTTTTTCTATTAGTTAAAATTATTTGTTCAGCGTTCAGTATCCTATTCAGCTAGTAATATTAAACGGAATATCATATTGGAAAAAATTTTCCACCAGAGCCGATTAAAATCATATCGATTAGATTTAGGGGTGTCTGGCAAAAGAATCGATGTTTGCAAATTATATCGATGTCAACATTTGTTTACCTGCTGGCTGGCGCGGATAAATTAAAAACAAGTTGACAGTGTAGAGTGCAGAGTGCAGTGATTTGAATCAGGTATAGACACACACACAAGTTGGTATTCTTAAAGTGCAAAATAATGTGAGAAGCTTTAAAACACAGATGCCAATTATCAAAGACACCTCTCTTAACTCCGTGGAGCATTTTGCGCGCACTGTGTGTGTATGTGTGAAGTTGCCAAGTGCGCCAGACAGAGATAGAGGAAAGCAGTGCGACAGGGCCAGACGAATGTGCAGTTATTTTTCTTCGTTTCAGGTTCACTACCTCCTTCCGTTCTACTTTGCTGGCCTTTTGTTCCTCCTCTCTTTTGTTCTGTTTCTCGTCGGGGGGGGGCGGCGCAGCATCTACCTGCGAAGTGAGGGAAATCTAGGAATTTGGAGTATGGATAGAACTAGTTATACACAGAAATCACGAGCCCAGCCGCCGCAATGCTTGAATATTTAAACCTTAAAAAAGAGAAAAACAACCATGCAGTGGCTGCATTTTTTCTGTGTGGCGCTTGCCGCTTGAGTTCGCTGCAGTTTGTTAACCCCTCGCGGATTCCCTCGCGAGACTTGGTTTCGATTGTTCCCATTCTTGGGCACCCAACACTTTCCTTTCCTGCTTTTGCGTTGTAACTTTAGTGTGGAAAGTTATATTCTGTAAAAATAGCTCAAAGGGTCAGTTTTGTGGGTACAGAATAGGACAGGACAGGACAGGGGTACACTCCATAGCCATGCTTATGGGTAGATTTCCGGAATTAGTAGATGGCACGCAACCTAAAAAAGGTGTATCATTATGCACACATGCATTCGTACGTACACATACACATCCAGGCCCCAGTGACCGCCATCATCGTCCCATTCCTATCTGGAGGCCACCCCCAACTCCGCCTCGAAGTGGAAGAAAAAATAGCAACAGTGGAGCCCAAGGGCTTATCAAGTGAGAGAAATACCCCAAGGTTGTGAAATTTGAGATTACACTTTTTGCAAGAGTTACAATAAATCGAATACAAACCGCTTGAAGATAAAGCAATCAGGAAGCAATTGCACATAATGTGAAAATGTCTTTTTTAATTATGAAATATAATGTTTCTTGCATTAATTAAGTATTTACCACTTAATTTCACATAACTTTGTGGGTGAATATAGAAAAAATGCATACAATGATTCGCTTTATGGGGTCATGGGTTATCATTCTGCAGCTGTCAGAATAATTAGTTTTTTCGCTGTCCTAAAAACCTTTATATTTTATTGGATTTGTTTTTATATTTTGGCCACTGTTCTGGCCAACACGTCCGCCACCTTCAACAAAAGGTTTATTGACAGCCAGTGGCGGCGTTTTTATCGTCCTGTTTACGCGTGGGTGAATGAAATGTATATTTGATTACTCCTCTACACCACACCACCTTCGAGTCCGTCCGTGTGCGACAGGTGAAACTTTTCACTCGGCTTCTGTCTCATAGAGAGAAAGAGGACGAGGAGGGGGAGGCCCAGCCGCGTCGGCCAGTGGCTATTAAACACTTTTTGCCACCGTTGACACAATTTCAAAACGATCGATTCTGGTCTCTTTGGGTGGTGGTAGATATTTAGAATGTTATGCCCCATGGAGGAAGGAGGGCACAGCACACACCCTGCTGTGTGTGTGTGTCAATCAACTAATTGGACCAGTGACCCCTGCTAATTGGAGAGTTCAAACTGATCTGATCGGTGTGGCATATTACATATGTATACATAATTTGCTTAGAGAAATCTACTTGAGAATTGTGTTGTGGGTTAATATATATTGTATTGGCTGCGATTCATGAATGAATGAGTAATTGGCAGTTAAACAATAAAATGTTAAATACTTTGATCGGCAATTCTTTGTGATAAGATAAGGCTTACTTGAAGATAAGATACTAACAATGGACATAAAAAGCACGATTTCTTGTGATATTAAAATCAGTATGCATTTTATTTTCCTATCGTGAATGTCCAGCTCCCCAATGCAGTCGTTCTACAGCTTTGAGAAATGGTACTAATATAAAGAAAAGATAAGATCAATATATGACATGTGTAATATGGTGAAATGGCGTGATATTTGTTGGGGCTACTCAAAAGAGGTGAAAATGTACCATAAAGTGCACTTTAATATAAGTTTCTAATGCTTTAACGAAGCTTAAATATCACTTGATTTATCCAAAAGTATACGCCTACCCCTCGAATATGGTCTTTTGTTTACTTGTTACAGTTTCTTGTTTACTTTTGTGAGATTGTGAGAGAGTGCTATCCATACAGTATGTTATGTATGTCTCCATACTGTCTGGAAATTACTTTATCATGGCATTGCGAAAAGTGCCGTGAATAATCAAAGTCGTTACCCTTTTATAAGTGCAGTTGCTATAGCTTCGAAACCCATTAGATTTTAAAACATTGGCTATCTACCATCTACTATTCGTAACCTAATCGATTCCGTAGGGTGGTTGCACTCAGTGCACTGCAAAAGCAGGTCGTCCTTGTAACAAATACATGGAATACACCCACAACCCCACAATCCCTCGACTCAAAAAACAGCAAAAATACAACAAATACATAAGGGCGGGGGTGGGGGTGGTGTAATATGTAATAACAAATAATAATGCCCCTAAAACTGGGCCAAAACGAATACAATGAAACTGGGAATGAAAATGAAATGAAAATGGCAGAAAATGCACTTCAATGCGAAAAGGGCCTTGTGGTGGGCCTTTCATCGTGCATTCTGCACTTGACAACTTTCGCTCCGCTCAATGGAAGGAAGCGAAGTGCTCGGAAAGGTTGCGGGTTGTGTTGGGGTTTTCTGCCAGATGTAGGGTTAATCCACAGACAGACGACAGGACAGGTGAAGGAGTGAGAGAGAAGAGACACCCACTGTGTGTCCATTGTGGTTGCGTGTATGTTCTGATTTTGGGGGTTGGCCACTCGGATGGTAGCCACTCGGATTTCCTTTTTAGAGCCTCATGAGTGCCATGGGTGTGTGTGTGTGTGTCTGCGGTTGACCAGCGTTTTATTGATTGATGTGCGACCGTTGTATGCCTGTGTGTGTGTGTCCCTTGGGCCAATTGATTAATATTTTTACATCATTCCCTTCATTCCCTTTCTTGCAGTACGAAGAACCAGAGCAAACGCAAGAGACGTTGTACGAATTTCTGTAGCAAAATGGCATCCGGCGGCTTGGCATGTGTCAAATATTTGACATTCTTTTGCAATCTCCTATTTGCGGTAAGTCCAGCTTCCATTTCATCACAACTCAGGCTTTAATTTCCTGACCATAAACTCGCTTTATAGCTCACTGGTCTGCTCATCTTTCTGGTGGGTGGCATGGTCCAATTGAATTACGCCCACTATTCGAATTTCGTTAGCGATCATATATGGACCGCACCCATTATACTGATGATTGTGGGCGCCGCTGTGGCCGTCATTTGTTTCTTGGGCTGTTGCGGTGCCTTGAAGGAGAGCAGCTGCATGATCCTCAGCTTTGCCATACTCGCTGTGGTCATATTCCTGTTCGAGATCGGCCTGGGCGTGGCTGGCTATGTGAAGCATTCGGGCTTGCAGCAGCTAATGGAGGGACAATTCAATTCGACGATGAGGCATTACAAGGAGCGTGAAGACTATCGGGATGCCTGGACCCTGTTGCAAACGGAATTGGACTGCTGCGGCACTTATGGACCAAACGATTGGGAGGTCATTTACCCCAACAAGACCCTGCCCCCGGCATGCTGCTCTGTCATCAATTTGAGCGAGGCCAAGGAGTGCACTGTGGTGCATGCCACACAGAATGGCTGCCTGCAGAAGCTGCTGGCCATCTTGGACTCGAAGACATTGATCCTGGCCTCTGTGGTGCTGGCCGTGGCGGGCATACAGGTGAGCGGAAGGCACTTTTCAATGGCTTTTCATTTTGTTAACTCTGGTTTGGTTTTCCCCCTAGCTTTTGACCATACTCTTTGCCTGCTGCCTGTATCGTTCGTTTCGCCGGAGCTACGATCACGTTTAGATTGCGCAGCGATGATCCCGTCTGTCGACTTTGAAGCGGGTTGGAAACGAGTGAACGAATCAAGAACAATTTTCGTAGTTTGTAGTTTGTCATATGCATGCGAAGATTTTCTCGTTGCCGTCTTTGAATCACAAAAATCACAAACACACACACTCACACAGACACACATCACAAAATCACACTCATGCGCCCACTGAAGGCTGATTCTGGGATCACAATATTACCAATACGATTTCGAAATAATCGTATTTATTCTTGCCAGTTTTGCATACATTCCTTTTTTGTTAACCATTTCTGCATTTGTTAATTTTAATTGTTACCGTATTTCTTGAATAATTCTAGCATTTTGCCACAAAACTAAGTTTAAGTTTCTCGTGGGCAAAGCAAGTGAAAATTAAAACATTTTTGTTGAATGGAACGAAAAGATATATCATTTTTCTCCCCTGTCCCACAACACATATTCTCATATACATATCGAACTATATACCATTAAATATTCTCATTCATTTCGATCAAAAGTGTCCTTGCAACGATTTTATACACGATTTTTCTAAGATTTTTGTGTGCATTTAGAAACTATATATGTATATGTATATTTTTATGTATATGTAGGGGATGTAATGTGGCTTAATCCCAACTCCCTAGACCACCCCCAACCCCACCAGTTGAACCTTATTTTAGAAATCTATGTGTACTCGTTCGTCAGTAGAAACTATTATTACGATTAAATCTATAATTCATTTATAGCCACTATATACCACCACCACACCACACAACAAACACACAGATCACACACATAAATATATATGTATACTATAATTAACGATATATATACTCATACATACCACGTACATACATACATGCATGGAAAAATGCTTTCAAAATCGAATTTACATACAGACAATTTTGAGATCGAACAATCGCATTGCAAGCAACAGAATTTGCATCTTCGAGGCTTTAATAATGGACGATCAAAGAACATTAAATCGATGTTTTGAAATACTTACAATACACACACAACATTCATTCAATAATTGTCTACAAAAACATGTGTAAAACTGAATAAATGAACAATTTTAAATCGAAAATGTAAAACATGGAATATATTATAGACGGTTTTAAATAGGAATATGCTATCGTCTGTTTTTCGAACTCGGAATCAGGCATAATATACATACATATGTGTATAATCATATAAATGGCAAAGGTTTTGCCATCGAATCATACAAATTTTATAAGGGAAATATCTATGTATAAATCCTGAAAAGTTTACAGAAAGAAATGCTAAAAGATTTGTGTAATCGTATGCTTGAGGATACTGTAGATAGCCTAGATAAAGGCAGATATAGCTCATGACTCCGTTCCGATACAGAATATATGATTTCAGATTAAGGAAACGTCCAACCTTATAGCAGAAGCATTTGAATATGGTTGACCAATAGATCAAAGCGTATTCAATATTCAGGGTACGTTCAGGGTGTTACCAAGGCAACCTTTGTTAATAGTGTCTTAAAATGGACGACGCTGCAGTACAGTTACAACTCAGAGTTGCTATCGACAACAGCAGGCTCGTTGTTTGTTCAATCAAAATAATCGTCATAGTCTTCGTCACTTGATTCAGTGATTTTCAACAGAACATATTTAATAGCATTTCAAAATAAATTTGAAACTTCGGGGCACATTTCTAGAGAATACTTACGCCACAATGTGCGAACAGGGATTCGCGCGACGTCGCGAGGAGGTGACCGGCCTCAATCGCATCACCGCCAAGGGCCTCAAGGATATCTGCAAAAAGGACAAATTATATCAAACGCCACGCCTCAACGATGTGCTCTACTTGCACTTCCAGGGTGAGTACTTATAACTAATTTGAAGTGAAGTGAACTCTATTGAGGTGTCTTCTGCCGTTCGCTTCTTGGCAGGCTATCAGTGCATAGAAAACCTGGATGAATACACGGAACTCAAGAGCCTCTGGCTCGAAAGCAATGCCATTTCGGAGATACAAAACCTAGAGAAACTCACGAAACTCAAGTGTTTGTATCTGCAGAATAATTTGATAACCAAAATTGAGAATCTGGACTTCAATCGCGAGTTGGACACGCTGAATCTCAGCCAGAACCACATACGTAAAATAGAGAATATTGGCACGGATATTCTACCAGTTCTGAATACCCTCAACATAACATCGAATTATCTGACGGACAGTGCCAGTTTGGCCGATCTGGTGGAGTGCAAGACGTTGTCCGTGTTGGATTTGTCCAACAATCGCATTGATGACATTCTGATTGTGAAGATATTCGAACAGATGCCCAGCCTAAAGGTCCTAGTGCTGCAGGGGAATCCTGTGGTCTCCCGACTCCCCCAGTATCGCAAGACTTTGATATTGGCCTGTGTAAGCTCTAGACCTTTATATCTAATGGGGTCTCCTGTTTATGGTTTGTTTTCTCATTGCAGAAAGAGCTCACTTACTTGGACAGTCGCCCTGTGTTTCCACGGGATCGCGCCTGTGCCGAGGCCTGGTAAATAACCTCAACAGATCTTATGGGAAATGGTGAAATAATACTCTTCTTCTAGGAAACGCGACGGTTACGAAGGCGAACGCAAAGAAAATCAACGCTGGAATCGTGCCGAGCGTCGCAAAACGCGCGAAAGTGTCAACTGTAAGACAACTCACAACGGAAAATCCAAGAGAAAGCCTATTTTAAATCGAAATACCTATTTTTTCCTCACAGGTACCATACGAATGCGCAATAGCCATCTGAAACCTGAAGATCAACTGTCGCTACTCGGCTCCAGCGACTCCGAAGAGGAACAGAGGGAACAGAAGGAACGGAATGCAGAAAAGACACGGAAGCGAGCCGAAATGGAATATGGCACTGTGGATGCCATTTGGGATGAGGTCTCTGGGGAAAGCCAAGCCTCGGAGCACAGCACAACCAGTTCCACATCGACGGAGGATAATGAAAGCGCCGGTTCGCAGGCAGATCACATTGCCGAGCGCATCAGTAATCGTCGTGTGAACCCTCTGGAGGGAAGACCCAAAAAGCTCTACGATGAGGCAGTTACGGGCGATGTGGAGAGCATTGTGAAACTTGTCGAAAACAAAGAAGAACAGCCCAAAGGCAAGAGCGTTCTTATAGAAGAAAAGGATGGAAATACAAATGCTACTATGGAAAATCAGGCAGCTGTATCTGAAGATGTAGAAACCATGGAAAAACCTGTCACAGTCGATGACAACGAGGCTGTAAAGGAACAGAACAATCAGGATTCCAAAAAGCTGGAGCAACAGCCTAAAGGCAAACGAATTCTCATAGAAGAAATGGATGATAAAGATGAACTAAAGTTGCAGTCTGTTGAAGCTGAGAACCTTGATGTAAAGCATGAAGAAATGAAGATAGAGGTGGGTACTGGCAACCAATTAGATGATGCAATCATTAAAGAAATAACTCATAAGGAGAAGGCAGTCGTAGCCAAAGACTCTACCAAAGATTCGAATGCAGAGGAACTTCCTGAATTGGAGAACACTTCAGAAGCACTTCTTCAGCCAGACATAGCCACGGAGCCGGCACTTCTTCAGTCAGACACCGCCACGGAGCCGTCACTTCTTCAGTCAGACCCTTCTTCAGTAAATATCACGGAGCGAGACAACGACTCCGAGTCGACCCTTCTTCAATCAGACAGCGGTTCAGAGCGGGGCAACAGCGCAGATCTTGAGCAGACATGCCAAACGCTGCTCTACGTGGCCCAAGGCAACGATGATGGCGGTGACCCCTCGCCTCAGGAAATCAAAAGCAAAATGATAGATGAAATGTACGAGAGTTTCGGCCCGGAAATGTTTGAGGAACATCCCCAAAGCATCCATGAGCTGCTGAACGAAAGCACCGAATCATACAAACTGGAGGCCAAAGTCTGTTGCGAGGAGGAGACAGGCAAGACACCCCGGGATCTCTATTTGGAATTTATTGAGGAGGTCACCTGGCGGCCCAAGAGCAAAGAACAATTGGAATGGGAACAGGAGTGTGCCGATGCCAGTGAGAAGTGTGCCCATGACTTGGCAGAGATGGGCAGCCACATGGAAGAGGATCTGCAGGAGCTGCGCGACTGCACAGAGAGCCTGTGTGGCAAGGTCCAAGCGCCGCCAGCGGAGGATGCATCCGAGTCGGATGAGGAGATAACAGAGCCCGAAATGGAGGCAAAATCCCAACTGCTGGCAGAGAAGTTCGAAGAACGCAGGCAGAGACTCAAGGAGGCGCTTGACGAGAGCAAGAATAATCAAGGAAAGCATGAAGCCAATAATATAGAAGACCTGAATCGACGCATTGATCTCTTTGCCAAAAATGTACAAGACCTGAATCAACGCGTTGCTCTCTTTGCCAAAATCGTGGACGATGCCACGGATAATGTGCCGAAGCGTGTGTTTGGTGCTGGCTGCGATGTTCCCAGCAAAGATTGGGACAAAGAAGAGTGCATGCAGCAGCTGCCGCTGGCCACAATGGAGGAAACCATCAAAGAGCGGCCCTCTTTCCATAGTGATGCCAATATATTGACACGACCCCTGACAAAGCTGAGCAGTGCCGAAGCCGCTGCAGAAATCTGCTCTCAATTGGATCGAAAGCTGGCCGGCGACGAGGAAGCCCTGCGTCAGCTGCTCTCCGAACTGGAAACAGAGAACGAGATGTTGTACAACATTGAGACAGAAATCGACTATGAGAGCAGCATCAGCGATGGGGACGCACAATCGCAGATGGTTTGTGCCTCCCTCCTAAACGAACTGATCAGTGATGTGACCTACCATGAGATCAATGGAATGTGTCCCTGTAGCCATCCCCTGGGGCCCATCGAGTCCGACGAAGAGTACAGCTACTCGGCAGAGCCAAGGCTGGAGAAGATGCTGCCACCGCATCTGGAGAATCCAGCTGGTGGTAAGAGCCTGCGCGAATGTGTGGACGGCTTCAATGAGTTCCTGGCCACCAAGGGGGACCACAAACCCAAGCAACAGTCCTACACACACTTGGAGAAAATACGCGCGGCCAAGGAGCTGTTGCAGTCCAAGAGTCTGGAGATGTTTAGCAAGGACACACCCGAAAGTTTGGATGCCCAATTGGCCAAGGACGAGGCCAGTCGCAAGCGACACGTGGCTGCCTCCGCAGGACGCTGCTTTGCCAAGCGAGAGAGCTACGAAGACACATTGGAGGTGGTCGACAATCGACTGATGGTCGTCAAGAAGGACACTGGGGAGCTGCAGGAGCTGCCACCGCCACCGGGACTGATCAGTGACTCCGAATCCGAGAAAGAGGAGGAGGGAGATGACGAGGCCTACGATACTGCCGAAGAGACGCTCCAAGGTAATCTACGTGTCCCCTGGACATCGCCGTACGAGCCCAAGCCACGCAAAGCTGCCGAACATTTGGTCAACGAGGCCATGCAACGTGTCCTAAACGAAAAATTCCCCGAATTCGCCGACGACAATAAGGAGAACGAGTCCCAGGAGGAGGAGTTCTTTTCGCTGGAGGCCAGGGAAACATTTGGCAGTCTCGACTCGGAGTTCTTCGAAAAGTTGGATCTCGATAAAGTGACAACTGCGAACACTGCAGAAGCTGCCACCGAATGCATGCGTAGCTACAGCGAACTGAAGTCCTGCATGAAGTCGGACTCCACTCAACTGGAGTTTACCAGCGAGGAGAAGGACATGCTGCAGGAGATGCTGACATGCAATGAGGATCTGGAGGCCAAAGCCAAATCCAACGATGATCCGTTGGTGGAGCGGAATAACGAGCTGCTGAACAAAATGATGGAACGCATGAAGGAGCACGAGGAGCGGGCACGTGAGTTGCAGCAACAACAGGAGGCCCTGCAGAAGGGCTACGAGGAGGAGCTCTCAAGGCCCATTCAACTTTCGATGGGTGTGGGCTCCACGCTGTATGAGCGTTTGACCATAACAGAAATCTACGATAAAGGCGATGATGGTCCTCAAGCCCAAGAAGGAGGTCCTCAAGCAGAGGAAGGAGTGCGCCATGAAGAAGAAGGAGTAACCCAGGGAGAAGGAGTAACCCAGGGAGAAGGAGTAACCCAAGGAGGAGTAACCCAGGGAGAAGGAGTAACCCAGGGAGGAGTAACCCAGGGAGAAGGAGTAACCCAGGGAGAAGGAGTAACCCAGGGAGGAGGAGTAACACAGGGAGAAGGAGTAACCCAGGGAGAAGGAGTAACCCAGGGAGAAGGAGTAACCCAGGGAGAAGGAGTAACCCAGGGAGAAGGAGTAACCCAGGGAGAAGGAGTAACCCAGGGAGGAGGAGTAACACAGGGAGAAGGAGTAACCCAGGGAGAAGAAGTTTCCCAAGCCGAGGAAATCGTTCCCCAAGGAGCAGAAGGAATAGTCCCGGAAGCCGCTCCAACATATCTTCAGCATCTGCCAATGCCCGTTATCGGTTACGACGACATTGATGACGATGATGCCCCATCCGATTTCTCAACCGACTACTCATCCGACGACGAGGTGGCCGTTGTCGAGCCACCAAAAATACCACCCGCACTGCTCAGAAATTACTACTACGAGGGTTTCGAAGAGGATTTGCGTATGGTGCGCGAGAATGAGGCCAAGACTCGTCGAGGTCTGCGCGCGATAATGCAGAAGGAAAAGCAAATGTTGCAAGTCAATAAAGGAGAAACTTCTTCACCAGCGAAGGCAGATCAGGGCTCAGAAGTAAAGTCGGAAACAGCCAAGAACAAGTGGGCCAAAATAGCTTCGAGATTGAGTGAGTTTCTCGATCCCGAGGCCATGGCGCAGCTGGAGAGTCACGAATTTGGCGAAAGCGATGGCGAAGAGGATGACCAGGATATTATAGAACAAGTTGCAAATTTGCAAGACTATGACGAAGAGATTAAGGATTCAGACGAATCCAAAGACGAACGCAAAGACGAACCCAAAGACGAACCCAAAGACGAACCCAAAGACGAACCCAAAGACGAACCGATGCAAAACCTCGATGAAGAAGAAACCTCCTCGAATGAGGGTAAGACTTCAAAGCAGCCCACAAACACTTAATGCTACTTAAGAATACAACTTTAAATTTTAGAATTGGATCCCCTTGAGAACTCTTTTGAAGAGAATCGAACCAAATTCTATGATCGAGGGAATAAGTTTACCACGATCCTTGAAGAAGTTCGTGAGAATTCAGAGTTTCAAACGACGAAATTACTTTGTCAATGGCAGAAGACAATCCCAGAAGGTTCAGATATAGGTTCAGGCGATGGACCCACAGATATGTGTCCAAAGCAAAAGGTCACAGACAAGCCAGAAGGAGGCACAACTGAAAATACAGACTCACCACAAGACTCGTACACATCCAAACACCTTGTTAATTTGGAATACTTTGTGGACACTGAACTCTCTGAATCACCAGACGACGACACTGAAGCCACTGCAACACCAGAAACAGTCAAAACCGAACAAATGGAATTCAAGGTGGAGGTCCTAGACGATGATGGCGATGTGGTGATCAAGGAAGTCACTGTCGAGGCCCAAGTGACCTACCAATAGAAGAGCCCACTCACTCACGCGTTCCTTTTAGTTAATAGTTTTATATTTCCAGACTGTATATACATTTCACACTTCCTGTACATAAATGAGCATTCCAAAAATGTAAATTTATTGAGTTTTAATCGATAAGGTGATGAAAAGTTCAGACAGCAAAACCAGCTTAAACCGGCTTAGGCATTTGTTCAATTGATGGAAAACACTTGAGAAGTCTCTCCCAGAGATTAGACGGTGGGGAGTTCGATGGAACATTTGCCCCGACGGGGCAGAGAGATTGATAGTGCTATCAAAATGGCACATCTTGAACCACTTGAAACCGGTTCGAGGGCCTTTATGTGGCATCCAGAAAACCGGTTTTCGTTGTTTGTTTGCGACAGTGTCCAGTCGTCGGAACCAGAGGCCAATCGGTTGGGTTATCACCGGGCTAGCAATCCTCCGATTATCCGCCTCTATACTCTCTGGGGTATATTTCCAGTATTACCAAGCGCGACCAGGAGCCCCCCAAATTTCACCATGGCCAGTCGCTAAATGCGTGTTCGAAATGTTATTTATACACGAAAAAAATATATGTATATTCAAAGATTAAATTGCATAATTGAAAACAGAGACCCCCCGAGGTGTGTCCCTGACAACTGATGATCCAGCACAAATTCTGGTGACATGCGATCAGATGTTACTTATTGTTTTGGAGGCACAATACGAGAGCATAAGTACTTATAACATTTCCATTGCCATCGCCAGAAATCGTGCGGATATACAAGTTTGGACTAATCACAAGTTCAACGATAAGATAATCACTATTTTGGTTGGGTTCTTGCACTGGTTTCAACTGGTTTTTCGGTCAGGTGTGATAAAGATGGGTTTTTGGACACTTTGTTGGCCACAATCTTATCGAAAAGATTGTTTTAGGTCTTTCAGAACTCAAATAAAAGCACAAATAGGTCAACGTTGGGCACATTTTGGGGGGGTTATCAAGGTCTGTATAATATAATTATAATATAGTTGGTCTTTTGTATATGATTTTGCATGGCTTTGAGATCTTTATAGACCTTTAATGAGTCTTAATTATCATTTATTTGAGTTTTGAGCAGACTTTTCCACCCAAAATGTATGATAATAAAGATTCTAAAAAGGTTCTACTACTCCAAATAATTATTTAATTTTTTTTTAAAGATGATTTTCCATTTCAGGCCTGCTTTGGGGGAATAAATAGTTATTTATTTAAATTTTAAACATAATTTTTTAAGACTTTCACCCACGAGGCAAGAATGATAGCCTCTAGAAGGGGTCTACCACTAAAATGAATATAAATAGTGCCAATAGACAACTTTCAGGGGTCTAAATAAACCTTTTATTTAGTTTTAAATATGATATTCGTATGGTTTTCCTGAAAAATGTCTTTAAATAATCATGAATTTAAATTTTTTCCTACAATGCACTGAATTGCATAAGAACAATCAAATAGGTAACCATTGCCGCAAAAATCTGCAAAAAAGAAACCAAATAGAAGCAAATCCAATTCAAGAGTTTGGCCCCCAACCCACCGACATAAGCAGGGAGTTATCAATGACCATAAAACCCTCTGCGTTGATGGCCAGGGCATTGTGTTCCACCTGCAGGGTGAATTCCGTCAGCAGTTCGGTGTACGTGGGTTCCTCCGAGCTCCGTTGAGGAGATGTTGCGGTGTGGCAAGCCCATACCCGGACATGGCTGCCAATCAGCATGTGCTAGCCAAAGGGGAATGGATTCAAAAACTATGTATGTATGTGTGTTCTCTGGAGGATGCACTCACCTGCCTCTTGCAGTACTCGCCGCAGCGACAGAACGTGAAAATCAGAGCCAGAGATGGCACAGTAAACGAGGCTGTGGCATAGAGATACACAAATCCATAGACACCGGCCAGGACCTGTTGGGTCCAGTAGATGTTTACCGTGCCGTCCAAGAACATCACCACAAATATACTCAGAATCGACCAACCAAACAGGTCGTTAAAGTGACCGAAGAGTTCAAAGAGCTCCATGTGGCATTGCTTAAGTTCGAGGAGAAATTCCAGGGAGCACAGCTGCTTGCAATTGCCATCCGGCAGGCAGTTGCCACCCAACGCATGGCAGTGAACCACATCCCGAATGCGTTTTCCCAGAAGCTCCACATGGAAGCCCATTAAGTCCACATAAAACACCAGCAGCACACACTGCAGCCTGATGATGATGGAGGCCACAAACGAGGACCAAAAGAAGATGAAAGCCAAATCGAAGGACAAGTAAATCAAGCATCCCATTGTCCCAAGGCTGGCTAGTCCCAGGAGCACAATTTTAATGTAGCGCCTGCGGGGATACGCCAGCACACTCATCTTTAGCTGCCCTTCAAGGCGCTCCCTGAGGCGCTGGAACTCCTTGCAGAACTCGTAGTATCCTTCCAGCTGGCACATCATCTGCAGCAGGATAACCGTCATGCACACAATCTTCGCTATAAACACTATCGTGCCGACCAGCAGCGAAAGCCTCAATGAATCCTTTTGTCGTATGCCACTTTCCACCGAAAATATCACCAGATTTATGGACATAAGAAATACGGAATATATCTTTTGAAAACACTGCCAAGGGCGGCTGCTCTCTGTCCAGGGTACAATGCCCAATAGGGCAAAATACTTGAGGCAGGACTGCAGGCGGTACAGCATGATGATCCGCCACCTGGTGGGACTGCAACTTGCAACAGAACTGAATGCACGAAGTAGGAGACTTCTGATGGAGGGTTCGAAAGATCTTCAAGGTTTGATAGTACCGAAAGTGCTATGCATATTATGGTTGTCAATTAGCTAAATTGTAGTTGGGTTTATGGCTAGTTTGGATAATCTTTAAAACACCATCGCACATTGGGAAGTTTATTAACTAAAAGACTATACAATTTAGCTAATGTCTGAGTGTCTTTTTGTATAATAATGTAGGCAGAAGTATGCACATATTCTATGTACTGGATGCCTTCTCAATATCTCAATCCTTTGCTGGCTGCAGCTGCAGCTGGTGTCCAATGGCTGCCAGCTGCAGCTGCACTTTGCACTTCTTCCCACAACCCTTGAAACCCCCCTAATGTGGCCTAATCGATGGAAACCCAAAACCCCCCAAGAAAAAAAAAACCCTGTTGCAGCAAAATTGCAGGTGAATCACTGCATCTGCCTGCATCTACGATTCGTATTACCCATTTGATGCCCAACGTTTGTTGAGACACTTGTCGAGCACAATATATATGTGCGAGTCCGGCCCGGCCCTCTGATCATGCCTAATCGACATGCACACACCGGCGGGGCCCGTGCTGCTGCTGCTGCAGCTCTCTTCTTTAGCTGTAGGATTGATAAGCCAATTCGTTGTCGCTGATTTAATTATGAAATGTGTGTGAAGCGAGCCACAAACAAAGAGCCACTGGCTGGGGGCACGGGGACTGGGGGCAGCGCATGTCTATGCTGGTTTCATAGTTGGTTTTTTAGCTTTTATTCGTAATCAAAATCAAGTTGATAACGTCAATGAGCCGCTCGTGTGGCACCAAGGTATAAATACCACCCGGTTTTCACTCTGAATTTCAGTTGATAGTTTGCCGGCCTTTCAAGCGGTTGGGCATGAATGAAAGAAAAACTACAGAGTCTCTGTGAAAAGTGAAAACCATAAAGTGAAAATTAATTAAAGTGAAAAGTGAAAATACACAAGAAACATGGCTGTTAGTATGATTTATAATTGATTTAATATTCATATTCGAATGAAATTTGAATCTTATTTGAGTTTGTAATTGAAAGCAGATTTTGACAGAGAATCAGAGACCCAAATGAAAGCTAAGCGAAGGAAATGCCAACCCTAATCGATCTGTAAAGCAATTAAGAATTCCAAATGTAATTAAATTCAGTGTTCAGTGAGAAAATTCCTATAAAAAGTCCAGCCTATATAGAACTTAAATATCAAAGTATTTCATTATTTCGCAACATAAATTTTCTCCAACTCAGTCAATTTATTGCCTCTCACATTAAATCGAAATTAATATTGTTAAATTGTTTATTTTAAATGAAAATGATAAAAATTTTGGTGTAAATCATTACACTAGTCAACAAAATTGAACTTTATTTACCGCTCTTAAGCACTTACTTTTCTGATAGATTTGGGCACTTCCAAATTTTCAAAGAATTATAGGTTTTGTTTTTAATTTTTCAATTTTAAATCTTAATCACTGCCAGACAGTAAGCTACAAAGTATTTGATTCTGATTTGTAGCTTCATTTGTCAGCTTTTCAGAATGGCAAAGTGTAATATAAACAGACATAAGATACTTAAGTTATGCGGTAAAAACAAGCACTACATCTAAAAAAATAACATGAAAAAATACAATTAAAAAAAAAAAAAAGTCATTCTGGGCCTTTGCGGAAATGTTGTGCTGACTAGTGTAATTAAGGGAGATTTTTTTTATTTACCATCCATGATTTGTGTAGAAATTTCTGAACAATAAATAGAAAAAGGTCAAGAACAGCTGATTAAAATAGGCATAAATATTGGGACTGAAATAAATAGAGTATTAGTGGATTGTTTCATTGAAGAAACTTTTTTGAAGTGCCCCACGATTTCTAATAGATTTTTGTGCATTAAATTTGTAAAGTTGATGCATACCTATCCTATAGAGCTTCTATTTGCTTTCTGGAGTTCTCTAACGTTTCTCTAAGGATTCAAAGGATTTGCAAGAGTTTTCCTGGAAAACTAGTTAGTCTTTCAGGCTTCGAAACCAGTTTCAAGCGAGAGAGAATTTCAGGATAAAGTCAGAATCGCATTACAAATCCCCTTTTCGACCTAAGTGGCTCCCTCTACAGAGCTCCTGCCTACACATTTCCTTTTCGACCTAAGTGGCTCCCTCCAAAGAGCTCCTGCCGCTACCTCCTACCCCTCTCCGCTGAGCAACAAAAACTAACTGTTTTCTCCTTTCGAAATCCTTGCCATCCTTGCAGCTAAAACTTCGCATTGCCATCATTGGCCAGAGTAACTTTGCCGCCGATGTGCTGGAGCTACTGCTGGAGCGTTCGAACATTCAAATTGTGGGTGTCTTCACCATACCGGACAAGGGCAGTCGCGAGGATGTGCTGGCCACCACTGCCGCCGCCCACAGGATACCCGTGTTCAAGTTCAGCAGCTGGCGGCGGAAGGGCGTGGCCCTGCCGGAGGTCCTGGCACAATATAAATCGGTGGGCGCCACCCTGAATGTGCTGCCGTACTGTTCGCAGTTCATTCCGATGGAGGTGATTGATGGGGCACCATTGGGCAGCATTTGCTACCATCCATCGATCCTGCCACGCCATCGCGGTGCCAGTGCCATTTCGTGGACCCTGATTGAGGGCGACGAGGTGGCTGGCTTCAGTATCTTTTGGGCGGACGATGGCCTGGACACGGGACCCCTGCTGCTGACGCGACAGACGAATCTCGAGCCCACCGACACTCTGGACAGCATCTACAAGCGATTCCTGTATCCCGAGGGTGTCAAGGCCATGGGCGTGGCCGTCGACATGGTGGCCAATGGCACGGCCCCGAAAATAACCCAAACGGAGATCGGGGCCACCTACGATCCGGCCATGTTCAAGGCCGAGAATCAATTGATCGATCTCCAGCAGTCGGCGGCGAGGATTTGGAACTTTGTGCGTGGCCTGGACTCCGTGCCGGGGGCCATAGCCACAGTCGTGCTGCAGGACGGCACCGAGGAGCAGGTGCGTCTCTTTGGCGCCCACCTGTATTCCGCTGGTCCCGTGTCCAATGGCCAGCCATTGCGTCTGAAGGGTCTGGCGAAACCCGCTTGGATTCATGCCGCGGGTCTGCTCATTGAGGGCACCGACGGGGCGTTCGTGAATGTGCGTCGCATCAAGCGCGGGTCAAAGGTGATCAATGCCAGCGAGTGGTTTAAGCAGGCCGAGCAGCAGCCCATCACAGACTTCTCCGAGGACGAGCTATCGAAGAAGAGCATCCTCTCTGGCATTTGGCAGGCCATACTGAAGGAGCCCATTGAGGATTCCACAGATTTCTTTGCCGCTGGCGCTGGCTCCATGGACGTGGTGCGGCTGGTGGAGGAAGTCAAGGAAGCCTTCGACGTCCCACTCGAGAATGATAACGTGTTCATGGCCCCCGTGTTTGAGGAGTTCTTCGGCCACCTGGTCAAAATCCTGCGTCAAGGCAGTGGCGGCTCTGGGGGCCAGCAGCTCGTCTACGACGGCTTCACTCTGAAGGCAAACAAACGGGAGATCCAGGTGCCCACACAGCTCTTCATCGATGGCGAGTTCGTGGATGCCGAGGGCCAGCGCACTCTGGACATTGTCAATCCCACGGACGAGAAGGTCCTCTGCAAGGTGGCCTGTGCCTCTTCGAGGGATGTGGACAGGGCGGTGAAGGCTGCCCACACGGCGTTCTATGGCTCGTGGAAGCAGGTTTCCGCCCGTCAGCGTGGCCAGCTGATGCTCAATCTGGCGGATCTCATGGAGAAGCACAAGGAGGAGCTGGCCACCATCGAATCGGTGGACTCGGGTGCCGTCTACACTCTGGCCCTGAAGACCCACATTGGCATGTCCATCGATGCCTGGCGCTACTTTGCCGGCTGGTGCGACAAGATCCAGGGCAACACCATACCCGTGAATCCCGCCCGACCCAACAATGTGCTGACCTTCACGCGCAAGGAACCCATTGGCGTGTGCGGACTGGTCACCCCCTGGAACTATCCCCTGATGATGCTCTCCTGGAAGATGGCCGCCTGCATTGCTGCCGGCAATACCTGTCTGATCAAGCCCGCCCAAACGTGTCCTTTGACGGCTCTGAAGTTTGCCGAGCTGACGGTCAAGGCAGGCTTCCCGCCGGGTGTCATCAATGTCCTGCCCGGCAAGGGCTCCGATGCTGGTCAGGCGGTGGCCGACCATCAATTGGTGCGGAAGCTGGGCTTCACGGGCTCCACGCCTATTGGCAAGCACATTATGAAGTCCTGTGCGGACTCCAATCTGAAGAAATGCTCGCTGGAACTGGGCGGCAAGAGTCCTTTGATTATCTTTGCGGATTGTGATCTGGACAAAGCGGTGAAGCATGTAAGAAAACACCACAGAAATCCCTCTAGAAAGCCTCCATTTAAATGTCTCTTTTTTTGCATTTCCCAGGGCATGTCTTCGGTTTTCTTCAACAAGGGCGAGAACTGCATTGCTGCTGGCCGACTCTTTGTGGAGGATCGCATCCATGACGAATTTGTGCGCCGTGTGCTGAAGGATCTGCGCACCATGACCATCGGGGATCCCCTGAATCGCTCCACAGCCCACGGGCCGCAGAACCACAAGGCCCACTTCGAGAAGCTGCTGGAGTTCTGTGAGCGTGGCGTCAAGGATGGTGCCACCCTGGTGTACGGCGGCTGTCGTGTTCCGAATCTCAAGGGCTACTTCTTTACGCCCACGGTCTTCACGAATGTCGAGGATGATATGTACATTGCGCAGGAGGAGTCCTTTGGGCCCATCATGATCATCTCCAAGTTCAATGGCAGCGACATCGACTCGGTCATGCAGAGGGCCAATAGCACGGAGTACGGTCTGGCCAGCGGTGTCTTTACCAAGGACATTAGCAAGGCCCTCAGCTTCGCGGACCGCATCGAAGCCGGCACTGTGTTTGTGAATGTCTACAACAAGACAGACGTGGCAGCGCCATTCGGCGGCTTCAAGCAGAGCGGCTATGGCAAGGACCTGGGTCAAGAGGCCCTCAACGAGTATCTCAAGACCAAGTGTGTGACAATTGAATACTGAATACTGAGTACTGAATGGAGTAGAATATCGAAAGAGAAGTGGCCAAGCCCTCCACACCAATCCCCCATATAATAGTGGATTGACAGAAAGAAAAGACTTAGCATAGCCCATAGTTATCATAGTTATAGATATTCGACATAGATATTCGTACACGTATTTGCCAATTTGTACTCTTATCTATCTAATAAATAAACTTGAAAATTGTCCTTAAGCCACGTCAAGCATTCAGGAGACTTTGTAGTGGTCTCAAGGCAGCCTTATGATTGCCCAGGCAATCGATATTCCCACTGCTATTCTGCCCCCCCCAACAACAACAACGGAATGACGATTGGAGGATATCTTGACTTGTGACTTGGCAAATGCACGAAAACCCACGGCACCCTACACTCCCCAGATGGAGAGTATTTGTTGGGGAAATGGACTCCAAGTCCTCTTGCCACTTGCCTCTTGCTATTCCGCTTTTCCCAGTGTAAAGCAATTAACCGATTTCACCCGCAGGCATGTTCGGGCTTAAGCTACAAACAGAGCAGAACAGTGCAAACTCTAGGTCTAATCTGTATACCACACTTCTCAACGACTCTTTGCATCTCAATCTCCTACAAAAGCGGTGTAAGGTGTAAGGACCAGCGACCATTGCTGTGCTGGCTTTATGGTTCTATTATTATAGCCACTCGTTTCGTTGTAGGGCCTCTCCAGAATCCCTCTAACCTGACCTTTTCCTGAAACCATACTAAACTTCTACTTGTCAAGCACTTAAACTTTGCCATTTGTGCGAAAATTCGCAAGCAGTCGGCAGGCAGGCAGGCAAAAGAACAGCAGCAACGGTAGGGGCAGGGGCAGGGGCAGGCAGGCAGTCAGCAACAACGGCTTAATGCGCCCCCAAAACTACTTGCAGCCACCCACAAAAAATCCCCCCGGACAATTATAGCGCCCACTGGCAGCACCACCCCCCACCAGTGGCGAGGACGAGGCTCGATTTGCACAAGTTTTTGGCAAGCAAAGTGGGTCAACCTCTGCCCCTCCCCTCTCTCTCTGCTGCGGCTGATCGTCGGCCTGTGTGTGTGCGGGTCCATAATTTAAAGGTTTAAGTGTTATATCTGCCATATTTCAATTATTTTCATTGCCGGACATCGCACGGTTTATATAGCCTTCAAAAGTTTTGCAAGCTTTTCGCATTAACGCGACATATATTTTTCTGTGTTGCGTATACGTAATCTCTGTTTGTGTGGATTAGTGGATGGTTGATGGTGGATGCTTGATGCTGGATGTTGGATGGTGGGTGCGTGTGTCTGTGTGTGTGTGTGTATGTCTGCGTGCGTGAGTGTGTGTGGCTTTTTGTTTTAGTTGAAACTTAAACATGGTTCAGGCCTTCTCCTCTGACTCTCTCCCTCTCTTTCTGCGTATCTCTTTCACTCTGTATCTCTTGTTTCCCTTTCGCTCTCTGTATCTCGCTCTCTCTCTTGTTTCCCCTCTCGTCTCTCGTCTGCAGCTTAAGCTTTCTACAACACTCCTCTGTAATTGAATTAGCTGTAAGGACATGTGCGTTCCTTGTTCTATTGTTGCTGTGTCGCACAGTGCTGCTGCTGCTGCTGCCGCTGCTGCTGCCATCAATTTATGCAGCATCCTTTCCTTTGTTCCTATATATGTACACATCCTGTTGTATCCTTCTATCTCTCTCTCTCTCTCTCTCTCTCTCTTTCTGTGGCTGTGTCGTGTCCTGTGTACATTTTCTACTTGTCTCTGGTGTTAATTTTGATTGATTTATGTTGATTGGGGCGTGACAATGACAGCGCCGGGCTGCTGCCCCCACTAGCCCCCAGTCCAAGATACGCAAAACTGTGTCCATGATGTGGTAATGATAATTGGGCTGGATCTTGAAACTAGAGAGAGAAATGTACGATATAATGATACAGTTGAGAGAAGTGCACGATTTATAGTGTACTTAAGGGAAAAGGCGACATAAATATAGCATAAAGGGTACAAATTCTAATAAAAATGATACAGATGAACGCTGGATGGATAGATACGGGTCTGAAATTGTATATAGAACCAGTAGAAGCGTTTTTGTAGCGACACTCTTATGGATGGGGGAGAAATGTAATGACAAATGGTACAAATAATGCCACAAATCAGAGAAAAATATAGCAAATAGCATATTTAATGGGTAAATATGAGATAGATGAACCATATCTGGAATATATAATCATATAATTCCTAGTTAGTCAATCTCAAAAAGGAGATTCTTCAACCTAAATTGATACACAAGCCGTAGTACTTTTTTGTTGCCTACTTTTGTGCTGCCTCCAAACATCTAGAATATACGCCAATTACAAATAATGCCACAAATCAGAGAAAAATATGATGAATTATATAGTTAATGGGTAAATATGATAAAGATGAACCATATCTGGTATATATAATCATATAATTCCTAGTTATTCAATCTCAGATAGGAGATTCTTCAACCTAAATTGATCCACAAGACTTAGTACTTTTTTGTTGCCTACTTTTGTGCTGCCACCAAAAATCTAGAACATACACCAATTACAAATAATGCCACAAATCAGAGAAAAATATGATGAATTATATAGTTAATGGGAAAATATGATACAGATGAACCATATATGGCATATATAATCATATAATTCCTAGTTATTTAATCGCAAAAAGGAGATTCTTCAACCTAAATTGAACTACAAGCCTTAGTACTTTTTTGTTGCCTACTTTTGTGCTGCCACCAAAAATCTAGAATATATTCCCATTTCCGCACCTACAGCTACGCTAGCTCGAGTTTAGCTTTGCCACTAGAGAAAAGCCAACAAAGTCCGCCCCAAAGCTTCCCCCAAAACAAACCTAAGCCCCCATCGAGGATGACACCTCATACCCAGCTCCTACACAAGCGAGGAAATGACAAATTATGTGGCCTGGAGAAGGAACCTACCTCCTAATAAGTGGGAGGGGGGCGGGAAAAGTCCAAAACAATCAACAAAATGTCCTTCAGAAAAGTTCTATACCGCCCTGCACGCAGCCCGCAGCCGAACAAATGGAAAACTTTGTCAAAAATAGCAAAACCACTAAGTTTTTGGCCAACCCAATTGACATTAAAGCCATTAAAAGACTATTTTTATGACAAAAGCCAAGGCAGAGGCAGCAATCAGGGATACTTGGGGGTTGTATAACACTTTTGGCGGATAACTTTCCAAAATCAGCTGAGAAATGACGTAATTGAATGAAGGGGAAATAACCAAAAGAGAAAGGTCTGCCCTGCCAAAAAAAATCATACATTATTTTCCCTCTCTTTAATACCAAGAACAAAAAAGGGTCTTCACGTGGAAAAAGTCAATTTACTGGCTGATTCTGGACTTTGGACTACGGCTCTGGTTATGGCTTTAGTTTTTTATATAATTTGGAAATAATGCCCCGGCTTCAACTTCAAACTCAAACTCCTTGCGACTCTCCTTCTCTCTCTCTCCCTCTCTTTCCCTCTCTTTCTGCTCTCCAGGAAAATAATCAATAAATATTATATTACCAGAGCCGGAGACACAGTCTCTTCGTGTCTGCCGCCTCGCTTGTTCTCCGTCTCCAATGCGCAGGAGCGGATTTCAATTCGCCGGAATCTGCTGGAATTTCGCCGTGGGAATGTTGGTCATTTTTGCCGCCTTTGGCTTTCTGTTCTGGACGATATGATATGCCTCTGGGGGCACCGATTGATGGGCTTCTGCGCTGATTGAATTCCATCAGACGTCGACGGGCGGAGAGAGCGCATGAGCCTGAGAGCACACTGGCAGCGCCACTGCCAGCGCCATATATCCGCGGGGGGGCAGACGACTCCTGCAGGCAGGCAGGCCTGTCAAATGCAGGCAAAAATTACTACAGTTGTGGGTGGACTGGACGGTTAGCCTATGGCTAATTTTCACACTTGAACCAGGCACAGCCACAGACAGCCAGAAACAGACACAGCTTTGGGGATGGAACTATCACAGTTTTATTTGTTAAAGAGTTTACAAATTGGTTCAAAGTATTCATTTAAATCGACATTTTCGGATAGATAAAATAATAGATAAATAATAAATAAAATATAGTTAAATATATATATATTTGAATATATAGTTTCAGATCTATAGAATTATAGATTCTGCGCTGATTGAATTCCGCCGAAAATTAATTATAGATAAATAATAAACAATATATATGTAAAATATTTAAATCTATGATTCATTCATTTGATTCATTCATTAAATCTATGATTCATTCATTTGAATCATAATTCATTTAAATATTTTACATATATATTATTTAATATTTATCTATTTTTTTATATGTATTTTTAAATAAAAAATAATAAAAAAATAAATAATTTCTTGGGCTTTCTTTTTGTTCATTGATGAATTAATTAAGCGTCATTTAAGGTATTATTTGTATGAGTAATCTATGAGTAAACGACTAACGTTCAACTTTTCTAATGCCAATAGTCGTATTACGAGTAACGGAAAGTCTACAGTTTCACCAGAACTGAACAGTTTCACATTGATTAACAACCAATTGGCAGTTTTACATGCACAGCCAGCCGATTGGCCTGCAACTAATGAAGTTTTTGCGGTGCTTCGAGCTCACACAGTTTTACAGCCATCGCGATGGGAGTTCAAATCACAGCAGCAAAAGTAGCTGAAAGCTTCACCGAACCCAAAGCTGTTGTTCTCCATCTCTCTCTTTCTCTCCCACGCTGCACCCCGCCGAGAGGAGAACAAAGCGTGGCGTCGACTGTTATTCCAGCGAAACTGGCGACGGGCACCCAGCTGAGCAAAAAGCTCCCTCACTGGCAAAAGTCTCTTTTTGTTGTTTCCATTGCAAAGCTGAAGCTTCCATGCAGAGACACCCCCGCTGGCATCCATTAACGCGTTGTGGGTCCGTCTGCCGTAACCGAATACCCGAACCGAAGGCCCGAACCGAAGCGAACCGAACCGAACCGAGCCGAACACGAACCGAGCACTGGGGATAGCCAGCTGCAAGCTGCGGCACAATCGTCGATGGCCTGGCACTATCATTGGCGTTTTAACTGTGGACGGTTGCTACTCGCACTCGCTGGCGGATTAACGGCATAGACATACATACACATATGTACACATGCAGCTACATATATATATCAATATATCTGGAGCTATTATGTGCAAGTCTGCGTAGAGAGGAGGGAGAGGCGTTCAACAAACAACCAACAAAAAAAGAAACCATTCTGTATGTGTGCCACGGCTAAAAATCCAAAAATCAACCAACAACACAAACAAATTTTCACATCTGAACGAACGCTGGTTACATAAAAAAAAAACGAAAAACCCACTCAAGGAAAATCCTACAAAAAAAGAAAAGTTTCACCAACAAACAAATCAAAGTGCCTGAAAAATAATTTCGATAAACAAAACAGAGAGGGAAAACTTGTGCCAATAAAAAGCAAAAAAAAAGCAGCAGTTTATGATTACGTCGCCGCCGCCGACGACGACGGCGACAACGAGGACATTGTGACAGCAGCAGCAGCAGCAGCAGCAAAGATATCCTTGTAAAACTTATATACATACTGAAATTCGATTTTTTTGCCTGCTTTGCTGCTTGAGAATTGAACGCCAAAAGCCAAAAGAATGCCACAGAAAATATGCAACGAGCATAAGACAATCGTATACCTAAAGTGTGCAAAATGTGTGTATGTGCTAACGGATGTATGTCCTTCCTTCGAAAGGCTGGCAAAAGCCTTTGTTACAAAACAGTTTTCATAGTTAGTTTTGGAGTTCGATCTTATGTAAAAGTTTGGGGTGTAGTTTGAAGATTGAAGAGTGGAAATGTTGAACCTAAGTTAGGGTTGAGTAACTGTGGGAAATAGCAAAGAAAATTCCGCTAGAGAGTGTTCTGGCTAACCTTAATGATGAGTACTTCCCATAGATCTTTCACTTATCGATTGAATATCTTTCTAAATGCTAAAGGATTCCCCTAGAAAACACCTCAATCTCTCCCTCAATCCTTATGCACTTTTTAAGCAGTAGGAAAAAACTGTAGAAAAAAAAAAGGAAAGCCCCGAGAAATACTTATGTGTATCCCCCACCAAACAGTTATCTCTCTTTGTGTCTGTGTGTGCGTGTGTGAGTCTCTCAGTGAGTGTGTGTGTGTGTGTTGCCTACATTTGTGCGCCATGCCCTTTACTAGACATTCGCTTGCCCCCAAGTCGAAACCACACCACAGTCGCCCGCATACACGCCCCATGCCACACACACTCGCACTCGCACGCGCGCCCCTATGCCACAGGCCAAAAGCAAAGGCAAAGCCGCAGAACCCAGAACCCAGAGCCCGAGTCGAGTCGGACGCGTTGCGCAATGTGCGCCGCGAAAAGACAGCGACAGCGACGCCGACAGAACACACACAGCTACACACACACACTAACACAAAAAAGTAAGTCAAGCAAAGGCATACGCTCGTACGAGTACGAGTACGACTACGACTATGCGAGTACACGAGTATGTGGTGGCTGAATTTTCCTTAAAAAAACAATACGAAGGAAAACACACACATTCGATGATAAGCGCCAGGGGCCGAGGCATCACCATCAACAATCCTCCAAAGAGGATGTCCTTGCAGCGTAAAACAAATTCTGTTGCATGCTTTTGGGCGTCAGCTGAAAAATACCTTCTATATGCGAGAAAACAAAAAAAAGCGCAGAAAGAACAGAAACAGAAACAGATTTTGTGGTGTGGAGAGAGAATGTACTCCCCAATGGACTATTGGATTAGCACACCAATGCCACTCCCCCCCACCATGCCATGCCACTCCCCCCACACCACACCATGCCACTCCCCCCCTCTCTACACCCTTTAGCGTAGCATTCTCCATGAATATTGGTTATAGTACTGCTCTCAGAACTGTCATTAAGCTGGCGCCCAGCTGTCAACTTTCATGGCAAATGGCAACGGCATGCCATGTAAAAGTATTTCTGCCTTCGTTTCCAAAAGCTGCCACTGCAAGCAGAAGAAGAAGAAGCTGAGCAAGGAGGAAAAAAAAGAACCTTCCAAGGCAAAAGTTCCAGTTCTACGCTCTCGCACACTCGCACTTGCCCGCACTCCCTCGCTCTCTCTCTAGCGTAGCCACCTCTCTTTCCTTGTGCACTGACTCTGTGTATTCATCTCTCTCTCTCGCGCGCATGTCCGCCACTCGTCGCTCGTCGCTCGTCGTCGTCGGCTTTAGTCGGACGATTGCTGGTCGAAGGCTTTTTCCATGCTCCACGCTCGAGATTACATAACAGTTGGCAGCAGAGTGTCTGTGTGTGGTTCAAAAATCGGCAGAGGTGACTACTGAATATACATTTTACGTAAACGCGAAACTACCAGCAGAATCCATCCACACAACAATTTCCCCAACTAATGGGAAAAATTCAAAAGAATCAAATTAGTAAAAGAAAAAGTGAAGCAAATGAAAAGAAAACTCAAAAGCAAAGAAACAACTCTTAGGGCCAAAGACAGATTTTCCTCAAGTGTCCTTGTGGCTGCGCCGAATCGAGGCATGGCACGGGGCACACACAACAGGAGCAACAAAACACACACACACACACACATTTGGTGAAAGGAACAACTGAAGGAAAGCCAAAGTTTATATAAGCAGGAAAACAGATTATGGTTTTGGCTTTCGAAGAAAAATTGTGACCAAAAACCAGTAGAGATATGGCTACTTGCATAAAAGGAGTCGTCTTTTAGGCGGTAGACATAGATAGATAGAAATTAAAGAAATTTGAAGAAAAAACAATAAAAAAGACTTAAAGTGAACTTAAATACAAAAAGGCACCAGGAACACTCAATGATAACTAAACAAAACCAAATGAAAACATCAACTATTATGTCACAGAACATCTACCATCTATCCTTTAACCCTATATATCCTAGCCCCTAACAGGTGTCACATCTAATCCATCCAAAAACTATCTTCTGATCATCATTCTCTTTTTTCAGTTACGAAAGTTAGCGCAAATCTAAACCAAAATACTGCTACGAACATTCCAAGCATAAACCAAACCAAAAACCGATAAAATGTTGTACCAACGCAGTTGATTAAGAAAAACTCACCCAAAAAAAAAAACAAAAAATAAAATAAAACCAAAATCAACACCAATAAATCTATATATATATATAAAATAATTTAAAATATATAATATATTCATAATCGATAAGCGTTCAACCTTAAGCTTAAACAAAGAACTAGCTTTATAGACAGGACACCCTCCTACAACAACCACAACAACCAAACACACACAAAACCAAAGTGACAAAAACCAATCTCAAGTAAAACCCCGAAAACCAAAAAAAAAGAAAACCAGTAAAAATGGCCGAGAAGAAAATTGGTGAATACTATACGCCGCCGGTAAAAATGGGCAAATGGGAGGGTTTCAAAAAATTCCTATGGAACAGTGAAACTAGCCAATGCCTTGGACGTACCGGTTCCAGTTGGGGTAAGTACCTTTAATGAGGGTTTCACTGTACATTTTACAACGAACATCAATCAAATGAAGGACATTGAACAAAGGCTTTACATGTGTACTATGTAGATATGATTTATAGATGATTTTAAGGAGTGATACAACAGTTTTATGGATATCTATCCATAGGTTTGCTCTCAGAGTTTGGCTTAATTTTAAACAATTTTTTATTAAATCAAACAGACATTCAAACACACATTTTTTGACTCAAATTTGAGATTTTTTTGAGGAACCTATTTATAGAAAATTCAAAAAAATTCTTTATTAAAACCATGCCGCATAATGTGGCTATTTTTTCTATATTTTCCAACACCTAAAAGCCCCCCAAAATGAATTATTTTTATTGTATGATTTATTGAATTTTTCTATGGGTTTTTGTTGACTTTAAATTAGAATTTGTCTTTATATTTGATACGATTTTAATAGATTTTATAATAGAAGTTTTAGTATGGGTACTTTGTGTTAATAATTTATATGTTTTTCCTAAGTTTAAATGTTGTCCTTGATTTTATCAATAGATTTGCCGCAGGTACACCCTCGTATACCTCAATCGCTGTTAAAAAGTACACCCACGTATTGCAACTGTAGTTTGAAATTTTCTAGCCATATTTCATCGATTAGTTCTTCGAATTCCCGTAGAAAAGTCACCCGTAATTACATGCCAATCATTTGCCGCCATTACTTTGGCCTTTGCCATCCGCCAACCGCCAACGCAAAGGGGCAATCATATCCTGTACTCTTATGGGTATCTGGTATCTCCCAAGCAAAATATCGATCAAAGTGGAGGCACTTACTGGTAGTACGAGTGCGAGTACGAGTATGGGCCACGCGTGTGTGCAAGTCACGTAGTTAGTCTAAATATAGAAATCAATAATGTACCTAAGACCCAGGCCCAGGCCCAGACCCAGTAATGCGTGCACACTTCATGGAAAATCATGCTGAAAATCGCACTCTGAACCATCAGTGAGCCATCATTTAGGTCCTGCCACGATTGCATAATGCCCCAGCGAGTCCTTGCAGCCTTTTTGGGCAGGAAGGAAGCATAATTTCCCAGGGAAAATATATGACTAATCGCTGGATATCGTGTATAGGCGTCATGACAACGGCCCCCCCTTCTTTGTCATAAATTTTTTATGGCCCCCGGCAATCGGGGAACCTTTTCTTTCTTCTGGATGTTTAGATATCGGAATAGATAATATTGTTTATTGTCTTTTGGGTGCCTCAAACGAAACGCCATGAAAGCTGAGTAATTTGATAAACCAATTAGATAATGTTTAAGGTCTATATATCAAACGTTTTGCTATCTATTTGCCAGTAGATGGTAGCTGTTTTGGGTTGTTAGTTCAGTTATGGAGATGTAATAGAGAAACTTTGCCAGGGATTTGGCATTTATCATCAATTTATTTGGTACGTGTTATTTGATTCTCTATTGGATATTGCTCTTTTATTTTTAGCTGCGAAAAGCAAAGAATGTCTCCTGAAATGTCACTCGCCAGGCCCCTGCCCCTGCCCCTGCTGGGAGCCCCTGCTCCTCTTCCCCTGGAGACCTGGCTTACCCATTTCCCCCCGCATATCCCCAAATTGTGTCATTGGCACGTGCTCTCGCCTGATGGTTCTATATTTAGAAATTCTTCTCCATTTTCTTGGTAAATTTTTAATGAAATTGAATGTCGCATCGTATGACAGCTAAAATGTGCTATTGATCGGTGTGTGCGCGGAGGGAGGGGGTTATCGGGGGTATCAACATGGTCTTAAGATAGTGACGTAGGGGACTTAAAATGTCATTTGGCTAGCATTTAGCTTAAGCCTTTTGGCTTGTGGTTTGATAAAAATAACCAACAAACTAGAAATATTTTTAAGTTGAATATTTTCATCAGGAATATCAAGTATACGACGGGCTGTACAAGTACATTTGTATACGAAATTCATTGAATTATAAAATTTATTTAGATATTTTTATTATATTAATTTCTATTTTAAAATTATTATTTTTATTTTTCCGAATAATATTCCAAAAAAATTCGAAATCCTTTGATTTGATATCAAATATTGATTCAGGGCAATCTTTTAACCATAGCTAATGGTTTCTAAAATTAAATTATAATTTATTTAAACTCGATTGATTTTTTACTTCAGGCCTTAATTTAATTGAGAACCCATTAAAATGGCATTTTTAATGAGCTATTAAAATGACATCTTTTTTCCATTAACCAGTAGTCAGATAATGTTCAATAGACCATTAGATAATCTATTATTCAGTAAGAAATAATTGCACTTCCTCGAGGGCCAATGCCTGTTCACACCTTCCAGCGAGAACGTGCCGTCTACATTGTAACACCTGTATCTCTGTACCTGTATCTGTCTTTGTATCTGTATCTATAGCCACCAGTCAACTGAATGTTCAATTGCCTATAACCCAGTTTGGACTCGTAGAACAGTGAGGGGAGGGGATAGGGTGAGGGAGGAATCCATTCAAGCGAAAGGTGGAGGCGCAGGCCTATGGCAGCACCAGACATGCGATCTCCTGTTTTATCGCAAAAATCAATTCTAACCTCATTCCATGTACTGCACAAAATAAAAAACAGCTTAGCTTTAGGGGAGGGAGGGTAGCTGCAACAAATAGGTGGGCGTGTCATGTTGCAAGCAACTGCTGCGCTGCGCTGCGCTGCTCTGCCCTGCCCTACTTAGGGGGCAAACAGAACTGACTGTTGTGCTGCTTCTTTGGTTAAACACTTTGGACAAGGCAACAAAAGAGAGTGCACCCCAGAGAACGAACGACCCCCTCTACATCCATGCATCCCCCCCTCAAACCGTGTCCTCCTTGCAAGCTTAAACCCCTCTCCAGGCTACACCCATGTCCCATGTCCCATGCGTGTTGTTGGATAAACAGTGCCCCCGGGCTGACCTACAGCCAAAGCAGTTTTTCCACACCTCCATGCGGGCATCTCCGCCTCTGGCGTTTTCCTCTGTTTTCCCCAACAGAATTCTCCACTCAGCATTCCTGCTTGAAGAAGTTTTTTAATAAGCTTTTCCAGCCTGTCTCTGACTTCAGATTCCTTTTATGGCTTTTCCACCTCAAAGAGAGCTTTATGGATGCCCTAAGCCCCCCCAAATGACTAATTGATGGAATTAGTGAATGAATAAGGTGAATAATGAGCGAGACATTAAAGTGAATAATTGGCGGGCAGTAGACAACTAAAATATGTTCATTGAAATGCAGTGGAAACAAACTGGAAACCGAGGAGGAAACTGAAACGGAAATCTGTGCGGCAATTTCGAACTGAAATCTCGGCACACATTTCTCAATTGTGGGGCACCGACGAGACGCCGCATACAAGCAATTAATAGATCAACAATTTATAAAATTTATAAACATCTGGCATTCAATTATTGACATCAATTTGCCCATCAACCGACAGAACACAGGCAAGGCAGGCGGGCAAGGCGGGCAAGGCGGGCAGGCAGTAGTCCAAGGCAGCGACGGGCAGAGAGAAAAATGATTAGAAAAAATATACAAAACAAAAGGGAAATACAGACTGAAATATAGCGTCGAAGAGTGAAGTGTTTGACACTCTATGTGGTAGGATAACCTCTATCAGCCAATACGGCAGCCCCATGTACTATAATAAGCTTTATTAGCCAATACGGCAACACTAGTATATAGGATATATTCCAAATATACGGCCACACTAGAAATGTGTAGACCGACGCAGGATCGCTTTGTGGGTGGCAGCACTCATATATAAGATATATACCAAATATACGGCCACATTAGAAATGTGTTAACCGACGCCGGATCACTTTTTGTGTGGCGTGGAAGTAAGAAGAAAATAAAAGAAAGAAATTGGATCTGTTTTCGCCAACAAACAAACTCCAAAATACCGAAATATATCTACTAAAATATTTCAAAATATCTGGAGTTCCAAAACGAAACCAAAGCACTTCACACCCACCCACGAAAGTTGCCCCATCCAGATGCTAAATAATTGTACTAAACAATTTTCTCTTTCTGCTAACAATTTTGCACTGGAAACTGCACTGATATACATTTTTTTTCAGCGCTGCAATTAACAAGCGCGTCACAAGAAATATTGCATAATTTTCTTCCATTTCCATTCTCATCTTCTTTTGGCACACACATTATTCATAAGAAAATGCAATTTATTTGTAGTTAAACAAGAAGTTTCTAAATTAAAAAACTTTCAAATGCTCTTAATTGAGAGGCAATTAACAAGCGGCAAAAAACGGAAAGAACAAAAGGAGGGAGAAAGAAGAGCGCACACAAAAGATGGAGAAATGTTTGCAATGAATACCCAAGGGGGCAGGCAGGGATAAACAATGGAAACGGAATCCAAACGGAAATTCATTGAGCAGCGGAGGGGAAGGGGAGCAGGGGAGAACCTCAAATCAAGACGAGAACTGAATGCCAATTGAGGCATCAACGTCACACAAAAGCCATAGAGTTCTTATAGTATTTTCTCTGATAGATGGAGGGGAGAGGGCAGCCTCAGGGTTTTCTCTCTCATCAAAATGGAGAATGTAATATGCACTTTTGTTAGGGCAAGATAGAGGAAAAGACTATAACTAAAGAAAATGTGAATTTTCTAATTGGGATTACTGGCAACGATTCAAATAAACATTTAAGATCAGGGAAATAAAATATCAAAATCAATTTTCGAAAGAAAAAACATACAAAAAGCATGATCCATGGAAAGGGAATATAATATGATAAAATATATCATTAAATCACAATTATCATTGTTTAATTTCGGTTCTGCTAGTACTTGTACAATTTTCCTATAGAAAGAGCATCTCCAAGTCCCCCCAAGGCCTCCAAGTTCTGCCCGTTTTCCTCTCTCTCTACTTTTCCATTGTTATATTGTGCTCTGTGCTCTGTGCTGCGTGTGCATTGAGCTTGCAACATTTCAATTGCAAAAAAAATGCACAGAAAAAGAACAAAATTGAAATGTTGACAGTTGGTTATATAAGACGGACAGATAGACAGCGTTTCAGGGGGCAGCAGGAGGAGTATCATCCATGACTCTAGATAGGTTTCATATTATTTTTCATCTGCTTTTTTTGTGCTTTTGCGGTGCGCTTTTCTTCCACATGGCTGCTCCTCCCTGCTCCTCCCTGCTCCTTCCTGCTCCTCCCTGTTCTGCTCTGCAATCTGACATTCGCGAGAGTCCTGGCTCTGGTTCTGGTCCTCGAGTTGTGGTTGACATTTGATTAAAAATAGTTTCAATTGCAGTTTGCAATCTGCAATTTGGTTTGGTTTTTGGCTAAATGGTTTTCCGGCTAGCTGACAGACAGACCGAGACAGACATTTTCGGATTACTAATTGATTTCTGTGTGCGATGTGACATTTATTTTACGGCCTTAATTCTGTTGCGGTTTCTGCTGCTGGTATATGGCATGGTATATGGCAAACTGACGTTGATTGGGGGATATTTGTCTGCTGGTTTTGGTTGCTGCTGCAATTAGTGAGAGCTGCGAATGGGACTGGCAATCAATGCAGCAGAAAGTGGGCTTAATTATGTAATAAATATAACAAACAAATATTACATACAATTTAAGATAGAAAGGTTCTCAAATTAGGCTGTTTTTTCACTTGAAATTTCATCCAGTAATGCAAATAAATTTATGGCAATAATATATAAATAAATAATAAATAAATATAATAAATAAATAAATATAGTAATAAATATAAAAAAAGCAAAGGTTTTAAATTCAAAAATATATATTTATTAACAAGAGAGCCAAGCCTTCAGCACAATGGCTACGCCAACCCCTGGCTCACTCGCTTTGTTCTTTCACGCTTTGATATGAGTAAAATGTGGCACGACTGAAAACTTGTTCCTATTATAGAGAGATATATCTCTTTTATCTTACATTATCTTTCCTTATTTATTTATGTATTCATTTTTTAATATTTCTTCAATGATTCTTAGAGTCCTTAGAGTTCCCAAAGCTACTCAGTTTCTAAGGAAATATCTACAGCCTCGAGGGAGGAGTAGTCTGCTGATCTTTCTAATAGAAATTCAATCTCTATCCTTCAATCTTTTTGTTACGTAACACTCCACATATCTTCTGGAAGATAACTTGAAAATATCCGCCTCACCCACTTCTCTGCCTTATTTGCCTGTCTTAAATCACTTCTGTCTCATTTTTCAACCACAGAAAATGCCATTCTTTAGTTTAAAAATATTCCCAAAAAAAGAAAGCAGGAGAAAGGGAAAAAGAAATGCCAGAATGTATATCACAATGCATTACAGTCTTAAATAAACGTAAAACCTGAAGCCCTGTCAGCGTTTATATTTATGTGGGTGTGTGCGTGTGTGTGGGTGTGTGTGTTGGTGTGTGTGTGTACTCTGTTCTGTTAGTCCTGCGGCGCAGCAAGGAGTCGTCGTCGTCCTCGTCGTTGCTGCTGCTGTTGACAGTTGAATATAAGTATTTTTTATCCAACGTTTTTTTTCGCTTCTTTCTCTTTTTTTTCATTTTATTTTTCACTCATTTCCTTTGGTAATTTTTCGGTTCGTTTGTGTGCCAGTTTTCAATGGGGTGTATGGGTGTCCATGTGTATCTGTGTGTGTGTACATGTGTTATTTTTTTGCAACTGTCAAAATGTACATGGCTCTGCCTGCCCCTCCTGCCCGCCCCTGCACCCTACTTGCAGCCATGGGGCAAGCTGAAATGAAACACGAGAATATGTGGCACAGAGCGAAAAGGAAAGAAGGAGATGGGCAGTGTGCCAGAGGGAAAGAGAGAGCGAGAGTGAGAGCGCCAACACCATGCAGGTGCCACGCACACACACACACACACACACACACAAACACACACACAGAGACATGCACATACAGGAAGGACTATACTCTTCTCCTCTTACATTATTTGCAGCACAAAAAAGTGCAGCTCTGACGCTTGGCCAAATGTCAAAGTTCAAAGAGAGAGCTCCCAAAGAGAGAGAGAGAGAGAGAGCTCAAGAGCTAGAGAGAGGCACAGCGAGAGAGAGAGAGAGAGAGTGAAAACTGGAAGAAGAGAGAGCCTCCGAAAAGAGCGAGCTCTAGCTCGCCAGAGAGGGAGAGCACCTGGCGTATACGTAACATTGTCCTGCCAGGCCGCCAGGTGCACACACACAAACCCTCTTTAGGTGTATGGGGTCCTTCTGCCAGTTAATCGTTAAGCCCTGCGACATAAGCGCAAATCAATTGGAGGAAGCAGAACTCTCATGGGGCTCGTCCGCCCTTCGCCTGGCAACAGCCCAAATGAAAACTTAATTAAGCTGATTTCCTAGAACTTTTTTCCCCAGCTGCAGAAGCAGCAGCAGCAGGAGGAGAAGAGGCAGCAGCAGGGGAAGAGACACCAGCAGTAGATATATTGATGAATGTGCCCTTGGGCACTAGATAGGGGGGGTGTGAGGAGCGAAAATGTCCAGCCCCGGGCGGAGGAAAGGGATTTTAGTTGGAACTGGAGTTAGGGGAAGCATTGAGAGAGTAGCTTAGAGGTAATTAGAAGTGGGATTAAAGGTGGCACCCGATATAGGACTACTTGGATTAAGGTTGGAAGAAGTATAGCTACTAGATACTACTCGTATGATATATCATGATCAAATCATGTCTGCAGGTTATAGGTGGAACCTTTAAGGAGTAAAATGTTTACTTGAAAGGATACTAAAGAAGATGACATACTGTCATTGGGACAAAAAAAGTAACAAGAATGTTAAGCAGAGTTTTTACTCCAATTGGAATGGAAGAAACAGATATTAAGTACAGAGCCATAGAGGCAATAGAAATGGAAGAGGAAACCATTGATGGAAAGAGCCTCAAAGCTCCAGAGCCCCAAAGATGAAAGAAATGGGTATAAGAATCGAATTGATGTAGCGTAGAAGGAGCTTAGAAAAGGAAGATATGCAATAGAAATAAAAGAGAACAGTACTGATGGAATAGAGACATAGACTTAAAGGTGGAAGATATGGGATTAGGAATGGAATTGGTGTTGCCTAGAAGGAGCCTTGAAAAGATGGGAGAACTGACAGATTTAGATCTGCAATTAAAACAGAGATACTAACACTGAAGCTGAAGAAAAGAGAGATAGAGATAAAGCTAAAGGAAAGTACATATAGGTAGAGGTACAGATGTATCTATAGAATAAAAAATGCTACCACAGAGAGCTATCTATTCATATCTCTGCATATCTATTCATATCATTAAAACCTTCTCTTAGTTTACCCCTTTATTCCAAACTTTCTTCATTCGAAAGTTCTGTACCAAAAGCTGAAATATGTATTCAAAAATTGAACATTCAAAATGTTTGCCCGTATTTCTAATGGTTAGATGTGGAGACACCATAATCTCCAGCCCATTAGTTGCACACACACACTTTCCTCTCCTCCTCCTTCCATTTCATCTTGGAAATCCTTTCCCTAGCCAGTCATAAAAATCAATCAATCAAACATGAAAATGGAAAATGATTCCTCCATAATTGAATAAGCATACGGATAGAGTCCCACCCACACCACACCACACCACACCACACCATGGCATACCATTACCATCCCCCATTGGAACACACAACTCAAAAATGCAAATAGCGTCGCTACAGAACGGGGCGTATACGTAATATGACGACAACGACAACGCAGCGTAGTGGCGCGTGTCGCCCAAAAGACGCCATGGAAAAAGCATAAAATGAGTTATGCACAAACACACACACACACACAGATACACACCCATACATATAGACAGACAAACAGCACAGAAAGAGGCAGAGGCAGAGGCAGAAAGAGATAGCGAGACAGCGAAGAAGGCGAGGCACATGGATAGTAGTGGATATTATGTATTCATGGCCAAACTACACCCACAATCATCATCATCATCATCATCGTCATCATTCATCATCATCGTCATCGTGGGCATTAGCATTCGCGTGGCCCCCGTAAATTGAATTTTAGCGCATAGCCATCCAATTAGAGGGTAGAGGCGTGTTCTTAACGCCTTTCAAACTAAACACAAAAAAAATAGAGCAAAAAAAACAATGTAAAAACATTTATTACCATTTTGTGGCTATTGATTTTAACATTTGGGTGTGAACATTTGGGTTGTGCTCCAGTTTAAGGTACAAGATACAAGAGATGTCTTCAGAATCCAAGGAAATTGGCGGAGTGTTGGTACCAGTAATGCTGATCGGGGACTCGACTTTTGGAGATATGCCCTATGAAGTCCTCCAAAATGAAAAGTTATCTTCAAAGTTAAGGGTGGTCTGGTGGAAGGAAGAGCTTCCTCTATAAGTGCTCTTAAAACTTAAAGATATCTTCACAAAAAATGATAGAATGAGCTCTTCCCATGATACTGCTGTAAAGTGATTTTAAAATACTCTAAAAATACTCTACAAATTTTATAGAATATTAAAAAAAATTATTACCAATAAATATTGCGTAAATGATTCTAAAACACTATAAAAATCTCATAAATATTTTATAAAGTACTACTGATAATAATCTATAAATACTGCTAAAATTCTCTTTTGTAACTTCTGTACTGTGTCCTCATTCAGCTATAAAAAAAGCTTACTTTTGGCAGGAGTAAAATATAAATATTGTAAAATATAACAAAATATAGCAAATATATAAATAATATACAAAAATCTCGTGTTGAGAATAGAATATTAGGAATATTTCATTTTGGTGTTAGCTTCAATGCTTTAGAGCCTTCCAGAAAATCTAGAATATTCCGCTCATTCGAAAGTGCTGATCAGTGCTATGGACACAGAATATACACATTGTCAGACGCTCGAATTCAAAGATGGTTATTCCATAGTTCATAAAGACAGATTTCCTTTTTAAATATCTTCAAATTAAGAATCCCTTTTAATGGGTTTGCCTTCAGATATTCCTTTTTTGCCAACCAACAAAAGACACTCAATCTCATCTATCTCTTGTGGTATACACAGCCTCGTCCCTTTGCCACAGGATATGGTGGTGTAGTTTACAGGATAGTTTCACGAAAAACACCAAACAGCTGAGTCACCGAGCCCCACCAACAACAACAACAACAGCAAAACTAGGAACCAAAGAACCGCAACTTAACATGCAAATGCCGCACCATCATGCCATCAGCAGAGAACGAATCCCATGAGGCCATTGCGACCACTAAAACCAGGGGAAACTAGCTCGTTAAGTGCAGAAGAAGACACTCACTCACACACACATACAGACACACACTCACACGCTCACTCACACTCACACTCGCAGTCGCACAACAATGGAAAAAGTTCGAAGCAAAGAACAGAGACACACACACGGAAAACCACTTGTCTTTGGCCCCGGAAAAACCTCGCCCCAAACTCGAGTTTTCCCCGTTGTGTGTGTGTGTGTTGCCATGCGAACGTGAATTTTTGTACAATAAATTATGTAAGGGGCACAAAAATGCGAGTGAAACCGAAGTAAAAGTATAGGAAAATTCCCACTTGAAAATATCTACACACACTCATCTACATCTACATCTGCAGCTGCAGCAGCCGCTGGAAAGTGTTGTTCCCAAATTAGATTTCTAATTGAAGCCACAAAAGCAAAGTCTTAGAAGGACTGCAAAATTAGCATAAATATTCGAGAGTGTCAGGCTAAAAATAAAATAAAAACATAAATTAAAATAGCACACACACAGAAGAGTCCTCGGGGCACAGCCAAAGCCAGGCCCTCCTCCGCCTTAGCCTTCTCCTTCTGCTTAGCCCTCTGCTGTGACGTAAGTAAAGAAGAAAATCTGATTTTTAAGGCTTTTCTCGGTACTTACAGTGACTCTCAAACTGCACTGCATAGCAGCGAGCTTTTGATGGGGATTGTGGCGCCAGGCGCAGGCGCAGAAAAGGAAACGGTTTAGGGGCGGGATGGGGGTTGGATGGAAGCTGGTTAGGGGCAGGGTTTCGGGTGGGTTTGTGGCAAGAAAAAGTTACAAATTTGTGAGTAAATTTACTGCAGGGAAAATCATAGAATTTTAAGGAATATTTCATGAAAATTAAGGCATACAAAATATGTGAAATTAGTAGAGAAATATCACTGAGTTTCTGTCTTATAAAGTTCCCACATCTATTTATTTTATCCCATTTTGCAGATCATTCCCACATTCATTTAATTACAGAAAATGCACATGTGTGCCCTCAAGCAAGGAAATATTTAAAAACCATTAATCAAAATGATTTTCTCACGCCTTAACATCTATGTACTATACAGAATCCTCTACGAGACATTTTCTCACGTCTCAGAATCCGCACAGCATCGGAGGAGCACGGAGAAGCACGGAGGAGCAGGGTCTTCGGAGCAATCCACTTGATTAATGGCCTGATAAATTATCACGATGCCAATGCCAGATATATATTCGCCTTTGCTCTGCTCGCACCATAATTTATTTTGTGTGTGGATAACAATTCGAGTGTCGAGTGTCACACATGGCGTATGAGCAACGTATCTAATGGCTGGCTGGCTGGCAGTACAAATGTCAAGGGTCAACCGAAACAGAGGCCTAAAAATATGCAAAAAACAAGAAGAGAAAAGATACAATTGGCAAATGAGGGGGGAGGGGAGGGGGAGGGGAAAGGAAAAGTAACCTATGCTCCGGAAGTGACCTTTCAATCACTCTTAATTGCAAAAACTCGGGCAAAATGGCAAAATGACAGGCCAACAGACGAACAAAAGAGCGAAAAAGAATAAAAATAGAGTGGGGATAAATGGAAATGGTGGATGGTGGGGGGTGGATGGTGGGGGGTGGCAGCCAAGAAAATGTCAAGAGTCGTGCGTGTTTCTATTGAACTTTGGAATTGGAATTATAGAAGGAGGAGGCAGGCAGGCAGGCAAAGTGCCTTTCGGCAGATGTCCTTTATCATGTCCCATATCCCACATCCATCTATCCATCGTCCTGCCAATTAGCCAGAGAACTTTCGAGATGCCCTTTAACTTGCTTGTCCTTGAAGGTCGAGGACAAGCAGCCAGTTCCAGAGGTTAATGAAAGCTAAAATGTGATTAAGGCTGTATCCAGAGAGAGGCTCCTAATTATTGTTTCTGGAAACATTTGAGCTGACTTTAGTTTTAATAAACATATCCTGCCGAGCTAATTGGACTCTCCCTTTCTCTCTCTCTGCCACAAAATGAGTAAAATTTTTGCATAAAAAACTTTAGGCAGTCGCCCCCCCCTTCCACCTTTCCACCTGTCAAACTTTTCTCATTAGCTGCCACTTTTGGGTGTCAGGTGCACGAGAAAATCCTCACTGATGCTCCAACGCTCTCTCTGGCTCTTGTATCTGATGCTTTTTGGTGCAAAAAGTTTCTAATTGAACTTTAATGAAATAAAACTCGATTAAAGGTCCGTGGCAACAGTCATAGAATGTGACAGACGGGGGCGAGCAATTCTGCGGCTTTTGACAGAATGTGGCAGGAAAGTTCTGACCAGCAAACTGGTGCCAGGCAAAAAGTGCATTAAAAGCCACAAAGACCTCGAAAAATGAGCATGGAGAACGGGCTAAAAGCAGAGAATGTTCTGTGAAGGAATTTCGGATATATTTTTAGTCTTTTATGCAGATCTTCGATTATTTTCTTTTCGTTTAAATAATCGAATATTAAATGCTTTTTATATACCAAATTGGAACGGATTTCCACCACCAATCCCATTACAAGGAAGGCGTGGCAAGGACAATAGCTATTTCCAGAGCAAACAGCAGCGGTAAACGAAGAGGGAGGAAAACCAGAAGGAAATTGTAATCAAAAGTCCTCCATTTGATACAGAATGCCCGTACATACTCGTATAACTAAGTGTAACCATTAGAAAAGCTGTTAGCCATCCGCTGTGCTTGTCTCCGGCCTCTCCTCCTGTTTCCGACTCTAAGTGTGTTTGTGTATGTTTGTGTGTGTTTCGTGTGTGTGTGTGTGTGTGTGTGAGGGTTATTCGTATTTTAGTTGCCATTTTGGTAGGCAAAAAGGAGAAGCATTCAAGGCGTTGACAAAAATAGTCATAAAAGCAGAAAAACTTTCGCCACAGAAATCGCAGAAGCAAACAATTTTCCTTTTATGCTTCAGACATAAATGTATTTGTGGATGGTATATATACTATATACTCTGTGTGTATGTGTGTGTGTTTATGTACTACTGTTTGCTGGTTGGTTACACAATCCACCAGACATGGATGGCATTATATACTCGGCGAAGAGCCAAGTGGCTTTTCCTCTGCTGATTAAGAGCTGCAGGCGTATTTCTGTGTGGCATCTTTTAGGCGCAGCAAGCAAATGTCTGTGTGGCATCTTTTAAGCGCAGCTGGATATATATGTGTGGCATCTTTTAGGCGCTGCCTCGTAAATGGCTTAGCCTTATGTGTCTGCTTTGAGAGTACATGTTTGTGGCTGTGGCTTACGAACTTAGTTGTTGTTTAGCTTAAGACCTGCTTAAGTTGGTTTAGCATATAACTAACTTCCAGGCGGAGTTACACAAGGCTTTCGATTATGCAATAAGGCAGACAGTTAGGAGTTTTAGAGGACCAAAATATAAAAATTATATTTTATAAAAGGCAAATGGTAGTAATTTACTCAGGTGTGGCTGTAATATGGAAGATAAATATTTAAAATATATATTATCGAATATTTTTCCACCATTTTTCACGCAATTTCCTGCTGCCTCCTACGTTTCATTTCAACTGCAATTGTGCCCTTAATTGCAAAAGACATTTTGTGGGCAATTAAAGCTCATGAAATATGCAAAGCTTAACGCAGAGAGATACGCACACACAGATACAGATACAGCCCACATATCTGACACACACATACAACCATTAAAGTTTTAAAGAGACATCCTGGCTGGCTGCCGCATGGAGGCTGTCATTAAATTTTAATTAGAAGCAAAAGGACGGCTGCCTCGCCTCGCCATGCCTCGAATTTCCATTTTTGTTGTGTTTAGCATATAAATTACTTGGCGTGGCGCCTCCAAAGTGTGCCACACTTTTTGTGAACATAAAAACAACTTAATTACTTTTTTTTCATGGCGAGGGGGCTTCAAGCCCTAGCATTTTGATTGATGTTCTCAACAGATGATGTTCCACAACTAATTTATGTTTTTCCCGTCCTCTCTTTATAGCAAAAATTCTACTATTCTATATAATATTTTATGCGGCGTTAACTGGATTCTTTGCTGCCATATTTACGGTGTTCTATCAAACGTTGGACAGCGAGAAGCCCAAATGGATGCTTGACAACGGTTTGATTGGATCCAATCCAGGTTAGTAAACAGCCCAAAACCAAAACTCATTGAAATTCCAGGGCGTAAAAGCAAACAAATTTCGTTGAAATAAATCACACATACGCCTTGGTGTCCCATAGCCTTATAAATTTGCCTATCACAAACAAAGATAGATGGATAGACCGCACCCCCAAGGGCACACCCATATATAATCCATATACCACACATGTGGCACGCATTGGGAATTTCAATGAGCCTTTGAAGAACTAAATAAAATAACCAAATTTAATTAACTAATTGGATGCGAGAGGCCATCAATTGGATTTTCATTTAATCACAAACAAAACTCTTTTTCCTCCTTTCTTTTACTTTCTTTTGCCTCCCCCTAGGTCTTGGCTTCCGACCAATGCCCCCAGAGGCGAATGTTGAGAGCACTTTGGTCTGGTACGAATCGTCGAAGAAGGACAACTACCAGTACTGGGTCGATGAAACTGCACGATTTCTGAAATGTAAGCATGAATACCCCCAACCCGCAAGCCCCTCAACCGCCCCAGAAACCAGAAAACTTTTTTAATTGTTCGGAAAACTGAAAAAGAAAACCTGAAAATGAAACCTTAAGTTTTTGAAGACAAGTTTCTCCATAGCCCAAACCAATTTCCATGTACCCTATGTTAAGTTCTTTCATCGAATGTTTAACTGAAATATTTTTGGAATATTTTGATTTTTGATTTGTGGGTAAACCGATAAAAGATCACAGTAAGTTGCAGTTCAGTTCTATTCTAGCTATGTATTGCTCGAAAAAGTATGCCAGGATCAAGCCCAGTTTACACGCCCCTTAGCCACAATATACTTTAACTCGTTGTACTCCCTTAGCTTACGAGGACGAGGACAAACAGAACCATGTGAACTGCTCGTTCGAGCATCCCCCACCAGAGGGCAAGGTGTGCGGCGTCGAGGCCTCCAGCTTTGCTCCCTGCACAATCGAGAACAACTTTGGCTATCATGTGGCCCGGCCCTGCATATTCCTCAAGTTGAATAAGGTACGAGACCTGCTATCCTCTCCCCTACCTTTCCTATATCTTTGTTTATATTCATTTTAGATTTACAACTGGATACCAGAGATTTACAACGACTCAAAAGCCTTGCCCGACCACATGCCCGAGGAGCTGAAGCAGCACATCAAGGAGAAGCAGCAGCTGCGACCAAACGAGGTGAAATTTATTTATAGGCAGACAATATATATTCCGCTCGATGGATAATATCTCTTCCTGTATCTGATTTTCAGACTGGCGTCGTCTGGGTGTCCTGCGAGGGCGAGAATCCCGCCGACGTTGAGAACATTAAGGCTCGCGACTACTATCCGCGCATGGGTTTCCCTCGCTTCTACTTCCCCTTCAAAAACATCCACGGCTACATACCGCCCATTGTCGCTGTACAGTTCACTGTCGAAAGTAAGTACAAATCATCTATTTTCCTAGAGCTATATTTCCCCCCTCCCCCACCCCTCTCTCTCTCTCTTCGGTTCATTGAAAGTGGATTGTTCCGATGTAATTTTAAGTATATAAGACATCATTATAGGACAGGAAAGAGCTTCTTCGCATATCGCTAATCGTTTCTACTATCGGACTGGAAAAAGCTCCTCTCATTGTCGTTTATTGCTTCCAGTATCCGACAGGAAAGAGCTCCTTCCATTAGCCTTTATCCCTTCCATTATCCGACTGGAAAGAGCTGGACTGGATCTCCTTCCATTAACGTTTACCGCTTCTATTATAAGACTTCCATTGTCAGACATTATCGGACTGGAAAGAGCGCCTTCCATTATCGTTTGTCTCTTCCATTATTGGACTTGTCGGACTGAAAAAAGCTCCTTCCATTATCGTTTATCGCTTCCACAGTCGGACTGGAAAGAGCTCTTTCCATTAGCCTGTATCCCTTGCATTATCCGACTGGCAAGAGCTGGACTGGATCTCATTCCATTATCGCTTATCGCTTCCATTATCGGATTGGAAAAAGCTCCTTCCATTATTGTTTACTGCTTCCATTATCGGGCTGGAAAGTGCTCCTGCCGTTATCGTCTATCGTTTCAATTGTCGAACTGGAATGATATCCTTCTATTACCCTTTATGGCTGCCATTATTGGTCTGGGAAGAGCGCCTTCCATTATCGTTTATCGCTTCCACAGTCGGACTGGAAAGAGCTGGACGGGATCTCATTCCATTAACGTTTATAGCTTCCATTTTCGGATTGGAAAGAGCTCCTTCCATTATTGTTTACTGCTTCCATTATCGTGCTGGAAAGTGCTCCTTCCATTATCGATTATCGAAGATTATCGTTTTTGAATATACAAAATGATGTAACGGACAGAAGAAACCATTTCCGAGGCTAGAGGGTATATGATTTCCCGATCAGTGCTTACTTCATTGAGTATTTGTGAAGCAGGAATAATCTGTATTCCAAGGAGCCCCCACTTTTCCGCCCAGACAACCTTTAGTCATAAATTAAACACCTTCATCGACTCCTGTTCATAATTAAAGATACGAATTTTGTGCAGCATCATCATTAAAGGATACGTTGAGGCTCCAGAGAGCCATTCATTATGCTTAAGTGGGAAAGTGGGAAAAGAAATGGGATTATATTACCTTGTCCGGCTGATTAAAGCCAGGCTAATGAGAAAAGCCATTAATTAAAACTAATTGACAGCAGTAAACGCTGGCCAAGTAGACATTATAGTGGAGGATAAGGTAGGCAGGAGGTAGGAGTGGGAGGAAACAGCAAACGAAACCAAGCCACAATCCATACAGCATGAAAAATGGGGCAAAAGTGTTTGGAATTTTAATCAAACTCAGGCGGAGAGTAGACCTCACCCCACTCCTTGTCGGTCGGAACTCCTGGCATGGCATGCACAGAACCCAATTTTACGGCACAATAAACATTAATAATGCTTTTGTCTGTGGCAAAGGAGTAGGTACATATATTCGAAGCAGAAAAAATAGACGGGAAGCAGAAGCAGAAACAGAAATAGAAATGGTAATGGGAATAGGAATGCATAGAAATGCGTAGGGAGCAGGAAAAGCATTCCCATTTTGCTCCTTTCCTTTTGTTTTCAATACAAACAATTTCTAAGCCATTAATCCGCTTATGGAATGCGTTACGTTGCGAACAATTGGAGATGGTAAACGGAATTGGGAGCCCCGGAAATGCTGCTCGAGAGCCAACAGTGCGTATGAGTGTCCTACAAACGGCAGGGAAAGCCCTAAGTTGATTTTCATTTAGTTCTTCTTTCAATTACCCCACAGTATTCATGTTCCACCCCCATTTGGGGCGGGGGCGGGTAAAACTTCTTCCACTGCCTTCGTCGCATTGCGGCCTACAATTTTCCAAATGTGAAATTCAATATTAAATTAGTTATGTAAGCGGAAAATTGCCTTGCATGTGTACCAGTCAGCAGTCAGGGGGGCGTTGGGCGTGGCTGCTCGAAATGGAGGCTTTATATGGCAGAAAAAAGTTACAAAATATAAAAAAAAGAGAAAGAGAGAGAGAGACAGAGACAGAGAGAGAAAATGGAAAAAGTTTTATAATGTAAATTGTGTGCGGGCGCAAGGATTGAACTTTTCACAGGAGTCGAATGTGTGTGAGTGTGAGTGTGTGTGTGAGTATTTGAATAACGACAGCTGAAAGGGCAGATAATAGAGCCATCAATAGGTGCCATTTATATGCGGCACAAACTAGAAAAAAATATTATGGAAATCTTTTGTTTGCTGTACTTCCATTTGATTTCATTTCTGTAGCCATAAAAACTTTCTCTCTGCTTTTTTGCACACTTTAATTTTCGAGCGGAATCCTTAAGAAAGCTTTAGCTTCTTATTACATTGTTTCCCCACACTCTCCTCTGTCTCTCCTTCTGTGCATACAATTTATTTCGTCTTCTGTCACTTGATGGCAGCGGCAACACTTCCGTTTCCGCTCGAGTAACAGCCAGTGGCGGCCCTTGGGCATCCTCTCCTCTCCTCTGGCACTCTTTGCATTCAAAATGAGATAATAACGCCCTGGACCATGGACCAGCCAGCGAAGGGACCCATAAAGAGAGCTCCAGAAGATTTTCAATTTACTCAAAGCCCCTGCCCCCTCCCCACTCCGAGTGCAACAAGGAAGGGAAAAATGATGCCAGCGGACAATGCTGAAAGGGATAAACGCTGGGCAAGGGCTCCTCTCCTCTCTCGGCACTTATTTGTGCAAAAAGAATGCAGAGTATCTTTGTACAGTATTCACATAATGGGCAAAAGATTGAACATAATTTGCATGCAACGAAAAAAATAATGAGATTATTTGGAATGCTACAAAATGCAGAGAAAATCGGAGGCTTTATTGTTTTCTCAATTTATTTTCCGAGATTATACAACACTAGCAGAACAGCGCACACAACTGGGAACAGAGGGGGTGTATCAGAGTCGCTTTCGATAAACTCCTTCTTAGTGCCGCAAGAGGAGGCAGCAGGCAACAGATTATGATTATAATAATGATTTAGTCGAGATGAAATGATAATGATATGTAGATGTAATATAAATAATAGAAAATATATATCATTTCCGCATCCAAAAATAATCAAATATAGACTTGAGTATTGTAAAAACTCACCCGCAGTTTTAGTTGACTGCTGCTGCGATATTATATTCTGTCTTTTGCTCTTCTCTTCCATTTCCAAAAACGCTCGTAGTTCCGCTCTTGCGGTACATTTTACTGTTCTTAGCACTCGAATTTGATTTCGCGTTGACATTTTCGCCTTGCTCTTATTGTCGCTCTTTATGCAAGTAGACCAGCGGGATTACTGCTTATTTGTTTTCATTCACTTTTTGCGCGGTAACTGCACTCTCACACACTTATTTCATACACTTTCATAGACGCACGCGCGACCAACAATTAATGACAATTTAATGAGCGCTTTGAATGATGGACCGGGGGGAACTGAAAGCTTTGATATATGCAGCTGCAGCTGCGTGGGCAGCTTAAAGAAGCTTTCGAAGAGTGAGAGATCGAGAGCGAAAGAACTTGGTGAGAGAGAGCTGCGCTGCAACTGAGCAGCGTGGGCGGCCCAAAGCTTTTCTTGGAAATCGGACGGCGAGATAACGAGTGTAGGTCAAGGGCTCTCGCTCTCTCTCAGTCTATCTTTCGCTGTTAGCTCGCTGCGAAATTAACATGCCTCTGTAGCAGAGCCAAAGTATTGGTTTTTTCTCAGTTAGCAGGCTGTTAAAACAGCAGAGAGTTGCTTTGCAGCCATTTACTGTATTTAGCTTACGCTCGAGAAGCGTAGGGGGGGGCGTAATTGTGACTAGCTACCAGTCAAAGTAAACAACTAATGCAATTAATGTACCCCTCTAATATCTGCCCTCACTCTCTCTTCTTGCAGCCGGCGTCTTGATCAACATTGAGTGCAAAGCCTGGGCCCGCAACATCAACCATGATCGCTCGGACAGGAGAGGATCCGTCCATTTCGAGTTGATGGTCGACTAAGAGAAGCGTCAAGCATCTTGGAGCAGCGCAGCGGTGGAGGAGAAAGCAATGAAGGAAAGCGAATAAGCAGAATGGGAGAGTGTTTAAGAGAAAGAGAAATAGAAGCAGCAAAAAGAACAACAACAAACCACAGACACACACAAAGCAAAAGCAGAAGCAGAAGAAAAAGAATATGAAAAAGCATGAGAAGCGAGAGAGAGAGAGAGCAAATGTAGCAGCAAAGCGTAAGCGAAAAGTTTAACAAGTACAGCAACAACCAAAGAGAACACTAAAAAATGCTACAACAAGAAAAGAAAAACCGTAAAAAAAAAAATACAAAAACCTAGCGCTTAAAGAAAAGCAAAAACCAAGTGGAAAAAAACCCAAGCGAAAAAACCAAAAAGATAAAAAAACCTACCCAACGCTAAAGAAAAAATAACGCCCCACACACACACACACACAGATACACCAAAACACATACACACACACGAATACAAAAGAAAAACCCATTAATTTGTTAGGAAAATTTTTATTTAGTTAACAATTTAGGCAAAAAAAGAAGAAAACAAAATAATTGGCAGGCCACATAATTTAGCGCAAATATTCTATTATCATTAATAAATAATGACAAAAAAAAACAAAGCGGAAGGCGTAAACTTAAATAAAAAATAAAAAATTGTTGTTAACAAATTCTTCTTGGTTTTTTGGTGTAATTTTTAACAAATAAACGACAAACAGCGAAACTTAAAAGAAAAGAAAACGCAGAGCAGAGCAGAAACTGTACTTAAAAAAGAAAAAACCAAAAAAGGAAAAACCAAACATAAACTTATTTAAACAAAAAATGCATAAAAACAATTATTTATATTTATAACAATTAAATATATATATATACACTATATATATAAAAGAAATTGTACAATTGGAAGACATATATACTTAAAGAGCAAGAAGTCAGTCAAGAACCCCCCATCCACCAAAAACCAAATATAATTTGTTTAAATTTGTTATAAATTTAAGCAGGGCAACTCCTGGAAGCATTCGCATATTCGCATTCACCAACAAAGTCGAACAATTGTTTAAATACGAAAAGAACATAAAGTGTAGATTTTTAAATAAACGAAAATATAAAAGGAAAACCAAACCCGTGAATAATACGAGCAAAACTGCAACCCAGGCGCGGCATAGTTAATAAACCATAAATAAATTAAAGCAAGCATAAAAAAGCAAAAGCAAAAACCAAGACATATTTAAAATTAATACTCTTCACTTATTATTGAAAAACAAAAACCAAAACAACAACAAAAAGGAAAACCAAAACCAAAACCAAACCCAAGATCATTGAATGTGGAAAACAGATTAAAACGATTAATAGCTGAAAAGTAAAGTACAGAGTAACTGGTTACAATAACAAATGAAGAGCATATAAAATTAAAAAATATATTATGTATACAACCAAAAACAACCAAACAACCAAAAAGCAAAACCACAAAACCCAGAAAATAATAATAAAAACGAAACTTAATTCAAAACTAAATAAAAAACCAAAACCGTTTCCATCTCCATATATTAAATATATGTTTTACAGCTGAGGGCACAAGCATAGTAGGGGGATGCGAGGCGTAGCAGGGCAGGGCAGGGCAAGGCGCGCCCCTTTGCTTACGGACTTGAGACTTTGACACTTGAGAAATGACAGCGAAATCGCATTTCAGAACAACCCACAGAACAACTCGCTCTACTTCTTGATTTACAGCCGAACAGTTGACTCGAAATGAATTAAAGAAAATACATATATATATGTGTATATGTGTGTAGGCCTCAACTAACTTGCTAACCAAAACGCGCTCTATTTTCCCCAAATAAAGTAAAAGAAAACCCATTAAAAAACAAACAAACCAAAAACAAAAACGAAACAAAAAACAAAACTCTTAATGGCATACCAAAAAGCTTAATAAACTAATCCCCTTTTTCCATCCACTTTAACTAGTGTAATTTCTAAGCAGAAGAGACGAAGGGCAGGCAGGCAGAAGGCGGGAAGGCAGGAAGACAGAAGGACAGAAGGCAGGAAGGCAGAAGGATATCGAGAGGCAGTTTATCCGATAAAATGCCAGGCCGAACGAACATTGAGGAATGCCGAAGAGAAATCAATAAATAATAGTTTAATGGGAAAATGTTATACATAAAAATATATATTTAAAATATATGTATTATTAAAAAGGGTGGACAAAAATTGTATGGATTGTATTAGCCTCAACTTTCATGAAAAGAACTTGAAAATGTAAATGAAAGCGGCTTAAGAAATTGCAACAAATAAAAAACCAAAACGAAAATTATGCCCCAAAACGAACCACGAGAGGTAAAAACTTTCTTCAACTTTCCACCACTTTCCATTTCCATTTCTAAAATACTTTCAAAGTTTCCTCTTTCCACACTCTCTCTGGTTCTGGTAAAAGTGCATTTCATTGGCAAACAAAAACCCCATTTGTTTTTAGTTATTAAAAGTATATATTTTTAACAAAATTCTTAAAAACCAAAAAATTAAAAAAAAAATGAAACACGACGACACGCAAAATTGTTTAAACATATAAAAAAAAAAACCAAAAAATAAATAGTTTTCTAACATTTTTGCTAGTGCATGTTTTCCTATGACTAAGCTAAATAAATTATGAAAAACGAAAATGAGAAAAGAAAAGCAAGAAAAGATAATTAGTTAAGTAGTCTAATCAAATGCCAGCAGCAGAGGTTGTCACTCGAACAAACACACACACAAACAACAACAGATTCCTGTTGGGAGATCGAGATCTTTAACCATTAATATTCACATATTATTCACATTCAATACCCGGCAATTGCAGACAGAGCTTCAATTAAAAGATATACGAATAAATCCCCCTCTGCCCCCGATAGCTATGCGATCCTTAGTTCTATTTGAAGAATTTCACGCACAAAATTTGGACTCGATTGATTTAGTTTCTCTGGTTTTCGTTGTCCCCCCCGGCAATGTGTGTTCCCAAAACCGCCGATAAATATTAATAGGTTATCTAGGGTAAATAAAAGAAAATACAACTTATAAAAATTATAATAATAGTAACGAATAAAACCGAATAAAGAACCGAATATAAAACCAAAAGATATAAGTACATGAAAAATGATGAAAAACTGCCAAGTAAATGTTTGACCCTCTCTCTCTAGCTTTATTGATTGGTTCGTTCCTTCTTTCGTTCAGTTTCCAGCTATCCTGAATCCTGTCCGGCAGTTGCCCGGGGAAAATGTTTCGATAACCGAATCCAAAACCAAATTGGGGGGAAAACCCTTTGCAGACTTTTGCTCACATCGATAGGCGGCAACTACTAGCACACAATTTAAATGAATTATATTTAACAAGCATATATATGTATAAACTGCCATTTTTTACACCAAGATGTAAAAATAAAAATATTAAAAAAAGAAAACAAAAAACCAGAAGATGAAGAAGAAACGACATTTTTTGTGTGTAAACCGAAGAAAAAAAATACTGCGATCAAAACAACACCAAAAAGGCAACAACAATAAATGTTCAACATTTTTCACACAAGTTTTTAACGATAGTTTTGATCATTATAAAGACAAATTCTTGTTCGACCTTCGCTGAAAGAAAATGAAAATAAAATCGAAAAAAGAAAACCAGAAAAAATCAGGCCGCAATTCCAATTTCCTTCATGACTGGGACCCCCAGTCAGGCGTGTTCCGAGATCGTAGCAAGATCGTAAGGTTTGCACATTTTTCGGGTCTTCAGTTCCAAGGGATCTCTCACAGAATGGTGCAACACACTGCGGCGCGTATAGCAAAACGAAAATGTGTAGTAAAATAAATATATATACATATATATATATATATAAAATATATAATTGTTTACAACAATATGTTGACTTCATTTGCATTTGCATTTGGTTTTAGCAACTACACAGAAAAACAAATATTACGGCAAAATTAGCAGCATTAGAAAACATGATACAAAACAGAAATACATAATATAAAAACAAATGGATGAAAATGAAAAATGGTATGAAAATGAATACAAAAACATGGTGTATTTAAAATTAAGCTATCTAGAACTAAGGCAAATATAACATAAAGATATATATACATATAAATATATGAGAAATGTTATATACATAAATCGTAAATGGTAAATGGTAAAATCGTAAATGAAATGAACAAAAACAATGTAAAATTACATCTAAGTACGATTACACCTTTTTGATTTATGAACCGAAAATTTCCAACCACAATTTGAAGAACAACCACAGCCCACAGAGGAGATTTGTTTAAAACAAAAACGAGAAACGCTCTAAAAATGGCAGCCGCTTAACAACATTTAGTTTTTTGACAAAAATTAACTAGTGAGAACACCTAGTAGGAACTACCTTATTATTAAACGAAGCAACCAGATACCAGATACCAGTTTATATTTTATTTTATTTTGAAGAAATGAAAATTCCTGCACCCTGCGCAGAGGTTTAACAATAATACAAAAACTACTTTTAGTTTACTTTTGAAATTCAATTCAAAATAAAAACCAAGAAAAACCTAACAGATTGCTTTAATTTAGGTTTAAAACAAAAAAGAAATTAAAAATATAAATGAACAAAACAAAAAAAAACGGACAAAACAAAAAAATCCTTCATAAAAATCATAGTAAAACTAAAAAATGTGTGTAACAAGATGATGAAAAACAAACACTGCTTTTTGTATTATTTAAGTTTAACTATAAAAGTATAAATATTAAAAACAAGAAAAAAACCAAAAACAAAAAAAAAACAATAAAAAAACATAAGCTGTAATATTAAAAAGAACTTACGAGAACAAGTAAATGAACATCAACAAACAAGAAGGGGTAGAACAACAAGAAAATGCTGCATAAAACATTGAAGATGATGATGAAAAACCAAAATGAAACGATGTCGTGTACGAGTAACGAAAATGAGAAAAATGTTTGAAAAATTTTACTGAATTCAATAAAAATATTATGTTGATATGGAATTAAGTAATTCCAAATAAACAAAAAACAAAAACCGGGTGCGTTTTCATTTCTTATTATGGGTAGCCAGGAGATATGGGTATTTGGAGATCTATTTCTTATAGGCTGTTTGCCCTAAGGTTGCATCATGCGTCTTTGATCTAGTGGTGGCAAAAAGTTGCGTCTGGCACGCAGGTGCGCCAAATTCGATTATTTTTGCCTATCAGCGCAAATGCCATCACTAATAAAAACTAAACATAGCTGATCAAAAATCCAATATGGCGCGTAAAATCGCTGAAGGGAAAATTCAAAATATACAGTTAATCCCTAAAATAAATACCTCTAACAAATTGTAGCCATTTTTTTGAGAATTATTGTATTGTAAATCCATTAATAAAACTTAAAATTACATTCAAAATTTTTCGCTTTCAAATATCTCCAATTTTATTATTAAAAACCATTTAAACAATGTGGTCGGCTTGTAAAACTCGGTCGGAAAATCTTAGCCAAATGCTAAATTGAATTATTATAAATTAATATAAATTAAATTATTATAAACAATTGCCAATTTAAAAATTTTTATTTTGGTACACATGTAATGTACATATACATATAGCCAAAATTCAACATATTTGCAATTGCAGCCGTGCAATTTCGATGCGGAAATTTTCCTGAAAAAATGGATTCCAAGGTTATTTGCAACGTCCTTCTCCCAAAAAGATCCATTTCGCAACTATTATAATTTGGGACACATTATTTAATACAAAAGAAATTGAAATGCCAATTCCTTACCAGAGTCCAAATGCGTTTCTTTGAAATTTTATCCAAATACTGCAAATATAGGGTATTATCGATATTAGTGTGCGATGAGCAGAACGAACTCGGAGTTTTAAGAAGAGTACCTCTAATGTTGTCATCGATACTATCGATGTTTCGTATAAAATTTGGAGCAGCAATTGAATTGAATTTGAATTGAATTCAATCGCTAAACTAACCACACATATAACATAAATTCTATTCATTCGAGAAACTACACACGTCATTCCGACCATTGCGTCATTCAAATTCATTCAAAAAACTACGCAAGTCATCGCAGAGTTATCATCTTCCGAGCAATCAATTCGCTACAAGTCGATCAAATACCAAAAAAAAGGAACTACGAAATTAAGCCGAAAATATTTCATCTGTGGTGGAAAAAAAGCAATCGATTTAACGTAAGTAATTGCTATATATGCTTATGCATTTGTGACATAAAAATCCCTTTCCAGCGAGACCTTCCATATTATCAGCAGAACAGAAAATATCCACTAAGCCATACAGTACATACTGTATTAATCATAGTACTATATGTATATATATTATATATATACTCAAAAAGCAAAATGAGGCAACACGCTGGCACTGGCAATGCAAAGGAAGTCGGAGTAAGAAAGTCCCAAACAACTATTCTCGATCTAATCGAGGATTGCTGGATAGAGCTCCTGAAGTACCTGGACTTAAAAGACCAGCTTAAACTTGCTTCCTCGAACTTGTACATTGGAGAGATCTTCGAGAGATACGCGAGCTTTCGATATAAACGTATCGATGGATCAATACCGAAATATCTTGACGGCGAAGAGCTCGAACAACTGTTGCAGATCGTTGGTGAGCATCTGGTTAGGTATGAGTCCGATTTGAACTGCAGATTGAGTAGCGATCAGCAACTGGGGCTCTTGCGGGGCCACTGTCCTAATCTCGAACATTTGCGAATGACCTTTCAAGACCCCCGAAGCGGATGGGAAAATCTATACAGTCTAACAAAACTCAAATCTTTGGACGCTAATCTGAAAATGGAGGATAGATGGTGTCCGAAATTTGTAACTAATCTCAAGCAACTCACGTGTCTACGGAAACTAAAGTTGGAAGCGGATTACTATAGCGGAAGAGAATTGTATGCTCTAGATCAACTAGAATCTCTGGAAGTGTGGTGTCTTGGAGTCGCTGCCAAGAGCTTGATGAGGTGCAAAACGATGAAGCAATTGCGGGAGCTTAAGCTTCTATTTATTGAAAACATCCGTAATAATACTTTTGAAATTCTGGGGAAAAACTGGCAACAGCTGGAACGTCTGGCACTTGTCGAGGATTGTCTCGACTCAAGAACCCGTGAGCTGGTCTGCCAGTTGCCCAGGTTGAAACATTTGGATCTTTTTGCGTTTTCTGTATCCGACTCGTTCATCGAGGGTTTAATCAACAAACAGGGTGCTCCTCTGGAAAGTTTTATACTGAGTAATTCGGTTATATTGTCTCAGGTACAGCTTAAGCATATTTGCACTATTTCTTCACTCAAGGAACTCGGTGTTCCCTGCAACACCCTCCCCTTGGAAGACTTGCAGAAGCTGAAGAACCTTCAATACCTTCACATATTAAAGAAAATGACGATTGGCCAAATACTGATTCTCCTAAAAGGTCTTCCGCACCTAAAAATTGTCAAGTTTTTATGTTGTGGTGAGAAAGATAGTGCGAGCTTAGTAAATAGTGTTCGTACCTGGGTGAGCAAGCAGAGCGACAAGCGAGGGAAGATCAAAATCGTTCTCCATCCTTCTCGTGATTTCAAATTTCAACCTATTTTGTACGCGGATCCTATCGTCGAAATCAGGATGGAATTTTGGGATCCCATATTAATAAACGAAGAACTTGGTGAACGCGACCAGAACTAGTTAGTCGTCCGATTTATCTTGAATCATTTACAACCATGCCTTTATGGAGTTCGAATAAATAAAACACCAATAAATTTTGCCAAATATTTGTACTTTATATTTATAGTATTAATATTATTTATATTTTATTATATTCCCAGCTGGGGCTCAAGATTCGGTCCCAGTGAAGAAGAATCAAAATATGCCACAAATTGCCTAGGTTGAAGTTATACAAATTCAAATTGTTTGTTTGTGTGTGCGTTTGGGTTTCTTTTTGGATTTTGGATATGCATATACATCTTAGTCTATAAGCGAGCGCATCTCGCGGCCAGTAACTTTAAAAAGATCACTAGGTCTTCGAGATAGCGTTCGAATTCTTGCTCCCTGGAGGGTTGTTCCTCGCTGTTTGAGCCAGATCTGGTCATCTGCGGTGGTTCCTGCCTCAGCATCAATGTTCGATGTTTCTGAATCTGACTGTGCATCTGGCACCGCAGGCTCCTCATCCAGCAGCAACATCCAATTTGCGTCGCTTGTTTCTTCTCCCAGCTCTGCGTTCGTCCTTCTCTCTACGTCTCTGCTTTTTGTGCTCATTCTTCTTGGTGCGATAGTTGAGTTGCTCCGTGTGTGTACCTGCAATTTGCCATTTTAATTAATTAATTGAATTAATTATTTTTCTAATCGACCACTGATCGACGGAAAACCAAACAAGAGCAAAGCTGAGAAAATTAAAACATGCGTACGTTTTAATAACATAGTGTTGGCACACTTAACAGTTTTTAACATAATGTTGGCATTCAAAATGTTAGCATTCAAAATGTTGGCCTCGATTGGCCATATCTGGCCTGTTTTGCAGCGAAACAACCAATTTTACATGTAAACGAATTCGCCTTGTCCAAAAATGTGCCACCGAATTTTACGGCGAAGTACGGCAACAATTAAAAAAAATTATAAATAGTTTAAACTAGTTTTAGTCCTTACGACCTGGATATTATAGAACTTAAGAAAAGTTTGTTTTACTAGGCACCAATTATTGCAGAAACTAGTCAGTCTCTATCTCAAAAAATTGTACGGTTTTTGATCTTCTTATAAAGACTTATCGGGATCGAGATGTATATACAAAAACAAATCAAATCCATTAGTGGGTGAAAATATGTCAACCTGAGTAAAACACATAGTTAAGTATATTTTAAAGCAGCTGAAAAAAAAAAGTTTTCCACCGGTTAAGTTTCCGAATGACGTGACATTTCATGCTCACTTACGTTTTCTTACGTCGCATTTCATGCTCACTTTAGTTTTATACCTTAAACGTCATTTTAGAAACAATCTAAAAAAAAAAGAGTTACTAAACTTAACCAATCTTTTAGATAATTGATACATCAATGGTATAAAATTATGTGCTCAGGCCTGAGGGTCCTAGTTAGCTATTACTATTAAACGGAATATCAAATTAGAAAAAATTTTCCACAAGAGCCGATTAAAATCATATGGCAAAAAATCGATGTTCGAAAAAACTATCGATATCTGCAGTTTGGACCCAAACATCGATGTTTCTGCAGCTCTAGTGAAAAACAACAACTATTATTTTATTCGTTAATTCGACAGCCCGACAGCCAGCCAAAAAGCAGAGCAGAGTAAATCAGAGCTACTAAAAGCAAAATCTAACCGTAATCGTAGACAGATAGAAGACATTCGACAAGTTGCAATATGTTTGCCCACAAATTAGTGCTGCTGGGCACGACAGTGCTATTGCTGAGCAGCGCAGGTGAGTGCCAAAATAAAGAAAAAACTACGCGAACCCATTGGCCCCGTAGACACCCCACTCCCGACAAAACTGCGTCGCACTGGAAGCCTTTGTTCAATCTGCTTATTCATCGCGAATTATTTATATTTTTTTGGTTTTGCTGTCTCGCTTGCACGCGCACGTAACCCGCTGATTGTGTGTGTTTGTTGTTGCAGCTTTTTTATCTGTGAAAGAGTTAAAAACAAGCAGCACTGGAATATAATTAACGCAATTTACTAGGCAAAAAAAAGTGTCGTACCGTGTGTGTTTCAGTGTATAAACCGCAAATACTAGATTTATCTAGATTTATCCGCAATTGCCCTTTGGTCACTGCTCCTCCTCTTTCTCCCTTTTGCTCGTAGTGGTAGTTCTGGTGGCGGTTGGCTCCTCTGACCTTAGTTTGTTCTTTGGAGAGTTGCGTTCCCCTCCCCCACAAAATGGTGGCCTAATACCGTTGCAGGCAAAAAGGAGAATGCAGTCAACTCTGTGTTCATCCCCGCCCCACTGCCCGCTTATCCGGCTACCTGCATCCAAAGGGACTGAGCGAACATAATATCATCCAGATAAAGCAATTTCATTGCACCCGCTCTTTTTCTATCTTCTCTCTTCCCTATTCTCTCTCTCTTTCGATGCAGGCATATTCAATTTCTCGTCTCATCTTGTTCTCTTTCTTCTCTCGGCTGCTCCTCCTCCTCTATTGTGCACTATATAATTATATTTGATTCACAGCAGCAACAACCAAATTGTTATTTATTTGCTTAACTTTACTTCATTGTTCTTCCCTTATCGCCCCCGTGCCCTGCCATGCCGCCAACTAGGGGGCGTTTTGCGATAGAGGTTAGGCGTAATACTAATCCCAATTCTAGTTCTCGTCTCCGATTTCCTGTGGTTTTTGTTATTTCTCAACTCTCCGACTTTTCCACAGCTAATCTCTCATTTATTTGCATTATATTCCACCACATTCGCTGGCGGCTGCACACAGAAATCTGCTTAGTAGTTTTAGTAGATGTGGAAAAATCGGAATACGAGCGTCTCGAGTGGCAAATGTGTTGCTGATAAGATTGGTATAACAATCATATGCAGTGCCCTACATGTTTACACTTTGTGCAAAAAGAAAACTAGCCGGAGAACATATGGAAGCTTTGTGGAGTGCTGAATCAATTCTTTAGAGTGCCATCTGTTTTGGCGGCTAATCTCACTTGTGCGGTCATTTGCCTTGGAGATTCATCAATTTGAAGACCCCACATAGCTTCATTTTACTTTCTGTGGACCTTTCTCATTTCCGTTTCACCTATGTGTGCAGCATTTCCGAGTTATAGGCCCTCACACGCCGCCAATTAGTCCACACTTCGTATTGTATGCATTTTTTTACTACATTTCAGTCTCTTCTTGCATGCCGTTGCGAAATAAATCTTATTACCACAAGCGATTTATTTTCCCATCGTTTTTCTCTGTATTACATGTCTGGGGCCGCGACACGCCCCATGCCAGGCTGTCTATCTTCTTTCCGTCTCTCTGTTTGCTTGCTTGCTGCTTAACTTGCATTTAAAGGTCATCTCTCTGGACTGCACTGCATTACAGAATGGCATTGAACTAGAACAGGGCCCAAAGGGGGGAAGGGAATGGCTGTAACCGCAGAAAGGACGGGGGTGCCACAGGGTTCAAAGCCAGTTACCAGAACAGCACAGAACAGAACAAATTTGCGTTCAAATATAATGAAATTAACTGCTTTTGACAACAACTATTCCATTCAGATAGCGATGAATCATGCCCCTAGAACAGCTACAAAAAGCTTGTCGCTTCGTTGTTTTTTAAGAAAACACATGACAGAATCAAAGGGCGAATGGGAGGGAGGGATAGATAAAACTGTTGAAATGCATTCGGGAACTTCTGTAATCAGTAATCCCCAGAACGGGAAAAAGAGTATGAAAAAATATGCGATATCTCCCATTTATTTGTGAAAAAATTCCTGCAATATCCGGCTCATGCAGAAGAAAATGTTTAATATAGGAATTTCATATTATCAAACAGTTTTTACGCTCGATTCGCTGTAAATGTGTGCCCCCACACATTGTCTGGTTCCCTGGTACTGGATTACTTGCATATGATATGTCCCGCCCGACCAGCAATCGTGATTCTTTCGTTATCAGTTTTTTTTTTGCTCCAAAGCTCAAACGAATTATTCATCGAGCGGAGAGTGAGTCACCCTGGTGACCACCCAGTAAAGGCTTGATCGGGAAGCAAAACAAAGAAGATGCAATCCCAGCTCATCATCGAGAGGTAGGGGGTATCTGTGGTTCCTCGGAATTAGCTTAAACATAGAGCAATTGTACTCTCTTACTCTTGGGGAAAGCTAGAAACTGTAATGGTATAAGTACAGCAGTTGAATGAACTCTAGACACCTTTTATAATACATGAAACAAAGCACCAGAGACTGATGTAAGCCGGCCCGTGCCACTCTCCTCCTTCTCTTCTTGCAGTAAAACAAAAGCCAAGTCAAATATTAAAGCAGAAAACAAATGCTGATAAGATAATTTCTAGACAAAGAACTTTTATGACAATTTTCTCTTTATCTTTCTTACAGTTCTGTCGCAAAGTTCAATTAGTTTGAAGGATGCCACTTTCCAGGAGCCACAAAAAACTCTGGAAACAACCTCAGAAAAGCCGCTGCCATCGAGCAGCAGTACCTCCACCTCAACAACAACAACAACCACAACGGCAGCACCCACTACTTCGACGACCACTGAGAAGGCAAGCACCAGCTCTAGCTCCACATCGACGACAACGACTACAACTAGCACTAGCACCACCACCAGCACCACCACTGAACCACCAAAGACAACCACTACACCTGCGCCAGTGCCAACTACCACCCATGCCCCACAGCCATATCCCGCTCCCAAGGTGGGCACATGGAATGCCAGCTGCATTCTGCTCACCATGGCCGCCCAACTGAACTTTACCTATGAGACGAAGGGTGAGTAAATGGTCTTTCTGCGAATGATACCCTACTAAACATGGAATCTTTTATTAGATGGAAAGATGGCCCATGGTCTGTTCAATATACCATCCAATGCCTCCATTGGGGATAGTGTGTGCGATAGCAAGACCATTCAGTCCCTTCAATTGAGCTGGGGACCGACAACCTCTGTGCAGTCGATGCTGATGCAGTTCGACAACAAAAATGCCACCACTGTATTGTCCAGCATCCAAATTCATTTCGCCGTTATCAGCGAGGACTTCCCCGATGCCAAGGGTAGGCAGTCCTGGTATCTGGCTAGACATATTTACTAATTCTTCTTCTGTTGTGCAGAGAACCAAACTCTTCAGCTGATTCATCGCGGCAGTGATGAATTCAAGACGCCCGAGAAGATGTCCTACCATTGCACACGCGCTCAGATGCTAAACTTGACCGAGACCGTGGATCTGAAGCCAGAGATTGGTTGGCTCAGCGTTAGCAATGTCCAGGTGGAGGCTTTCCGTGGCGCCAATGCCAGCGGCTTCTCCACCGTCCACGATTGCGATAGCTCGGAGACCTCGGATGTGGTGCCCATTGCTGTTGGCATTGCCCTGGCCGCCTTAATTCTGGTCGTTCTCATCTCGTATCTGTGCGCACGCCGTCGCTCCACCTCGCGCGGCTACATGAGCTTCTAAGGAGGAGTAGTACCCCCAGCAAAATAGGGCAGGTTGGAATGGGATCGAAACAGAGATCAAAAGAGAGACAGGAGAGAGGGAGAGAGAGAGGAAAGCGTTTGGTGTGTTTGAAATCAGAGAGAAAATTAAGATTGATTTTGATAATTGGAAGCCGTCTGTGAGAATGTGAGGAATGATTAGTTTTCTTGTTTCGTGAAAAGTTTCGTTCAGTTTTGTTTTGTTTTCGTCAAAATCGTAGAACGCGCTCAAAAGAGAAAGGAATAGAAAAGTGGTAAAAAGTGAGAGGAGGATAAAAAAGAATTCAATCTGTAGAAGAAGCTCTGTGTATCTGTTCCCATGTACTGTGTATTTATAAAATGGTCTTCACCGCCTCCGTCTGTCCGGAAACCCACTTTACCTTATAATGTCCCCACTCCCTGAAATTTTAAATTTTTAATAGAAGCACACACACACACACACACAAAACATACACACATTTTACTCAATATATCACGCAAAATGTAATTAGCGTGTTACACACACTCCAAAAAAGGTGAAAACGAGCAAAGGGTTCAACGCTTTTGGCTGATGGCAAGGTCGTTAATTATGTGTCTCTAAAGACAGTCGAGGTTTTCCAAATAGAACGAACATCATTTTAAATTTTCGAACGTAATATTATCAAAACACAACACAGATTTATGTATTATTGGCCTTGAAAGCGTAATAAAAAAATATTTAAAACCAATATTGAAATGTCCTTTAATCAAGAAAATTATGTCATTTAAATGGGCAGCAAGCTTTCGGCATTCATCTCCGCATCATCATCGGAATCGTCTCTGCTGTGTTGGCCACGATACATGCCAGTGCGTGGACGCTCTGCTGGTGGACCCAAAGGATCAAATTGTTGAACTGGCAATGGAAATATATATTAAAGATATTAATTATAATATTTCGAATGTTGTCTCACCTGAAAACGTGGCAGAACTTTGTCTGTACGACAGATCGCTGTTTTCCTGCAAACGTTCCTCATTCGATGGACGGATTGCTGATGGAAAAAGTGGATTTTCAGAATAGTTTGGGTTTAAAAAAGTCAGTTTCTTACTTCTCATACGACTGCTGCTTGAAGTAGCGGATGATAGACGCTGCTGCTGGTAGCGTTGCTCGTTCTGTCGCTCCTGTTGCAGCTTGTGGAGCCGGGCATAGTCCAGGGAATACCTCTCGTGGAGATCAGTGAGTCCTAGGCTCTTGGTCACCTGCATCAAAGCCCGCACACACGTGAGGTTATCAGGAAATCGAGCATAGATCTTCTCGAACATCCCCAGATACTGCTTGGGCGGCAGATAGGAATTACGGAAACAGCTGGCAATCCGTAGCATAAGATTGGGGTCATTGGGATCAGCCAGAACCGCTCGCTCGTAGTAGTAGAGGGCCTTTTCGGTGGCCTGCAGCTTGATGTAGTAGGAGCCAATGGAGCTGGCAATGCTAATGTCGCTCATGTTGATGCGATAGGCCTCATTGTAGTACTGGTTCGCCTCCTGATGGTCCTGTATCTGCTCGTACATGGAGCCGACCTTCTCGAACAGATGCGAATCGATGTCGGCGGCGGATATGCCCAGCACCTGCAGATACGCCTGCAGGGCACCCGGCGTTGCTGTTGGCTTGAAGCCGCTCCCCGCCATGCCAGAGCCATTGCTGAGCCGTCGCTCTTGCAACTTTGCCAACTGATAGTAGACATGGCTATGCTGCACCGAGTGGGGCACCATTAGTTGCGCCTTCAACAGCTCGAACTGCTCTTCTGCCTGCTGATAGTCCTGCTGGGCGAGGGCCACCAAGCCCAGGTTATAGTTGGCCTCAAAGCTGGTGGGTTGCAGCTGCAGGGCACGCTCCAGACGATCCCTGGCGGAGCTTAAATTCTGCTTCTGCATATCCACAATCCCGGCATTGATCAAGGCCAAGGCATTTGTCTCCAGAGCACCGATATCCTGCAGCTGATTCAGGCAATGCGAGGCCATCTCGAGGTTGCCCAACTATGGATATGGATTAAGATTATAAAGATTATAGGTGTACCAATCCATAACTCACGCTTATGTAAATAAAACTCAGGTTTGTCAGGGCACTGGCTGTCATGGATCCCTCGCTCTTGCGATCATACATCTGCAAGGTTTCGATGGCCTGATTCACATCGTTCTGTCGTAGATAGACCAAGGCTTTGTTCAGTTCAAGTTCGTTGGCCAACCAGGAGAGATTTGAGGTCTTGATGATCTCAATGCACCAGTTGTAGCCTAGAAAATAAATAATAAGAGACTGGAACTGGGACTGGTATGACACGCACTCACCATCATTGTAGTTCTCCTCAATTACGGGTGATATCAGATCCACAATCATTGTAATGGAACGCTTCTCCGCATTCCTCTTTTGTTTGGTGTACAGAGCCAGTTCATCCGTTTTGAGGGCCTGCAGAACAGAACGATTCTTTGCCTTGGCCGAGGTATTGATGGTCTCCTGGACCTTTTCGTAGGTGCTACCACCCTCGCCATCGATTATGGCCACTTCAGCACCACCACCGCCACTGGCCGCCTCACCATCTGTGGATTTTTGCAGATCCTGTGTTCCAGCGCCTTTTCCTGCCTGTTCGGCCTGCTGTTGCAGCTTGATAATATTATTCTCACTGTCCAGATCGCTTTCACTCTCCACAGCCTGGACATCGCACAGATTGCGGAACGCACTCTTGATCTTCTCCACATCCCCCATGGCATAGTAGCAGAGCAGCAGATGGATGCCACTCTTGATGTCCGCCCGCTCGGACATGATGAACTCAAAACTGGAGGCAGCGTCCGAATAGGAGCCCATCCGCACGAACAGTACGCCGATATTCTCGGTGATCTTCAGACGCAATTGATTCAGATTCTTGGGCACCGAATCCAGGGCCATGCGATACATCTTTATGGCCTTTGGATAGATGCCCATCTTGTAGTAGATGTTACCCATGTTGAGCTTCAGCTGATTAACATGGGGAAACATCTTGTTCTTGGTCATGATGCTGTACGTGTTCAGGGCCTCGATGTGCATATCGTTGTGCTCGTATTGCTCCGCCAGATTGAAAAAAACCTGACAGATACAGATAGATTTAAAGGAGATGGAATCAATGATGGGTTCTTCGTTACTCACAGCATAGGTCAAATCAAAATTGTGATACACATTCTCCCCCTGCTGATCACGAAAGCGATGCAGTGTTCGATCCAAGGAGAAGGCTTCTTTAGCCTTGTTCAAGGCATCCGCCAGAGCGGACTTTACATCCGAATTGCTGTCTCCTCCACTGGCACTCCGTGCGGCCAATACAATGGATGCCTCCAGCAGCTTCACAATCTTTGCCTCCAGATTTTTGTACTTTATCTGGGGACTGAAACACGCCAATTAAATTCAGATTCAATCCTAAACCGTTCGTTCCTACTTGACTTCCTTGGCTGCATCGACGGCTGCATTGGCCGAGGAGAGCGTCTGCTGCTTGGCCTTCTCCAGAAAGAACTGATCGAACCTCTGGCCAGCGGAGCCACTGCTGTTGGCCGCATAGCCCACGGCACGGACCGCAGTGGATGGTCTGGCCAGTGCTGTCTTATCACCACCGCCTGTCCGACTGCTAACCAGATTGCCGCGCTATAAAACCGGAAAATGAATATGTAATCAATGGGGGATTTTTCATCCTTTGTTTTCTTACCGAAAAGAGTTGCGAAGTGGGTGGCCTGGGTCTTCCTGCGGCTGTTGGTGGCGGCGGTGGCACTACCTCCGATTCGGTATTCGGTTCGACGGGTCCACTCATTTTGATTGACAATTATATGTCTGGGATATCATTTGCTGTTAAAATATACTCTTAGAAATTCACTCCTCGAATGAAAACAAATCTAGAGTCTGTCCTTTGTTTGGGTTGAGCGTTTCCATGGTGATCCCAAAGCCAGAACCTGGCAGAGGTTGCCACTGTGGCGAGTCATATAAGGGTGGCAGAGAGTCCGTCTGTGTTTGAAACATATTAAAGGACTCTTTTCAGTTACTGTAATTATAAGAATCGTTAATAAGTATATTCATCCAATATTAGATGCAGTCATACATACATATATACATATCATATCATATCACATTTTATATCATATATTTTACTTGATGAATCGAATCGAATGGTTATAATATCAGATGAATATAAAATGGATAACAAACAAGCTTTTTTTGCCTCGGAAATCCTCTTTTAAAGTTTTCAAATGTCTTTTGCTTTAAGTCTTATAAATACTGAATGTTTTGCCGAACCCCTAAGTTCTATGAGAAGGCATATGTCCTTGGGTGACTGGGCAATGTGACCGATCCTGTATTCGATAAAGCGCAGCAGCATCGCATAAACAGCTCAAGGATCTATTAGAAAGAGAAATATTACAGCAAGTATGTCAAGCGGTATCAATGGTTATTCTGTTTACCTTGTTTATTATCTGGTCATCTCAAGTACCTTTTTCCTATAAGCCCAGCAGGTCTTTTAAGTTCATTCAAAGATACATTCGAATATTGAAACACCTCTCATTCTCGCAGCTCTATTTAGAATTATGAATCCTGTTTGCAGGATTGACATTAATCGGCCCGAGTGCCAGAAATGGATGGATGATGTGTACAAGAAATGTCGAGAGATCTTCGGCAGAGAAATGGCTGCAGCAGATTGGTGGCAGGACGATACACCGGCCATATACAAGGAGAATATACAAGCTATGACCGCCTTGGACTGTCACAAGTTGAAGCGTGATCTGGCCAGAGAGGTGGCTGGCATTGGCCCAGGATCAGGATCATCGGACAAGCCATCGATGATGGGACCCCGAACCTTTCTTTGGTGGCACAAGCTGGTGCTTGTGATGGCCTATCTGTTGGTCTTTGGGGGATTGGTTCTTCTGTACCGGTGTGTCAATGCGAGGTGTAAAGGAAATGGATATGGACAGGGACAGGGACATGAGCAAGTGCACAATACTGATGTGACAGTATCTATAGAGGGTACTCCTTCTACGTTCTCACAATATGAAGCCCAAACGATCAGGAAGATAAAAAAGAAGAAGAGCTGGTTGCGTCGCAAGTGTCGCCACATGTTTGTCCACAGCGAGGCGGAGCTGCGTAAGCAGAAAATTAAGCGAGACAAAGAGCAGGCATTCCATGACGAGTACGTCAAGCGTAAGATCGAGAAGTGGACCAAGGCTCGGGAGTTGGAGGAGCAGAAAAGAAAGAACAGGGAGGAGAGAAAGAAAACAGGAAACTAATGAAAGGACACGGCATACAATAAATATCTCTTAAATCTGTTCCCAAATCGTACAAATCGTTTCTATTTTCCCTTGGACATTTTCATTTTTTTACGTTTATTCTGCTCGCGTTCCAGCCGCATATCGGCCAGGTCCTCCTTCCTGCCCAGCCGCATGCTAGTGCGCTCCTCCTTCTCCACCTCGTCAAAGTTGGCGTCCATGTGGCGCAAGTCCATGTCCGACTCGTCCGCAAAGCGACGCTTGTCGTAGCCAAAAATTGTCCGGATGTGCGATGAAACGGCTTGGGAGCTAATCTCCTCATCTTCCTCGACAATAAAGTCCCGCATCTCGTCCAAGTCGTCTTCAGCCTCGGATTGTTCTGCTTTTGCCCGCTTTTTAGCGCCCTTCTTTGGTTCAGCTGAACCCTTTTTGTTCACATATTTTGAGGGACCTGGGTGTGGTGGCGACCATCGGACACAGTTGGAAATGGATCTAAATAGAGCCAACATTACCATAGAAGCCCAGCCTCTCGCGTCTCTTCACCTCCTCCATGCGCTTGCGTTCCCTGCGCTCGCGCTCGGCGCTTTCATGCTTCTGCTTCGCGGTCATCAGGCGACTCATTTTGTTAGAAACTAACGAAAGGATCGAAACGGTTACACAGCTAACAACTAAATCAACAAATGTATTTTTTTTATGGCATAAGCAAGGGTATACTTGATGTACATATATGTACATATTTATATCGAAGTGTCGATTACAGTGTTGTTTATATATACATATTTCTGAAAACCTTTTCGGAAGACGCCGATCCAGGCCAGAAGAGAAATGCTGCCAATAGAATTTATTACTTAATCAAATTAAGGTCAGAAAGGAAACAGAAAAACAATAATACTACTGTATTCGATAAACGATTAGTGTTGCCAAATATTCGCAGCTTTCCAGCACTAATCCTTGCAGCATTTTATGACAGGTCCATATCCGGCATCTCGACTCGTTCATTTTTCTTTGGCCAGCATACAATGCGGGCGGATGTGATTTTAGCTCTGCGGAATGTATTGCAAAAAAAAGTTAAGTATAACTTTATAAACATATATATTTCAGAAAACCTACAAATACAAACAGGTACGCTAAAAGTTATAATCAAAGTAAAATAAGAGTGCGCTTGCGCACCCGAACTAAAGTGTGTGCGTATGTGTAATGAAAATAAATATTTTTTATTGAAAAGTACACAAATTTAATAGTTTGCAGAAAGATATTATCAAAATAAAAGATAGCTAATACAAATATAAATAATAGATTCCAAAATACACAAATTACTAAGAGGATTACTAAATAACGAGTAGATTAATATTTTATTTGGAGGATAAAAACATATGCGAGTGCGCGAGCGCTTAGGCGTGTGCGTATATAATTAATATTGTGAACACATTCAAAATGGCGATTCAGGCAAAATATTATCAAAATACAAAAGATTTATTACAAATATAAATAATAGATTCAAAAATCCACATTTTTCTAAGAGGATTACTAAATAACGAGTAGATTAAGATTTGAATTGGAGTTTAAAATTGTTTTGTACATGTGCGAATTGCTTGCGTGTGAGCTTGCGCCATCTCATTAATTGTGCGTGTGTAATTAATGTTGTAAACACATTTAAAGTTACGATTCAAGCAAAATATTATCAAAATACAAAAGAGTTGTTAGAAATATCTTTGATAAATTCAAAAATATGCAAATTACTAACAGGATTACTAAATAACGAGTAGATTAGAAGTTCAATTGGAGGTTAGATTCGTTTTGCAAGTTCGCGTGCGCGTGTGCTATCTTTTAAATTGCGCGTGTGGTTTAAAGCATCAGTAATTAATAACAATAATTATATAATCCCACATTTCAGTCAATAATAAATTCAAAATTCATATCCTGCTTTGAAAATGCAGTGAAAGACGGAATTTATTTGCCAATTCTATTTTTCGTTGCTTTTCCACAGCGGGAAAATGTATATTCAAAATAAGAGTTAATTTGTTTTGCGATTAAATTGTGCGTGTGTGCATTTTTCATCTATTTCACGTTTGTGCTATGACGTCAACAGGAGTATTATATGATATTTTCTAACTCATAATACGGTTGTTGACTCCACAGCAAAATAGATGGGACTATTCCGCGAAGAATGATCAATTAATATTAAAAATTAGACGGCACAATTTCACTTTGTTTACAGGTGGGAACTGTGAGGCGTTGCCTTTTTTACTCGTATCACAGCTCTGACCTGGAAACTTTGCTTGAAAAATACACATTCAGAGATGTCACGATTAATTTATCCACGGGTTACCTCACACCTTATTCACATTGATGTTATTCGGCAAACAGTGTGCGGTTTATGATAATTCTAATTCATAAAGCCTCTCGTTTGCCTTATAACAAGATGTGAGCGGTCGACAAAAAAGGATAAACCTCTGTTTAAAAATGAAGGAAAAAACTATAGTTTGTTTGATGAAAACTAGCTTATTGGCCTCTTGTACAATTTTCGAGTGTTGCACTTCTACATATGTATTTCATGTCTATGATTTAGGGCACACAAAGTCATGTGTGATGTATTCTAACTCATACCTTGTTTTGTGGGCTTTAAATCAAGATGTGAGTAATCGACGAATTCCCAATTTGAGTAATACCAGTGTCAAGTTTGTTACCAGGCCAGACTTGTGAAACCTGCTTTTTTTACTCGGTACTCACAATTTTAGCCTGGAAACATTGCTTTGAAAAAGCCCATTTTTAAATTATTAATTAAATTTGTGTCTCTAATCTGAATCTTAATCTTAGCCACTTGCAGCATAAATGGTACATAATTATGCTTCAAGTGGCATAGATCAAGATGCGAGTAATCGACAAGGAAGTAACGAAATTTTATGCTTCTTACCAGAATGGATTTGCAACACGTTGACTGTTTAACTCGTATTGCAGTTCCGTTCTGGTAACTATGCATGGACAACACCATCACCTTCGTGTGAAAAGCTATAAAGTAAATTGTGTAAAGTACAGATAATAAGGTTATCAGTTTACCACAAATCCTATGGTAACTTAGCTTGAAAAGAACCTACATACTTAGTGAAGAATAAATACTATAAACATTTTCCGGAAAGAATGATGTGAGTACTCCACCAGGCCAAATTTGTGAAAAGTTGCTTTTCTTTCTTTCAAGGAGGCTTCAAAAATATCTCCTCTCCTTTTAAATAAGTCAGAACTCGTGATTCAAAACTGAACAGTGATCAATAAGTGAAATCATTGCATTTATTTGGCTCATAATTTTCAAGTGATTGAAAAACATTTGAGTGCAGAAAGTATTTAGTTTGCATTTGACTAAAGACATCCAGGGTATGAGTGATATATTCAAACTTAATCTCCATCGCCTGTATGTCTTAGATCAGATGTGAGCGATTGCATAATTTCAGATAAAAGCTTGTCAAATGGTAACTTTTTTAATTTCTTGCTTTTGAAAAATAAACGTGATTTGGTGAAGAAAACTACCACATTTGATGCGCTTCATTTTTGAGTGCACTGAAAAGTTATGATCTAAAATTGTTCCAAAATTTAAGCCAGCATTTTTGGTTTGTTAACAGGTCAGATGTGTGATGCCTAGCTTTTCTCAATTCGTACACATGTCTACCCTGTCAACTTTGCTTGAAAAATACCACCTAAGAAAATAAGAACTTCTAAAGTCATTGGAAAACATAATGAAGAAAGTGTTCAATTTGCGTTTGACCTGGGACACACAAGGAATGTGTAGCATTTTTGAACTCGCATGTTCCTTTTTTGTTTCGGATTAGATCACATGAGACTCGACGAATTCCCAATTGAGTAATTCCAGTTTAATACAAGAATGCATTTGTGGAAAATTCACTTTCAAACTGGAAAAACTGTTTGAAAAAAAAATATATATATATATATATATTTAAAGATGAATCTATAAAAAAATGTTGGTAAGTTTGACAAAGTAAACCTGTTCCTACAACCTTTATTCAACTGGTTCACAGATGTAAGCAGTCAACGAGAAAGGGCGAACGAGTTAAACCCACATTTTCCCTTTTTTTTCCAGCTCAGATTTGTGAAACGTTTTTTTTTACTCGTATCCAAATTGTGAGTAGGAAAGAAAAGAAAATGGCTGCGGCATTTTGACCAAATTTACGATATTACGCAAAATATTATGAAAATATAAAAGAGTTATTAAAAATATCAATAATTAATTCCAAAATATATTATTATTAAATTGTGCGTGTGAGCATTTTAACAAGGTTTTTGGATCTAATTCACGTTTGTGCTATGAAGCCAACAGTGGTATTATATGATATTATCTAACTCATATAATGGTTGTTGACTTCACAGCAAAATAGATGTGAGTTTTCCCCGAGGAATGATCAATTAATATTAAATACCAGGCCGCACATTTTCAGTTTGTTTGCAGTTCGGAACTGTGATACGTTGCCTTTTTTATTCGTATTACAGCTCTGACCTGGAAACTTTACTTGAAAAATACAATAATTCAGAGATAAAGTAACTCTGTCCCTCCCCCCTTATTCACATTGGTGTTATTTGGCAAACGGATTGCTTATGATATTTTCTAATTCATACATATTCGTTTGCCTTATAACCAGCTGTGAGTGGTCGACAAAGAAGGATGAACCTATGTGTAAAAAAGTAGGATAAAACTAGAGTCATATCAATGACTTAGGGCACACAAAGTCATGTGTGATGTATTCTAACTCATACATTATTCTGTGTGTTTGAGATCAAGATGTGAGTAATCGACGAATTCCCAATTTGAGTAATACCAGTGTCAAGTTTGATACTCACAATTTTAGCCTGGAAACATTGCTTTGAAAAAAGCTTATGTTTAAATAATTAATTAAATTTGTGTTTTTAATTAATTTGCAGATTTAGATGCGATTAACCGACAAGGAAGTAACGAAATTTCAAGTTCTCTTACCAGATTGGATTTGCAACACGTTGACTTTTGAACTCGTATTGCACTTCCACTCTGGAAACTATGCTTGAACAACACCATCACCTGCGTGTAAAAAGCTATAAAGTTAATTGTGATTTGAAAATTAAAAGTGGACTTTGTGATGTAACAGAGTTAACAGGTTAACAGGTCTTGTGTGACTCAGATTAGATCACATGAGTAATTCCAGTTTCAAGTCTGGAAACTTTGTTTGAAAAATACATATATTTAAAGATGAATATATAGAAAAATATTGATAATTTTGGTTCACAGATAGTCAAAGAGAAAGGACGAACGAGTTACACCCACATTTTCATTTCATTTTTTTACCAGCTCAAGTTTGTGAAGCGAAGCCTAATTGTTTAACTCTCTTCACAATTCTGAGCAGGCAAGAAAAGAAAAATGGCTGCTGCAAAATTAAATAAAATTAAATAATTAAATTAATAAAATTACATTTCAAGTATGTTTTCAGAATGGATTTGTAAAACGTTTACTTCAATAAAATCGTATTGCATTTCCACTTTGGAAACTTGGCTTGAACTCGAACATCAAGAATAATTGTGGTTCGAAAATTAAAAGTGATTTTGTGATGTAAACTGCCGCATTTGATCAAAATCATATCAAAAATACGTATCCTTTTTTAACTCGTTTTTTTATGTTTGTTGTGGTGATGACTTTTCTGGAAATATTCACTGTTTATTCCACTGTTAATAATTGTGATTTGAAAAATAAAAGATATTTCGCGATGAAAACAACCGCATTCGGTCATCTTAATGTTTTTGATTTGTCGCTTAACTTCAGATGACTCCAAAATTAAAGATGCCTCACTTATTGGCCCTTTAAAGATGTAAAATATTTATAGATGCTCTCCTCCTAATTCCACAAGTTTCAAAGACAGATGAGAATAACACGCACCGTAAATTCTAGTTGAATTAGGATCGTAATTTATTATACTTGCATCACAATGAATATTGCTCTCTTAGAATTTAGTGTGCTAAATGATATAAGCATTTAACTGCTAACACGCTTCACAACATAACAACGACTACGACGACTCCTCCACATTGTACAAACACCTTTCCTAAGCGTCCAGAGAGACGCTGGCTCATTTTGGTAACAAATTATACAAATACATATGAGTAGATTCTTTGCTTTCAGATTACACTAAAAGTAATACATGCCACTAAAAGTGTGCGTACTAAAAAAAATTGGTATCTCATCATTAGCTTATGCCAAGACATTTAGTGTCCGACTCTTATACGATTAAAAATCGTTTTGTAGGTAACATTCTTGATTGCATACAGCGCCTAAATCGTATAATCGTAACAATTTGTATATATATATATCGTCGTTTGTATATATGTATATCTTTTGCAGGCAATGATGAAATGTATTGAGAATGTCTTTCATTTGTAGGGTCATTTGCTCTGTGTAAGCTTATGTATAAGGGTATTGTATTGTATTGCACTTATGCACTTTTTATATTTTTGTAAAGTTATCAAAATGTTTTAACAAGCGTTTCTTTCATTTCATTATATAATAGTAGGTATACATAAGGCTCTCACTCGTTAAAGAGATCAGTGATTGTGGTTCTTTATGCGCTCTCTAGTGTCTAGTGCTCTAGTGTGTGTGTCACGACTGAAACTAAAAAACTATGCGATTTGTTCAATTAACTTAATATATATGTAATCTGTTCTCAGTTGAAAGGCTACTTGGTTGTGCAAAATAACATTTTTCATAAATATAAGGCTGCTTTTGGTCCAGTATTTTCTATATACAGTCGTTGAGGGCAGCAAGTGTGCCCTATGTGAGTTTCTTGGCCCATTTCATATCGTCATCGCGTGGCTTCAGGCCCGTAAAGTGCTCAATAACAAGCTCAAGAGTAGACCAGAATCTGCAGAAACAAATAAATGATCTCGCATGAAAATGAAGGTGAAATAAAGGACGAGCTGCGAACAAACCTTATACGTTCCAGCGGCCAATTCAACCATCCTGTGGTTATACAAAAGTACGTCTCGTGCGGTGCCACATGGTGTATACGATGATGCTTCCTGGGCAGAATAATGTGACAGCTTTGCAGTAACAGAACCCATCGGGGCAGACCCCAGTAGGTATGCGACCATTTGTGAATCTATAAAATCGTAAAAATTCTAATTATTTTTGATGAAACGAATCTATGGAAGATCCCGCTCGCCTGATTTGTCATGGCCACGAATATGGAGCAAAGGAATACATAGGCTATCCAGCCAAAATGTAACTGAATCTCGCTGGGCGAGCGGGTGTAGAAATAGTGCGCCAAGTATCCGAGGATGGGTATTCCAACCATAAAGTTGTCGCCATTCGTTTCAATGAAATCGTGGCGCGTTATAGATGTGGGATCCAAATGATGCTCACGGAACGGACGCAGGAAGTTCTAAGTTATAACCAGAAACAACATATTATTACAGAAACATTTGATCAATAGAAGCACCGGCATACCCTGCCTATGAGGGGCAATTCCACGGAGCCCCAGGTATCTGCTGCCCAGTGGACCAAACCAGAGGCAAAGTCTGCTGTTATGATGCCACACAATGCGGACACAAAGGCCACACCAATCCTCTCCAGACGCATGTGCCGGACAATCAGTATCAGATTGATGATCATCAGGCCTATGCAGGTGTACACGCAAATGATCTCCTGGGCCCGCTTGCCTACGGTAAGGATTGTCGGGTTGTGTACGATATGAAAATGTTATCCAATCCGCCCCTCTTTACAGAGCTAGCATATAGTAAATCCTCACCTGGACTGTACAAAGAGGCCAGCTCCTGGGCGCCCTTGTTCTGTGGTCCCCAACGTGGTGCCGCCGATGGAGGCTCCGCCACACTGGACGCTTTGAGTACCGCCGCCTGCCTCTGATCCGTTTCTTGGTCCTTGGTTGTGGCTGGCGCTGAATTGCCATTGGGATCATCCTCGTACATGGAGTTGGCCAGAATTTCCTTGTCGCTCTTGCCCGCCATCGTCTATGAAGAAGGGAAAAATGCTTGTGAGGAACGAAACGGAAAACAACTACAAGGCCTTGAGGACTGTCCCTGACTAATGATTGGCGACGTGGCGTCTGGATTCAATGTCAGGCCACGGCTTGGGAAGCCCAACAGATGGACCCTTCCAAACCGTAGCGTAGCCCTTTCCCCACATGCATAATTTACGCTTTCGATGGGAATCCAAGTAACAAAGTACAAGTAAGCTAACCAGATGGGCGCGGATTATACTAAATGCGTATGAATTCTTGTTCTAAAAACTTTTGTTATTGCAAGAGCCCAAGGGTGTCAACGAATGACCTCTGCACAGGAATCCCTCCCCACTCCACCCAGCCTAGTGCGGCGTTGATGTCATTAGGTCTGTCCTCCAACTGCACTGGATCCCACACCTGCTGCCTGCCACCGAATGGGGCGACGTGTCACGCAATATTTTTGGGCTTACGGCAGGTCCGTGGGGGAACTCGAATGAGTTGTCAGTGGCCCAGGCGAAGGCGCGCCGCCGCGCCAAAGGTGCCTTAATTAGGCAAATTGGTATTTAAATTGTTGTGAACGCTATCTATCTTTGGCTGGGAGGTTGGTTTAGGATTACTTTGATATACAAAGGATTGTATTTATAGCAGGCCATTCGTTTCTTTGTTATAACATTCTTTATGTTCTCCAAGAGGTGGTATATTTATCTATGACAAATGGGCCCATAAACCGAAATGTGACCAGTCTGAAACGTATTCCATTTAGGTCTTAAAATATATTGTAAAAAGTGTGAAAATATAGAAATATTTGTATTGTAAATTCAATATCTAATCTTGATAACTAGAGTGGTAACTAGTTCCTCCAACTTTATCAGTGGAACTATCAATAAATTCCTTTCTAAGAATATAAGACACATGTCATAAATGTTGCACAATTATAGAACCTCACAAACACCAAATAATTTGACTACCCATACCCAAAATATAGCCTATATTTAATCAATTAAAAGCTCTCCCTTAATGACCTATAAAATACTTGGGATAAATACATGCAAAATGCATTAATGCAATTACATTAATTAGGTCATTTATAACAGGGAAATCTATAGGGGAAAATTCCACTTGAAGCGAGTTCGAACACTGGCCATTAGGGAATGGAATGTCGTGTTCCCCAAAAGAAAAAACACATTAATCAAAACTGGCAACAACTTATTGATAAAGCAGCCCACCAGCTGCTATTGACCTGCCCTCCCCTCTATCTCCCTCCGTGTTTAAGGAACTTCACGTGGAATTGACAGACTGGCGGCGGCACACGCGTGGGCATTCCACTAATGTAACCGTAGAACCCCCCAGAGAAAGAGACACGAAGGACATGAAAGCAAAGCCCTATAATCTGGGTAGCCCCGTGGGGCCGGCCATAAGCAAACATTTCCTTTTTGACGTGCAACAGAGCGCAGGATAAACAAAAGAAGGCCCGAAGAAACACCAGTAGAGCGCTGATTCAAATTTCGAAAATAAAAGCCAAGTGCCACAGGAGTGTGGGCGTGTAGACCCTACCCTCTCTCTATAGGGCGGAAGTTAAATGGGAAACCGAAATGTTGTACGTGCAAATGGCGACAACAAAAATTATTTGACGCCGACTCTAGTGACGCCTTCGCTGGGTTTGCAGTTAGCCAGCAATTTAGAGAGGTTCTTGCATTACGTATACGTATATTCTATTCCTATAGAACCTTTAAGGGGGTGTATAACTACTTTAATCTCACCCCCCATATAAACCATGGCAGTATCTTAATCTTTTAATTACACTTTTGTGTACGAACTACGATCCCTATTATCGAGGGATATAACACCCTTCATGCTTAATCATACCAGATAAGGTGTCTAACATTAAAAAGTGTATTTCCGCACGAAGTACTCTCATAGTCGATCCAATTCCCGCACAATCGTATTCACATAATTTGTTTGTTTGCTTGTGAAAGGCATAAAAATAAAAGGGGGGCCCACACAGCACAGCCAACAGGTATTAATTTGGCACAATGTAACCACGATTTTCGTTTCGTTTGTGGCGCCAAAGGAAAATAGCAATTTATTACACGAAATGCGCGAAAAGCACTCCAACTCCTACTCCAACGCCCCAATGCAAGGTGTAAGGGTCTCACCCTCTTGGTCTGGGGTGAGGTGAGGTGCCGCCACCCTGTTTTTGTCAGCCTGCTTTTCGGGTGAGGTGACCGCGCGACATGCCTGCCGACGCCACACACTCGCTCTCTCATTCAAACTGGCGGTTCACCACATAGCGGTATTTATAGCACTATTATTTTTGTGTTGCCCTTTTTTTCTGTTTCTGTTTCTGTGCTGTTTTTGCAATTGATAAGAAATTGTAGTGTGGCTTGCATATTGCACGGCTATGGCGTACGGCGGGGTCTCTCTATTTATAAAGGCAAGCAAAAGCAAGGCTCTCGCTCTCACCTGACTCACCTTTCGAGGGGCGGCGCGAACAGTAATGTTAAATGTTACTGGGATTTGTGTGTTAGCTGCTAGCTCTACGAAGAACACTACGATACTATGTGGTTGGGCCTATTTTTTCTTTTACTTGGAAACAATTAAAATCAAAATGACCGTCTGCTCCGATATTGATTAAAACAAACAACAAATTTATGCATGCACGCAATCGAAACTACTGGTGGCTATTACTACCAAGTATTGGATGAATTACGGCCAACTCCCGGGAACGTCAACGCCTGGCGCTTGTCGTATGCCGCCACGGCAAATGGCAATGGCAAATAAATGCTATGCTGGTCTGGTTGTAGAGGTTCGGTTCCTTTTATTATACACGTGATTTAGGGCTTCCTGCCCCCCACCACACCACAACTACAGCAACAGCAACACCACGCACTGGCGACAACGACAACGGACGACGACGACACGACACTCCGTTTCCGCTTGCAGTCAACGCTACTTTGCACCAGTAAAATCCGAAAGAAACTAAAACGGACACTAGCGGCATTTAGCAGTTCATTCATGCTATATTTTTGCATGTGTGTGTGGGTTTCTGTGATGAACATGTTTACTATTATGTTACTCACCGCTTTAGCCATTATTTCAGCGGCTTCTACCACTATTATTTGTGTTTGTATATTTTTTTGAACAAATTTAGAATTTTGACGTCTAAATATACGCATTAGCAGAATAAACAGTACATTTAACTCTCGCGCGCACAGAATTTATCGACAGGGATGGAGAACATCAATATATCAATGTTTCCGATGTATTTTTTTTAAATGGCAGCCTAACTTAAAAACAATCAAAATGAAGTAAACAATAATATTTCTTATGGTGCCACAATTAGTATAATAGTAAAAATATTATTCGTGCCACTTGTTTTAGCTAGTTATTTTTCCAGCCGTAATCGATTCGGAGCTGCCAACTTATGGTTTTCTCATCAGCTGTTTCGCCGGCACACATTCTGCTTGTTACGTCGTTGCGTTTTTGGAAACAATTCAATTCAGTTTTTATAACTCAAAATGTTGCCCATTGCGCGAGGGATATACAATGGTTTGGCTAGCATAACGCGCAACAGCCGGGGAGCTTTGCATACAGCCAGCGCCTTCCGATGCAAGGCGGGAACGGAAGCAGCAACGGAAAATGACGCAGAGGCCGCCGATGGCGAAGAGGAGCAAAAGAGCTCTGGACCGGACCCCAAAGATCGCACCCAAGTGATACCCGTGGAAACATCAATACGTTATCTGAAGAGTGCCGCATACAAGCAGACCTATGGCGACGATTTCGTGTGGACTCAATATCGGTAGGAATCATTTTCTGACAAGGATTACACTTGTATTGAAATCTAATCCTCTTTTAGGCGCAACCACAAGGGCATGTATGCGCCGCGCAAGACACGCAAGACCTGCATTCGCCAGGGTAAAATATCCACCGGTAACCCTTGTCCCATCTGTCGGGATGAGTATTTGGTCCTGGATTACCGCAACACGGAGCTGCTGGAGCAGTTCATATCGCCCCACAATGGAGAGGTCCTCAGCTACTCGAAGACGGGTCTGTGCCAGAAGAGTCATTTGCGTTTGAGGGTGGCGGTGGAACAGGCCCGGGATTCCGGCTTCATTACCTACGATGTGCCTTTCAGAGAGTACGACTACAACGAGTTCTATGGCCAGCAAAAGTCGTAATATTAGTTAATCATGTTTAATAAACGATTGTTAAAAGATGTGGTTGATTATGTCTAGGTTCCACTGTTATTTTGAGGTTAAGCTGAGAATCAGCTGTTATTTATTGTTTTCTTTTGAGAATGTCGCGCGATTGCATATTTTTGGTCGTTGGCGGTGGCATTGCTGGCGTTAGCTGTGCCGAAACATTGGCCATTTGCTGCCCGTCATCGTCCATTTTGCTGCTCACTGAATCCAGCATTGTGAAGAGCGTAACCAATCTCGTGCCCGTGGCCCGCTATCTGCACAAATTCGATGTGCGCGAGAAGGATGTCAACGAAATTGGCGCCAGCATAGACACAATTGTGGACCAACTGGAGTACATCAACAGCCGGGAGCACTGGGCACGCACCAAGAAGGGTCTAATACTAAAGTATCGCTACATCTGCGTGTGCACTGGCGGAGCACCAAAATTGTTCAGTTCCGGCCAGGCCGAGGCCGAGCCACGCATCATTGGCATTCGCGATACGGATTCCGTGTTGGAACTTCAAAGGAGACTGCTCACAGCCAAGGATGTCTTGATTCTGGGCAATGGCGGCATCGCCAGTGAGCTCGCCTACGAGCTGAAGGACGTAAATGTCCACTGGGTGGTGAAAGATACCCATATATCCGCCACTTTTGTGGATCCGGGTGCTGCAGAGTTCTTTCAGCTGGCCAGGAGTGAACTGGAAGTGCCCACAGCCACGGAAACTGCCATTAAACGGATGCGCTTTGGTGAAGTCACGCCCTCCGAGAAAGAGAGGAGCAAACAGGGAGCCGCCTTGGGCCCGGACTGGCACAGCAATTACGATTTGAGTGGCGGTTCAAAAGATTCGGGAAAAGTCCTGCCCAAAATGTACTACAAATCGCATATAGAGGATCTAGAGGAGCTCCCAGAGGAAGGACGACTTAATATTAAGCTTGGACACGAGGATGGTAGCACGGAGCAGCTGACTTGTGATTTTATTGTGTCTGCAACTGGTGTCGAGCCTCGGCACGAGTTTGCCACGGATTTCCCGCCAAAACTAGCAGACGATGGCGGGCTTTCTGTGGATGAAATGATGAGGACCAATTTGCCAGATTTCTATGCGGCGGGCGATGTTTGCTCTGCAGCGTGGGAGCACGCTCCCCACTGGTTTCAAATGCGCCTGTGGACACAGGCCAGGCAAATGGGTTCTATGGCTGGACGGAGTATGGCCGCCGCTTTCGAGGGCGAGACCATCTATCAGGACTTTTGTTTTGAGCTCTTCGGCCATGTGACGCAGCTGTTTGGCTACCCAGTAGTGCTCCTCGGTCGCTTCAATGGTCAGGGTCTGGGCCGTGACTATGAACTACTGGTGCGCTGTACCCGCAATAAGGAATACATCAAGTTTGTGCTGCAAAATGGAAGACTTCGCGGAGCCATACTGATTGGAGACACCGATCTGGCGGAGACCTGCGAGAATCTAATATTAAATGGCATCGATCTGGAGCCGTATGGCGATGATATACTTAATCCCGATATTGATATTGAAGACTATTTTGATTGAATTATTATTACAGTATTAAAGACGGTGTATCTTAAATCTAATCTAAACTTTAGGAGTGGCTACGTGTATGCCTTGACTTGGTTTTCCTGTGCCTATGTCATTTGAGTTTTCCCTCGTTTCCCACGTATTTGATCTCATCGAAGGCCTTTCTCGCCTTTTTAAGCTCCTCGTTCATGGTGAGCAAGTCTTTAACCCTGGCGTATTTCCGTTGATCCTTGCGCACCAGAAAGATAATGTCCTCCACTTGCACACGACCTGTCCGGCCAATTTCCATGGCACGATGTGTCGTCTCTGCTATATATTCTATGACCAGATCTTCGAGCAAGTCCACGGTCTCGGTATAGGGATTTTTATCATCGCCAAAGCCAAACATCATGCAGCGTAACTCCTGGCGGAGGGAAAACACACAACAATTATACATATTATATTATGGGAATTCAACAAACTTTGCTAAAAAGGCGCTTTCTTCCAGAGTTTGTGGCCACCAATTGCTCATCATCGGCATCTTCGTCAAAGTTGAACTAAAGCGGGGAAAAGGTAATTTTTACACTTGTAAATAATTAGCCAAACACTTTTCTTACATCTCCGCCCTCGAAACTCTCTTCAGGCATGTTGTTTGAGGCCATTTTCGCTTATTTTCCTAAAATTAGTTTGTTTAAAAATGTACTTTGCTGTAACAGCTGTTCCTGATTAGCTGCAGGGTTGTATCAACAGAGTAGTCGGGCTATCGTTATCGAAGCCGCATGTCAATACATTCATTTCAAATTTTTAGACGCTGCACCGGCTTGTTGCCAAAAAAAAACATCAGATCAGCATGGAAGTTTTTACATTTGAAAAATCATATCTGGAGCGACTTAAAGAAGCCGAGGCAGTGTTGTCCTGGGATGGGGCCGTTATGCCCGCCTCCCATGTGCGATCCGAGTGGAAATCCTTTGTTGAGCTGAAGATTGAACCAGCAGGTAAGCCACAACCAACACAGGCTTAAATGTGCGCACACAAACACACACGCAAATATGTTCATACAGGTTGGCAGGCTATCTGGAAAATACCTCGCGTCATCTGTGAGGATCTCAAGCTACGATATCCCACCATTGTCTATGGGTATGTGGAGCAGGTGATATTCGACGAACTGAAGGCGGTATTTGTGGTAACAGCCGTGCAGGACAACGATGTCCACTTGCCGGAGAGCAACGAAGTGTCCTTGATCGAGCTGTGGCCCACCATCGAGCAGGAAAACGATGCCCTGAATGTGGACACCACTGCAGAGTGCATCGATCGCCTGCGCTTCTTTTACAGTCACGTTTGGATGCCGTGGGACAAGGACTATGATGACGATCGCGATTGGGTGCAGACGCACTTGCAGGCTCGCATTCAGATGGCCTGTGATCTGAGCAAGAATAAGCTGTCTCGCCCTCTGGCCTTGCACATGCGCACCCTCCTGATGGAGGCCAAGTATATACAGCAACGTCTTGAGTATCTGGAACTAGACCTAAGCGATGCCGAGGTCGAGAGCGATGACGAGGCAGTCGAGCTGAATGACAATGCCGCCGAGCCGGTGAGAAAGCAGCCCAAGCCAGGCAGTGCCAACGCCAGCTTAAACGTGTCTACATTGCCCGTGACGGATCTAATGTGTCTGCACCTGCGCATGGCCATCATACGCAGTGAATTTGAGATTCTGGAGAATCCCGAAATGAGGCGCACCTACAGTGAGATGCAGTCCAACTCGCTGAAGCGTCATCTCTTGCAACGAAGCTCTGGGAGACAATCGGAGCTTCCTCTGACGGAGCGTACGCCCGTTTGCCATGTGGTCACAGTTCCGGGCAAGCTGCAGGAGCAGATGGACCTGCTGACACTGGCCAAGGACTACGTAAAACTGGAAACGCAGGTTCAGTTGGCCAACACCTTACAGGATGTTCTGAGCATCTGCCGGAGCGACGATGACATTTTGCTCTCACCCGGCGAGCACACAATCAAATTCCTCGAACAGCTCAATAGTAATGGCAGCCTCCAGGGGCTTGTTAAGTGCGAGGCCATACTGGGCGACGAACCACATCTCCCGAACTTGCCTGTAGTCTGTTCCAGCGATGAGGAGAGCACTCTCCTGGTCATCGATGGCAACTACACGCTCTCGCATCTAGTGCTCGACTGTCGTCATGTGCGCCGGGGCATTCTGCTGCGCAGTGGAACGCTCACTATGCGCGGGTGTCGTCTGCTGGGTGACGGCAACTCCAGCACTCAAGAAGGCATTGTTTGCATGCCGAATGCCAGCGTCGAGATGCGTTGCTGCATCATTGAGGACTTTGCCGTGGGAATTTCTATGCGACCTCAGTCCAGCGCCGAATTGGGCAATGTCCAAGTGAAGAACTGCATTACAGGAGTGGAGCTTCTGGACAAGACCATTTCTTTCAATCTACAGGGTAGCAAGTGCACCTTCGACAACTGCAAAATAGGCATAATGGCTGATAGCTTGGCTTTGCCCGGAAAAGAGGATAAAGTGCTGGTCCTAAAGAAATACAGCGAACTTAAGCGGTAAGAATGGTGTTTAATAATCTTTAATGATCTAATTGAATGTTTCCTTTGAAGCTACAATGATAACAATTGGCTGGGGAATTGTAGTTTCGTGGATTGCACGAAAAATGTGCGAGTTTTCAATGAATCTGATCAACTGCTGGCTCAGCGTTCTCAGCAACGTCTCCTAGAGGATGAGCTGGAGGGCGAAAATAAGGAAAACATTGAAACTGCCTAGGGACAACGAATGCTTATAACAATTATGACACAGTTTACGTTAAGAAATTGCATAATAAATTTTAAAAAAACTTAAGATTAAATTTAGGCGCTAAAACATCGCCGTCGTAGTTATCGGTACAAACAGTATCGATAACAACAAAACTCTCAAAAGCAAGCATTTGACAACACTCTTGATTTGTTTACGCACAAAAAGATAACTGTACAAACGCCCCCAACAAAAGTTTTACTATATTTAAAACTACTTTAACGAGAATTGGACATTAAACCTCGGCGCCATGTCCAAGGAGCATTGGATGCGCGACTTGCCGCCGGAGCTGCGGGAAATGTCAATAATTAATTTGGCCATTCCAGGTATGAATGAGATCATCATTCCTAACCCATCCCAACCAATTAATGAATTCACGCGCGTATCTAGTATAGGTTCACACAATTCCATGAGTTATGGAATAAACAGCAGCTCTCAACTAGCGCCTGATGCGGAGCCAGCTATTCGACGCTGGTTTTTCTTCTTTCCCTGCTTTGTACGTCGCTGGTGCAGGACACAAGCCTCCAGCACCATAGAGCAACTGAATCTCGGTGTGCGCTACTTTGATCTAAGGATAGCTCAAAGGGATGGAAAGTTCTACTACTGTCATGCTTTGTTTGCCATGGAAGTCTTCGAGCCGCTTATGGAACTACGTCAGTTCTTGGACAGCCATCCAGAGGAGTTGGTTGTCCTGGATTTGCAGCACTTCTACGACTTGACCCCGAACCACCATCAACAGTTGCACATGGAATTGATACAATTCTTTGGTCATCGCCTGTACTCCACGACGGAGGGCTCTCTGCTCGACTGCACACTGAATCGCTGCCTGGAAATGCAACGCCAGGTGGTGATCATATACCGAAGATGTCCCATTCCCTTGCCGCTGCGCTTCTGGCCCAGCTTTGCCTGGCCCACTCCTTGGCCGAACAAGGCGAGCGTAAAGAAGCTGCAGTCGTTTCTTAAAGATTCATTGCTCTCTCGCCAGCCGCAACAGGGATATGTGTCCCAGTGCTTAATCACACCAACGGGTCGATATATAGCCTTTCGTATATTCTTCTCTCTGAAGAGCACAGCCAGGCGGGTGGACAAGAAGCTTCATCCCTGGATCACGGAACAAACTCCGGGTCCCTTTGACGCGAAGGAGCAGCCTCGTGTAAATGTATTTCTGGGTGATTTCGTAGAGCTTAAGGACGGACAGTTTTGCAATTGGGTAATGGATTTGAACCAAAAGCTGGAACCGAGGGACGAGGAGGAGCAGGAGGCAGCTGCCATTTGATGCTATATTAAGTACAACTTATTGTTTTCCATTGGGTGCTATTATTTTATTATTGAAAAACTATTAGGCAAAATATATATATTTAAAAACATAAAAACAAACACAAGCCACATTGCAACGTAAAATCTAGTTCAAGGTGCGAACTAAACGTCAAGTCAATCGATAAGAAAGCGCACTGCTTTCGGTGTCTTTGTCGGTGAGCTGGCACCGGCAGCAGCCTCGGACTGTGCCAGCGAACTCCGCATGCCGTGGAGCAGACTATCCAGTCGTGTCAGGGCCTCCTGTAGGCTGACGGCCAGTACCCCGTTGTCCTGTTGATTTTCACGCTCGACCAGAGCGTTCTCACAATAACGTTTCAGCCGCTGGGCCGATCCCTGCATCATCTGGAGCTCCTGGTGGACGAGCGTTTGGAATTGGCTGCCATCTGTCGTCTCCTCGGGGTCGTAGGTTAACAAACGCTTAGTATATTGTATCAATTTGCTGCTTGGCGAGGGACTAACTGGGGTTTTGCCCGACGGTGTGGATGTCCGGCTTGGTGAGTTGCTGCTCGTAGAGTTATTGAGAAGCCTCTTGAATGGCTGCTTGAGCATGCCACTCAGATTGAGTGCAATTCGACTAGAATTGTGCGCATCGCGCAGAGTCTCGTTGAGATCTGCATCTAATGGCTCCCAGTCCACCTGGGCGCTCTGAAAGATAGTGCGTGCATTCAGCGTCTGATCGGGATTATCCCTAAGCAAATCGAGCCACACGCCCAGTCGGGCAATGGGCCACTCGGCCTTGAGGCCATGCTGCTTGTCCAGAATCAGTATCACCGTTCGCAGCAGTCCGAATTCGTCTGGAGCTTGGGTTTGCCGGAACTCCAATTGCAGCCCCAGCTGGCGACAGCGTTGGGTGGCTTCCTTCACCATCAGTTGGGTCTTGTGCAGGCTCTCTTCGCTCGGATTCAGCATGATACGTTGTATATCCTCCACCAGAGTGGACTTCTGGGCTGGCGTGGACACACCCACCACCTCTTTCAGCGGCGTCTGCTCCTCTTTTTGGGCCTGGGCCAAAACCTGACGTTCCGTCTCCAGCAACTCGCTGTTGCACTGGTACTTGAACTGCTCCAATTCGAGGCGCTGCAGCTGCTCCTCAAACTCCTTGGCATGCTGGGCACGCTCCTGCTCGATGCGCGTCAGGGCAGCCAGCTTCTCGGCCTCCAGCTCGGAGCGAAGCTGCTGTTCCTGCTTCTGCAGGATTTCCTGGTGGGCCAACTGAAAGTCAACCAACTGATCGCTCTTGGCTCTGTGCGTGCAAAACGGATTCGATATGCGGAAGTAGTGGGAGCCACCGATGACCAAACGATCGCCATGGAACAGCTGTCGTCTCTCCGCCACCAGCTCGCCATTCACATAGGTCTCAAAGTCCTCGCTTCCTGGAAGCAAATACAGTTTGCCACCGCGCTCGTGCTCGATACAACAATGCTGTAGCGCCACCAGAGGACCATCCAATACGATGTCCGGCTGGGTGTTGTCCGATCCCGGCAGACGCCCGCGTCCTATGCGCACCAGACCAGGGGGCAACAGATAGAACAGCGTTCCACTTAGTATGGGATCCGCTGTAAGATTGACCAGGCACGCCTGCTTCTGATCGGCAGTCAGCTCCAAAGCCAGACCTTTACGCCTGAGCAAACGCAGCTCGGACTTGCGTTGATCCTCGGCATCGCGCAGCTTCTCCATCCAGGATTTCTGGGCTCGACTCAGCTCCCTTTCGCGTTCGGCCAACTGCTGGCGCAGCCCCTCCACCTCCGTGTCATCCACAGAGGTCTCAATGATGATCTTTCGGGGAGACGGGTTGCTGTTAGTCCCCGAGAGGCGTCGCTGTCTCTCGTATTCGTTCATCAGGGACTTCAGGCGTTCCAGATCTGATCGCAGGTCCCTGATGATCTTGTCTTGTGGGGACTCGTTCACCTTTACGCGATTAACGATGGACCGCGCCTTGCAGGCGTAGCGCAGGGTGGCCAATGTCTCCTCCGCGTGCATGCTGGCGGGTGAGATGGTGGCCAGCATAACGGTCTTTGAATTGCCGCCAAGATTTTCCTGGAACGAGAAAGCAATGGATATTTTAATGCCTGGCATTTTGATGTAAAAAAATCGAATTTTTGATGTAAATTTCAGAGTGACTTGGGTTTAATTCGAGTTTAAATTGATAAGAAAAGTCGGGATTGAAAAAACCCCCCTTCCCAAAGATTTATTGCTTTTGTTTTTCTTATCAAAAACTCAAAAGGACGGAATAACAAAGACAATTAAGGTTGAACCAGAAAAGAATGGACACTCAAGCTTTTGATACCCTTTCATTAGCCAATCAAGATTCCATGTGCATACACTTGATGTGAGATCATCTTTTGTCGATTTTATTACATTTTTGCATATAATGATGGCATTCCACGGTTAATATACCCTTGAGTTCCCCTCTACGCGTACAGGGTACTTTAACGTAAACATTAAGCTCTGGTCACTGGAGAGCCTGGCCCCCCACCACCCAACAGATGCTTGGAAATCTTAAGTAATGAAAAATAGACACAAACAAACCTTCGAGTGCACACTTGTGAATACAAACATACACATACACACATATATGTACATAAATGCTAATGTATATGTACATAATCAAGAAAAGATAATGACTGTCAGTGATAAGGCTTCGGACAGTTTGCGGCATTCTAACAAACCAAACCTTAAACTACCGTTTGCAAAGACAACCCCACCCGCCCAATGATAATGATCATTAACGTTGAACCGTTATCAGTAAGTGCAATGAACAGAAAGAGATAGCCCCCTAGTTTAGTTATTGTGCCAACTAAATATACACACATACATAAAATACATATACATACATTTGTTTGCATAGTTCGGTAAGGCGATATGAATACGTATGTATGTATATCTATTTAGTACGCATCTTTGGCTGTATGAGTGTGCGTGTGTGGGATGTGTAAAAGACACTTGTTTGATTAAGCAGGTCAGCACCGAGCAGGAGCATAGTGAGAGCAACAGACAGAGAGGGAGAGCGAAAGAGCAGAACAAACGGTAAAGGTATTTAATATAACAGGTAAGGCAATCCGATATATGCTCGTGCATATTCCCGCTGCTTGACACCAAGAGAGAGCAAGAGACAGCTAGAGAGAGTGTGGGTGGACCGTCAAGCGGCGTTTCCACACCTTTCCATATTGCATACCTTGGGCAAAAGCTGTTTACAAAAACTGCGCAGCAGCAGCGGGCGTAGGAGTAGCTAATTGAGCACGAACAGTGGTTCCACCTTATTAATATGCTAACAGTTTAGTTAAACCATATAGTATACTCGGAATATTGGCGATATCACACAGAGGCTGGCCCTTGAAACTCCCTCCGTTCACCGCAAATTCAATCAATGAATTTTTCGAAATCAAAGTTAGTCATCCACGTACCAAAGCGTACCATATAATCAAATTTGGCGACTAAATATAGGTTTTGTATATACGCCCACCTTTAGAAATGTATCACGATCCCCAGACACTGACCAGATTTCATGAATACCAAAGTCTTAAACCACAAAAACATGCTAATACGTGGTACGTATTATAACGAAAAACAACAAACATCTTAATTGAAACCGGCTAAAGTGACGTAGGTACCTATTAACACTAAAATTTAAGCAAATTTACAAACAAATGTTCACCGACTGAAAAATGCAACATACAGATTACTTTTTGAAGGCTCCCGACAGCCAAAGTATTATATGTTAATTAATAAAAATAATTAAAAACGAGATTGACTTTTGTTTTGAATGATTTTAACCCCATTTGATGAAATACAAAAAACACCTGGCTGACACAGCAAAAATTTTAAAAGACACCGCTTGGCAACCGAATTTCTTCCGATAAATAAGGCTTTCCAAAGCGCATGGCAGGCATACAGTCTAGACGGTGATTAGCAAAACCTAAAAGAGATGTATTCAATACACCGGCTTAACAGCCGTTTGAGATTCATCTCATGACTACAATTTTTCGTCAGCTTTTGTGGTATTAGCAATTCGTTGCTAATAAGAAAAACTTCCAACATTAACGATATTCATGCCCTAAGACAATTAACATTTATTAAAGATTTTTTAAACTAAAGCCGAGTGAATCATATGGAAATTGGTTTCAGAGCTGAAACAAACGTTGTGTACCACGGTATCTCATGAGCGCGCCTGTACTTAGTGGCGAGAGAGAGCCACTACACACATGTAGTATGTATATTTGGGGGAGACTGCACATGCTAGCAGGAGGAGAGAGCGGGACAGAAGAACAGCGAAGCTTCAACAAAGCACGAGACGCGAAAACACAACAACACACATACACAGAAAAACAACAACCAGTCAGAGCATAAACTTTGGCAAGCCAAGGCTTGTATACCCTTTGCGTTGAATTTTAACTGTCAATTAATGCCAATTTCTTTTATATTTTCCTTGTTTTTTAGGTGCAGGAATGCTCTTCTAGAGGCAAACAGCTCATGGGGAGAGCATTAAATGCTGCAGTTGGGTTTTCCGAATAATAAAATGTGAACACATCGAACAGCTCACAAATTCTATAATACCCTCTCTTAAAAGTGTGCGCACACGCTACGCACGCAAAAGCGAGACACGAAGTCGTCGGCAAAACAAGCCACGAGCCCGAGCCGCTACAAAAATGCAGTAATTCTGGCACTCGGCTCTCAGTTTCAGCCGAGACTGCCACAAGAAAACATCGAAACCCGATGAAATTTCGTAGAAAACTGCATTAAGTTCAATGCAAATGTAAAAAACTGGCTCATACCTTGACGGGGTATTCGACACAGACAAACACAAGCAAACAAAAAAGTGCATAAATACGCGTATTTAACAAAGACATTGCAAAAACAAAGTGATTCAAACAGAGTTCATTGCTCGCAAGAGAACCTCAAAAGAGACAGAGAGAGAGACCAACAGTGAAACGACCTCGCACAACGGGCGCCAATAGAGAGAAGGAGAAAGACGAAAATTCCGTTTACCACCCACCCTAGAGAAGGCGCAAGGAAAACCTTTTAGACACCTTTCCATTATGGACGTTTGGGGCTTTTGTGTCAGCGATTCGACCATGTCGTATGGCGGGTCCATGCGCAGCGGCTATTACCGCGACTACGAGCAGTTCCCGTATGGCACACTGGAGTCGTCCAGCACAGCATCCTCCTATGCCGTCAAGGATTCCTACAGTCGCGTCCAAGGTAATTATCATTCAGAGCTTTTCGTCAGCCACCGCTGCATAACAGACTGAGAGACAGAGAGAGAGCAAAAAAAAAACATGTTGAAAAGCAACAACAAAAAGAAGAAAACCAGCCCCCCATTTTATTGCGTGTATTGTGTGTTGTTTTTGTGAGAATTTATAAATAGACAGCCTGATTTTATGCCCATGTATGCGTTGTCCGTGAGAGTTTACTATTAAGTGTGTGTGTGTGTATGTAGGGGAACACGCCTTAAAATTTTGCGCATAAACACAGGGTATCCATTGAAAACATTCGCTTATCAGTATTTCCTCTCATAAGGCGCTGTTTGTATACCCTTGAAGAAGGGGCGACTAGAACCGTCGAAAATTCCCTGAAAATCACGTGCAAAAAGATATTGGGGGAATCCAGTTGTTACAGAAAACTTCGCGCATTAAAATCTCACGTAGACAGGTCCAAAAGATTTCCGGTATGCCAAAATTAAAACGTAGTTAGAGATATCGTAACAAAAGATACCTACGTACACCTGCATATGACTCTTAAAAGGTGTTTCAACTCCCCGTATGGAGGTCACTGAAGTCCATTCAGTGTATATCCGCTTCTGCATACACAAAGAATGCTAATTTGAAAGATAGACAACAACACGAGACTGTACCTCTCTTTGGTTGAGACTGACTCACAACAACAGCAAAACTTAAGCAGGTGGTCGCTCCGTTTTTGGATATAAAGACAAATAAAGCAAAGTAAAAGGTTCAGCTGTATTTGTGTGAAAAACTGAGGCGCAATTGTATAACTAAGGTGTTCGAGAAGGTAGGAGTGGGAAGGAGTGCTGCCTGCTGATTTTGTTGTCTGTACAATCATCATATGACTAATTATGCCAATTGCCACAACATCCAGTGCAAGATTACCTCAGAGTTGGACAATTCCTGATAGAACACGGGCAAGGTCGCTTATCAGATATGGCTGGCGGCTGGTGGTTTATAAATAGCATATCCGTGCGGCTTTGCTTTAATCAATGAGAACCATTTAGTTCTGACACACTCTCAATTGAGCAATCAAAACCCTCTGCATGTCTGTGTGTGTGTGTGTGTCACAGGGTCATCTGGCATTTTGAGATTGAAGCAGCGCTGCTTTGACTACACCATCTACGTCACGTCGGCAATCAGCTGGCGGCCCGAAAGGGCGCGAGGGTCGGCAGCACGTAGGCCAAAAAGTGGTAGGGGGAAAGAAGAGAAAAAAAAGAAGAGTGGGCAGAAAGAATGAAAGAGAGTGAGTGTTGGAGTGCGTGAGAGAAAGTCCACTTGGTGGCCTTGCCCAAGGTGTAGTTATGTAAGGTGAGGGATTTTCTGTCCTAATTAACTGCCATCTATTATTCCTTTATTAACCCATGGTTTACCCACTCTCTTATTTACAGAGAAATTCAAGCAAACCAAATCAGAGAAACAGCTGCGCAAGGACTGCCCGTTCTGCAAGGAGCACAAGAAGCGGCCACTCATCAATTACATGCGTAAGCGCCAGCAGAGAAAGCACCATGACAGCATCTGTGAGGATGAGGAGGAGATGCATGAGCATGAGCACGAGCACGAGGATGAGGGGGTGCAGCAGCAGCAGCAGACCCCAACGCTGGCGTCAGTCCTGCCCACGCAGCAGAGCTGCAAGGTGTGAGCGTCACCGGGAGAGATACAAGAGAGTGGGAGAGAGCGAGACAACTACACAGTACAGACAGATACGACATAAAAAGCCAAACAACAACAACAATTGCAATTCGCAATGCCATATATATAACTGTAAAAAGGAATGAGCAAAGGCAACAACAAAGGCAATGGCGACTGGGCAAGCGACGAGAGAGCAAGCGAGACAACTATAATATTCAAAATGCAACTGTACCCTTCCCACAGTGGCGCTCAAGCATTTCCGCGTCTGATGACGATGACCGACACACACAAATACACTACCATTTACAAATGAAAACAAGCCCGAGAAAAAAACTTGATACCAATTTACAAGACCGTTTACACTTATTATTATGCCCCCATACTCTTCTTCTTATATAACATTTTTTTTTTACAAAACTACAAAAAAAAAAGAAAAGGAAAAACAACCAAAAACCTGCCTGCCTGCCCCCCCGCTGTGACGTGAAAAAAGTGTGAAAAAAATACAATAGACATTATTACATAACAAGGGAAGCAAAAAAGATGTTACCAGAAAACCAGAAGAAAAAAACAACCAGATAATTTTCTATTTTGCGTACACGAGACTGAAGTAGAAAATGTTTAAGCAACAGATAAAAATTTGTGTTTAGTTTTTCCTATATTTTCCCCAAATTGGATCAGTTACAGGAATTATCTACGCGTGTAGCTATAGCTATATATATTTAGATAACCAACAAACAAAAAATCGGAAGAAAAAGAAATGCTTCATTGGCGCCATTTATACGAGTATATATGCTTTGGACCCCCGACTTTTTATTATATCCTTGTCTATATTAGACATTCCTATGTATTTATTGTAAAAAGAACAAAACCAAACTGATCATTGCACAGTTTTTTTTTGGGTCAAAATATATTAGACATATATTAATTAGTGTTGAGAATGTTTCAGAAAGTTTATGCCAAGTTAAATAATGCCTTTTTGTTATTACAACAAGTACCGAAAAGAATAAACTTACAAAGCAAATATATAATATATGTTATTTCAAGTTCAGAACCCCAAAAAATACTGTGCAAAACAAAAGACGGAAAAACGAAAAAAACCATTAAACATTTTGCATTATTCGGTTTAAGAGTAATTATTGATTTTTGAAGAATTTGCTTGCGGGTACTGAGAAAATTTTCAATTTACAAAAAATGTTATATATCATATATATTATATATTAATGTTTAATTTAAAAGATATACTATATTTAAACAATAAAAACAAAACATACAAAAATTATATAAAATATGAAAGTTGTTGGTTGTATTTTATGGAAATTATGGAGAGATTTCTACCGAAGGGAACTCTGGATAGAACCAGTTTAAAGGGTTTACCTTCTGGGAGATGAAACTGGGTATAGTAGAATGAAATCGTATAAAACGTAAACCATTTATAAGGTGAAAGAACGACTAATCATAGAAATGTCTCAGAAATTCTTCATGAAAGGTTTCCCTCAAACCAGTTTCAACATGATTCTACAAATCCTATCTAGTTCCTAGTTTCTGTCTGTTACATTGAGGTAGGTTCCCATTTAAACTGGTTCAAAAAAATCTTTCCCCTAATTGCTTAAATAAATCTTTACGGAAATCTTTCCGTCTCGCACCAGTTTGCTAATTGAGGTTAATCTTTTGGAGACGAATACGAAGTCACCAAACGGACCCTCACATCCAATAAAAAGTTAAATAGAAAATCAAGAAATTATATTATGGCTAAGGTCAGGTATGTGTGTGCTCGTAAATATCCAACCCTGAGACAGTAATATGACCCAGAAAAATAAGGATATCCTTGACTTGACCTGGAACTTGACCATGTCCAAGAGGGAGAGTGTGTCTTCCTGCAAAATCTGCCCCAAATATAACCTCAATTAAGTTAAATCCCGACTCAAGTGGCTTCAATTGAATTAGAGCAACACGAAAGAGCAGATGAGCTCAGAGCCTAACCGCACTCCAAGTACAAACACAAACAAACAACAAAAAATTGCTTGCATATTTAAATTGATCTTTCTCCTACGGCCCCGCCCGGGTGATCAAATTAATGAAATGCCACAACAGCACGCTATAGGAATACGAGTGTAAATAGTATGTATGTATGTACTATATGTATATGCACAGGGGGAGGGGAGGGGAGTACGAATATAATTTACGGGTAGAGCGCGGTTAAGCATTGAGAAAAACAACACATGGCAGGCTGGCAGGCGGGAAGCCATAAATGCAATTTGTTTATACAATGAATTTGATTCATTTTAAATTCAATGTTAACTAGTTTTTCCAGAATGAGAATGTTGGGGGGTAAATAGCAGGTGGAATGGTTGAATATACACAACGTATTATTATTATAAGCAAGAGCTCTGCTCTAGTATTAAAATTATTATTTTTTGTGTGCGCGGAAACTGGAACCGAAACGACACGTTCTATTATGTAATGCAAACGTGATAAAGGGGTGGAATTTTTATGCCGAATTTTTAGGTATAGCTAAAAATATAAACCTACAAAAAGGGGCGATATTGCACATAAAAAAAGATAAGAAAAAGGAATATCATTCATATTTATAGTTTCCATAAAAACTAGGAAAAACCATGTCTCAAAAAATACTTTAATAACCCATGGATATCTGACACGATAAGTATTTAGAAATTCCGATCTAGCTTAGGTATACAACAATTTTATAAAAACTTTCGGTCTGCTTACAATACGTACTATTTTCCTATATAAAATTCGTTTAAAATACTGCAATAATATGATAAATGCTACGAATGATCAAGTTTTAAACCATAAAACTCTCTGTTTTCTTCATCTTAAACCTGTTAACCCCCTTATTTAACTTTCTTTTCAGCCTAGTACCTATCTTTTGAACTCCATTTCCCTCTCACTTAATACTAGCCCCAATTTTGATGACTTAACAAGCACCAGACGACGACAACCTGCTTCCCCATCCATAGTTTTTTTTGTTATTGTTTTATTTTTCGTTCAATTAGCAACACAAATTAGACCATAACATTTGGGGGGATGCTTAAAGGCAAAAGCTTCTCAGGCAGTAATATTATTGCTCTTTGGGGTGTATCGTCACGCCAGCTGCCAGTCGCCAAATTAGCATTCATTTGTGGAGCATTCAACGTGGCTGATTTGAAAAGGTTTAGAGCCGCCACGAGTGTGTTGCTAATACTATAAAGTGACGTAGCACTCGGCCAGGTGGCACGCTTCAAGAGAACATTAAGAAATGTCATCGTTCCACAGTCCACATGGTTTCTGTAGATATTTCTGGAAGCCCACAATCCCCTGATAATACCAATTTTTGTGGCCTGGGAATCGTAGAATCGTTCACCGGATATATGTATGCATTGCGGTTTTCTAGGGTTTTCTTTTGCACTCGACACGAAAGCAAAAGTTGGCTTTTCGACATTTACTTATTAAGAATTCCAACTTGGGGTACAGTCAGTGCAGTTCCAAAGTTGAATCAGTGATGTGAAGGTTACAAAGAGTCGGCGAAAACATTTCTAATAAATTTGCATACACAAAAACACAAAAAAATCGCATGGTATAGAAGGAAAGAGCCTTCAAACTATTTAAATTTTACAAAGTTCGTTTGGAAACTTGTGTAAATCTGCTGGAAATTATTTCTTTCAATTGTTTACAAAATGATGAAACGTTTGCTGAATAAACTGAAAAATGCTTCACAAGGAAGCACCCTAAAAGGTGAATAAAGGATAAAGAATACTTAGAAGAAGATAAAACATATTTGGGTTAGGAAAACTACTCTAAAAACCCCATTTGGAACTCTCTTTTAAGCATCATAGAATTACCTTCAAATATAATAGCCATAATCACACTTAACCTCATTAAATTTCGATTTGTCGAGTGTTTAAATGTCAGCAAATCCTATTATTAGCTTGGTTAATGGCTCTTTAATTAGGGGAATACCTATAATTCCCTGAAACTGTATCTATTTGTACCTGAACTTGTGTTAATGTCAGGGAAATTTACCAAAACTCTTAGAAGAGGTCAGAAAATCCTACCTTATCTTAGGAAAACCCAACCTACCTGACACATATCCCGATGTATCTTTCAACAATATACCTGTAGTACGATTTCTCTGGTATATATATGATATAAAGATACGGTACTTTCCCATTTACAAAACGAGTTTCCAACTAAAAACCTGTCTAAACCACTCGAAGATTTGTTAAGCTTTTCATTTACTAAATTGGGGCGTGGTCACATCACAAGTTTTAACTACGTTTTCCACACAGGTGCTAGATTTCTCATAGCGTATACGTGCGGCCTGTCTTGTAATACTCTACTTTACAATATTATTTACTTGTTAATTGATTCATAACATAATCATGAGTCTTGACCTTAAGCAATGCCCCCACGAATGATCTCATATTCAAAAGTGTTATCGCCAGCGTTTTTTCCCTTTTTTCAAGATGAGTGTTCTATTTGTTTCTAGGAGAGGTTTGTAAAACAGAAAAGGTAGGGTTTTCGATGGAAAACTTAAAGTAGATTGTATATACTTTTGGATTATTTATTGTGTTATAGTTTTGTTAGTCCGTTTCCATGTAAATGAGTACTTAAATTTTGAAAAGATCCTTCTTTGAAGCATAAATATTGTATAGAAGCCGAAAACTTGACTATAGAATCATTTCTAAAAGAACTTTCAATGGTAAAACCTATCCAGCGCCTTAATCTTTAACAATCGAAAAGTTGCGCGTCATGCAGAAGCGCCCATCGGTTGGAAAGGCTGCCTTTGTGCCTAGTATCTGCGCAATACCAACTTCGTCTTGGTATTCCCTGGCATAGGCATTCTTTTAATGCTAATTTGATCAGATCGGAATGACTATATCATATATCTTACACTAACAGTGTAAACAATGAACTTTCAAGGCCATTTTCAGTCCCCAAGTTACCCCTTTTATTAGTTCCTCCCTTTGGGCAAGTTAATTAATCTTTATTGCCCTCATATCAACTGTATCTTTATAAATTATTCACACTAATAACTTTGTTGTACAAATTGTTATTGCAGCGCACAAGGATGGCAAGAGATTGGGCACGAAAGGCACTTGCAAGTGCGAGCCAACGGCCTGTAAATGTGGCAAGAGGCGACAGCAGCAGCAGCAGCAACAACTGAAATTATTGTTGTCCCAACTCCGAAGACGCGATAACTTATCAAGTGTTATATTATTTTAGTACTGCCCCGAACAGCAACAAATAAAAACAAAAGGAACGCACACACACACTTTATCTACGAAAGTATTTTTAACTGAAACGATAGGAGTGATAGGAAAAGTACTCCAAAAGATATTGCGTCTAGAAAGGGGATAGACCAAAATATCAGAAGTCTAATCGTGGAGGGACAATGCGGAAGGTCGCTCCGCTTGAGGAGCAGCGCCTCCAGAGGAGGATTGCACAACACGACAACACGAGGGGATTAAACCATTGAGAGTAAGAGGGCCACTAGCCACTGCCCACAAGTGCCTACGGACGCCAGTTTAAAGCCAAAACATGTGAGGAGAGCCCTGCACTACTGTAGCTTTCCTTGGGGATCGGATCGGTGGATCGATGGGGACTCGACTCTAGGGTACAATAACACTTCTGGGAACTGGTTGCGACAAGTTCTTGTCTGGTGATTGCCAGCCCTTCAATCAAGTGCCTTTCACTACAAAATAGTATGAAAAACATTTGCAATTACACATTGAATCATGGGAATTGATTATTAATTACGTCGTATATTAATGCGTGATAAATGCGACATCTTGTGGTCTTGTGTAAGCCTCCAATAGATAGAGTGCTATTCTGGGAAGGCCCCTATCTGGCGGCTACTTGGTTATCGAAATTGTTAAGAAAGGTTCGAATATATATATTGATTTTATTCCGCAAGACTGTTCTACGATTGTAGGCCATGGGTTGTAATAGTCTATGGATTATATGCTCAGAATATATTTAAATATGAGAGAGACAAAAAACTATAGTTTAACTGAATTATAGACCCGCAAAATTACTTAAAGGAACTTAAATCTATTATCTATTTGCCACTTGAGAGATAAATCTTTAAAAAACAAATTTCTATTCCATCTATTACTAAATATAAAAGATAAATCCATATAAAACCCAAACAGAATACGAAATAAGACACCTCAAATTCCCCCCTCTAGTCCCATGACTATTTTACAAGACTCCGCCATATGGTGGTAACTGATATTAAAAGGTTTTATAGCCAGCCCCTCCCTATAAGTCAAATAAAGATTACATGACCTCATTATATCATAGAACTTTTAAGAGACTTACACAATATCGTAGAACTTTTAAGAGACTTACACACAGAGGCGATAAATGCTTGATACTTAACAGAAAAGCTTTTAGCAGAGCTCTATGAATATCTTTGTATTATAAAATATACTCTTGGAGAGGGTATCATAGAAAGGGATGAGCGTAGGAGATCCCTAACCCGGAAGAAGTATTACAGGCCTCCCATTTGAGATGATTTTAAACCCTTTTGTGACAAAACTGCGTCAAAATGGTTCCGAAAATTATCATAAGATATTCCTGAGATCTATTAGAACCTTCAAAGTACTGAAGTATAAAAACAACTATTTGCCTTAAGCAAAATTCCCCTTCTTTTTCATAGTGTATTTAAAGCCCTTAGCTACAAATTTTAAATTTGTATCTGCCAGAATTTTCCTGGAATACACGTGCCCCCCTATTTTGCATCAGGCCATAAGTGTTATAAGCAAATAGAAAAGCCAAGGTATACGATTGAATAGATATGATAAGAAGCTCCTCGAATCACACTATTGATTGGAAACACGGTCGTTGGGGAGGTCTTTGATACGCTTCGGCTTAAAGGCCGCGATAAAAAGGCTTCATTTGTGTTGAATTTTGATAAAGAATTGGAAAAAGAAATATTGAAAAGTAGGTCTTAATTATATGATAAAATATGGAAATAGAATAAAGAGAGAAATGGAGGCAAAGAAAAAGAATAAACGAGGAAATATTGGAAGAATTCCCATTATTTTTAGGAAAACGAATAAACCTAAAAGGTATTCCGCATAAATAAATAATAATGAAGGGAATCCAACAGGTAATTCTCATTATAATAGAGAAAAATCAATACAAAACGAATGAATCCAACGAGAAATCAAGCTCCAACAGTAGAATGTGAAAGGTATTTGGATTATCTTTGAGATCACCATGATCTAATGCCAATCTAATCTGCCTCTCCTCTCTTGCCATAGAAGTCTCTGGTAAAATTCTCTATTTTTTCAAGTTATTAGCATACAACTTAATTGTCAAAACAAACATTAAAATGTCACAAAAACGTAATCCCCCAAAAGAAGACCAGACATTATAAAGATGTGGCAAAGTACAAAAGCGCGTGTGGCAAAAAGACAAGAAAAACGACAGAGACGATTATCACGAGATCATGTTTGCAGAGAGACAAAAGCCAGAGAAAGAGATCTCATCGCCTTCGCTCTTCTCTCTCCAGATCAAATACATCACGAGATCCACAATCATATTTGTAGAGCGATAGCCGATTGAGTTTATGCCAATACTCGTGTGTTTGTTGGGGAAAAACAGTTTGTTGGAAAGTTTTTCTGGGTTGGAGGTCGACACCCCACACGCCCGCTCTTGCTTTCAGCAGCTCTGATTACTTTTCCGGGTAATCGCGGGCTATGGCTATGGGCTAATCAAAGCGAAAGTGTTGATAATCATTGTAGAGGCGATGGCAACACAAAATGGAAACTATCGGCGGCTAAAAGAAGGCACTTCTTCAAGGCAATAGCCCCCATCCTTGCGTCTAAAAAGTAGTCCAAATTGATAACCCAATTGATAACAAATGAAGCAATCGAAAGTTGCACCCATTTGGGCCACTGCTACTCACCCTCAATAGCCAGGTGAGAACGCTCTCCCTATACGGAACAAATGTGCTGGGCGTCGAGGGTCCATTGCCGCCTCCTCCGCCGCCCGCTTTGCGACCATCTGCCAGGGCGGCAATGACTTTTCCCAGTGTCAGGAGGCTCTTGTTGATGCAAACGCCCTCGCGTATCCTCTCGCCATTCGATCCCGAGACACTGATGCGTTCGCTGCCAGCCAGATCCACGAGACTGATCTTGCTCCTGCGCGTTTGTCTCAGAGAGGCTGTGCTCCCGAAATCCGTATCCGAGGACTGGCCATCGTCGCTGGAGAGATCGGTGATGTTCAGCACAATGTTGAAGATCGAGTGGGAGCGTGAGCTCTTGTCGTTCATGGCCGTGGAGGCGGTGGCCCGCTGGGAATTGCCCACCGCTAGCCAGTTGCGTAGCGCTGAATACGAGTCCACCGAGTGGGCACTCAGGTCCACGACATATGGTCCGAAAATGGGATGCTCTCGCACTTTTAGAGCCGGTCGCTGCTGCTGTTGCCCAGGCGTGGAGTCAACCGCAGAGGACGTTGCATGCTGCACACTCAACAGATCGTGGATCTTTTCGTTGTAGATCTCAAAATAGCTGACTTCCACTTCCACCTGGAGCTGCTGTTCCGCCTTGACGGCCTCTATTCTGCGGAACAGCTCGTGGCAAAAGCGTGGAATAATCCCAGCCTCATCATGTGGTGGTCCCCCATCTAAGGCGGCATCATCTAGAGCCTCTATGCCCATCATACTGTAGGATTTGCCGGATCCCGTCTGTCCGTAGGCAAACAGACAGGCATTGTAGCCCTCGAAGGCTGTATGTATCAGTGGACCGGCGGTGCCCTCAAAGACTTTCGCCTGGCCGGCATAGTGCTTCTTCTGCGGATCGCAGGAATAGTAGACTTGATCGTAGCTGAAGAAGTGGGTCACACCTGCAGTGGCATCGGCACTGCTGCCCGCCTGAACGGTGAGCTCATTGTTGTTGCCATGGACCTGTACCACATTCGTGACCTTCTGGAGATTGCATTCCTGGGCATTCAGGGGGCGCACACGAACGGCCACAATCATGTTGCTCTCCTCGGAGACGCTGTGAAAGGAGTCCGTCATCACGGCGTCCTTGTCTTTCGGTTTACTCAAGCTAGATTTTGCAGTCGGGGTTTTCATCCTCCCTGCCATGGGTCTATAAAGAGAGGACGGGGTGTAGCAGGCATTCAAGGCTGTGGACTTTAGCTTATACTGCGGGGATTTCACCGAATTGGTGAAGGCCGTGTTCAGGAGCTGCTTCTCCTCGCTACCCTGCCATGACGTCTTTGTCAAGACTTTTCTTCGCAATCCTCCGCTGGCATCTGACGCCGGCGTCGATTTTTGGGCAATGCTGCCGCTACCACGGGTTTGAAATTGCTGGATGCGTTGCCGCACTGGCGTGCTCTTGTTGCTCATCTTTTAATTATTTATTTATTATTATTAATATTAATAAACAATGGAAATGCAAAAATTTTCAAATTAAAGCGCGGCGTCGTTTGTTGATAAATTTTCATTCCTAGTGACGTGACACAGTCGATAGCACACAGGGTTGCTTGGATAGAAACATGTGTGGCGAAAAGGTCTGGCAGCGCTGTCCGCTCACGTTAGAGATGGGCTGGAATACTGTTGATACTTGTAGCACTTTTAATTAATCAATAATTGTTTTAATATGTATACTAATGCATTTCATTTGAAACAGAATGCTAAGTTAATTTATATTTTACATTTGCAAGTTTGGTAATATCATCCCCCCACCCCTGATACTATCGTTGCCCTTGAATTGAATTCATCGGTAACAGCGATAACAGCGGACGGACGAATACGTAGACAAAAGTAAATATTGTTCAAAATAAGTAAATAAATGTGCATTGTTGGCTGCATATGTCAATGATACTAAAACGAAACTAAACCAATCGTGCTACACTTTGGTTGTAAATATAATTGCATTAGTTTGGCGCAACAGCTGATCATCGATAAATCTAAGACTGCATTTGTTGTTAAAAATTTTCTTGTTTTCCCACTTCCCCAGCCCATATAAATACGTGTATTTAAGCAGCAGGTTTTGCATTAATTGTAAAACAGTGCCGGCGCGTGCAACCACACAAACCAGATCTCCAATCAAATCATCACCAGAACCGCAGCAGCCAGTCAGCCACCAGCCCCAGAAATCAACGAACGCCAGGCAGCCATTCCAGAAATGTCTCAACAACCTGTTGCTTTCCTGACCCGCCGCGAAACCTTTAGCGCCTGCCATCGCCTGCATAGGTGACGATCCCCAACCAATGAATCAAATCAATTCAGTTGATTCAATTATATTTTGCCGCAGCAATTTAGTTCAATTTATTGACTCGTTCGTCCGCTTTCCGTTCCCCTTTTCGCAGCCCCCAATTAACCGATGCCGAGAATCTGGAAGTGTTTGGCAAATGCAATAATTTCAATGGCCATGGCCACAACTACACAGGTAAGAGACAGTCCAACAACAGCACAAATGCATTCCATTTTAGAGCATGATTAGTTTGCAAATTGACATCGTATCGATATCGCACAACAACTGGCTTTAATCAGATATAACCCAGTGAGTGCTGGTAATATGAGACTCAACACGACACAAAAAAATGTTTAACCATAGAAAACCTTGGCCAGCAATCTCGCTTATCAAAACCAGAATTCAAGTTCAACGCTCAGAGGGGCATAAAAATGGTATTATTAGACAGGGGGTAATAGATAATGAATGTGGTTGGGGGAGATCAGGGTTTTATTGCTAGTTTGGGATAAGGATTGGCAATGTTCATAGGAGAATATAGGAATCAGGGCTTCAGATGTTTAGGCAAAAGTACTCTCAATTAATCTCCTCCCCCTTTCCTACCTCTTTCAGTGGAGATAACCGTTCGTGGACCCATCGATCAACGCACTGGAATGGTTCTAAACATAACCGAGCTCAAGGATGCCATTGAGACGGTCATAATGAAGAAACTAGATCACAAGAATCTCGACAAAGATGTGGAATACTTTGCCAAGACAGTAAATTATATCAGTATAATCAAACCCAAAACAAATAGTAATGATTATATATCCCCCTTCCATGTAGCCCAGTACCACAGAGAATCTAGCCGTCTACATTTGGAACAACATACGGCTGCAGCTGAAGAAACCCGAACTGCTGTACGAGGTGAAAATCCATGAGACACCAAAGAATATAATTAGTTATCGCGGACCCTATGCACTCAATGGCATTTATAATCCCATAAATAAGCGCATTGCCCATGATTCCTGCACCAATATATCATCTGATTCGGATTAGAGAAGAGAGAGGTATGTGACCTTAGCCTGACGAATTTTATTTTGGACCCTAATGCTCAGTGAAACACACGAAAACACGCACACACTTAAACTCATGCAAAAGAAAGACATTTAGTTTCATACGAAGTTATACGAATTACAAAGTATATAGCAATAGATCTTTTTTATATATTTTATGAAATTATTCAAGCATTATCCAATAAATTATAAAGCAATACATTGTGAGCGATGTTCGTCAATCATTTATTAACATAACTACATTATATATATACTATAATCTATGTATAATTATTATCATATTGTCTTAGGTTTAATGCTCTATATGGCAGGCTATACTTTTTTGGTTTTCTATGTCCATAATTGGTTGTTTTTTGTTTTTGTTTTGTGTTGAGCAGGCTAAAAGGCGTTTAATTTTAGGCATTCCTTAAGCTCCTTTCAGCACTAGTTTATATCACGTTGCGTACTTGTTTTAGTTTGTCTATTCAACTTTTTTGTGGAGAAAGCTCCTCCTAGTCCCCTGAAATCTTGTTCAATCCGTGCCTGTAGTCGTGATCCGGCCGCTGCAGATATAGCCTGCAGTAGTTAAGCCAATCTTTTGTATCTGTGGGATTCAGGCAAATGGCATTTTGAAATCATATTGTCTTTGCATCGGATTAGTCGTGTGTGTTAGTAAGGGTTTAGCTAAGGGATTAGTAGCGGGTTAGAAGACTACAAAATCAGGTACGGCAAAATGGGACAAAATTAGGAACCCTCTTTCTCTGGAAGTCTTTGGGATGGATTTATAAAACACATATCACAGTCTTGTATTTTGGATACAGGAAAAAAACACACATACAATCTGGAAACTGAAACTCTTCTTGGGTTAAGGGCTTAAGCGGAATATCGTACGTGTTCTTTGGTTTGCTTTTTTTTGGATATGTCTTTGCATTCTATAACAATTCTACAATCCTATGTTTGGTTTTTTGCACAACAACAAACCTTAAGGCTTTAACAGACTTTTTGCTCCTCGCAATACAACCAACTGTCCTCTTCAACCGATCCGTATGCTACTATATCTAATAAAAACTGTGCGCTACAATTACATAGACATATATCTGCCTATTGTTTAACAATATTACGTTGTTTAAAGCATATTTCCACTCTAGTTTTTGGTTTGGTCATTTGTTTGTCGTTTTTTTTTGTTTTTGCGGCTCTGCTCTGCTCTCTCCTCAGATGGTGCTGCGTAGAGTCTTACCTGGATTTCGAATGGATATGAATGGTATGCCAAACTCAAACTCATTCTTGGGCCAGTACTTGAGCAAAGGCTGTCTCTGTGGCAGTTCCGATTCCACGTAGAAGTAGGCAAACAGCACGAGCACCGTATAGGCGGCAATGAAGATGAATATATGCCAGAATCCGTGCAGATATGGAAAGTTAATGGACGACCAGGCCTCGCAAAACATACGATCGTTGATCCAGCAGAAGACAGCCACAGCCCAAACGGTTGTCGAACGGATGCCCAAGCGATAGACCCTCTGATCGCTGACTCTGTTGGGGGCAGAATAATGGCATTAGTTGATAAGTAATTGATAACAGACTTCTTTCCACGTTAACTGACGTTTATTTCTTTGAAAACAGTTTGTACGTTTAAGTTTCAGGGGTTTCTGAACTTTGGCAAGAAGATAGGACTTATAAAAGTTGATGTTTAAATGATAATGTGTGCTAAAAACGAAAGTAACAAGTGTAATTCCCACTCCCAACTTTTCTAATCAGCAGAAAATGCAACAATCTAATGACGTCAGCAAATAGTCACATAATAACCATACCTAAAGCTCTGGCTTTGGTTTACAGCTCCAGAGTTCTGAGGCGTTGAAAATCACCTTTTTGAAACGGAATCATGACCTGAAATGTCAGTTCTAGTCATGTATATGACACAAATGGTTTTTCGAACTCTGTTTCTAACAATATACCTGTGTTACCTGTTCGAAACTGATGTAGCCATCCGGGAAGAATACTTTGTAAAGAGTGCCTTGTGCCAAATACTCTAAATTGATCCTTTTACCGCCGACACCATGAAGGACTTTATAAAGAAAAGACGATGACATATACATCAAGAGATCAAACTACACGACAGCCTTTACCGGGGACTGCATATTGATCAACAGATCAGTCAGAAATCTGTAAAACTATCTATATTCTATCTATAAAGTAGTCTAATGTCTATCCCATCCGAAATATACATGTTTCAGGACATGCAGCAGCGCCCATCGGTTGGTTTTGGGAATCAAAACACTTAAGACAGTGAGGAATCTGTGGAATTATTTATATTATTGATCTATTATATACTCTAATCTGTATGTTTGCTAAAATAGGCGTATCTCGCGTTATGCAGCAGCACTTCTCCGTCGAATAACCAAGTATGACACGTAAACACATCTCAAAGTGCTATAATCATAAAAGATACCCCCATAATTCAGTAATAAAGTAATTTTAATCTGTTGAAATCTGTTTTTCGAGGTATACTTAAATAAAGTGCACTGCCTACAAAACAGTAGCCTATCTCTAGGAGATCAATCCATCAAATCCCTTCTTCAACCTTTTATGACAGCTATAAATCCCACAGAGACCTTTGCTCAAACAGTAGTCAATCTTTCATTGTAAAACCCTTCAGTCAGACCATAAGTGGGCCAACTTCAGGCTTATCTGAAACAACACTCGAAAGTCGAGTGGTAAAACTCTAAAACCATTATAATGATTGATTAATCGAAAGAGAGTTTTCCGCGGAAAAGCAGGGAAACGATTACAAACAGTAAGCTGGAAAACAGATTGCCAAACAGAAATAACGAGAAACACATTTCCATTCAGGAAACAGGGAAATCGTTTTGATCGTTTGCTCTTTGACCAGCACCACCCCATGATGACACAAAAAAATATAGTAAAAATCGAGCAAACATGGCGATAAGGTGGAACTAATTTCACAATCGATGTGGGGAGAGAAACAGGCGATTCGATGCGTACACCTGTTCCCAGTTCCCAGTTGTGATATCACAGCACAGCACAGACAATGCCCCACCGATAACTCGGATGACATGACTGATGATAGATAGATGATTTATGGTGGTCTGCTTTCGGGTTCGTTTCGGGGTCAAAGCAAAAGGTGGTTGGTGGTGGGTTGTGTTACCTCTGCAGCTCCCTGTAGAGCATTAGCATGGTCGGCACACCCATGAACATAAGTACAAAGGCATTAACGACTGGCTTCCACCAAGATAACGCCGTGGCAGCAATCGCCGACAGTAGCATGAGCCAACTAAAGGTTTTCCTAAAAGATAACATAAATTTAGGTAATGCAGGAGGTTTTTTGTAGATAGTGAATGTCTTTTGTTACTTACCGATCGTTCTTAACAAACTTTGGATAGTAACGCCTGGGATAGAACAGAGAGAAGGCGGCCATAAAGACCCAGAGTATGGCCAGTTCGTCGAGCAGTTGGCCAATCAAACTCAAAGTGGCATGAAAGTACATTGAACTAAGTCCAACGACGATTAGGAGAAGCCATAACACATGGATGCCAGGGGTCACAAAGCGTCCGTACTCCTTGAACAGCATCATCAAAACGGGGGGGAGTAGGATAAACAGGAAATTGCTAAACTGTAAAAGGGAAAAATAAGTGGTAGATTAGTGATCAATCAAAGGTTTGATCTATATTTCCCAACAAAGAGTTGGAACCCATTCATAATATTTCTCTGTGTACTTTTCTGTGTACTTTCTATCTCTCTATTTCGTACGTGTCATACCGCATTGTCACGTAAATTGCCGAGTTAATTGAATTAAATGCATTTATGTTTGATAATAATTACTTTGTGTGGGCAACAAAGCGAGAAATGAAGCAATTATCACATCTATCTAAAGTAGGGAAAAACATTTACATATTCATGTTCTATTGAAATAATTGATAACGAAATGGGGCTAGAAAAAAGGGGAGAGTCACTCCAGATACGAGAAGTATATCTCTCATATATACATATGTATACATTTTATTACAGCTCTTGACTTTTGAGATTTCATCAAAGAAATTAAAGCCGAGCCGCTTTCTTTTGTTTGGAAATGGAGTGCAGGGCGTGGGGGTCATTCACTTTACTTGTGGCAACTCCATTAAAACAAAGGCCAAAATGCGTTTTAAACAACAGTCCCCCCCCCACACAGTCCCCCTACCCCTCCTCCTACGCTTACTCACAACGAAAATCAATTAAAAGTCTGACCAAACCGACCATTATCGTTAGCCAAACGGAAGGCCCTACAATACCCAAACCCCCAGGCGTGTATCATCATCAGTAATTCCCTTTGGTGTTCTATCATTATCCAAAGTGTCTTCTATATTCCATCGCAAACACAAAAGAATTGATGATAATGCTTGAACATAATATTACGAGTCCATTAAGTGGCTGGGGGGTATAATCGTAATCGTAGAGAGTGCTCTGGATTGATAACCTTTTGGGGGTCAAAGCGAGAATATTGTATAATTATCTCTAAGCAATCAAATCAAGGCAATTGTTTGTGAAATAAGTGCGAAAAGTGTGGGGTTTTAGAGGGCCAAAAACATTAAACTTTTAAATAGAGGTGCGACATTTGGTGCAAATGTACCTAAAGGGGTTCGGTTTTTGTAATTGTTCTTTACTACGTTTTTCTTTGGGGAAGTATTTCCTTTGTGGTAATGAAGTTCCTAAAAACACTACCTATAATTAAAGATATTCCATCTATTCCTCTGTTGATATTAAACCCCTAATTTCCCTAGAAATATTCCACATAAAGGGAAGACTTTTTTCGAACATTTTCGATTGGACTTTTATGGCGTCATAGTTTTCTTCTTTGTTTATGAAAACCCCGGCTCTATGGGGCGATTATTGCTTGATAACAAAGAATAAAAGTGAGTGAGGCGCAGTACCCGGTACCATCCCTTCCCTTCCCCGCTATCAAGTATCATATAGTAGGCCTTTGGCAGTGCGTAGTTTAATGGGGAAATGTAATGGATTCTGAAACCCATAAATATTTAGACTATGACCCGAGCTCCCTGGTACCCGTGCATACCATTCCCTTGAGGTGATAAGAATATAGAAGGTTCCTTGCTTACAAACGTCGCACTGCGAAAAACCCACTTGTGTGTCTCCACACCCCCCTCACAACCCCTGCCAAAGCGTGTCAAACAGCCAGCCTTGTTCTCATTTCCACTTCCGCTTACATGCAAGAAAATGCTGTAGTTTGTTGCTTGGACTTTACACTGCACGCTTAATATCTGTATAATCCTCAGCTGCCTTTTTCCTAATTTCCCTTTCAACCCAATTTAAATGAAAATGAAACTGGGAACAAGACAAATCACCGTTTGCATTGCACCTCTTTCGCACCTGCCGCCATCCTTTTCCTTCTCTCAAGACGAAGCATGGCTAACAGCATCATTACAGTTGCATTACATATGGTCTCGTCTCGCTCTGGCGTGTGGAAAAAGTTCAAGGCCTGGCACAGCGCGTGTTTGAGCGCCCCTGTATGTGTGTGTTTGTGCGTGAGTGTGAGTGCTGGTGTGAGGCAAAATTGCAGCTGCCTTTGTTACAGTAAGGCCGAAGACAGAGGGAGAGAGGGCTAGAGACAGGTGTCGAAGTTGTTGATACCCTTTTTTAAAGATTATTCGATGGTTGTCATCAGATTGCAATCAGTTTTGAGAAGGTTAAGTTTTGTTTGATTATTTTTTTTTAAAACAAAATAGTTTTTTTACACTGTAAGCTGCTTTTCAAACGACTTTTACTACAGAAGATAAATGATATGAAACAGATACCAGAAAATATCTCCATTATTCTTTCTTCTCTGTTGTCAAACCTCTTCTCAAAATCATGCTACCCTTTCTGCAAGAGTTCACACAACAATAACTAGGGCAAAAACACAGACACAACACACGCACACACACACACACACATACATATGTGAGTATATTTATTTACACATAATTTATCTATTATAGGTATATTCAAAATAAATTGCTTATACGCACCGTATTCACAAACTCGGCTATGTTCGATGATATTAAATAATTGCCCTCACACCAATCAACGGGCGAACTTCCTGGTCTGAGATGCTCCCAGGCCATGGCATAAATGTCCAATAAACCGCCACCCCCCACACTGCCCAGCCCTCCACCACCAGCACCACCCATGCTGCTGCCGCTGCCGCTGCCGCTGCTGCTGCTGCTACTGCTTGAGGTCTTTGTCCGAAATTGAAAGAGTTCAGGTTCTTAAATTATTTTAGTTGGCGGCGCCGTTTGCGAATTCGATTTGTTGTGTGTTATTTTCGCTGATTCTTATGCGTGATGAAGGCACTTTTTGAGATCTTTGTTTTTGTTGTTGTTGTCGCTGCAATTCGCATAATTCGCGCAGCACTGCTGTATGTCACTTGCGTTGATTTGTTAATAATTTCGTGAGCTGCATTTATTTTGACGCGCCTGTATTTCGATAATTATATAAGAAACAGTAAATTCTGGTCTAGGGGTTGACCTTCTTCTCTATAAATTTCTCTACAAAATTTATGCTAATGCGGAGTAACGAAACAAAAAATTTGAACTTGAAAAAATACTGCGCGCCAGAACTGACACGAACGAAGAACGAGGGAACAATAACAAATGAAATTGTTTAACCGTCGTCGGAACAGCTGTTGGATTTATGTATCGGTATTAAAAGTGTGTCGATCTATCGTGCACATCTCTTGTAATTCATCTACACTTCAAGTCAAGACGGTAAGACTAGGCTAGATATAAATATGTAATGTAATAAGTAACTTAGAGTCCAATATATTCGCTGCGCTATTTTTGAAGACAATTCGAACCTGCAGGCAGAGCATTTAAAAAATACAAGTATTATCACGCTTTCCACACGTGGCCTCCCAATTGAGGGATTCAACAATCGACTCGTCCCTAGGGCAAACCATACAACTCTTGCAGAGTTAAAATAAGGTATTAAATCAAGAATAATTGAATGGGTAGCGGACCCAAATGTGCGTTTTTTTAATCCTTTCAAATTTAAAACGGCTGATTGGAACGATGTATATAGTCGTGGTTACCGATACAATATTTTGCTATTGCACAAAAGTATCGATATACTCGCAGCAATATTGACAACAGAAATATAGCGTTCCGATAACTTTTTGACGTAGCAACCCTGTGGCCGCATTAATCGCATCGCATTTCTCCAGTTTAATTCTGTATTGAGTTTTGTTTTCATTTCTTTATGAAAAGTTATAACCATTTTCTCATATCCTATAAGATATTGTTGTTAAATTTGTAAAGCCACATTGTGAAATTCCGCACGGAGGCGAAAAGACGGAAGCTACAATGGCATTTCGCCAGTCGGAGCACGAAATGAGCGTCACCTCGCTCGAGTATCTCGACTCGAGTGTCGAGTTGCGATCGCGTACACCGTCGCCGCAAGTGTTTAATCCGCGCAAGCTGCGCTTCGCCGACGATGAATTTGACAAGGACCAGCCGGAGAGCCTGAGTCCGCAGCAGAAGAAGAAGACGGCTGCAGACGTTTCCATGTCACCGCCATGCCAAAAGGTTCGTGCCCTACGCCTGTTCAGCACTCCTGCCACACCGAAGACGATCCTGCAGAAGTCGCAGTGCAGCAATCATCTGTCCGCTGCGGCAGCGGTGGTAAATGCCTCTCGCCGAGAGTCCCTCTTCCGCCCTTCAGAGCGTCCGCGCTGCTTGCCACTGCACAACCGAAGCATGCAGCCACAGGACACCGCCAATGTGAATCCCTTCACACCAGACAGTGAGTTCTCTTGAGAGTCGTCGGAATGTGCATAAATGTATAAACTATGTGTGTGTTTGTTTCAGGTCTCCTGGCCCACAACAAGAAACGGTGTCGCACTCAAGTGGGTATCGAGAATCTCAACGTGAATGCTATTCAAAAGTATTTACTCAGCGACACCTGTGATGATGAGGGTCCCGAGGACGTTAGCGATCCGATGCGCGAGATCCACCAGGCCCCCAAGCGCCTGGCCCTGCACGACACGAACATCAGCCGCTTCAAGCGGGAGTTCATGCAGGTCCGCGTGATCGGTGTGGGGGAGTTCGGGGTGGTCTTTCAGTGTGTGAATCGGCTCGATGGCTGCATCTATGCCATCAAGAAGAGTAAGAAGCCAGTGGCAGGCAGTTCTTTTGAGTAAGTAAATGCGTTTTATGCCCCAACCCTCTGTGCTAATTAGTTGCATTCTCTTCCAGAAAACGTGCCTTGAATGAGGTCTGGGCCCATGCAGTGCTGGGCAAGCACGACAATGTGGTGCGTTATTATTCCGCCTGGGCGGAGGATGATCATATGTTGATACAGAACGAGTTCTGCGACGGCGGCAGTCTGCATGCCCGCATCCAGGATCATTACTTGGGCGAGGCCGAGCTGAAGATTGTTCTGATGCACGTGATCGAGGGCCTGCGCTATATACACTCAAATGATTTGGTCCACATGGACCTGAAGCCCGAGAATATCTTCTCGACAATGAATCCCACTGCCCACAAGCAGGCGGAGGCGCAACCGCAGCAAACCAAAGATGATGATGGCATGGACAGTGTGTATGAGGAGCTGCGGCATGCGGACATCGGTGACCGCACATACAAAATCGGGGATCTGGGCCATGTGACGTCCGTCAAGGAGCCGCATGTGGAGGAGGGCGACTGCCGCTATTTGCCCAAGGAGCTGCTCAAAGACGACTACTCGGATCTGTTCAGGGCGGATATATTCTCGCTGGGCATCACCCTGTTCGAGGCAGCTGGCGGTGGACCACTGCCCAAGAATGGCCCCGACTGGCACAAGTTACGAAACGGAGAGGTGCCCTACCTGTCGGCCCTGAGCAAGGATTTCAATGAGCTGATAGCCCTAATGATGCATCCCGATCCGCATCAGAGGCCCACATCACAGTCCATTTTCAGTCATCCGTAAGTTGGTTAACAGTTGGCCCTGGCACAGTATTCTTAAATTGGATTTCTCTTGTAGAATTCTGAGCGCCGTTGACTCCAAGAGCAAGCTGCAGCTCGGGCTGGAGTTGACGATGGAGAGGCGCAAGAACGAGATACTCATGAACAAGCTAAGGGATGCCAAGAAAACGATAAAACAGCTCGAGGCGAAAGGTGAGTGAAATGCAGGTCCTTCGTATACGATTTCTGGTTATTTATTCGTTGTGTTCAATCCAGTTAACCTCTTGGCTGTGACAAACAACCCGGAAAGTGCGGAGGGTCAGCGATGCCTCCGCTCGTTCACTCGCCGCACGCGTACACCCTTCAGCAGCCATGGCCGATATAGCCTGGGCGATCGTAACAAGAATGTTATCACCAATGTTTGATAAACGAGAAACGAAACCAAACCAAATCGCTGATAACATACACACACACATACAGAACTACCTACAAACAGGCCAAACTCTTCCGAATCGAAACGTGAACAAAGCTCACATTGTGTTTAGTTTTTAAGCCCTACACCTACTCTCGAATATGTAGCCCCTTTTTTATTATATCTTATACGTTTTACACCCGTTTACGCCCCCCCATTCTATCTTCATCCTCATTTACATATATATCGAGGCATTCGTAATAATATCTCTATGTATTTATCATTTTTTTTGCAGCTCTATTGTAAATTTTCTTAATCGGAGAAAATCTTTATACATAAAACAAACAGAAAATTCGAATTCCCCCCCTATTCGTAGCAACTAAGGATCTAAAAATCTTCTGTAAAAAAGAAAAAAATGAGAATTGTTTTCGTAATTAAACTATTTATTGTTACATGGAATCGCGGGAATCGAAAACGGAACATTTATCACATTCCATTCCATACGATCGAAATATATAGCCAAATGGCTATTCAATAAATGTCTTATTTTATTGCGAAATCTGAATCTAAAAGTATGCTGAAAAGGAAGAAGCAAGTTTTGATTTAAGTTTAAGAAATGATTGGTTGTGTCTTGATAAGATTAAGAACAAAAAGAAATATTACATTCGAAAATGAAACAATTTTTTATTCCTAATTTATATAATTTTTTTTGTAGAAGGTAAAATTGTATATAGCTGCAGATCTATGTTTTTGAACAAAATATAAGAAGAAATGAATTGACTTTTTTATTCTTAATTAAACCATTTTGTTTTTGGCAAATTTATATATATGATAGATAGTTCTATCTATCATATTTCGTGAAATGTTTTCAAATAAAAAAATAAAGTTTACAGGGTTTATACTTAATTTAAGGACTTTTGTTTTTCTATTCTTTGTTAAAATTTTATATGTTTAGATGATAGATAGAGCACCCCTAGGGGGCTGGGGGACTGTCCCTAAATGGTATTGTACTGCATACAATAGGCGGAGGGTTCTACAAGTTGAATGTTAATTTGAGTTTGATATATGTCTGTGTGTACTACTATTATTGATACCCTAGAAGGCAGGCGGCTCTTGTGTGCAAAATCTGTTGATATATTCTGATCTGTACAGATGATAACAATATATATTTTGAGGCACTAAGGTAACAATAAATGTTCCTGGGAGTTAACTGTGGTATAAACTTGAACCTACTTCTATTTGTGGTGAGAGCATTGCATAAAATGTTGTAATGTTAAGTGATTGTGTTCGTACGTTTAAAATCTTCTGTAGTTTTGATTCTGCTGCTGCCTGTTGCCACCCCCACCACCGCCTCCACCTTGCTGGTAGTTCCTCTGCTGGCCATTGTAGTTGTTGTAACTCCTCTGGCCCTGCTGCTGCTGGTGTCCACCGTCCTGTGTGTATCTCTGGTTCTGGTACTGCTGCTGGTGTCCACCACCATACTGCTGGCGGTTCTGATAGCCACCCTGACCCTGACTCTGATAGCCGCCACCACCGCCCCCCTGGTGCTGCTGGTTGTAATTATTGTTGTAGTTGTAATTGTAATTTCGACTATTGTTCTGATAGCCTTGTCCTTGACCCTGCCCCTGGCCATAGCCGCCCCCACCGCCGCCACCCTGATTGTAGCCCTGCTGTCCCCTGTCGCCCTGACCATTCCGGATGCCAGCATTCAGCATACGATGTCCGCCAGGCGTTACATAGGCTCTCGTATGATGGCTATTAAAACCGATGACAGGTCCAGTCTTCCGGCCTTCGGAAGGCAGCACCTGCGGCGGATCAACGGCATCGGGCAGACGCTTGGCCTCGAATATGTAGTCATCATCGTACTCGGGATCCACGAAGAACGTCGTCACAATAGTGTTGCCGGTGATGTCCGGCAGTCCCTTAATTGGCGACGGCAGGCAGCCATCGATGGCAGTGTTTATGTCCGAACGGAGAAGGCTGCCACGCATGCCACCGAACGAGATGGCCTTACACTCCTCAGGGTCGGTGCTTTCGGCGATCTTCTTCACCTTCTTGTAGTGCGGACTGGAGCTGCTGATGTAGAGGAAATTGTGGCCTCGCTTGTTCCGCTTCACCTCGGCGCCGGTCAACTGGGTGTAGTACGGCACGAGGGCCTTGAAGAGACGCTTCTCATCGACAAAGGGCAGCAGAGCAACGCCCTGCCAGGCGAACTTCTTGCCATTCAGATCGATCTTAAAGTCCTCGGGGTAAAAGTCAATGATGGGCGAGTCGGGACTGGACATCAGTTCGGCCCAGGGTTCGGGCACATGCGAGCTACTGGCCGCCGGGAAGACGCCCATCAATTGCTCGAGGGGATTGAAGGGCTTCGTGCCCTTCTCAAAGGCCGTCGACAGGCCCTGTATGTTGACGAAATCCGATGCAAACGGCGCATAGTGATAGGGGAAGTACCAGTTCCAGGAGGCACAGCCCTGGTAGTAGTACTTCAAGACCCAGCACAGACCCCGCACGTATTGCAGGGCCACTGCGTAGCGGAACGAATGGTTCTCGGGGGCCACGTCGAACTTCGACTCGTAGTAGCGACTCTTGAAGCCATCCTCCCACAAGCGCACTTCATCGTTGTCCTCCTCCTCGTCCTTGGTGTCCTCGTTGGGGCGCTTCTGTCCTGTCCTGAGGGCGGCAGCCTCCTGCTTGTAATTGGCAATATTCGAGGGCTGGCCATTGCGCCCACTACCGACGGCCTGGGGCCCAAACACCGACTGATCCAGGGCGCTGTGGTCCTGTCTCTGCCGCTGTTTCTCGCGGGCCTTGAACTGCTGCTCGCGCCGCTGGCGACTCTTGAATATCTGATCCTCGGCATTGCCCAGGTCCGTCATTATCAGCTGCACTCGATCGAGATTCACGTCCCCAGACTCGGTCAGATAGCCCCTTGTCTTGTAGACGCATTTCTTGTAGAGCTCCACCAGACGATCGACGGCTCCCTCGCGAATCTCCAGACTGGGCAGATGGGGCAGGAAATCGTTGCCCACAAAGAAGCACATGAACACCCAGTCGTCAAGGGCCCGCTCGAAGTCATATTCGAACGGCAGATTGGGCATCTCGAGTGTCTGCTTGAGGTACTCTCTGAGCACGCTTAACCGCACGAATATGAACTTCACCTCGGCTCCAATGGGCACGTCGGGCTTGAAATTGGCCCCCGACGATCCAACGGCACTGAGGCCCACGCACTTGTCCATTTCGTGGCCAAATTGATTGCAAATGTCGCAAGGCCTGGGCTTGTTGGGCAGGAACTCCTCCCGGATGATGGTGAAGTTCGGCTCGTGGGTGGCCAGACCCAACATAATGAGATCCGCATCGGCACCGCACAGAACGTGCTGGGTGTTCGGGTCGTGATCGGGCTGGGCGCGCTGCTTCCGTATGTAGTCCATGATCTTGTGCTCACCCTCGCCGGGCACATTGGCATCCGAAAGGATGACTTTGATGCCCTTCCATGCTGGGTTGTTGTTCTGCCGATCGTGGACGTAGTAGTGGAGGCACTTGCTCAGCCTGTCCATGAACGGAGTGCCGGGCGTAATGCAATTGGAATCGAAGTGCTCACCCTTCTCCTTCTCGGGCGGCAGCTTGCAGCCGCGGGTCAGCAGCTCCTCGCGAATGCGCTCGATCTCCAGCCGCTTCTCGGTGGTCTCCTTGGCCGCGCGGAACCGTCGCGACCGCTGCTGGTTCATCTTGGCCCTGGGCGCCACACCGTCAATGGCCATGTAGAGCACCTTGCGCGGTCGGACAATGCCAAACAGTCGATCGATGCAATCGAATATGGCCACCATCATCTCGTCCTCGTTCTTCGGCGCGGGCTTGTCCTCCGGATGCGTGCACGGGTGTATAATACCGTTCATGTCCAAGTACAGGTTATCGAACTCCACTCCATTCGGATTAGGGAGGGTGGCGTCTTCGTAGATGTTTTTACCGGTATCCGGATCCACCTGCTTGTTCTCATTGCAATCTATTATCACACTCGCGTATTTTCGGCTTAACCACCGAAAGAATGCTGGTACTCCCATCTTGAGAGTTGTATAAAATCGTTATCTTAATCTAGTTCCTTTTCTCTGTCGTGACTTTTCTGTTTTTTTTTCACTTTTAATACAGCATGTTTCCACTAGGGATGGAAGAACATCGCTGCATCCTATCGGCAAAAACCATCGAATCGATAATTGTACATCGATTGTCCTATGCAGAGATGCCAGACCGCAGAATACAACTCATGTGGTTCGTATCCGAGAAATAATTACAATTTTGTAAAATGTCGAAAATATTACAGAAATATATAAGATTTTCGACCCAGGAGTTGGAGGCGTACGCCAACAAGCCCGAGTCATGCGTGAACTGCGTCAACACGGACATGCACCTGTCGATGGGGCCGTATGGCATGGCCAGTTTTAAACATGCGCTCCACGAGCTGCTAATCCGCACCAAAGTGGGAATCTACGATGCCAACCTATCTGCCATTGTGCTGGGCATCAAGAACATCAAGGTCCTGGGCCAGACGGCAGCCTTGCGGGCGGATGATCCCAGCTTGCATTTGCTCATCAACGCGGACTTTTACGTGTTCCAGCCCGTGGAGGGGGCCGTCCTGAGTGGAGTTGTGCGGCACATATCCAAGCACCAAGTCAGCGCCATCATCTACAGGGTCTTCAACACAATCATTCGCTTCACCAACAATAAGAACACCCGGGAGGGCATTACCATGGATCAGGACATTAATTTTCGCATCAAAAGCTTCAACATGGGCAATGTGATGCCCTACATCGAGGGAGAACTCTTGCTGGAGGAGGGCCAAGAGGCGGTGGTATGTTACTCTACAAGAAACTGGAAAACGTATTCTAATTCGAATTGTTTTATAGCCACAGAACCAATCCATTAAGTTTGGCAGCCCAGAGCCGGAGCGCGTTAACTCAGAGCCGGAGGAGGTTAAACCCGAAGTGGAGCTGGACGCTCTAATAGAATTGATTAAAATGGAGCCCGGTATGGGCGAGCTTTCACCTAAGAAAAAACAAGCGACAAAACGTAAAGCAGCTGCTGAAAAGGTCGACAAGCTGACAAAGAAAGTGAAAAAAGTAATAAAAGCAGAGCCAGTATAGCTTTAAAATCCCCCAGCCCCCCGTGTTTTCCACAATCTCTAATAAGTACAAATTAGATAGTAGCATTCGTACTATATATAGAATGTAACTAGTACCTCATGTATGCCCACAATATACCATTCGGTATAAAAAACACTGTGCAATCAAGTATATTTGATTAACATCCTAAGGTTAGGCCAAAATAAACGCAGTCAGCGTAGTCAGCCCCTTCTGAAGCTGCTATGCTTCTGGTATCTGAATCTGAACATTTTCGGTTTCTCCACACTCTGGCACAGCGAACATAGGGTTTCCTGGGTTCGAGTGGAGAAGTTCTGGCCGGCAATGGTTATTCCCGGTATGCTCAAATGTTCAGGCAACAGGTGCAAGCGGTCTGTCCAACGTTAGGAAAGCGCTGCTCTCTGATTCTATGCACTATTTCAGCTGTCGGTATGCTTTTTAAAATTGGTAGTAGTCCAACAACAACATCAATATCAGCGTAACTCGAATAAAACATCATGCACACGGCATGTATGTGGTTTTTTTCTGGCATTCTCTTGTGTAATATTAGCAACACGGTTTTTTTTGTATTACATATGTATTTCATACAAATAGAGTCAATATTTTACAATACATTTAAATACAGTATGCGTATCATAGTTGTAGTTTATGGTTTTATAAATAATTAAAAGCCAGTTACATATATATATATATTCCGATTTTGATTTCGCTAATTATTAAATAACAAGCAAATACAATATAATACGAGAATCCTAATCGTAGGTACATACGTACGATCGAAAGGAACATAAAAACTATACACACAATGATACAATATAACACTTTTTCGACGAAATGATTCCTACACTTGAATTTTTTCCACCTATATTTCTCACATTCCCACGGACTACCAGGAACATTTACATAATGTACAAACATACATATACATACACATAATACATACAATTAAGTTACATCGATTGTTTGCATCATCTTCTCACAAAGCAGAGCACATACAGAAAAAGGCTCTAATGCAGAGGGAGAAAAGGAGGGGCAGTGTTGTTTATGTGAAATTAGAGAGACAGAGAGATAAAATAAATCAAGAACTGATCCTCAAATCAAGTAGAAGAAAACGAGATGAAATGAGGGCCTTACATTTGTGGTTAGTCGTAGTAGGAGTTGAAGGGTAATGGTAATGCATGCTAGACAGAGATTTCCTGAATATGTACACGTTTCTTGCTCCCGCTGCCCCCTGGGCCCGTTGTCGCACTCCCCGCTGTTCCCGTCTGCCGCAGTATACCCTGTTGCTGCTGCTGTTGTTGTTGCTGCTGCTGCTGCTGTTGTTGCTGCTGCTGTTGTTGCTGCTGCTGCTGTTGGGCAGCCAGAAAAGATCGCGGCGGTGGCGGCGGTTCGGGTATGTCATCGTCTCGCATGATCTCAGAGTCTTGGATGGCCGCCGCCTTGACGGCTTCTTCGATGGCCTTGAAGGACATCTGATCCGATGACTGGACTGCATAGTCGAACTGCTGCGGACTGTTAAACTGCAGGCTGGTGTCCACAAACGATCCGCGTTTGCTGCTCAGCGCCGACGTGGTCTCCATTAACGTGGGCAGTGCATTGTAGGAGACCATCTCCAGGTGGCTATCCGCTATTCCGACGCCTGGTTTGGTCTTTAGCAGATCGAGTGTGCTGGTGGAGCAGGCGCCCCAGCTGTCCATCATGAGGGACGTTTGCCCGGGAACCGAGACCGACGACGATGGTGGCAGCTCCACAATAAGCTGCTTCTCCTCCTTCAGCTGCTTGGTTTTCTCATCGTAGCAGCTGTATTCCCCAAAGACCACACCCACACCGCCCTTGCTGTCCACCACAGTGCCGCTGAGAGAGTACGCATCCGCGGGATCACCAGGTCCACCACCACCAGGTCCGCCGCCACCACCAATCAAAGCGTTCAGCTTTAGCATGCTGGAACTTTTGCTGGTATCGCTCTCCTGCAGCTCCTCCTTGGTTTTGGCATCCCGCGCACGCTTCTCGCGCTGATGATAGATCCCCGCAAAGATGAGGACATTGAGGATGAGCAGGAAGCAGCCCACGGCCACCGTGGCAATCAGTGCTGTGGTGTAGCTCTGGAACTGTTTGCCGCTCAGGCGTCGCAACAGCTCCAGATTACCAATGATGCCCGTCGAAGCGGTGGCCAGGTCCTTTTGGGTCTCCACCCGCGTATTTACTCCAGTTCGATTGTCTTTCGGCGCTTGAGTGGTGGTCAACTCGGACACGGACAGGGCGCCATCGATGCCGCATTCTGAAAAGAGATTCAATGTCAGCAGATTGTTCTTTTATAATTATAGAATTGAAGATCAACCTGTTGTGGTGGCTGTTCCGCTGATCATGGGGTTCGAGGCTTGCGTTACATTTGTACTAGGAGTCTTTGGCGGTGGCGTCGTCGTCGTCGTGGTCGTCCTGCTTTTCTGTATAATGATGATGTTATCATCTTCTGCTGGTTTCGTCTGCAACTGAGGACGCACAACGCCTAAAAAGATAAAACAAGGGAAAAGCTAGAGCCTGGAAGGAAGCTTCGATGTGGAGTGTATTGCTCACCTTCATACAGATCCCTATTGTTCATATCATCCTGGAATTGATGATGTCTCATGGACTGGTCATTGATATTGAAATGGCGATGCAGTTGAGGGATGAGGTTCAACCACATGGACAGCTTATGGCCGCGATAATGACTCTGAATGTTTGCTTTGTTGCCTGAAAAGGGATTACGTTTCATAAAACCAAAGAATCTTCTGCTGAATTATTGATAGCTTACCCAACTCCACATACAGCTGGTTGACCACATCGTAGGCATCCCAAAAGGGCAGATCATCACCGTCGTAGCTGCCCACATCCCGCTCGCTGGCCAGTCCCAGCTGGGTGAAGGCACCCTCGTTATTACTCCGCAAACGGCGTCGAATATAAGAGCGCTTCTCATGCATGGCATTGGTGCGTCGCTGATTGTAGAGGACAGCCAGAGTCATGGCATCGCTGAGATGTGGATTAGGGGGGGCCAGCGCTGCCGAGCGTTTCTTCTGCTGGTGCAAGGCAGCATCTTCAGGATTACTCAAAGCCGTTTTCGCAGTGGATTGGTTCGGATTTCTGTCGAATACGAGAGTTAGAGGAAGGTTCGATTTAAGGGATGTATTGGTTTACCCTGTCTTGGCAAAGTTGGACAGATATCGCAGCATTAGGCGACCGATTTGACGCTCCTGAGTTGTGTAGTTGTGTGGAAAGAGCGGCGATATGGGCAGACCTAACCAAAAAGGCACATCTTCGCCACGAACAGAGCCGGTTCTCTAAGGATTCGTTACGTAAAAGATTAATTATAGAATTCATTTGAGCGTTTCCCCAGTTGAAAGCCCACCTGTGGGTATTCCTCCTCGACAGTTTTGTGCTTAAAGTGTAGGAAATAGGTGCGACCCCCGCGGAGGCTGTGCATGTAGCCGAGCTTAATCAGAGGCGAAGCCGTATGGCCATCGCTGAGGAACTGAAGGGTGGCATCGCGTGAGCTCAAAGGATTTCGTATGGCTTTCTCCCAGTCGGTGTATTCATTCTATGGCATACAAAAACGATTGTAAATAAGGTATTCCAATTAGAAATTAATTAATCCCACCTTCAAGACGGCAAATATTTCATTCAAATGATAATGAAAATTATTGCGCACAAAAGTGCGTAAAATGCGATCACGACGCGTCTCATTAAAGCCAAACTCCAGGTCTTGGGCACTCAAATCCAGGTAGGATTCCACAGAACTGAGACAGAATATGAGGTCTCGTTTCGGAAAGTTTGCATATTCAATTCCTGAAGTACTGTAGAAGGAAAGTCATTAAAATATGATTACAAGTGCAGTTTTTGTAGCTTTACCTAACAATAGCTGACCCCAAGGGCAACGTGGTGCTGCCCAAGGGATTGGCAACGGGCGATATAACAGTGCCATCCACAAATGGAGCAAAGCCAACCAGGAAACTGAAAGGGGTTACATTTCGATACGCTTAAAAGAACTCTCTATCTCACTTACCGTGGATGATCCACCTTGACAGCCAGCAGCTCGGCCACGCTTTTGGTGCGCAAACAGGGTGCCAGATCGTCGTACAGCATATCGCCATGGCAACCCGTCTGCTCTGCCACCCGCCGCTTCACGAAGAGCGGATTCTTTTGTATGGCCCACGGCGACAGGGCGGAACCACTGACCAGAACTGTGCGCTGTATTAGATCTACAAGAGAAAAGGTTAAAGGTGGAGCAAAGACTTCCTCTGATTGGAGATCTTACCACTCGACACTGGAGACACAACCAATATGTTGGCCAAAACAGCACCTGTGCCATAGCCGAGCAGCGTAATGCTCTGCGGATCACCACCGAAGGCCGGCAGATTCTCCTTCAGCCAGTGCAGGCCGGCCACCAGATCCATCAGACCAAAGTTACCTTGGGCGCTTTCCTTGCCGCCGGTCTTCAGGAAACCGAAGATCCCCAGGCGGAAATTGATTGTCACAACGATGACGTTGCCGTGGGCGGCCAGCTCGGAGCCATCGTACGGATTGCCTGAGTTCCAGTCGAACGATTCGCCATGTATGAACACCACAGTAGAGAGTTTTGTTGTTTCTGTTGTCTCTGCATTATCAACATCAGCGTCGACATTGCCTTTGGGGATGGGGGGAAACAGGATGATTAATGCGATAATTGAATAATTGGGTTAATCGCTATCGCTATCACTATCACTATCCCGGCTGCAGCTGTGTGTTTGCGGCTATCGGAGCTGCCAAGTCCACAGCGCTTGCAGTTGTTGCAAATTAAGTTAAACTGCAATGCACTACGGAATTGAGAGCCACGACACCAATGCGGTAACGACCAGAAACACTGGATTAAATATTTGCAACAAGTAAAATAACCCCAAATGTTAATCGCCGCCATGGACATGCACAAGTAACAGCGTTTTCTCTTTTAGCAAAATGTAAACACGCGCGTCCGCCATTTTACAGAGCACATCGGAGAGGAAAAAAATGAGGAGAGCATTTAGGCGGTACGTTTTATCACTTTGTTTCACTTAAATTTACCAAATAAAACGTATAAACTTGGGGGGCCTGGCACTTACGTTTCAAGCGGCGCGTCTCATAGGGCACATAGATATTAAGGTATAAACAGTCTTCCGATTGGTTCGTGAGGAGCGGCAACAGACGCCGCAGCTGGGCCAGACGAGCGCGCGGCACCTCCAGCAACGCCTCTGGTCCGTTGGGTGGAATGGGCACGTTCTGTGGACAGACCGGCGAGAATCGATCCGCATTGCGAACCGTTTTCCATGTGGATGGTGTTATGGGAGGCATAAATCTGTGGCAAAAAAGAGGAGCATCCGTACGGGCGCGCATAAGTAAATATTCAATTTTCGGCCACTTGTGAGAGGCACCACGTTTTTATGTGGTCTTCGGGGTCGTGTTTGTTAGTGTGTGTCAGTGTGCGTGTGTGTGCTCGGGTTAAATGTGTGGGTGAGTGTGAGGAAGTGTGTGCGTGGTGGCGATTAAAGGAAAAGGATTCGTTTGGCTCGTAAAACACAGAAACTAAGTACCCGCCCATCAATCAAAAGTGCAAACTGCCTTTGATTAATTGTGCAATTTTATTGCTTTGCGTTGAAATCCATCGATCAACCATCATCAGTGTGGAGAGTCCGTGTGGAGAGGATGAGCCAGGAGGAGACGGGGGGGCAGATGATTGGACCAGGGCTGGCGAAGCGATAAGCGATAAATGGCTGCTTTTGTTGTTGATTTTATGACACGCGATAATTGACGCGAAACGTTTTGATTGTTTCGTTTTTTGTTTTCGTGGCATTCCCTCCTCTGTTGTCTCTCTCTCCCTCTCTGTTTATCTCTCTCTCTCTTCCTTCTCCCCCTGGGCAAATGACAGACAATGGACCGCAGAAACAAAAAGCTCGCCTCCCAATTTTGTGGCAAGCATAATTTTTCAGCCATACGTGATGGCTGTTGATGTGTGTGTGTGTGTTGTGGCAAGATGCCTTCCCGGCGGCCCCCCTTCGAAATGCACCACGGTACAAATTAATACTTTTTTTTTTATTGTGGGGTAAAAGCCCTTGCAAAAGTTTCACTTTAAACTATTTTTAAACGAATATAACAATTTTTTGTTTTCGCTACTTTTTCGAGCGTTGAAAGCAATCGTTTTATTGTGTGTGTTCGTTCTGGTATCGTAGTTTTTTCATTTCTACACACCCACACACCCGTACACATATGTACGAATTCGACTTGGCACGTTTTTCTCTCTGCATTTTAGCCAAAAAAAGAAAAAAGGAAAAAAAACTGTACGTGTATGCGCTGCAAAAAAACATAAATATTCATGTTTGTTTGACTACCATACACAATTTTATCTAAAACATTAAAAGCTTTCAATGAAATTCAATTTTTGTGTAAATATTTTTGCTTCCAGGCTGCAAGGAGAGACTCGAGAACAGAGAATATGGATTCAAGATTAAATAATAATAATTTTATTTCGGAGAGAGGGAAGGACCATCATAAAAAGCATAAATATATTCTCGAATCATCAGAAAGATTAATAAGGTAAGAGTTTGTACTTTAATAGATCTACACATGCTAGAAAATTCTGTGAAATTGGGTCAAGAATGGAAAGCTTGAATAATTCTATAAGTGATACATGCATTACGGCCTTTCTACTATGTATATCTATTTAGTCCAATGCATACGTCTACTGGAATATTATAGAACACAGTACATAAAGTTCTCCCCCACCCGCTATAATCATAAAAATAAAGCGTATCTGTAGTCGTTATGCCGAAATTGTAGTAAAAGTAGAGAAGCAAGAAAGAGGATCAATGGGCAAAGACGCTAACTACGCAGTAGACTAATCCGTTATTCTATCAATTCGCATTAGCTGAGAGCGTGGTCTGAGAGCGAAAGAGAGTCGTCGCAGCCCAGTGTGTGTGGTGCGGTAGTATTGGTGTCTGTGAGAGACAAAGAAGGAAGATCAGAAAGGGATTGCTAAAAGAGAGAGAGCCATAGGATAGTGCAGTTGGAAAGTGAGTAAAGTTACCGTTGCAAAAAGGTAAATTTAGTCTGAAACACAGCCACGACTCACTTCGCTCAACGCACCTTAAAGTTAAGGAAGAAGAAAAAGGGCAGCCCTGCTCTCCGCCCCCGCAATATACCTCCCAACTATATAAAACAATGGCCCCCTCTAAGGGTCTCCTAAGTCTGCCTTCCTCCCCTATTTATTTTTATTAACATTTTGTGAATTTTTGATTAGAAACTTTGGCGACAGATGCGTTTGTCCCCTCCGCCTGCCTTGATTAATATTGTAAGCTCTCTTGCCTGCCATCCCGGCCAGGCCAGGCCCTGCCATGTATTGACGGTTCGTCAAATATCACGTTTTATTCGAGAGAGAAAAAAAGAAAATGCCACTCCATATACACTTCATCGTGCAACACCACGTGCCTTGTGGGCTGGCTGGGGCTTTCCACAAGGTGTCCTGGCATTTGATTAAGTTCTGTTTGCCGATTTCTGACATCTGTTGCTGCATGATAATGAACCGCATTCATAAACGACTTCATTTCACTCTCCATCTACCATCTACCATCGACCATCTGCCTGTGGTCTGGGGCAGGGCGTCACATTCTTACCACACGGAAGTAATTAAAGAACAATTTTCAGGAATTGTGGCTAAGCAAACATCAATGGAGCGAGCGAGCGAAAGGAGGCAATGAAGGGCCCTTTAAGTACTTCATCCAATCGCTTCATCAAACACACTTGTTGTTCATGCATGTCACACAAAAGCTTTTTGCTTTTGCTTCGCAAACCAGGCGCCTGGCTCCTGGCTGCTGGATCCTGCTGGCTCCTGCCTCCTTCGTGTACATGTCTGTATTCTGTACTGTACATGTCTGAGCGTGTGAGTGCCGTGTGTGCAAGTGTGAAAGTGCCCAAGTAACGGTACAGAGAGAGGACGGGGGGAAACTTTTGTAATATCCCCCCACAAAACTTCAGTTTGGGGTCTGAGTTCTTTCCCGTTCGAGAGTTCTTGTTCGAGTTCGAGTTCTCGTTCTCGTTTGCGCCGTTCAATGGCATCAACTGCTCGAAATGGCTTATCGAACTTTTTGTGTGTCCTGTCTGTCCCATGAAGGAGGTCCTTGGTGGTAGAACTGCTGCTGCTGCTTCGGCTGCTTCCAGGACCTGTCAACTGCTTCATTATTAATTGGGTAAACCATTCGCTTATTCTTTTCGCACTCGGGGCCATAACAAAGCAAATTGTTCAGTTATTCTTCTCCTTCCGGTTTTTCAAATCTTTACCACAAAAAACTAACCGAATAATAAAAAGTTTTCTATTTTAATTGTTACGTATACGTATACGTTTACGGTGTACGTAGGAGTAAAGTTGTAGATTAATTCCAAGTAGCACTTGGGCTTCATTACGCGCCGGTGCTTCCTCCTATCCAGTGTCCCCGTGGAACTTTAAATCCTCAAACAAAGCTTTGGGATTTGTGCAACCGAGGTGGCGCCAGGGCCAGAGCCAGAGCCACAGCCAAAGCCAGTGCCAAACCTAGAGCCAGGCCAGAGACCGAGATCCGCAAAGTCCTCACTTGCAGGCGAGCGTTAGGTGGGTGTAAAAAGTGCTAGGACCCCTGGCAACAGCAGCAATAGCAGCAACAGCAGCCATCCACACACATATTTCATGAGAATAATTATTAAAATTGCTTTGGCTAAAGTTCTGCCGCTCAGTGTGAAAAAAGTTTCGTCTGAAAGAGGCAAAGGAGCCTGGAGACGACCCCCATGTGGCGTTCAGATTGCGTGCCTTCCCAGCATAGAGATGGGAGCGTGCTTCGACTTTAAATTGTAACTTTAAATTAAGATTTATTATTAATTAAAGAACACTCACAGAAAGGATTAAATCTTAACTAAAGGTCGAAGATTTAATGTGGATTAAACACAATTTATTTCTCAATTTGTAACCAAACTCCAAGCGAAAGAAAAATCTATGATTAAGGACCCTTAACTTTAAGCAAGGACAATATAAACACTAAGATGAGTAGCTCCATCTAAAATGTTCAGCTTAATTTTTTTCGGTGTGGAATTTTCGGAAATTCCACCCTGAGAAAGAGAGAGACAGAGAGCGGTCTAGAGGGAACCGCTCTATACGTGAGGATGAGCTTTGCTTGCTTGCGAGGCCGCTGTAGAAGAAAACATCCAATACTTTGGAATTTTTTTGGAGATCACGAAAAAACGTCGCTGCATACAGCACAGAATTGTATGGGTGTTACTCATCTTAGTGTTTATATTGTCTTGGCTTTAAAGGCAACACCGTACCGTGCCTCACGATGTTGTCTCTATTTGAGAAAAGATTTCACTTCAAACACGCCACCATCCACGACCCGGAAAACGTAATCTTGTGCAACATGCCGGAGCCGGGGCCAAAGCCGGAGAACACACAACACACCCACACACAAAAATCGATTTGGACTCACCTGAGACTGCCCACCGGCGCCGAGGCATAGGGTATGCCGAGGAATGCCTCCACCAGTGGCGTGGAGCGCACCACAATCCCACGCAGTAGGCCATATTTGGTCTTCACCGTATTGCCGCCGCCGTGCAGACAGTCACAGCAGTCCGGCCAAAGGCTGCTCAGCAAAAGGAGCATAAGCAGTATGCCTGGTGTCAGCTGGTGACGCCAACACGCCTCTGGATGTCGTCGTATATGGGGATGCGAATGGGGTTGAGGATGTGTATTTTTAACTGGAGCCGCTGCTGCTGCTCCTCTTGACGTTGGTGATAATGCTGACGTTGCTGATTGCCATGGCTGGTGCTGGTGCTGGTGATGATGCTGCTGCTGCTGCCGCTGCTGCTGCTGATGCTTTTGATTGTGTTCGTCGGTAGTGGAAATCTCTAGAAATCTTTTTAATGTTATCAGTCTTATAATGCAAATTCCCGTTGCCACGATGCGGGCATCCGTTCGCGTTCCTCCCATTCCCGTTCCAATTCCCATTCCCATGCCCATACCCATTCCCTTTGCTGTTTCCGTTTCCGTTACTGGGTTCCTTTTTGCTTTGGCTGCTGCTGGCAATGCCACTGCCACTGCCACTTCCACTTCCGTTTCTTTATCCGCTTCCGCTGCCATTTGCTGCACCATTGATGCGCAAATAGTTTTAATGTAACTCATCAAGGAACCGAAGAAAAAGTAACCATAAATATGTAGAAAACGCGATTGAATTATCTTAGTTTGTCTTAGTTTGCTCCTAGTCCTAGTCGTTCTAGTCCTCGTCCTCGTCGTCGTCTGCGTCCTCCTGCTTGTTGCCGTCAAAATCAATTGGCCATGCCCGCTTCCTGTTGGGGACTTGGATGGGGACTGGGACTTGGACTGAGACTGAGACTGTGGCTCCGGCTCTGGCTGGTGGAGAGCAGTCGCTTGTGCGACATCCAGGACATCCAGGACATCCATGGCTGCGTTCGCTTCATTTTGACAGCAGTTGTGCGCATGTTGAGCTTGTGATTCACGTACACCGCTGACATGGTTAGACCCTAATGCTTTGATTTCAAATATTATACACTGAACGTGTTGGCCTCTGCTCCTCTATTAGAAATGCAATTTCAGTGCCTTCTGCTGCTGCTGCTGCTGCTGCCCGTCTCCGTCGCCGTGCTGTGTCCGGAAGTATCTGGAAATGTGAGAAAAGCAAATTTTCAACATTAACTTTAGCTGCTCAAATGACCTGCAATTGCGAGACAGACACAGAGATAGAGATAGAGTCTGCTCAGGATATAGATATGTGTGGTGGTCGCCTGTGCTCTGTGTGCTCTGCTGAGTGTATTCTTTTTTATTATGAGATTGCTGATTGCTGTGCAGACCTTTACGCCGTCAGCTTCGGGTCTTAACTGTGCAACGCATCAGAGCGTGGCATCCTTAAATAGCCTTGGTCAATGCATCCGGCCAAGCAGCAGCAGCAGCCAGCAGCAACAGCAGCACCATCCTCGTCGTAATGGGGCCTTGCCTGGCGCCCACTTTATGTCGGTGGTAGTGGTGGCTCTGACAGGGGGGGGTCTGTGTTCAGAGGGAGGGATGCTGCTGGCGCTGTTGCAGGTGCAGGTGCAAAGCGTTTTCCTTTGCCATCGTTTGACCTCCTCACCTCCTGCTGCTCGTGCTGCCGCTGCTGCTGCTGTTGCTGATGTTGCCCTGCCACTGCCTGCTCCTAGGGCTTTTGTGTGCGGGGGGAGCACCAGATGATGATGGACGTGTTGGATCGCTGTGAACTAGTTCAGGTGTGCTCTTGTGAAAGGTGCAAATGCAGGACTGAGGTACCGAGGTGTTGGATCGATTTAAACTATTTTTAAAGCGTGCGGCAATTAAGGGAAGATGGTGTCAGATTTTCAAGATTATTATATGCAAATTTGTACCACAAAATGGCAGTTGAGCTTTAAATCATGTTCGTTGGGGTAGCTGTGAACTGGTTCAGGGAAAGTGGTTCGTGTGAACCGTGCGAAAAATGGGAATATCAGAACTTTTTGATTGTTGTCTTCCCTAAGTAGAGAAGTAGAAGTAGTAGAAGCGGTAGAAGAAGTAGAAGATCGAGAAAGACTTTGGAAAGAGCCGCATTTTGGACCCAACTGCATTGCGTGTACTTTGTTATTGGTTTCGCGGGACCGAGAAGCCTCTGCCTGGCCACCGAGCCCTCTGCTGTTCTAGAATTAATATTCTCATACATATTTGCATTTTTATAGCCATACAAAAACCCCTTCTTCCCATAACCCTTTTCCACACATTACAATGTTAATCCCTAATGGGAGTTCCCCCATCAGCCAACCTTCACCCCTCCTCTTGCCACGGCCATGGACAAAATGAGGTGAAGAGGTTTTATTTGGGTTAAGATAAAAATGTGTAAATCTGTCAACCTTTTAGGTGTTAATTTAATGTACTCAACCGCTGCGCTGCAGAGAGAGAGAGAGAGAGGGAGAGCCATGCAGGCAGACACACAAAAAAAAGTGGAGAGGGATACAGGGGGAGGGTTGGGGGAAGGGGCTGCCTGTACCCTCTATCCCTAACACAAATGTTATGGACTCTCGTAAGCTCTTGTGGGTCTCATTAACAAATGTTTCCTACGTTGTTATGCTGGTCTGGTCGCTCGTCCAGGATGAGAGTGCTCTCTAAAGCGGCAATATATCTTGTGGGTTCCGGACAGCACAGAGCCACAGAGAGACAGATGGAGGGGGAGCTCTTTAAATCCGTATATTTTATAAGGCTAAACAATTGGCAAGAATAAACGAATGAATGCTGCAGACAGACTCATCTGGAGATGAGTCTGAGTTGAGCTAAGCAAACATACATTTCACTAAATTGCAGCCATAAAACTAAAGTTTAACTATGGAACAGTACAGCAGCAAAAGCAGACGGATGCCCATGGGTAGCCTTACATACCCCCCCGCCCCCGCCATATCCTGCCATCTCTGAAAGGGAAAGAGTGTGTGCCCTCTCTCTCTCTCTCTGAGTGTCTGTGTGTTTGTTGACAACCGAAAATGTCGGCACGTTTTTAACGTAGAAAAAATTGTTCGTGTCTTTACTTGTGACTTTAGTCTCTCTCTCTCTCACTCACTCTTTGCTGCTGTCTGTCTCTGTTTCTCTGTCTGTCCCTGTGTGAGTCATTGCCTCAAACAGAATGTTGGGATTTTCAAATAAATTTCCACTTTTCAATTAACTAAAAGCTGCAAAAAATGCCATTTTTACGCAGAAAGTACCAGCAGAAGGATTTATCTCTCTCGGTACAAGTTGTTGAAAGATTTCCTTTCCTGGAAAGAAATATATTTACATTTTTTCCTTTTATTTTTTCTGTCTTTCATGCCGCGTGCGTTTTCTTTCGGGCCTTTTATGTCCCGTTTTGCAGCTTTTCTTTCTCTGGGAAATCTGTAAAGACCGATAAAATTGCATATTTTTGCATGAAAGGCGTTGGCCTGAAGGGGTGTAAAAAAGAACGAACCTAACGACTGCGAGGGGTGGAGATACGCAGACATTTATCCAGGCACTGCAACCTGCACACACACATGGTATTGGTATAGGGGGGGTGGGGTGTGGATGGATGGTTGGAAAATGGCTGTGCAAACAGGAAATGTTACGGTCTCGACTTACTCAAGACTCTCTGCCCCACACACACAGAGACTCTGCCCCAAACCCATTTTGAATGCCAAGAAAAATGATGGAAAAAATAAGCACACGAAGAAGGTGGAAAGAAAGTCCCTGCCTGCCTGCAAACCGACTAGTTGTTGCCCAGCTCTCTGCTCTGGAAAATAGCTGAAATACCAGAGAGGGGTGGGGGGTGGTTTTTCTCTCTGGGCTCCCAAGAATTCTAGGCAGGCAGCATTCTTCTCTGGCAGGTTCAAAACAACAAAAAAAAGGTGCAAAAACCTTTAAAGCTAATACCAGATCAACCCTAGAGTTCCCCTGGAAACTGATGGGAAAAAATAGCCAGACAAAGCCCCTACCAGTGTCGATTTGTGCTGAAAATCGCTGTAACACCAGGGAAAGTGAGAGAGAGAAATTGTTCTGGGATGCCAAAGGTATGCCATGGATTCGTTCCGACATTCCCTGGCACTCTTTAAACTCGTTGCCGATCAGAGTCCGTCCTTTCACAATGTAACGAGCATTAAGAAGTGGCAAAATCTACCCACAGGATGCGTGGGTTGTCCTGGAGGGACGTCTTGTCATTCGCCATTTGCGCGGCGAAAGTTTCTGCATAAAACTCGAAATAAAAGTTGCAAGAAGACGCATTAAAAATTGTTGCATTTTACAATGGTGAAGGAATTGCAATTGTGCAATGGAAATGGCCATGGAAATTGTGATTCGAATTGGAATGGCTGAAATGTGCAACGACAACGATGTTGCTGCTGCTTCTGCTACTTCAGATGATGATGACGATGATACAGGATAATGTTGGATGCTTACTGCTGGAGCGACTTTTAATAAGTTTCACAAATGAATCTCTGTTAAATTCATTTCTTTTCATTTCTGAGACAGAATAACAACGAATGCTGAAAAATTCAAAGGAAATCGTAGAACAGAAATGAAAATGCCAGAGCAAAGCAATATCTCTGGTTTAGTCAAGCATTCAATTGATTTTCTTTAACATGTGGAGCCCGACTCCAGGAAATAAGCGCCAAAACGTGGAGGAGCGGGAGGATATTGTTTCTATTGTTTCTTCGAAACGGAAAAAGGAAGATATATTTATGAAAATAAATAAAAAATTGGTGGTCTGCCATCTCCGACGAATAAGTTTTTATTGCTCAAAGTTTTCTCCCTCTCTCTATGTTTTTTATGTTTGGTTTAACCAAACATTTTTCCATTTTTCATTTCCATTTTTGGTCTACTAGAGGCAGACGCACAAGGCAAATGCTGATAACAATCTGCAGACTGTTAGTGGAATAAATGCGTCGCTTTCAACAACTTTTGAATGTCTGATGTGTTCGCTCTCTCCCACTCCCACAACCGCAGAGGTCAAAAGTGCTGTGCTTTTGGTGATGTCTATCGCATTGTGGAGTACTAAGCGACGGACTTTTCTTGAGTTATCTAAATTTGTTTGTGGGTTACCAGAGGGAGTGAGGATAAACCACATTTATATGCATCCCATGAGGTATTCAATTGAATCATTACGAAACTAAGAGCTTTAATTCGGTTCAAATTAACATCAGATTCACTTGAGGCGAATGGTTTCTGTTTAGTCCAATATTAAGCAATGCTTCCGTTCGCTTATGGGAAATTCTACAAGCTGGGTTATTTGTTCTTGATGCTTCCAATTTATCGAAAAAAAAGTATTCAATTATCGAAATGATTTGTTCCAGCTATCAAAAAGTATCAAAATCAAACGTTCTTAGAATGGAAAATGTACTCAATTATCGAAATTAATCGTCACAGCTATCGAAAATGTCAATTATGGAACGAATCGTTTCAAGAAGAATCGTTTTAATCAATCCAGTTACCGGAAATCTTCTCAATTATAGAAAGTAATCAATCTAGTGGTCGAAAATCTTTTCAATTATCGAAATGAATAAATCTATCTATCGTAAGTCTGCTCATTGATCGAAATGATTAAATCCAGCTGATGAAATTCTACTAAATTATCGAAATTAATCGTTCTAGTTATCGAAAATTGCTACATTTTCGAAATTAATCAATCCTTCTATCGGAAATCTGCTCAATATTCGAGATGAATCAATTCAGTTATCGAAAATGGGTTGTATCAGCGAAATGATTAAATATAGTTATCGTTAATCTGCTCATTTATCGAAATAAATATAACAAGCTTTTGACAATTATCGAAATTAATCGTTCTAGTTTTCAAAAATCTACTCAATTATCGAAATTCATCGTTCCAAGAATCTAGAATGTATACTGTTATCGAAATTAATCAATCCAGTTATCACTAATCTACTCAACTATCGAAATTAACCGTTTTAGTTATCGAAACTGTACTCAATTATCGAAAAGAATCAATAAAGTTATCGAAAACCCACATAATAACCGCTGTTAAGCAATCCAGTTATCGACAAAGAACAATTGGAAATTATCGATTAAAACACATTTGTAAAAGTAATTAAAACATTTAACGAATTGTGCTCCCCCATTGAGTTCTCAAATCAAATAAAGTCCTCGTTAAATCAAACAAATTAAAGGCAATTATGGAACTGAATCGCGGGAACCCCCAACAGTCGAGCATTAATCAGGCAACCAAAAAAACTCGGATAACCAATTGACTTAATCGATTTAATTATCGTTTAACTGACTCAACAATTATTAAATTGAAAATTGATCAATTTTATCAGAAAAGATGCCAACGAAAAGTCGAGCAGCAGATTAAAGGCAACATTCCCGAACAACTTGAAAGAATTTCCAACCATTTCCTTTGTGGCATTTAATAGCATTACGTATACGTATCTTGTATCTTGTAGCACGTTTAGTTACTTTTGTGTGGCATGAGAAAAGTTTATAATTCCATAGTTACTCTCGAGCACCTTCTAATAAATCAATAAATAATCTTTCACGTTAAGCTTTCGAGTACATCCGGCAAGAGTTTTCCCTCCCCCGTCCCTGTCCCGCACTTTTCCCACTTCCACTTCACGCTCTTCTGGACAGCTTCAAGTCAATCTCGGTAACGATGCCCCAGCTGGCAGTGCTTGGAGCTCTTCAGCGCCTTCGGGGCGTTTGCTTTTGGTGGCGCAGCAAATTTCCCGTCTCGAATTTCATCATCAAGTGGGGAAATGTACTTGACCCTCGTTGGGCGAATCGTTTGATGAACCCATTTGCTACAATCATGAAAATGCGATATAATTAGCAGCAAAGTTACAAGGACTCTCCTTCGCTCTCTCTTATGCTCTTATGCTCAAAAAGGACCCTAGACAGACACGGCTTTTGTGGAGGAGACCCAGAGAGAGAGTCAGAGCCAGAAACGGGACGACGACCAGGACCAGAACCAGTACCAGGACCAGGACGACCTATAGCAATTTCAATTTCGCACCAAAAGGAATTACGTGCCCCCCGTCGTCCCTCTTTCCCCTCGCTGATTCTGTTCTGCTTTTTGTTTTTCTGTTTTATTTGCTATTTAAATTATAATTCTCATTTGACCTTTTTGTGTGCCTGAGTGTGTGTGTGCATGAGGGTTCTCCATTTGCCTGACAGTCAGGCAAAGGACAGGTTCTCTGGCTGCGTCTGCTGGCAAATGGCAAAGGCGAAAGCTGCGCCCAGGACATGGCACAGGCACAGGACAGCAGGCCGGACCGAAAGACCGGCTGGGCCAGCAGCATCAGAATGTGGAACTACAAAACATTTCAAATGCCATTTAGTGCCAGCCGTCGTTGTTGCACCTAACACACACACACATACACAGAGAGGGAGAAAGAGAGTGGCACACACAGATACTCGTACACACACATACATCCATCCTCTATAGATGTACTACTCGTACTGGATGGCATTTGCCGGAACCATGGGCGGTGAAATCACAGAACTTTCCCCTTTCATTATGCTGCAGAATAAACGAGGTTACATGGCTGCTTGAATCCACAACCGAATAAGACAGGAAAGGGGCGCAACTATAGAAAGCAGGAGAGGAGTGGAGTGGAGAGTGGAGAGGGAGAGGCTGGATGGAGCTCTGGAGGTCCATACCGTAGCCGTAGTCGTACCGGGTACTTGGCAAGCTCTTTGGTTCTCGTTTTTGCTCTCATTTCACCCAAACTTTGTTATGTATTTTCCCATACTCATTTTTAACTTTTTTTTTGTACCCTTTTTTTCTTCTTCCTTTTCGTGTTTTTGTTTTTTTTTGCTCTTGTTCACATTGAAGATTTGTCGAGTTGGCGAATTTCATTCGGAAATGCATTTTTGCTGGCCCACAAATATACCAAAAACACAAACAGCCAAAAGAAAAGTAAGTCTGTTGACCGAATACCCTGGATACCCTTGAAGATTGATTGTTTCTGGGGTGTAGATATGGTGTTAAAATACTTGTAGGTTTCTTTACGACTCGGCACGAACGACTTCCGCCCACAAGGACGCTCGGCAAAGGTATCGATAGATCGATATCGACTGGTGATCAGAAGGCTGCCATATAGCTTGCCCCGCTTCGAGTCTGTCTCTTTGGTGGTTGCCAGACATATTCAAATCCCTACTTTTATGTGCCCAGAGATACACTTCCTAGGAGTGTACAAATGAGGAGTGGTGATCGGAAGGTTGCCATATAGCTTGCCCTGCTTTAAGTGTGCCCCTTTTGTGGTTGCCCGCCAGATTTAAATCCCACACACTTTTAAGATTGTGTCCAGAGATACACTTCCTACGCTGCCTTGAAAACATATAAACCAAATCCTAATAAACCAACCCTCCAAAGGGTATACAAAAACTGTGCCAATAAAGTTCCCTTCGATTTGGATTTGTGTTCGTTCGGTATTCGCACAGGATGACACAGTCTCCCTGCCTGTCTGGGTCACCCCATCTCCCCCTCTCTCTCACTCTCTCTCTCTGAGGACTGGTATTAAGGTCATTCCTTTTTGGTAATTAGAAAAAATATATTATTTGTGTGCCACAATTGTCATGCAGAAAGTTCTGAACAAGTTGACAAATAAATTTATTGCCCTCTCTCTCTGCTCCCCATCGTACCATATGCTAGATGGCAAATGGGGGAAAGTGAATATATGTCTGATGTTTACAGTCACTCATATTAGTGTGCGTCAGTCATTGGGGGAATGGGTTGCGTTGGGGCTTTTGGGATGGATTCCTGGGAACGGAAATCGAAAATAAAGTTTCAACAACAAGCTGAAGGTTAAATAAGTTAGTTACACATTCTCTATTGCTGCTGCAACTTGTTTTTCTGTGTGTGTGTGTGTGTCCTGGTGGGAAATTGCTTTTTAATGGACTTTATTTCGATTTCAGGTTCAGGCAGAGATTTTTGTGGCCATGCAAAATGAATGGTCCTGCCCCCAACTTGTGAGTGGTAAATGTACTTTTGGTACTTGAGGATTACAGACAGACAGACAGTTGAGTGCGGACAGACCTCATACTTGAAATGGTCATTTCAGTGGTAATTTGTCTGTGTTTTTTCATTAGGAAGAGAGAGATTTTCATCTTACAGATACCAAGAAATGTTCTCCAGAGACTGAAGAGCAAGCAGATTCGAATGTAATCTAGCTTAAATGTGCTCTTCAGAATGCTCTCAGATGTTGGAAAACCAAAAGGAAGTTTCATTTCAAGTTCTGTGGGACTCGAGTCGTGGGGCACTCAAGGGCGCTGGCAAAAGCCCGAACATGCCTGCGGGAGAAATCGACTTATGGCTTTAGGCTGGAGAAAATGAGATAGCAAGAGCCGAAGACACATTGGCGGAGACACAAGAAGGCAGCGACTTTTGTTATCCCTTTTAGTTGGGGCTTGCCGAGCACTGGTCTATGTGTTTCGTCTTGTACACGACATGTATTTTGTTTTTGCAATATCGTGCATTCTCTTTTGCAAATTTCGCTTGAACGTCTAGTCCTCAGGGCACTGAAAGTAGGGTTTATTGATTATTTTTCACCTATCCATTCGTTTCCTTTGTTTTATCGATGTCTAGAGCTGCCTTTTCGGTTGTAAAGCCTCCCCCAACCTCAAATTATATTAAGTTAATATCAAAACCCATTCAATCGCAGCCTTTGCTGTGCTTTCATTAAGTTGAACGCTCAAATTTCTGCTGCAACAACAGCCATAATCAACATATTTTACATACGCTCTCTGCTCTCGCTGCTTGCCACAAAATATATACATATTAGGCGCATATCAACATTTAATCGAAACACCCAGAATGCAGCAGCGCTTAGAATCGTTTTAATTAGCATTTCCCTCAAGTGAGAAGCCTTGCATTTGCCATTTCCATTACTAGAGCATTCAAATTAAAGCCCAAAGGCAGTTTGCACCTCCTTTAACACACAATGAAATTTCTCCCCACAGAGAAATGAAATAATTATCAATTATGGGCCTTATGCAGCATACATGAGAGGCATGCATAGGCATGAGGAATGCTATGCTCTCTGTTGTGTTGTGTTGTTGTTCCAAAATTCTAATTTCTAATTACTCCCCAAGGAATCGCCGACGCCTAATGAATGACCTGAGGATGCTGGAGCTGGAGCTGGGTCGGCACACAAAATGCAAATGAGACAACTGGTGTGGTGGTCAATTGAAACATATTCAAAGTTGATTTATGCAAGTGTATATATGTACTCCGCCCCATAGAGTCGTTGTACAACATAGATGTCATGCCATGCCGTGTAGTTGGCGATTAACATGGGAATGAAGATACCAACTACCGACTACAGATAGCCCAGATACACCATAGGATGCAGGATGGAGTGGAGCAGTGGGAGCAGTGGAGTGGAGAGTGTTGAGTGGTGGAGCACGGATGTTGGTGGCCCCCCTGGCGCAGAGCAAAGTAAAGTTGACCAAATTACGGAGGCATAAATTATTTATGACTGCGGCAAAAGGCAAACAGGCGTGCAAACACATTCGGCATCGGCATCGGCATCGTACTCGCCACTCGACTCGTTTCGAGAACTGTTAATAGTTACGTTATACCATGTAGTACAGTGTAGAGTGAGTGTAGAGTGTAATCTGTGTATGTCTGTGTGTGTGTGTGTGTAATAAGGCATTTGTTTGAGGTGGAGTTTCGGGTTGGAACCGCAGCAGCCATCACTTGGGCAAATGTAAACATGAAACTACTACTGCTACTGCTGCTGGCTCTTGCTGCTGCTCTTGCCTCTGCTGCTGCTGCTCCTACTGCTGCTCCTCTTATCCTGACTTTACCTACCTTCCTTCCTCTTCGCCTGGCTCTACTCTACTTGTCGTATTTACTATGTACTTAGTATAATTAAATGGGTTTAATGCAAATGTTAAACCTCCTGCCAGTCCTTATACTCATCTCTCATTTTCTGCCGCACTCCCCTCTCCTCCCATTCGACAAGTTTATTCATCATTCAGTTCGAACAGATTTCTCTCCCACTCTCTCTATCACTCTCTCTCACTGTCTCTGTCTCTCTGTTGTTTTTGCACATTTCGTGCGACAGTCTTTTGTGTGCTAGAAATTGCTTTGGTTGAAATTATAATGAGTTCTAGTTGTGGTACTTCTTCCACTTCGCTCAGAAGTATGGGTTCCTTTAGCAACAGCAAAGTGGAGTAGCTCCAAAGGAACATAAATCTAGATTCTCTTGAAGGGACCTCTACTTTTTAGGTTGATTGGCCATTAACTAAGGAAATTTCTTTTATTTGGGAATAATTTCGGATTGGATGTAATTTATTTGACTAATTGCGGCTCCTTTTTGATCACCCTAAAACTAAAAAATTCTAAAATGATGGAAATTTGAAGAAGATCCCTGGCTGTTGCCAACCCCCGGCTCACTAGCTTTACTCGCCAGCAGTGAGCAAGTGGCCATGGCGTGAATATCATGAGAAATCGACAATATATAGATATATTACTACCAGATTTCGACTGAAAACGAAAGCCAACAAAGTGTTTTACTTCATTGACATCATCCCAAGCCTACAGGGATCTTTGACATAGGTCTTTGATTCGATAGAAAAGATTATTATATCGGAAGACCAAAGTGCAAATAATTTCACTTCTTACCGACTTTATAGAAGTTAAATTATTGTATCATATTCCATTTAAAAAAGTTCATTTAAGGTTGGTTCTGACTGGCTTTCCCTATCCTTTTTTCCATGTAGGGAACTCCATTAAAAGTGTTCCACAATTAATTCCCTTAGTTACCGTGTTTCATCTCACGATATATATCGATGGCGGCACATACAATCTCTATTACACACACATACATACATACATATAAGCAAGTACTCGTAAAATCGCAATTTATTGCTGCCATGAAGCGAGCGAAAACTTTCAATCGGTGCCAATGGAATTAATTTGAGTCTGCGCACACATACACATACACTCACACACTCCATGGCAACCGATGCCCGAAAGACCAACGAACGAAGGACTCCTTTGTGCATGTGTACGCGCGTGTGTGTGTGTGTATTGTTAATGTATTTATGTATGTATCTAGGTGTTAGTGCGGTTCAAGTATCCGCACACTTGTTTCTCGGAGAGACGTCCATACATATTTATAAGCTTATTCGTGTGTGTTGTTACATGGCCTGCCGGAGGGAGGCAGGAAGCGAGGGGCGGGGTAGGTGGGGAAGGGGAGCATTTCCGCGTAGCTTAAGCTGCCGTCTAAGCTCCTCTCTAGGATATGGCTTAACTCCTATTCGCGCTCAACCGATTTGCACGCAGATTACAGATTTTGTGTGGCTCCAGATTAGTGGATTGATTTTTGGACAAAAGCTTAGGAAAAAGTATTTGCTGAATCTTGGTGGGGGTTTTTATTTCTTTTTATGATTTGGAGATGGAGAAAGTTTTTTATGAGGCAAATAAAAAAATGAGTACTTAAAATAGTATAAGCAGAAAGAACAGCAGAACGAATCCAACGAGAATGCGTGTGCGCCTGTCGTAAAGGACGATATCAACGAGAAATCAACAATCTTTAAACGTTGAATCAAAATATACGGCAACACTAGTACATAAGATAATACCATAAGAATACTAAATATACGGCCACATTACAAATGTGTAGACCAACGCCCGATCACTTTTTGTGTGGCATCGAAAGCGAACAAAAAATAGAGAGAGAAACAGAAAAAGACGTGGTAATACAATAATTTCAAGCTCTTACAGCATGCTAATAAAACTTTTGAGAATTTGTATTGTATAGATGAAAATGTGAACAACAATGGAGACTGATAATGACAACTGATGATAGGTCGAACAATGATTCCCCTAACCACTTGCATGTTTTATTTATATATTTCATACGTTTCTCATAATTTATATTCATTCTGAATTGGTTTGCCTCAAATCGAATTCCATAATTTTGAAAATTGTTGATGAAATTTATTTCACATTTGAAAGTGGATAACCACTCGGCCTCAACGCCAGCGACCACAATGGCTGTCAGCCCGTAGCCCCACACATACCACGGACACATCACCCGTATACCCGAGTGTGTGTGTGTGTGTGTGTGCAGTATCTATTGCCATATTCCTGCAGCATTTGTCGGTGGCTCTGTGGCATTTATTGCTCTCGGTTGTAAATTTGGAATGGGGTGGGGGCTGGGCTGGGTCTGGGGGGTGGGGATGGGCAACACATGCCAGTACAAAAGGCCAATTCATTACGAAATGATAATTAACATGTAATCAGAGTCGGTAACGACTTCGGTCAGGACTCTGCCTGCCTTCTGCTCGTAAATATACGCATGGGCGGCGGAGCTGTGGCGGTGCCTGGGGAGGAAGAGAACGCCCCAGATCCCAGATGGTAATGGAAATGGCTGCAAGTGGCATAATTTTAATTTGCACTCAACTCCGAGTGTAAATGGAGGAGGTGGCTTGATGGATTGTAGGGGGAATGATTGCATAATAAAAAACAATAAAATAAAATGAAAAACAAAAGAAAATATAAAATTGAAACTGCAAAATCGAGTGCTTAAATCCTTTTGCTTTTGCCAGAGAGCTGAGTGACGTGACGCACTCCTTGGCTCCCGTCCTTGCCACTTGCCACTCTCTGGTCCTTGGGGTGCCTGTTCCTGTCGGCCAAGTAAATGGCATATCAATGCGTGATTACGTATACGCCGCATGGGCCCAACAAATTGCTGTGCTGTGCCTCCGCCGCTATCGTCTTGAGTCCAATGTGGGGCTCGGCTCGCTTCATTATGCCGAATGCCTACGTGCACTACTTATTTATCAAGTGATGGCGCAACGCTCCTCTGGCTTCTGCCTCTGCCACTGCCACAACGGCAACGGTGGCCTTCTTTATTTATGGTTGTGACTCCTCGCTGAGTGCGAAGTCCTCCTCGCGTACCACTCTTAACTGTGGGGCTGAAGAGAGTGCTGCCCACAACCCGCTGGGTCATGCTTCCGATTGCTTCCGCATCATTGCACACTGGTACGAACAATTTGTTCCTACGGCAACTTCAAAATATAATAATTTACGAAATATATTTCAAAAAGTACAACTTTAATGGAATCATTGTGATTCTGATAATACAATTTCCCCCTTAACTTTAGAAGCATTAAAATGAAAGCTGTGAAGACTGCTCAAGGCAGTGGAGTTTAGGTACAGTCACCACAGCAACAGAATGGAGTTCATAGCAAGCAGTGGCATACCGATTGTGTGGGCCAATACCTATAGCAGCTTAACCAAACACAAAGCAATTCAATCTCAAGATAATACTGTGCAAAGAGTCCTATCATATATGTAGGTACCATAGTTTGGCATGGGATTTCTGAGCTGGAGTACAGGAGACTGAACACATTCGAGAGGATTGTGTGGGCGCAATAACAATGCTAGAGGCTCAGAGCTGATTCGGCTGAATGGCCCACTTTATCGCATGTAGGCGTGGATTTTCATTGGTATATGAGGATGCTCGGTGTTTCTATTGAGGAGAAAGCAGTTCTCGAAAATATATATGAACCTCTGTAAAGGCAGGGATTTTATAGCAATAAAATGGTTAAGAAGTTATTTATAATTGATTGAAATAATGGAATTATGTCGATAAATAATATAGAGAAAAATATATAAATAATAGCTAAATAATTGCTAAATAGTCTATAAATAATAAATAAACGTTAGATAAATAATATATAAATAATAGACAAATAATATATGAATAATAGAGAAATTATAGATAAATAATAGATAAATACAAGAAAAATTATAGATAAATAATATATAAAAAATAGATAAATTGTAGATAAATAATCGATAAGTAATAGAGAAATAACAGATGAATAATATATGAATAATAGATAAATAATATATACATAATCGAAAAATAATAGACGTATAATAGATAAATAATAAGTTAATAATAGATATATAAGATTCATCTCGTATATATCTATTATTTACTTATTATTTAACTATTATTCGCCTATTAATTGTTTTTATTATGTATTTATTATAGAAAAATAATTGATAAATAATAAAGAAATAAATAATAAACAATAGATAAATAATATATAAATAATCGATAAATAATATACTTATAAATCATCTTTAATCGGAAATAATCGTTAAATAATTCCATTGAAATGATAGCGTTCCCAGCTTTGGCTCTACGAGTATAAAAATAAATGATAAATTGTATAAGAGCAGTGCACAAGCAGTTTAAATGGCAGTACAGTCATCACCTAAATGAGAAAGCAGTGCAAGCAGTGCATTCCCAGTTGCAAATAACCCATTGACCAGTGTCGTCCCATGACTGCGGGGGACAGCCAGGATATAAGATACAAAAAAATAAACACATGCAGAAAGTGAGAGAGAGAAAACGATAGAGCAAGAGGATGGATATGTATCTATGTGGGATTTGTAGTGGGAGTGGGAGTGTGCGTGTAAGTGTGCGTTAAACGTCTGCCGCTGATAATGAGAAGAGTGAGAGGGGGAGAGGGGGAAGAGCGCGTGAGAGCCGGCGGAGAGGCTGAGCCGCATCTTTATCCTGATCCGCCGCCTGCCGCCTGCTGATGATGTTTGCGTTTGAATAATTTATGACACAATAAAAAAGCAGGAAAAGCCAGAACCAAATACACCCACACAAACACACACACACACACACAGACACACACGTACACTGCAATAGCCGCAAGGTGCAAAGCCTGCCGCCGCCATGGAGTGGGCGCGAGTCAGCAACAGAAACAGAAACAGAGCCAAAAGACGGATAAGGACCTGGCAACTGTGGCTATGGAAATGCCATTTAGATACAACCGTCCTGTACACAAACAGTTGCCACGGCTCCATGGAGGAGTACGTGGCACACGCACCGAAACAGCGTGGACTGGGGGGGGCTAGGGGCCTGGCAGGCAACGTTTTTATTCATTTCAAAAAATGATAATTGGCTACTGACAGCCGCAGCAGCCGCGGGGTGGCCATGGACTGCGGGCGGGGAAGCATCAGCAATGCTAAGCCGGCTTCAGCTTGTTGTATAGTTCGCCCCCCCTCCGGATAGGATAGCATCCGAATAGGATGAGTGGGCAGCAGCAGCACTAGCAGCAACATCAGCTTTTTATACCCAATAATCGTTTGGAGGCTAATGGGGTATGATGATGCATTAGAGTACCTATAAGCGGGATCAGCTGAAAGTAGGAGGAAACAGTCGGAGTGAGAGCTGTGACTTCTATGATTTTAAAGATACATTGGGAAGATACATTTATTTATATGAGTAGATATTATTTGAATGGCAATTCCATCTATGGGTTGCATAATTTAAGGGAAATGTTACCCCTTTTGGGTATAATTATACAGATAGATCTAGAACCCCTTTTCTGGGAATACATTTAGAATTTTTCATGGTTTTCTTTTTCCGAAAAAAGCCTACTATTCGGCCTGTAAATAATGATATTATATACTACCATAAATCATTCAGATCAGATACTTATTACAGGCATTATAAGGACACAAGTTTCTCATAGATATATAATATGTTAATTTTTTGTGTAGAAATTAAATGAAAATTCTCAAAAATATATGTAGTATTTTCGATTGTTCTTTGTATATAGGCACGTGTATCCAGGGTATCCTTGACTCGCATTACTCCCGGAAATATACCAGGAGTAGTACCTTTTTCCACTTGTTTTCGCTGTGGCGTTGCGTGCTTGTGTTGGCGGCTAAATCAGAAACAGAATCCGCAACAGACACAGCCACAGATACAGATACAGTCGGGGCCAGAGAAAAGCAGCGGAAACTGTAGCTGAAGTTGAATGGCAGACAGATAGACTGCCAGACTGCCAGCCAGATAGACCCCAACGGAAGAGAGATGCCAACACGGTCGGGGGAAGAACAGGGAGTAGGAGGAGCAAGAGGAGCAAGAGGAGCAGGAGCAGGAGGAGCAGGAACAGGCTGCTTGCAGATAGAGCGAGTGCAGAAAAAAAAGGGAATATAAATTGCCTCTTAAATATGGAATAAGTGCGGAAAAGTGTACACCAGACGAACGACCGACCGACGGACCGAGCGACCACCAGCAAACAACAAACATGCACATAGATAAACTATATAGCTTCTGGCCAAGATAAACACACACACACACACATACACATACGCAGCAGTCATAGATAGATAAGCATACACACGGAGGACAAACACACGCCTACAAAAATATATATAAAAAAAAAACAAAAAAAAACCAACAAGAAAAGAAAAGAAAAACGAACGAAACGAAACGAAAGAATGAAAGAAAATGTTGATGAAGAAGCAGAAGCCAAGTTCTGTAACAGTTACAAAGATAAAGCAAAGTGGGCGTGTAATTGCGTATGTGTGTGCGTCAGTGTGTGTGTGTGTGTGTAGGGGCGGGGCACATAACCCTACACCTCGCCCTTCCTACTCCTCCTGCTGCCCGCCCCTCTTCTATTTCTACATCATGTTTCTCCTTGTGTTGTGTCGCCTTTGTGTCCCTCTTTGCATAGAGAATCCTTTGGCAATAGACACATAAATTTTTAGCCAACACAACATTTTCGATTCAGATCCATTTTCACCCCTCCACAACACCCACAACACCCAAAGCCCCCACCCATTCAAAAGAAAATGACTTCCCAGGGCGGGTACATCTGAGGGGGGTAACGAGGGGGCGCGGCTGTGGCTATGGCTTTGGCTAGAAGTGTTGGATCTTGTGTTTATGGCCATGTAGATTTCCCCACTGCCTTTCACTGTCTCCCCCTCTGTCTCCCCCTCTGTCTTCCCCTCTGTCTTCCCCTTCTGTGACCTCTTCTATCTCCCCTTCTGTCTCCCCCTCTGTCTCCCCCTCTGTCTCCCCTTCTGTCTGCCTTCCATTATCTCTGGGTCATTTGTTAATTCTTCGCTTTCAGTGCAAAAAAAAAAACGTGATTTGGAATCTGCCTACGAATGGGAATAGAAATTATTACAAATCATTGAAGATTATAAAAAGGAGTTTAAAAGAAATTATCAAAGGCATTATAATATCAATAGAGAAAGAATCTCTGAAGGAAAGTGATTATTAAATTATTATAAAATATGACTGAGAATTAATGAAAAGAAAAAACGAAAAAATATGATTCAAATCAATTTAATTAAATTATTGGAAATATATTTTAATGAATTATTTAATATAAATATTGATTATTATTAAATGAGTTAATTTTTTTAAATATTATAGAATACCTAAAAAGGAAACATTCATTTAAATAAATTATTTGATTTTATTATATATTTTATTGAAATATTAAATATTATCAACGATTATTACATTTAAAAAAATATTTTAGAATACCTAAATATGAAGAAAATTAATTTAAATAAATTATTTGTGATATAATTATTGAATATGATGAAAATCAACTGAATGTTGAATGGAATATTATTCATTAATTATTATATTATTATTATATTAGTTTTATTTGGGTTAATGAACATAAGTGACATTTAGTATAGTATACATATTCAGTATATCATTAACCTACTATTAGGCTCATTTCAAGAATTCATTTCACCCCCAACCCTGAGCTTCTGATGCTGGGAGTCTGGTAGTCAACTCCTATGATATGATTCCTTCTCCTTATTTGCAGACTCTTAGTTTCTAGAATATTCTAAACGAAAGCAAAGCACCGTAGCACTTCACCTAACCAAAAGGCATCTAAATTTCATGAGAATAAATTCAGTAATATTTTGTAGCACTAGTTTTATCCACCTCCAACGAACTTTCTCTGGGTTTTACCTTAAGCCATTATTACACACACGACTGAATGCCCATTTTAATGAATTTCCATGTTCATTCCAGAAACAACATTCAGGCCACGTGTGTTATTTTAGAAAGTTATGAATAATTCATCAACCCCGTGTGCTACTCTAATCTATTGTACCTATTTTGCCAGAGATGTTTTGCCTTTCTTGAATATTAATTATACGTAAATTATTCGTTTACTTAACAAATAATAATATAAACACATGCCGCGCCCTGCATGGGGCAAGTAAATAATAAAAAACAGTAATTATAATTATTTTTAAATACATTTCAGATGCAATCAGTCAATTATTTGTAACGTTTTTTATGTGGCTTTATTTGTGCACTACATGACGTATGAGTAATGCAGATAATCATTTGGCCTTTGTAGGGACTAAACTTTATTTATTATCTGTATTTAAACGGGGTTTTCTGTTTTTATATGATATGAAAAGTTGTTTAAACATAATTTAAAAAGCAAACATTAAAATATGATAACATGGCGTATGTGTAATTTTTGATACATGCAAAAATATGAAACTTTTCTGCACCAATTAAAAGTCTTGCTTTCTGAAAATATTTCACCTAATTGCTTTTGCCACACTCAAGCAGCCAACCAGCCATCCATTCAGTTTCCACTCTTAAAATTTAAGTAAATCCTTCTGGCATTCTGGCACTCGGGCTCTGACCCCCTTAGGTATGCTATGAAATCTGAGACTCCTACTGGAACTAAATTTTGCAATACGAAATTAAAAGAAAAAGACTACCAAAAGGTGCAAAATGCAATTTTGTAATCAAACATTTAACTCGTTCAACGTTTTCTTCGTTTCTTTCGTTCACGCTGATTGCCCTTTGCCTTTGGCCAGACTAATAGGAATACAAAGTTACATTCAAAAAGAGAAAATACAACAAAAATAAACAAAGAACAGAGAGAATATGATACAAAAGGTAAAGTCAAGAATATAACAAAGTTGCTACCTTTATACCACACCCCCACACCCGTGCCTGCAGCGGCATGCATTCATGGTAGCTGCCCAGAGCCCCATGGCAAACTTCCTACTTCCTAGAGACCCCACAGATCCGTTCACACCACACAGGCCACGACTTTTGCTTTTTTCCCTTGGCTGCCACACAAAGTTGCTGCCACATACACAAAGTACAAACATATATAGAGAAATATGTATATATACATATGCTTGTGTATAGAAGGTCCTATGGTCGTCTTTCATTTTAGGTGCCGCAGAACAGTAAAAAAGAATCCCCTCTGTACACATTTCAAGCAAAAATTTCAATTAAGACTTTTACTATGAATTCATTTCTGTTTGTTTTCGTCTATACACATCCATATACAACCCCCCCATATCTCCTTCCCCTATCCCTCTATATCCCTCGTTTGTGTCCCTGTTTCCTTTTGGCTTTCCCTGTTGAACCTCGCCTTGCCGGTAATTTCTCCTTGTTTTATGTTTAAGCGAAATTGGTCAACACTCTTTTGTTTGGCTCGCCGGATGCAATTTTAATCTGCCGGAATGCCGGAGTCTGGATGCCACACACACACAACTGAACAAACTAGGGGGAAGATAGATAGCCCTCAGTGGGTGGTGCGGCGTTGGGTTTTTGAAGGTTGACTGAAATAATGACTACAGAACCACACCACACACACACACCACAAATACAACAAACAGAGACACCCAGCACTCTCTCCAAGAGAGAAAAAGGGACACGTACACGCACAGGCAGGCTCTTCAGCGAAATGGCAAAGCAACCACATAATATTTTAGTTTTTTGACCCAAAAATGTCAGCGGGACATGAGTTATCACTGCCGCCGCCATCGCCAGCCGACGACGAGGACGACACAGCGAGGGCTGCTCCAAGGCTATGCCAAAGAATAGAAGCCAGATTGTACTGAAGGACCAATTTAAGCAGCGAAATTAGATTTGAATACATTTGTGCACAGGACACAGGAAGGAGCACAACCTGGCTAAGGAAATTGCTTGACTTTTGCTCAACTTCTGAAAGCATTTTGATTTGACCTAAAAAAAGGAGTGCAGTTTTATATTAGTTGTAGATTTTTTTGTATTATAAATGCAAAATGTCAACGAATTTAGTTTGGGTTTTAAAGTTTATGTTATGCAGGAAAATGTGACTAAACTTCTTAAATTACAATTTGGGTTTTAGTCAAGATTTTTATAGTTATTTTGATTAACGTAAAAGAGTAAAGTAAGTAAGTAAATAAACACTGATTAAAAATGTATTTTTTTATGTTGTTTATTTTATAATAATTGTAGTCTATTTTTGTATTATTAATAGCTTTTTATTATTACTTAAACGTCCCAAAATTGTTATAGAATTTGGCCAGCAATTTGATTGAAAATAACTGAAAATAACTGTTGAGGAATTTATAATTGATGAAAAATAATCAAAAACTGAGTTGAGGAATTTTCAAAGAATTTATTTATTATTTTATGGCTTATTTGCTGACATTCTAAAAGGAGGCTGAAACTGTATCAGTTTCTGGTTTGCTGTTAAAATAAACAAATTATTCTGCTCGTGTGATAATTGATTCAAATCAATCTTAAATCATTTAATTATAGTAGGTTTTCCAATTGCATCTGGTATTAAAGTGCCAATTCTTGTGGACTTTTTGAAGCCTACCCCAATGGCAGGGCAGGACAGGGTATGGCTTGGATTGGGATGATTGGGGTGGGGATTTGCACATATGAAATATTCTTTTTGATGGCATTAACCCGAAATCCCTTGGCTCGCGGTCCCATAGCATACTTTTGAGCAGCCAGCACCATGACTAATTCCATCAGTCGCGGATAGTCGGGGACATTTGGCAGCGGCAGCGAGCGAGGGCTAATTTGATTCTGAGAACCGCCCTCGTTGCGGTTGTTTGGCCCAGCCACGCAGGTTGCTCTTTGCCTTGCTTCTGCTTGTTTGCCTATGTTTGCCTATGAATAACAAGAACAGCAACACCCAGAGAGGCGGTGGAACGGGGGGTCACCCAGAGAGGCGAGAGCATGACTCGTGCCTCCCTTCGCGAACTCTCACGACGCCCACAACGAACTCAAGGCGAATTCAAAAGCGTCAGCAACAGCAGCATCAGCAGCAGCAGCAGCGGAATGGCCAGGAGCGACGGCAGCAGCAGTAGCCATCCGCCAGCCTCTTGAGGCACTGCAAGGCGACGAAGACGACGACGCCAACGAGGACGACAACGACAACGTCGACGACTGTCACTCTTCAAGAGAAGAAGAAAAAAGAAATCTGTTGGGGGCGTTCTGCTGTCACCCTGGCAAAGGGAAGGGCTATGATGATTCGTAGCAAGACCTTCAACCATGTCTATGCAAAGTAGTCCTGCAAAAGGATGCTAATCGGATCACCATTTATAATATATGAATGTATTTGCCATGGCAACAACTAAACCAAATGTTGATACGTTTTTAAATATCTCTACTATGTAAATTAGAACTCAAATGATTAATGGCTCTTCCAGGGTATCAAAAGCTTCGACTAGTCCTCTCTTGTTTTGCTGTCGCAGCGGCAGATTCTTCTTTAGCCGCTTTTGGTGTCGCTAGGAGCAACTTTGCTCCGGCTCCTGTCGTCTCTACTTTGCTTTGCTATGTATATTTTTTTTCGTTTTTCTTTTTGCGTTTTTTTGTTTTTGTTATTTGTGCTTTTCTTGGCTTTTCTGCTTTTGCATGACTTATTTGCGCTCACCTTTCGTGCTGGGTCCTCGTCCTTGGCGAGCTGCTTAATCGCCTTTGTCCCTTTTAACTTTTGCGCCGCCAATTTTCTCCCCTTTTTTTTTGCTTCTTATTTCTTACTTGTCTTTCGGTCCTTTTAGGGCTTTCCGGGAATTTTCCTCTCTATTGGGCTACTGGTTTGAGTTTTTGTTGGCACTTTTACTATTTTTTTTTATTATAAACTTTTTTTTTGATTTTTTTTGCTATTATTTTGAAGAGTCCTGTATGTGTGTTAAGCGATTATTTTGCATAGAGAAAAGTTGTGGGCATTTCTTTGGCATTCACTTTCACTTTTTTGCCTTTGTGTGGCGGTCCGGTCCCCGAGACGACGACGTATTCAACAAATTGTTCGCGCTTCTCCTTCAGCTTCACCTTCACCTAGCACTTGCTGGCTCGCTCGCTCTCGCTTCTCTCACTCTCTCTCTATCTCACTCGCACCCTCACTCGCACTCGATGTGTGTGTGTGGCTGGCAGGCAAGCAGCAGGTTTTTACAGTTAATTGAGTCTGCTAATCTTTTTGCTGTTCCTGGTCACACTTTTTTTTGTTCACTTCTCCACAATTTTTGCTGAGTTGTTTTTTTTTTTACAAGATTTTTTTGCGTGCCTTGCAACTGTTTCTTTCGGTGCTTTCTACGCTTTCATTTACTTTCAATTCTATTCTTTTGTGTTTGTTCTTTTGCGTTCTATCCGTGCTCCGTGCTCCGTGTCCGTCTGCGTGCGCGTACGCTCTGGCTCTGGGGGGCTCTGGAACCCGTTGTGATGCTGCTTCTGGCTGCCTGACTGCCTGCCTGACTGCTGCTGCTGCTGCCGATGCCACGACGATGCTCCCGACTCTAATTGCGTTAAAATATTTTCTGCTCCCACAACAACAACAGCAACAACAATAACGGGAGCGGGCGACAATCGGAGCAAGCAAGAGAGAGACAGACAGACAGAGAGAGAGCAAGAACATGCATGATGATACTACCTCTTCGACTGACGGCACGCTCTCCAATTTGTCTGGATGCTTGCCTGGCCTGCCCTGCCCGCCCTGCCTGATGCCTCTTCTTCTTCGCACACAGTTCAATTTCAAGTTCTTTCTTCTTTTCGGGTGAACATCTCTCGCACAACAACAAAACTTTGACTTTGAGGAGCTTTCGGTGAGAGCACAGCTTCGGGTTCTGCGTGTCTCTGTGTGTGTGCGTGCGTGTGTGTGTATCACTCTGGCATTGTCGTCCTTCGCCTCGTGTGAGAGATTCGGTTCGGTTTTCCTTTCCACATCTACTACCAACAAATTTTCGTATTTGGCGCAAGCTCAGTTTATTGTTGCCATTCGTTATTAATATTGTTGTAGTTGTTGTTGTCGCTGTTGGCATTCGTTATATATATTTTTATTGTTGTTGCTGTAGTGGAATTTCTTTTTTGGTCCTTGTTGCGCTCAGGAGAGTGGCAGCAGCAGCAGCAGCAGGAGAGTATGGGGTGCAGCAGCATCCACACGAGTCACTCATCGACGCTGTTGTTCGGGGTTTTCCTTTCTTTTCTACCGCCTCGCTCTCGCTTCAACAGGACAGGAGGGGATTATAGGAATGTAGAGGGAAGCTTATTGGTGAAATGGCTCAAGAAATGCCACTGAATCAATTGGTAGAGCAAAAGAAAATTAAATCTTAAATTATAATTACTGAATATTTCATTTTTGGATAATATTTTCACCATAATATAATAATATTTATAATATTTTAATAATATTTATATATATAATATAATATATATATATTATAATATATATATAATATAATATAAAAATATAAAATATAATAATATTTATATAATATTTTAATTTTCCAACGAAAATTTGTAGTTTCTTTCATTCTACCGTAAACTCTTCTATTGTTGAACCGCTCCTGTATTTCTCCGCCATTTTTTATACGCTTGTTAGGTTGAGATATTTTATGCTATTCAATACGTTCGTTGGATTGCTTGGCAGCCAAAATAAATATTACTTACAAGTAAAAAAGTGCAATCAATGAATATTATTTTCGCTTTAAGAACTCCTTTACTGCTGCAGCAAACTTTTCTACTGTAGGACCGCTTTTCATTATATTTATGAGATTGTTTGGCAAGCCATATCGAAGTATTTTGTATACAAAGGTTGCAATTTACTTTAAAATTACTACGAGCTTTAATACTCTTCAGTACATTCTCTACTTAGTTTTATGAATGAATTAAAAACTAAATAACTAATAAATGAATTTAATATTTAGGAATTTATCGAAATTCAAAAATAAAAAACTTGATGTAATGACATATTTTATCATAAAATGTTCCGTTCTACAGAATTATACAAAATAAAATGAAATAGGTGTTCAAGCACATATTTTTTTCCCAAATAGCATATTTCTTTTTACTAATTTTTAATATAATAAAATTAAATTTTTAATTTTTACTCTTCTACAACTGCAACGACCTCTACTACTGGCAAACCGCTCCTGTTTCGCCTCTCTATGCCACTCACTGGCATTGTTTCTCGTGTTGTTGGCTCTGTTCCATATTATACTCTCCCACACACATATACATACATATATTTACACACAAATACAAATTTATATGCACATAGCACCTATAGCTGTAGATTTTTTCGCATACTTTCCCCGACTGACTGGCGTGCTCTGTAGTGCCCCGTTGTTGTTGAGAGTTTTTCCTCCCACTCCTCCCCTGCCACCCATCCGTCCATCCATCGTGCACCCCTTTTTGTTGACGTTGGCTGGTGGCAGTCGGGCAAAAAGGAGGAGAAGCCGCTCCTGCTCCGGCTCCGGCTGCAGGCGTTTTTGTCGCCATTGGAGGAGCAGCAGCAGCAGCAGCGGCATCGGCATCCTCGACGGTACCTGGTCTGGTCGGATGGATGTGGCATGGCTGTGGCATGTGGCAGAATGGCAGCATGGCATGGATGTGTATGGCTCTCTTGTTGTGGGTCGCCAGCGTTGCGGGCTGAGCTGTTTGCGTTGTTTTTCCTCGGGTGACTGTCTGAAGTGCAAATTTGCTTTAATTATTCCATGGCAACAACATGATGAGGAGCAGCGGCAGCAAGAACCACGACATCTGCAACGGAGTCCGGACTCAAATTCAGGCATTGCCTCAAGAATCACACCCACACCACACCACACATCCCTCAGCAGACAACAGAGACCTGGTGACAGCCACATTTACTTATGCACCAGTTTTCACACCTCCCTTGGTGGCAGGACATTGAGTGACACCCTGCGAGTGTAACAGAACCGCAGTCGCGTTTCTCTCAGTGCACGACCCAGACAGGACATTATCACAGTTTCCTCCAACCAATAATCCATCCGAACCAACCCACAAAACCATCCCAAGGAAGCCACTATCCCCACCAACCAACCAACCAACCAACAAACAGACGAGCGAGCGAGCGAACCGCTGACCCCCTTTTTGGGTGGCTTCTCCCGTAGCTTTTGATGCTTGACATTGTTGGCAGTCGATATTGGTTGTAATTAGCTTTAATTGAAATTGCTCCATTCCCATCCATCCAATCCTCCGTCGTATGTACCAACGAAATACAACGTGGATGTCTCTCTGTGTGTGTGTGTGTGTGTGGTGGACCTGTGATTTGGGTTTTAATGCGGAAAATGTTTGTAATTTTGCTAAAGTTAATTTATGGTGACCCCGACCCACACCTACACCCACACCCAATTTCCCAAAGGCAAAATTCCCTTTTACAGTTTCAGTCTCTCTGCCCAGCAGCTCTGTCGCATTTCACGGTTTTCATTTGCCACTCAAATAATTAGAGAAGTTCTCCATTCAAAAAGTTTCTACATTTCCTACAAATTGTGCGGATTGTTTGAATTCAATTGATAAATGTTAAACGAAATGTTTCTGCGTTGGGAATGTGAGAGGATGTATGTATGTCATATGCAGAGGGGGGATAGTCATGAAAATAGGTAAATATATTGCCGGAAATTAGATAAACACATTGACAATAAATATTAAATGAAAAAAACACCTGTAATGGCAGTCTAGATTAGATATCTTTACAAAATTTATAGAAATGTAAATTGCTTTTTTAAATTCCATAACCAAATATTTTTTACGTTATAAAGGCGATAATCACGATTGCCGTGGAAATCTTTAAAGAGTTTTGACACACAAACATTTTATGGGCACAGATACGGAATGATATTCCCACCCAATGCCAGAGACTTTTATCATTGTTAAAATGAACAAATAAACAAGAAATCACCAAAAAACATTGTCATATAAGAAAGAGAGAACTGGGAAATATTTCCATTTCAGTCAACAACATTTTATTTCCGTTCGCATCTGAGAGCAATAAATTCAACAGCAAAGTTTATGGAAATGTTAAATCAATAAGCAAGCAATTACAAAGCCTTTTTTTTTTGGTTATTCCAAACGATTTATCTCAATAAATATTCAGGCCAGTAATTTAGTCACAGACTAAAAAGCCAGTCGGGCGGTAAACAGAGAAGTCAACTTAATTCGATTTAAAAATATCAAAAAGCTGTGTTTCCAGGTGGGGATTTCCTAGATCTCTTTATGCCCGATCATATGATAATCAAACCATATCAAATCGAAATTGATTAGCGGCGTCTGGCCATAAAACCATCAACAGCTTTCGATTTTCGATTGATTGAATGCCTCAGGTCGTACTAATTTAAAGAAAAACAAATGAATGAAAGCAAATTGTTAATCTAAGGCTATCAATCATTTTTATTGCATACTTTTCCGTGTCATATATGGGACTACATAAATAATGTACATATGTACAATTTTCATATAGTGTCAAGAACTGGCCACCAAGTACAGTCATGACATTGCATTCGCAACTGTAAATTCTTCTACCAGCTAAGCGAGCCAACGTGATAGATTGAATTTATAGCCAGGGGCAATTGTCGAGTGGGTTGGGAATCGCCTAAGAAATATATTTTATGATGACTAAGGTATATGGTATATGGGCGTTGTATATACTGACAGAGAGACGATAGATATAGATATACTTTGAGGCAGAACTGCAGTGGGGCATCGACTTTATGATTTATATATATTTTTATTATTTATAACTTATAAGTACATAAATACTACCATTTTTACTGCGGATTTTTATATGAGAACCAGACGAAATTTTATTATATGGCAACTGGAAACTAGGTTCTATTTTTCTTATATTTTTAATTGCAATTTTTCTTTAACCACCAGCAGATATTTTAAATTTAATTTTTAAAAACGGGAAATATACTTTATTATATTTTTTATTACTCATAATTTCTTTTACATTTAAATTTGTTAAATATGTTTTATTTTTAATTTTTGAGAATATTTATTTAAGAACCTTTTTAATTTATAAGTATTTTTTATTTTTCATTTTTTATTTGTATTTTATTTGTAATTTTGAGCCACCAACACATATTTGAAGTTTAAATTCTGAAAACAAGAAATATACTTTATTTTAATTTTTTTAACCTATATACATACATGTATTATTTTATAAATTCTTTGAAATTTCTGATTTTTTTTTTTAACACCAACAGATATTTGTATATACATATTTATAAAATGTTCGTATGTATACTTGTTATTTTTATTATTTTATTATCATATCTTTTAAACTTCAAGTTTTTTTATAAACTTTATATTTGTTCATGTTTTAATTTTTTTTTTTTAATTTTGAAACGAGCTCCCAAGAAAATATCAATGAAAATATCCCACTAGGGCTATGCACTCCCGCCCCATTACTATGCTCAGGTGGGAGAAGAATGAAGCGTATAAAGAAGAAAATAAAACAGACACTTACATGCGCTCCAAACTTCGTGCGACTCTTCGCGATCACCAGCCGAGTGGAGTACTTAAAAGAGAGATAGAGAAAGAGAGAGAGAGAGCGAGAGCGATCGGGCAATCGGGAGTAATCGTACAACTTTGATTCAATCAATGAATGCGATTCAATTCTTGTGCGAGATTGTGCGCGTCACACACAGACAGACAGAGCTGCTTACACCCATTGCCTGCATGTGTGTGTGTGCCTATAAAACGCATGCAAGAATTTGCAGCGACTTAGTCGTGTTTAAGCAGGTCGCGCGGATCGTCTTCGTATTCGTCTTTGCCTTCGTGTTCCCCGCCATCGTGAATATGAAAGTAAAAGTACCCCTTGCCTCCACGACGAGTACTCTTAATTGATTTGCAAAACTTTGGGCAATTCCGCGAAATAACAGAGCCAGAAAGAGAGAGAGAGAGATAGCAGCAGAAGAACAGTGAGAAAAGTGACACGAGATTTTGGAGACATCAACGGCAAAGTTGTCTAATTTCCTGCCTGCTGTGTGAATACCAAAGTAGGTCCCCCTTTTGCCCCATTTTTCAGCCAAGTTCAACGCCAAACAGCAGTCATTGGCTATAATAAAATAAATACTTTAGATATTTCACATTTCAATTGCGAACGTACGTGTTTTTTGGCGCAATTAAAAGAGAAAAAACAAAACAAATACAAACCGAATGAGAAATGCGAATTGCAAATGCAAATTACATACGCTTATGATTAAATTCGAGCTTTGTTATTAATATATGTCTCAAATACTTGACTTTATTCCACACACTCGTACGTTATACGTTTCGTTTCACGTTTAAATATTCCAAGCCGAAAATTAATGCCAAGTGAATGATTTCTTAATGAATGCATAAGTATATTTTATGGAACGAGGAAAACTCATTTGCAGTGCTACTTAATTTAACCATAATTTGTAATTTTATTACAAACAACAAACGGGTTGAATTAATTAATGTAAGACCTGTATTAATTGTATATCAGGTTGGAGAATGTGGAACATTTATTAGAAAGAACAAAGAATAAACATCACAAATTCTGTATAACTAGATAAGAGTGGGGAGAGTACTATGAGTGGATATATTGAAGAAGATTAACCAAGAATGAAAGAAAGAAAAGTACAAAGAACTCCGCTTCCTAGAAGAGGAAATATATATTATAGATCGCAACTTTTCCTTTCCATCAAAGAGTTTCGTCACATTACAATCAACCCACCATTATCATAGGCCCTAAGAACACTCTTAAACTTCTCCTTGTATCTGTATAGACAGCCATAAGTAAACCCCCCAAAAAAGTAGTGTTATGCCACTCATAAACTATGACATCACAGCACTTTGTCTAGACCGAGAGTTCTCTCTCATCCAAGTTCATCATCAGATAACCAGCGTGGAAGAGTGGCAGAAGAGTCATTGAATGTAAAACCTAACGATAGGAAATACATGGATAATTAAAAAAGAAACACACCAAAAAGAATCTTATCGCTTGCCTCGAAAATTGGGCCAATAAACACTTACCACAATTAGCAGTTGTCAACGCGACTAATGACAAAAGCCGAAAAACGAAAACGCAGACGATGGGCGAGTCGAGTGGATCTGGGTTGGATTACACATATTGATAATGTTTTAATAAACAATCCTCGGAACCCGGAGAGAGGGAGAGATAAAACACCGCGCGATTCAAGCGAAAACCACCCGAACCGTAGCCAAAACAAACTAAGGGAAACCGATGATGATGATCACCGATCAGTGATCAATATACAAATACTTATGGGAAGGGGTGTGTGAGGTGTGCAGTTTCATGGCTGATTGATATTCAAGTGGATTGGGGCGGTCTGTTAATGAAACACTCGTAAGTGGAGTAATCACACACATATTTCGCGATCCGATTGCAATCGTTAAACCAATTCAGAGCGGGATATACGATCCCCAGTGCTCGGTGTCCGGTGGCCATTTAGCATTCGAAATCAATCACAATTCACACTTTGCCATACGGTATACGGTAGTCGCAGTATTAGGGCAATACAAGCCAATTAACTCATCCGGCTATTGCCGATAAGAGACCATCCAATTCCCCAATCAGAGGAAGAGAGAGAGAAGAGGAGACCACCACTAACCGATCGACGATTCGTTGTGGCACCTTCGATTTTTATGGTCTCAACTCAGTCAAGTGCTTAGTGGATTTTTATTTGGTCGATTTGGTCTGGGTAAATCTTTTTCGGTATATGTAGAGCCCTTTCCTTATCATCGCCGGCTGCCTGTGAGATAAGCCAAGCGCAATATTATAAAGATTTTCTGTATATATGCTGCGATCAATCATTGAAAAGCCTTTTATATTTGTTATAAATTAATGCAAATATACGACTTGAGATAAACTTTGTGAAAGCCATGGCCGCCCCGACCGATCGACTCTACTGAAATCCATCCATCGTCTAGTCTTAACGACTGCGTGTGTGTGTTAACGAATTCTCTATTTAAAGAACTTTACTTAATGGATGGAGTGTTGGGGAAATCAACTGAATATCTGGTTTAAACTGATCAATTGATCAATTGAAAGAGATTCCTTTGACGTCAGTCGGGGAGTTTTACACTCGGGACTGTAAGTTAATAGGCCAATAAACAGAGTTATATGGAAAGCCAATTGGGTACTAAGAATTACAGGCTGTGATTTTAGGAATTCTTTGAGAGATATTTATTGGCGAGCATATAGGGCAATGATTGGTACGAATACACTCAAATGCGCTGGTGTGAACCGAACATTCCTGCGGGAGAAATCGATGTATTGCTTTAGACTGGAAGCAGGGAGAAAGTAAGAGCCGAAGTCGCTTTGCCGAAGCCACACGAACGCTTGCTGCTTTTTTAAAAACACAAGAATAACGGCTTTGCTTTAAGCCTAGGAATTGTTTGAAATCCTCAAAAATCCATGGGAACGAACCTGCCACTTGGAACTGCTTAAATCAAGACTACCTTTTTTCTATAACAAACTAAGACCTAAATTCCCCCTCTTTCTGCCGGACATTGCATGAGGGAATTTCCTATAAAACCCCTATAGTATCTGCCACGCATTTCACACACTCGAAGATAATACTTTCAGTCAATTGAAAAACCAAACTCGCATTTTAATTCATATATTACCCTCCGTTCTGTCCGTTACTCTTCGCTTAAAATGAAATGTGCTCCAAGTTGGGGCCGTGTCTTTGCACGCTTCTCCGCACTCAAGTACTGGGGGGATTAATTGTGTAATGCGAAACTTATTATCTACAATGATTATCTATTGTTGAGCAGTTTTCCAGACAGCGGAATACTTTTTTCGCTCTAAGAAATCGATTAGATTAACACTACAACAATCGAGCGTAGAACTGCTGCAAAATAATTACAAAAACACAATCAAATAATAGAAAATGTCTGTTCGGAATTGGCCTGGGCCTGGGCCGGGTCAAAATGGATCCACGTGACCAGTAGCTGATACGCCCTGATATACCCCTACCAACCATGGCAGGGGGGCATTCATTACCTTCTCCGAAACACCTTACCGATTTCAAAATCCGTGTAGAATGTAAATGCTTTCAGCCAGCGGATTTCGGCGTTGGCCATTGTGCAATGAGGCTTGAAGCGTGCAAAGAAAACCTTTTTGGGCCGCCTTTGGCAGCAGCTGTAGCTGTGATAAGTAAGCCCAGACCCCGTGCCAGATCCACACACCAAACCATTGAGTTGACTTGACCCAAAGCTAACTAAGTACGACAAATTTGCTTATGGCCAGTGCGATTCGATTCGATCTGGGAAACATGTCACGTAGAATCATTCGTAGTAGTGGCTTTCGTTCGTTGATTCGTTCGCAATGCAAAATGCCTTTTGCTCTGCTCTGCTCTGTGTGTTTCTGTATATTTTGTGGGTGGCACAGCGGGGAGTGGGAGAGGGGTAGGGGTTGGTGGGCCAACCTCCAGCAAGGTCAAGTGGCGGCAAAACTGAATGCAAAAATAAAACAGTGAAAATCGCTTCTATCAAAAATCAAGCAGAAAAATCAAGAATAAACTCTGGAATAACAATTAACTAAAGGGAAATCTGGAAAGCCTTTTATGGGTGACATTTGCATAAACACATTCTTGGAGTACGTTGAGATGTTTAGGGAGAAAAGTAAGGGAAGGATGGAAATATATGTGTTTATAGTTCCTGGTATCTTGGTGGCCATTGAGATTGGAGTGATAAGAATAACTATTAGGGGTCATAAAATAAACTTTAGCTGTATAAAATCGTATAAAAAGTATGGGGAAATTATTGTAATATATATTTTGAAGATAATACAAATAATATCTCCGGGAAAACCATATGATTGAAGATCTTATAGATTTATCTTTCAGTTTTAAATCTGAAAAACTTGTACCTGTCCACTAATTCTATTATTTTCTCTATTACAAAATGGAAACCAATACCATAGCTTTATAGATCATGATTGACTTTAAAGTCAACTAAAGTAAAGCTTGTAGCTTAACTGCATTTAATGCAGGATGTCTATGGAGAGTTTTAATTAAATCCAATATTGTCATTGAATTGTTCTACCCCTTAGTCGAGGGCATTTCATTATCCTACACATGTGACCTGCATACCGATATGTAATGTAATTTTAGACATATATCCCCACCATTATATAGGCAGATATATTTACCTAAAAGGCTTAAAACATTAGCTGGTGACACACGAATGCTAATTAAGCGGCTTTTGTTCGCCATTTGCTCGCATGACAGCACGTGACGATGATACGGCAGTCAGTCATGATGATGACGATGATGATAATGACGAGATGATGTGTAGAAAAGTTTTATCAACGCGTCTCTGTCTGAGACCAGACACGCGTCAATTAGAGCCACAAGCCCCCCACCGCCCCCTGAAATATTTGAGGGTATTCAAAAACTTGAGTTGTGGATCAGGCATGGAGGGGGGGGGCTACTACTGGTGGTTCCTGGCACCTGACTCCTCGCTGGGTGAGTGAGTGACCGACACCGACCGAGCGACCATCCAGCCAACCGTTCGAGCATAAATATTGTCTAAAGTAATTTTTTCATGGCAAATTACTCATATCAATAGCAGAGCTTTGTTGAAGCGACGTTAATTAGAGGTGAAAATTGACAACATTGAGCGTGTCTGGCCAATTATGCAGTTGTGATTGCAAATAGACTTTTGTCCCCCCCTCGCGCCCCAGGGGCTGGTGGCTCTCTGTACATAAGTCTTTCTATATTTAGTGTTCCAATCAGAGCGTGAAAAGTGTCAACATGTTGCACATTGTTTAATGACAAAGTGATTGAAAGACGAGTGAATAAGCTTTAAGAAAATGTTTTCCTACAAAAGGGTTATTCAAGGCAGTAAATGAAAGGGTTGCCAATCCATGGAGTACATTTACATTTACATATTTTCTTTCAGAATTTACAGTGGAGTAGGTCTGGTCTTTCAGTTGGAAAAGAAATTATCAAATAGAACAACTTTGTCATTGCACTGGTATCGCACTGGTCGGGGTCACCAACTTTTGATTTGTTAGCTAATAATAAAGCGAAAGCTGGTTGGATTTAATCAAGCTAATTCTTACCGAAGAGCAAAAGAAAGTCACCGAAAGAAAAGGTCTCCTAGCTGTAGTTGTATCCCCCACCAAACCAAATCTATTTCAAATTTATTTAGTACAATTATAGATAGACTTGTCACCTGTGCCATGTGCTACTACTACGCCTTGTGTGAGCCATAAATTAGCAAATTGTATAACCAAAAACTGTTGAGTATCACAAAATTTAAATGCTACCCGGCCTGGGGCTTTGTTTGATTTTAGCTAACGAACCGCATGACTTGATGTCACATTTTGTTCTCTCCGCAACAAACACAAAAAAAGATACAAAAAACTTGCTGCCAAAAACAAATAATCACAAATTGTATATGAAATAATCAATTCAGGCTCATTATTTCGAGACGGCGGCGGCGGCGGCTGAAAATAAAAGACGGGAAATACTGAAACCGAGCTCACGTGAATTTATTTAGATAATCTGCGTCATAATAGAAGTGTTGAACAAATAATGCTGTCTCGTCTCTGGGGGGGCATCAAAGCGAGAACCGACCAGGTTTTTAGGTTTTTTTTGGGTAGAGATAACCGCAGATCCACAGATGTCTGCTCTGGGGCATGGGATGTGATATCCATCCCCGTCGGATATAATTGAAGCTAATTGCTGTTAATTTTTATCAAAGTTGTACCATATTTATTTATTATTTACGTTAATCTTTAACGTTTTTTCACATGTTCACAAATTCTTCACAAAATGCACTGAAAGAAAACGAATGATATGGGCTTAAAATAATCTTTTTTTGAGCTGTGGAAAGTTCCTGTTTATCCAGAAGATTCTATAGCTCTTCTGATAAAAATGTGTTGAGAAATCTACCTTAAATAGAGTACAATTATAGAAGTATAGTCATACATTATATGATTGTACCTGTAGGATCAGGAAATTAGGTTAGAATGATGTAAAATCATAGAGTTTTTTCTCTGGTTCCATAATTTTCTTTGAAATCAATTTGTAAAAAACTCTTTTTACAGAATATTTGTAAGAAAGATTTCTTAAAAAAAAAACAATAATATTATCGGATATGTCAGCGTTATGAAAATAGGTATTCTTTGTACGGAAGTTAGTAATAGAGAACTTCGACTGTATATGCATATCTTTTACGGAAGGTACATACACGTATTACAGATCTGTTAAAATTAATCTTTATAAGAGTAAATCTTTCAGAATTGCGATTTATAGTGCCCCGTAGCCATAGAAAATGCAATTTAAAGCTCTCTTTCATGCTTGATTTGCCAATTAGAGCCCCCCGCTGTTCGTTCAGTGTACACCATCGGGGGGCACCTACAGCTGCCACAGTAGTGTGATGCGAGAGCGGTGTGCCTGCAGCTCGAGTCGAGTCCCAGTCCGAGTCCCAGTCGCCACCTCGTGGTAATGAATTTATTTCATTGCTAAACGTTGAACGAGATAGTTGTAAAAAGTCGCCGCGTATCGCTGATTAATATTTTCATACCTGCGATTCGAAACGGAACGTTGTGGGATGTTTAGTGTGAGCTAAAGACCCCGCCGTAAACGAATAAAACGGCCATAAATCAATCTGTCTAATCAATCTGTATCTGTGTTGCAGATCCACAAGACGATGACGGCCACCGGTGAGCCAGGTGCCAGGGATGACACCACCGGTGCTCCAGCCACCCTAATCACCACACCCACGACCATCATCGCCCCCTCGCCGGCACCCGTGCTCAGCGATGTACCCATGCCGAATGGCAATGGCAGTGGAAGTGGACCTGGAGCTGGGAACAACTTCAAGAACAGCATTGTCATCGATAACCAGCCCAAGCGGCGGGTGAGCATTATCTCGGATCCGCCAATGATCACTGGAGGTGGTGGCGGAGGAATTGGCGGTGGTGCCGGATACGATAACCTTGCCTTTGAGCAGAATCCTAGGCGTAAAATTTCACAGGTAAGGAATTACGATTACGATCAAATGCGGGGATCGTAAATTCGGATTTTCTGTGTGTTTAGATTTACGCGGTAGCCATATACAATATACAATTGTTCGTTCATATTTCTACGTATATTGATTATCGGATGACGTTGTGCGATCGTGAAAAGATAACGACAGAAAGTGTTTGAAAATAACCTCGAATCGCATTGTGTTTATATTGGGATTACAGACCTCCACACACTCGCACACGGACATTGGACCGGCGCGAAGGAAGAGCATACTGAAGGACACAGCCACCACCACCCATGACAATGAGAGCGATCGGGTATCCACGCACAGCTATGGTGAGTCCTATAAGGATTAGGGATTAACATTTTCTTATACCGTTACGAGTACAACAGTGCTTTAACATCTCTGTAACATTTTAACATGTACCGTTGTGTGTAGTGCAAGAAAAGGACGTTTCTAATTGGCGCCACTGTGAAACCGTACAAAAAACGTGAATTGCTATGAAAAATACGTGTGAAAAGTGGGATTTGGCAGACCTATAGAACGTCTAAACATTCTTAGGATAGCTATTCGAGGCGGGTCTTGTATATAGCTCTGAAAAACGTGACAAATATCCGCATAACTATAAACTAACCCAAGAGGCGCCACCGCCACTAAAAGGAGCCACTGAGCAGAGCAGAGCCAGAGTCGCGTAGTACATTTTCACAGAAAATGTCAAAAACTATTGAAGAAAGATGTCATTTCATGTCATGCCATCCTTTTGATGGATTTCTTTCTATCATTTGGAAAATGCAAATATCTAGCCAAGTCCGATGTCTATTTCGAATTCAATTTGCCGACGCACAGTTGACATTACCAATTAGCAGTTACCAGGGGAAGTGGACTCTACCAATTTCCAATCTTATTGCGCAGGTCTTGCCTTTGACGTGTGCATACCTCCCCCGCTCTCTCTCTCTTTCTTGATATTCTCCCCCTAGTTATCACCTAATTAGAGTTCGATGATGACTGACGAGATAATTTGACGCGGGTTTTGGGTAAACACTACATCCATCCCCCCCCGGGAGAAGTGTGGAGTGCTCGTGTACTTAAAACTCCATGGATTGACACACGTTTGTCATTATTTTGTTGCAGACAACTATCGACAGAATGCGTTGGACGTGCTCAATGCCAAATACAATGGCCATCAGGCGGCCCATAGCTCGGCGGGGGGCAGCAATGCTGGAGCCAACTATGTGGAGGAGTCCTGGATGTACACATTCTGTTTGAAGTGTCGCGGCGAGGAGCCATCGTCATCGTGGGAGCCACCCTTCTGGCAGAAGATCTTTCCCTATCCTCTGTGTCCCACCTTCAGGACATTCTCGCGATTGGTCTCCATCATTCTGATAGGTATGCAATGCCTCTAGCCTCATGCTACATATTTCTCTCTATCGAAAACTAAACTCTCTTGTGTGTCCCTCAGGTGTCCTCATTTGGATCACGGCCTATGTAATCATTGGCGATTCGGCTGCCCCTGGTGGACAGCTGTTTAGCCTGGTCGTCCTCACTGTGGCAGCCAACTTTGGCGGCTATCTGATATCCCTGACCACCCTGCCGCGTCTGATTGGCATGCTCCTGGTGGGCATACTCTTCCAGAACGTCGGCTGGGTTAATCTCGATGGCGACTTCTCGAAGGTGACGGCCCACCTGCGCAAGTTCGCGCTGACCATAATCCTGACTCGAGCTGGACTCGAAATGGAGCCGGAAGCCTTCAAGAAGGTCTACAAAACGATACTTAAGCTGGGCATCATTCCCTGGTGCGTGGAGGCCGTCATTGTGGCCGTGATGTCGCACTTTCTGCTCGATCTACCCTGGATCTGGGCGTTCCTGCTCGGCTCCATCATTGCTGCTGTCTCGCCGGCTGTGGTGGTGCCCTGCCTGTTCCGCCTGCGATCGAAGGGCTACGGCGTGGCCAAGGGCATTCCCACACTGGTGGTGGCTGTGGCCGGCGTGGACGATGCCCTGTCGGTGGCCATCTTCGGCATCATCAGCACCGTGATGTTCTCGGACAAGGGACTGGCGTATCAGATTGCCCAGGCCCCGGTCTGCATTATAGGCGGCCTGGGATTCGGCGTCATCTGGGGCAGTCTGGCTCGCATCTTCCCCGAGAAGGGAGATGCCTATGTGGTGCCGCTGCGAACGCTGCTCCTCTTCACCGGCGGCCTGATGGCCATCTATGGCAGCGAGGAGCTGGGCTTCGAGGGAGCCGGCCCCCTGGCCGTTGTCTTTTCTGCCTTTGTGTCGAATCTGTTCTGGTGCAAGGACGGCTGGGATGTGGAGGATAATCCGGTGTCCACCGCTTTCGAGATCTTCTGGATGATCTTTGAGCCCATTCTGTTCGGCATCACCGGCTCCACCATCAAGATACGCGAGCTGGACTCGCACACCGTCTCCATTGGCACCGCCTGCATCTTCACCGGTGCCATTCTCCGCATCTTCACCACGGCCGGCATTGCCTTTGGCGATCGCCTCAACCTCAAGGAGAAGTTCTTCGTTGGCCTCTCCTGGATGGCCAAGGCCACAGTCCAAGCAGCCCTCGGACCGGTGGCCCTGAAGCATCTCGACGAGAACTCCACGGACGAGGAACGCAACTACGCCAGCATTGTACAGACGATCTGCGTCTTCAGTATTGTGCTGACAGCGCCGCTGGGCGCCATTCTGATATCCGTGACGGGGACAAAACTGCTGACCAAGACAAAGCAGCCGCAGGATCTCACCGGCTGGCGACGCAGTCACCGTCCGTCCATTCGCGACATCAGCATCATCGATGAGGAGGAGGAGCGCGAAGATCCCGAGATACCCGAGGACAAGGAGACGCACGATAACACGCTCAACAATGCACACATACCCAGCATTTCCTATACGTATAACACATAAAATTAGTCAAAATTGATGGGATGCGAGATGGGATAGGATCTCGTCTCCTCTCCCGGTTGTTGTTGGATCGCAAGCGCAATGTGTTGATTTTTTCTTATTGTACATTAGCCTTAAGTGGACTCTGCATTCCGAAATAAATGAATAAGTAAATCAATTGGAAATAATACTCCATTCCAGAACGAATCTAAAAAGATTCTGATAGATCGCCCATGGTAATACACATACACGTGTCATCCACTGTTTTCTTCTTCAAATATGCCTATATTAGACCTGGATGCTGGCTACATACTGTAGATGCATGCTGTAGATGTAGATATAGCATGCTGTGGATGTAGATAATAATAATATCATTAAATATTTAGATCTGGAAGCCCAAGCAGGCAACCAGCCAGTCACACATCTCAACAGACTGATTTCGGTGGTCGACTGTGTCTGGAGACGCCAGACATAGTAGATTCTGTGGTAAACCAGAGGGTGTTTGTTGTGTACTTTCTTAACTTCACCTGAACTAACGCTGAAAATTAACTGGAGCGATGGAAGACGCTTAGGTTTCTGAAACGGCGGATCCTGAATTATAATACATCAACGAGGGAATCGTTGACTCGGATATTAAGGTCCTTATGGACCGCTTTCCGCTGCTCGAAGATTGAGTCGCAGTCAGGTGGTCATGGAAGAACCTCAGCCTCTTCTGGATAGACACTTGAAAACTTTTCGCAGCGGGATTTAACGTAAAATCTTGCCCCTCACCATTGAATTAGGTGAGTGGCTGGGCTTGGAACTATTTAAAGTGAAAGAAATCTATTCCATAGATGCGTTAGCATTTGCATCTTGCCTTTATGCCTCTGCCGTAGAAGATTCCAAATGAAAAAGATCTATCGAATAAAAACAGTGGCTCTACAAATATATTACACTTTGTATCTTAATCTTTATGTGGTTACATTATGTCCACCTGGGGGGGGAATTTACAAATATTTTTGTATTGGTTCGCCCAGAATGGCTTCCAATTCCTGGACCCCATTGCGGGTGTTCTTCTCCACTCGCTGATGCTCATCCTCAAGGAGTTCGGCCACAAATGGCACCGTCTCCGGCAGCAGGGGAGCAAAGTTCTCCCCGAGCTTACGGGCAATGGACACACAAGTGTTGAATGCCAGTATCCGCACCTCGGGCATTGTGGTGCGCGTCTTCAGGAGCACCTGACTGTTGAGCTGCTTCCACATGACATCGTTGGTGGCCACGGCCATCTGCGCAATGCACTGGCTGAGCGCCAACTGCAGGGGTTCGCTGCCCAGGACCAGATCGTTCTCCAGCTGGTCGACCAGCGGCTGCATCAGGGTGTTAAAGCGATGGTCGTTGATGAAGTCATCGGTGCAGTGCAAGAAGACATGATGGAGGGTGCTTAGAATGGCCGTCAGCAGCTCCACATCATCTGCCGCCTCGCCTGCAGTGAATTCCGCACTGAGGGTGTTGTGCTGCCGCAGCAGCTGTGAGGAATCTGTGATGAAGTCGTTGGCAAACAAAACGAAGAGCGACTTAAGAGCCTCTGCTATGCGGTTGGTCAGCAGGAAGTACGTGAGTTGCGTCTCCCTGGCACTGCTCTCTAGCGCCCATTTGTGCACCTTGGCATACATAGGACGGAAGCTGCTCTCCGACAGCTTCAGGATCCATGTGACAAATGCCTCGGCAATCGATCCCTCAATCTGCGATACCTGCGACCTCTCCAGTCCGCGGCCACGCACCTGCACACGGAACTCCAGCGCCTGCAGGAAGAGCTCGCTCAGCGCCTCCTGCACAGGCTGCAGTTGGGCATTGGTGTTGTGCTTGATGCACTGCAGCAAAAGCTGCCGCATCAACTGGCCCACCTCATCGTAGGCCTGCAGTTCCAGCAAACTGGTGTGAGTCTTGGTGCAGCTGGGCACGAGGATCCTCACCTCCACGCCCTGGGCAACCACAGACCAAACCTCCTGCAGACGCAGCTTCAGGGCCTGGGCGCGCTTATCCTGCGTTAGGAGTGGGCTATCCAGCTGCACAGACAGACGGACTAAGGCAGAGATGATGTCCACGAGGTAGGGTCCCAAAAAGAGGGGCAAAGCCTTGAAGAGTTTGTGGAAAGCTGTAAAGGAATGCGCCTTGAGATTAGTATATAATGAAAAAAGAAAAGATGAAACCTACCCGTCACGAGGGTGGAGCAGACATAGTCTGGTCCCTGTTGAAGTGTGACCATTTGTTGGACCTGCTCCTTGAGGAATTCCGTGAGTTGTGGCGCAAACTTGGGCAGCTGGGCGAGGGCGTGTGCCTTCAGGCTGGCGCAAATCTCCCCGAGGGTTAGCACCACATTGCCCACAACAGCCTTGGGCACATTAGAGCGTCGCTTGGTGATCTTCGTAAGCGTGGCCAACAGGGAGCGGCATTCGTCGAGGAAGTCCCTGCCATGGCGATGGGCCAAGAGCTGGAGAGCCTGCAGGGCCGTCTGCTGGAGCTGAGCCTGCTGGGGATTACTGGAACCGCTGTCCAGAATGCCATTGATGACGGCCTCCAGGGGTGCGAAGAGCACACCAAAGTGCTCCGTCGTAGAGTGGGCAAAATAATCGCAGGTGGGCGTCAGTTTCGTGACGAGCAGCTCGAGCACCTTGATGCGCACTTGGATGAGCGGATGATCCAGCAGATCGGTGATCACATTGAGGAAGTACTCCGGCGCCAGCATACCAATCGCATTGTCCAGGACATCCTGCGCGTGATTGGACAGCACCCGCCAGTACTTCTCGAGCGAGGAATTGCCCGAGGCTGCCTCCAGGGCTCGACTGACCACATCCACGTAGGCCAGGGTCTGCAGGATCAGGGCCTGATAGTGATCAAGCAGATCGCTGGGATTGGCACTCTTCATCTTCGCCTGCCACTCGCTGGAGCTGCTGATACCCGACAGATAGTCCATGATGACGTACTTGTAGTGCCGCAGCTGCTTGAACGAACGCGTGCGGACATCGAAGAGCTGCTGCTCGGTGGACAAAAGAGAGGAGGAGCTGCTGCCTCCATTGGCACCCGACTGGTTGCTCTTGTCGACCGGCAGCTGCCGAAGGTAATCCAGCAGGCGTATGCAAGTCACTAGGGCCACACTTGGCTCCTCGAACATCAGCGTCAGTTCACGAGCAAAGTCCAGACGCGACTTGTCAAACGCCACCTTGTGCGGTATCGATTCCAGCAGCACTTGCGACTCGAAGAGAATGCACAGGAACTGCCATAGATGCTCCTTGGGATCGAGGACCCGGAACAGCGTGGCATAGAGCGACAGCCTTCTATGCACGGGCACATCTGTGCAGATGTCCGCGAATACCTTAAGCACGGGTATGACTAGGCGATCCCTTTGTCCGGTATTCAGCAGCAGGATGGGTATAATCGACTCCACCACGTTGTGAATGATGTGTAGACTGAAGGCATCATCGTGCCTGGCCACTGTGGAGCCGACGAACGTGAAGATTTCCACAATCTTATGCAGCACCTGCTGCGGATACAGACCGGCACAGTGGGTCAGGAAGAGCAGGGCATGCTGCTGGGTCTGGGGGTTCTTCGTATTCCTCAGACACTGGACCACCTGCTCGATGCGGAAGCAGGACTCGGGCAGTGCCTTGGCCAGTTGCACGCCCGCCGACTGGGCCGTTTGGCAGCAGTGCAGCAGGCTGGAGAGGATCAGTTGCTTGGGGTACTCGGCAGCGGTGTGCTCCTCCAGCATGAGGCACGACTGCAGTAAGTCGAAGAGGGTGGGTATCAGCAGCTCTGAGCCCACGAGTTGTTTCTTGCTCTCCAACAGCTCCAGCAGCGTCATGCCCTGCTTCCAGGATGCGTTGGTGAGGTCCACCTGCTTGGTGGCCGTGCTTCCCCGCTTCGTGGGCGTCTTGGCGCGCACTCCCTTGCCGCACATCTCCGTTAGCATTTCCACCAGAGGCTGGCATTCCAAGCGGCAGTGTTTGAGCAGCCGGTGGCTGGCCAGAAAGATGCTATCGTTGTCCGCCTTGGTGGCCGCCTCCACAATCAGCCTGATCAGCGAAACCTTGTGCTTCGACTGCAGGCGCTCGTACGTTTCGGGGGTGAGGATGCCCAGCAGGACACACGGGATGGGCTGCAGCTTCTGGTCCAGCTGAATGTATGCATCATGATGAGCAAAACTTTTCTCGAACAGATCCCAGGCGAGCGGCTGCCGCTGTAGCACATTCAGAGCTATGTTTCCTTCGTAGCGCTCCATCACCGATTTGTAGATCTCACTGTGGGGCCACGGCAACTGCTTTAGCTGACAGTTGGGCCCTTGGGCTAGGGTAATCTTCTCCAGAGCCGCTATACCCAACGGCAGGAGGGAGGTCAAGAAGGGCTCATCGTTCACATGTTTGAGGGCTCGCAGCAGGAAGTCCGTGCAAATTGGTGGTTGCTCCGGATCAGAGGCCAGGGCCAGCACAGCTCGTCGCAGTTTCGATATCATTAGCTTCTCCTTGGGCGTGGCCTGCTCTGGCTCCAGTATGGTGTAGAGTATAAGGGCGTACTGCTCGTGATCCATGCCCAGTTCGCTCCTCCGCTGGAGCAAAGACTTCACCAGCTGCTGGACATGCGGCTCGAGGTCTCGCTGGCTCATCAACTGAAGCGTGTCCATGGCCTGCAGGCGGAGTGTCTGCAGTGGCGATCCGCAGGCATTGGCCACACGCAAGACATGCAACAGGCTGCCGTCCAGTTTGGAGCCTTGGTTGGATACCACCGCCTCCAGCAGCAGGAAGCCCTGCACTCGGATCACAGTGTAATCCGAGTCGTTGGCCCACAGCTCTGGCAGTCTCTCAAATACACAGAAATTGGATAGGAACTCCAGCTTGTGCTGAGGTGCGGGCAGCATCAGGCCGAGGCATCGCTTGAGGGCTTGTGTCCATTCCAGACGCTCGGCAGGATCACAGCGTTCGGTGAACACTTGGGCGCCCAAGATCTCTATTAAACGCAGACAGAGGCGCAGCCCATCCGTTGGCTGGGTCCAGGGCGTGGCCACAAGACCCGTCCATTTGGTATTCCGCGCCAGAGTGAGCAGAAAGTCCAGATACAACTGAAGGGGCACAAAGTTCTGCTCCGCGCTATTGCTTTTGATGGCTCTGAACTGAAGACCCCGGCTGTACTGGCTGATCCTGTCCAGCATGTGCAGGCTCTCGTGGGGCTGCAGCTGTCGCTTCGCATAGGCGGTGAGCAGCAGCAGCAGGTGCGTCAATTGTGAGGCCTCTTGCAGATGGCCCTCGCCTCCGTGCTCTTCGACACTTTTCAGCAAGGCCTGCTCCTGGCCAAACAGCTCGTGGTTGCTCCCGGCTATCACATCCAGAAAGTGCTGGCGATGTTTGGTCACCGCAAACTCTTGGAACCTCTTGGTCACCTGCAGTTTTCCCAGGAAGGACACTTTCGAGCAGAACTCGCTCTTTAGCAACATCAGCAGGGCACAGTGCTCGGGCTCGGTCAGAGGATCGGTCGGAAAGAGCAGTGGCATGAGAGCCAGCAGCACTAGATTCGTGTCATAATGATTGCTAACGGCGGCAGTGGTCAAATGCTGGACGGTGAGTGGAACTAAAAGACGCCATTCTTTCTGTTTCTGCTGGAATTGGGCTCGACGCAGCAGGCGACACAGGGTCTGGGCGAGGACCACGGGCTCCAGCATTTGCACGAGCTCCTCTGTGGGCAGTGAGAGTATGGCTGCCACCACAGGACCGCTATCATCGTTTATGCGGTCGGGCAGACATTCCTGCAGTAGCTTGGCGCTACGTTCACGTTTCCTATCCGTTTTCAGATTCTGCACGAGCTGTTTGACAGCGCTGAGACGCCAATCGGCGCTGTAATGGTAGAGTTTTTCATAGACACGCTTGGCCTTTTCATCCGAGGTGTTTAAACGGAAACCTAAGAGGGGATATACATTATAAGGAATACATTTTAAAGTCGATTTTCACTCACCCAATGCCAGTTTCAGCGCTTTCTGGCGATTGCTGGTCGTGGATCTGGCTCTTAGGGCTTCTTTAACGCACAGATCGAAGGCCTCCGGATAGCGTTTCTCTAGTTTCTCCAGGTACGCGGCATACCAGGTCTGAAAACTGGTCTTTTCTGCCTCCATTTCATCATCCGAATCTATGACAATTGTATCCTCATCCTCATCCATGGGTATGGGTGCGGGTGCTAGAGCCTCGACTTCGGTATTCACAAAAGTATCCAAAAAGCAACTGCAAAAAGAGGGAACATTCAAATGTTTACCCAAAAGTGTGAGGAGGCTCTCAAAGATACTCACTTGATCAACTGCTGGGCAGAGGGCTTGGAGAAGGGCACATCGGAGAGCAAATTGTCGAGGAATTGCTTGTAGGAATTCGAGGAGGGATCATCCTCTCGAATAGCCGTTACAGCGCCCGTCATCAGTGGCATGCATAGAGACTGGATGGCAAAGTTTCCATTCGCCAACGATGCCAAGGCAGCAATGAGCCACTTTTGGCCAATGAAATTCAGAACCGTTTCCGGCTTTAGCTGTGGCCCGGCAGCCTGTTGCTTGCCATAGATGCACACCAGCAGCAGCAGGGATTCGGTTTGCAGCCGCTCGAACGGACAGTTAGCCACACGCTCCAGCAGCGCATCGCAGACCTTGCTCTTCAGCTTGGTGCGGGACACCAGTTGGGCCACAATCACATAGGAGGCGGCCATGAAATCGATTGTGTCGGATACGAGGCCCTGCAGCAGTGCCTCTAATATGGTACTTATATGCCAATCCTCCAGTGGTTTGGCCGTTTGCAGGGCACCCACAACAATGGTGGCATAGAAATTGATCTGCGCCTGCAGCTGATGGGCTCGCGGACCCAACTCCTTGACGGCTTTGCGAGTGGTGCGGCACACGAAGCTGAGGAAGGCTGGATTGCTGGCTGCTCGATTGATCAGGGCCGTCTTGGCCAGTGGCACGCCCGGTCGCTGCAGGGGACGCAGCCAGAACCACTCGGCGTCCGCCTCGCGCAGTCTCATTGTCTGTAGAATCTGGACAAATATGTTTGTCTCGTGGTAGGGCAGAATTAAGGCCATCACCTCGCTCCTGTTGTATTCATGGATTTGGAAGCGACGCAGCAGCCACTCAAACGCCATGTGAGCCGGCCTCAGTAGTATGTACGGCGACAGCAGACGCAAGAACTTTGCTATTGCCGCATCCAGCATTTTGTTGACCTCCTTCAGCTCTACAGCGCGCTCCAGCGTGAGCGTGGCTTCATCGAACAGCGTCAACTGGAACTCCTTGAACGCCGGATTAAAGTCGGTCAGCTCATGCAATCCACTGAGTCCAATCTCATAGATCGCCCTCCTGTCTTTGGTGGCAGCCGTCTTTGGGTCGAACAATATAGAGGCGCGACTCTTGGCATCGGCGAGGGTGACCGTTGTCTGCGGCGCTGCCAATTTCTGCAGCTGTTGGGCCAATGAAGTTGTCATTTTGAATCAGTTCAGTATTCCTCGCACAACATAAAACGAAATTAATTTAATATTATTGCGGAAGAACCCGCACGCCACACGTGTTTTGCTGTTGCATGTATCGATTTGCAGTTATCGTATTTTGAATTCGACGAGGGATGGTGCACGTCTCTAAAATATCTACATGGATGGATTAGCACAGCAAGGTGGGTCAACTTTTTATCATGACAATAGCTATATTTGTGTAGCAAGTGCCTTCTCTAAGAAGTTGCGTGGTGTGTGACTCAGATAAGGTAAACAAACAAATAATTGACATGCAATGCCACCTATCGTATTTTTCCAATAGGTGCGAAAAACAAATGCAATATACTTAGTACAGCCTCCCAAGAAGATAAAACGCAATATGAATCATTTCTGTATAGTTCTTATATTTTGAAAATGTAAAAATACTTTTGTATGTGTGCTTAATCTCACAGAGGTACAGATTGTTCAGGAATCTTGAGGCGAGAACAGTTTAAAAATGTAAATGATAATTTCGTTATGGGTGATGGTTGATGACGAACAGGTAAAAACAGAACTTAAAGCATACGTAAAGTAAACATAATACAAACTCACTCGAATACTAAACGTAAAACGTAAAAAGAACTTGGGCAAACACGCTTTCAAACGCTTTTCACGCTACAAACTACAATTAACTAAAACTATGGAATTAAAAGCACAAGCGTTTCAGTGAGTTTTTCTTCTTGAGCTTGGAGTCTTGCCTGTGGTTGCGCTGAGGCGGCGTCAGCCTCTCACTGGGCATCATCAGCTTCGAGGGTGTTCCCAGCTCGGTGACCAGGCATCGCTCGCCCGGATGCGATTTGCACAGGCAGTTGATGCAGAAGCGGAACTTGCAGATAACACTGGTACATTCGGCGAAATTGTAGGTCGGCTGCGAGCCCTTGATTTCCTCTAGATTCAGCGACAGGAAACGTGACATGGGTGGCCGCGCGCTGATGGCAAATGAATTTCTAATCGGTGGCAGTGTTTGCGACAGCAGCTGGCTCCCCTCGTTTCGCTCCCGCGCATCCTCGCTGACGAAGACGCGGCTGCCCTTGCCGCAACGCGGACACTTGATTCGTTGATTTTGCTCCTTCAATACACGCCCGGCGTCTGCCTCTATCAGCTGCAGACTGTTGTGGGTTGCATCAAAGAGAGACGAGGTGTTGTTGGCGTTGTTGATACTATTCGAAGTTTGTAATGGCACTGTTGAATTGGTTTTGAACACATTGTGTCTCCGCTTGGGGAGGTAGGGATTCTCTTTGGTGAGGCTCATCTTGAGGCGATGATTGTGCAGGCGCTCCACAGCCCGCTGGCTCTTGTAGACAGTCTGCTCCCAGCTTTTCGTCACTTTGGTCATTACGTCCAGCGTATGGGCATTAACATGCCTCAGTATGCACTCCAGAGCCGGCTGGGTTTGGCTCAGCATACTGAAGATGTCGCAATGCTCCAAACCATCGAAGTAGCGCCGTTTGTTCAGTGGCTCATCCGGCTGTGGAAACAGCAGCTTCTTCGACTTCTTCGGGCTGCTGTGCGGGGCCAGAAAGTGCTTCTTACGGCGCTTCGGAATGCTCTGAACTTCCTGCAGGTGCGGCGTCCCATACGGGTCGTCGAAGCTATTGAAACCATTGCTGGCGGGCACCGTCAGCGGGTAGTTCTTGCTCCAGAGTTGGTCCCTCGGGTGGCTGCCGGGTGTTTGGTACAGCGACGAGCCAAATCCTCTGGGGAGCGTTGTATTTGTTGCATTTGGATTGCTGTTGCGACAGTTCTCGCTTTCGCAGTCGCGTTCCAACAAAAATGGCGCCTCCGCGGTTGAGTTGTGCTGCACCCGAAAGGACATGTAGCCGGACTCGTCCATCTCGGCATCGGACGATGCTCCCAGGTTGGGGCTCTTCTTTTTCAACGTCTTTCGATTGTAGGCACTCATATTTGCTCGAATATGGTGTATTTATTCTTACGTTTTAGACATTTGTTACTTATTTTTTTGTTTGTTCGATTTGATGCTAGAGATGTAGAGCTGGAGAAACATCGATGTTAACATCGATATAATCGATGTTAGGGTCCTAACTGCAGACATCGATAGTTTTTTCAAACATAAATTTTTTTGCCAGACACTCCTAAATTTACAATTTTTCCCAATTTGATATTCCGTTTAATATTACTAGCACATAATTTTATACGATTGATGAATCAATTGTCTAAAAGATTGGTTAAGTTTAGTGACTCTTTTTTTAGATTGTTTCTAAAAGGACGTTTAAGCCAAGGATTATACCTTGGATTATACCTATTATACCGACGTAAGAAAACGTAATTGAGCATGGAATGTCACGTCATTTGGAAACTTAACCGGTGGCAAAATTATTTTTTTCCAGCTGCTTTAAAATATATTTAACTATGTGTTTTACACAGGTTGACATATTTTCACCCATTAATGAATTTGATATGATTTTTGTATATACATCCCGATCCCGATACCCATTTTCAGTATTTTTAAAAAGATCAAAAAGCGTAACATTTTTTGAGATAGAGACTGACTAGAAACACAAACGCACACACACACAAACAATTTAAATTTGTATTACTTCTTTGCGGGAAAGCCGTCGTTCTTAGTTCTTCCTAGTTGTTCCTAAGAATAAAATAAAATATAAATAATATTAATACAATAAATATAAAGTACAAATATTTGGCAAAATTTATTGGTGTTTTATTTATTCGAACTCCATAAAGGCATGGTTGTAAATGATTCAAGATAAATCGGACGACTAACTAGTTCTGGTCGCGCTCACAAAGTTCTTCGTTTATTAATATGGGACCGCAAAAATAAATCCCGATTTCGACCATAGGATCCGCGTACAAAATAGGTTGAAATTTGAAATCACGAGAAGGATGGAGAACGATTTTGATCTTCCCTCGCTTCTCGCTCTGCTTGCTCACCCAGGTACGAACACTATTTACTAAGCTCGCACTATCTTTCTCACCACAACATAAAAACTTGACAATTTTTAGGTGCGGAAGACCTTTTAGGAGAATCAGTATTTCGCCAATCGTCATTTGCTTTAATATGTGAAGGTATTGAAGGTTCTTCAGCTTCTGCAAGTCTTCCAAGGGGAGGGTGTTGCAGGGAACACCGAGTTCCTTGAGTGAAGAAATAGTGCAAATATGCTTAAGCTGTACCTGGGACAAATATCCACTATCCAGTACAAAACTTTCCAGAGGAGCATCCTGTTTGTTGATTAAACCCTCGATGAACGAGTCGGATACAGAAAACGCAAAAAGATCCAAATGTTTCAACCTGGGCAACTGGCAGACCAGCTCACGGGTTCTTGAGTCGAGACAATCCACGTCAAATGCCAGACGTTCCAGCTGCTGGCAGTTTTTCCCCAGAATTTCAAAAGTATTATTACGGATGTTTTCAATAAATCCAAGCTTAAGCTTCCGCAATTGCTTCATCGTTTTGCTCCTCATCAAGCTCTTGACAGCGAATCCCAAACACCGCACTTCCAGAGATTCCAGTTGATCTAGAGCATTCAATTCTCTTCCGCTATAGTAATCCACTACCAACTTTAGTTTCCGTAGACACGTGAGTTGCTTGAGATTAGTTACAAATTTCGGACACCATCTTTCCTCCATTTTCAGATTAGCGTCCAAAGATTTGAGTTTTGTCAGACTGTATAGATTGTCCCATCCGCTTCGGGACTCTTCAAAGGTCATTCGCAAATGTTCGAGATTAGGACAGTGGCCCCGCAAGAGCCCCAGTTGCTGATCGCTACTCAATCTGCAGTTCAAAGCGGACTCATACCTAACCAGATGCTCACCAACGATCTGCAACAGTTGCTTGAGCTCTTCGTCGTCTAGATATTTCGTTATTGAATCATCGATACGTTTAAACCGAAGGCTCGCGTATCTCTCGAAGATCTCTCCAATGTACAAGTTCGAGGAAGCAAGTTTAAGCTGGTCTTTTAAGTCCAGGTACTTCATGAGCTCTATCCAGCAATCCTCGATTAGATCGAGAATAGTTGTTCGGGACTTTCTTACTCCGACTTCCTTTGCATTGCCAGTGCCAGCGTGTTGCCTCATTTTGCTTTTTGAGTATATATATATAATATATATACATATAGTACTATGATTAATACAGTATGTACTTTATGGCTTAGTGGATATTTTCTGTTCTGCTGATAATGTGGAAGGTCTCGCTGGAAAGGGATTTTTATGTCACAAATGCATAAGCATATATGGCAATTTCTTACGTTAAATCGATTGCTTTTTTTCCACCACAGATGAAATATTTTCGGCTTAATTTCGTAGTTCCTTTTTTTTGGTATTTGATCGACTTGTAGCGAATTGATTGCTCGGAAGATGATAACTCTGCGATGACTTGCGTAGTTTCTTGAATGAATTTCAATGACGCAATGGTCGGAATGACGTGTGTAGTTTCTTGAATGAATTTGAATTGAATTTATGGTATATGTATGGTTAGTTTAGTGATTGAATTCAATTCAAATTCAAATTCAATTCAATTGCTGGCAACATTAGGGGTACTCTTCTTAAAACTTCGAGTTCGTTCTGCTTATCACACACAAATATCGATAATACCCTATATTTTCAGTATTTGGATCAAATTTCCAATTTTCTTTGGCTGTTTTTGCCTGTTGTCCCTACCTTTCCATAGCCCAGCGGTGCGATTAAACCAAAAAGAGGCTCGATTGCTCAAAAAGAGCGTCTTTTACTTATTTTTACGTGTAAAGTATGAGCTCATACGATGGATGGAGTCACGCAACAAAATATCGATATGTTTTGATATTTGGCGGTAATTTTGAAAATCACCACTGTTCGCCTGACGTAGGAAAATCATCACTCTAACAACAAACACTATCAGATCAAAATTTAAATGTTGGCGCGTAAAACGTTTGGCTGAGGAAAAAGGTCGATATATACATACAATCGTTAAAACGCATACTTAAAATTAATTAAAACACGCAGCCAAAACTCAACAGTTCCCCTAGAGAATTTTAGCGAAGGACGCCTTGAGAGTTAGAATAGAGAGAGGGAGAGAGATGAATTTTAGAACTGCAAGTGGGTTTATCCACGTAATTAACTTTGGCATAGTTCGTAGATCACTAGAATCTAATCGACTTGAATTACCAATATTCCAGTGCTCGAAATGGAATATATGTATGATACTCGTACTTTTTAATTTATTACCCACTCAATAATCAATGAATACTTGGAAATCAAAGATTAACTTTGCAATCAGTGAAATATTATGTCGGTCAAGCAGCGGAAATAGATATTAGAAAAACCGTATAAACAGTCGCAATTAAACACTCGGTGATTCAGTTAGTCGTCCGTGGTTTTTATTGCAATGCAGTCAATGTGGATCTACTGGCTGTTAGTGTTCTTCCTCGGCAAAAGCACAGGATTAGCTGATGTTGAAGTGGTAAAGTTTCCAGTTTATTTAAAAGATGGAAATTAAGAATTAGGCAAATTAAAAACCTAATTGCAGGGTGCCATAGACCCCGTTGAAGATTCCTACGATTCAAAGAATTCCGGCTGGACTGTGATCGCACGTCGAACGGAGCGGAGATCTCAGCTTCTTTCGAAACTGGACGGAGTACAAGAACGGATTTGGGGTCAATACAGGCGACTTTTTCATAGGATTGGATAAACTGCATGCCATAACGAAGGCACAGCCCCAAGAGCTGTACGTACACCTGGAGGACTTCGACGGGAATACGCGCTACGCCAAATACGACGAGTTCTTAATCGAAAGTGAAGATGAGTTATATCGAATGTCCGAGCTAGGAGATTATTCAGGAGATGCGGGTGATTCGCTGATCTATAGCAAGGATATGAACTTTTCCACCTACGATAGAGACAACGATCGCAATACCAATCTTAACTGCGCACTGGACAGAATGGGTGCCTGGTGGCACAAGAGTTGTACCCATGCGTACGTAGGTCGATTCTGTCTATTTTCCGTATATATGAATGATTGATTCTAATCTCATAATTTCAGTAATCTATTCGGCATGTATTCATATGGCTACTCGACCATCATGTTGCAGAAGGGAATAAATTGGTACTACTGGCGCGGCTATGAGTATTCATATAATATAATCGAAATGAGGCTTCGACCAAAGTCTACATAATTTTGATACTATTTTATGTTCCATAAAATGGATAAATAAACCATTATACATAAAAAAAAATGAATCGCCATTTTATAGCGATATGCCATAAATATGTCTTGATTTAAATTTCAACGTCATAATATACTGAATAGTATATATTACACCATAAACGGTCACATTGATAACAGGACATCCATATATATCGGTAGTTTTGTGCGATAAATATTTAAAAATTGTTTTTGAAAATTATGATTTTGCAGCCCTACAAAAGAGAGCTTACGAAAGCTAGCGGCTGTGAAACTTAGAGGTGTATACTGTGGCGGTCGATTTTAAAATCAACTAATTTAAAATCAGTTGAAGCTTAAAATATTTGTTTCGCTGACTGTGTATAGCAAGTAAACGCAATTTTTTAGAAATATATCAGTCCCAGGAAACGTGCTCTTCTAAATTGCCAAAGTAATACGCTTATACTTCTTTCTTGGCTCGGTTTACATTTTCCACTTTTTTTTTATCAGGAATAAGCCAGCAATAATATTTCGAAAACAATTTCTTAACCTCAGCGCTGAACACTTGGGATAATCTGGTGTTGGCCCATTATGAATGTCATCAAATTAACAAAAATCCCTTCATAATTTATCATTTGTTCTTTTTGTGGTTGCCCCTGGTCCAGCAAAATCCTGCCTAGACCCTTTGCTCTGTCGCTCTCTCTCTCTCTCTCACTCTCTGGGCGAAGTTCATTTATTGTGCAAATCATGCCGGGGCATAGATTTCGAATTCATGTGAACATCTTGCCCGTAAAGCGTGTCCAGGCCAGCAGCACTTGGCACTGGGTGTGATAGTAGTTTCGTCAGCTGTCCATATTGTTTCTGTGCTGACAGCCTCCCCCTGGCGCCCCCCACCCCCTCGAAGCGTTTGGCACCCCATTTTATCCTTGGCCAAGGAACAGGACTTCATCCACTTGCTGCTGTTGCTGCAGCCAACAAGAGCGCAAGAGGGAGAGAAGAGAGTGTGAGAGCGAGTGAGAGGTCGAGAGTCTGTTGAGGTCGGAAGAGGAAAATCAATGAATGATATTTCCTTTATGAGGCTCAATTATTTGTTGCGGGGATTTGCTATTCTTCCACCATTCCTGTCATCTGGCCTTCGGTTCCAGCTCCAGTTCCGGGTTTGTGGCAGGGGCAAGGGCTGGGGCTGGCCCTCGTTCGTGCCTCATTGTCCTTCTAAATGCTTTGGCAAAATATTTTGGGTATTTGTGCGTCTTTTGTCAGGAGTCGCGTCGCTGTCGCAGTCGCCCCTTCAGGAGAGAGTCTCGACTCCAGCAGGGGCGTTAATAATTTATGAATATTTGCTCATTTATTGTTTTGCATTATTTATGCCTTTATTATTTGTCTATTTCGGCTGGCCAAAAGGGGGCGCGGCAGGGGCAAAGATTTGGTTTTGATTTTAATTAAATCGACAGACGCACATCGGCTTAATTTAAAGTCATTTGACTGTCCTAATCTCTTTGCTTCTCGCTCTGCGGATATGATATGGGCGTGGGGCGGGTGGTTTCGCATATTAATTGTGGTTGCGGCTCAAAAGAGTCGGAATTGGGATTAATTTGCGGTCCATTGGTTCATCCTCTGTCAGCATGGCTTTTATTGCTGTCTAACAGCAACAGAAGGAAACTAATGACTTCGTCATTGTCAAACTGAAGGAAACTCCTCTCTGAGGTTAACCTTAGTCCCTGATGCGGCCCTAAAATAGTGATTTTTGGTTTGGTTTCGGGTTGGTGCAGAATATATAATACTCGTATCTATATTTCTGTAAATGTATCCTAAGGGGCCAAGAATAAATACAATTTCCAAGCCTTTTGATGAAAATGGGATAGTTCTACGTAAAGATAAGATAAGATTCCTATAAGATCGAAGAGATCTATAGCTCTCCCCCATCTACAGAACTGTGCCTCCTCACCTGGTGTTGCAGAGTCCAAGTTTGTTGTCATAGAAGACAATTGATCGATAGGAACGTTTCACCAGTCTCTAAGACACTTTAAACAGGTAGCTTTTCCATTTTATTTACATTTATTTATAATTTTAAGGATTTACTAAAGACTAAACAAAGAAAGTAGTAAATAGAACGCCAAATAGGCTTAAGAAACAGTTGGTTAACGGCTAACCACCAGACCAAATCAAGCTATTGTTAAATATTGGTTGAATATAATGTCGGGGTCACCAAGCCTCTAACCACAAATAGTTCCACCCCCCCTGCGATTCTTGTGGTGTGTCCTTTTTCGAACATATTGTATGCTCACTATATGCTACATATATGCATACATATGTTTTACGTAAAGCAATGTTTGCACGAGGATATTGATACCAAACTGATTAATTTGGGTTTACGCACCAGAACGACACGAAATGATGACAAATGGAGGCCAGTGAAGGAAGGAGAGTTCCCGTCAATATTTGCACTCAATCCGTACATATGCTCTAATTATTATCCTTTTAGCTGTGGCCCTGTTTTGGCATTATGTTGACTGACTGACTGACTAACTGGAGAAAGGATATGGAAACACCAGCACCCACCCACCAGCAGATCAAACATGGGGTCGGTCTCGGTTCGGGTCGGGTCTCGAATCAACTAATTATGGTAATTTACCCGCGGAATGTCAACAAATATTTTGTAACCGGCTATTTTATCGCACGGCCGCTACTCACGCGGCACCCACCCACCCCTCTCACACCCTCCCACCTGGTCGTCGAAGTGCAACTGGAGTGTCCAGTCCTTGACAAACGATGTTTACCCGCCCAGGAACCAGTTGTCCGTCTGTCGGTGGGTGGGTGCTTGTCCTTGGGGGGACACGGGCACACGAAATGGTCTGATTATTTTTAACCAACAATACGGGCCATCCTCGAAGGAATGGCTGTAACCTGAACTGGAACTGGCACTGCCACTGGCCACTGGGCACTGGAGAACTGAACCCAATTCGCTTGATTGTGTTTGATTTGGCCCGTTTTTGTTTTTTTTGTTCGTGGTAATTCTTTTTTTTTAGCCAATAAATCGCTTGGTCGTCGCTTGGCTGCGACTTGGGTGCGGCACAGGTAACAGAGTGCCACCAGGCCCCACCAGCACCAAGTGGCGCTAAACAGAGAGGAGCTGTATTAATTTGATGGTAATAGGGAAATAATCGCACTCATTTATCATTTTAATGCATTCTCAGTTCCCGACCCCACTTGGGCGAGCCAGAAGACAGAAGCCAGAAGTCGGGCAAAAGTCAAGTTTCCCCCCTCCCCATCCCCACCAATTGCGGCGGAAAGTCATTTGCCGTTTTCTATATTTAAATCGAGACTCCTAAGGTCTTGGGTGTGTCCTGGTTTTCATTTTATTGGTCCTGATTCAGAAGCTTTATCGAATCGCTAAGAAACACTTATGATTCCATTGTGAAAATAGGAATGATTCAGGTTTTTGAGCAAGGAAGATTGATCTGAATGGATTCGAAAGCACTTGATATTGAATTGTAATCTGATACATTTTGGTTCTATAAATATTCTGCAAACAATTTGCAAAATTTGATTGATCTGCGAATTGCGAAATTTTAGAAAAATTAAAAAATGTTAACCATCAATCGTGCGAATGTAATTTTCTTTGACTGCGACACGTGCGATGCACATGACAAATGGCGCGAGAACTCAGATGTGCAAAATTTTCAAATCATTTTTATTAACTTTTTTCTTGGATTTTTCAATTAGTAGATTAAGCAGTAAGGATGCTATGTCCTGAAATGAGGTTATCATATGGTCCTATTGCAGTTATAAGATATAGTGGTCTGTCCTCTTTGTTATTATTTATCTCTTCCGCTACCTTCTGAGATGGCGAATTTGCCTGGACGATTTTCGAAAAGACAGGCAGGTAAGAAACAGCTGCGATCCGCAATAAGAACTGAGTGTTTAATGATGACAACGCCTTGTGCATAAAATACACTAGAGCATAGTCCAATTCTCTTTATTCTAATCTATTCTTTAGCGAAAGCTATCCATTCCATCGTTAAAAAATTTTTTAATTTGAATTATCGATTGGCACCGACCGCAGTGCATCCCTGCGTGGTCAAGTGGCGGACCACGGCAAAAGGTAAACAAAACTAAACAAAGATCAGCGAATGAAAAGTGCGGTGCGGAAATTTGTGCAAGTGAAGTGTAAAAAGTGTTTCGCTTGTATTATATATTCATACTACATAGACATGTATTTAAACATATTGATTTGTGGATTAATTAATGTTGTTTAGTTAGCGGAGCACCCACGCTTACATTGCGGCTTGAGGTGTCTCACGCTTTTTTCGTTTTTTGGTTAGCGAAGTCTTTCGTTGTGTATGTGTGTGTGAGTGTAAAAGATAAGCACGGGAGCTGCTCTCCTAGCCTCTCCATTCTCCACTCCCACTCTCCATTACAAGAGAGCCGCTGCATCAGTGGTAGAAAGAACTGCTCTCGCGCTCTCCGTCTAAACATATTAATTAATGTTGTTTAGTTAGAGGAGCATCCACGCTTGCATTGTGCCATTCTTTCGTTAACGAAGTCCTTCGATGTGTACGTGTGTGTGGGTGTAAAAGGTAATCACGGTAGCTGCTCTCCTAGACTCTCCACACCCACTCTCCAATACTCTCCACTGCATCACAGGTGTAAAGAAGTGCTCTCGCGTTCTCCAGCTACATACATACATACATACACCTGTAAATAGAAGGCATTAGGTGACATACCAAATCACTTTTTGTGCCGCCGCGTATAACACGAAAATAGAAAAAATGTGACAAGTCGCGCAGATCCAAGAATTAAAAGTGCATAAATAATTAAATTGTGAATGTGTACGTACATACTTACAAATACATATATGTCGAGATGGCATAGAAACGTCAAAGAATGAGGAGAAGGAAGTACCGTTCCATTCGTATGGACAAAAGGTAAGAGAGCAAAGCTTTTTTTCTGTTTTTCTTTTGTGCATATTCCGTTTTTGCTCAGTGCAAGTCTTGTCTTTTCCCCTCCTGCTCCCCTTCTTTTAGTTTGCTTCTTATTGGGATTTGCATGCCGTTTCGCGGCTCACGTACAGGTACCGTTTTTTATACTATTTTTAATTTCTAGAAGCGCTTTTTTGCCCCCTCCCTCACACACGAACCACAATTTGTCAAAGAAGCAATTGCCAAAGTCAAGTGACCAAAAATGAGAGGAGAACGGTCTTAAACACAGGGTCAACCGAAACCTAGAATTCCGAACCCAATCGCAATTGCGTGAATTAATCATGGGGCGGCGGCAGTGCCAGTTTCGAGTGAAAAAAATGTGAAAAGTACACAGAAAAACGGTTTCAATTTGAATAATATGACGAAAGGGTAGAGGGTCCCCCCGAAAGGGTTGACAGCAGCAGCAGTTAGTGTGGTGTGTGTGTGTGTGTGTCCGTTTTCAGGGTGTCACTGTCACACAGTTCATTTCGCATTCAGAGCATGCTTCAAGGCATCCCGCGACTCCTTTTGCCAATTTCATTTAGCGGCATCATTTCTGCTCGTGCCTTTGTCATTTTTTCTCACTTTTTCTTCAGCCAAACGGCAGCAAATGGAAAAAAACAAGATAAATGATTTAAAACTTGACTTTTCATTTCGTATATTAGCTGGAACGTGCCTCACATACAGTTCATGTTGCACAGACCATAGCCCACAGCCACCTGGTTCAACTCTTGCCCTACAAAAAGAGAAAAGAATGTGAAAAACTTAATTGTTTTCTATTAACGAGCCTCGATTTGTTCCATGACTTTTACACATTTGGTTGATCGAAATATCGCACACACCACACCACACACCCTATAAGCATACCCTCCTATTCCTATGGGATTCTCCTTCCACCCACCACCCCAACCACTATTTGGACATATGTTGCTTTCGGCCAGCCCGCTGATGATATATGTTTAGCCCTCGGTTGGTGCCGCTGCTGCTGCTGATTATGGTGGCTACAAATGCCACGAACCATGAAGTGGTTGCTGGTTGTCGGAGTCTCGTTCTGTTTGCCTTTAAGCTTAAATTCATAATTAATTGGATGAACAACAGATGAGAATTGAAGGTTAAATGCGGTTATATATATGGGGATTTATTAACAGGGTTTTCTATATATGTACATATTTTAATTAACCAAATGTTGCCAATTTGTGTGGAATCTAAGAATTATCTTTCCGCAATAAAACCTATATAATATCTCTATATAAACCATAATTATGAAATGCTTTTAACCAGCATTTGTAACCAGATATCATAATCGCTTAATCGCTTAATCGACAATGATTACCTCATTGTCTCGTGTCTCGTGTCCCTGCGATGGGTTTCGTTTCCCATCGAATGATTGTTTGCCTGTCTGATTGATAAAACCCCGCCCCGAAGGGTCGTCGGGGTCTCACCTTAACACCTCCTTAGAGAGGGTCACACGCGGGATTCACACTCCCCTGCCCCTAATCAGACAGATATTCCTATGGTGGTGGTGGCACTTACACGTCTCTCGCCCTTCTCCTTCTCTCTGTTTTTTATGCATTTAATCAATTAAGTCATCAGTACAATATTTGTATTTGTATTCCTATTGTTTTTCCTTTCCATAATAATAATACTGGTGGTGCACCATGAGAGTTTTCTGTTCCCTTATTGACTTTTCCAATGACAGTCGAGGCGCGATTGTCACACTATCTGTCTAAACCAATCCTCAATTCCCTTCCCAATACTCTGTTTTTTCTTGATCACGTGTCGTGTCTCCTACTCCCACTTAGATCCGGTTCTTGGGTTACTCTTGGAGTTCCGGAAAGTCACTTAATTAAGACGAAATGCCGCTGTTTTATTACGTAAATACGTAAATACTCCATAAATTGCCTAATGAAAACACTTAACGACACACGTCACAAAAAACAATGCGGGAATTCAATTTTTATTTACCCAAAAACTATGGATTCTCCATGATGTGTGTCCTCTTGAGGGTGGGTATATTTATGATATTTATATGATAATTCATTCAAGGTACTTAATCGTACTTATGGTTAGGGAATGCTAGAATTAACTTGTGATTGAGGGAGGGTTTTAGGGTGCACGGGAAGCTACGGGAAGAGTCTCATGATGGTAGCTCCATCCAATCTCAAGGCATACCAGAAACAGGACTAAGACCTGGCTAAAGCTCTATGAATGGTCCTAGGAATGGTTCTAGGAATGGTTCAAGGAATGGCCTTAAAAATGGCCCTAGGAATGGCCCTAATGTGGGCCAATCTTGAAATTGTTCTAAAAGAAATACGAACAAAAATAAGGAGAAGTAGATGTAGATGTAAAAGTAGAAGCTAAAGTGGGGCTGAAATCCCTTTATTTAATTGTGTGCCTGCCATAAATTAAAGTGCCACCAGAGAGTCAGTGCCACGCCTGGTGTCCTCTGCCTGATTAGAGCGGAATTTGAAAGTTGAAAAGTCGGGAGCTCCTTGGTTTTCAATTAAAAGTTTTTCAGGTTTCGAGAATTTCGTAAACTCATCTAATCTCCATCCTCAGAAGTGGGAAGTCTCTTAATTTATGAGTGGGAAAATTCCTCTACCTAACTGGTACGCAAATATCATACTTTTTGGTGTGCTGTTGTCTCCCCCCAAAAGTGCAATTTATGTTTGTGCTTACAATTGGAAAATCTGTGTTCGAACAACAATCGAATCGATTCGAATCGAGTGGCAAGGCAAGACGAATGCAATTTGCAGCTTGTGCAACGCCATGTAAGAAGTGTCTCCCCCGAGTGATGCACTCTGTCTGGAACTGCATTGGGGCATAATTCTTAATGTTTTGCTTTCAATTTACAGAGACTACTTAGGCAGTCACCAGCTCCCAGCTCGGGCTCTTCGAAAGACAAACAAATTTGCATATTTCTCTGCCTTCCTCCCTAGACGAATACTTGGAGCAGCACTTGAACAAGATATAAAACAAATGCATTCATTTCACAATTTACACTTTACAATACTCGATGGATCGATGCTCCAAGGATGAAAGGCCAGGCCAGGCCAGGGCAACTTCTATGGACCTCAACTGGACCACAACTTGTGGGTGGGATTGAATTAGTCTCTGGTCTCTGGTCTGGTCTCTGCTCTGGTCTGTAGAAGCATCTTAAGTCATCTTTGTTTGTTTCTCTAGAGTTTTCTTATTAAATTAAGGCTTTTAGTTGGCTTTATGTTTAATTGGATAAATGCAAAGTGATATTTTGACAATTAAAGGAGCAAAAACCAAGGCAGTGCTACAGGTCTTGAGGAATTTTAAATGGTTGGGAAATGATAAACAAGAGGGATTTACTATGAAGGGAAAGGATGGAAGAAAATCTCAGGGAGGTCTGTTTTTTTGGGTCTTTTGATTGTTTTTAACAGACTGGAATTTTGTAGACAATTTATTATTTATTTATTCATTTATTATTTGAGAATTTTTTGTATTTATTAGAGTTATTTATTTATTTTTGATTGATTTATTTTTTTATTATTTAGTTTCTGTGTGTATGAAATTTACCATTTATTTATTTACCATTTTATTAATTTATTATTTTATTATTATTAATATTTCTATTTTTATTGAATTTACTATTTATTTATTATTTTATTAATTTATTATTTTATTACTGATTTTGTTTCTGCAGACTGCTTGTTTTTTAAGCAATTTATTATTTATTTATTCATTTATCATTTGATTATTTTTTGTATTTATTAGAATTATTTATTTAATTATTATTTATTTTATTATTTTATTATTATATGTTTTTATTTAATTATTTTGCATTTTTTTATTGGCTAAATGAAAATTTTCAGTTTTTAAATATTATTTTATTCAAAAAAATATTCAGAAAAATGTGGAAAAAAAATTAGGCCTTTTTTTACGGTTCAGTTTTGGTTTATAACTTAAGATAGATATTTACAGAAATATATCTTTCCTTAATATTATACTTTAAAATAGATAGAAATCCTCTGAATAAAAGAACAAAATATACCCCAAGATGGCAACAGATTGACAGCCTCTGCCTGCCTTGCAGTTCCATCTTTGAGATACTTTTGTTCCTAGATGATGACAGGCCAATTACTTATCCTCCCATTACTCCCCGCCCCTCTCCCCTCCTGCCTGTAAACTGCCTTTGCTAAACTCTAAAACTAATCGTTCTTTGAAATCAATGTTAAATAAATTATGTGCAACTATTTAGCAATAAATTAATCTTCATAAATCACAAATCAACATCAGAGACGACAACCTGCAAAAGGCAAAGGGGGGGTGGGGGGTGGCACTCTCCTAGGTGTTCCATGAACTACATTAAATTAGAAACGAGGCGGGCGTCGTCAAGATTCCGTATAATGACAAAAGCAATTAATTTTGTGTGTGCCCCGGACGAATTGTACGGAACGGAGAACAGAGCGGAGCGGAGCAGAGCGGAAAGGTGAGAAGGGAAGGGGGTGATGTGATCTCTCTCCCACCCTCTCCCTGGCAACCCCTTCTGATTACGTTCACAAATCGTTACAGCCAGCAGCCCCTGCCCCCCTCCCCTTGTTTTTTGTTGGACACACAACACACAATCAAAATTCCACAGGAGAGGAGGTCGTAAGGTCGTAAGCTCCTCCTCGGGGCTGGGGCTGGGGCTGGCTCCCATTCGAAAGCTTTGCAATTAATTATGCGAATCTGACGAATCTTCCTAAGCGTCGAGAGGCAACTCTTCGACTTGACACACACACACACACACACGTAGACATAGACAGACACACACAGATACACAGCTACAGCTACAGACACCTAGAGAACAAATGCTGTTTCCTGTCAACCGCCTGGCATCATGATTTACATGGACTTACAAAATGTTTCGGCAAGCAGGAGACGCAGGAGAGAGGCAGGGCGGCAGGGGGGAGGGCGGAAGGGCGGAGGGGGGCGAAGGGGGGAGAGCATACGTCTACGCCTGTGGTGGACGAGGGGGTGGGTAAATGCAAATTTAAAGGCGTGAATAAGCCAAAGGCAAACTCCTGGCAAACTCTAATTGTAGACAATCTCCGACCGCCTCTCCCCCTCCCCCGTAATTATCCGCAATGGAAAAGCCATTAATGGTATTAGGTAGGCATTAGGGGGATTCCACGCAGCCTTTGCTTGGCTACGAGTTGGGAGGTAAGAGGTGTGGGGTGCTATTAAGGGGCGAATATTATAGGAAATGGCTATAGATATGGGAGTTGCCAATAAAATTGCCCACTATTCGTGAGGGATTATAGTCTTGGATTAGCAGATAAGCAGGGGATATTAGATGGTTATACTATAAAAGATTTGTAAGAATTGTTTTGGAACAGATTGTATACAATATTTCCAGTGGAAAAGATGGTTAGAGTATGTCTGGTGCTAAGAACTTCTTTGAGTTCTATAAACGAGCATATATCTTCACTTTTTATACCCGGTACCCGGTATATTAGATTTGTGGAGATAGTAGATGTGTGTAACACTCAAAGGGAAGCGTTTCCGACCCCATAAAGTACATATATTCTGGATCAGCATCAATAGCCGAGTCGATATAGCCAAGTCTGTCTATCCGTTTGTCCGTCTGTCGGTCTTCATTAGCGCCTAGATCTCAGAGACTCTAAAAGCTAGAGCAACCAAGTTTTGTATCCAATAATCTGTGTTATCCCACTACCACAAGTGTAGGCCTCTTCAGCTGATAACAACATTCTCCCTCGTTTAAGACCCTCTGCTCTATTCATTAGAGATCTATAAGAAACATATATTATAGATAAAAGAGTGAATCGTGTACCTTTTCTTTGTGGTATGAAGTCTAACAAGAACTTTCTCTAATTAAAGGTAAGGAACATAGGATGAAATGTATCCAAAAATCTGGAATATTCGGCAGGTATACTACTTATTTCTATCTACCATCCACACATTGTTTTATTCAATATTTGGACCTATTAAAATACTAAAAAAACCCATCTAGAAGTCCCATTTAATTCAATCTTCTTTTCAAACAAATTCTAACTATGATTCATGGATTGTTCTCCCCTCCCGTACCATTCTTCTATGCCAAATATCCACTTAAAACTCGCTTTAGTTCATGTTCTAACTCTCTAGCCTCACAGCTGTGGTTGCAAGGGCTGTGCCCTTGCCCCTTGTCGCACCACTCATCTTTATGGCCCATGCCACAGGACACAGGCTGAGGGACATAAACACTTGACAATATGACAGTGGCAGCCGGAAGCCCGGGAAACCCGGATATGAAAGGGAGTTGCGTTGCCTTTTGCTAATTTAAGGAGCAAACCAAAAAGTGTTTTGGACCCACTTAATGGTTTGTTTTCGGTTGACAACTTTTCGTCTGGCACTTTACACTTTTGTTGTTCTGGCTTTGTGGTGCTCCCAGGAGGAGGGCAGGGGAGGGGCTGAGGGGGGGATGGTAGCAAAACGGACACTAACAACTAATTTAAAGCAATTATGTAAAAAGTTTCAGCTCGAATTGCCGCCAGAACATTTAAACTTTCGTTTGCCACAAAATGTCCGTTCGTTATTTTTAAGTGCAAATAGTTTTAATTAAATTTGTCAAATTATGACGGAAAATTCACTTAGTTTCTCTGCACAGACAAAAGTCTGTTGCCAATTTGGAGTTTATATTTAATTTGCTAGAGAAAGTAGAGAAGAGAAAGGAGTAGCTTTAGACGGGGATAAGGAAGGATTTTGTAGGGGTAAGAACTACTAAAGGATGGTGGATTGAGGGGTTAAATATCTAGAAGGCAGCTGATGAGAGTTATTTTCAGTTGGTAGAATGTTTTAGGTGTGTTTAGTAAAAACCCGAACATGCCTGCGGGTGAAATCGGAATTGGTTTATTGCTTTACACTATAAAAAGCGAGATGGCAAGAGCCGAAGTCGCTGATCTAGCAGATTGTCGAACACCAACCATCAATCCCTCCCTCCCTTCAACCATCCACTGATTATAACAACTTGATTTTTCTTGCTTTCATGAGAGTCCCTCCCTCTCCTTCTTTGGGGTGTGCCTGGTGCTAATCAAGTCAACTCCCAGTGCGTATGCTGGGCAAATCTCATCGGCATTTAGTGCCCCGAGAGTGGCTCTGCACTTGTTCAAAAATAATAACTAATCATAATAGCAGTTTGGGATAAAAAGAATCTTTGCCATCATTTCATGGGAATTTCCTCCGACTGTGTAACTCCATTTTTACGACACGTGACTGCGCACGCACCTCCCGCCCATCTTGCGTAACCCTCATAATTGTACCAGCAGCAGCAGCGGCAGTAGAAGTCCACCCACCACCAGCCCACCAGCAGCAGCAGCACCCACCAATATCGTATTGCAGATTATACAAAACTGAAACCCGACTTTTGGGCAGAGACAGAGAGAGTGCAAAGTGCGAAGGAGACAGAAGACAGCAGACTGTGTCCAGGCCACTTGACGCGTGCGGATTGTGGGAAGCAGCGTTTGCGAGTGTCACATTTTTATGACTCTGTTTGATTTCTGGCCGGCACAAGGCCGCTAATGGAAGGCACTTGTTCTTCAACCCGTCGAAAGTAACGAGATTTTTCCTCCTGCAGGATACAGATCTATGACAAATATTTGTTGGGAGCAGAAAAAACATGTGTACAAGCGCACAAGTGCACTGTCATCCCATAGAGCAAACTGTGGGAAGATTGGGTGTTCTTTGGGCTCATAAGAGTAGAAGGGTTGGGAGGGTGTATTACGTGGATATACAAAGTGGAAATTCAATAATTCTATACGTAGATATTCAGAATTATGATAATTTCATGCCACGGTCCTTCTCAGCATAGGATTGAAGCGCTCAGACGAGTGAAAGTATTTAGGCTTAAATTTCACTGCATAAGGGAGAGCTAGGTATAGTCCAGCCTTCAGAACTGTCCTTAATCCACAAATCTATCTTAAGATAACTCTTGGGAGTCTAATGATAAACATTCTATTATGTTTATTATACATTTTATTTATCATATAAGGATTTTATTGATCAAAACGAAAGAATCGATTGATCTTCGTTATAACTTACTCTCTTAAGCATTGAGATCTAGCTTCTGGTTCTGAAAGTAGAGAGAAGAAAAAAAAAGACGAGTTTCGATGCAAGACTTTCTGTGGAATGATATGGATCCTCTGGATTTACAATGCAACCAGTTCTAAATACAAAATACCCTTTAAATACAGTAAATCCAATAAGTCTATTCCATGCATAATTCCATGATGAATAAACCATCATAATGAGGGGTATTTTTGAGACTCCAGTTAAGGGAGTAATATATCTTTGGAACTAGGAAATGTCCAACCAATTAGGTTAGGTAAGGTAAGGTTAACTCGGACAACACTCAGCGGGGCCACTTATAGACCAGTAAGGCCCTTAGTTAACCGGATGGGTATAGACCTTGACGAGGGTGCTAGTTGGGCCTTAAAGTTCCCGAGAATTGAGGTGTTTTTGGCAAGGGTAAGAAATTTATTTCGAGGTATATTTTCGATTGATTTCCGGTTGAAAATCTTCGTGCGCTCTTCGTAGGCTAATACTTAAATCTTCATAGCGCTTCACTGCCATAGAAACAGCCATTGACATCCTATTAAGACTAATTATAAACTCCTATATTAATTGAGAGCTAAATAGAGACTAATCATGGCTTGCATATAGTAGATATAGACAATATTCTTACACCTCTTGCATTATGTTCTGCTCTAAGACTTTGTATGCATTTTTTATTTGTTTTCAAAGATTTATTCATGTCTAAGATTAGAAGGAATATCTACAATATTAAATTTGAGAGATTTTAGATCGCATAGAATACTAGTAACTAGACCTTCGACTCTGTTTTATAGATAAGTTGCTATACTTAACCAAAAGCTATGATAATTTTAACCAATTTGCATACTGGACTATAATCTTGCCATATTTGTTGTCTGAGCTCTTCAAAATCATATTGCAATTCTGCCACATTCTGTGGCCAACTGGCAGGCCACAAATGTCATTTGTAATTCTATGCCTCTTCGGACTCGTACTGGTACTTGGATTACCCATTTCCATGGCAAATTGTGGACATTTGTGCTAATAGAAGGAAATCCTCTGGTAGAACTCATCGCACCATAATCGTATTCCCATTTGGAGCTTCAGATTTCAGAGTGTTTGCAACACTTTCCATTCAATCGCTGACAAATCAAAAGCGGCTATAAGAAAGCAAGTGATTTCGATTCGGATTCGAATTCAGATTCGTCTGTTCTGCTCAGGTCTCTGGTCTCTCCACTCGGCAATGGATAAATGTGATTTATGCCCTTCGCTTTATGTAGAAATGTCAGCAACAATCTTCCAGGAGAGCAGCGCACAAATTAACTTCAATGTGGGAGGAGTGAGTAACGGAGTGGGCCTATCCCTGCCCGAAAGTCGAGACGTGTTCCGTAATTCAATATCCACATAGCAAATTGGGGTGGGGGAGGGAAGGGAAGGGGAGAGCCAGTGGCTCAGAGGTCACATTTGGCAGCCAACTCGGTAAGTATTCCCCGAGGAACCGAATAATTTCCTACCCTTGGCACTAAGTATTATTGTGCATTAGAGGACTAATAAACAGGTTCGCAGTTGTCCTTCTGCACCACCCTACACCACCCATTGTCTCTGCTCTGTGGCTCTGCTCTCGGACTGTTCGCCTCCTTGCTTATTCATAGTTTGTCTGGGAGTTTATACCTTCTACGTGATTTACGGCAATAACTCATCGTGCTCATCACCCGAACTCAGACCCCCCGAATCCAGACGCAGACCCAAACCCAGTCGCAGACGAAGACGCAGACACAGAGCCAGGCCCAGGCCCAGAGCCAAGAGACTCTAAGCACGGGGACAAATCATGAGACATATAAATCAGGAATACTTAATTAATTCACTTTTATTCTTTGTCCTCGTCGCTTTTCTTAATTAAAGCCTACGGAATTTATATTTCTTGCCAACTTTTGAATGTGATGAATCTGGGGAAGCCAAGGATCAGAGGTGTCGTTTAAAGGTGAAAAGAAAATGTCCAGCGATTCGATAAAAGTTGAAGAGAAATTTAAAGATTTTACTGGGTCTCTGTCTAAAATATGGGATATAAAGGGGATTACTGCTTTCCTAAGAACTAGCTTTCATTTGTAATAAGTCATGGAGCTCTCGCTAGGACACGATTGCCAAGATGTTGCATGAGGCACCATATCGTAAAGTTGTCCTATTGGGGGGTTTTTCGTAATACCTCGTAGACAGAGCGGGTTCTTAGTTCTCCCATCACCTATGCTCCCTTTGTTCATTAATGCATTGTACAGCTAAGTCGGTCCCTCGAATCCAACAACAAAATACACAATCTTTTGCAATTGGTGTCATCAAGGGTATTTCTTTGATTGGATACCCATAAAAACCCATAAAGAGTAGAGTATTTTGGGGTTTTCTATGGGCCTATATTTCATAAGATTTTAATTTGGAAACAGGTTCTGTTTACGCAGATATTTGAAAATGTAATGAAGATCTGTTTCACTGAGAGATATTGCAGGTATATAGATAGATATTATATATATAATAATATTATGTAAATATATGTTAAGGAAGTGCTTTTAACCTCTGATCGCCATCAATGCTTTGAGCGGGTGAATCGGTCCCTTGAATCCAACAATAGTCTTTGGTTCTAGTCACTTTTTCATCAGAAACCTTTCTTCTTTTGATTGAAATCTGAATGTTTAACCCATCGACCCATAACCCTAAATTGACATTTTATTCATCAAACTTCAATATTCTCTACTTTTCTTGGCTTTCGAAAAGGTATTTCTCTCTCCTTTTATTACACCTTTGATTTACCCTAAATCCCTTGCATTTCTCTCCTGAAATCAAACAATTCTTGTGGAGAAACAGAAACCACTTGTCCTGGCACTGCAATGTGCGGACTATTGTGGGTTTTAAAACAAATATAGAACAGCCTCTCCCTCTGCATCTGTCTCTGCCTCTACCTCTGCCACTGCCTCTCCCTCTGTCTCTATTGTTGCTGTTTATTCCAGCGTGGCCGAACCGCCCTAATGTCGACTTATGACACCAAAATATTTAACTGCTCAATTTTCAGGCGTTGCGCTTTCCACAGTCCGAGAGGGGGAGGGTGCGTGTGCACAGGATAACAAGGGGTTACACTTGAATTAGTCCAAAGGGATTTCCGATTCCGATTCCCCGGCATACAGAGGGGGGTTGAGGACAAGGCGTTTTGTTTGCTTTTGTCAAAGGCGCGCAGCCTCCGCAGCCTCTGCCTCTTGCCTCTGTCTCTGGCCTTGCAACAATTGAGATATATTCAATTGGCAACATGCGGCAACAACCACCAGGGCAATCAGGCTGCAGCCACCACCACTACTACGACAGTCAGCAACACTTGCCCCTTGCTGCCCGCTGTGCGAGCGATTAGTTTGGGAAGCTGCCACACCCCACACCACCCCAGCCCACCCGAGATGTGGATGCGGCGCATCCGTGAATTACAATTGCGGTTTCCTCCGAGTCAGGGGAGGATTCCCAGCACAAATCACTCCAGTTGTTCCTGTTGTTCCTGTTGTTGGTCCTGCACTTGAAATTGTCAGCAGGTGCCCCGTTTCCTCTCTCCTTGCAACAACATACACAGATATATGCGTGTATATGTCGTGGCACTAGCTATACCGTTACTTAGTCACAGTTGCAGCTGGATATCGAAATCAATTTAACTGCATTTTGTCTGCCGATTGCCATGGATTGAGCCTGAGATGATGATTACGATGATGCGACTGATGACCATGGGATGGCCTTCTGTATGTTTGGGCCATTAATAAACATTTCGTCGTCTGTTTGTGTAATAAAAATGCAATTCCCATTAAGTGTCCAAAGGGGGTTGATCCGATGTGGAGGTGGAGTCGGGGGTGGAGGCGGAGGCCACATTCCCCGTGTGCTCTGTGCTCCGTGCTCTGACCAGCTGAGACAGACACTAAAGGGCCGACTGTATTATCGACTATGAAGGCTTTCATGATGGGGTACAAGTCAAATCGATTGAGGTTCGCTAAAGGAGCAGTGGGGGGAGAACTTTTACTTATATTTTAGGTGATCCAACAAGTAGATTTTCAATACATTTTACTATATATCTTGTATAATACATTTTAAGCCTAAATTTTAGTTTTTTTTGGCTATAAAAAGCCTGCCACATACTTTGGCTATCATTCTAAAGAATCGCTTGCAAAAAGCCCATTACGAACACATTTTTATAGCCGGTACTCGAAGTGTGTATCTTAGATTGACTGAGTACTGGGTATAAAGTACCGCCGCGGCCTTTACAGCGGCTCGCAACGTTCGTTTTATAGTATGAACTTATATTATGAATGCCTAATGAGAGGATTACAGTATCTGTTTTTGTTTTTTAGATCAAATTATTTCTTTGGTGGAAATTTTTTTATTTTTATGGTGTATTTTTAGTTCAAAAAGTGATGATAATAAATAGAAGGTTTTGACATGAAAAATCTGCATTAATATTGGAATATTATTCGGAATATTTCTGTAATATTTTTGGTTTTTACGGCAGCGTACTGTTTGGTTTTCAATTTTCCTTTTACTTTTAAAAAATGATCTAAAATATTTTATGTATTTGAAAGATCATATACTGGGGTGAAAATGGAACAAGTAATACCCTTTCAAGTAGTTAGAATACAGATATTTGTAGAAAAGAAAACGCATAGATATTCTTAGATTATTCCAGAAGATCACATGACAATTACTATCACAACTTTCTCAAAGAAGAGAGAAGAGAAGTCCAAGAGAAGCCCAAGAGAAGTCCAAGAGCCGCCCCCATCACGCACCCTTTTGTTAATTCCCACCTTGAGTGATAATTTTTCTTTTTTTAAAGTAATTTAATGAAACATTTACCGCAAATAAAGTATAATTAAGATCCATTGTCTTATCCCATGCTCCTCAGTCAAACAAAGGCCAGCAGAATTGGATTGGGATTGGGATGAGGCACGAGTGAGTACGTTAAAGGGGTGCCACAGACAGGGAGTGGGGCTGTTGAAAAGTCTTTAGTCATCGCCCAGAAATGATTTTCATGTCTCAGAGCCATAATGATGGCGGCCATAAATTCGCATTAAGAACGCCTCGAGACAATTCGATGGCACGCAGATGTTGTACGTTGCACGATGATATTATGGGATGACTTTTGAAAATTATGGCTACTTTTTGGAAGATCCTGTGGCGGTCCCTAGCAATCGTCTAGGTTCGCTTGTACCTACAGCTAATTGCGTTTAATTCGTTCAAAGAACCCGCATACCGAGACTCCCATAACTTTTGCTTTTCTTTTTTTCCGTTGTTGTTGTTTTATGCAATCATAAAAACATTCGTTCAATCAATAATGTATAAAGATCTCTCCCCCTCTCTTTCTTTCTTTCTCTCTCTTTCCAATCCACTCGCTCAACTCGTGCCCCCGTGACTGTTCCCGACGGAAGTTGCTGATTTTGTGACCGTTTTTACAGATCGTTTAAGATTGATTGATCAATGGCTTACAATCACCTAAGCCTTCGGTCAACGACTCTCTCGTGATCTTGGCTTTGCTCTTGGACGACTTGGACGGGGGCGGCACTGGCGTTTGTTGATTAAATCGCAGGATGTTATCGATCATTGCATAAATTAACATACGACATTCGCTCTCTGTCAAGTTTCTATTAATTTTTATTGCCACTGTGTGTAATTGCAGCAGTCGCCACAGCGGAAAAGTCCGAGCGGAAAATGTGCTAAGTGAATACAAGCACCAAGTGATTAGGGAGCCAAGTAATCGTGGGAAGAAAAGCGGGAAACATGGACCGACTAAGGGTGCTGAAATATTACTAGAAAAGGTTAAGACTTGGGTCTTAAAATATTTCAAATGCCAGCATAGCCGCAGATGGTTATAGAAATAATATAATGGTATACGATGCTCTGAAGGTAAATAAGGGAAAAGGTGGTAAGGAAAGGTCACTGAAACTTCAGGAGAATCCTCCTACAATTAAGAGAAAGAACAAAGAAAAGGCTCAAGCTAAGACTCTTCACCTACAGCAATGCTCGACAAGCATACACTCAAGTGCGCTGGTATCTGTATAGCAAAAACCCGAACATGCCTGCGGGAGAAATCGACTTATGGCTTTATACTGGAACAAGCGAGATAGCAAGAGTCGAAGTCGCATTGCCGAAGTCAGACCAAGGCTTGCAGCACAGACTTTTGCTATCCACATTAGATAAGACCATGCCGAGCACTGACCTACAGGGATCTCTGACTTATCCTACAATAAAAAAACTGTCCATACATCATATGTCGAAGTATTATCATTAAGGGTTCTATGATTCTGTTCCTTGGAGGTAACCATGGATTTTGGCTGGAAAGTTCAATTGAAAGATTCCAAATATGGCAGACAAAAGCGTGTTTGTCTTATACAACCTTCGATAGCAAGCTCGCAAAACCATCTTGGGGCCTCGTCGTTCTCTTTATAAGTAGAGACACTCATAGGTATGTATGTGGCAGTATCCTCAGACAGCTAAAGATATAGTCAGAATGATGCCTGTGATGCCTTCAGACATTTACTTAAAAATTTCATTAAATATTCCATTTAATATTCCATCTCTTTGGCCACAAACTAGACTTTTCCTCACGTATTCGAACAGCTTTTCATTTATCTATAAGCGGAGAAAAGCCAACCGAAATTGTCATATGCAAACAAGGAGAAAGGAGCAAGGAGCAAGGAGAAAGGAGCTAGGAGAAAGGTGAGTGAGTGTTGCCTTTTTGCATATGTGTGTGTTTTTTTGCGGGGCAGACAGTAATATTTTTTATTGATGAAATTGGTTTGGCTACTGGCTCTCGACTCTCTCTCGACTCCATTTGCAAAGTAGACAAGTGCCGCTGTGCAAATTGCAGACTGGGGAATACTCGTAGACCAAAGGAGGAGCAGGAGGAGGAGGAGCAGCACCAGGAGCGTGTCCTGGGATCAGCATTTGCAATTTATATATGTATATTTTTTATTGTCAAATTTGTGTTCCAAGATGAAGATGGAAAATGGCATCAGCAGAGGATGGGATTGAATTGGATTGGATGGGATAGGATAGGCTAGGATAGAGTGGGGATAACCCTTGTCTGGTTCTGGTTCTGGCTACGTGATATTTGATATCCTGCGACCGGACACTTTGGGGAATAGCAAACTGAATTCACTCATGAGTTTGGAATATTCATATGAGTGTATTCGGCTTGAATGTGGCATGATTTTTTAATATCTTTTGTGTTTGTGTTGACGTTCAGGGTTATTGGCATATGTCCGAAGGACAAAAGGGTGGGCAATCCTTGGAGAACTTTCCCCAGCAATCGAATTAGATATTTATGATTCGTGAGTGTCAGGATATTCACATTGAATTTGATGATTGAAAGGTGTTTCAGGGAATTAAGAAATGAGCCCCCACCACCCCACCTTTGGCCATCAAAAAGTCCTTCATATTTGGCCCCCCGCTGCCTCCCTTTTAGACTTCAGAAGTTGCCCTCCGCTGCCCCACTTTGCCTTCAGAATTGGCCCCCCGCTGCCCCGCTTTGCCTTCAGAATTTGCCCCCCTCTGCCCCCCCTTCACAATCAAAAGTCCCTTCAGAATTTGCTTAATAAATTTAATTTATTTTGAAAACATAAAAATACTTAGAATTTAAATTAGTTTTTCATTTTCCATTCATATTTTCTGTTTTTGTTATAATAATATTACATACAATTATTTGGTTGTTGAACATTAAAATGAAAATGTATATATATAAATATATATACCACATACATACATACATACATACACATACACATACATATATGTGTGTGTGTATAAATAAGTTAAAAAATTGCATTAATTAGACTAAATTCATTGGAATGATATAATATCAAAATAGTTTTACAGGCGATGTTTTTGTTTTTGGTTTTTGGTTTTTCGTTTTTAAAATTTCACAACTATCTAGAAGCGAAAACTTGGAACATTCGTTTTGGTTTTGGTTTTTTTACTTTTAATTAATTTTTTGTTACATTTTACAAAGTACGACACGTACGACATATTTTTTATTTATTTTTTATTTTGATTGGAAAACCATCCACTCAGCCACAGAAATACAATCTCACATACACAAAGAAAAACACTGGGAATGAGAGAGAGAGAGAGAGAGAGAGAGAGCTTTAAGAGTGAGAGAGATAGCTATGTATATGGCAATATCTATTTTTGGTTTTTGTTAGATTTTTATGAGAATTTTGGAGTCTTTATTGGAATTAATTCTTGGATTTTCTTTGGTATTATTTTGTGTTCGTTTTTTGGCAACATGGGAAATATTTTTGGTTAACTGTCTTTTGGCTTAAAACTATTTAAATTAGTTTATCGTTTTCTTTTTTGGTTTCTCAATGAGAAAATGCCAGCCGTTGACGATTCTCACTTCCATCTATTGCACAATGATTGCGGTTGATTTGGATGTGGCCTGCCCCCAAATGCTGCACCTTCTGCTGCTACTCCTGTTATACCAGCAGCGACACCTTCTGGCAGTTGAGGCTGCCCATCTGTGGCGGTGCCCCTCCTGGCGCCGTCGGACCGGCACTGGGCCCCTGATTCGCTGGCGCTGGGCCACCCGCCTGCTGGCCGGCTGCCAGCTCGGCCGAGGCTGCTGCCGCCGCCGCCGCTGCCGCCGCCGACATGAAGTCCACTTTGCCGAGGTGGACGCGCAGGTCGGTGTGCTGGGTCTCCTTGTGGCGCCGCAGGTCCACCTTGCGCTGGAAGGACTTGTGGCAGAGCTTGCAGGAGAAGGGCTTGTAGCCGGTGTGTTTGCGGGAGTGCGTTATCAGGTTGGAGCTCTGGCTGAAGGCCTTGCCACACACCTGACACTTGTGCGGTTTCTCACCTGCAAGGAAACGAAAAGAGAGAGGGGTTTAGTTCTAAATTCTAATCAGAGAGTCGATAGGGTATCCCACAGGTCCACAAATGTGTACGGCTCTGAATATTCAACCAGTGTGCGCCATTTTAAGTATCTTTTCTGCTTTCAACCACCCACACACGCACACGCACACACACATGCAAAAGCTTCGTCTCTCCTTGTGGCAGAGTCATCCCCCAAAAAAAAAAGCGTTTCGTCGCCAGACAGAAAGCATTTGGGCTGCCATCTCCCCATGTAAGTCATCTCCACAGACCACAGGACGAGGCTTCATTCAACATCCCCCTGCTGCCTCCCGCCTGCTGCAGCCTCATCTGGGGTAAGGAAATGTGGCAACAGCAGAGTCCTGGAGTGCGAGTCCTTTTTAAATTTCAACTTTTTTCCTCGTCTGTGGTTTGCGCTCCGGCACTTAAAGAACCGAATATTTTTAAAGTAATTTTCTCCGCATTTTCCCCTCTGTTTCCCCCTCGCTTCTGCTTTATTTTCCATTTATTGTGCAATTTTCATTCTGTTGAATTTTTCATTAGAGATTTTCGGTTCGAAATGAATGAATTTTTTTGGCGCCAGAAAAGCCATCAAAATTGTGGTTTTTTTTGGTAATCAAATCTCGGAAATTGAAGTTGAAATTGAGGGAGAATTAAAGGGCATACAGACAGTAGGTCATACTGGTATTATTTATGGCAAAGTTAGTACTTGGAAAAAGGTTTAATGAGGAAGGGAAATGATTATCTTTGATTGTCTGTAAAGTTACGAAAAATATGGTTTTTGCTAGAGGGGAAACTGGGGGTATATGTTGAGCTTATGGAAAGGGAAATTGTGGTGTGGGTAGTAGTCAAATTTTCAAGAATTGCCCATAAGCAAGCGGCTAGTCCATAGAGAGCTTGTTCCACTATAGAGGGGGTTGTTTTTTGAGTATATTTTTTGAGGTTTTCGAGGTTTATTTTTTAGGATTTTCTAAGCCATTCAAAATCAATTGTAAAAGTTCTACTTTTGGTAACAGAATCTCCTTTTCCTTTCCCCTATGCTGCTGCTGCTTTGGATAGTATCTATTACCACACTTTCTCTCTAATTAATCATCTATCATTCTTAGTAGAACTCCTGGTGTTAGTCATGGGGGTCTGCCCCTGGCATTAGAAAAACTTTGATTATATTTACGAGTATTTGTGGCAGCCAGCACAAACTATTGCTTTGCTCTGGTAGTTTGAATGGTAGCTGAATGTTCATATGTATATATGTATTTTTTGTGCTTATCTCTTGGCAGATAGTGGCATAGACATACGAAACAGATACATATATATATATGTATGTATGTGTATATACTCCGACACAGAGGGCAGGGCAATGGCAACAAAATAACGACGACAACATGCTAACTTGACTCTGACTCTGCTTCTCCGTTTGGGCTCCCTACAGTGGGTATATATCCATATATATATATATATAAAATAAACAGAAGACACACACACATACTCTCCGAGGGATATGTATAGCAAAAGAGAAGACAGAGAGTGAGAGAGAGAGAGAGACTAAGAGAGAGAGAAGCAGCTTCAGCTTCGGGTTCTTCGTTCGTTCGTTGTATATAATGGAATTGCAGCGACGTGATTGTGAAACATTCGACCGTAGGGATGTGCTCTGATTCAACTTTTAGCTCCCGCGGCATCCCCCTCCCCCCCTACCACCACCCCGCACTCTCCTGCTTAAGAATCTGTGCGGAGGGATGGGCCATGGCTGGGTGAGGGGGTGGTGTGGAGCAACAGTAAAATTGAGTAGTCTGGCGAAAGTTGGCTCTCAGAGAGCACGAGCCTCTGGCACAGACACACAGACACAGAGCTGATGCTCTGAAGGGTTTCTTTCTCCTTTGGGTTCGAGGACAGGCTCTCTGGTGGTGCCTGCTGGTGCTGCCTGCTCGGAGCACGTTCGTGCACTATCGGCACAAATAACGTCACGTAGTCGCAGAGATTATAGAGCAGCTTTTATTATTTATCACGGCTCGAGCAACGAGGCAACCGAGCACTAACGAGACCGACCCCCCAACCACCCCCAACCCCCACCCCCACGCCCAGTGCAATGGGTAGGAGTAGGGAAAATAGCAAAAATCCCGTCGGCACTGGGCAAAAACTTTTACTGGACTGGAGGAGTCTTCTCTATATAGAATATAGAATGTATGTATGTATACATGGCAGGGGTGGGGGGTTGGTTTGCTTTTTCAAGGATTTTTATTGCATCACATTGTGGAAAGTGGGAAATACTTTTAAATCTCTTGGCTGGCCTTCCCTCTGAATGGCTTTCCTCTTAGTCTTCTAATATTTTATGCTTTAGTTTTGCTGCCCCCCTCCCCTCCCCGCCTTGGCCTTGGCTAACCCTATTTTCTAATTCAACACGTTCCCGCATATCACGCATACGCCATGCGGACCGACGGCGAAACAGAGGGAAAACGGATTTGGGACCTCGGATTTTGGGGTTTTTGGATTTGATTTGTGAAAAGCATAAGTGAAGAAGGGGTGGGGGGAGAGACACTGAATGTTGTGGAAATTAAAGATATCATTTTGAAGAGGGTGAAAGAATATAAAGGGGAATTTTTGAGGAGAAGAATTGGATTTAATTTAGTTTTGTGTTTATTATTTATAGAATATTTATTTATTTATTTTTGTAGATTTATTGTAGGAAAATGAGAGCTATAAATATTTTATTTATACATTTTTGTATATATATTTTTTTATATATTTTTTTATATATTATTTATATATTTTGTTAACCATTTTTTGAAAAAATAGAGACAACTTTTATAGTGACTTCCCTTAAGAAATAAAACCTTTCTAGATTGAATCCTTACATCACAAATATTTCCCTTTAAAATAATAAAAAATTTCCCGCTAAATTTCAATCAAAATTCGCACCTTTAAGAGGTTTTATTTAACCTTTCACCTTTTTAAAATATCGATTTATTTCAACCAAAGAAAAGCAAGGAAAAGTGCACCTTGGACCACAATAAGATTGAATTTTCCGAATGGAGAAACAAAAGTCATGAATAAGTAAAATATCCCAAAAAAAGAAACGCAAAAACGTATTTGGTTCTCCCCCTTCCCCCTTCCCCTTTCTCCTCTCATTTTATGGCGCATAAATTTTGGGGAAACGGAAAAATCTGAGACAGGAAAATAAAAATGGAAAGAAAAAAAGAAGCGAAACAAGAACAAGTGGAAAATGGTAGCAAAACACAGGCGAAGGATGTGAAAACATTTGGGCAAAAAGTAAATACGAAAATACGAAGAAAGGAACAGAAACAGGAAATTGAAGAGAAATGGAAAAAAAAAGCAAAGAAAATTGTTCGGGAAAATCACATCTTATGAAAAGAGGAAAAATCTGCTGCCTGTTGGATGGAAACACGTCTCAAAGAGCGAGAAGGAGCAGGAGAAAAGAAGAAAAATTAAGGATAAGTCGTAAAGAAAAGAAAAAGAAAGGAAAAAACCAAAACAGTTGAATGGCAAATGGGAAAATCTTGAAATGTTGAAGCTAACATCGCCACATGTGCGGACTGCTGTCAGAGAGGCTGGAGGGAGAGGGAGGGGGAGGAAAGGGGTTGGGGTTGGGGTAGGGGTTGGGGTCGGGTTTCGGGTTGTGTTCTGGGGCCAAAAGGGAGGCACACGTCCTAAATCGAAGACGGCAAAACGATAAAAATGTCTGGAATATTTCTCTCTTTCTCTCTGCTTTTTGCTCGCTCTGTGTGAGTACGAGTACGAGTAGGTGTCTGTGTGAGTGTGTGTTTGTGTGTCTCTGTGTATGTGTGTGCAGATTTCTCTTCCACTGATTTTACCAGACATCTGCTATCTGCTATGTGTGGGGGGAGCAGCATGCAGGGAGCAGCGAGGGAGCGAGGAGGAGCTCTCCCCTGCTTATTAGAGGTTATTATCCTTGCCATTTGTAAACTGATTTGAAGGCAACAGGAATTTACGCTTTTTATGCCTAATGAACCCAGGATTTTCCAGGAAGGGAAATCTGATGAATCAATAAAGATACTTATTATGGATTGAAAAATAAAGATTTATTTTGGCATGTAAAAACCAGGTGGAAAGGAACAAAAGTAAACCGCCTTTTGGCAGGCAACTTTTAGGAAATGAAATAGTAAAATGGGGTATATTTCATGGAGGTATTTTGTATATGGATATCCCTTTGACGTGAATCTAAGAGTAGATATTGAAAGAATATAAAAACGTTTGAAGAAATGGAATACGGCGCTATGACTGCTGTTCAGCCAAAGAGTTGGCCACCACCGACGGATGGATGGTGAAAATATTATTTTAAAATTATTCATATTTTGAGTAATGCAAATTTATGTGAAAATTTTAATATTCCTCCAATTATATGTGTAAATTTCAAATAGCCAATGTAACAGGATATACATAAGAGTTTCAAAGAGTTTTTATTTTGTGGATTAATCGTAACTCATCGGAAATAATAAATCCAAGGTAATCCCTTGAAAGTGAAACATTCTTAGACCTCAAAGCAGCACCTAGAAGAACCAACGCTAGACTTATAATTTCTGTATATGTTTAATATAGTTTTCCATTATGAAAGCCTCCCAACTAGATGGTATAACACATTCCTTTGATTCGTTGCCAAATTCCTGATTAAAATAAATGCCAAAAGCAAAAATCGTTTAATCTTTTGAGGCAAACTTAAACTTCATGCCGAAAAACCATAATAAATCGCATTTGAGATTAGAAATTTTCACGTAGACATCAGGGAACTTGAAATCGATGCTAATGCCCTCCGCACACCCAACGCCCCCACCGCCCACCGCCCAGTGACCTTCTCCCCGTCACCCGCGAGGCCCGTGTTTCAGTTTCGGTTCGTAATGGCGGAGACCAACCTGCGTTAAGGGTGTGTATATGCGCCACGCCACGCCACGCCGTACCCATACACCCAAACACAATTTGTATACATGTGTGTGAGTGTGTGCGAGAGTGTGTGTGTGTGTGAGTCTCGTATTTGTTATTCGTGTGTGTGCGCGCGTATAAAACAGAAAATCAAAATCTCTTGACTAAATTTTTCATTGGTCGGCTGTGATTTCTCTGTCCGCTTCTGCTGCTGTTGCTGCCTCTCTCTGACTCACTCACTGAGGCGTTGTATCTGTGTGTATGTCTCTTTGTGTGTGTGTTTTGTATCTGTGTGCAGCAGACCTTCCAGTCTCTCGCTCCCAAAGTATTGTACATAGAGCATTCTGCTTTGCTTTTCCTCACTTTCAGCCTCTTATCAGCTCTCTCTCTCGCTCGCTCACTGATTTTATAGTTCTGGTGCTCTCTCTATCTCAACCTCCTCTCTCTGGCTTATCTCTCTGTTCTCTCGCACTCTCTCTCCCTCTTTTCAAGAGAGCAAACCGTGGGGCTCTTTCGTGTCTGCTCCATTTTTTTTGCACGCCTCCTCCCCTCTTGCCCCACCGATTGAGGGGTGGTGGGTGGGTGCTGGCATTGGTTTTTGGCTCTGCGATGGCGAAGGCTATGAGATGGCAACTGTAATTGGAACTGGCGACTGAACTGAATGCGGCTTTCGGTGGTGGTTTGTCCAACGCTTTAATGGCTCCGCTTCCTGTCCTCGCACTATCGCACCCCCTCCAACCCCCCACCCCCATTTCATGCCCCCCTCTTTACTTGGTTTGTCTTTATGGCAAATACTTTAAAGTTCATGGAACTATAAAAAAATCTCTTAAGAACTGAACATTTTATGTTTGGTAAATCTTTAAAAGGCAGAAATGTTTACTACAGAGAAGAAAGATTGTTTTCCAGAGAGGATTATAATTTAGATCAGTTTTCAAGGCACTTATGGAAGGGGTTTCTATCCCTTAAAAGGTGTGGATATATCTACGATCAGCTCCAATAGGTAGGTAAATAAATATCCCAGAAATCGTAGAATCAATGTCCCATAGATCCCACAAAAAACTAAGCAGAGCCTCTATTATAAAAATAAGGTTTTGATTCGTCGTCCGTTACTCTTCTCATATTAAAGCGAGCGAGTAAAGCGGGAGAGTAACGAGAGGGAACCGAGTAAAGCGGGAGAATAACGAGAGTGAAGCGAGTAAAGCAAGCAACGGGTAACGAGTGAAGCGAGTACAACGTGAGCGTAACGAGTAAATCTCGTGAGCCTGGGGATGGCGCACAATCGAAGCTAGTGTGCAGGGGGCTTGCCTCCTAGCATGTATATTTTTATATTCCGAATCTAAATCGACTGCTTACCTGTGTGTATATAGGTGTGCTTCTTCATATCACTCTTCTGATGGAACCGCTTGCCGCAGTAGCTGCAGGGATAAGGCCGCGTATCGCTGTGGATGAGCAGATGGGTGGACAGTGTGCTTGAGCGCTTGAAGCGCTTGCCACACTGTTTGCACTCGAACACCTTTTCCACATTGTGCACCGCCCTGCAGGAAGAGAGAGACAGAGAGAGAGTCATGTTAACGAGCGTTTGCTGTAATTAAAGCCAAACTCCATTCCAATTCCCCAAGGGGAGAGAGAGAGTCCTGTGTTTTAACTACAGCGCCACAAAGGCAAACATTTGGTCAGGCTAAAATCCAGCCATTTCGGCTAAATTAAGTAATGCAAAGTGTCCCGTGTCCGGCACACACAGGAGAGGAGTCCATTGCCCATTTCGGACCCAGACAGTCCACTCCAGTCCACTCATTAAGTATGCAGGACCCCAGGACTCTCTCCCCCCGTCCTTCTTGGTAGCCAGATGGTGGCTTTTTGTGGCCAGCAAATGCCTCTCCACATATCCACATACCTGTGCTGGCTGAGGCTGACCTCATGGCCGAAGGTCTTGTTGCAGAGCTCGCAGGCGTAGGGCTTCTTGCCGTGATGGGTCCGGCGGGAGTGCACCTCGAGGCCGTGCGGCGTGGAGAACATCTTCTCGCACTTCATGCACGAGTACAGGTCGCTGAATTGGTGCAGGCCCGGCCACTTGGCCGCCATGTGATGGAAGTGCAGATGCGGCGCGTGCGGCAGACCCAAGTGCCCGCCATTTGGTGGCACGCCCACACCCACGGCTGCCGCTGCCGCCGCCGCCGCCGCGGCCGCTGCTGTGGAATTGTTCTGTCCGGCGGACTGCAGCGGCACCATGAGACTCCGCAAACGGAAGAGATTTTCCTGCGAGTCCGGATGGTAGCTGCAAAAGTGGGAAAAACACACACATTTAATTGAGGCGAGTTAATTAAGAGACCACTCCCTTCCATCTTACCCTGTGTCTTTGACTAACTAATTTAATGGCGGGGAGCATGAGGAGCAAATCTACGTAATGCTAAAAGGGTAAAGGATGGCTAAGGGATTAAATACTTTAGGGAACTGCACTTGACTCTCTCCCTGGATTACTTACAAGTGCCAAAAGTTGTAAGCCGACACGTTCTCAAGGCCATATATTACTTTTCGGCACATTTTCATTGTAAATCTTCTCATTGTCCTCTCCGATGAACTCATTCAAAGACGACTCGACACGCCCTCCAATTCATAGACAGGGTTGACATTCCTCAGTTTTATGGCGGAAAGAGTTGCGACGCCAAACACTGTGTGCCGCAAAAGTAATACATGGCCTTCAGAACGTGTCGGTATACAACTTTTGGCACTTGTAAGTAATCCAGAAAGAGAATCAAGTGTCCTGCCTTAAAGTATTTAATCCCTTAGCCAACCTATACCCTTTTAGCATTTTAGCTTGTCAATCTTCTCATTGTCCTCTCCGATGAACTCATTCCAACTCTTCTATTATTCCCAATATTTTTTTAATAAAATTTTGTTTGTTGTTTTACTAAAATTTTGATGTTGTTATATGAACACTTTCAGGCTTACTGAAAAAGTATAATTTTTGCTCAATTTGGAAGACTAGAAATGACTCTAAAACGGAGAACTACTTTGATGTAAGCATTTGTATCATTCTCTACCTTTGTCACTGAGTTTACTTCTGTTCTCTACACGCCTGTTCCCTACACCCCTCCCCTTGCCACCTTAGACGCCCCTTCAAGGCTAGTCTTCCCCTCATGTGCCACTCACCCTGCTCCCAGTCCGGACTGTTGCTGCTGCTGTTGCTGCTGCTGCTGCTGTTGGCCCTGGTGGAAGGCCACGGCGGCGAAGAAGGGCAGAGCGGGCGAGAAGAGTGGGCGCTGGAACATGGCCGCCTCGTAGTTGGGCGGGTAGCCCTGTCGCATGGCCTCCAGCGGATTGAAGGGCATGGCCAGGGCCGAGGCGGAGCTTGCCAGATGGCCGAGGGGGGGGCTGCGGGCGCGCCTCTGCTGGGGCTCGTCCCGCCGCAGCAGGGCGGAGACCGAGAAGAGATCCGACTTCTTGGAGATGGACAGGCTGCTGGTGCTGCTGTTGGCCGTGATCAGCAGCTCGGAGGCGGAGGCGGCACTGGGGGAGCTGATGCTGGGACTGCCCGGCGGCGAGTCCACCTCCAGCTCGACGGAGGAGCTGCTCGAGTGGGAGCGTGACCGCGAGTGGGAGCGCGAGCGTGACCTGGGCGAGCGGGAGCGGGAGTGCAGCGAGCGGTGGGAGTGGTGCGAGTCCGCGTCCTCCATGTCGATCTGCGATGAGCTGTGCGACGGCGTCCTCGACCTCGAGCGGGAACGCGACCGGGACTGGCGCAACTGTTCGCTGGCACTGAGGAATGTGGGCTTCGATCGCTGCTGCAGCTGATGATGGGAATGATGCTGCGGCTGCTGCTGCTGCTGCTGAGGATGCGGCTGCGGATGATGCTGGGGAAGCTGCTGCTGCTGATGGTGATGATGGTTTTTGCTCAGCATCGAGATGGAGTTGTTGTTGTCCTCCAGAGGCGTTGGGGGCTTCAGGCCCGCGGCGGCGGCGGCCGCCATGGCCGTCAGGTGTTCAGTCTTGACCAATCTGCTAATGCTAAAGGCGAGAGAGGCATCTGGAAAAGGCAGAAAACGTTTAGGGGAAATCAGAGCAAGGCATGTGGCACATCAATCATCAATCAGAGAGGGAGACAGGGTAGGAAATCCACCTGTATCTCCTCTACACACACATCGTACGACACAAAGCATATCGAATTTCAAATGTAATTATTTTCGTATTCAATCGCCTACTAATCCACCTTACATGACCATTAATTCCACCCTAATCAACGTATCCTGCCTGCCCTACTCCCTTCACCCTTACCCCCTCCCGCATTTGACATCAACGCATCATCATTCGGCATCGTCACCCCGAGATATTGGGCATCATCGGACGGACCTGGCGCCGGCGCTCAGGGTTGACGATGGCACGCCCCTGGACCAGAGGCAAACACCCGACAAGAGTGTCACAAGCGAACAGAGAAGAGATTTGGAGATATCTTTTGGAGACTGTGGAAACAATGGACAACATTAATGCCACTTTAGCTCTTGCTATCTCGCTTTTTCCAGTGTAAAACAATAAAACGATTTCTCCCGCAGGCATCTTCGGGTTTTTGCTAAACTTGAGTGTTTGCGTGGCTTAAAACCTTGCTGACACTCTTGTGTGGTGTGCACAACTCGCGAATGGAACATATCCATCCATCCCAGCCGCTAAAGAAGACGTACACTCCGCATCCGCATCCTCGGAGTCGAGTCGAGAGTCGAGAGCGGAGTCTATCGTATCGCCTGTCGAAATGAAATAATAATAATGTGCGTTTAAATAGAACATCTGTTCGGTCCGCACACTCGGCTAAATGGAGCATGACAAAACAGAAAACACACACACACACACACACAGAGAGAAAAGCAGGGCACACACACACTAACACACACATCGTAGAAGGGCGACATTTCGCCGAGGATTGACGCTGCTGAATTGGACGCAGGCGCAGGCGTAGGATGTGTCTGTGTGTGTGTGTGTCGAGTCGGGAAAGGGGTACGGAACGGAATGGCACGGTACGGTACAAACCGCGACACGGGGCCGGGCCTGCCTGCCCCGGAGGCGAGACGAATGTATGAATGAATGAATGAATCCGCATCGCTACAAAAGAATAACAATTTGACAACATTCTAATTCGCCACGGAGATAAAAGTAACGGAGCAAAGACGCCTTGATGAGGACGGGGACGGAGAAGGCAGGGGGATGAGGCCTCGGGAGGTAAAGACAGGGGCGGGACTTTGATTCCGGCAAAAAGTTGCGTCGCGTCGAGTCGCTGAGGCGGCAAAACGCAAAGCCAAATAAATATAAACAAAAAGCCCACGCCACACGCACAGAAAGAAAGAAAAGAATATGCGAAATGAGCGCAAATCTCTTTGTATCCATCAGATACACAGATGCACGAGGGGAGGGAAGTGTGCTGCTTGCTTCATTCTTTCGTGCCACAGTGTCAAGTGTTTTTATTGCCCTTCTGTTGTTGTTGTTGCTGTTGCTTTTGCTCTTTGGATGTTTTTTGGTTTTTGGATTTAAGTGCTTTTCAATATGGAAATCCAACAGAACCCAAAACAGAACCAGAAGCCCAGTCTTTAAGCAAATGTTGGATACAGCTAAGAAGATCATCAGAATGGAAGACACAACAGAAGTTAAGGAAGTTATAAGGCGAGGGGCATATTATTTTGGATAAACGTGGGTGGTTTAATGAGTATGATAACTCCCACTTCCTACGCCACATTTTAGACAAGGTTTCTGTAAGAAAATGACTTTTATTTGTGGGCCCTACCGTTGGACAATAAGTTGGTATAACAAATCATTGACATTACTGCAAAATGTCGATTTGCTGTGCCCCAAGTCGCACTCCCAGTTCCAGTCGTAGTTCCAGGCTCTGTCCCTCTCCCAAGTCCAACCCTTTTTCGTTCTAATTATGCACACAATCGTCCCGAGAGCATTTCGCCATGAAAACGAAAACGAATACGAATCGAATAGAGGAATTGTACACCCGTAACCGTAACCCCGTAATCGTGTCCACACGCACAAAACTCTGGACCAAGGACCTGTTTTTGTGTTGGGGAGGAAGGAGATGAAGACATAGGAGAGCGTGGGGGGGACAAATAAAATTGGAAACGTTTAACGTTTGGAAAATTTTCGGCTGGCAACTGGCGAAAAACTAGCAGCAGGACGAAGGCCAACCCCAAAGACAAGAGTGGCTCTTGGGTGGCTCTTGGGTGGCTCCTGGGTGGCTCACGTAGACGCCGAGCCAAGCCGACTTGTTTAAATGATAATAATGAGCTTAAGCATGTGCCCGATGCCGCTCCAGGGATGAAGAGGACAAAGTGGCAGTGGCAGTGGCACAGTCCTCGGCACAGTCCTCATCCTGCCACAGCTCCTGCTTCAACCTCGACCCCTCGAACGGTCGACAGTAAAGTCATAAATTTGTGCACATTAGACATAGCCGTCGTCCACCCTCATCCTCAAAGCAAATCCTCTTCTCCCTGTGGGCTGTGGGTGCGTCGATGTTCATCTGTTTTTATCCGCCCGGGAGCAATATTCACGCACAGTCCACGCACTCCACGCACTTGCTCGCAAACAACAACAAAAAACGAGAGGAAGGTAAAATAATTATTCGACACTGCATGGTAATTGAAATCATTGTTATCCTGTGTCCCCCACAGGATGGGATGGCCTCTTCCTTTCCTCTTCTCACCCTCTCTGTCTGTCTGTTTTGTGTCCCTGTCTGTGGGCGACTGGCTGGGATTGGGATTGGGATTGGTATTGGGTTGGCTGCTGTGGCCCATTGTCAGGCTTAGGCCAGGATTATTATTGTTTTGGGGCGATTTGCAGCCATTACTGTTTTGCTTGGGGTTAGCGATGGCCAGAAAGGACTCGCCTGGGGGCGGCTATTGGAGGAGGTGTTAATTATTGTAATATGTTTTAGAATTTTATGGGTGTTACTTTTGGTTTTTTTTTTTGATATTATAAAAGCCTTTTTTGGGCAGGTTTTGGCAGGTTCTCTCTTGAAGAGTCGGATTGAGTTGTCTAAGGACCTCTCCTTATGTTGGTATGCTAAATATATTCTAAAACTCTCAAGTCATGGACTGAATGACTGGGCATAGACAGTCTTTAAAGCAATATAATTAAGATGTTGTTCCAAAGAAATCTGGTAATTAGTTTGAAAAATATTCAGAGAAAGAAAAAAGAGAAAAAAATCAAATAAAAGTATGGAAAATAAGAGTAAATTTAGGAACTTCCCCTGGCGCACATGCCATTGAAAACGTACCAAATTTTTGGTTAAATTTTCATATGCAATCTTTTCAGAATTTACAGCCCCTCCTCTTGTGCTGAGTGCGAAATCAGTTGAGGCGCCACACGAGCGGGTACAAAGTGTGCAAGTATTACCCATATTTTGCAGGTATCAAAAGAGTTCTGGCAATAGGAGGAGGGAGAGGAAGTACTGGCAGCAACAGTAGTCGGAGACGGGCCTCTGCCTGGGGCCATAATAATATAAAAACAAATTCAGCTTTCGGCAAATATGAAAGTGGGCAATACGACAAATAAAAATATGAAAGAAAACAGTGCAATATAAATATAATACAATATAGTAGTAGTAGAGTCAGCGATATGACCAGAAGAGGGGGCCATAAACTGTGAACGGTTGGATAGATTAGGCCATGATTTGGTCTGTGGTTGGGTCTGGTCTAACGTGTTGCCAGTGCCAGTGCCAGAGAGTGTGGTTGTTCTCATGATTTACGGATACGTTGAGATTTCGTTCGATTTTGGTTTCAATTTCGATTTGGATTTCAGTTTCGGATTTTCGATGTGGATTTAATACCAATCCATTTCCATTCCCCCTAGCCCTAGTCCTATCCCTATCGCTGTCGTTGTCGATGGCATATCAGTGAGTAGGAGGACAGAGCTCTTTAGCTCTTTAGCCTGGCATAAGCTCCCCACTCGTTGAGTGGCATTAGATGGGGATTGCGTATCCAAACACCACTCACGGCTCAGTTGGCCAGTTCCCAGGGAAGTCCCACAAGAAGAAGGATTGAACAGAAGAACGATTGAAAGATTGAAAGATTGAACAGTTGTCAACCCGTGCCGTTCCGTTTCGTTGCTATCAGTCGATCCGCGCGGCGTCGCTGCTTTGATGCAACCTCGCAAATATCGCAATTGCAATTGCAATTGCAATTACATTATTTATTTTTACACTGCAAATCAATCGAATGGCTCTGGAGTCTAGACCCGGCAGCGCCCTCAGCCCCTCCATACCCCATCTGGCACCCTGTCCCTTTCCTCCCTACCTCCCTCTCTGCCGTTGCTTACCCTTTTCTCCCTCCCACTCTTTGCCGCTGCTTACCCTCCCACTCTCTGCGGCTGCTTATCGCTGGGCGGGGGCCATAAATCAGAAGGCTATCTAAACTTTTAACTACAATTTGTGGCTTCTTTTCCCCCTCTAACGCTGATAAATGACATTTAATAGCTGCTCTGGTCACTTATTTGTTGTTCCGAATTTATATAGATATTTATTTCCTGTCCTCGAACTTTGCTCGGCGAAAGAATTTGTGAGAAATTTGACAGCACAAAAAAAGCAACAAAAACCAAAATTTGATATCGAAAATCGCAGTTTCTCATACTATCAGCAAGAGGAAGAATCGAGGAGAATCGGGTTGTATCGGGTTGTATCCTAATTTCAATATTCAAACAGCGAACGTGACAAATGCCAGGGTTCGGTACGGGTTTGGAAATTGATTTTTCTTTGTCAAACATTCCAAGCGGAATCAAGGCCATAAATATTGTACAATATTTCTAGTTTCTTGATGTTGCATGAAAGGAAAGTAGAGGAGGAGAGGTTTTCCTTGTAGAAGAAGGTTTTCCTTGTAGAGGAAGGTTTTCCTTGTGGTTTCCCCTTGGTTTGTGTACTTATCGGTCGCCTACTTTACGATACTTTTACACTTTCGATTTTACAACTGGCCTCAGAAGAGGAGGAGTAGAAGGAGAAGGAGGAGGAGTAGGAGAAGGAGTAGGAGTAGGAGGAGAAGGATGAGGAGGAGGATATTGACATGTTTAGATGTCGTTATGTATTTACCATTTACCTCAGGATCGTAAATCATAACGCGTGTGCGGTGCGGTATGGTGTATGCTATCTACACAAGGCCCCCACCCACCCAGCTCTCGGCCAACCCTATCTGTACGTGTGTGTTTGTATCTGTCAGATACATGGCAGAGTCTAAGGCAGAGACACACTGTGGGCCCTCTATGGCATGAGTGGTTTTCTTTACTGTCTGGCTGGTGGGTTTTTGGATATCTTTATTATAGGTTTACAATGCCCAATTTTCGTCTACTTGAAGGAGAAGTTGAAAAATATACGACAGGCGATGAGTTGCCAATGATTACGACGTGTGTCGTAAACATTTCATAAATATTGCTCTGATTTTCGTTGCGACAATTTGTTATTGATCAGCCAAGGAGGTGCGAGATACTCCTCCCCGTACGAGTACGAGAACGAGTACGAGGAGTACATTGCAATCGCACAGAATGCAGGGCAAGGCATGTCGGGGATGTCGACTAGGGAATGCCCTGCTTTGGGGTTTTAGAAAATTTCTAAATAATTTATATTTATTTATATATTTTATTATATTTTTAATTTTATTCAATTTATCTTCCTATTATATAAAAGTCATGGGTCGTCGTTGTGGCGATTAAAGTGAACGAGTGAAGTGAACGAATAAAGTGAACGAGTGAAGTGAACGAGGGAAGTGAACGAGTGAAGTAAACGAGTGAAGTGAACAAGTGAGCTGAACGAGTGAAGATAGTGAGCCGCTCTTAAAAATTCTCTTTATTCTAGAAATTTTTTAGGAAGATTTTTAGAACTTTTTCTATAAATTCTTAGACAATATTTCTGATAAATCTGAACTTTCCCTCGATTTCTTGGAGTATCCCCAAGTCGATTATCTGCCGCTGCCACAACCTTTAATAGGGGTTCCGTAAAAGCCTCGAAATTTACAACAATCTTGAGGCCGGTAAAAGCAAAGTTTCCCTATAATTCTTTCTGATTAGCCAACCTCTTGAGAGGCGACAACGCATCACATACTTACCACAGTACGTGTCGCATACTTGTGTGTGTCACTGTATGGGTGGGTGAGCGATTGGCAGTTGGGCGGTTTATTTATTCGATAGGATATTTCGATTGCCTTTTTAATTGATTCGAATCGCTGTTCAATTGTTTGGTGTGATTGAAAATGGCTTAACAAATTTATTATTGAATTTATATCGATGAATTCGGTGTGCCATATACAAGGTATATAGCACATCTATCTGCCCCGATAGTTCCCAGTGCCAGTAAATCATGAATAGAAATTTATTGGGGGCGAATGCCCAAGGCGGTTTCTGATTTTTCTGGCACTACTGATATCATTGGAAAAGTATGCCTTGGCCTCTGGTACTTCGGGCATCTATGAATCAATGCTGTGCTGTGGTCACCGTTCAACTAATTTGTGTTCTTTCAGCCAGTTAACCTTTGACCTGGGGAGACTATTAGTTTGGCATTTAGTCTGGCAATATTCAGAGTAGTAATTTAGCTTAATTCGTGAGTCACCCACGTCGCAGACGCAGACGACGGTGTCCAAAGCATTAGATGAAGAGTCACCATTATTAATTGAGTCACACGAAGGCGTTGTACGAATCAAGATGATCCCCCACACACACTTGGGTGTAGCTGATTGACCTTTCCGCTGGGTGGGGGCAAGGTTGTGTAATTATGTGGGAGATAACATTATTAGTTTCACAATTGAAGCCCACACACTTAAAGTAGACCCCGTCTCGTCTATGAAGTATCTTTAAAAGTAATCAAGTTACTGGGATTTTCAGTTAAAGCCAAGAAGATTTTCACTGGGGCCAATCAGTCACCAGATCCCAGAGAGAAGGTAAGGCTCGCCACATCAACCAATATTTTCCACAACAAAAAACCAGAAAAAAAGAAAAAAGAAGAGATATATTTCCACAAACAAAGCGAAATTCATTTTCGCTAGAGAATGGCGAGAAAAACAGGCAAGAGAAGAGAGGAAAAGCGTCAGAGGAAAGCATGTCGCGGCAAACGGAATTGAAAATTCAATGCGAAAGTATGAGTGTACGAGTGTGTGTGTGTGTGTGTGGTTGAGAGTGTGCTTTCCGCATATCCATGTCTGGTGTCGGTGTCCAAAAAACAGTGCAAAAAGAGAGAGAGAGAGAGAAGGAGAGATAGAGCTAAAAACATATCCGTGGGATACATGTAATGCCGGTAAATGAAATCCGCTTGTCGCTGCCTCGGCTGCCACTCTCCGCGTATAGCTGTAGCTGTGAGTGCATCTGTGAGTGTGAGAGAGTGTATGTGTGTGTGCCAGAGACACGGAGAGAGAGAGCCAGGCACACACTCATTCATTCATTCATTCAATGCTCATATTTGAAATTCAACTGCGATGGCGATGACAACGGCGTGTCTGCCTCACAGACACACACAAACACACAGATACTGACACACACACACACACCCTGACTGACTGGACCATGTTTTGTCCGTATCCGGGGTATCTGTGTATCTGTGGTTCAGCTATGGATTTTTCAATCCCCGATATCCATTTGTCCGCCCCAATGTCCGCACAGAAGATTTGCACATTAAGCGCCCCACACACAGAGACACACAGACACACACATAGATACACCACACACACACATAGATACACCACACACACACAGAGATACTCTCACCCATACACAAACGGAATAATGAATATTTGCCCATATCCTCCTGCCCCATGCCCCTGCCCCTGCCTCAGCTTTTCCCTGCTCTTGCTCTTGTTTTCACGCTTTTTCCCACCAACTGAACTTGGGGGTTTTTTTCCAATTAAACGAACACCACGTGAAGCTCTCGCTGGATGACCATTGAAATGGACACTGCCACTGCCACACGGACACTGCCACACGGACACTGCCACACGGAGGACACATGCAATATTTTAAAATCACACATTATTCAAATAAATTTTTAACATTTTCCTGGCATTCGGAACGGGCAGGGCATGTCGGTGGGGATTTGTGTCCCATGTTTCAGGGTTTCTTTTGTAATTAACTTGGGAAATATGGATCTGGTTGCAAGCTGTTTTTAAATGGAGAATACTAAAGGAATGTATTTGATAGATCTTGTAGAAGTAGAACTACTTGGGATAGAAATTATTATTCTTTGATTGGTTTAAGAAACTATTAGCAGGTTTAATCTCTTATAGCAATCAGAGATTTATTAGATTTTAAAAATATTTAAAAGTCATTTTTGAGATAAAAAGGGAATAATATTATTATGATTAAATATACCTAATAATTAAAAATTAAGGCAATCGAAAAAAAGTAGTTACAAATATTTAAGGAACTATTGTAACTTTTTTTTATTAATATTTTTCCCTTTTATCCCAAAAATTACTTTAAAATATTTGTAAAAATGAAATCTTTTTTTATTATGGCAATTATTATTGTTATGGTGATGAAATCTGTATAATCATGTTGCAATCTTCAGACAAGATTTATAATCTTATCATAATCGAATACCAAAATGAATTTCAATAAAATGGCTCGCAGGTTGAGTTAAACTTATCTCAAAACACCCAAAACCTATCAAAGTCAAATGAAATTAAAAAAAAAGTGAGATTTGGTCATTTTATGGAACGGTCGGTAATTTCCACTTATAAGTATTTTGATTTTTTTTCAATTATGTTTTTTTAAGAATACAAAGTGGGTTATTAAAAACCAGGGATTCGAGCGAATATTTTATACAGGTAAATGATGGATCATTGAATAGAGTATCAAAATAAAGAGAAGGAAATATTTTAGTATTATATCAATTATATCATTTTATCAGTTTTCAATGATTCCAGCATGATTATACAGATTTCATTGGTATACATAACAATATAAGACTCCATATAGGTCCATACATTAAAAGCAGATGATTGAATTCTTAAATAATAATCTTTAATAAAAAATAACTCCAATTTAATTCCTCTAAATCTTTCCGCCTTCCTTTACATATGTTCTAATGCTCTTAAATAGTTTTTATACAGAAATAGACCATAACCTGGGCTTAATCAATGATCTCATTGATTTTAGGGATTTGATATATGATTATGATTGATTTTATGGAATAAGACACTGATATCACCAGATTCCTATCTAAAATACAGGTCGGAAGGCTTATGTACATAATATACAAGTATACCTATGCACATATCTACCTATATCTAAGTTCTGTAATCCACTATAGTTCCACTAGATATCCCATATATTCCATATTTTCAATATTTTCAGCTTCACACACGCACACACTTTTAACCACAAGTTATACATGTATATGTTTATCCCTTCATCCGTTTACTTACCGTCGGGAGTACGTTTCTTGGGCAGCACCGCCTTGAAGGCGGACATGGGCGCGTAGTCGCGGGGCGACGTCGATGCCGGCGGCATCTGTGGCTGCTGCTGCTGCTGCTGTGGGTGCGTGTGGCTGGGCTGCTGCTGCTGGTGCTGGTGGTGCCCCAGAGCGGCGTCCACCGAGATTTGGGCCTGCTGCATGCGCTGGTGGAGCAGCTGGGTGGGCGAGGGTATCGTGGCCATGGCGGTCAGCGCACTCAGATCCCGCACCTGCAGCGAGGCGATGGACGACGATGTGGAGGAGGAAGAGGTTGACGAAGACGATTGCTGCTGTTGCTGCTGCTGCTGCTGCTGCGTGCTGGCCAGGAAGGGATTACCGGGAAAATCTGCGGCAATGGCGGGCTTGAAGTTGCCCAAACTGTAGTCGAGGGGCAGGTGGTGCTGATGGGCGGGCGGGGCCGCCGAGGCAGCCGGATGCAGGAGATGCTGGCCCGGATTCGCTTGCAGCTTGGCCACGTCCATCTTGGGGCACTGATTGAGTTTTTTTCTTTAACGATATAACGATATGTTTCGGAACTATTCTTAGATCCTAACTTTGGTTCTTGTTTGGCTTGGGCACTGGAACTGTTTGGAGTTTACGCGACGGCATGGGACACACGGGGATACGACAACGGATGCGGATGCGGATACGGAAGCGGGCTCTGTGTTCACGCGCACGACTGAGAGGAGGAAGTGTCACAGATTTCAGATTTTGGCTTCAGCTTCGGCTGCTGCTCTGCTGCTGGCCATTGGAGGAGGAACTACTAGTGTCTACTGTTGGGTTCGGAGTCATCGAGCGGACTAAACCGTAAAACCTAATCACGGCCCCGATTCCGATTCAGAGTCCAAGTCGAAGTCACGGAGTGGAATCCAAATGGAACACTGGGAGCGGTGCTGCTGCTGCTGACGCCGGCGCCTGGACTGAGAGTGAATCTGTGTTTCGACGTCGGATTTGTGCACTTGACTTTCTGTCCGGAACGTTTATCGGAACACCACACGACGCTCGCTCGCACTCGCACTCGCTCTCTGAATTCTCGATTGCGATTTCGCCAAGATTGGAAGAAATCTGGATTTGGTCAGCGGCGTCGCGTCGCCAGAGAGAGAGAGAGAGATGAGAAGAGCAAAGAGCGGACGCGGATTTCAACGCCCGAGTGTGTAACGCGTCTGTTTCTGCCCGCCGTTTCAGCCGGACTGAAGACCGAAGAGAGCGCACCGCTCCGCTGCGTTCCAACCAGACCGAACCGACGACACTCATTCCAACAAGAACCACAACCCACCAACCCCACAAGCGGCAAGCGGATGGGTGCGAGTGAAACGGCAACACCTACTACTCTCCACTTCCAATAACAGTACTGTGTAGGAACGAAATGGAATTGAAACACACACCACCATATTGCTGGTGCTCTGTGCTGTCTGTCCTGCTCTGCCGCTCTTGCCGGCTATCTCTCGCTCTCTCTCTCTCTCTCTCTCTGTCTGTCTGTCACCCCTGTGTTTGAGGCCACGCCCACTTTCCAGCATATTTGGAACTTAATCTGGATTTGGTATTTGGTATGCCTGTTGCTGTTTTTGCTGTTTCTGTTGTTGTTGTTGGTATTTTTAGTGCGCATACCGCTTTGATTCGTTCAAAAATCAATGCGCCGCGAACAATGGTTTCGCTCTGGATCGTACAGGGTAGAGAGAGAGGGAGAGAGCAAGAGTGGGGGAGAGTGGGGGTTGCGGGGGACGCGTGTGCGTGTACGGGCCTTTGGTTTTACCTTCACTTCATTGAAAGAGGTAAGGGGTGGGGTCGATCTTTGCGGTAATCGCTGTTGTCTTCTAGTGCCATTTGAAGTGCCTCCCATGCCATTTAATTTCAAGTGGTTGCCAGCCACCCACCCACCACCCCCCCGGGCGGCACTCAAGTGCAAAAACTTTCACACTTGAGCGAACATTTCTATCCCCCCAATTACCTTTTCTGTGTGTGTGTGTGTGTGTGGGTGACTTTGAGTTGGCATTCGCGATTCGCTATTCGCGATTGGTTTCTGGCCATAACTTCAAATGGAAACCATTTCCCCCATAAAACGAGTTGCCTTCAATGGGTTTCCTTCTTCGATAAAAAAAGCAGGGGAAGGGGTGGCTAAGTGATTTTAGTTGGGAGAGTATCAGAAATGGTGATGGAAGGTGGATAATAATAGGACTAGGGAGAGTCTTTACAGAAACTCTTTGAAAATATGCTTACAGACACACATTCTTACAGAGATATTCTTACAGATATATTCCTACAGATATATTCTTACAGATATATTCTTACAGATAGATAGACAGATACAAATAGATTACAGATATCTTAAAGACAGATAGACAAAAGTTACGTTTAAAGATGTGTTTGAAATGATGGATCTATGAAAAGTCTTCACCTTTAAATTAAGGGAACTGTTTCTTAGATATCTCTCAAGTTTTGGATAGTTGTGGCCCTATATTGGCCCTATATTGAGTTAGCTTAACGATGAGTCCAAAATGTTTAATCCATGAAAAGTCTCACCTTCCACATATGAGGGATCTTTTTCTTTGATTTGGATCTATGAAAGGCCTTACCTTCTAAATTTAAGTGATCTTTGTCTTTGATATCTCTCTATGACATAAAAAAGTCTTGGATCTTCTTTGTGGCCAGATGTTTCACTCATATCCATACCAAAGAGTAAGCGCTTGAGCCGGGGGTGGCGATCAAGCGAGTGCCTAGAGTAGCGAGTGAGCCTGGGGTTGGCGATCAAGCGTAGCGAGTGCGTATGCTAGCGATTTCCCCCTAGTAAAGATATCTTCCAGTCCCAGACTCTGTTGCAATTCCCATAAACATACAATAACTTGATTTGAGTATCTGTAGACACTATTTATTTTATTTATTTATAACATTAAAAGAAATATATACAATACTAAATCTAAGAGGTCTAAGTGGTTGTGTAGACTACTAGTTAATATCTAAATATTTAAAGTTGCTCTCCGAATGAGAAAATGTCTGTATAATCTCTTCGTTTATATTATTAATAGCTGCCTTCAGAACTAAGAGATTCCAAAATGTTGCGAGAACTTGTGGATTGACCTAGAAAGCACCCTTCTGACTATCCATAATTCCCTGAATACTACATACATAGTTCTCCCTACAAGTACATTCATGATGAGAATTACCGCACAACAAGTCACAGATTTCTCATGGATCTTTTCATATCCCAACTATAATGTCACCCCAATCGTTTCTTTCTTTTTTAGTTTCTAAGCTTTGGAAGGGGACTGTTTTTTGTTGAACAAAGCTTTTTGTGCCCCATAAATAAGACATTTTTGACAGGCATCTAATTTTTAAAAACTCATGCATTTAATTGCGACATTAAAAGCCCAACTTGGAGTACAAATATCCAGTGGCAGATCCAAAACTCTCCCCCATGAGAGAGGGAGAAGGCGTCTGGTTTGTTTTTTTGTTGTCTGGTGGATCGTCGCACATGTCGCCTCGATGTTGTCGTCGTCGTTGTCGTCGTCCCCCATCTCGGAATTATGACAAATATTTACAAACACACAGAGCTAATGTTCCCATTTCAACGGGCACATAAATAAGTGTTACGAGCACCCCCGAAGCCCTCCCCCAAGCCCCCACGTATTCGTCACAGATTTGAATGCGAGTACTTCCCGGCTCGTTCCAGATCCCAGCTTCGGGAGCGGCGAGTATTTGTGTCACTTAGTTTTTGGCCAACACATGGCAACGATTTAAAGAATTACACACTAAATTTAGTGGCGCGAGACTTCGGAGAGTGCGGAGAGTGCAGTGTGTGGAGTGTGAACAAAATGGGGTCTGGCACTGGTTCCGATTCCCCTCCATTTGGCTCCGTATTCCATTCCCCATTCTGTCACTCCGCCAAAGATCCAATTAGAGAACTACAAATCTGGCTGACATGCAGAATCGCATAGAGAGTGACGTGCATCCATTAAGATCTGAAGGAAAAGTATGTGGATCTAGGGAAGAGATTAAGATGTGTGGGGGAATGGTGGGGGTATAGGTTGGTGTAGGTTGTGTGACAGTTCTTTGGGATGGTCTTTTGTCTAGTTAATTTCTATAATTACAAGATCTCTTACTCATACTTGGATTTAACAATATAACCCCAAAAACTGTGATTTTCTGACTGCTCACTTTCATAATTTTCACTTAACATTTGCAGCGCGAATATCCACAACATTTTCGTTCGACTTTTCACAGGATTTTGTTGAGTGTGTTGATAGAGTGGATATACTTGAAGACATAGACAGCCAAAGTTAAAGTTTTCTACCATTTTTAATACCTTTAAAGAGGAGAAGATGATCATTGCCGATCTGAAAACATCTAATGACAAAAAATATCAAAGAAATTTTAAACATTAAGGTTTCTTATTGTAGTTTAAGATATTGTATAGATTTAAAACAGAATACAGAATCAACATGGGAAGTAGGAATGAATTATGGTGAAGGAACAAGAATGAAAGGGTTTTTTCTTCGTAGAACCAAAGGATTACAAAATCTGCCATTATGTGGCATTACCAACCCAAAATACAACCATTTTTCTTTGATTCTTTACTGGGAATATGGAAATGGAAGCTTAGTGAATGGTTAAATATATGTCTTGGGGGAAAACTGAATGAAATATGATAAAAGAAAGCTATAAAGGTGTTTTCTTCAATAAAACTCTTGATAAATAAGGAGATTCTTTACTGTAGTGCACATTAGTGTATTATTATTTCTAATTTATAATACTAGTATTTAGAATTTCTATAAATGTTGGAAGATATTCCAAAAACAGCTCCAGAGTGCTAGCCACACAAATCTGCAAATGATTTAAATATTCCCAAAATGTTACACACTTTCCTAAAGACTTTTACAACATCGTCTACCATTCGATGGTTCTCTGGTTTTATATGATAAAATCATAACCCATAACGGGCCCTACAATGTGTGTTAGAGTCAGACACCATATAAGTGCAATACGTGTGGTAGGTAGGTAGTCTGATAACTGTATAGCTCAGGTTTTTATTTGAGAATGCTATCTATACGGTCGACTGCCTGTAAGCAGAAACCTTTTTCGAACGATTCTCGATTCGATTCGATTGGATTGGATCCAAATACGATACGATTCCATAACGTATACTGATTGCCCGGTTGTAATCGTGAACAGAACTGAACTGAAATGAAATGAACTTTTACAATGGATAATAAAATATATTTTTGACATGAATTTTCAATCAGAATTTTAATAGCCCTTAATAATAACATGGCTATCAGTTATCAGCACACACTCAACGCAACTCAACAAATCGGTTATCAAAGTAATTTTCGTTTGTTCGCTTTTTGGATGGATCGGCAGTGCATTCCGCCTCCGTCCCAGGCTATGCCACTGCCTCCCTCTCTGCCTCTGGCTCTGGTCTAGCCAACCCGGCGGTACCCCCGATACCCGTAGGTAGAGCCGATACCATAGTCAGCGACGATCCATCTACTCGTATTATGTACCTCTGTGTGGTGGCAATATTCATTCCATTCCACCACCGAAGCTATAAATAATTTATTTATAGCTCTTACTCCACCTCCACCTCCACTCCGCGGTACGGCGGTGTTCGGTGTTCGGTATTCGATTGTTGATTTAGTGCCTCTTTATAGATCGATAGTTTGTTGGGTTGCTGCTCAGGGCTGTCCACGCTCGTGCGGGACTGGAAACAGGATGAGTTGCCTCTGGATCTGCTCTCTCTCCCACTGACTTTGAACCGTGGATGGAAAGCGTGGACACCTTTTGGTGTGTGGGGACGAGCCTCTGCCTCTGGCTCTGGATGGGGTGGGGTAAGGGTCTTATCTAATCATCAGAGCCTCGGTACGCGATGGTGGGTCACAGATCGATTGCGCTGTGGATAGGCCGTTCGATAGGCCCATATATTTAGCCTAGAGGCGGCAGATTGAAATAAAACTCGGGTTTTATAGCACCCACAGCCCAGCCCCCCACAAACCCTCACACTCTCTGTAAACCATGGATGTAACTACATGGTAGTACCGGTACTGGTACTGGTACTCCCCGTCTTCTTGCACCATAGATCTTAAAAGCAGAAAACGCGTAAATGGGAAATGTGTATAAATATTTATGACACGATTTATACAAACAGCAATTTGTATTGTAATTATTGACATTGTACGGGTTCCGTTTCGTTTTCTGCAAGCCACAGATATAGGGTATCCAATACAAGAGATCCTAACCCTAGGATAATCCTGCTATGAGACATGAAGCTCTGCTTGAAGAAGGATGATCAAAGTCTGTTAAAGATTAAGCTCAAAGAAGTATAAAACATCCAGCATTTCTTCCTTCATTTTTAGAACTTTAAAGCTTCAGAATGTAGTCCCTGTATGGTAACCCATAGATCTCCGCTGGAACCTCCTCCCACTAGGTAAGTGAATGTGTTTGCACCTTTGTTGATCGATATTTGTATAATTTACAACACTTAAATGCGTCCCGTCCACCCAATGTAAATAGAGGACCCAAAGGGGCAGAGGGCGGGGCAGAGGGCGGGGCAGGGAGAAGTACTCTGCTCTGTGGATGGCGACACGGAGTCTACCGGTCTAGACTCGACTCCAGAGGTTAGTGCTCGAATTTATTGATAAGTTGTAATTATGTTTACGACTTCTTTACGTTCTGTTCTGTTTGCTGGGACTACCTTTGGGATAGAGAGAGATAAACTTTCAGATATACTCGTAACTGTAACTGCAGTGTTTATTTAATGGTCACACCTTTGTGGAGTAGAAGGAAGTACTCGCTACTCTCTGCTTTGGGATTGGAAAAAGCTTATGGATTGATCTATTCTTTGGGGACCCCAAATATTGAATGTAATAAGGTTTCAGAGGCATTTGGGGATAGTTGAAAGCTTCTGTAGAGGCATGATATATCCCTCGGATCCCCAGATGGTCCTTGATAGCTTCCTCAATATCTCTCAATCGCTATACTAAGCAGAGATCTATAGATTTTCCTTCAAAAGGTGTAATACTATGGGTGTATAAAGAATCATCAAATCATCTGTTGTGGTTGGAAAGGTTCTATATTTATAATCTAAGACTATCCTCTATTGTTTTTTAGTTAGAATACATCCTTAAACATAAGCCCAAGTCTGAAAGGGACCCAAGTTTACTTTCACTATTAAATATTTATTCATCTTTTATCGATTATATAAAAACTTAAATTAAACCCATTGACCCGATTCCGTTTCCGCTTTCCCGTGTATTTATAACAATTTTCATGTTTTCCTAACACAATCCCCCCACCCAACCCTCCCCCCACAATATCTAAAGACCAAAAAAACAAATAGAAACAGGAAAATAGACAGAGATAGTGATAAAGAGCGAAAGAGAGAGAGTGAGAGAGTGAGTGAGGGAGAGGGAAAGAACAACAGTGTCCAAAAGCTAATTACCAAACAAACGAAACTCGATTGAATCGATTGATTTTCGATTCGTGGCCAGATAAGCAACCATTGCCCCGATAAAGATTTGTTATCACTGAAAACAGAGGCGCAATCGCAGTCACCACATTCCCACCCTCCCCCTCCCCCCAGGAGGCCCTCCCCTCCTGCCAGACGGGGCAGCTCCACCATGCGCAGTGGCGAGTGAGCGGTGATTGGATTGCCCCAATGCCGAGTGGGAGGAGCCCGACGGCCCCACAGTGGAACCCCCAATTGGTGGCCTCCAACCACTGACCGGGCGAGGGAGTGAGAGGTGCGAGTAGGCCCCCACATGGGTTTGTGTGTGCGGAAAGAGCGCAGCCATATGCCAAAAAAAAAAACAAAAAACATATAAAAAAAATATAAAAATAAAAACCCAAAATCGAAAACCGAAAACCGAAAGATAACAAATACTACAAATGGTAGAGCCATGTTCTGGGCGGAGCCATCATCATCGGTTCGAGGGCGGGGGGGATGGGGGGCCTTCTGCACCACCAAATCAAGGTAAAACAAATACAAATCGAACAAATATATTTGCGCACATTCTGCTTTATTTAGTTAGCAGAACCCAACAAAAATACATGGCTCTATATGTCCAATACATACATATATGTATATACTGGTACACCTGTCCTGTCTATACGTTTCGCTGCGCTTTTAAATAATTAAATAGTGATTTCAATGTAAACAGAACAGTGTGAATGGTTTCCAGCTCCCAAAAGCAATCAAAGAAGAGTTAAATTCACAAGAATATTCCTGAACTCCATATTGAATGGGGATTGTGTTTGATATTTATGATTTAAGTACAAGCAATGGAACATTTTGATAGCTTCAATATTTATTGCAAGAATTCTAAAAGAATTTACCACTCTTTTATGTACATTATTTTGTAGTTTTGAAGAGTTCCAATACTTTGAAGTTTGGTTTTAAAAATACGATTGAGAATAGTTTTAAAAATAATCTTTAAATTAATGTTGTTTTTAGCTGTGGAGAGGATCTCATCTCCAGCTCACATGGACCTATTAAAGATCCGTTCTAATGCAAGTTTCTATCCTTAATTATTGAACAATAAAATGGCAGTTACTAGATATTATAAAGAATTTATTTTGAACGGGAGAAACCTGAGTATTAAATCCATTATTATTGTTATTTAATGCTAATAAAAAGTCAAAATTAAGTAATAACAAGGGTTGGAGCTATAGCTACTGAGGCCTTAAGCTCATATTAATTACATATATCGTCAAATTTATTATATTTTAATTTAAAGAAATTTCTGCAGAAATCAAAACTACTGTAGTGGGAGAGAATCTTCAATCTTCGTTGATTATTTCCTTAAAAATTATTGTACATAAATATTTAGGAAATGAGAATTATTCCGAACTTCGGTAACGAATATTTATTTTATATTCATGAAAAGATATTAAGCATTTGCACTGGATTAAATGCGTCTGTTAAACTCTGTCTATAATTTGGGTAGAAAAAGTTTAGAATAATCCTTGAAATGATTAGAAATTGTACACTACAACAAGTACATCGACAACTTACAACCGCTTGGATTCTTCGTCTCTCATTCGAGTACAAACCAGATATTGAATACATTTTCCGCTCATTCGAAAGAGCTGATTTGAGCTAGGGACAAAGAATAGAGGACATTGACATTAACATTCTGTTATGTATATCATTCATTATTCCAAACAGTTTTTCCAAATAGGAAATGGTTTATCGTGACAGGTAGTATTCTCATATCTTTAACTCACCTGGGATTTATCACGTCTTCAAAAACTGACAAAAGGAGTACCTTTCTTTCCCTAGCTAAATTGAAAATAGTCATCTTTAACCAAGCTCTAAATAGTTGGGGTAAAATAGTTGAAAGAAACCTTAATTTGCTCTTGTTACAAATGAAGATGTCCAAGGCATAGCTGATCTCAAAAAGTTAATTCGATAAAGATCTGACACAATACGGTAATTAGAACAAACTCCCATTTGATTATTCGAGTCTAAATTTAGAACCAAGACTCCAAGAAGGGCTCTCCTGGCATTAATTGGCCCATTGGAGTATCTCTAGAATCCAAATAATTAACATTTGTCCATTGTCAAAAGTGTCAAGGCGGTTACTTGAAAAGGCAACGACTCCAGCCTCTGCCTGAGGCTCTCGGGCTCCATCTGGGCTGATCTCACGCCTCCGCAGGGTGCGAGTATCCCAGTATCTATAGACATCTATTGGGGGGAAGCGTACTCGTAAAGTATCTGAAGCTCAAACTGTGTGTGGACTGTGGCTCGTTGTGCAATTAAGAGAAACCACAGAAAAACAACAGAACAGAACACAGCAGAATGTCTGATGGGAGACCGCGAGAGACACCCGCACAAAAGCCAAACTGTTTTCGATGATGTCATATGTGCATAGGCCACATCTGATATGAGTCTGTGTGTGTGTGTGTGTGTACTATTTGCAACCACTGTTAGATGATCAACATCCAGCACCCAAAGTGGGAATCCAAATTCATGTGCTCATTAATTTATCCAGCCAACCAGCCACCAGCCAGCACAGAGAGATGGAAGCCCCCCCAATGGTGGGGCATGGATGATGTCTCCTTCGTCTCACTGTGTAATGTATCGCACTCGTTCGAGCGAGTGTATCTCATGGATAATTGTCTGGGCCGAGTATCTGTTGCGCTGTTGCCCCCGGAATCTAGACAGTGTGGCCAATTTAGTCTGCTTTGGCAAATCAATTAAATTCAATTAATCCCCCAACACTCTTAATGGAACGTAATGAAAAGGGTGACATGACTACGATGCGGCCAGCTACAGTATCTCCATCTGTATCTGTATCTCTATACAACGGATACATGACGTTCCGGAGACACCAATGCCAGGCCCAGTCCCAGGGCCCAGTTCAAACCCAGACCGGATCGGACTGGTGACTGCTGAATGGTGACTGGAGCCGCGTTGGGGTTTGATTGAGTGGAAAAAATCGCATGACTGAAACGATTTGACATTCACACTGCTCAGAAAAAGAGTGCAACAAGGAAATCAGATCCAAGAGATATGGCAGAAAGCTTCGAAATCGAAGGATTATCAAGAAAAATACACAATTTGTAGATGTAGATGTAGATATGTTGTTCAGGAATGAATAGTCTTCAATGTATCTCCCTTAATAGTTGTATCCCCAATTGTTCTTTCAGTGCATTGCACATTTCTTTCTTTTGCTTCCCATCGTCCCCCCCTCAACGCCCCCTCAATGCTGGGGTTTCACATTGGTTAATTGTAAAAAATATCGGTCTCCCGGTTCCCCGAGTTTTGATTCAACATCACATCGCAAAAATGTTTCTCACGCTTCGGAGTTTGACATTTTCGAACTTTTGCATGATTTCAAAAACTTAATTGTTTTTAACTGTTTTATTTGTCTTTTTCTCTGTCATTCGGTTGGAGAAGGAAGGAGAAGGAAATTGGGAGCAGAAGTCGTAAGTGTAATTGCAGTGTTGCAGTAGTTCATGGAAATGGCAACACATCGAGAGGGAGTTATAGGAGAGAGGGAGAGTTCGGAATTGGGAAGAACATAGTGGAAATACGAGGAGAGTGGAGTAAGGCAATATCTATAACTAGTTGGGGTTGTGTGTGGGGTTGTGTGAAAGTTGGCATTTTAAGCTGGAGGAAAGCTAGAGGAACTTTTGCTAGGGGAGTCCTGTAGTCGAGAGTCGATTCTTATTAGAAACAAAAGAAACTATGTATGTATATACCGTTGTTACTTCCGCTTTGTAGATCAAATTATTCCTAGCATGAACTTTTAAGGGTCTTATACTCGGATTATAAGTCCCTTTGCCATATCATTGCTACTACTAATTCCCTTTTTCTTCTAAAATTACTAATACTCGCAAATCTTTCACGCAATTAGAAATTGCTTAGTTCTTTTATTCCGATTTGTTCTAATTTTCTCGAAGATAAGTTAAACATCTACCTATTCTTCCTACATGTCCGCAATCGGTTCAGTCGGTTCAGGCGTTGTGCGGCAGTGCCCCTCGGTCGGTTGGGCGGAAGGAGACCTGCGTTCTTGCCTGGGATCCTCGCGTAACTAGAGAAACTTAGATCTAAGAGTACTTAAACGGAGAGTTAGGCAGGGAATGAAGCATGTACAATCGGGAAACTAAAGAAAATAATGTCGATCTCTGGCGTAGTTGGGGTTTACGTACAACAAAAGTTAAGTCCATTGTACATTGTATATATAGGATTCTGTAAACGCCTTTGTCATCATATATGGCATTTACTTATGAGAACTCCGCTTGTAATTGTATCCTCGCCATTCCCCTGATATGCCAGCTTCCGTTTTGAGGTCTCAATTTACTCGAACAATGTGCCCAAAACAATCATTTAAACCGTTTAAGGCCAAAACAAAATCTGATAATCTGAAAATTGCCCACAACATGAAGGCCTGACAAAAGGGTTGGCCCCACCCCCAAGCATATTTCGGGGCAGAACAAAGCTTTGAAACAATTTGGCGAAATCATGAATAAATTTTGCGGTTAAATTGTTGCATAAATACGAGAGCAGACGTGAGAAGAGCGGAACAGAAGGGGCACGTGGCACGGGTCGGAACATACGGTAGCCCTATAATTATGGGATAATGTCGGAGTTCGATCCGATGATGGGGATGGGTGGCAGGGGGAGTGGCAGTGGGGGAGTCAAGCGAGAGATTGGGATCAAAGGGTAAGTCTGTGCGGTGCGGCAACATTGGGCCATCTACGACAAGGCAACAAGGCAACACAAAAGGAACAATCAGCGCCGCAAGGCGTCATGTCCGTGGCCCTTATCCTGCCACTGTATCCTGCCACTGTATCCTGCCACTGTTTCCTCTCCCTCCCCGTGCCGCACACCCCTTTTTGTAATCGCTTTGCTCACGCCTCAGTTCACATGTGACAGTGACAATATAATAACAACATCTCGAGGGGGGGAGGGTTGTGGTTGTGGGCCAAGAAAACACGAACAGCAGAGAGCCGTCGGAGGAGGCACCCGGAGGGCTAATGGAAATGGAAAAAGAACAGACGGACGGACGGGCGGACGGACGGCCGAAATGTGCAACAAATTGAGCAGCGAACCTCAAAACTGGGTTAATCGGAAGGGGTAATTATTTTAATTACAGCCACAACGCTTTGCTTATGCAAAAATGTCACCTAATAATACCCTGGGCCACAGCTGACAGACAGACAGAAGGACATTCATTCATTCATCCATTCATCCATTCAACTGCGGCGATTAGCCCGCACCTTCGCGGCGATTGTACGTTTAGCAACAGTTTTTCCACAAGCTAAAGTAATTAAGCAAATTACTAAGGCCACCGCGAGGAGGGAAACGGGAGGGGGGAGGGAATGAATGCAGGACCATGGAAATGTGGGCTCTCTGAGCTGGAGATGGTAGCGTGAAACTGGAACTCGAATATCGAATTCGGTTCATGAACGATAGAAGGGATTTTCACTTCCCAATGATATATTTTTCTTTTATTTAAATGAAGCAATATTTCATTTATTTATCACTTTATTTATTTAAATGAAAAATTATTAAATTTCTTTGTCTAAATAAAAAATATTTTAAGTAGATTTTTCCAACAAAATACGTACAAAAAGAATCATGAAACATCATGTTAAAAAATAGAGAACATATACTTTTGATTTCCATAAAAAATATTCCATATATTTCACAGTTTCTAGAAGTATCTAGAAGTCTATGAATTCATCTCACCATGGCATTTCCCTAGTTTTTGCAATAATACCTGGGTAATTTCGTCTCCTGTATTGTTCTACTACCAATTCTACAATTCCCATAGAATCCCATTGAATAGCAGTATTACTTCTAGTGACAGAATAATATTTTGCAGATTTAAGGTGATAATTAAGAAATTTATTTTAATTATGAATTTGATAAAATTAAAACCTTTTTTTTTCCTTATGAATTTCTAAAAATGTATATTATTTTTTCCAGTAAAATTCAGCTGATAAAAGTTCCAGTCCTTTACTGAATTGAAAGCTCCAAATGTCTTTCTTTAGACATCGAGTATGAGTATTGGAAGAGGGGTAAACATGGAACGACAACCACCAGGTAATTATATACATATATCTCAGGAATTATAAAAGTTTACTTCCCAAAACAATGCTCAAAAGTTCTTAAATATCTAGAAATTATATGAAACCTAACAAAGGGTTGAAAACTATTTATTTCTTTAGGGTTTTACAGGGTACAACACTAGCTGCTAGGGCTTTTGGCTGGAGCTGAAAACTAGTTAGTCGCAACTCCTTACAAACCTATCACGATAGAGAACAACTCACGCTTCCATCTCTAACTCCGGTATAAAATACAGTAACTCCTTCATTTTGTCAGCTCAGAGCCAGAGCCCGAGCCAGAGCTGTGCATCGAATAAATTCCCCAAAGAAATCAAGCTAAAAACTATTCACAGGTCAGACTAAGAAGGAAGCACGAGAAGGTGCACCCATAACCCCCTGCCACATCTACATGTACATCTACATCTACTCGTATATCCAGGGATGTTTTATGTGTTGTTGGTTGTGGTTTGTGGCATTCTCTATTTGCATATTATGTCATCAGCAGTCCATCAGTTGTGTTGTCTTCAGGGACCAAAAGGAGGACAGACCGTCAGCTGGCAGTAGAGTGACGGGAGGGAGGGTATATGGCATTGGGTGAGGTCCTAGCCCTAGCCCATTGTTGAGTGTAAAGTTCAGAGATTATCATGTGCATTTCCCCAATTGGGCCACAGAGTGCATAACTAGTCATTAGAGTCACCTTTTGTTGGCATAATTAAAACAAACACACACGCTCGAAAGTCGTAAAGTTAATAACTAGTTGTGGCTAACCATTTATTAAACGTAACGAGGTTAGTAATGCTCATCGGACTGTCAGCGAGGTCTTTGGCTAATACACATTTAAGCAGATTAAATGGAGCTCTAAGGGCAATCCATTATGGTTCCATTTTATGGTCTTTCTTCCAATAAACTCGGCAGATCTAAAGCCCATCTTTGAGGGAACATTGAATCAGTAGTGGGGATTCTTCAAGGGTGCCGTGCTCTCCCCCCAAGAAGTTTGATTTGTTTCAATTGAAGCTACAATCGAGTGTAAAGAACCATCCAAGAAATCTCCATTCGGAACACGCAACTTCAAAGAGGAAAAGGCCTCCGCTCCGATTGCCGATTCCCCGATTCCCTGGGATCATTTTTATGACGGTTGCGTGACTGTTGGCCATCTGGCGGTGATCCCAGATCCCAGACCAGAACGGACCACATCGGAACCTATAGACAGCCGTCCATATAGGCGATGACACTGCAATCCCGATCGAGACCGCTTGGTTCCGTGCCCCATCGATATGATGGGGGCTGATGCCGATGCCGATGCTGATGGTTGACCAATTAATTGTCATTAAGCGTATTTGAAGATTTTTAATTAAAGCAAAATCTTCAGCTTAATTTAAATTGATCGCCCCACAGTCGCACAGTCCTACAGTCGCTGCCTGCCGAAATGTTTTCTCAATGACATTGCGGCCGACGCGTCGTCGGCGGCGGATTGTTGTTTTCTCTTTTGTGGGGGCGTAAGCAGGAGGAGGAGGAAAAGGAGGGAGCGATTCCACACTCTCCTTCATGGTTTATTGAAATTACCACGGATCAAAAGTGGTCAGTAATCGTATATCAGGCAGTTAAGGGGTATCCAAGGGCTTTAAGGGAGATTTTTAAGGAAGGGAATTTGAGCTGGCTTAGTAGACATTTTTAGGAATACACCTATAACTCCACTAAACTTGGCCGCAAAGCGAAAAGCCGTATAGATTCCCTAATTATTATTATTAATTATTCTAATATGTATTATTACTAGTATAGAATACTCAACTTTTCTAGGACGTAGAACGAGATATGGGTGTATTTCTAATACAAAGACTTGTGGCTTTCGAGGATACCTTTACTTTATACCTTTATAGCTTCTTAGATTATTTTTTGATATAAATATACCCATCTTTCTTTTAAACGATCTTCAGACCCTTTTATATTTATCTTGCTCTGTAAATATTGATTAAAAAATTATATCACAGTCTTGGGACTATAAAAAATATATTTTCTCTCAATTTTAATACATTTCTAACTTAATAGCTTACCCCAGAAGTCTTAAGTCTCTTTCTATAAAACTTTACATTTGCTTCACTTGTGCATCAACCCTCGGCTCACTCGCCAGTAAGCTCGCGCGATTTGAGTAAAATATTGGACGATAACATACGTTTTTTTTGTATTTTAAGGGGAATAATATTTAGCACGAATGCCACTCTTTGGAGAACTCTTAATTTAACGGTAATACCCGTAAACTTTCATTGGATTAAACCATCTATAATACGTTCTCAAATCCTCTGTTTCCTTATCCTGCAACAGTCTGCCTGCTTAAGTGGTATCTGCCAGTCGTTGCCTAATGTGCATATCAACTACTTTATATGAGATATACTACCCCATACTACCCCCCAAAGTGCCCCCCATTTAATCGTAATGCCCATTGAGCAGGCCAATTGAATTGTTTCGGGGCTACTCCATTCGAAATCAGCAGCCGCAGTTTTGACACAAGAGGCGGTGCCGCAAGATACAGATACACGTACTCTTCAGCACCAAAAGTTGAATTTCAATTTCAATTTTTTGAAGCATCACAACACTCCCCTGCCCCTCCCCCTCCCCCTCCCCCCTGCCATGCGAGTGGTGGGATGGGTGTGGAGTTAATTTCTTTTCGGCAATTTAGTGGGTAATTTTGATGTGCGCCTTTTTGATTGGCGGTACATTTCATGTTCGGCTTTACGATCCGATATTATTCCGAGTCCCGTTACGTTCCGTTCGCTATCCATTCATTCATTAATATTTTTTCAGTATTTGGTTGGGGGTTGGGTTAATTTAGTGCGCAATTAGGAAGCACTAAGGTCTTTTGTGTTCCATGCCGCGCTCTGAACTTTGGCCCCCAGTCCCAGTCCCAGCCCCAGTCCCAGTCCCAGTGCTCTGCTCAGATATGATGTTAAAAAGTAGCCAAACAACACAACCCTCTGCTGCTGCCGCTGCTGCTTGCCTGCTGCTGACCAGCTTACGACTTACGAAAGGTGTTAAGCTATAGTGATAACAGAGTTGCGATTACAAGCGATTGATTGCCGCCAATAGAACACCCGAACAGAGTCCATTCCCAGCCCCAATCCAAGGCGGCAATCACCATCACCTGACTCCTCCGCTCCTCCGCTCCGCCTGCTGCCTGCTGGCAAAACGGGTTTGTTTCTGCGGTTTGTTTTTAGGGTTTTCTGCTTTATTTTTGGGGCCGCGGCTTTATCGGAGCCGCAGTTCTTTTATCATCGATTGGTGGCTGTTTGTTGAGGTGGCATGTGGACATAAAATCATAAATAAAAATCATTTAACAAATCGTTTTGTGGCCACATCGAGCCTTGATAATAGCCCAACTGAGCCAAATCTTTGGTTCCATAATTTTCTTAGCATATTTTATGGAGCAATCCTTGCCGTTTGGTTTCCCATATGTTGACTCAAGTTTTTGTTTGTATGTACGATTTTTTCCAAGTAATTATTAATGCCAAAGCAGAAGGAAACCCAAGACAAACAAACAGGACACACACGAAGTCCTGAAGTCCCTGTGAATCCTGCTGTTTGCATAAAGTGTGACGGTCGAGTGGGCAGCACTTAAGGCCAGCCAGGGGCCGCCTGTCCAAGCGCCTGTCGACGGAACCGAACCATTACTTAATTATCATAACAGCCACGGCCACAGCCACGGCTTTTGGCCAAATACGAGTACGGCTAAGGGTCTGAGTACGCGTACGAAAAGGGTTTAGAGGCCAACCGTAAAAAACAGCGCCACTCCCAAGGATGGATGGATGGATGGATGGATGGAACACACGTCGCTAATAAAATAATAAATATCCTGCGACGGGCGTTGCCTCCTGCCCCATGCACCACCACACGAAAATTGTCGAAACGAAAACAATTTCATCAACGTTATAGGAGGGGCATAAAGCACGAAGGAGGAAAGAGTTGAAAGCAGGGTCCTGCAGAGAGAGAGAGAGAGAGCGAGCACGGATGGCAGGCAGTCGGTAAATTGCCATATTTTATGCTCCACTCGCCCCGTCTTTGTCAATTGAAATGCAATTTTCATAAAACACACACACGTGTATCTGCATGTGTATCTGTATCTATAGCTGTGTTTGTTTGTCACGTATCCATGAGGTTAAAAAGTATCAGCCATGCAGCAGCAAAAAGTCACCTCTCGCCGCAGCCGCGACGGCATCGTGTGACTATTTCTATTGAGGGGGGCCAGGGATACTCCTGGACCTCCCCCTCTTCCCCTCCCAGTGCTGACTGAGCTGCTTCCATGTTCCATACATAGTCGTCCCCAGTGGAGCACTTGCCAGTGCGACCAAAGCACGTCCTGCAAAACTCTAATGACAGGCAAATAAATTTCCAAGAAAATATATTTCGAAAAATTGATCTGACGTGTCACGCGAGTGTCGAGTGCTTCCAGCATCCAACAAGCCAACAGGTACAGGAAATTGGTAAGAGGATTGCCCTGGGATACTTCTACTCTCATTTTAGGGATCGCACTTTGGAGTTGTAATAATCGAAAGAACGATTTAGCTAAGGATTGATGGGAGTATACATATGATGTCTTTAAATAGAAGTAGACTCTTTTATTATGGAATCCTAATGGAAGTAGCAAACTCTTGGGCAGAAAATATAGAAGAAATATTAAATGAAATATATTAGTCCTGCACTTGGAGATGTTTCCAATTAATCCTTTTTTTCTAGACAATTTTCAAACATGTCTTTTAATCAAAGAAATTTTAAGCTACATTCGTTGGTCCATCAGTTTTGCTCCATCACTTTAGGTATTCCTCAAAGGAGCCGTGTATCTCTGTCTATAACAATCCCCACACCTCTCACGATTAATACTCAATTGGAGTCCTTCGAAGTGCCTCCACCGCAGCAAGCAATAAGCGTTTTTATTACCCATCCAGTGGAATATTTTATTATGCCTCGAAACCGCAGGCAGTTGAGTGTGAATGTCATGCGAAAAAGAAGCGATACAAAGATACAAAGATACATGATACAAAGATACAACGATACGGCGAGGCTGCGAGTTGTTCCCCCGGGTATTCGAGTGCGACATAATGAATTACCTTTATTGACAACTTAATGTTTATAGGTGTCCTGTGGGCTAAGGATAGCCGTATATCCTGTGTCTTCCAAGGATGCCATCAGGTTAAGCGTAGTTAATGGGCAGGTGGATAGGCTGTTGATGATGATGGTGCCTGTCCCCAAGCAATTCCCCCAACTGAAAGTCGAAGACGATGAATTTTTTAGGACGAAACACGATGCTCAACATTTCGCCTTCAATTGAAATCAACGGCGAGAGCCGATAGATATCCTGCAGATGAATTATTAATGAGAGGAAGAGCCAGCGACGGTAATCAATTGGCGTTGACATCGCGGTCGTCCTGGCACGCGATATCCTCTCCAGGAGATGATTACTATATATTCTGATACCACCCACTCCCTTCTCCCTCCCTTACTCTCTCGCTCTCTCCTTCTAGGGTTTGATTAATCGAAAATGAGTTTCTAATTAGCAGCTAAGTGCTTTTAATTGACGTCATGTTGTGAAAATCATTTACTTCTGCTTCTACCCCCAAAAAAGGGAGGAGGGATGGGTTCGGGTTTGAGTTTGGAAAAGTCGAAAAAAAAAGGCAAGGAAAAGGTAAGGGAAAATTCTTGTGGTTAAAGTCAAATTTGTGTGGCACAAAATTACAAAAGCATAGCCCGAGGGGCCAAGAAAAGTTCTTTTTATCGAAGTTCACATCAAAGACTGAAGCGTCTCCGCTGCTCGGCAAAGGGGGCCCAAGTGGGTGTGGCTTTTGCACGTCTTTGAAGGCGGAGTCTATCACGGGTAGATAAGGATTGTCGGATATATGTATCCATAGCTGGTTGGAGCATTTCGCATTCGAAAACTGTGACTGCTGATGGCGTTTCAATAAGTCTAGTTAGCAAAACTCCGCCGACTTTCCATTCCGGTTATGGCATTAAATTAATTAACCCTTTTCGGGGCTTGCGTGTTCAACGGTTACGCTTCGTGGTTCCCATCTCTTCTGCTGGTCTCCTGCTGGTCAGTGGCTGGTGAAGCGCCTGTTTGTGCAGCCTGGACAAACCATTTTGCATACCATAACGCACTGCGGGAGATCTTCCTCCTCCCTGTAAGTGAGTGGCAGAGTCCTTTGTGGGTGCGTCCATTGCCCATGTCGAGGCGCGGTCGCATGTCCATGTCCTGTCCATGTCTTTGGCTAACGTCTGGCGACGGCAAATGCGCCAAATCACGTTCCGTCAACAAATATTGAGGTATTCTGCTTTACCAGGTGAGAGGTCAGAGGTGAGTGGGTCCTGCCACGCACAAATTAGCATGTCCACCAATAATTGTCCTTTCGTGGAGAGATGACCCGCTGAGATAACTATCCATAGTTGTAACTGATTTCCGTAGAGCTCTCTCGCTCCTAGGTTTTCCTTTTGGGAATTTGATTTGGCCATTAGAATTTTATTGGAAAATCGCGTGCAGCTAATGGGGGAAATGCCAGTGGCTTTTCTTTTGCCTTTAAGCCAGCAGGACTGTTCCTTTAAAGCGGCACCAGGATTCTTGGAACTTTAATTGAATTAATTGTATTGCCAGGTAAAACCTAGAATAAAATACAATTATTCAACAAAATGCAAATATAAATGGCCAAAAAAATGATATTTAATTATCGTAGACGTTAGAGCCAGAGCCAAAGTCCTGGAACTTTTCCGCCATTTGCCTCCATTTTGAATAAATTTGCATTTCACTTGAGTTTCCTTCTAGCAGCGGCAACAATAATAAAAGGCAATTGAAAACTTTTGCCCGCTAAGTGACTTGAAACGGAAACGGAAGTTGCTTAACGTCTTTCAGGGACCAGGGCTGGAGGGGGGGATGTGGCACTGGATCCCTGGAGTCATGGCAGACAGACAGCCAGCCAAGTCGGTGCCTGGCCTGCCCAAAATTGAAGTTTAATTTGTTTTTACAAGCACAATTATGGCCCAAAGATGACTCTCAAAGGGGAGCATCGCATCTGCTTTCTTTCTTTCTTTTTAAACTTTCAACTTGTTGGCCAGGCCATAAATGCGGCATTTGGATGACTGAAGTTAATCTTTCGTTTAACTAGATGTATCTAACAATGTGTTTTGACAGCTGCTCTGTGGCTGTGTATCTGAAAGATACTTGTTCTCTCATTCGCTGTGGATTATTCGCCATTTAAGCGCTAAATAATCAAACAATCCAGCAAGCTTCCTTTGACGAAGGAAAAGGGTGAGCATCCGGGGATTATCCGGCTCCGGCTCCATCTCCTTTCCATTCCGCTCAAACATTTCTGCTGTTTTGAATTACTTTGGTCCTTTGCTTTTGTTGGTAACCCCTTGCTCTCTCTCCCTCTCTCTCTCTCTCTCTCGGTCTGTTTGTTTGTTTATTTGTTTGCCACACGACAATCAACCACGAAACGCCATGCCACACCAGATGGGGGAGGAGACCGCGATGATGATGAGGATGCATACACCTTGCGGCTAACAAGTGCATCCCTGCCAAAGCAGTCCGAATACAACCCATTCCCAGTGCCAGTCCCAGTCCCTCTCCAACAATTGCCACCATTTCATTGTCAAGCGGCTTTTTCAGCCATTCAGACAATCAAGAAAACGTTTGTTGTGGATGAATACTCTCACCCAAAAGGGTTACAGGTTACAGGATGCCTGGTGGAAGCAAGGATATAGTATCAGCATATGCGAAGACAAGAAGATATTGGTGGAAATAGTCGTATAACTCTGTGGCTGAATAATATTCTGCTGATAGTTCAAGTTTACGCAAAATTTATTCCCCTTAGAGCTGCTTACTATATTGTATTAATTGTAAGTAATATGTGAAAATTGTATGTACAACATAGATGTATGTAGTCCAGACAGATAATTTATGAGAATCACCCAGATAGTACCACTATATTCTAAATGCTAGAAGAAATAGGTGTGTGTTTCTGAAGATAATGCCACCATAATGCTTCTACAGGAAATGCAGGAAGATAAATTTAAAAATTAGGTAGTTTCTATCAGGTTTGGACTATCAGGCAGAAAAAGAGCTGAGAGTTCAATCTGTTGTCAATTATAATAGATCAGAGTATCCCATAATCTAGCAGACGAATTCGTTACGAATCCCACAGACACCACACTCCATGAGGTAAAGGTTTTATGAGCTTAAAGGGGGTATTCAAAAGATCTGATCGGGCACCGAAGAAAGCATCTCCAATCCCATTAGTATATATATTATTGATCAGAATGGCAAGCCAAGTCTATATGGCTATGTTTGTATGATTTATTGTCAGTGTCTTTGCCATTTCTAATTCGTTAATAGATATATAATATATAGATTTGCTGTTCTTTTATATTTTTTTTAAAGGGTATCTAAACTTTGGTGACCCCGACTCGCTGCTTTTTTGTTGCATTTCATTTGGTTTTGTATTTGCGCATTTTCGATTTTAAATGAAAGCGCCATAAGGACAGCCGCGAATAAATGACTGAATGAATGAATGAATGAATGTCGCTGGCGAATGCAAGTCACGGCTAACAATGGCTCCTCCAACTGGCAAAAAGGGAGCCAACCTCGCCCCCAACCCGGCCAAAATGTGCTCAGGGAATGCGCAGGTGTTTTGGCCCCCGACCCCCGCGAATGGTAAACGATTTTCGAATGAATTCAAATTCGCGATTGTTCCGACTGTTGGCTGGCTGGCAGGTGTTGTTGTTGCTGTTTTTTTTTTGTTGGGCGGTTGTGGTTAGGGAGTGTGCCACCATTTTGTGGCAGGATGGAAGATCCAGTGAGTGCCACATGTGTGTAAACAATTTGGCGGATTAAATGAGTCCCAAATGAGACGTTTTTATGCCCGCAACAGTTTATGCAACATCATAAAGTCCACCCACGGACTTAACAGCATTATACGAGTACGAGTATCTGCTATATGTAGTCTTTATCTTTAATCCGTTATGGTGTAAAGTGTGTGTGTGGGTGAATCTTTATCTTGAAGCTGGCTTGAAATTTCCAGTTGCCATCTATGACTCTCGAATCGAATTGAATCCCATCCAACCCCCAAAGCATTAGTATGATGTCGAAAATTAAGTTATTTCTTTTCAATATTGAATTTAGACCGACGACATGAGACGGTGGCGACTACGTGCTCGGAATAGATATGCCACAAATGGCAGACCCAGCCAAGATGCGGCAAGCTCAAGTGTCAGGGCAGGGCACGGGGCATTAAAAGTGTCGCTTGTATTTAAATATCCAATTGTCTCACGGACAAGGATGTGAAACATTTAAAAATGCGCTCCTTGTTCCCCAGATACATCGACCCCAACCCCCAATCCCGTCCCAACCTTCTGTCATACTCCAAATTCAGTTATCCCCCAAATGGCAGATGCCAGACGCCGATTGGTTTGTTGCCTACTTAGTAAATGACACTCGATGGATGGGCTTGGAATTTAAAAAAAAGAGAGGAAACACCCAAGCGAACACCCAAATAGGAATCCAAGGTGTACTGGCTGGACGTGTTCTCACTTCCGAATTTATGCATATCCCTCATGGAGGGTGGATTTGGTTTGGTTTCACACTCCATACCCCCAGCATGCCCCACCCCACTCCGGAATTCCTTTCGCTGCATTTGTTTGTTGTGCGGGGAAATTTATTCAAATTGAGACATTAGACAAATTAAATTTATACCTATTTCACTTGATTGTTATCGCCTGTATATCGCATTTAATTATGACATTATTTCGAAAAAGGTGCTCCTGCCGAGGACATTTGCATTTTGTTGTACAAATAAACATTTATTTTTATTTTTTCGGGGGTGGAATAATGCAAATTATTCATATACCAAACAGATGCTTTAAAATCCGTATTATTAGCAGCCAAGATGGGTCTTCTCGTAGCCATTTTGGTCACGATTTAATGGGATTTTATTGGATTAACCATATTTCTATGTAGGATCTGTAGCAGTGCTCGTCAAGGCCCTATATAAGCCTTCGTGTGTCTTTGGCAATGCAACTTCGGCTCTTGCTATCGCGCTTTTTCCAGTATAAAGCAGAAAACCGATTTCTCCCGCAGGCATGTTCGGGTTTTTCTATACGAATGAATCCCAGAAGTATGCTTTGCTTTGGCATATATTTAAAATTTGTAATTCCCTAAACAAAATAGTAGTTGTATCTGTATTTTTCGGTTTATTTATTATTTTATAAAATTTTAAGTTATTTTCGACCAACAACCCACCAAATCTTCAGTATTTTATCTTTTGTAAGGGAAATGGGGAGTGATATACGCACCTTGAAGTACGAAATCAAATGGGACGAGTACGAGGGGATGCCCATAACTGACATCTACTTCAAGCAAGTAGCTCCTCCGAGAGACTGCCACAGGATGAGTCGCTAAAGTCCTTTCCCCCAGGCACTACGACCTGGTGATCGATTTCATGTGGAAGCACTCGTTCCTGAAGAGTGTGATCTTCGAGGGTATGGGCCTGTTTGAGGTGCAGGAAATGAGGCAGATCTACTCGAACTATGTGCGGCACATCCTCCTGAACGAGTGCTCGGTGATGATGCTCAGTGCGGACGAGACGCAGATAAAGGCTGTGGGCCTGCTCGAGTGGATGACAGAGGATTGGCATTCCTGGTGAGTGGATCGCCTCTGCCCGCATCTCAATCTCTAGCTGGGTATTGCCTTTGCAGGGTTTACCTTCCCTCGTCCATACCCAAGTGCATGTTCGCGCAGTTGATCATGCTGAAGATGGAACTAGTGGAACAGACCAAGCAGAGTCGTGGCATGGGCGTCTACGATGCCCTCATGATCCACGAGTTGGGCTTCCCCGACGATCTGTACTTGAACAGGGACTTCCTCATGTGCATGTTCGACACCTTCGGGGCGGTGGCCCAGCACATGCACATGCCCCGCGTGTGCTTCGTAGGCCTGAGCACCATGGAGCAGGCGGCGGCCAACATGGCCGCCTACGACGAGATCGGACGCACCATTTACTCCATCTACAAGGTGGGCAGTGACCGACCCTTCGACATACTGCGCGAGCTGGACGAGATGTACGCCCTGATGTACGAGCTGCCCCTCAATCCGATTGTGCACTACATGGAGTTGCCCGGCTTCGAGCTCTTCCACGAGGCCCTGGCCGCCAAGGAGGCCAAGGAGGCCGCCGAAAGGAATATGTAGGTTCCTTTGCTGTCGTGGATTGTCCGGATTGTTCGCTCAATAAATGTGCAGCATATTCTTAGGCTGTTCCCTGTCAGAGTGTGTGGTCTGATGTTACGTTACCAAGCAGCCAGCCTGCGATAGATAAGCTTATCGGTAATACGATCCATACTGCACTCTGTGATTGTGCTCTGATAATGCCCTGCTGGAGGGGTTGTTGTTAGATAGAGTATATGTATATTGCTTTACAACTTTGAAATATTCTTGGCAGCCAGCAGGAGGTCGAGCACATCGTCGGCACAGCCCCAGCACAGTGTCACCCCACTGCCGCCGTGTCCGTAGTTGTGGATGAGCAGCTTCTGGCCACGGCGCTCGGCCTCCAGGCGGAGTTTGCCACGTCCTGGGCGAAGGCCAACCCAATCGACCAGCGGCTTGGTGTGGCACAGACCCGGCACATACCGCCGACAGCCGTCCACAATGAGCTTCTTGTCCTGCTCGCAGACCCTGGTGTTGTAGTCCCCCTCCTGGTGGGTGCCGCCCAGTACGACACTCTCGGTGCTGTGCGGGATGGAAAGAAAGGTCATGTAAAAGGCAAAGAAAGTACATATATAGTGGGTGTGGAAGTACTTGGGTATTATGTAGTTGCCATCATCGCTCTCATCCAGTACGGCGGAGAACATCCAGTTGGCTTTCACCCGGGAAACCTGACCACGCACGGCATACATCTGATCATCGTTGAGCAATTCCCGGGAGCCCAGACCCGAACAGTTGACAATCACATCGTAGGGCGAGTCAGTGATGAATCTCTCCAGATCTGAGACCTTCTGCTTCACAACAGCGCCTCCGTTCCGTGCGAAACGCTTCATGAGATACGGCAGCAGTTTCACGGGCTCTGAGGTGTATGTGACAAAGGACAGACCTGATCTAAATCGGAAACAGTTAGTGAGAGTTCACGAATAAGAATTCGCTATATGGCACCTACGTAAACTTCACCGATCTGCCCTGATTGTAGACTGCCAGCTGTTCAGCGGTAAGGTCCAGAGCCCCGTAGACAATGTCGCGCCAGAAATCCTCGACGGTGTCCACTGTGGAGGTGCTCAGGCGGATGCAGGGCACGAGACAAACACCAGCCTCGCCGGCATCCTCGCTCAGCCAGATCTGCTCCAGAAAACTGTGCATACTCTTCGACCATTTGCTGTGGAAATAAAATCTTTAGATGGTCCTTATCAGGGCTATAACTTTGATTATCCTACTAGACTTTAGCTTGCTCTGTGCCGCCCAGTAGATAGGGGCCCCAGAGGCCCGCCGAGCCATCTCCTGTGGTGTTTGGCGAGAACTCCTCCGAGATGATCGTCACCCGCACAGGGATGCCATTGCCCTTCTTCTGGTAGTGCTCCAAGATCTTTATGGCACTGGCCACACCGTTGACGCCAGCTCCGATAACAGCGATGTTCGGCATTCCTCTTGACGGCTTTCCGTTCGGATTGCAAGTTCAGAGCAAACTGAAAAGCTTGCCGCTTATCAGGCAGCGCAAAAGACTCAAACAGATGATGATAACGGAGCTCTCTGGTGCTGATTACGGTAGAGGAATCGTTAGCGTTTGCCGCCCTGGAGGACCGTTGCCATTTCAAAATATTTGCGCTTGTCCAGGGAATACTAATAGCAAGGTATGGTCCCTCGAGTTAGGGGACCTTTTTATATTTGAACGGCAGAACACCGCTTGACATTATGAGAGTTTCAAAGAGAAGGGGAACCTCTGTTGAATGAATGCCCATACCTAATGATTATTCTACATTTCAGCTATCTCTGTTTGTGCTTTTTTTTTTGTTTGTTTAGATAGGATTTATATGTGTGCATGTACCAGAGAACTAAAAAAATCAATGTACCGATCATGTTTACCACTCACTCCTAAATCCTCAATTTTAGGGCCTATACCAACAATAATTGAGCTGTAACGGCAAGGGCCGCGGCTCTACGTGTATGTTAACCCGATGCGCACTCAGTATATAAGTGAACTTATGATAATTATAACCTATGCAATATATTTTATACGTCCCTAATTTATCCTAATTTATCCTACCCTAATCTAAACTCTTTAGTTAGAAGACCACTGCGGAGATTATCAAATGAAAAGGTCAAGTGAAATCGCTTATGGGGATTACAAGATGCAAGGATCAATGATGGAGTCCAGCTTCCGCTTGGACATTCTGGACAATCCAGCGTTAATAGATCAAAGTTATGAATCTATTAGACAGAAACACGGTAAAAAACTCAAGGCCTACATATCCCTTGATATGCAATTTTTGGTTGAACATTTTTGTCCGTAATCTAGTCATCCTTTTCGGAACAAAAGCTAAAATTCAAAAATAATGTCGACCTGATGCCGTCAGCATTTCTCATTCCTTTCCCAACTCTCGAACATAACGTTTCGGCCTGTCCTCTAAATTTTTTGTATAAATTCTAAATTTTTTTTTTCCGGAAAATACCAACCAAAAATTGTAAGCTTCCAAGTAGTTAAGAAATAGTTTGTGTCCTTCTTCGGTTTTACTAATTGCGTTTCTGTCTGTCTGTATCCATTATGCAGTGCTCCAAATATGTGCGAACCGTGTGGACCATTCGCGGTAAGTAGAGCTCGGCTGCAATTGTCTTCGATACTGTGTCGCGTACCCCGTCCGGTATCGTGCATCCTCCACATGCAACTGCTTACGTCTTCGTCGTCGTTATCAATGTGCAGTGCTCGCCCAAATGCTACAATGCCGCCCAACTGGAGGCGATGCCCCAGTGCCCGCCACGCATACCGCCACCCTCTCCGACTTGCATCACCGTCCAGCAGCCGCCCCGGATGATCTGCAAGAAGCACGTGATCTTCACGGAGAAGATAGTGCCCGAACCGATGGTGGTCAATCGATGTCGTCAGATAACCATACCCAAGGTGGTGGATGTGACGCGGGTCATTCAAGTGCCGAAGCTCGTGTGGGTGTCGCAGATGGTGCGCGAGCCGCGGGTCATCTACTACCCATCGATGGTGCCTGATCCTTATGTGGTGTGCTACCCGAAGCGGGTCTGTGAGCCCCGCGAGGTGTGCCAATCGGTGCTGTGCCAGCCGAAGCCACAATTGATAGATGTCCCACCGCCCCGAGAGTTCTGCTGCTACCCCAATGGACCGATCAACTATTTACCGCAGCCACCATGCCCTGGTTCACCATGTGGGCCGTGTGCACCATGTGGGCCACCATGCGGACCCTCGAGTGGGCCACCAAGCGGACCCTCGTGTGGGCCCCCGTGTGGGCCCCCATGTCGACGTTAGTCCACGCAAACCAACTCGGCCCACTCCATCAACCTCCGACAAGTGTGCCACGATCAAGACAATTGCAGTTGCATTGTAGCCCTCCTCCTGGTACTCATTGGCATCCTCTTTCATTACAGCCCCGAGGCAGTCGCAGCCGGGAACTGCGCTGCGGCGTCATGTACACCACCTGTGATTGTGTGAAGCGCAATGGCCTGCAGGACAAGTGTCCGCGACAGGCCTGCCAGGGCCGCCCGGCGTGCCTGTGCTTCCCGTACCCGAATTGCGGACCATCGGCGTTCCCGTTGCGCTTCGCCAACATGACCATGGGCGTGAATAACAAGCGGATGCGTTGTGCAGCAACTGGAGCCAGTGGAGGCGCCGGTGGCGGCGGTGGACCATGCGCTGGTCGCGCTGCTGGTGGAGGCTGTGGAGCCCCAAGCTCAAAGCCTGCCGCATGTTGTGGTCCAAGTAAGAACGAAAAGAATGAAAAGAAAGAAAAGAAAGAAAAAGAAAAGAAAAAGGCCAAGTAAGGCCCGCACAGACCATCATGCGGTACTCTCTCGCTAATATCATGCTCTCCTGCGCCACGAGTTTGGAACTGTTGTAATACCTGCCCCGTCGCATCCATGTAAGTGTTCTCGTCCGCCTTGGCCCCCATCTTGGGTACCGTGTTCTTCCTGTCCGCGTATCGTTTCTTTGTCCAGTCTGTCCGTTCATTGTGCGAGGCAGCGTAGTGGTGTGAGAAGTATTCCTCATGTTTGGTTACTGAGCGTGCCAACCTTGGAACCGAAAAGATCACTGGTTTAACCTCCGTTTCTTAAAGCTCCGTGCTGTGGACGCTATCTTCCGAGAAGGGAGGAGGATATGCCCTGTGTTTGGTGTGCACCCTGCAAGGCCCACTGCTACAATACGCCGCCAAAATGCTGCTGCTAGCACTAGCATCCGAGCATCCGCATCTCCCACTCGGTCCGCACTAGATTGAAGCCCCTCCGTAAAGTCCCGTCCCGAGTAAGTAGGCTATGCAGCTGTCGTATTCATCTATGCTTATTCTCCTCTTCCCACAGGTGGCTTCTGGGATCGGACTAGCTCTGGCCCTGGTTTGGGAGTGACTGGGAGGGAGGGAGCACACACACTCTTCTATAAAATACTGCTTCCACGTCCTTAACCATTCCAGTCTGTGGTTCCAATGGACATGTTGACGAAGTATTTGTTGTGCGCATTTTTGGTGGTAACTAAATTGGAAGCAAGTTGAATCCGGAAGGAAGCCAGTGGCACCTTCGTCAGAGGCCCGTCACAAAGAACATCGACGGAGAGGAATACAATACTCGGGCTTCGTGGATTAACGGAAGATGCCCGAACTCAATTCATGTTGCGCATATTTTCCACCTCGCATTCAGCATCTTTCTCGACTTTTTCCCCCGAGTGTTTCTTAATTTTGGCCGGAAAAATATATTCTAAATTCTTGGTAATAAAAAATATGTCAAAAAATATGACAAAATACCATTTACTCTATTTATTGATTTACTTTGGGGATAAGGATTAATAGAGCGTTCAAAGTCTGATCAAGGACCAGGTCAAGGACGTCACTGCGATCACAGGAAGCTGTCGCACGCCCAGATCGGGCGCCAAATGGCCGAGAAGAATATTTAAATTCTTTTCAGTGTTGTACATTTCAACTTCTGTCACTATGCAGACAATGCTTGTAGACAGAAGTTCAAATGTACAGCACTCAACAAAAAACCAGCTACTTTCTGCTGATTTCTGTTCGCCTGGTATGCCAGATCGGAATTTCTCGTTTTTGGCCATTTGAGCGGGCGCAAATTGTAAGTTGTTGTTGTACAACAAATTAACAACAACAATGCATATTTTGTTTTGCTGTTTTCTCCGTTATTTGTGGGCCGATCTGGGCGTGCGACGGCTTCCTGTGATCAGGGGAACATCCTAGATCCGATGGAATCCTTATCAAGGACGAAGGATCAAGGATAATTTTTCCACGATTATTTTTTCTGGTATTTGTCCTGGGATGTCTTTTTTTCGGACGCCAGTCGGTTGGCGGAACTCTTCCGATCACGAAAAGGTACGGCACACCTAGATCGGACGCTGTATGGTCGAGATATAGCGTAAAGAAAACAAAACCAGTATTTTTGTTTACGTTATATCCCGGCCAAGGAGCGTCAGATCGGCGAAGGACATACTTTCCCAGGATCGCAAGGATCCAGACTATCGATTGGCATCAAAAACCCGACTTCGAAAATCTGGTCGATTTTTGGCAATTTTAATGATGTAACCATCATGATTTTTCGCGAAAATCGTGACGGAAGGGATGTCGTTTTTTCTGGGGCCAATCGGTTGGCAGGACCCTCCCGACAACAAAAAGGCATGCCTCGCCCCGATCCGCCCATAAATAGCTGAGATGTAGTGTATTGAAAAAAAACCATTATTTTTGTTTACGTTATATCTCGGCCAAGGAGCGTCAGATCGCAAAAGGACCTGCTCTCCCAGAGTCGCAAGGATCCAGACTATCGATTGGCATCAAAAAATCGACTATGACTATTGTCCTGGTCCCCTAAAAGTAAGCAACTAATCACAACGGAAAGGATGTCCTTTTTTCCTGATGCTAATCGGTTGGCAAGACTCCCCTGATCACAAAAAGGTATGCCACGCCCAGATCGGCCCATAAATAGCCGAGATATAGTGCAATTAAAATTCAAGCTAAATTTTTCATCAATCGGCGCAAACTCAGAAATTTCGGGCCTGAGTACCAGGCGAACAGAAATCAGCAGAAAGTAGCTGGTTTTTTGGCCCCCAAAAGTATGCATCACTTTTTTAATTTGCATTTTTTAGTTGCTTGCTGCTGATTTCTGTTCGCCTGGTATCCCAGATCTGAATTTCTCGTTTTTGGCCACTTGAGCGGTCGCAAGTTGAAAGTTGTTGTTGTACAACAACAACCACTTGTTGTACAACAACTCGACAAAAACAACAATGCACATTTTGTTTTGTTGTTTTCTCCGTTGTTTGTGAGCCGATCTGGGCGTGCGACACCTTCCTGTGACTGGACGGCAATCCTTGATCCGATGGAGTCCTTTTCAAGGACGAAGGATAAAGGATATTTCTTTCTGGGTTGTTTTCTCCGTTTTTTGTGGGCCGATCTGTCCGAGCGACAGCTTCCTGTGATCGGGAAAGAATCCTTGATCCGATGCAATCCTTTTCAAGGACGAAGGATCAAGGATTTTTCTTTACGGCTTGTTTTCTTCGCTATTTGTGGGCCGATCTGAGCGTGCGATAGCTTTCTGTGATCGTACAAATGTCCTTGATTTAGTTAAGTCCTTATCAAGGATCAAGGATAGTTACAGAGTCAAAAAATTGTCTTTTCTCCGCCATTTGCAGACCGATCGGGGCGTGCCATAGCTTATTGTAATTGGAAAAATACCCTTTATCCTTACATCCCCCCACCATTAAAATACGAGTCGACTAATTTGGATTTATTTATGGTCCGATCTGGGCGTGACACGCCTTTCTGTGATCGTGGAAATATTCGGTATCGTTCACAACCAGATTGACATAATTCATAATAAGGATAAGATTAACATCGAGGGCAATTAGGATAATTATAAATTCAAAAAATTCATCGCGTTTTCTTATCAAATTGTGACAATTGTGGATTCCCCCAAGCGTTTCCGATTATACCTACGTCTTATTCTATTCAGGATGTATCCTTAAAGGGAAAATTACATTCAAAATCATGATTAACCCTTAATAATTATAAACAGGTGCAGTCAAATGGAATTTCACACTTAATAAAATCGTATTTCAACAGAATGTTAGTTTGCTTTATAAGCCCATCTGTATTCGCCTGCCTAGACGCCCAGACAGTATAGATAATTATCTCGACATCCCACGTAGACTCGCCGGAGGCTCTCTATATAGCAGGAAGTGGAAAATATTTCGCCAGGCAGCTTGGTCGACCACTGAATCTGTCCATTGTGAAAATTCATCAAAACGACGCGGCCGTCGGTGGCGGAGCTCCAAACCAGATGACCGATGAGCTGAATCGTGAGTAATGTGGGCGTGGCATATATAGGAGCTCCCAAATCCACCTTCCAGTGGAGTTCGAGAGAGACCGCATTTTTCAGCCCTCCTGTGTTGCATCGCAGGCAATACACATGACGATCGATGCATCCAAAGACCACAAACGAATAGCCCATGTGAGTAGGTGGCGTCTTGACGACCAGAGAGGAGAAAATGTTGCCCTCCGCGGTGTACGTAGCCATCTGTATATTTGGAATTCAGTGAGTGTTTAAAGGGATAGAGATTAAAAATGAAATCCAACTTACAATCTTTCCATTGCCCACATGACAGGCGTGCACTCGTCCGGACACTTCGGCACACAGAAAATGGCTGGGCTTCGAGTCCAGAAGGACAGGAGTGGCGAACAAAGGCTCCTTGCACTTTTGGGCCCATTCAACGGATCCGTCGGTGAGAGCGACGCGCGTGTATCCACCATCCAGGGTGCAGATGATCAGTGACTGTTCATTGGGCAACTCCAGAGGTCTAGCGAATACAGCTTTTTCGCCAATCCGCATGCACCAGAGCACTTCCTGCCGCTCGGCGGACAGGCAGTACACATTGTAGTCCTGGGCATAGCTGCACACCACAATCCGGGAGCCGTCGGCCGTCAGCAATGGCTGGGCCTTGATCATGCCGCCAATCTCCACGCGCCACACAATATCGCCGGTGAGGGGATTGAAGCCGTAGAGGCAACCATCATAGCAGCCCACCATGGCCAGCTGCTCACTGAGGAACGTCACTTTGCACTCAATCCGATCCGGCAGCTTCAGATTGCTCTGCTCAATGCCGGTTTGGGGATCCAGGGTGCGCAAAATGTGGGAATGGGCACCCACGCAAATGTAGCGTCCCTCGTACTGCGACACGGGCGAATCGATGCACTTGCTGAAGTTGACCTTCCAATGGAATTGAAATTTTATCTCCGGCTGCTCGATGCGGGTGATGGTCAGACCACAGTTGCCGCTGATTCCAGTGGCCCAGTTTACCGTCTTGGTCGGAAGCGGCTCCACCGGCTTTAGTTTGGTATTAGTTGCCACCAGCTTGGTCGTGTCGAGGAAGCGCAGGACGGTGCGCAGTGGAACATTCTCGTCGAGTAGCATCTCGAACAGGTGTCTCTGCTCATCATCTATACACATTTGCAGGCCAATCTCTCGACAAAGCGTTATGGCATGAAAGGAGGTGCCTCCCGCCTGGCGAAAGCTCAGGTCATAGCCACAAGGCTGGCTGTGCTCCAGCCGTTGCTTCTTGGCCATCCTGTTCTTCGATACGTCCACACATTCCAGCCTGTCGTGCAGGAAACTCTTTAATATTTCCTGAGCAGGTTGAGCCAGGGGTATGCACTCTTTGAGCAGCAATCCCTTGTCCAGTTTGCCATGAACATTGCACGGAAAGTGCTGCAGATAGACAAATCTGTCTGGCTGCTCCGCATTCAACAGCTTGGACAGTATATCGAATGTCTGGGCCCGCTGCTGTACCTTGGTCTTAATTTCCAACGAACGTATACAGCAGATGAGCTTCTGGAGTTCCTCGAGCCACAGGCAAATAGCCAGCTCTCCACTGAGGAGACATTTCTCAATTTTACGAGTGATTAAGCCTTGATTTGGAATGAGAGGAATTAATTTAGATGGAGATGTACCGGATGAATTTTTCATAACTTACCCAAACTGATGCGATTGCCGGCACGCTTGACCACATCATTGGCGCGCTCCCCATAGCATATGGTTCCATCCTCCAAGCGGATAACCAGATCTCCAGTGGATCGAAAGCAAATGTCAGAGTCCTCTTTCACCCCTTCCACGTCATCGATTTCCGGAATATAGCAACGCCGAGTGGCGCTGCCTAGAAAGAGCTCTCCGTACTCCATATTCCGATCGGTCTGGTATTGAACCCGAATCACAGTCTCGTCATCAATGGGCGTGCCCAGCGGAATTTGTGTTGGCAGGGAATGTAAAATGTGCAGCAGACTCCAACACGATACTTCTGTGATGCCGTAGATGTTGCAAATGTGTTTCTGCAACAGAACACGTGGGTCCATCCACGTGATTAGCTCCGCACTGGACGGAAATGGTTCGCCACCAAGAAGAAGCACTCTGGAATCAGTTAAAGGCGGTTAGAAATCCATGATTAGAGTGCGTCTACACTCACCTTAATGTACTGGAGTTGCTCAAAATTCGTTCGCGTATTGCTGTCGCTCCGAATTGTCTGAACAGCGAGGGCGTCATCTGCAGTATGGTAATGCCCGTCGTGTTCACGCTGGTGGGAAATAGCGCATCCAGCACCTTTGATGGCGACTCCCTCATCGTGTGGTGGCAGACCAGCAGAGCGGCTCCGCTTTGGAGTGCGAGAAAGAGCTCCACCACAAAGGGGTCGAAGGTGCAGGGGGTGCCCAAGAAGATTATGTCGGCCATGGAGACATTCAGCTTCTGGCTGACAGAGACAGAGCATTAGTATCACATCAACTGGGCTGGCGGCGAGGCACTTACCTGAGCGCCAATACATTAGCAGCAATACATTCGTAGGGCACGTGAATCAGCTTGGGAGTTCCAGTCGTACCTGTTGTCGTGATTGTGTAGCACATGTTTGCCGGCAGAGGCTTCTTCGCCTGCACCAGGGGATCGGTAGGAGTGCGTTTTAGCTTGAACAGCTTGTACTCCTCGTTGTATACCAAACACGAGTCAATCCGCTCGAAATATACAGCGCCGACGGACATATGACCGCTTACCACCATATAATCCACACCAGCGGTGCACATTTGCTCGTGCAGAGCCTTCGACAGCATCATCTTGTCCGTCGCAAAGAAATGGCATTTGTGGTTGAGGATCGCCAGAATCAGAATGCACGAGGACGGCATATGCTGGGCAATGCGAAAGGCAATCCCAATTCCATTTGGCACCTCATTGCGTCGCAGCCACGCCAGTAGCTTCTCGACGCTGGCCACAGCCTTGCTGTAACTTAGCGGGAAGTCTTGGAGCTCCATGCGCTTTATAACGAAAGGCACATCGCCAAATGCACGCAGCCGGCTGATATCATAGAGCTTCTTGCACTCCTCCACACAGGTTGGTCCTATATCAATTTCCGGTTCAGTCTTGATCTCCAGATCACACTTACCCGATCCTGAAGCAGCTTCTGTGTCGTTGTGCACCTCATCTTCCGTTAATTCAGCTTTTATTTTAATGGTTTCCATGTTTACATTTCGCTCCATTTCCCCGGTTGCATTGCTGAAACTTTCGATATGTTAAATTATTAACGAAGTTATCGATATGTGGCGGACTATTCGAATTTGAAAATATAATAAATTCATTAGAATATATTTAAAGCCGGTTTCTCGACTACGGGTTAACATTTATCGGACCGAGAAAGTATCCGAAAACGAAAACTGATCTTCCCAAGAGTGGTGTGCAACAATTAACCGGTGGCTGGTCGGTAAAGAATTTTTCGTCTCGACTATTAACAGCTGATTCAAGAAGCCAGATGAAGAAGAAGAGAATGCACTTCACAGCTGATTGAGTGCAATTTTGATAAAATATAATAACAAATGAATAATAATAGAGTTCTGTACAACTTGGAGAAAGAACTCGAGTTTGAAGATGAAGGACACGCGATTAACTTTAACAGTGAAAGGATATTCAGAGAAAGAACAGATTTTTTCGCTAATTTGGACGAGGCGACCTTTGTGCAACGATTTCGGCTGAACAAAGCAACATGCAAAATAATACTAGCCAAAATTAACAGTCAAATATCCACACTAACTAACCGGTAATAGCCTTGTGTACATATCAATCTACTCTAATATCAATGGCCTGTGTAAATCCTTGACAGAAACTATGCGTTAAAGCCAGAGACAAAATTATTGCTGGCCCTACGCTTTTATGGAAGCGGCAGCTTCCTTACTACGGCAGGAGACTTCTGCGGGGTCAGCGTTCCTTCAGCCTCCCGAGCGGTCAAAGAAGTCTCTCAAGCGATTGCAAAGCTAAGCAAAGAATTCATCAATTTTGAATTGATAAGCACAGAAGACAACACAATGGACTTCTATAGTATTGCAAACTTTCCAAAAGTAATTGGGGCCATAGGCTGCACCCATGTCCGTATCCAGTCGCCGGGTGGAGCCAACGCTGAATTATTTCGGAACAGAAAGGGCTACTTTTCATTGAATGTTCAGGCTGTATGCAATGCCAAGCTTATGCTGACAAATTTGGTAGCCAGATGGCCCGGATCTGCGCAGGACAGTACCATTTTGAACAACAGTCGCCTAAAGGTCCGACTGGACAAGGGAGAATTTAGAAATTATTACATTCTGGGAGATGGCGGATACGAAACAAACAAATATATGATGACGCCACTTTTGAATCCCAAAACTGAAGCTGAGAGACTTTATAATCAGTCTCAAATACGAACTCGCAATACGATTGAACGTTGTTTTGGCGCTATGAAACAACGATTTCCCGTATTAGCTGTAGGAATGCGCATTTCTCTAAATACGGCAATGGCTGTGATAGTCGCTTGCGGAGTTCTGCACAATATTTCCATTCTAGAAAACAATCCCATGCCTAATGAGGAGGAGGATATAAAAGATATACAAATAGACACTAAGAATCTTGATGAGCTGGAAACTGAAACCCGAAACGAAGAAATCGGTAGTTATAGAGAAATTTTGATCTCTGATTGTTTTGCTGTTAACACTTAATTTAAGTCTTTGGGGATTTCAGTATGCTCTGCTCATCTCTTAAGCTAATATTAAGGAAAAATAAACTTTAGACTTACCTGCTCCAATTCAGCTTCAAGCAATTTGTTTTTCAATTTAATGTTTTGCAGTTCGGCCAGATGCTTCTCCATTTCAATGTTGTGACGTTCCATTTCACATTTATGTCTTTCAGAAGCCCGCAAATTTTCGTCTCTATAATATTCCTTCTGAAGTTTGAGTAGCGCGAGTCGGTCCTCTTCTGCTCCTTTCTTTCGTTGAAACACTCTGAGTTTCTGCGACTTCCTTGTCCTGGGCTTCTCTGGCGACTCCTCTTCAATCTGGGCGTCTTCCTAAAAGTCCATAAAACAACACATTTACATAAGAGAAAATACTTTACATACTATTTGCATTGTACAACCTGCTGAAAACTACAGTCGGATATGCTGTAGCTATTTGTTAAGGCGATCGATTTGGCAGCTGCTTCATTATCTGACATCGAAAGATTATTTCCTGCATATTTGAACAAGACATTGTAAGCATTATTTCCACCATAAAATCCATCATACTTGCCATCATCGTCGAAGGGATTTTCCAAGCCAGTAGCCGAAGCCGAAACTTGGATGATACCTCCTATCTTTTCGGAGACTGCAGACACAGAAGTGGACGACGCCACTCCCCCACCAGTGCGACATCTGTCGCGCTTCCGGGCAGCCAATTCTCTTCGTGTTTTTCGTTTTAAATTGTCGTACTTGTCCCTGAGTGCCTTCCACGGTCGCGTTACTCCAGTTTGAGCAGCGAATTTTTCGGAAATCCGATTCCAGGCTTCCTTTTTCTTCTTCCATGTAATGGCGTCACTCTTCTTATTTTCTAATACGTCCTTTAAGCTCTCAACGAGATCGACGAGGATATTCTCCTCCAGCTGGGAAAAGTTTTTTCCACGACTATGTTTTCTTGACTTTTGACCAGTTGCTTGCAGCCGACTGATGGCATAGCCCTCCACACTTGTTGGGCCAATATCTATTTCCGGTTCGGTCTTGATCTCGAACTCCAGATTGCAGTTATCCGATCCTGATGCATATTCTGTGTATATTTGCGCACCATCTTCATTTATTTCGGGTTTTATTGTAATTGTTTCCATGTTTACATTTTGCTCTGTTTGCCCGGCTGCATTGCTGAAGCTATCGATAGGTTACGTTATTATCGTTTCTCTTTCAGTGCTGCTTGACAAGGTTATCGATATGTCGCGGACCTTTTGAATTCAATTCTATTAAACAAAAATTCAAAGTATTTTTAACCGATTCGAATACGTTGTTACAGAACAGCTGCCGTTTCACCTTGGATCTCTTCTCACCTCACCCGGAAAATCTATTTTCGTTTTGACCACACCATGTGTATTTTGTTTTATATAAACTTAAAGATATAATCATTTACGTGATTTATTATGGTGTTACTGTTATACAATTAATAATCAAAATTTCTTTAAATGTGGTTGTTGTGGTTTCACTTTATTTAAAACGCTGCCAGCGGCCGCAGCGACGTCGATGTTGTAGGGAGTTGCTTAGTTGGGTGGACGATCGCTTTGATCCTGCTCCTCATACTCTCAGCCAGCCGCACGTTGTTTTTTCTGTTGTTGTTGCTGTGGGGGGGATGGTGTTTGTTGTAGCAGCAGCAGCTTACAATTTGTCGAGGTACTGGGAAAGATCGGGAAGACCCTCCTTGAGACCCTTGCGCTTGCGGGTATCCTGGACAATCTGGTAGGGTTTGCTGGCTGGCTCGCACGGGTCACCGGGCAGCACCTGCCAATGGTCGAACACGCACTGGGGGAAGGCCTGTCCTCCGGTGTTGGAGCGCAGATCGGCGGTGAAGCCGAACGACTCGTTGACGGGCAGATATGCCTTGACCACGAACATGGGGGTGCCGACCACCTGGTTCTCCTCGAACACATGGCCACGACGTCTGTTCAGCACACCGTAGATGCCGCCGACGGCGACCTCTGGGCACTGAATCTCGCACAGATACACGGGCTCCATCAGACGGGGACCGGCAGTGATGGCGGCGGCGTACAGGCAACGACGGGTGGTTGGAATGATCTGGCCACCACCGCGATGGATGGCGTCAGCGTGCAGGGTCACATCATAGATGTTGAAGCGGACACCACGCATGTTCTCGTCAGCCATGATACCCTCCTTGGAGGCCCACTGGAAGCCAGCGACAACGGAATCCTTGATTTCATTGAGGTACTGCACGGACTTGGTGCAATCCAGAACGAAGTTGGGGCCAGTGCCGTCGGGACCGAAGCACCAGATCTTACGGGCCTCAGTGATATCGTAGTCGTACTTCTCGGCCAGATAGCGGGCACGAGCCTTGAAATCGTCCTTGGAGCTGACCTCACCGTTGTCAATGTCCTCGGGCAGACCGTCGGGCATGGGCAGGGCCTTCATCAGCAGACGGTTGTGCTTGTTGGGGGACTTGGACAGACACATCTGGTCAGACTCGTCATTGACAGTCTCGCGGTAAGACACAACGGGGTCGGACTTCTTCAGGGGGATGCAAGCGTGATCCTCCTCCAGATCCTTAAGGCAAATTTCCAAATGCAGCTCACCGGCACCGGCAATGATGTGCTCGCCAGACTCCTCAATGATACACTGCACCATAGGATCGGACTTGGCCAGACGCTTCAGACCCTCCACCAGCTTGGGCAGATCGGCGGGGTTCTTGGGCTCCACAGCCACGCGCACGACAGGCGACACGGAGAACTTCATGACCTGTGCGAGTGGAGAATGAGGGATTAGCAAGATGTACATAGTTTCATCAATTGGGATGTCTATGTACGCACCTTCATGTTGTGGGCATCCTTGAAGGTGGTGATGGTACCGGTCTTGACCAGGAACTGATCGACACCGACCAGACCGCAGATGTTGCCGGAGGGCACATCCTCGATAGCCTCAACATAACGACCCATCATCAGGATGGTGCGCTGGATGGCCTTCTCGTACAGATCCTCCTTCTTGCCGGGGGTGTAGTTGGGGCCCATGATGCGGCACTTCTGTCCGGTGGCGACCTTGCCGGAGAACACACGGCCGAAGGCGTAGAAACGTCCCTTATCGGTGGTCGGTACCATCTTGGAGATGTACATCATGAGTGGACCATCGGGATCGCAGTTCTTGACGGCAACGGCGGCCTCATCATCGAGGGGTCCCTCGTACAGCATCTCCATACGGTACTTCTGGGCCACCACAGGCGAGGGCAAGTGGATGGCAATCATCTGAAGCAGAGCCTCACCGGCTGGCAGCCAGGTGCGCATCACAGTCTTCAGCAGAACCTTGCCGTCCTTGTCCTTATCCTCGTGCTTCAGGGTCACACCGATCTTCTCGAGCAGTGTGCCGATCTCCTCCTTCTTGTAGTTCATGATGGCATCGAACACCTTGTAGATGGGGTCCAGGATGTACATGCAGAAGGAGCGCTTGTTGTCGGCCTCCTTTTGCTTCTGCCATTTCTTGGTCTTGGCGTTGAAGAAGTTCTCACCCCACAGACTGTTGGATAGAAATGGTTTTGCGGTTAGCAATATATTGAAGGAACCATTCCGTCACGCCCAAATATGAGGAGTCTGGAATGTAGGGTCGCTGCCTTAGCATGCCTCGTTCGGACATTAGGAAAGCGGTCCCAAGGCAGCGTTTCAACAGCTTCCCAAGAAATTTGCTCTACTTCTATTTTTGTAGCACTTGTAGCGCCCTCAGCACGCGCGACTCTAAAAAAGAGGCCCCCGTACGGAGGTTCTTCCAAGATGCCGCACGCTCGGCGTCACACGTTTTGTGCTAGAAGCGTTTTAAGGAATGGGTGACACGAGGGATGACTCACCGGTTCATTAGCTTGACAACATCGATCTTGAACTTCTCGGAGTACATCTCGGAGAACTGCTTGAGGGTGAAGGCCCAGCCGTGCAGACCGGAACCGAAACCGACGGATCCCTTGGAGGGGTCCACGCGCACCTCACCCATTGGGCCACCATCGTCGTTGTAGGTGGCAATGATGACGTTCACGTTCTCAACGATACGCTGGAAGGTCTGGTAGAGCTCCTCAGCCTCCAGCTGCAGCTCCAGCAGAGCACGGTCCATCTTGTTCATGAACAGAATGGGCTTGATGCGCTCAGCGATGGCCTGACGGAGCACAGTCTCGGTCTGCACGCACACACCGGACACGCAATCGACGACGACCAAGGCACCATCGGTGACACGGAGAGCGGCAGTGACCTCAGAGGAGAAATCAACGTGACCGGGGGAATCGATCAGGTTGATCAAGAAACCCTTGCACTCCTTCTCACGCTGATCGGGGTGGTTGATGAAGACCAGATCCTTCTCCTCGACCTCGAAGTACATGGAGATGGCACTGCAAATACATCGAATGGTTAGTCCCGAAAGCAAGGTGTGGCCAGCACTGCTGGCCGGCTGCTTATCCATGCTTACGTCGACTTGATGGTAATGCAACGCTCCTGCTCATCCTTGCGGGTGTCGGTGAAACGGGTCTCACCGGCCTTGGCACCAGCAATGATACCGGCCTTGGACACGAGCGAATCGGTCAAGGTGGATTTACCATGATCGACGTGGGCAATCACGGACATGTTGCGGATGTTACGCTTCTTGTCCATGAGGCCACGGATTTCGTCGACGGTGAAGTTGACCTAAAAACAGACATTTGTGTGTTGGAAGAGGGGGGAGAGAGAGACAGAGAGGTGAGGGTGAGAGGAGTTTCGACTGCATATGTATTTATTAAAAATGGCGTCCGCAGTAGAGCAAAACTTAAAACGCGCACACACACACGCATGCAGAATTCGGAATCATGCCATGGACTTTGAGGTTAGATATGAACAGAAACCACTTGCGTCGACTATTTACAGAAATCACTTCACACACACACACACCCTTGTACATGGTACATATATATAGGATATGCATAGGCTATATAATTAGAAGAGGTATTTCATTCTTCTGTGAAAAGACATTTCACAACTTTCACACACTCACACATAAGCATTCTCTATTTCGTTTGAATTTTCAATAGCAAACTGCATACGTCATTCCTCGCCGTCCACTTGCGCTATTTCTTTGTCTTGCATTTCACCAGACCGGACCCCACACATACACAATCACACACGCACACATATGCATAGACATAGAGCCAGGTAACTGGTTGTCACGTCTGCACTTTTCTACGGCCATTTTCAAGCACTTTCCCCGCCGTCGCATAAAAAATATCCGCACAGAACATGCATACAAACAATCTTGCGCCATTTCTTGCCAATATTATCTATTATTTCCACCTACCATTTTGGATGTTTAGAGATTTCTCGTGGACCAACTTTAAAAACACTACACGCCTGCACTGGCGTATCGACAGGAAAGAACGGGATAGAGCTGGAGAAACATTGATGTTGACATCGATATAATCGTTTTTTCAGACATCGATTCTTTTGCCAGACACCCCTACATTTAATCGACATGGTTTTTATCGGCTCCGGTGGAAAATTGTTTGCAATTTGGTATTCCGTTTAATATTACTAGCCAACTAGGACCACCAGGCCTGAACACAATTTTATACAATGGATAAAACAATTTTCTACAAGACTGGCTAATTTTAAGGATTCCGTTTGGTTGAATTGTTTGGAAAATAACGTTTATAAAACCTGAGTGAGCATGACATGCGACGTCAGAAAGCATAATATTGCAGTTTATGGCGGCAAATAATAGATTTAACCATTTTACAATGGCTGGTGGGCAACGCTCTGCAACGCTCGTGTCGAAGTTAATTGTTTTGGGGGCTATTGTTTTATTTGTTCACTATAATTTGGGCTATAAAGTTTTGGGCTACTCCTTGGCAGGAAACCCATAAATTATAGTAAAAAAAGAAAAATTAGATTAGAAAAATTAATCTACCATGAAACAGTTTACTTTGATTTCAGCAATTTATCCATTATTTTAGTAACTCCCTTGCTCATTTCAAATCTGCGCGCTGTAAAAAATCCTCGCCGTCCCGGGAAATTTACAATATTTTTCCCTGGCAAATTGCTGAGGATCTGCGGAAAAAATGGGGTATAGACAGCAGGCAAAACGGCCCAGAAAATGCAAGGCCTGCAATGTAAAATTCACCCCACCTGATTTACATGACGTGTGTGCGTTCGAAACGATCATGCAACCAAACATCGATAACAAAGTATATTTGGTGATGTGGCGGTAATTTTGAAAATAATATCAGTATATACCATGAGAAAAATACCAACTAAACCCTGCCTATCGTGGAATTATCACCCCTGATTACAACAAAAACTTTTAAATTCAATTTTGGCGCGTGATACCGCATATATGCCAATGAACAAAACGAACTTAACCCACTGAACCCCCCTACAAGATGATGAGATCATGAGGTCTTTATATAATAATTTTCAGCAACTGCGTTGTATGAATATTCCAACTACTCCGTCAAGAGGTCTGAGATAGCAAAGAAATTTCTTGGAATCCCCTCAAAATGGTCCTCCAATACCCTGTTTTTAATCAAGACAATCAAAGATTAGCAACTGATTGCAATATTTGTGCTGTCATATAATATTTGCAGCTGCATTTGATCGTACTGTCCAATATTTTTATAAAAGCGTCAACATATGCGATGAATTATATAGTCTTGTCAAAATGTTGTTGAGATACACTGCAGTCTTCGCCTTCTTGGGCTTGTTTTCCCTGTCGCTGGCTTATAATATAACACCAAATATCGCTGATGGTAAGATCCTGATGAGTCCTTTAACCAGCTAGTTATCTAATTCTCTGGTACAAAAACCTTTTAGGAATTCCTGGATCCTCCAACATAAGCATAGCACCATTTGAGAAGATCGGTGATGGTTACTACTACATAGAGACGAAGATACAAAAGAACTGGTACGAGGCCTATGAGTCTTGTCGCCTGATGGGAGCTGCTTTGATCTCATTTGAAAGTGTTGAGAAAATTAACTTGCTAAAGAAGTATATAGGTTATGATAGACACTGGACCTCAGGCACTGACATGGCAAGGGAGAAACAATATATTTGGTTCGCGACAGGCAAACCCGTTCCCTCGGGTGTCTGGAATGCGGGGGAGCCTTTAAATGCGGGGGGGTATGAACACTGCGCTGAGTTTGGATATAGAAAAGATATATACACTGGAAATATACCTGTCACTGGATTGAATGACATTGAATGTGCATACAAGAGATACTATATTTGCGAGGCAGCCCAGCCAAAAACAGCCTCGTTTATTATCTGGTGATGAAGATGGACACTAAACCCCAGGCATTGACTTGACGAAGCAGGCAGAAGATGTTTGGTTCTCGACAAGGCAATCCGTTCCATTCGAAATGGAGGAGAGGGGTCGGCATTATGAGTATGCAATTCATTCCACTTATATTCTTAATCAAAAAACATTTATAACAACTTTAATTTTCCTTTGAATCAATAAATGAATGAATGACAAGCAACAAATATTATGCCTACTCCAATCTATTCCCAGCCTAATTGCCTGATTTGTGTGAAGAATTTTACACGGTTTCTCGAAAGACATCGAACAAAGAACAGAATTTCCATTCTTCTAGGTAATACCCCAGTCCAATGTCTAACAAATCACATCAGAGATGGAGAAATCATAAGAAAAACCGACTGCATCATGGAAAAAGTAAAAAGTCTGTAAATTAATCTTCTTCTGTATAGAGTCACGATTACAGGGTATGACAGGGATCATCTTTATATCTATCAATAATTGTAATCTGTACAGAATTCAAGAATTCTATCTCCAATTCGGGAACTGTCAAGCTAAAATATATTTTCAAAAAGTACACAAAAGTTTGCTTGGAAATGTAGTCTTTAGGTTAGGTTACTCCGCACGGGACGGGGCCTCTCATAGTAATACTTGACTATTAGTAAATTTAGTCTTTATTTGGGTTTTAAACAGTGTGTGTAAGCCACTGATCTCCTTTCTTACGATATACAAAAGTCAAGTCTTAGTTCACTTCGTAAGGTCCTTCGATATGGCATTCTTTGGCGTTCTTTGAGGCAGTCCACCCACTGGTAAAATGCACAGGTAGCATCGCTGCACTGTAGCTTCTCCTTGCACGTGGGAATCAAGCCCAGAACCTCCTTCTCTTTCTCGCCTACTGATGCTGATCCAGAATATACATATATACTTTATGATACCTTCTACGTGTTACACACACACATCCACTTTACCCACACATCTATGTATGTCTATATTCAATATACCAGGGCTCGGCACTGTCCTATCTATTGAGGAAAAGTTGCAGCTGCCGTTACTCTTATCGCACCGGATGTCACCTCGAGATAACGGTTTCGATCTACCGGATAAGTGCTAACTATAAAAAAGGTAGTCGGCCAAAGAATCGCAATAAGATTGTCTTGAAACGTGTGTGGAATAATCAACGCGAAGAAAGAAGAAGAAGAAGAAGACTACGAACTGTGTTAAACACATCCATATCAAAACTAATCCCCATAAAGATTATCGGTTGTACAAATAGAAAAGAATAACAATAGTCTCTATATCCGCATCGAAAGGAGTGGAATCAATTAACTATTCTAAGAAAATCGAAAAAAGAGATTGCTCTGAAAGCATTAAGACATTCGAAAGGGAGTTCATATATCATACACCTTACATAACTCTCATAAATCGAATCGTAGAATGCAGATGCTAATTCTAATCAGTTCTAATTCAACGGAAAGCGAGACATGTAAACTATTTGGGTGTGAAAAATACTTAAATGCGTAGACAATCGATTGCAGCATGCAGAAAAGCGGAAAAGACGGAATTTATATTTATAAATGTTTATCGGATCGATTCCATTCAGTTTGGCTTTGCAAGTGAAAATGAAGAGCTCCAAGTTTGTGGTGCTCAGCCTTTGGCTTTTGCTGCCAGGGACTTTTGCTGCCAGCAGTTGCTTACCCTTCGTCAACTCCACTGGCATCCACACCATAAGGTTGCCCGGAATAGACCCATTCGATGTGCCCTGCAATTCCAGTGTTTCCGGATCCGGCTGGACCGTAATCCAGCGACGATTGAGAGAAGGCAATGAGAAGTTTCATCGCAATTGGAGCGACCACAGGCGAGGATTCGGAGACCTGCGGGAGAACTTCTTCCTGGGACTGGAAAAAATCCATCAAATGACACAAAACCAGCCCCACGAGCTGTACATCCAACTGGGAATGGTCAATGGATCCACCAGCTATGCTCGATATGACGATTTCAAAATAGGAAGCGAAAAGGAAAACTACACACTGAAATCGCTGGGAAAATATTCAGGGACAGCCGGAGATTCGTTAACTAAAAAACACCTGAAAAAGAAGTTTTCCACTGGGACAGATGGGAAAATTAGGTAATTATATTTTATGCAGAAATAAACCTACATATATTCATTTTCTTGTTGTTGTTACAGTTCCTTCAATGGAAGGTATTATGAAGATGGTAAAACAATGGGCATTAACTGGGGTTCTTGGAATAAGTATGACTGGACGGAAGATCTTACATTTTCTCAAATGATGATAAGGCCAAAAGCCCTATAAAATTGTATACTTTTGAATTGAATGCGGAAAGATAATTTCCACTAACTGAAGTATGTCTGAGATAAGCAACTGCACACAGAGAGGGACAAGGCATAGACAAAATAAACACCAAGATGTGTCACTCCATACAACATTTTCACATCGATTTTTTCGGGGTGGAATTTTACAGAATTCCTTATTGAGAAAGAGAGAGAGACAAATAGACAGAGAGCGCTCTAGAGGCAACCGCAGCTATGAAGTATTCTCATTATTTTTAGGAAAAATCAAGCGAAAACGAACCAACGTTAAAGGTATTCCGAATAAATGAATAATAATCTAGGGAAAACTATGGAACCCAACAGGTATTCTCATTATAATTGAGAAAATCTTTCGATCTCCATCGAGTCGCAGTCTTTAATTATATGTTCCATGTTGTATTTTAACCAATGAACATGGAATTCTTAACTAAATTTTAAATTTGTGGGATTTCGAGGCCTGTGCTAATCTGAAATTTGAAATAGATTGCAAAAATTGTGTGTTGGGCCCAGGAAGTATCTGGATTGGACTGGATTTCCCTCTACAAGGGCGTAATATACAAACAAAATGTTAAAAAAATAATAACAGCGGCCCCTATCGGCAGTTTTTTGTTGTGTTGGCGCGCTCTATAGTGAAAAAAACGGTTTAGTTGGTCAACATTTTCGACAGATGTCGCTATTGCAGAATTTCTATCAACTACAATTTTTTTAATTTTGTATTATTTTAATTTATTTTTATTTTTAATTTTTCTGTCAAGATTTCTGCAACAAGCTTTTGTAAAAAATATTGTTGGATGCAATGTCGATAGAAACAACATTCCCCCTTTATGTTGTGAGACACTCAGTTGTAGCAACATATTATGTTGACATACCCCTTAATGTTGAGCAGCAGTCACCAAGCAACATTACTCCTTAATGCTGCCAAGCAGTAAATGTTGGCAACACCTCCCAAGCAACGTTGCTAGCCACATTACCCCTTAATGTTGAGCAACAGTCTTCACCAAGCAACAATGCTGAAAACAATTTCACTCATGGAGGGGAAATCAAATCGCACTCAAACTCTGCAGCAAGGCTGCTGGCAGCATCAAGAATATGTTGCTGGTTGCTAGTGGCTGGCAACATTGAATCGCGCATGTGACACGAACTCCACTTCGGTCTCCGCTTCGGCTTCGGCTCTCCACTCCAATTGGACGAAAATTTCCAACGTTGACCCTCAGATCAAAAATTTCTCGACTTTCGGATCTCCGACCTGACGACTGCTGACTGATGAGGCGGCGGCGTTAAAAAGGCGCAAAAAAAATTGAAAAAAAAACATGTTAATTAGCGCATTTGTTTGTTTAGCCTTAGCGCCACTCCCTCTAGCCACCCCCGCAGCAGCATCTCCCCTTCCCCCTTGAAGCAGCATCTCCACTCCACTTTAATTAGTTATTCATATTGTTTTTTACCCCATGGACACCACGAATTCTTAACTGAATTTACTGTATTTTCTCAGGGATGGCAGATGGGAAATATTAGTATGTCAGGGATGCTTCACTTGTGCCCCCAGGGCTGCCATTTTGTGATATATGGAACATTTCTGCACAGCTCTGGAAATACAACAGATTTTAGGCTTTGACGAAGCAGAAGAATAGATTTAGGAAACGTCAGTAGACCTCATTCTAGAAGAATCTTGGCCAAAAATTAGCTATAGAATGTACGAAACAAACGATGTACCCCATGGGACTATAACTGAAGGATCTAGAGAGATATTTGCTAAATGGAATCCATGAAAAACATTCTCTTGCCTCAACCGCATTAGTCTTAAAATAAAGTTATAAATAAATGCATGTTTCATAGCAAACAATTTCTGGCTCTTTAGAGCGCTTTGGTCCCTAAAGAATCATTTCCCAACATTAGATGTGAATAGATGCCTCTTTTTACAAGTGATTTTTGAATAACTTTCGCTTGCAGCATCCCTGGGATGTCATCATCTTTCATTTCTTCTGTCACGTTCTGCTGGTGGCCTTCAATGTCGAAAATTACGAATATTTTTTCAGCTTTTCCACTCCCTCAAACTCACCTCAGCCCCCGCAAGGCGAGGGGCGAGCTCTTCTGGCGCCATTTATTCGGGGGACTGGAGGGGAGAGAAGAAAAACTCAGACAAGCAGCGTAGAAAAAAATTGGGTTATGCTGCGTTCAAGAAAAGTGAAATTAGCATAAAGTTCACTTGTTTTTTTCTTTCTCTTTTCACTTTCTCCTGCTGCTGCTGCTGGTAGGGAAAACTTTCCGGCAGTGTCCTTTGCCTGTCTCTTGGCATTCCCTGGGTGTCGTATTGGCCCATGTTTATGGCTCCTCTTGCTTCAGTTGCTGGTGCCCCTCTGTTGCTGGTGCCCCTCTGTTGCTGTTGCTGCCTCTGTTGCTGGGGCAATCAACTAGATGGCGGCGGACGGACGGACCACTGCTCAAGGCATTAGTCTCTTGTTAATTTCTTGATGCCCCATTGTCTAATTTTTCCTCCCAAAGAAATTTGTATATTTATGCAAACGATGGCGCAGCCAATGGGACATTCCGAAAGGATTGTGAAAAGTTTTTCCAGGCAAAGTTTTTGTAATGCGAATCTATACAGTTTGAAGGTGAGAAAAGGTCTTAAAGGTGCCAGAAAGTGAGAGTATTAGAAAGTAGGGAATTCAAGATTGGAATTTGGTTTCTGTTCAAATAAAAGTCAAATCTATGGTAGGGAAATAGCTGTAGGAAATGTGATGAGCTCGGGGCTATGGCAACCCTGGAACATCTTATCTGCTTCTCACGGGTAAGGAGAAGATACCTGGGGGCATCGACATCCACTGGAATCACTGGAAGTTGCCTCCAGGAGGACGCCAATGGAACTTCTAGCCTTCGCCAAACCACCTCGATTCTAAAGGGCTTCATAACCTTACTAGCCCCCTCGTAAAGGTCTATAACCATCCGGATAGCTAAGGACCATACTGGCCTATGAGAGGCCCCCACTAAGGACCGTTCGGGTCAACCTAACCTAACCTTTGGTGCTTTATATTTCTAGGCAGAAACACCACTTCATTCGTAGATAAAATATATGGAAATTCAATGGAATTTGTTAGGGGTACTACATAACGTATCTTTCTAGACATGGGCATGGTTAAAGGATCAAGTATGCATCTATGGAATGTTCTTTCTATGATCGAAATTTATCTAGAATTGCTTGTCCACATTAAAGTACCTTTGAGGATGGAATTTAGTCTGTCCATCCTGGTCCATCCTGTTCCATCCACTCAGAGGAAATGGGGATGGATTATACATATAGGAACGTGAAAAATATCAATATATACCCCGAGATTCATAAATAAAAATATCATTTATTCAGGCGTTTATTCGTTAAGCATAAGAAGATATTCTTAGCAGCTCCATCAATGTTTAATTTTGTAAAAAATAATCCATAAAATGTTTAAATTAACACTAGTATTCGTACTCGTACACCTCAAAAAACAGCTGCGATGCAATGCGTATGCTCCTGCAGCACTTAATTTGTTTAATTAGAGCGGCATATTGAATCTCTGTGTATACAATACATATATTCATGCTAATTAACTTTAATTTATTTAGTAATTATAATTCAATTTTGTGCCTTAATTCAATGGACAATACACAGAGCAAGAGCAGGAGCAGTACGAGGACAGGCCGTGGAACGTTCTACGTGTCGGGGGCATTGAGCAAACAATATCCATCGCAGACTCCGTGCGCAATATTTTATATAGTTTTTGGCATGTAAAATGTGAAATACAATGGGAATTTTTAATGGCACACACAGATACTACACACACACTCGCACAGATACAACAGATACTCAAAATTATTGCATGTAATTTATTAATGCCGCCGTGTGTGGCACAATTTGTTTCATGAAGCATGTAAAATGGATTTAACGCCCCTCCTGATAAGGTCCTGACCGAGACAGAAGAGAGAGGGAGTGAGAGAGGCTGAGAGATAGCAGAAGATAGAGATAGCAGAAGTGAGAGTGAGAAACAAGGTTTGGCCTTCACCAGTTTTCAAACAACGAGTGGCATTCCGTACTCCATGGCACTCCATGTACAACTATCTGGCAGCATATTGAGCTACTAATTAAAAGTGCCAACTGTACAAGGATGTATGTCGCTCCGTTTTACAGGATACTCCTTACACTCCTGCTTCTCCACTCCTGTTCCACCTCCTTCCTGCTGCAGCCAGGAACCAGGAGAAACCAGCAAAGAGACAGAAGCCAGAAGCCAACATGCCAACAGATGTGACAACAAGTTGCAAAAGGAAATTGACACGAGGACGAGAACGAGAACACGGCGACAATCCTTATGGGATGACAAGGAGATCAAAGGATTATCCCCAAAGATATGCGAAGTGTCTCAAAGGTAATATAGATTGAAGGCACTCCACTCATAAGTAGAGTAGCAATATTTATCCAAAAAGCACAAAGTAAACGCATCCTTGGATTCCTTTCTTCTACATCTACATCTAGCATCTACATCTACCATCTACATCTGCAGTTTTTAGCTCTCCAGAACTCTTTTAAAGAACTTTTGACTTCCCCTGGGACCCTGGGACACAGGGACAACCTTCAATCAGTCGCTAATTGATCCGTGACGAGACATTTTCGAATGCCACTCACGTTCAATTTTCAATTATTGGCACAGCCATAATGCAGCCAATAAATATTTAATTGAACACACAACACACATTTCCATGGACCATGGACTGTGTGGAATGTCCAAATGGGATTAATTATTCATTTGTAGCACTTTTTATCGCCGCAGCGCACTTTATCGAGTCCAGAATGGGCGCTGCAGGGGGGAACTCTTGAACTCCACTTTTGACCTCCATTCAGGGGGCACTACTGTGGAATTGTGCTCAACTTTTGGGTTGACTTCCTTTTGGGAGTCCAGTCTGCCCCGCCCCGCCCCCCCGCCTCCCTTTCTGCGCACTAGCCAATTTTCCCAAAGTTAAATTCTAAACAAATTTAATTGAAAAACTTTTGCATTTGGGGAATGGTTTGAGATTTTCGGGACGGACCGGAAAAGGGATACAAGTGCATATGAAATTGTTTGGCAGTTGTTGCAGTTGCAAGTTGCAAGTTGCACTTCTGGTACTGTGGTACCATTATTATTATTTCTTTCTTCTCTCGCTCTCCCTCTCTGGGATTTCTTTTCATTTGTCGCGATTGCCATTGGGGGGGCGGGGACTGCCTTTGGGGACCCGTTTAGCATTTAGTTGTTGGCTTTTCAGTTGATTCTTGCTTGGGTTTTTCTTCTTCTGCTTCTTATTTAATTATTTGCTAGATGTTTTCTTGGCCAAAAAGTCAACCAAGAAACGAGCTGCGAAAAACTTTTACGAAAATGGAAATTATAAGTTTCCAGGCAGCTCCCAGAGCCCCCAAAAAGGTGGAGGAGTTGTAGGAGGAGGCGGGGCAATTGTCCTGGCATTTTCCACATTTTAATTTAAGCATCTTGGCGTGGAAATAATTCTACAATTTCTACAATTTTCTACCAATTGAAGATCACCTTTAAAGGCCACAGTCTCTGATTTATTTCCCTACTTAAACTCGTTTTTTTCTCGTTTTTTTTAAATCCAGAGCCAAAGCTCCCAGTGCCATAGATTTCGTCTGTATTTTCTTTTAGTATCTGTATTATTTTCAATCAGGACACAGACACAGACAGTGGGAGGGGGCGGGTGGGGGGTGGATGCACTTATACTGTTGCCCACTCAGACATTTAGATCGTTTCGATATATGGAAATGGAGATGAATCGGTGGCCATTCAACTATAAAATGCCGTTAAGTTGGCCCAGATGTGTGTCTCTCTCTCCCTCTATGAATGTATGTGTGTGTCCTATACACATACCTACATAATATATACTACATATATGTGTATACATGTGTGTATATCCTTGTATTTTTCGGTTGCAATGCAGCACTTAACCATTCAAAGATTTATATGAAAACTCAAGGATCAAGTTTGCAAGAGAAGCAAGCAACTGCCTTCTGCCACAGCTGCTCTTGCCACAGTGCGTATGTGTCTGTGTGTGTGCGTATCTATGTAAGCATGACATTTACCGGGCTGTGCTGGGCTGCAAGTGGCTGCCGCTGCCGCTCTGCCATTGCAAAAGTTGCACACTCTTGTACGCTACGCATTTGCCACACACAAGCTGTTGAGCACCGAGTTATGTCCTTGCGCTGTAATACACATAAGGATATGCATATGCAACGTGCAACCAGAGTACACTGTACAGTGGGAATTAGCTCTAGAAGGATCTCCCAAAAGCCTCGAATATTGGCTCTTGAAGGAACCACCAAAAGCCTCGAAAGAAGCCTGAATCCTTGAGCCCACAAAAGATTTCAAGGGAAGAAAGATCGACGAAAAACCCTCGAAAACCATGCCTGAAATCATTTCCCTTCTGCCGAAGTCCCACTGTATTTCGCCTGGAATATATTCCGATTCATGCTGCCATTTTCCTTGGGGGAAATTCAGTTTTTTCTCAGCTTTATATTTCATTTTAATTTCCACTTGTGAGTGTTGACTTGAATTTCTGGCTGTCTTTCGGTCTGTCTGTCCGTCTGTCTCCCTGTCTCTGTCTGTCCCCATAATGCATATCCCTGCAACCATGTCGCTGCTGGCAACGCTGGCATTTTGCTCGGTTTTTCCCCCCGAAAACGAAGGGAAAAGTGAAAAATCTGCTGAATGTGAGCGAATATCTGCATCTTCCGTTTCTTTTCGTTCTTGGCGCCACCTTGGTGTTTCTTTTTTTATTGGGTCTGTGCCCCACTTGCAACACTTTTTTCTTTGCTTGGCTTTGTTTTTGCCTGCAGATTCGTCTTCTGGCTGGGTCCTGTTCGTCCTGTCGTCGCATTGTAAGGGGAAGGGGAAAAGGAAAGGGAAGTGTGCCACACTTGAAAACTACTTTTACTTTTGTGTGTGTGGCAACACTGTATGTATGTAAGTTGCAGCTGCCGCATCCTCCGCTCTGCTATTTACAAGTTTTTGGCTTTCTCTCGTCGTCGCCTCTCGTGTATCGGCAGCGCTCTTCTTCTTCTTCGTGCCACCTTGGCGGCTTCAAGTTCTGTTTCTGTTTGTCATCAGAGGCAGGCATCGTCTCTCCGATGTCCTTTTGAGCTCTGCATTTGCCTGTGCCATTTATCCATGTCCTTGCAACTCTGCATCCTGCCTGCAGCCTGCCTGCTGCCTGCCTTGGGTGTCTGTGTTTGTTCAATTAATGCCTGAAGAGGCTCTAGGCTTGAAGCCAAATGGCGACAACAGAAACATGGCTAAAACCACAAGACAACAAAGATCAGTGGCGACACAATGTAAGCAGAGCTTTGCGATGAATTTTTTAATATTTTGGTTAAGGAAAGAGTTAAAGAAAGTGTTGAAAAACGCTCAAAAATAGGGGATATTTATAAAAACTAAAATTTGAATATTATTAGAAAATTATGGGTGCATTTTTTAGTGTTTTTTCAGGGGTTTTTGAGGGGTTTTTTGAGTGTATTTTCTTTAGTAAAATTAAAGTAAGTCTATCAAAAGAACATTAAAAAGAAAAACGCTATTTAAAATTGAATAAAATATTTCAAAATTTTTTTTTTTATATTTTTGAATATATTATTGATTAAAAATTAATGAGCCCAAAGAAATAAAGTCTCAAAAATTGACCACAAAAAAGTTATAATTAATAAGGAATATTATAAGGAATATGGCATCCAATTTGCAACCAAGAAAAATCATCTTTAATTTAAAAGAAATTTACAGAAAAATATTATAAATGTTATACGAAAAACTTGCTACATACCACCCTTACATCCTAGGAAATATGTCCTTAAAAATAAATTAAATTAAAGTTAAATTCAAAGCACACAAATATACATAAGTCCCAGTCGAAAGGAAAGGAAAGCCAAGGTGTGTTGCAGTCCAGGGTAAATAGAACTCCAGGTAATGTTTCCACCATTAGGAGGGAAGGATAATTGAATAAAAATGACACCAAGTGACTCAATTGAAAAAGAATTACGAGCAGACGATGCACATACCTACAGATAGATACAATACATATTTCAGGTAACTCAAGAAAGGAACAGAAACAGCCAGAGACCAGAGACACAGACACAGACCAAAAGGCAATTATGGTATAATTTAGCTGGGTTACGATTGGTAGGGGAGCGGAGCAGATGGAGCAGGTTAGGTGTGTCCCACAGCGACATTATTAACACGTGACTACAGAATTTTTAATTGTCGCATTTTCTAATTGGTCCAAACAGCAGTTCCCCAGCAGTCCACCATCTACAGGCTTGTCTCTCCATAAAATACCAGAAATGATAATGGAGTCATAAAGCCATAAAGTTGTCCAGACAGAGAGAAATATGAAGACAACACGTTGGAAATGGAAATGGAAATGGAAATGGTGGAAATGCTGGAAACGTTTGGATGGGTGAAAAATACTCGCAAGTTGAGTGAAAGTAAGTATTGCTTCTGACAGGGAAAACCAAAGTAAAAGTCATAAAAACTTAAATATCGCGCATACACCAAGGTTTTCCCTGTTTCCCTTTGCATTTTTGTTTTCTGTTCTGTTCTGTGGAATTTTGTTGGCGCCCTTTTTGTTGTTGTATGAGTGTTGTTGTGTGTGTGGTCCATAATAAAGCTGTAAAAGGCAACTATTTATTGCCTCGAAAATGTTTCCCTCAAAGTGCCGTGAATACTCGCTTCATTTTATGGTTTATTTTGCATATTTTTTAAAGCTATTTTTTAAAGCAAACTTTTCAGTCGGTTAACATTTTTGGTGTTTATAAATATGGATCGAAAGATTGGAAGCAACTTAAGGGTAATGAATGAAACCAGATGTTGATATATGAAAGAATACAGATAGAATTTTCAGGTAGAAGGTGCATTTTTAATGGAAGAAGCTTCGCCTTTTAAGGGGGATATCTTCTGCATTAAAGAGCTTATCTCAAGCGGTAAAAATTCTAAGGAAAATATGAAAATTCAGAGATATATATTAATGTAAGAAATGTGGTAAATATAGATTGATTCAGAAATTTTTAAAATAGTTATGGTGGTTATTTTATAAGCTTCTTCTGACTGATAATGTTGGACATAACATTGCTCCTCGCTCCTTAATAGAATGTTATGTTTATAGCAAAAGTTAACATTACAGACGTCCGTAATGTACTGGCATACTAACATTACAGAAATCCCTAATGTACGGGCACACTTTTCTGCATCTTTCGTCTTCTTCTTTCTTGATCCCGTTTGTGTGTTGGCTGGTTGTGCGCAGAATGAAAATGTAAATCATAAAATATAAAAGCAATCACTGAATATAAACACAAAACTATTGTATAAGTATTTAAACAAAGGAACTAACTGGACGACAAAGTATATATTTCAACAGATAATTTCTTCAAATGTTTTCTGCTTTAATAGAAAAAGACAAAGCGGTTCTGTGGATTCAACGATAGGTCCTTAATAGAGCCAACGCCTTTACAAGTTAGAATGAATCTCAAATATTTAAAATTTGGAGCAGATTCCCACAAAGGGAAATACAGGAATGACATTGAAGTACCCCTAACCTTTGGGAGGTTAGCCAATGATTTATCTGTCTTACTTTATCTGACCTTTTGGCGAGTATTTATCCATTATTTCTTTTCATTCTCTAATCTCTAATACCTTAAATACAGAACTCTTAAAACTCTTTAAAAATGAAAGAAAAAGAAAAGAACATTTAAGCCCCAAATCGGATTTGTTGCCTAATTGCCTCAGACACAGACACAGACAGAGGAGGAGGCGGAGAGGGGATAACCGCGAATCTGGGCGACGACAAAAAGTGAGAGTAAGCGCTTCCTTCCTTACCCACTCCTTCCTAGCCACTCCACTTCTTCGACGGTTAGTAATCGGATACACTAGCGTATATATAGAACAGAACAGAACAATGTGGAGTCGAAAAAGGGAAGTATTCGCCATATATCAGAAGTGTGCCAGACACACAGACACACAGACGCATACACATACGCGCAGAAAAAACGTGAAAAATCGTGAAAATCGCGTGACGCGTGCAGCAGAGAGCAGACTGCTGCAGAGAGAGAGAGAGAGAGGGGGGCTTGGGCGGGGGACCCTTTGAGCCGGACTAGCCGAATGACCCAGACGATGGCCAGCGGTCTGGTCTGGTCTCCCAACATGCGATGAGCGACCGAACAGACCGACAAAACACTTTGCTTAACCCTTTCCAAAGCTGCCGCCAGACATGGGATTGAAATGACCCCAAAACACCCCGCATCAACGCTCCAGCGCTCCACCTCCCACCCTTTCCTCCCCCCTCCTTCCGTTACCTATGTGGAAGATTATCAAGGTTTTTTAAGTGCTCAATAAAAAAAAAGGTGGCGGTTTAACTGGGGGACAAATTTGTCCACGGGTTTTCCTGTGTGTGTTTCTGTTTGTTTCGACTGTTGAAGTTGTTATGTAATTAAGCATATTTTCCTTTGCTACTCTTTCGAAAAGGTATTCGAGCTTTGAGGAGATGTTGGTAAAGAATATACAGTTATCTACATCAACATCTACATATATCTACATCTATATCTACATCTATGTGAGGGATCTAATACGATTCGCATACAGTCGTCCCTGTAGATAAAAAGGAGAATGCACTTTGGATTTCACTTTGGATTTCACCAGATTAAATACTGTATTTGAAGTATTTTTTTGTAAGTTTATTTCAGAAAAATACGAGCACGCACCTAATGTTTTCGTCGCAAATCAGTTCTGCTTAAAAAATACTCTAATTTCTATTCGGACTTCCATTTTGTTGGTTTCTTTACATAACTCTTATATTGCTAAGAATATAAAGTGTTAAAAGGTTAGGCTGTATACCGAGGGGTGCTGCTGCATGACGATTCCCTTAAGCTAAGATGGAACCCCGTATGCCATATCTGCGACTAATCTGTGACAGCTGCATAGCTTCTTGGTTCTGCAGGCAGATCAATGCTATGAGCTGTGTGCATAAAGGTCTTCTAAGGCTCCTATAACACCTCGTAAATATACATAAGCTTAACATGTCTTCGCCTAGGTAGCTTGACATTCACTCCACATCTAAAACTATCCAAAACTGAAATGGCATTAGTATTCCCGAATTGTAAGAGTATGCACATGTCGCTGCCACAAAGCCATACATTTTCCATACGTTTTTAGTGCTTTATAATGGTTAGAGTTGAGTGATCTTGATCTGTGGCGCCACTACTCGTAGCATAATCAATGAATGAATTGTCAGCGGAGGCAAGAGGCGGAGGAACCTTATAAAATAGTTAAGGTGAAAAACGAATGGTGAAAAATGGAGTGAAGAGGGAAAAGTGTGGGGTGGGGGTGCGCGCGGTCTCGTAAAATGTTCTCTCGCTTTTATTATTAAATTTCTAGATTACTTTACTGCATGAATGAATGAATTATATTTTTAGAAATTTATTTTAGAAGCCTTTCTTTTGGTTAAGTATTGTGGGGTGTACAGCCAGAAGAGCGTTTGTTTCAGGGGAATACTGTCCCTGAAATGTGAATGTTTGCCTTCCAAATCTTTCCCCGCTTTAATACAGTATTCTCTGATATATTTTCCATATTCTGTGTCATTTGTTCCATGGCAAACATATTTATATATTTATAAATTTCGAGTACAAAGACAAAATGAATTCCCTGCACCTGTGCACCCTGTCTGCCACCTTTTGTTGACCTTTTTTGTTGACACAGATTGTCGTCTAATTAAGCGGCCATATGGCTGTCTGGCGCTGTCTGCCCTGCCCTGCCCTGTCCCTCTCTTTACCACACGGTTTTAATTAACTTGCTTTCGACGGGTTCTTTTTTCGGCTGCCACTTTTTTTGGGCCTCTCCTTGGACTTTGTGGTAAAATTTACTGTGTAATTTCGGCACGGTGGGGACACACACACACGCCGCACCGCACAGGACTCTCTGCACTTATTTGCCCTGCAACACACTTGAATTTTAATAGAAGATGCTGCTGCTGCTGCTGCAGTGCACCAGGGGCATGGGGCACGGGGCACGGGGCAGGCAGTTATGGTAGATGTTTGCCATTAAGTCATAACTCATGACTGCGCGCCTGCAGGTATGCTACGGTTTGCAGTTTTTCGTCTTCAAAATACTATAATAAACCCAAAAAAAAAGAAAGAAAAATACCACCACGTGAGGAGCAACTGGCAGGACATTGGTATCCATTATGGCATGTGATAGCTCAAGGAATATTAACCCTAGAGTGGCATTAAATTGGACAATATTTAGGACTTACTTTCGTTAAGGGAAAGGCACATAAGTTGAGAGGATCCTCTGTTCATATCTGTATATATACGATACATACAAGGATCGGGCTGTTCAGTTCTTTATTTGATACCGCATTCCAGTCTAGAAAATGAAGTAAATTATGTTTTATCAATAAAAGTTTATCAATGGATATAAATGGTATCTCTAGGAAATATTTTTATAGTTATATTTGCGGGAAAGTGCCCTGCAAACTCTCTTATCTCGTTTGCCAACCCTCGGCTCACTAGCTTCGCTTGTGTAATCTCACCTCACTTGTTCTTCTCGCTCTTGCCCATATTGTTTCATATAATAGAGAGCTACTCCTATTTATAATATATATACAAAATAATCCTCCCACCGCAAAAAGGTTTCCATTGCAGGAGATATCCCTTGTTTCCTCTAGGTATTCCTACACCTAATAAAAGACATCTAAAACAGCATCGCTTTTTCTTGGGTTAAATCAAGGGGAAATGCTTTCAACAAGTTACAAATTTTCGGCGTACGTGCCAGGCGTTTTATTATGTTTGTCGCGTAGATCTGATCAATGACCTACGTGACACCCTCCCCAGGTCCCAGGCCAAGGCCCAGAGCCCCCACGTCCCCCTCTATCGAGCTGTGCCATTAGGTTTCAATAGAGATTGAAGAAGCGCTCTGGCTCGCTGGCTCTCTCTCTCTGGGGGCTCTGGGCGCTTTTCCTGCGCTTTTCTTTTTCAATGCACTGGGCGGAAATTGTGGCAAATTGATTGAAACTAAATGGGCAAAAATATCAGGGCATCAAATTGCCTGTGACAATGAGAGAGTGCGAGAGAGACATTGAGCATCTAAACGGACAGAGACTGGGAGACTAGGAAAGCCGCAAGAAAAGGTGAGTGGGGGGAGGGGGGGGCTGATTTTCCTACGCTAACAACACGCACTTCGAGCTAGACATGTTTTATATGTCAGTCTCAAGTGTCGCCACCAGACGACGCGCCAGCCAACAACAGTAACGAGGCAAGCGGCGCGAGTCGCGCCCTGACTGCACATATGTGGCAGATATTCAAGGGATTGCCACCTCTCCTGCTGCCTCAAAGCGGATACTCTGGGGGGATACTACGAGCTAAGTTCATGGACTTTTCTAGAATTTGTAAATCAATAAACTGCCAGAAGAGAATTCTCAATTTAAATACTTTTTAAAGGTGAAAACCTTTAAGGTTAATGTTGTTTCGATTTCCGGCTTACATATCCCAAGCGAATGCATTATATGATGGTCCAAGCCGTAGACCGAGGAGTGCTGCTGCATGACGAATCCCTGAAGCCAAGATAATGCGTGACAAATCGCCAAAGCTATAAAAATCTTCAGCCAAAACCTTTTTTGCTCCAATTACGCTGATTGCTCTCCACTATGAAGTTGTACTTAGTATTTCTAGCTGGTAATCTACCGATCTGACAGATATATTGAATATATTGAAGCAATTTTCGTTGAAGCTCTAATCGGACTCGCTGCCAGTGAGCCAGAGGAAGACTGCTATCCAAAATGTAAATTTACAGTTCCTGAGCAGGAGAGAACCCTTTGCGTGCAATCTGAGGATGGATGCTGGACCAGTTATGCGAAATGTGAATTGGATTATTTTAATTGTATTAGAAAACATAGAAAAGGTAGGTGTTGACCATAGCTCTTAAGATCAACATTATGCTGATATGTATTTCAGCTTCACTATATGGAATTGACACTTTAGAGCATGAACCCTGCGAAGGAAAAACCAAGTTCTGCTTCAGAAGCAAAACCCAACAGTACCAAAACTTGAGCTATCCGAAAATATTGGATCAATAAAGAATACTTTATTCAATATTTCAACTTCTTTGAGCTCTATCTTCAGGCTATTTCGTTGTTTCCTTGTCAGTAGAAAAAAATGATGTCACTGGCCTCATTTTCCCTGCGGCAGCGAGCGGCGCCCAAGAGTCCCATGGAAAATGTCACAGTCTCAGACATGCATAAATTCTCTCTCCCTCTCTACGTCCCTCTCCCTCCCTCTCTCTCTGTGTGTGGTGCGTGCGGTTTTCTTTAGTTTTCTGTTCTGGCAGTAAATCTGTAAATTGTTAAGCCAAATCCGAAAATTCGGCAACCAAACTGCAGAGAAGAGCAGACCCAAGATCCTCCTCCCCCCGCCCCGAATGCCTGCCACTTGGCAACATATCAGAGAGCGAGATGGCAGCAAGGCAGAAAGGGAAATAAAATATAAAATGGGAATGCGATGGCGATGGCGCCATTCAAAATTTACGAGTGACACAAATGGCCTTCCTCTGCTCTCCCTCTCGCTCTCTCGCTCTCTCGCTCTCTCCCTCTTGGTGCATTGCAGTGTTGCAGCTTGGAAATGAAAATGCGGGAAATGGGAAATAGAACGCTGGGTTAATCACACAAGAAAAATTATGAAGTTCTTAAGCAGGTTTTGGCAAGCTTTCAGCTAAAAAAAACGCAAGAAAAATAGCAAATGACAACACAAATAATGAATTTATATTATTATATAAAGATATGTATATATGTATGTATATTTTGTTGGAATGACAATTAGAGGTTGGGGATTCTAAGCCTAAGTTACACTAAGAGAAAAATTAAATAGGAGAAAGAAACACAATCCTTTTTAAATTAAATATTCGATTTGTAAATACAAAAAATTATTAAATGTAAAAGAATTTATTTTGATTTAAATATAATTATATTAAAAAAAGTCTTTTTAATATGAAATATATTTTAGCCTAAGTTATACTAAGAGAAAAATGGCAAAGTACAAAGAAACAGAATCCTTTTTAAATTAAATATTCGATTTTTAAATTCAAAAATAGTTAAATTTAATAGAATTTACTTTGACTTATAAAATATATAAATATATCGAAAAAAGCCTTTTCATTAGGAGACATATTTAATTTAATATTTATTAAATATATTAAATTTGTAGGAAATATTTTTTTTTTATTTTATTTATTATTTAATTTAATATTTATTAAATATATTAAATTTGTAGGAAATATTTTTTTTATTATTATTATTTTCTTTACTATTTATTAATCATTTTTTTTATTTATGATTTAATAAAACATTTTAAAACAAATATGATTTATAAAATTTGCAGGATATATTTTTTGAATTTCAATTTAAAACCTTTAAAAAAATAAATATAATTTATTAAATTTGTGGGAAATATATTTTAATTTAAATACTAAATATATTTATTTTGTTTACGCAATATATTTAAAACTAATTATGTCTTACTACTCTCAAAATGTAATTGAAAAACTAACACTTTAATAACTAACACTCCTCGGAAAAAGATATAGTGAGATGTAATGTGATAAATCAAGAGCCGACTATCAGATCTCTAGAAGTTCTCCCCAAGGAGTTTCCTAGTTGAAGTATCTTTAAAACACATTTAAACTGCCATTTTATGATAATATTCTAATCGATTTTCAGGATAAAGTAATTTAGGTTCACTTTGCAGCTTTAAATATCTCCCAATATACAGGAAAATCTACCCAGACATATAAACACAATGCAGCTACTGTCATTAGCACTCCTTCTGGTTCCGTTTCTGATTCTGGCTGCCGTTTTAAAGCACAAATCCCTGGCTGACAATTCCTAAGCCGAAGCTCAGGCTCTTTAAAGCCACACACAAACTCTCACGACAATCCGCAAACAAAGCAGCAGCATTCAGTCCTCCCCCCTCCCCGATTGTCTATAGAAGTTAGGCTGGAGACAAATCGAGGGATAGAAAAAGCAAGAAGGCAAAAAAAAACAAAAGCATTTGCCACATATTGTCTACACAGGACGTTGGCACAGTTTGAGCCTTCGATTCATACACGAATATGGGATATGGGACTCGTATATGTGTGTATGTATGTATGTGTCAGCACAAACATTAACAACAACAACAGAAGGAAGGAATACATATACAAAGTATATCTCGACCCATCGAAAAATTGAAGTGACAAAGTGTGTGGTGGCAACGTCTTGTCTTTGGCCAAAAACCTGGCTCTGACTACGACGACTATTGTTAACAAGAAGAATATTGTGCCTGACAGCAGAGGCAGGAGTCGACAATCGATGGATGGGTGGAGGGGAAAGCATGGGTCTGCTATGGATACAACGGGTAGTATTTGTATTTGCCACTCGAAACAATAAATCCACTCGAAGCGTAACCTCAAAACGAAATGATGGCACAATAACCCAGGAATCCATCAGGCGGGCAGGCAGGCAGAGGAAACACTCGAGTGCCCATGGTTCTGGGGCTCTCTGGACATTTGAATTATCGTCAAAGTTGAACTATGATTTGGTTTACACTTTGACCCAAGTCCGAATAAACCCTCTGGTCTCTGGTATTGACTTGTCTTTGGGGTTAACTTGGGAAAATTAATTGGTTCGACAGCTAAGGAGGTGTGTTTGAAAGGTTTACTTTCTCTCAGAGAGCATTCCATCTTCGTTGATTTGGAGGATTCGTCTGTTGCCTTGGCAACTACCAAACACTCGACCTCACTCTCCACAGACGACTGAAAGTTCTGTCCCATGGCTAATTTATTAACCACTAATTGCATTTGGCACTGGAAAATCAATTAATCAATCTGCATACAATGCCACACGCACACACTCAAACACATTTGAGTACTTTGATTAATTGCGCAAATTGTGAAAAAAGTGAATAAAAATGCATTTCCAGAGTGGGCAAAGTCTGTCCGAAAGTCAAATCAATCTTCATTGCTGCCGGGTTTCCCTCTGTCCTTCCTTGCCTTTTGGCTTTTTGGCTTTCTGGCTTTTGCTTTTGACCTTTGCTTCCATTTACCCCACCCTTTTCGTGCTTTATTGTTGTGTCTTTGTGGCTATAACTGTCAGCGGCAGGTTGCAGGGTTGCAGGGTTTAAAAACGCTATGTTCTTGGACTGATTGAGTTGTAGATTGAGATAGAAAAGTGCCAGTGGCTTAAAGCAACTCAAATATAATGCAGGACATTGTGTAGGAATATATAAAATATGGAAAATTATAAGGATATTTCTATTGAGTGCGATTAATGACGAAAAGCTCTATTGCTTCTGGGACAGGTTCACGCTGCTCTTTCCGGGTTCCATGAGGCATCGAATAGACCAACTTGTTCCAGAAATTGGGATCGTCTCGCCTGAGGTAGGTGTTCAGCACCATGTAGGCACGCAGTTCGCTGTCCAAGTCCTCAAAGTTCTCCACCTCGGGATAGAGCACCACAATCAATCGCTTGCATCGATCCTGGGCGGTGGCATGCAGCGCGTGGCGGAACTCCAGGCGCCCCCAAGTGGACTTCAGGAAGTGGTTCGTCATCAGGATGATGATGCGCCGCGAGTCCTTCACGGATTGGGCGATGCACTCGGGAATGGACACGCCCACGAGCCAGTCGCGCAGGTAGAAGCAGAGTCTGAACTTCTGGCTGCCATGCTCCAGTCTCTCCACGAACTCCTCGATCAGGTCCTCGTCCTTGTGGGTGAAGGACAGAAATGCATCGAACTTCTTGCGTTCGTCGAGTTCCCGTCGGGCGGCGAGGCTGAGGCACACATCGTGCTCGTAGAACCAGATCAGGAGGGGCTGTTTGAAGTAGATAACCAGGTTGATGGTCAGGATCAGCAGCATGAACGAGACGGTGAGAGTCACGTAGTGCACGAGGCCAGAGGGGCAGATGTCGCTCTCCTCAGTGTCTATGAGGAGGTTGCCTGTGTCGCCGCAGGTGATGTTTGTGGCATCCCCAATTCTGGCACCGCCTCCCTTCACGAACGCCAAGAAATCTTTCTCCTCGCAAGTGCAAGTCCAGGGATTTCCAGACAGGAATAGGCGCAGGTCTGAGGCGTTTCTTCTCCCCTCAAAGAACTCCAGAGTCTTCCTGCTGATTGCAGATACTCTGTTGTTGCGTATGTCCAGATAGGAGAGGTTTCGTGGCAGATTATAGAGTTCAGTTAGTCGATTGTTGGCCAAAAAGAGTCGTCCCACATTGGCGTACCCTGGCTTCGAATCATTGGGCAATACGCGGAGCTTATTGTTCTGAAATAGAAGGGTCGTGGGCCGATCTTTGGGCGTGGGCAATGCTGGTATCTCCGAGAGGCCTTCGCCACTGCAGTCGACGATGAACTCCGTGGGATAGTAGGTGAGGAGGCAGCTGCAGACATCGGGACAGGGCCCGCGAAAGTCCTGATAGTCCAGGGGCGCTATGTACTTCATGGACTCGCGTTTTTCCATGAAGGAAATCAGAAAACGTGTCTCCCAAAAACAGTTCCAGGGATTTTCCGAGAATCGATTTCTATCCGCACGTTCACGAAGAAATCGATTGATTTCTGGATCCTTCTTGCCCCTAAAGTTCACAATCGAGTAGGTGTACTCCAGGAGGACCTTGTCGTCGCATTCGGCGAACCACTGGTTGCCAAAGCGGTGGATGGCAATGCGCTTGGACAGATACTCGACGACCTTCTTGTCGAGGGCCGAGATGTTGTTGAAGCGAATGCTGAGTTGCTGCAGCCTCTGCGGCAGCTGTGCAATGCCGAGGCTCGTGATCTGATTGGCGGCCACATCGAGGGCCTGCAGCTGGTTGTAGCCGGGTACTTCCATGGCATTGCTGGGCAGAGCTCTGAGTTGATTATTGCTGAAAAACAGCACTGGCCTTCCCTCCATGGGTGTGGGTAAGGGGGGGATTTCCGTGAGATTTCGCTGGGCGCAATTTATGTGAAACTCCATGCTCCGAATCTCGTAGTAGCATCTGCATTTCCCAGGACACCGCCTGCCATCTCTGCCGCGCGAGAACTTGCAATCGAATTTCCAAGTCCCCGAATCGCAGACAAACGCCGTTAGATCCTCATGCGGTTCATAGTTCTCAACTTGAATGAACTTCAGCTTGGAATAGTTCTCGAAGTGTCGCAGCTGCACTTTGACCTCTGCAGTCTGCATTACGAAAATCTCTAAATTATTCCGCAGAGTCGCAGAACTGAAAGATTTATGAAAATAATAACTCAAATACACTCGTGGATGGATGCTCTCCTACCTCAAGAAACTCTGATCCTTGACAATTGTGTTGGTAAAATTTAATATTTTCAAGTTCTTCAAACCCTCAAACGTATTCGGTGTTATATTTTCCATCTTCAATCCTTGAAAGAAGAGCACTTCTAATTGTGTTTTGCCCTTGAAAATACCATCTTCCATCCAGAACTCGGGAGTGTGAGACCCTCCTTCATAACGAATCTGAATAATTGTTAAGTTATTCATCGTCCTTCGAATATATCTATTTGCGGCATGGGAATTTATGGCACTCCCATTGGAAGAAGTGTAGATCAAAGCCAAATGGGAAGGTCCTTCCTTGAGTTTGAGTTCACCTTCGAGTACTATCAGATCAGCAGAGTATATTTCGTATCTATGGACTCTGGAAACCCCAACATCTCGAATATAATCGATTCCAGGACGAAATCTCTCGTCCTCAGAGTTCGGGATTCCCATCACTACTAAACTTTTGAGTTCCGTTCCACTTTCATCGGTAATCGGGGCTAAAGAGCCGCGACTTTCCTTCCACTTGACTCTTAAGTGTCCGGATTCCAGTTGCAATTGAAAATAATTGGTCACGATGGTATTATTCGCTTTGAAGCAGGTTCTATCATTGGATCCCTGACTATAGATGTCACAGTAATCTTGTCGAATGCTCAACAGATTCGATTCCGATTTGGGGATCGTACAGACATATATCTCCGAGGTTAGAACCAGGAAAAGGAATACCAGGATATTTCGCGACATATTTAAATGCAACTGCAATGGATGGAGGTTTATTTTACACTAATTATGTGGATCAGAATCGATTGTAACTGAACGTTCACTCATTTCCCAACAAATCTTTGGGGAATTTGGAACAAAGTACACGACTCCCAGAAGAGTAATTTGAACTTTGTTTTTTTTCCAATAATTGCTGTATATATGTACATATGATATGTAAATATTCATAATTAGAGGCAATATAATCGATGTAAACGAGAGTAACGTAATCCGAGAATGCAATCAAAATAGTTTATAATATTATAGTATTATTTTAGTTTTATAATATTAAGAATAATAATAATAAGCGCATTAAGTACTGAAGCTCATGGTTTTCAGGTTCTGAAGGCGTGGTACTCTTCCGCCGGCTTTTGGTCTGTTTACCGCCCTGTTTTTCTAAATCTCTATGTAGAGTTCTAAGAGAACTAAGAGAACCATACCCTTCATAGCCAGAACGTCCGTTGTATCGTTTCCTTCGATGCCTTGAGGGTTGGGGCATACATACATATGTATATGTACATATGTATATGTCAGGGGCAAGGGCACAGGGGGCTCTTCTACTTCTTCTTCCATTGTTCCCAACTTTGAGCGCAGTGATCAGCGGCGGTGTGTTCTTTCTATTCGAATTCATAAGCAAACTGTTGCTTCTGTTCTTCTTTATTTTACCTCTTTCTTATTGCTATATATGTATGTATATATCAGGGGTAGGCACGCAGCCACTAACATGCACCTAGTGCGTTTCAGTGCGCAGAAAACAGACATGACGAAACATGTTTCATTTTCTCCGCCGCTGCGCCAGCCGAGCAGAAGCTGCATGTGCAAAGTGCCGAAGCCACACGAGCAGAATAATAAAGCCGAATGATCGCAGCGCCGACGTTACACGAAGTTTTTACAATGGGCGTGTGCCGACTGTGCTGCCCCTTGGCCTATTTTCTCTTCTCTTTTCCTCTTTTCTTACTCATACTCTCTGACATTCACATATGTATGTATGTACATATGTATAGATAGATATAGTGGTAGAGGGAATTACAATCCGACCATAATCCCAGCATAAGACCATAAACGATTCATTCAAGAAATAATTCGATCTTTCCAGTGGATCTACTTAATGGGAATAGTTAATGAAACTTGTGCTCAAGGGCTATCTATGGAGAACCCCTGATCAAGTTCTGCGTACGTATGTAACGTAATGTGGCTTTTACCAACATTTTCTTATCAAGACAATCGAAGAAAAGGTTCATGTTTGCAATCCGCGTTGCAGCTCTTAACAGCACTTCTGAGAGCAATTAAATTAAATATAAAACATATTTCCTTTGGAAGGAGAGCAGACCCCTGAGGCAAAATATTTGTGTTGTATTTTCAGTCCGATTCAACCTCCGTCACCATTCGCATCGCAAAATGTGTTGGAATGCATTTTTGATATTTTTCATATGCCTGCAAATAAGTTCGTTTAGTGCTCAAAAGATTTTGGAAAAGATCAGAGAGGATTACTGTGAAATATACTGTGGGGATGCAGAGTGCAGTGATAACAGCGATAGAAAGTGCGGCAATGTTAATTCCACATTCATAACAAACGATTATAAATTGAGTTTCGAAGATGAAGAGTTGACCATCGAGTGGGTCCATGGCGACATCAAAGAGTGGACTATTGGCCCAGTTTCCAATGAAACAAATATCCAGCTGAAATTCTTAGCTGTTAATGGAACCATCAATAACTCCACACTTCGCCCAGGAGTGTATTATCTGAGAGATCTTGGTGTAGAAGAAGTGTCCATGTACCATTTACTTTATCAAGATTTTGAAATATATGAGCGAAACCTCAACTATTTAAATGGTTCGAAAGGTCTTATTATTATTGCCAATAGGCTGACAGATTTAGTTACTGAATACATCCAGATGAGCCTGAATCATCTGGAATATATTCAAATTCTACGGAGCGATTCAAAGTCAGACGAATATCCCATACTCCGAGTGAACGAGAATACTTTTGCAGGCAAAACAAAACTGCAAATGCTTTCTTTTGATGGTATAGTTATAAGAAACCTCACCACAAAAGTGTTCAATAGCTTGAGAAACTTAACGAAGTTAACGATCGAGAATACCATTTTAGGGGATTTCTCATTCTTGAGGTTTGTGTAATCAACAGTTTGGAAAGGTATTGAAAGTAATCGCTATTTATTTCAGGTCTGAAACTCTTCGGCAGAGCTTGGTGAAGCTCATTCTGAAAGTAAACGAAACAGTGGATTTGACATATCTTGAGGATTACTCCGAATTGCAATGCATTTTCGTTGATAACTACAAGCACTCTGGGAATCTAACAGTAAACATACTCCTATGTAGCACAAACTATGATAACTGGTGCGAGTTCAGGCAGGGAATCAACGGCATAAAGTGCCCTGCGGAATGCGATTGTTTGTATCTCTGTGATGATCTCTCTTTAGTTATCAATTGTGCAGGAAATCGACTGACAAGAATCCCACATTTACCACTTCTGCGTGCTAGAAATACTGTTTTGCACTTCGGTGGCAATAATCTAGAGAAGCTGCCAAGGAATACGATGAGTGGGTATAATAACATAAAGACCTTACGTGTAGACGGCAATAGATTAACCAATCTTACGATTGATCGTCTGCCAGAAAACTTGGCTACTTTGGACATCAGTGACAATGCCATCCAGACACTCGATAGAGATGTAATGAAATACCTCTCGAAGGTTGAAAGTTTTTCGCAGTCGGGCAACCGTTGGATCGCCAATTGCGACGACAATCTTATGTTGCAGTTCCTGCATAATCTTTCTCTTAGACATAGGCATCGAAGTTGGAAAGACCCTGTTTTTCTCCATCATCTGAATGCTCCGTGCCCTGATGGATGCATTTGTTGCTTCAACCGCAGCACGCATCAGTTTCTGATAGACTGTAAGGATTCTCATCTGGAATCCTATCCCGAACTGCCTTATTCCATACCATACAATGCCAGCCTGCATCTCGAAAGGAATAGAATTACCAGAATTGAATACTCAATGGGTCATGCTTCCCTCAGAAGACTTTACTTGTCCGAGAACAAAATAATGGAATTGCCATTCGACCTGATTCCCGAGAACATCACACACTTGGATGTAAGCAGAAACAAGTTGGAGGTTGTCGATGATCAGGTTGTCGCTTTCTTCAGAGACCCCAACCGAAGAATCGAACTGTTCGGAAATCCCTGGACATGCGACTGCAAAGCAAAGTCCTTCCTTTCGTTTCTGAGGCAAAGGGAACCGCTGGAATATGCCGCCACTCTGGATCGTTGCAACATCTTCTCTTGTCCGGAGGCCTGCTTCTGCTGTCTAGATAATTCCACCTTTCCCTCGATAATAATCGACTGCAGATTCAAAGGACTCAGAGAAATACCTCCATTACCCACCCCGATATCTGGACAATCGACGCTTCGTTTTGAAGGGAATTACTTAGAAACATTGCCATGCAATTCCCTGCCCGGATATGCACACGTAGGACATCTATACCTGGCCAACAATCGATTGACTCAGATCCACCAACTGCCCGAGAATACAACAACGCTGGACATCAGAAACAACAGCATTTCGTTGCTGGAAAAGCAGCTGCGGGACTTCCTCGACAAGAGGTTTGCCGCCTCCGCACAGTTCAAGCTCTTACTGACTGGAAATCCCTGGACTTGCACTTGCGCGGAGAAAGAATTTCTGTTCTTTGTGAGAACTTCGCGGTATATTAATCTCAGTGATATTTACTGCGGCAGAGCGGGAAAGCTCCTCAAGGACATAACTGATAGCGACATATGCCCCTCGGTCTCGATTCACTATGTGACCCTCACAGTCTCGTTCATGCTGCTGATCCTGACCATCAACCTGATTATTTACCTCAAACAGCCCCTCCTGATCTGGTTCTACGAGCACGACGTGTGCCTCAGCCTCGCCGCCCGACGGGAGCTCGACGAATGCAAGAAGTTCGATGCGTTTCTGTCCTTCACCCACAAGGACGAGGACCTGATCGAGGAGTTCGTGGAGAGACTGGAGCATGGCAGCCAGAAGTTCAGACTCTGCTTCTACCTGCGCGACTGGCTCGTGGGCGTGTCCATTCCCGAGTGCATCGCCCAATCCGTGAAGGACTCGCGGCGCGTTATCATCCTGATGACGAACCACTTCCTGAAGTCCACTTGGGGGCGCCTGGAGTTCCGCCACGCCCTGCATGCCACCGCCCAGGATCGGTGCAAGCGATTGATTGTGGTGCTCTATCCCGAGGTGGAGAACTTTGAGGACTTGGACAACGAACTGCGCGCCTACATGGTGCTGAACACCTACCTCAGGCGAGACGATCCCAATTTCTGGAACAAGCTGATCTACTCGATGCCCCATGGTAGTCGCAAAGAGCGGCGTGGACCTGCCCCAGAGGAAATAGAGGTTTACGTCATCAATCGCACTTTATAAACTCATTTTTGTAGAATATTCAATATTAAATAAAACATTCACCATTGTTTGCTGGGATATGCCTCGATGTTCGTTGATTTTCTGGCCATCCTTTCGTTTACAAGGGGGGAATACTTGCCCTCTAACCTAATTAGGGCAGAGTTTTGTAGGCTCTTTGTTGATTTATGCGCTTCGAACAGTCATAATTTAGCAGCCAAGGGCAGGGCATGGCATGGCTTGGCATGGAGGACCATGTCTTGGATGCCCCAATGAACTGCGAGCAACATTTTACCGATTTCCCCGACTGGCGCTTAAATTATGCAAGTTAATTTGCAGCTGCTGCAGCTGGAAATGATGACAAGAAATCCCGAACACACACACCCACACACACACACACACACACACTGCCTGCTGTGGGGCGGCGGGGGGCAGCCTAAGAAGAGTTATGTCCCACAGACCGGAAGTGGAGTCGACATAAATTGCGGTTAGAGCTAGTCCTGGCTGCCACCATCAGGACTTCCCCTGGCAGCCCACAACCCACAGTCCGCCCACAGCCCACGGTGGCTATTTAATGCATTACGACAGCCATTCAGCAGGGGTGCAGGGGCGCAGGGAGAGCGAGCGAGCGAGCGAGAGCGGGGAGTTGCATCTGCAACTGAAGGGAGTCTCGGTCTCAGTCTTGGTTTTGGCTTTGGTCTTGCTCTGTAGCTGGAATTGAAAGTCAGTTTGTGTGTGTGTGTGTGTGTGTGTGCGCTTTGGCCTCTGCCTTCGACTCTCTGTATCGTGTTTGCACATTCGCACAATTCTCCAGGGGCCAAAGGGCGCCCAGGGACAGGCTGGTCGACGTCAAAGTCGGTGCGGATCATGATTTTCTTTATGGGGATTTACAGTGTGACTAAAGACGGGGGAAAATGGGTTATAATATGTGGAAAATGATCTAAGATATAATAAAGTATAGAATGTTTGGTACTTCTCTTTGATTCTTTGATTTTTCCTCTCTGAAGGGAGGAACTTTTCAGGTCTGAATGGCAGTAAATGATAGCTTGATCCCAGGCATGAGATGGGACGGGAGATGGGATCTACCAGAAGGTGATGTGCTCCCCACATGCGCTCTCTTTTGGGGACCTTATTTTTGTCAGTCATTTGTTAAAGCTCATGTTATCTCTTGCTAGCGTTTGTCTCTCTGAGAGCCAAGAGAGCGAGGTGAACAATGGAAGGTCCTCGGCACAGCGGAGCACCAGGGTCTCTAGAAAATATGAAATTACTCTAAAAATATGGCAAAAAATTGAGAAATATTTGCTATAAAGCCAAAAATGGTTTCTTTTATTATAAATATTTAACTTGGAGTTTTCCTTTTTGGTACCACTGTGCCTGTCCCAGTCTCATGTCCATAAATTTGCTTAGCAGCCTTCCAATAGCAAACAAAGCCTGACGAAAGTAAACCCTGAATGGAGAATGATTTTGGAATACTACTCAGGTGAGTACGAGAGAGAGGGAGGGAGAGAGAGAGCTTAGTACTTGGAAAATTTAATAGCAAAACCCAAAGTAAAGTCCCTCTATCAGATTGGGAGGCTTGTGTTTTGTATAATTGATTGATTTTTCAGCCTCGTGTGTCTCTAATGAGACAGCACACGGATGCAAAAAGTTGGATTGTTTTTCTTGCATGCTCTGCACTGCTCGCTCTCCTCTGCTTCTCTCTGTCGCTCCTACTGTCAAATGCATAAACCTTTTACTGGAAAAACACACACATGCAGGCGGAAAAGCCAACTTGTTGTCCTGTGTGTGTGTGTGTCTGTCTGTTTTTATTGTTGTTTTGTGGTAGTTTTCATTTAATTTACAGCTGCAGCTCTACAGCTCCAAGTGGCAGAATGAGGGCCTGCAAGAGATGCACGTTGCCGCTTGATTTCCCCCAGGTGCAGAAAGACCCTGCATTTCGTACATTTTCATATTTTCGCTTGACCATCAACGCCAGCAGACACACACACAAACGTAGGCGCATGGACTACTACCATGGCTATGACTCTTGGTTTTTGCTCCACATAATCCACACACATCCACATCCACACATCCACATGTGAGGCTGATTCTGATGGGTTCCGGGGCTTATTTTGCGGTTCCCATTGCGTTCCTTTCTATCTGGGAAGGGAAGTGTTTTTGTTTGCGATTTAAATTGCATTACAATTCAGGCCTGAAACACTTAATGCATTTTGATTGGAGTTCTCTTATCGAAGGCAAAGTTTCTTCTAAAATTACTCTCTGGAGTGAAGTCTCTACCATCCCCAAAGATTTACTGGCAGAACCGATTGTGCTCCATCATAATTAGTGTAAAATAAACCTCCATCTGTTGCAGTTGCATTGGAATATGTCGCGGAATATATTGGCATTCCTTTCTCTGGTTTTATATGTCTGTACAATCCCCAAATCAGAATCGCATCTGTTGAGCATTCGACAGGATTACTGTGACATCTATAGTCAGGTTTCCAATGACAGAACCTGCTTCAAAACGAACAATACCATCGTGAACAAACATTTCCAATTGCAACTGGAATCCGGGCATTTAAGAGTCAAGTGGAAGGAGAGTCGCGGCTCTTTAGCCCCGATTACCGATGAAAGTGGAATGAAACTCAAAAGTTTAGTAGTCATGGGAGTTCCGAACTCTGATGACGAGAGATTTCGACCTGGAATCGATTATATTCGAGATGTTGGGGTTTCCAGAGTCCTCAAATACGAAATATACTCTGCAGATCTGATAGTACTCGAAGGTGAACTCAATCTCATGGAAGGACCTTCCCATTTGGCTTTGATCTACGCTTCTTCCAATGGGAGTGCCATAAATTCCCATGCCGCAAATAGATATATTCGAAGGACGATGAATAGCTTGAAAACTATTCAGATTCGTTATGAAGGAAGGTCTCACACTTCCGAGTTCTGGATGGAAGATGGTATTTTCAAGGGCAAAACAGAATTAGAAGTGCTCTTCTTTCAAGGATTGAAGATGGCAAATCTAACACCGAATTCGTTTGATGATTTGAAAAGCTTGAAAATCTTAAATTTTACCAACACAATTGTCAAGGATCAGAGTTTCTTGAGGTTCGTATGATCGTTGGAAGGTTTCTCCTTCTAAAAGTTTGTGTATTTTCTTTTCAGTTCCGCGACTCTACGAAATACTTTGGAGCACTTCGTTATGAGCCACAAAGAGATGGCCATTGAAACGAGATATTTGGAGAGCTATTCGAGGCTAAAGTTCATTCAGGGTTCAGTGTTTGATTCCCATGAAAATATCACAGCATTTGTGTGTGACTTCTACTTCGATTGCCAATTCACCCGCGGAGTCCATGGACGGCGTTGTCCGGCGGAATGCAAGTGCAGCTATAAGCGGTACGGCGGGGAGTTTTTGGTTGATTGCAGCGAAAGGAACTTGAACGAAATCCCGCCTTTGCCAAGGCCAATTACAGGCACTCCAAGTCTCAATTTTCGCGGCAACAATCTGCGGCGACTGCCCAGCCAATCGACTGCCGGCTATAAGCATTTGGTTCGATTGGATGTCTCGGATAACAAACTGCAGAATATAGAGATAGACCAGCTGCCCGTACACCTTGAGAGTCTGAACATTGGCTTCAACAACATCTCCGGACTCGGCAAGAAGCTAATCGCGTATATAGTCCAAAGAAATATCACCCTCAATAGTTTTGGCAATCTGTTCTTTCCGTACTGCCATGAGCTGCCATCTTCGGACTACGACAACTTCACCCTAGAGTTTCGGGAAAAAAGTCCCAGCCAGATCCACAAATTTCTCACGGGACGTGCAAAGAGCATACAACTGACGGATGATCCCTGGCATTGCTTCTGGAAGATGAGGAGTTTTCTGTCGATTCTACGCGGACGCGCAACCCAAGCGAGGAAATACGCAGCTGCCTTGGAGTTTTCCCACTTCCATGGAGATTGCCCGGAGGCCTGCCTCTGCCTCAGAAATTATTTCACCATGGAATTCATCGTTGATTGCAGTGCCGAAGGCCTCTCGGAGATACCCCCATTACCTATCCCGATTTACGGCTCAACGACCCTTCTATTTCAGAACAATGAGCTCCGCGTACTGCCCAATGATTCGAGTCCAGGGTACGCCAATGTGGGACGACTCTTTTTGGCCAACAACCGACTGACGGAACTCGATAATCTGCCACGAAACCTTTCGTATCTGGACATACGCAATAACAGAGTATCTGCAATCAGCAGGAAGACTGTAGAGTTCTTTGAGAGGAGAAGGAACGCATCAGATCTGCGGCTATTCCTGTCTGGAAATCCCTGGACTTGCACTTGCGAGGAGAAAGATTTCTTGGCGTTCGTGAAGGGAGGCGGTGCCAGAGTTGGGGATGCCACAAACATCACCTGCGGCGACACAGGCAGCCTCCTCATAGACACTGAGCAGAGCGACATCTGCCCCTCGGGCCTCGTGCACTACGTGACCCTCACCGTCTCGTTCATGCTGCTGATCCTGACCATCAACCTGGTTATCTACTTCAAACAGCCCCTCCTGATCTGGTTCTACGAGCACGATGTGTGCCTGAGTCTCGCCGCCCGACGGGAACTCGACGAACGCAAGAAGTTCGATGCGTTTCTGTCCTTCACCCACAAGGACGAGGACCTGATCAAGGAGTTCGTGGAGAGGCTGGAGCACGGCAGCCAGAAGTTCAGACTCTGCTTCTACCTGCGTGACTGGCTGGTGGGCGTGTCCATTCCCGAGTGCATCGCCCAATCCGTGAAGGACTCGCGGCGCGTTATCATCCTGATGACGAACCACTTCCTGAAGTCCACTTGGGGGCGCCTGGAGTTCCGCCACGCGCTGCATGCCACCGCCCAGGATCGGTGCAAGCGACTGATTGTGGTGCTCTATCCCGAGGTGGAGAACTTTGAGGACTTGGACAGCGAACTGCGCGCCTACATGGTGCTGAACACCTACCTCAGGCGAGACGATCCCAATTTCTGGAACAAGTTGATCTACTCGATGCCCCATCTGAAGGGGCAGCATGGGGTCAAATGGAGTGCACATGCAGATGAGGTCATTCAGTTTACTTAGACAATGGAATGTATATATCCCCCCTTTCATATAATTGCTTTAAATGAGGGAATTCTCAATGAACTCTCTCTTTGGCGAGCATCAATCTTGAGTTTCAAAAGAATTTGCATAATTTATTAAGCAAATCTGGGGATGCTGCTGCCACAGGAAGCGATTTAAGTGGCTGTCTGAGTGTCCCCCTTTGCCCCTTGATGAGGAAACTAGAAACTCATTTGAGTATCTCAATTGTCGGTTGAACTTTTGGCTTGGCTTTTGTGCAAATTTGTGGAATTCTTGGCTAAGTTTTGGAGTCTCAAATAAGAGCTCCACATATAGAGAAAGATGGAAAGATTCATGCAACCAAATAGAAACCAAAGACTTATCCACTTATTGGTCTGCCAGAGAAGACTCTTTACATCTTGTATCTCTCTTTTGTATCTTGTATCTTTCGCTTTGCTTTAAAGCCAAAAACCCGAATAAAAATCGTTACAATCACAGAGCAGCAGCTACAGATTTCGATGGCATTTTTTTTAGCCAAATTTTTGTCACACACCAAAAACGTTCTCTCTTTTTGGCCAAATGCACACACACACAGACACACAGAGAGTTTTCTCTGTATTTTTTTGCAGCGTGAAGTGAGGATTTAATTACACTAATTGACTTTGAGGGCTAACAAACCGAATACGCGCTGCCTGTGTGACCCTCACAGAGGGAAAATGGAAAATGGCCATGCAAAAGCCAATGGAAAATGCCAAAAAAATCAGGAGCCACAAAAGAGTTCGTTAGAGATACAAAATCTGTTAAAGGCCATACGAATTTCCATACAGTTTGTAGATGTTGGGGTATTGATAGGAGCTACGTCCTAAATAATAGTAGGTACATTACAAGGTTTCATTTTTTTTTCAATATTAAGACTTACCTGAAAGTTGGTTTATATTTATGGTAACTTTGCTTATAAAAGATTATTATAATAGATAGTTAGTTAAGATAGGAAAATACTTAACAAATTAGCCGTTATAATAATAGTAGTGCCTTTGTTTTTAGAAGCGATTACAGTCGAACCTTTATTACCTTTATACTCTATAAAAGACCTCCATATGTGTAGTAGATTTTCATATTTATTTCAGTAGCCTTCGCTTTGTAAAACAGCTGTACAGCGCTTTGCCTTAGGGCTACCCAAACTGGGGCATTTCTCTATTAAAATCAAGTTCCAGGAGCATCAATCAATGTACATTCAATCGCTTTTCAGGGACATATGTTTCCATAGTCCCCTGGCTATAGCCTTTGATATGATTCCTACAATGGAGTTATGCCAGATCTGATGCATCTCTCAATTATATTTGTTACATTTTCACACATTTTTTTAACAAAGACAGACAGACAGTCATCGCCATGAGTTTTAATCAAATAATAAAAAATATTTGCAGTAACTATGAAAATAAAACAAAAAAAGAAAACTAAAAATATTTATACGGTAGATTTTTTGGGTCACCTGGTGGATATTCATGGTAGGTCCATGAATGGTATAGGTAGGTAGAGTGAATGGTATATCCATGAATATCCACCATGTGACCCAAAAAATGTTTTCTATAAATATTTGTAGTTTTCTTTTTTTTAATTAGGAAAATATATCGAAAATATATCGACATTGAATTGAAGTTTCGGGCAATCAAAGCGTAATATTTGTGTTACAAAAGCACACACACACACATGCATATGTATACCCCAGAGCTTTTACCTTCCAATTAGCAGACTGGAAAATGGAAAATGGATGGTGCACACCAAAAATTGTCATATCGATTGCCATATTCACATATTTGATGGTTGATTCCCACACACAAATTCCCATGCTAGGGAGCAGGAGAATCCGCATTAATTACAAACCTCCCACCCAACCACCCACCCTCCCCCTCTCAACCCCTCCCAGCCTGTGCCTGTGGGGAAATCATCAGCGCAAATTGTCGCAGAAAAACCAGAAATGAAAGCCAATAGAGAAAGGGGGAGAAAGTGGGGAGAAAGAAATTGAATTTCGGGAGCTGTTGCCGCAAAAATGCTTTTAATGTGAAACCAAATGAAATGAAGTAGACGACGACATGTGTGGTGCTGAGTGGGTGGGTGGTGCTGGGTGGTGGGTGGCAATGGCCAAAAGGAAAATGATTCCAGTCGTCGAGCGTATATCATAATTAATGTTAATTGCCTGATTGAATGCCCGTTGTATGGGCCATATGCAACGATAATCCCACTCCCAATACGAATCGGAATATCCAACGCCATTGCCACTGCCACTGCCACTGCAATGGGCCACACTTCAATGCCATTATTTCGCATCCTGTTTAATATTAAGTCGCCAGACGGACAGACGACTGACAGCTTCCTTTCTCGAATGCCATTCATTCCCAGATGTCCTTGTCCGGCATTTCCACGCTGCTTATTTCACTCGACTGAGCAATGAAAATTGGTCGCTTATTGCCTTGCACTGCCACTGAAGCTGCCACTGAGGCTGCCACTGAAGCTGCCACTGAAGCTGCCACTGAAGCTGGCTTTATGTGGCTTTCATTTACATAATTTTACGGACATTCCCATCAATCAAGTAGGAATCAACTTGCACTTCTTCACTTTCCGAGCTGCGTGACGTAATTCTTTAAGCCATAACTGAAACTGAAGTTAAATTCAGGACACACCAACACAACACACATTTCTGTTTCTGTTTGTTTTTCTGCTCGTTTTTTGTGTTGTGTAAACTTTTGCAGAAAACAAACTGTGAAGCAAACCTGTTTTTAATTGTTTTTTTCACTCTCATATGGAAAAAGTTTATTTTTTGGGACTTATGCAAAACTATGCAAAACAATCAGAAAAGTGTGATATATTTCCACTAAAGAGTAACAGTAACGAGTTGCAATAAACTATAACGAGTAACAATAACGAGTAGCACTAAAGCACAAAAGTGCACAAAAGTACACTAAAGTATGAGTAGTTACTCGTGCTTTAATACCCCATTTATTGAACCATTATGCAATATTCATTACGGATCATCTTAACGGATCATCATTCCGGTAACGAGTTACACTAACGAGTTGGAAGTACGAATACATTACAATAAACTGTAACGAGTAACAGTAACGGGCTGCAAATGTTGCAAATAAAAATGAACAAGTAAAGTACGAACCATTATGCAATATTCATTATGGATCATTCTTCCAATCATTTTGGTAACAAGTTACACTAACGAGTTTCAAGTAAAGTACGAGTATTCTTATTAAAATATTCAAGTCACCTATTCATTACGGAATCGTTTCAATATCTTCCCTTAGGTAAAATTAATTTAATAAGAGACTCGATATTATTCCAGTAACGAGTAACACTAAAGAGTGGCAAGTATCAATTCACAAGAAAAGTAAGACTATCGATTCATTGCCTTCCATTAAGTATGATAAATGTACTTAAGGAATTCGACATCATTCCAATCATTCCAGTAACGAGTAACACGAGCGAGTAAAAAACGAGTACTCGTCTTATAATATCCCATTTATTTAACCATTACGTAATATCTAATACGAAAATACATTTTCTTAAGTCATTTCGTATCATCCAATTAATTCCAGTAACGAGTAACACTAGCGTGTAGCAAGTATAAATTTACAAGTAAAGTACAACTATACGTATTATATTATGGTATCCCATTTATTTAATCATTAAGGAATCGTTTCATTATCTTCCATTAAGTATGATAAATGTACTTAAGGATTTTCATATCACTCCAGTAACGAGTAACAAACTAAAGAACGAGTACTCCGATTATAATATCCCCTTTATTTGACCATTATGCAAAATCCATTATGGAATCGTTTCATTATCTTCCCTAAAGTAAAACAAATGCCCTTACGGAATTTCATATCATACCAGTAACGAGTGATAATGTTACTCGTAAAGTACGAGTACTCGTATTATAATATCCCATATATTTATTCATTATGGAAATAAAGTAAATTTATTCAAGACATTCCATCTCTTACTTCCATATACACACTCGTCTTCCATCATTTATTGATCTGCCTTTCATTTGTCTTAAATATTAAATAAATTTCTCTCGCAAAATGGCACTCAGAGAGTATTCTAATCAACAAGAAGTTGCTTTGCCAAATCAATTGACAAGTGATGTTTGCTGTTTGCTGTTTGGTGTTTTGGTTGTGTGTTCAATGGAGTTTTGGTGTCATTATCGATTGTGTCTGGGCAATTAGTGGAGAGACTTGTTAAGTACTTACTTTGCTTGTTTGTTGGCTAATGGCCAAATGTTCGACTCTTCAACACAGCAATTGATGTGTGACCTCCCTCTGTCTCTCTCTCTCTCTCTCGCTGTTGGAAATTTGATTTTCCCATTAGACAGTGAACTTTTGTGTGGTTTGGTGTGTCTGCAAAAGTTATGGAATTAAAATAGAGAAATGAGTAAGAGAGTCCACAGCCGCAGCTTAGCCCAACATGCAGTCCTGTCCTGCCATCATTCCATCACACAAAATGTGTAATCCTTTGACAGAAACTGACTGGACGGTCAGGACTGTCGCTGGCAGGTAATTGATAATTTGCATGGCTTCTGCATGGCTTTTCTTTGGGCAAAAAGCTATTTATGCCACATGCATTTTAGATACGCACACAAAAGGCAGGGGAAAACCTAACCACAATCGAGTGTTTCTTTTGGGGAACAGAAGGTCGCTGCTCCTTGGTGGCATAAAGATAAGGCGAAGGAAGCACAGCATCATCATCATTATGCAAGAACAAAGGACTCGAAACCAAATTGCACTTTAAGCAGGCCATTAAATGTGGTATGAGAGCGAGTATGAGGACGAGTACGAGTACGACGAGTATGTGTACATTGTGTAATGTTTGACATGTCAGTGCACCTCTGCACTCTGCCCTCTGTGCAGCTCTGCCTGAGCCTGTGCCCTGTGCCCGTGCACTATGTGCTAATTACTTATTTATATCGCTCAAAATTACACACGACACGACAGCAGCAAGCAGCAAGCAGCAGGTTCTTACTCGTTGCATACTTTGCGGCGGCCCAGCGGCTAAACATCTACCAGTATGTAGTAGTGTGTGCTATGAAGATTTCTCAAGCATCTACCAGGACCAAGTCTTGTCTCCCAGGTTGTTGCTCTTCCTCCATCAATCTGCAACAGGATAGCAGCAGCTCGTTCTCTCTGCGTCTCTCAATCAGTTCCCAATTGACCGTGTAATGTGGCTCTCGTTTTTGAGGGTATTTTTTGGCAGATAGTTTCCTGGGTTTGGATTTCTTTCTTCCTTTTTTGGGCCAGCTACGTGAGCAAGGATAAAAGAGTTTGTTACACAATTTTCCGCCATTTAAACTTGCATGCAAAACTGTTTTAGATCTACGGATAATACTTTTCATTAATCCAAAAAACACAACCATTGTTGGCTAAGCCTTTTGGCATCAACAAAACAACAGTAAATAAGTTTATCCAACTGTTTTGTGGTACAGTTTTTTGATGAACCAACCAACTTGCCTGCCTGCCTGCCTGGCTGTCTGTCAGCAGTTGTGTGGCACTGGCACTGGCAGTGGCACTCCTTCTGTTGCTGTTTCTCTTATTGTTTTGTGTCACTTTCAGTGTCTGCCACATATCCAGATCCAGGTTGCCCGCAGGCTGGCTGTGTGCCCCATGCAGTGTGCAGCGCAGTGTCAACGACACTTTTTAAAACGACGAACATATTTCATAATTTTTCACTAAATGCTACTGACAGCTGTCACCTCACCAGTTCACCGATGGATCATATGAGGGCGTTGATGAGGATGTTTGATGGGATTTTTGGGGGATTAATTTGGTTCATTTTTGAGCGGATTTTTGTGGGTTTTTTTTGGGGTACAGTATGTGCAATTATTTGTAGCTAAAGGCTGACCAAAATCAGCTTTTATGACAGTTTTTTATGGCAGTTTCTTTCTTTTGTGAGAGTATAAAAACTGTTCTATCGCCACGTCTCTTTATTTCTCCAGTACCTTTCGCTTCCGATGCGGATAATGTGGTAATGTGACCGTATATCTAGTATTCTTATAGTATATTATAGTATCTTATGTACTAGCGTTGCCGTTTAGGCTATATTAGGTTATCCTACCACACTTTTTTTGGTATGTTCTTGGGATATGCTCCTTTTTAAAGGTTTTTGCTCTGTAATCTTCCTCTTTCATATCTGAAAGCATTTTTGAAGTACTCCTTTTCATTCATGTTAAAAACTCCAATATTTTCTGTTAATTTTAAAGTTTTCTGTGTCCAATTTCTTATTCAAAAGCAAATCAGTTTTCCACTGAAATGACAACATAATTCAAGCGACTTCCGTGCAAATCAAACACACACGACAAGCCCTTGATTCCCATGATGCATGCCCCCTACCCTTACTTTGCCCTGTGCCACCATCCCCTTATCACCTTTCCGCTTGTCAGGTGGAAATATTTGCCCAGGCATATCGGCATCGTCTCGGGGCATGTGTTTCGAGCCCCTGGAATTTCACTTTCACAGCCCCAGGAGCAGCAGCAGCAGACAGCCGCAATTCCAGCCAGCCCCAATGCTGCACAAATGCATTCCTTGAATTTCTTGTGGCACTTGCCACTGCCATACACCCAGAAATACACATACACCCTTTAGTGGCACGTTAGAGACCCTGAAGCCGGAGTAAATTTATTGCTTTCGCCGCCAAAGTGAAACATAAAACGACGTCATTAAGTTATGTCGGCGCTGCGGTCTTTGGTGGGTGGCTGGAAAATGCCCAAATCATCCAGTAGTTGTTGCTGCTGCTGTTGTTACTGTTCTTTTTTTGCCTGATTTTTCCACCTGCGTCTGGCACGTTTCAGGCTTGCCGTGGTTTTTCCTCTCTCTTTTTTTGTGCGGCGGCAGTGTCAAGGGGAATTCAACAAAGTGCAATGCAAGTTGATGCGTTTTTTGAGCAAAGAAATTGTTAAGGAAGGAGTTATAGCAGCAAGAGCCCTGAGATTGGGTTATATGTACCTATGTGGAGCATAAATTATACTGCTTTCGGGTGCTTAAAGTTGTGCAAGGAAAAGGCCTGGGTTGAGGTTTTCGATTTGAGTGAAATTTAGCTAAGAAAATGGGAAAAATTATAAGGATTTCTACAGTACAAAATTTGGTATTGTTCTCACAAAAAAAGATTGTATAAATCCAAAACATTATATATACTACCTGGAAATTCTGGCCACACAAGTTCTCTGAAATAGAGCCTACTTTTGGAAGATATATGTATAAAACACATTATATAAATCACATACATAAATCATCAAATCACATATGTATGTATATCCGTCAGTACAGAGTACCGGGTATAAAGTAGAGCCGCGGCCCTTGCCTTTATTTTTAATTCTTATTAACAAAATGCAAAATTATAATTGAATATATTTGTTCCAAATAAGTATCAGTAATATCAAAAAATATAATACTAATATTTATATACATTATACCAAAAATGTAATTTCTTTTAGATTTTTTCTGGAGAATTAAAAGATTTTATTTTTATTTATTTTTTTTTATATATTTATTTAATATATTTATTATTTATTTATTATATTATATTATTTATATTTATTATATTTATATTTATTTATTATATTTATTTTTATTTATATTTATTTTTTATTTTGAATCTAAAAGTAATAAATAAGAGCTGTCCCATAATTAGTGTTAACTTGAAAGAAGACTCGTGAATCTTTTATTGTTAAATCATAGAAACCACCAAAAAAAAACCATCTATTGAATCATATTGAAAGAAGTAAAAGATATACCTAGACCAAGACAAAAGTAAGAACAGAATCTGTACAATATTTCGAAGGTTTGCTAAATCTTTTTCTGCTACTTTTCCTTTAAAAAATCTCTTAATATACCTACACTAACCATTGATCCATTGAAAATCTATTCTCCAAACCCCCAAAATACAAGAAAACAATGGCATAAAAACAGAAATTTCATTGCACTCAAAAATGATTTATCAACCAATTGAACGAATAAAAAATTCCCAACTTCTATGCAGATTTTCTAGATATTTCTAACATGCAATATATGTATGTATTTTTCAAGCTCGGATTCATTTTTGGGGGTTTTCTGCATATCGAAAATGTGGAAAAATGATTTGCATATTATATGAAAAGACAAAGTTCCGCACGGTTTGTCGATTCACGTCGAGAACGCATTCAAATTTGGCCAAAACAATCAGAATCAGAGTGCAGTGCAGGTAAAGCTGAAAGTTAAAAATCAAATCGATAGCTCAGGCTCCAGGGGAAATGGTTTCTCCCACGCTGACTCCTGTACTCTACCAGTCAGTGCCTCCTCTCTTGCCTCCTCTTCTCCCTCCTCTCCTGCCTCCTCTCCTGCCTCCTCTCCTGCCTCCTCTCCTGCCTCCTCTCCTGCCTCCTCTCTTGTCTCTCTGGTCGCTGGCTTCTCTCCCGCACTGGCTACTGCCTGCTCTCCGTCTCTCTGCTTGCTAGTTGGAGGCTACTTTATTCTCTTTCTCTTCATTTTTTGTTGGCTACTTTTAAAAATTCAATTGTTTTAAAAAAAAAAAAAGTACTGCTCTGCCACTGCCACTGGCCTCATTGTGTCAATGTGGCAAAGATATTTTGGCTATGCCTCGAGTTACGGCAAATGCAGATTTGTGGCAGAATGTGACGGCGGTCTTCGAGGAGAAGCGGTGCTGCTGCTGTTGCGGCCATTTCAAACGTCAAATGTCGACTGCAGGCTCCATTTTTGGGGGTAAAGTTTTCACGCCAATCAACCAAAAGCAATAAAAGAAAAGCAATAAAAAAAAAAACTAGAAATAAGTAGATCTACAGCAGCTGTCAAACCGACTAGGGAATAATCTTTTATGGGTAGTGAAAAATATAAATAATTTTCTCTCTATGTAGATCTTTAGTCTTAAGAAACTTCTACAGAAGGAGATGTTCCCCAAAGCAGTGAAAGGTTGGGTTAGGTTACCACTGATGACCCTCAACGGGGCCTCTCATAGGCTAGTATGGTTCTTAGTTATGCAGGTGGGTATGGACCCTTACCAGGGAGTTATTGAAGTTTTAAAGTCCCCTAGAATCGAAGTGTTTCTGGCAAAGGCAAGCAACCTCTTCGAGGCTTCAATTCAGCTAAAGATTCTCTTAAATTCTCAATCATCTGGCATTCCATTATGGCTTCATTATAGCAACCTTTCACTTTACAATCTCCTCTATAGAGCATCCAAAAATGTGGAAAACTCTGCCGCTTTGGTATTCCGCTTTTGGGGGTCCTCTGGGATCAAAACGTTTCGTTTCGTTTGTGCGTATCGCTGTGGAAATAATGAATGAATGAATCGGAAACCTGTTTGTTTTTATCGCCAAGAATGTTGCACGCGTTGCACGCGGAACGGCAGCGGCTGTGGCAGGGTAAGCGCTACAATTTTGATTTTCTGACAATTTTCAGCACACACACCCGACCAGACCAGACCAGACCAGACTGTTGTTTGACCATTTTATTTTTTGGGCTTTTTGCCGTGGCTGACTTTTTGGGTGTTTTATGTGTGTGTTAATGACTGTGGCCATAGCCATTTTCCATGCATTTTCCGAGCAGCTGTTGCCCGGCAAACAGCACTCAGATAGAGACATTTCAAACCTGTCAAACGATGCCTGTGCGCGATGGCCGGAGATTTTTCATTTGATTTTCCTTTGATTTTTCGCGTTTGAATTTGAGATTTTATTTTGTTTGGAATCGATATTCAACGTCAACGAAATAGTTGTAAAAACCTTTACAGTTTTTTGCATTTACGACTTATTTTTATAGGCCTATCATATTTCTCCATCATATTGTGGCGTCATTGTTCTGTTCTCCCATCCCTCATTCAATCTCTATTAAAGTATCCTCCCATCCATAACTCCATCCCCTTTCTACTCTCCTCCCAAAGCCATTTCATTCAATGATTGCACTCCCGGAAAAAATACTTTTAAGAGTCTTCGTCAAATTGCAGTTTGCAGTTTCTGTCATTTGAAATTTTTATGATCATAAGTTTGGTATACGCTTTTTTGTTCAATAGATTTTTACTATCGATTTGATTACATTTGGAAGTCATTAATGGGGGAAAAGGAATATAAACTTATAATATGTGAAAATAAATTTACGTACATAATATTCAATAGATTCGATTGTTAAAGAGTATTGAAGAGTATAAAAAAGTATATAGAGATATTTATAGAGTAGTTTTGGATTATATATGTATGTCAGAAGAGGATGGTTTGTCTGTAAACACAGGGAATGCGTGCTTATCCCAATAGCGAGAGAGCAGAGAGCCGATCACGAGAGCGGTCGTCAGAGAGAGCCAGACGACGAATGAGAGAGCCTGCCGACCCGAGAGAGAGCCAGCCGACGCCTGAGAGAGCGCTCACCCATTCAGTTGTCAGCCATCACCTTGTTGAGTAGTCTCGTCAGTTGTCAATCGAAAAATTGAAATTAATTAAGCTGTTCTATTCCAAATCACCCCCGAACTATTGTAAATTCTCATTACCTCATTGCATTACATTATTATAGTTAACATTCAGATGCAGATAAGTATGCTTAATATACTCATCCTAGAGCAGACCCTTAGAAAACAATGTTTACATTCTATGTCCTAAGCGCCAATCAGCACTTTCGGATGAGCGGAACATTCAATATTTGACTCAATTTTTGCCAGCACATTATGTTTGATGAAAAATGCCTACAAAATATAAAAAAATAATGCATAGAAATCGGTCGAGGCGATTGATTGTAGTTCAATCGTGTGACGTGAGATTTCTTATAAATATATTCGATTTATGGAACATGTATGTATGTATATAGGTATATAGGTATATAAGTATATTCTGCTCTTAGAAGCTACCCTTAAACCATGCGCATTCTCTTACCTTTCCCTGAACCCAATTTTTCCCTTAGGATAACAATTTTTCTTAGGAAAAACCGCACACATTTTTCCTCTGAAACTGTTCGAGTGTAATCTTAAACATTGTAATCTAATAAGCAGATCCAACACCAATTTGCTACCAATTTGTCCGCTGAACTTTTGTCGTTCGCTGGGAGCTTAGGTTATGGAATTTATGATTAAACAAGTTGTCAATATGCTGTGCTGTGGCGGCAACTATTAGCCAGGCCAATTCCCCCCACCCCTGGCCGCAAAGCAGAGGAGGAGAATCCCATTCCGGCGCACAGATGGAGGTAGAGATACAGATAAACTGTTAAATGGCTTCTGCCTTTGCCACTGCGGCTGCTGCCAGCTTAAGCGGTGGCCAAAATCGATTTCAAGAGGGCCAGAGAGCCAGAGAGAGAGAGAGAGAGAGGGGCACCCTCTCCGGGCCGAGCAATTTACGCGCTCGACAACTTTCTAAGCCAAAAATTATGGGAATCAGGAATGGGCTGTGGACATTGGTCGTTGGGCGAAGGGCGGAGGGCGGGGTGTGGGTTTGTGGAAAACTTTGCCGACGTCTTCCTGGCTTTCAGTTACGGCTGGGGTGGGGGGTGGGGTGTGTGTGTTTTTGTTGGCCGAAAATTGCATTTCTATGCAAATACCCAAACAGTCAAGTCAATGACTTTGTCACGACTTTGTAAGTAGTTTTTTGGAAGAAAACGAACCCAAACATGGGGGAACAAACAAACAAGTAAGAGTTTTGGTAGCGATGTTACGACTATGGAATACCCAGTACTTAAGGGTTTTTGTTGTGTTCGAATTAAGGTATAGTTTAGAGATGGAAGAGATGAAGTATACTCTATGGAAAACCTATCATATCTCCTTATTTCAGTATTTTTAGCAGTTTGATTTGAAGCTACAATTATAATGATTTTTGAAATATAAGTTTTTAAAAATTAAAGAATTTTTATTTGAATAATTAAGTTCTACTGGAAATTTTGTATGTATTTAATTATTTTTTTTATGTTTTTATTTAGAGAACTTTAACGTAATGAAACCCATAGATAATTCCCTTTTCTGTTTGTTCTAGTATTTCGATTGAGATGATTTTGGGATTATAGAAAGATATTATCTTGATAGTACTCTTTTGAGTGTCAGATGGATATGGAAAATAATGGAAAACCTTCCGTATTTGAATAGAAATTTGTATATTGTTTTTTGGAATTTTTAATTAAATAATAATAAATAATAAATAAATAATAATAAATAATAATAATATAATAATTCAATAAATTTCTATTATTAAATTGAATTTTAATTTTCGATTTAATTTACTTTAAGTTCAATGTAATTTAATTTTATTAATTAATTTTATGATATTTTAATTTGATTTAATTTTTCAAATATTTTCTTGACTTCAGTTTGATTTTGATGCAGATATCTTTAAAATTATGGAAAACATATTTCATTTTTTAGATATAACCATAATCTATTTAAGATGATTTTGGAAATATGGGGAGGAAGAAATTTAAATGTAGTTTTCATGTATGGCAAACCCCATATACCCCAAGACCCCTAAGAACCTAAGGTACTCAGATAAACCACACGGTGAAAAGATTTCTGCTGTGAAAGGGCGTGAGAGCATGGGGAACGAAACTTGTGTTGATGATGATCAACAGTTAGGCAAAAGTTGCCACCGTTAAGTAGGTTCTGACAGTGGCACTGGTTGTGGCAGCCACCAGCCATCAGCAGCGAGCACCGTGCACCGTGCACCACTCTGCTCTGCTCCTATAAAGCATAAAGCCAATCACCATTAGTGTAATCGCCTTTGGTATTATGTATTATCGAGCTGCTGCTTTGCAGCAGTGTCTGGCCTGTCCTCCACCTAAGCCACTCTCTTCACTCTGCAGAGGGCACTCTCTCCACTCTCTCCCACTCCCCACTCCTAGTACATGCTCCAAGCCAGTTCCCGCATAAATTAAACCAGGTCAAAAGACCCAACGTTGTCGTTGTCGCTGCTGTCATCGTCGCGGTAGGTTTGTCCCTTCCTTCGATTAAGTGAATAGAGGCTATTGCTGTTGGTTGTTTGTAGCTTTAGTTGGGGTTCAGAAAGGGCGTCAAGTTGTGGTTCTGATTCGGATTTGAAATCGGTTTATTGGCCATGCTAATCACCCCAGACCGACCCCCTTCCCCTCCCCCTCACCTGTCGGTGCGTCTTTGGTCTTTGTTGGCCCGCTTGTTAGTGATAATTTAGTGATTTTCGGTAGGCCGCCCGGCTGCCTCCTCCTTTGAGGTCTACTTAAGGGCAAATAATAAATAAATAAATAAATAAAGGAAAAGGTTTAAATGGAAGAGATCTAAAAGATGTTTCTCTCTTTTGGTTAAACATTGATTGAAAGAAAGTCAAGAAAAGTTTTTGAAGAAAATATGTTTGGGGGCTTAAAGATTAGCCTAAAACGGAGGCTTTTCCTGGAAGAATATTTACCAGGAAAGAGTAATTATTCTCTAAATTATTCCAAGGGCATATCTAGAGTGGTTTTGCTTCTTAGGAATAAAAGGTCACTCATTGCTGACCTTCGAACTTGGTTTTTTGATTTATTAATCACTTCTGAAATATTATTTCATATTCTTAGAAAGTAGGAGAACTCTTTAGCACAACACTAAGAATATTATACTCTGAAATATGGTTCGAAAATTGGATGCTTAAACACGAAAATTAGTTAAGGTAACTTGTGATTGCAGGAGGGTGTAATGAAGATAAGGCATCCCAAGAAGAGGCCGTAAAAGTCGTACATTTAACATTGTATATCTATTTGTATAATGTAATATAGGCCTTACATTGGGAGTGGAAGCTACCTTACAAGCAAAATCCTCCCGAGATCTCCCGGATCTTGAGTGAGCGAGCGCGAGGCCTCTCTTAGAGCGCTGTCAGAGTGGTTACAGAACGCTGTAAGCAGTAGCTGTAAGCTGTAAGCTGTAGCTCTAACAGTCTGTTAACCTGCGCTGCTAACAACTCTGTTACCTCCTGTTCTCCTTGAGCGTTCTCTTAGAGCGCTGTTACAGAATGCTGCAGGCTCTACGAGGTAGCGCTAACAGTCTGTCTATCAGCAGCCTGTTAACTACTCTGTTATCCTCCTGTTCTCCTTAGAGCATTCTCTTACAGCGCTGTTACAAAACGCTGTAAGCTGTACTTGGGACGCTCCAACAGTCTGTTAACCTGCGCTGCTGACAACTCTGTCTGATCCAACTGTTCCCCTCAACACATGCTATACTAAGTGATAGGGCAATGTTCTCCATATTTCTATGATTCTACAAATAAGATACCTTTACTACTTTTATATTCTCCCTTCTTTTGTAGTCCTATAAGGATTTCCAAGCTCCTTGTTCAATAAATATGTATATTCTTTCCCTTTTTCCCAAAAAATACATTTTTAACCATCGACTGGATTATGCTTTAGCCATTCTTTTTTTTCTCTCTTTCTCTCTCTCTCTCTCTCTCTCTCTCTCTGTTGCTGCCAATCCACGAAGTGCGGGCTTGCTGTTGCCAATTTCACTGCCATGGATGCAATTTGTGTGTTTTGCATTTTAATGATGTCATGCGGTACATGCCACATTCCCTAAACTAACAGCACATCCATACACTGCTAGACTCCTCTACAATCCGTTACTCTTTTCTATATGGGAAAACCTAAACCGCGCTCTCTCTCTGTCTCTCTTTCACTCTCAATTTGAGTGACATTTGTCAATTTAAGGAAGCAAGTAGTTGCTGACGAGTGGAAAATCTCGCGATAAACTCAACCGCACACGCGACTGACAGACAGACAGACAGACAGAGAGACAGAGAGACATTCAGAGACAGACAGACAGACGGACAGACAGCCATTGCATTTGTGGCAATGAAGTTGAAATGGAAATTCTCACTTTTTTTTGGGGGAAAGTAGGGAAAAATGTGTGCTGGTCAACTGTATATTTATATACATAAATCTAATTGAAAAACTTTTCCCTGGCGCTTATTGACCTCCAACCCCACATAGCAGAGAGAGAGACACAATCCTTTGATGTGTTTCCCCAGCCACGCCCCCTCCCCGGCCACTTTGCAGTGGGCGAAAAACTTGGCTTTCCAGCACTAGTGTTTTGGTAGGATTTTCAATTTTCCCCACAGTTCTTTCGAAATAGCCTCTGGACATTTTCCTAACAGAATTTTGTTTTGCTTTGTTTTGGGTTTTCTTTTTTTTGGTGTGTTTTTTTTTTGCGGAAAGAGTTTGAATTTATTTAGTTTGCAGATTTGTTTGCCTATTTGTTTGATTGGCTTGGCTCTTGCTTTTGCTTTTCCGATTCGTTTCGTTGTCTCGATAAAAGCATTTCCACATTCTCCGGGGGGTTTGGGTGGGTGTTCAATTTCTGGGTAAATCGGCCGCGGGGCACTTTGGCTAGATATACCCGTAGCCGTAGCCGTACTCCCATTCATGCCACAATGTTTTCCTTGATGTGTGGTATTATTGATATGCCATGCCGCACATAGTGCCCCTAAGGGTTCCATTGTGGTGGGAATTCTATCAGACCACAAGGCGCCACACTGGACACTGGACGGCCACTGAACACTCCACAATCAAACTAAATTTTCACTTTGGAGTGGCCTCAAATTTTATTCAATAAATTGATTGAATTTTTCGATTTAATTGATATTAGTTTTTGTGTGTCAGAGAGGGAGCGAGGGAGACCTGCTCTCTTTCTTCCTTGACCTGAAGTTGCCAGTTACTCAGAGAATAAGCTATAAAGAGAGAGAGGGAGAGAGAGAGAGATAGAGAACGAGTACAGCTCTTCCCCTGGTATCTTCAGGTCGAGCAACGTTCGAGGTCACATTCCCATTGGTTTTTCTTTAGATTAATTCATTAGTAGTGACTGACTCTTTCACTCTTTGCACTCTCCCTTTCTCAGTCTCTCTTCCAGTGTGTCTTAGCCTTACGCTCACTCTTTCCCAGTCTCCCTTCCAGTGTGTCTTAGCCTTACACTCTCTCTATCTCAGTCTCTCTCCCAGTGTGTCTTAGCCTTACACTCTCTCTATTTCAGTCTCTCTTCCAGTGTGTCTTAGCTTTACACTCTCTCTTTCCCAGTCTCCCTTCCAGTGTGTCTTAGCTTTACACTCTCTCTTTGTCAGCTTCTCTCTCCCAGTGTGTCTTAGCTTTACACTTCCTCTTTCTCAGTCTCTTCCCCAGTGTGTCTTAGCTTTACACTCTCTCTTTCTCAGTCTCTCTCTCTCGCAGTGCGTCTTAGCCTTACACCCTCTCTTTCTGAGCCTCTTTCCCAGTGTGTCTTACCGTGAAATTCAATAATAATTCCTTTTTTCTTTAGATTAATCCTTTCTTAGTGGTTGACTCCTACACTCATTACACTCTCTCTTACGCCGTCTCTCTTCCATTGCGTCTTAGCTTTAAATTCAATAGAAATTCCCTTAAATAATTCAAATATTAATGCCAATCATTAAATGTACATTTAACCTTCCCTTTGGCAATCTCTCCTTCAATCTTTAGCTTTCCACAACTCCACTTCTCTCTGTCTCTTGCCCCTCTCCCTTCTACTTCTCTTTGTCTCTCTCCCCCTCTACCTTCTCTGGTTAATTCCTTGAGCTTTTGGGTCTCGTCTCTCAATAATTGCAGCCAGATTGTCCGCCACGTTGGGGCCATTATGCTGCATAGTTAAGCATACAACTGGCTTAAGTAATTAGAAGTCGATTACACGGACTCTGGCCTGAATGCGAGGGCGGACCAGAGCAGGGGAGCGGATTGGCTGGGCATTTATGGGCGGCAGGAACTTGCCAACAAGTCGGGCCCGGGGGGGAGGGCACATTTCATGCGCATTCAAATGCAAAAGGAGAGGAAAACTAATGCCAACAGCAGCCACTCAGTCGGGTTGGGGAGGGGGGGGCAGAGGCAAGTTAACTTCATGCAAAAATCCAGGCAATTATAAAAAAAGCAAAAAAATCAACAACAGCAACGAGAACCCACGAGTCTGACAAATATATAAAAGAAAAAGAAAAGAAAACCTCGTTGACAGTTGTCGGAAAATGGCAGCAGAGTGAAAAACTCTGAGAGCAGAGCAGAGAAGCGGCAAAGGTGCAAACAAGAACCGCAACAGCAGAAACAGCAGCAGCAACAGCAGCAGCAGCAGCAACAGAGAGAGCAAAAAAAGTGAGGCATGCCGCAAGCGTTGCAACAATTAGCCAAACTTCCAGCACACACACACCCCACCCCACCCCGAGACCACCACCCAAAAGGGGCTACAAACGATGCAACCAAGTTGAAATATTTGCCAGCACACACACACTGGCGCACATGTGGCACCCCTTCCTCTCCCTCCCCTGTATCCAGAGTGCCACACGTCCAGGGGCCACGACAAATTGCACACAATTCGTGCCTAATTTTTAGCTGACATTTTTCTACCCGGTGCGGCGTGGATGGCTTTCCCTTTAAAGCCAGGATATATACGGGTAGGAGTACATTACTTTTCCGCTTTTCCTCGTTTTCCTCGCTTTAAATTTCCCGCATAGCACCCGCGTCGACTTTTGCACTTCACTTAATTGAACGAACGACGCCAACGCGTGGACTGCCTGGCATTTTCTTTGCTTTCTTTTTGGGAGGGGGCAAAAAGGAATCCAAAGGAAGGAAATGCTTTGACAGACAGTTCAAGAGTTCAGCAGTTCAACAGTTCAGTTCAGGCACCTTTAGCCGGCAAGTTAATCAAACATTTAGGGATTGAACGGCATTTAGCCTTGAAGAAAATTGACTTAAATTTAATGATGGTTATGTCAAGCTGTTACCTTCGATTAAAATCATCCTTTTCAAGGCTAAGACACTCTGGAAGAGAGAGATTTTCGCTTATGTTTCTTCATTAACTGTATTATGGTTTTTACAAATATTAGGGATTTTTAACGAATTTTCAACAATTAGACCTCGGATTTTGCCTATTTATTTGCATATTTTCATCAGACTTGAATTATCAACATTTTAAAAGTATAAAGATATATATGTATGTATGTATGTAAAAGGTAGTGGGAATGCCGGCCCACTGAAGGAGCTTCGGTTAACAGCATTAATGGCAGTAACAGCAGCAACAACAGTAACAGCAGAGTAACAACAGATAAGCAGATCAACAGCAGTAAAAGCAGTAACAACAGTAACAGCAGGTAAGCAGATCAACAGCAGTGACAGAAGTAACAGCAGAACAACAGCAGAACTAGAAGAACAGCAGATAAACAGCAGAAAAGCAACAACTGCAGATGGAGAACAGACAGCATCGAACAGGAGAGTAACATTAACAGCAGTAATAGCAGTAATAGCAGTAACAGCAGTAAGACAACAGCAGCCGCCGAAATCAGCAGAAATCAGCCGAGGATCAAGCTGTAACAACCCGAATTATTCTTACTTTACATGTCTTTCGCGATTTAATACTATTAATAAACAATATTTAAAAATATCTTATATGTATATATCTATGTAGATATATACCGATTATCTCAATTTAAAAGCTGCAATATTCTCTAGTCATGAGTTTACCTTTGAATTTAATCCGTATATGAAGATTTTTGTATAAGTCTTATACATCATATCTGAGTAATCACTAATCCAAACTATTTTTGTAGACTTTTGATTTCCTTAAGCTCTTAAGAAAACCTAAAGCCCATCCAAGAATAACGCATGAATAACGGACCCATTCCAACTATTTAGTTTTATATAATGATGTTTGAGGCCTTAATTTCAATGCTAAGCCACACTGACAGAGAGAGACAGAGAGACAGCTCTGGCTTTGGCTCTCAGCCAAGTCACAGAATCCCCAACCATACACCTGCCCCATCCTGTGTGCCTACTCAACTGGCAACATCAACGAGGCAGAACGAGAGGCGGCGGGCGTACTATATGAAGCGACAAGGCCATGTGGCAGGGAATGAAAGAAATTGCTGCTATACTTTGCTAATAAACCGTAATAAACTGATGTCCTTTGGGCGGCACACATACCCCTCCACACACACACACACACATATACACTCTCCCTTCTTTGGCACCTTTCCCACAGCAGCCTCCCCTCCTATGGAGAACGACAAACATTTAATCTGCACACAGACACACGCTTAAAACATTTTCTCCTCTCTCTTGCAAGCCAAGAAAAAAGGGAAACAAAGTTGCGGAAAGGAGATGCCAATGGGGATGGGGGATGGCCAGGGGAGGGGGGTGGGGATGGGGTCTTGGGGTAAAGCGGAGCCTTTTGTAAAAATTATGCGCCTTGTTTGGCGTTTTGGCATCGCTGCCAAGAGAGAACAGCAACAGCAACAGCAGATGATTATGAGATCACTTTGTGTGTGACGGCGACGACGACGTGCTGGGGAAAAACCCCGCTCCCCCTGCCCCTCCTGCTGCTACTCACCTGTCTCCACCCCCTGCCTGTCTCCCCCTGCCTGTCTCCCTCCTGCCATGTTCCGTCTTTAATAAAAATAAATGTTACTTGTAATAATTTCTTGCACGTCTCTTGCAATTTCCTCATCCTTCCTTCGGCCTCTTCCTTCCTTCATCGCGTTCTTCTTCGTCTCTCACCTCTTGTTATCCCCCTTCTCCTCTCACTCTTCTCTGTTCTTCTCTTCCTTTTGTTTTATTTTACTGTATTTAACGTGTGTTTGCTTTCCGCCTTACTGACGCTTTGAAGGCCCTCGCTTTCGAGGGAAGCGACCTTAAGGTACAGTACCCCCCACCACACCCTTCCCTACCCTACCCCTCCACCCCCCCTACACATCAACCATTCAGCATTCAGTCGCTTGTCTGTCGCTTTACTTCCTGTCTGCGCCATTGTGCTGATGAGGCGGCGCCCCCCGTCTGCCCCGCCCCCCCTTCCCATGGGGAAAACCGTGTGGAAAACAGGAAGAAAAGGAAGAGTGCATAAAATATTAATAATTGCACGCGTGATGGTAATGAAAATACATACAAAACAACATAATGCATACATTTTGGGTTAATAATCAAGCTGGGGGGAGGGGGGAGGCCAACAGGGGGTGAGGATGCTGCTGTGGATGTGGCATAATGATGAGCCTGAATGGGCCACACGAGTCTACGGGTCGTCGCAACTGTCCTCGTCCTTCCTTTTGCTTTATGATGATTGAAAGGCAATCGACACACGAGAGTCAAGCGATGGCAATGACCTTGACTTTTGTGCTGGCCAGGGATCACGTGGCAGGGCAGGCAGCAGCAGCAACCAAAGAAGAGGACATGATTAGGGGCTGTATAGAAAGAGATACGATGTGAAGGAAGGCACGATTGAAGGCAGGTTGTGTTACGAGTACATCCACCCAGCCATTTCGGTATTTCTTAAACTACGATTATTTCTGAGACCTTCCAAGTCCTGCGGAGACTTTTCCATTGTCTTATGGCTCATTTAAAGCAAAGATTTTCATATCTCAAGAGACGTTTTATAAAGAAAATTCCTTAAGATAGGTAAGTGCAATGCTTAGCCACACTGGGAGAGTGTAAAAAGAGTGTTAGAAAGCTAGGGAATTTATATTTACATGGAACTTTCATATTTGAATGCATTTTTTATAAAGAAGATTCCTTACGGCTCATTTAATGTCTCAGCCACACTGGGAGAGAGAGAAAGAGTGTTAGGAAACGAGTGTTAGTGTTAGGAAAGAAAAGAGTGTTATGGCGCTTACGATTTCATAAAATTTTTAAATTTTAACGCACATTTTCTACAGAAGATGCCTCAAAGTCCATTTGATGACTTATTCTTTAATGTCAAGCCTCACTGGAAGAGAGAAAAAGACTAAAGATTTATAGTTACATGAAATTATCATATTCTAATGCATTTTTTCTAAAAACGATTCCTTAAGTCCCACTTCAAGGCCCATTCTTGAATGCTAGGCCACACTGGAAGAGAGAAAAAGACTGTTACGGTGCTTCTGAGAAAGAGTTCACCGTTCTTTCATATATATATGGAGAAAATGGGGGAATATGTGCAGTATATCTTGAAATAGATATGAGATACCTATCGAGAAGGAAAGTAGCCACGAAATTCTTTAGTTTAGAGACAATTGATAATACCATAATCCCTCATTCCATCCCTTCTCTAGCCAAAATCCAACCCCCCATCTTTTCTAGCCAATACATCATCTGAAACTGAAACCCTCTCCTAGTACGTACTCCTCCTTCTGGCGCATTCAAACCGTTTCAAATTATCTGGCAAGCAATTACACAAAAGCCAATTCAAGATAGCCGTTGATTTTACCTGAAACCCAAATAAAAAGAGGGGAAAACAAGAAGGAGACAAGAAAATAATGAAAAATCTGTAGAAGCAGCTCATTTACCAAAAATAGCAATGCCAATAAGACTCATCAGACCAAAAAACACACAGAGAGACAGGAGGAGGCAGCCAAGCAAGCAGATACACGAGATACAGATACAGGACAAACACACACACACATACAGACATAGATATAGATACAAAGATACACGTAAGCCCGTAACCAAGAACCTGACAGGAATTGTGGGACAGAATGTTATACGTCATTGGCCCCACCCCCCAGCCCCCTAGCAGTGGGGCGGATTTTTACAAGGCGTTTATTTTAAAGACTTGGATATGGCTGGCTGGCTGGCTGGCTGGCTGTCTCCCTGTCTCCCTCTGTTAGCCCTGTCAGATTTCATTACCAGCCAAATTACCAGCCAACAACGAGGTAATTTTAAGAGACTTTCCGTGACGTAAATTGTGAACTGAACCGCAAATTTGTGTGTGTCTTCATTGCAGAAGAAATCTCGTTTAGTTTGCAGTCCCAAAAGTGCGAATATCCCTCTGTAATTGACACTCATTGGATGGAGGCCGATAATCATATTAGACGAGTCCAATTAGGAGTTGCGTGGGAGTCACTGACCTCAGCTAATTATTGAGGCTTTTGAGGGAGAGAACTTCTACCCCTTTTTGGGACTTGCCTGACCCGACCTTGAACTTTCTTCTGTCTTCTGTCGCCATTGCGTCGCCCATAAACGTCAGAACGGAGCGGAGTGGCGGCCATAACAAAAACCATGGCCAAAACTTTTGCTACTGTTGTCAGTTTCACTTTTCGTGTTCGGAAGTTCGGAACGGGACGGGAGCCTGGGAGAGTGTTTATTTTTCACCAGTTTTACACTAGAATTTTACACTCATTTCAATTGGGGTGTTCTAGGGCAAAAGAGGGGGATGGGATGCTCTTTATAGTCGAGGAATATAGAGGAATTTTTGATGACTCGCTTCTGTATTTGTTTTCGATTTAAATGTTTGTTTTTCTTAGCTTAAAGTCATTTCTGCTTATGCAGAAAAATGAGTAAAATTCAGCATTTTATTCCCTCAATAATTGTTGGAAAATTTAAGAACTGAAAACTATCGACAAATATTGTAGAATAAATTTTGAATTTTATTTTGGAAATGGATATTTATTATTTTAAGAGTAATATTCTTTCGAGTAGACCTAAAATTCAAAAGAAAGCCTTCCCAGGGTGTCCTCTAGTCTCCATTTGGTATATCTACTCCAAAATTAGTTGGGTCAAAAGGCAAATCGAAACTGTTACAGCAATGCAATGGCAGTGGCAGTGGCTGTGGCAGTGGCAAATGTTTCCCCTTTCGATGTCATCGTTGCAGTTTGTTCTTCTTTTATTTTGTTTGTTTGGTAAGTGCCCCTCTGGGTGATGCCATTCTATTCGTTCTGTTCTCTTAGCATTTGAAGGGGTTAGGTTAGTATATCCTACCCCCTCTTGAAAGAAAATTAGAGCTAGATCTTGGCTTTCAATATTATTGAGGATTGGGAGACCGATTTTGCAGCCATAGAATCCGTTTCAAAAAATATCACTTTATTGTCGTTTCAAATTCTGGAATATGCTTTGAAAATTTCGCTATTATTTAATGTGAATATCTATTATAGGATTTTCCAGCCCGATATCTGGTCAATCATAGCCAGTAAATTTTACTTATTATTTTGAACCACTCGACTTTATATTTAAATCAAAATACCAACAGCTAAAGGAAAAGCTCCTTACTTTAACATCCCTAAAAACTTTCCACAGGACAGACAGTTTACGGTCACATTGAACATGTTTAAAATGGATGCTAATTTCGCAAATGCGAAAATGTTGCGATTATCGTAAACAAGAAAATGTAGCCAGCAGATGGCGTCCCATTTCTACTTTTAAGTTAAGTGTTGGAAAAGGTTCGCTTCAAATGGCAAGACACGACACCTGGCGAGGAAATCGGTAACAATGAAACTTGGCGCGAATTTTCAAATTTGAATATTTCAACGGTTAAATGTTTCTGTGCCCTGTTTTCGTGGTTTCGTGTATATTTGTCTGACTTGAAAGTTTAAGAGAATTTTGGTTGAAGATTTTTATTTCTTACAATAAATAAATAGGTTAATTTTGAACTTACTTCATTGCTTGAATCACCAGATTTCATATATTTCGATGTGAAGGATGTTAAGATCTGAAAGGAAAAAAACCACATTTGATGAGTTAAAAATTGTAACTAATTATTATTCTTAGATCCGAAATTAAATCCGAGATTAAATAAAGAGTTATGAGGTACAAATTGGTAGTCTATTATTAACGCTAGATCCACGGAAAGGTTAGCCTAAAGTTACTGCCTAAAGTTACTGCGGGTGGTATTTGGAGTGCGTTCATGCATAAGTGGTATTGGGGTCTACATTAGATCTGTTTTATTCTCCATTAGTGTTGTGGTTGTTTCCAACTTCAGTGCTATTTGATTTTTAGAGATAATTCTATCTTTTCAAATAATGTGCATGATATTATCCCGCATGATATTATCCCGCACCTTCTATACATTTTCAGAGAACATTTCATAGGGAAAATTGGAAAAATATTTGGTTATACTAATAGATACAAAAATTGTTGACTAATGAAATAAGATTCCAGCAGAAATAAAACTACTTTTAAAGCCCAAAATGGCAGCCAATTTGCTGTCTGACTTTTCTATTTGATTTACTCCTTTTATATCATTCTATTCATTTCCATTCCTCATACAAAACTTCAAACCAAAACGCCAGCCTGGATAGCCATTGCACAGCGTTTAAATATCGAAATATAATACCCCTTTAATCCCATATAATATTTACAAATTGTTTTACAATTTAAACACCATAACTTCACTGGAAGTGGCCTCTTGATGCGGCTTAACCCTTGAATCGCTTGAATCGCTCGAATCGCTCAACCCTTAAAGCCAAAAGCCCCCCGGCAACTGCCCCTCTGGTGGATTGTGCGACCTAGTAATTTTAATGCCACTTGCATGCCATCAATTAATCCCTCAAGTGTGGGCATAATTCCACGCGTGAGAGTATGCGAATGTGATATATACCATGAAGTATATGTGTGTTTGTGTATATATATTTACATATTCATGCCCGAATTGTGCACTGAAGCAGAAAGCAGAAATATTAAATTAATACATGCCCACAAATTTATGTTATTCAAATGAGAAAAAATATCCTTTGTTGTGTCGGGGATGTTCTGGAAAGGAATTTCAATTGAATTTAGGAAGGGAAGCCTTGGGTGTCGCTCTATTGCCATGAATATGACAGACAGTTTCTTGATGGAAAATTAACTAAAGAAAATGTGATGATGCGCTTTCCTTTCGCTCAATGCTAAGACAATCTGGGAGAGAAAGAAGATGGTAAATGATAATTCATTCATAATTCATAATTCGCTTTGTTTTTTGTTCAAACATGAACAAATTATTGTACTTAAAGAACATGAGTCTTTACGCATTCATTGAGATAAACATAAAACCAATCTATTCTAAGGGAAAAACATACATAAGGTATAGAATTTATGACTGAATTTATGGAATGATCTATTAACTCATTAACACATACGACATCCCAAAGTCAAGTACAGTCAGCAATTACGACCTTAATGTAGTCCAATAATACCGAAGATTGCATGCCATCAGTTGGCCACTCACAATACCGATGCACCCGTTTCGTATGTCTAGCGATAAGAATAGAATACACAATTGTACCCATATCTCATTGTAATATCTCCAATATATCCATATCTCTTCGTCATCAGATTATCAGATTACATATAAGGCTCGAAGTTTCTGAATAAAACTTAGTATAAACTTACAACTCAACACGCAAGTCTAGACTTACTTTTAAGATCTTAGCATTCCTTGAGAATCAAGTAATATCCCCTTTTTCCTATAACTCATTTCCTTATCATCATATTATCTTTGAAATTTCCATCTCTATCTCTATACACTTCAATCTCTCATTCAGTTCTCATTCACTATACAAACATTCTCTTGTTAGTAACAATACATACTTTCCTTGCAAAATAATAATTTCCAAATATTATTTGCCCTAAAAATTTTCTTGTAAAAAAGTAACCAACAAAATACTCTCTTCAAATGGAGTTTTGCTCTCTCGACCACCTAAGCGTTCATCTGGCGACTGGCGTCTTTCGTGTGATGGAAGAATGCGGCCCTGCCCCAAAAGAAGATATTGTCATGAATTTGGCTAAAGAGTGGAACGTCCGTTGGCGGGATTTCGGAGAACTACTTTACGTCGTGGGCCAAGTCCTGCAATCGGGTATCAAAGTTGGCCTGATGATGCAGGAGAACGATCTGTACAAAGTGTGCGAGGGCTATGACTACCAACAAATGACCAAAGACATACTTGAGCCCCGAACAACCGTTGTTCGATTGACCAGGCCCACACAGACGACGGTTGCAAACTCAAAGGATGAAGAGCAGGAGAAGACCGAGAAAGCAGTAGAACCAGAGACAAAGACAAAGACAGAAGCCTCCAAAATGGCTATTTTTGTGGAAAGTATTCAACGTATTTGTCGAAGTATTTTCGATAAACTTGTGTGAATAAAAGACAAATAAAAACGAAAACTATCCATTTTCCCCTTAATTTCTTCTTGTTTTTAGAGTTTCCTCTTTTGAGAACCCTCCTTTATTGCATCTCAAAGCTCTATGGGTATTTTATAGGCGCACTTGCGTGCATGTTGCAGTTGCAGCTACCGAATGGCACATTAACCCAGGCAGGAATCTGGCCAAGAAATATAGGACTAGGGGCCAAAGCAGTTAGCGTTTACCCCCTCCCCTCCCCTGCGCACACATAACCCAAATACTTGAGCAAAGCGACGACACGCACCCCCCACATCTGGCTCTACACATCTGGGCTACTAAATAACCATTTCGTTTAATAATTTCCATTAAAAAGAAAAATAAGAAAAAGCTACAGTACTTGACAGCAGAAAGAGGGAGGGGCGGGGGGAGGTAGGGGGGTGAATGCAGGAGGGGCGGGGGGAGGTGGGAGTATGCAGTAGGCGTTGTTGCTCCGCCAACGATGACGACGGATATGGCAACGGAAGTGAAAGCAGGGCAAATGTCGGCGCAGCGGGTCGCAGCGACAAGGACATTGAGTGCACAGCAAAACAAACACTGAGAGAAAGTAAGGAGAATAATAGATGATTTCTGAATAGAATTGGTAGGTTTATTAGAAGAAGAGAGCGAACATGTTGTATTGGAAATGTTTTTCTCAAAAAATGATCTACAAAACTATGTTTTATTTCCAAGTTGGTTGTCCCAAAGTTCATAGTAGAATATATTATATGAATCATATCTTATTGGATCTCCGAGATTCCATGGAATATCTAGTATCTAACGTAAGGAAAATCTTCTCTTTAAAGACTTCATATTTTAGGTCTAATATAAGTCTTCCTTTTGCTGTTTATCCTTAAATTTTGTCCGTTATTCTTCATTGCCGAAAATCCTTTAACACCCCTTAGATTCCACTTAGATTTCTATTGCTTCTTCCAGCTTAAACTACGCACTATTTTTTCCCAGTGCCTACCATACATGCGCCGCCACTCTGCATCAGGGAAACCCCTGGTGCATCGCGACTGGTGTTGGCACTGCTGCTGCCGCTGCCTGCTGCCGCTGCTGCTGCTGTGGGGGTTAATCTGCTTCAATTAAGATTCATTTATTTGAATTTAATTGCGTTTCCGACGGTGCAAAATCCATGCCAGAGCCCCTCGGCTGTCTCCAGCAAAGGTTCTCCTCTGCCGCTGCTCTCCTCTGCCCCTGCTTCTGCCGCTGCTCCTGCCCCTGCCCGTGCCCCTGCCTCTTCCTCTGCTGCTGCCTTTTGGTTTACTCTGATTGCATATGAGCTTTATGGCTAAGGACTCGACAATGCCCAGACGATGCCGCCAGTGCCAGCACCTCTGTCTATCTCTTTTTAGCAGTTAATATGCTGCTACAGGACTACAGAGACTCTTGGCTGTCTGAGGGCGTTCATACGCGTGCGAGGTATAGTCGGAACATCTAACTTCCTTTCTATGTGGCACATTTCAGAGTGGTTCTTAAATGTATGACAGAATAGGTCCAATATCTTTACGAGATCTATGGGAGAGTGGGGGAAGAATCTGTAATACATTTTTAAGAGAATATTTGATTATAAATCGTACTAAAAAGTGGGAAAAATAGGGAGCAGTTGAAAAATATATTAAAACTATTATAATGGCAAGGAAATTTGTAGAGAAATCTAAAAAAATACTCGAAAATTTAAGGAAAATACTAGAAAAATCCAGAAAAATACTAGATAAATCAAGAAAAAAACTAGATAAATCAAGAAAAATACTAGATAAATCAAAAAAATACTAGATAAATCAAGAAAAATACTAGATAAATCAAGAAAAATACTAGATAAATCAAGAAAAATACTAGATAAATCAAGAAAAATACTAGTTAAATCAAGAAAAATTCTAGAGAAAGCGAGGACATTTTTGGGAATAGTTAAATATGTAAGAAAAATAATTGCAAAAGGGAACCAATAAATCGAAGAACGATCTGAGGAATATCAGTTGAAAAACATGTCGAAAGAAAGAAAAGAAGAAAAAGAGTGAAAAAAGTTTTAATAATTTTTTAAAATAAATTTAAAAATCAAGAATATTATATTGAAACCAGTGTCATGCCGGAAAATCCAGTAAATATTATTGTTATCTTCCGAGGGTTCCCAAAATATATTCAAAGAGCTAAAGAGAACAATCATTCCGATATATCATGGATTCTAAGCCCTTCACAAATGTTCTTCCTTTCTCCTTCCATTAAACAGAACCCGCAGGAATGTAGGAGTAGTGGAAGATAGAGATACTTATAGAGGAAGGTAGATTTGCAGGCTATTAAGTGGCTCCCAGCGTTTTCTTTTCTTAGTTTCTTTAGATCATATTTTAGGCACCACCCTAGAGGAGAGCCAGCCCTCGCTGGACAGAATTGTGTGTACCACCCACCTGCCCCTGTAATACCCCTCTCAGCTATATAACTCCCAGCCACTCCACTACCCCGCCCCTCGCTGTCTCTTGTGTCATTTTCCAAGCGCTTAAATCTCGGCGTGTCCCTGTAAAAGTGAGGCACGTGCACGAGGCTATATATATATTTATATATCCATGTGTGTATGTGTGTGTGTGTACTACTAGTATTAGCCTTGTAAGTGTACGTGTCTGTTAGGTGTATTCTCTATCTCTCTCCTTCCCTCCGTCGTGCTCATTCGGTCGTTCATTTGTTTGTTGTACTTTCAGACCATTCAACACTTTTCCTCCTTCCCTTCCTGGTTCTCCACTTCCTGCTCCTCCTTCCTCTTCCTGCTTCACCTTCCCCTCCTGCTCCACCTCCACCCTCCTGCTCCTCCTCCTCGTCTTCCTGTTCCTCCCCTTCCTGCTCCTGTCTGCATAATTACACGAATGTGAGAGCTTTAAGCTGTGTGTGTCTGTATCTGTGTGTCTCTATTTCTGTTCTACTCTCAAAAAAAAAGGAAAGAACTCTTTTCACTATCACTTTCATGCACGAAAGCACCCAAGAGGGTGTTGGGTTGGGGTAGCCGACTCAAACAAAGTGTTTATGACGGTCTCTTGTTCATTAGAAACTGAGGGGAATGTACCTACGTATCCCCCTCTCTCTCCCACTCGTCTTCGGCCTGCATTCCATGCAAATGTATGCGTGTTCTACAGGACACAGAACTCGTCGTAGTCATCTGGCAGAACTACATTTTTGGGAAGCGGACATTCAACCGCTTTTTTCAACAGTTTTCCCTGGTTTTTTCTGGTTTTCAGTTTCATTATATCACACTGCGTATACGTGATGAGAGAAGAGTTAGAAGAGTACAGTGAGTACAAATAGTTTTTGTGTACGCTATTTTGGGGTCAGCCATGTTGTGACCTCTTAATGGTTTGGCTTTTAAAGAGTTTATCTGACTTTTCATCCTTGATTATATGTAAATGATAAACTGTTTTTCAATCGTAACTTTTTTCAAATTGCAACTTTCTTGATTTTTCAATTCTTAAAAAAAATTATTAAAGGCTTTTCCCATGTCATCAACAATTTTTCTTTATTTTCATGTGTTTCTTTATAACTGATAGCCATCGAATTTCGATCTCAATTATTAGTTCGCGTTTTCAGTTATTTTTTTAAATATTCCACTATTTCCACAAATTCCATAGAAAGCGATTCTGTAGTATTTTCCTAGACTTCTCTAGTATATTTTAAGATTTCTCTACTAATTTCTTACATATTCCACTGTTTACAAAAATTGTATTGCTTTCTCTAGTATTTTTCTTAATTTCTCTAGTATTTTCATTGCTTTCTCTAAAATGTTTTAGATTAACCTAGTATTTTCCTTGATTTCTCTGGTACTTATTTTACTAATTTAGTATTTGTAGATTTATCTAGTAAATTTTTTTAGATTTCTCTACTCATTTACTTTGTAATCCACAATTTCTACAAATTTCCTCGCTTTCTCTAATATTTCCCTTGATTTATCTAGTATTTTTTAGACATATCAAGTATTTTAAGATGTATTTTGTAGATTTATCTAGTATTTTTTAAATTCATCTAGTATTTTTAGATTTATCTAGTATTCTGATCGCTTTCTTCAGCATTTTCCTTGATTTCTATGGTATTTTATGACTTATTTAGGATTTTTGTAGATTTATCTAGTACTTTTTTGATTTCTCTACTAATTTCTTATATAATCCACTATTTCCACAAATTTTCTCGCTTTCTCTAGTATTTTTCTTGATTTCTTCAGTATTTTTTAGACTTGTCTAGTATTTTTAGATGTATTTAGTATAGTTTTATATATAGCTACTACTTTTAGATATATCAAGTATTTTTGTAGATTTACCTAGTATTTTTAGATTTACCTAGTATTCTCTTTGCTTTCTCCAGTATTTTCCTTGCTTTCTCTACTAATTTTCTTGCCCCTAAAACAGTTTTCATATCTTTTTCAACTGCTCCTCTGTCTCTCTCTCTCTATTGTTAAACTCTCTCTTTTAAAACTATTTGGCACTTCTGTGACCCCTTGTTGCATATCTTTTTTGTCGAATTTCCACTGTTTTCATTGGATTACAAAACGTTTCCCCCCCTCCGCCCCGTTTTAAGTCGTTTGTGGTTTTGTGGGGCTGTGTTTTGGCATTTGGCTGCCAGCGAAATAAACTATTAAACGTAATTAGACGGCGACTGCCACTGCGATGACTGTCTTCTGTGGCGTCTCCCGTGTGGTTGGGGGCTTAGTTTTGAATTAGCGGAAAATTGAATGGAACGATTTGCCCAAGGCAGGGATTGGGCATACAGCTTGAGGATGCTGCAAGGAGCAAGGATTGTAGTTCAAAGAGCTACGTTTGGAGGCTTTTCTGGTGTTTAAAATGGTGACCCATTAACCTGAACTTCTCTCACGCTTTTGGCCCTCTTGCTGTTTGCTTGTGGTCTCACGCTTTTGGCCCTCTTGCTGCTTGCTTGTGGTCTCACGCTTTTGGCCCTCTTGCTGCTTGCTTTGTGGTCTCAACTTTTGGCCCCCTTTTCTGGGGCAAAATGAATCAGAAGCTGTAGCTTTTTGAAATGTAATTATGTACGCATCTTCTGTGCCCTCAAATCCTGGCCCAAAGCTGCAACCCAAACGACTCCAGAGATACTCCAAAAGGCATTTTAAGCAGAGGATTTATACAAAATGCATAATGCACACACACACACAAGAACAAGAAGAGCAAACTCATGCAGGATTTACCAGGATGCACACACACACACACACACAAATGAAGACTTAATTCAAGTCAAGGATCGTCGTCACTCGTCTTCTCATTGCTGTTTGTCTTTTGCTGGGGATTTTCCGGCTTAATTTGCACAATTTACCAAAAAGCAAGACTAAATACCAGCCAGAGTTACTTTCATTCACAGAAAATTCTGCGTTAAAGCAACCGCAGGGCCAGACCATGTACACAGCCTGCCTTTACATACATATATATATGTTTATATCTGTTCCGATGTGTGCTTGAGAGAGTGTGAGAACATTACACGCAAGTCAAATAAAATTTTTGCGCTATATTCACGAACATTCATGAACATGCATGCACTCGCCTCTGTGGCACTCACTCACACTCACTCTCTCCCTGGCGCAAAATGGCACGCGCGCATAAAAAGCGTCTTTAAAATGCGCTCGGAAATTGTTGCAAGTGACATTTCAATGTTCCAGCAACAGGGGCAAGGCAAGCAGGATACAACAGCTTGTGCAACGCGTTTGTTTAACGAAAATATTGATTGGCAAATGGTAGGGGAAATTCGCATATATTGGATGTGGCATATGAGGAAGGAATGAATGAATCGAATACAATTCAACCAGTGTTCAAAAGTGGACAAAACATTGCTGGAATATGGACAATCTACGATCTAATAGATATGATTATGATATTCATACATTCTGAGATTTTCTTTATATTTAAATGGGGTTTACTTCATGCTGCTCTCATCCAAGTCTTCTTTTTTAACGCATTTTTTCTTAAATTTTAATTAGTGTTGTAAAGATATCACAAACAGTGCTAGAAGGTGGACAAAACTGGGTGAAAAGCTGCGAAAAACAGTACTCGAAGCTACAATGAAGAAGAAGAATGAAGAAGGTGGAGAATGTAGAAATCAATCAAAAATTGGGGAAAACAGTGTTGAAAGTGGGTAAAACTATGCTGGTAGGTGCAAAAAACATTGTTAGAAGGTAATAAAAGCAGGCAAAACGAAGTAAAAAGTACAATGAAGAAGGTAGAAAACTCTCTGTTGAAAGATGGGGAAAATAGTGCTGCAAAGTGGGCCAAATAGTGCTGAAAGGTGCTAGAAGGTGTTACAAGGTAAGAAAAACAGTGTTTGGAAGTATAATAAAGAAAGTAACGAAATCGGTCCTAAAATTGGGAAAAACAATGCTAAGAAGTGGATAAAACAGTTCTGAAAAGTGGGCCAAACAGTGCTGGAAAGTGGGCAAAACAGTATTGGAAAGAGATAAAGTCTATTTCGGTTAGTGGGCAAAATGATGGCAAAATATTGGGGGTGTAAAAAAGATTTCCCGTTTTGATTTCGCAGGGTATTTTCGATTTCGGTTTTGTGAAATTGCATTTGGGGTTTTCCTCAGTTACACTGGCGACGCTGCTCCTTTCAGCTGTGTGCAGGCTTTGGCATTTCCCTTTGTGCACTAGTGTGTGTGCGCATGTGTGTGTGTGTGTTTTCACGTGCGGTTTTTGCAGTTGACACACTAACACAAACACGAGAGAGCACACACAGACGACGAAGCTGGCAGCGTCACGCAAACACACATTTCATTTACGTTGAATGCATCCTTGCCTCCTGCTCCTCCACTTTCCCCTGGCCCTAGACTCGTAGGTACCTTTACTTTCCCCTACGCTTTCCCCCCAGGAGCGTTGGTGAGTCTCTGCTTCAAAACGGTTCTCTGCGGCTTTCCCAAAATACCTTTGCCTTGTGCATCAATGTTGTACAAACTATAAAAAACCCACAGATTGTGCCCCCCTCCCCTCCCCTCTTTACATTGTTGTTGTTGCTTCGATTCTCGCGGCTGCCCCGCCCGCCTGTTCATTTGAGCATAAAATTTCGTTTAGTTTTTCGAAACTGCACATAAAAATGGCATAAAAACGTACACACAAAATCCTGGCCGAAAAATAAAAGGAAAATAAAAATGTGTCACATGTGAAATTTGCCAGAGAAAATATTGAAAAATGCACACATGTATTGTTGTTTATTTTCTGTGTTTTCTGTGTGTGGAATGGGGATTGGGGGATTGTGGATTGGCCATATAAACTCGAGTGTTATTGGGCTTGTTATGGAGAGAGAGAGAGGGAGAGTTGAACAGGGGTAAATAACCTTAAAAATGCTTACATCGGTTATTTGTTGGGCATCAATTGATAAGGAATTTCCACCAGGGATGGTTGGAAGCTTCATTGAGCAGGTAAATTCTACCTTAAAGTTTTTCTTTAAAATACACAAATAATTGTTAACTCTTTTCTGTATTTTCTGGTTCTTGTTCCCCTCCCAACTTTAAGTTCAATCTCCACATTTTGTTTACATATCAAAAGCCCCCCGAGGGTCTGCCCCACACTCCACTCGACTCCGTGGCACCCTGACAGATTTCCACTCTACTCTTGTCTCTCCTCTCGTCTCTCTTCTCGTCTCTCGCTCTCGTCCCTCGTTCTCGTCTCTCCTCTCGTCTCTTGTCTCGTCTCTCGCTCTCGTCTCTGGTCTGAAATTTCATCTCTCCCAGCAGCAGGTTTTTTATGGCTGCACTTTTTGGCTGTCACAAATTTTTTGGAAAATGCATTTTTTGTTGCCTAGTTTTATGGGGCAGGCGCGGCACATCCTTTTAGGATCCCCTCATTCTACCCCTGCCCATCCCTTCCCTTCCCATCCCCTTCCTTCCCTCCCCATCCCTTCCCTTCGCTTCCCTGTTTGTGGATGGATTTCCTTCTGTTTTTTGATTGTGTTTACAAATTTTGTGTATTTTTTTTGTATTTTTCGTGGTATTTTTATAGCCGCTGTTTCGGTTTATATCTGTACATGGTACATATATGTTTATAGGTGTATATATCTATAGATAGGTATATGTTGGGGGGGCGGGGGGTAGACCTATTTGCCTGTGGTTGTGTCCCAATTGATTGAGCGCCTCTGTTTGTTCTCCTCCGACTGGTTTATATTTTTTTAATTAAATTTGAGCGGATTTTAAAAGTCAGTTTTTCTGTTGTTTTGCTGGAAATAGTTTTCCCCACCCCCCAACCCCATCCCCCCCTGGACTTTGATTTAATTAAATTATGCGGAGGAGAAAAACGAGGTCGCTCAACATATTTTGATGATATTTACTTAACATTCGAGTGGAGTGCAGGATAAATGTTGTTGCCCCTCCATTAAATGGAAAACGAAAAGTACAAAAATATAGAACAAATATTTTTGAATGGAAATTAAACTAAAATGGGGTTTACACTTAACTGTAAATAGAATAAGTATTTAAATAAATATTAACTAAAAATTAAACCAAAAAGTGTTATATTTTAACTTCAATTAAAAACCTATCAGAAATTTAAGTTTAAATAAAACATAAATGTGTGTGGCAGGAAAACAGCAAAGTTTGGCATGAAAATCTAGGAAAATTATAAATATATAATTAAATTAGTTGAAATGATGAAATAACTGATTTATCTTACATTCGTGCGGTAATCGAATTGGCCTTATGGCCAAAAAGCCAACTTCTAATCAGAAACGGAAGCACACAACTACAGAGAGAGAGAGAGAAAAAGAGAGAGAGAGAGGGCGGTGTAAGAGGAGGGTAGGGGGTGGCTTGATTCATTATATATTCAATTTTCATTTTCCCCTGTCTCGCTAATGTTGCATTGAAAATTTTGCACATTTTCCTTCAATTAATATGCAATTAGCAGCACTTCGATTACCATTCATTGGAGGGTCCTTGCACTGTCCTTACATTTGTGGTTTTGAATTTGCATTAAAGTAACACAAAAGGTTCGAGGCAATTGATTAAATGAATTAGGGGCAATAATTAAGGGAATGAACATGCGTTATTGGGTGGTTAATGGGTGGTGTTGATTGGCTTTTAATGGGCATTAAAGTAGGCAATTTCACGTATTATTTGAAATATTTTCATACTATATTCCATTATGAAAGAAACTAAAAAATTTAATAGTTTTCTTTGGATTTATAGAACTTTTAACTTCTTTAAAATGTATTTTTTATCATTTCTTTAAGTCTCTTTTAATTTATGATCTTTTTATTTAATCCATGTAACCAAAAAATGTTCTACATTTTATCTACATAAAAAATTACGCTTGTTTAGCTAAGACTACAACCATTTTGCCACACATATTATAGCTCACAGAAGGCAACCATAAAAGAAGGACTCGTCTTTTGTAGAGTTCCAAAGCTTCCGTTTTATGCCTTTATGCCAGGAATATTTGTTATAACAGAAACTTCCCAATTGTAAAGGACTTTTTTCTTGTTAAAAAAAGCCATAACTGGCGCCATCAAGTGGTGTTGAAGCAAAACTTCAAATTGGGACCAAAATTCTAGTAAAGAAAATCCCAAGGGAAATCATCACGTCAGTTCAATTTATGTCCGCTGTTTGGAAATGGCGCTGATGTTGCTCATAAGGTCCTTCGAATTTATCTTACTGCGCTCACTTCTATAATTATGAAGCGCCACAAACACTTATAGAAACAGACAATTTTAATATAATATAATGTAAGATTTAATATAATATAATATAGTTCCATCTTCTACAAACTGAAATGTATAATGTAATATAATATAATATCAAGAATTATCTACACCTGCAACGTTCATTTCCTTAACCATAACGTATACCAGAGAGCTGGTCATTTTTCTTTGCCATAAAACAACCCCACCTTTGAGGGCTGTGCTACACTTGAGTGAATCGAATGAATGAGTGAATCCACCCACCAAAAGGTGCTCCCTCATGCTTACGCTCACTCCCATCCCCTAGACATTCACCCTGTTATATTCCCTAGGACAAAATGAAGGAGTGAAACCCCAAACAGAATGAGTGAATGAATGAGTGAATGAAAGAGTGGAGTGACTGCCTGCCTGCTTGAATGAGTGGCCTTCCCTTTTGGTGCCGAGTAATGTAATTCGCATTTTTATCACTGTTATCTTGTTTTCTGATTTTTTGCTGTGTGTTTGTGTGTGTGTGTTTTTTGCCCTTGTTTTTGTCATTGAAGTACGACTTTTTGGTGGAATTTAATTTAGTTGACTTTCATTTGCAGCTGAAAACGCAGAACGCAGAGCACACAGCAAAAAGAATGCAATGCCAGGATAATAAATAGTTTGATTCGAATTCAGTTTCAGTTTCGGTCTCCATTTTCCATTTTCTAGTTCTTCTTCTTCTTGTTTTTGTTGCCTTCCAAACTAAATAATGACTTTTGTGGGTGGGTGTGGGAGGTGGGAGAGACACAAGTGGAACGAAGATAAAGATCTGCCAGCGAAAGAAATTTGTTTTTTTCTAGATAAATTAATGAAAGCCAAGTCCTACAGGGAAGAGGATTTTCTTAATATGAATTAGTCTTAGTTAAAAATGGCTTAAATTTATTTTATTGCCACTAAAGTATTACGAAAATACCAGGGACCGAAAATACCGAAAAAAGGACTAAAACACCTCCAAGAAGAATGGGGAAAATATAGATACATACGTATGTTATTTTTTTACAGAAAATTAAAAAACATGATCCGCATTTTTTTGTTTGATGAAATATTTTTAAATATTAAAGTTATGACTTAATTATTTTATAAAATTTGTAAGAGAATAATAATATTTTTATTTATATAATATAAATTAAGTTTAATGATTACAAATGTTTATTTATTTATTTAATTTATATTATATAAATAAACAATTATTATTATCTATCAATTTGTATATAAAAATTAAGTCATAACTTTAAAAATTAATATTTTAAGAAAATAATGTATATTATTATTTATTTATTATTTTTTTTATTATTTATTTAATTTTTTTTGTTTTTTATTATTTATTTATTATTATTTTTTATTATATTCTTATTCTTTTTTTATACAGCGCTTTTTATGGGAAGTTTGGAAATGTCAAAGAGTATTTAAACTTGAGATGCAGTATAAATGCAGTATTTTTCAGCTTTATTAGTATTTTCTCTAAGTTATTATACATTTATTTGTTAGCCTGGCTGTTAAGTGTTTATTAAATACATTTTTTATATTATTTATTATGAAGAATAATATCTCGAGCTTGAAATTTATCTTCGACTATGACAATTGCTTTTTTGACTACTACTTCTGAGATTTTTAGGGGAAATCCATGGCGATCTCTGATGGGTTTCCCCATAAATTTCTTTCGTTTAAACCTTCAGTCAAATCTGCCCTGATTTATCCATCTCTTAATCATATAAAAGATCTTGTACCCATCTATCTAGCCATCCATTAATCCAACTGCTAATCTATGTATCTTCTCCCATCAAAGAACTCCTCACTTGCCACAGTTTCCGCCACAAAGCATGACTGCAAACGTGCGGCTTTCATGGTTTGTGGAAACTTTAATCACTCATTTAAATACTTTTCCACTCTTCCACAGATGGCATCATAGATATCGCTGTTAATTGTACACCTAAAAAAAATATCCCTGTATCATATCGCACAACAAATTGCAGTCCAGTCTGTCCGTCTGCTCTGTGGCCTGCCACCCAATGACCGCAGAAAAACAACATCAAATGAGGGGCGGGGGGGCGGGGCAGAGCGAACCTTTCCTGTTGATTGGAAAAACTTAACACGCACATTAACACGAACTGGAGGGGGGAGATGGAGGGGGGAAATGGAAAAATTTCCATGCAACGAAGCGGCAAATTAATGAAATAAAACTTAACCACAAATTTCATAATAAATGCCAAGCAATTTTCAACGCTTTTCATAGAGAGAGCGAGAGAGAGGGAGTCTGTAGCTGGGAAAGAGATTACCAAAGTTTTGGCATCCAAAACTTCCCCCACGCCCCCTCAGCACACACTTTATTCCTGCGGTTTTCATCGGTTCTTACCTTTTTTTTTGCGTACCGAAGTGGAACTTTATTAAAAATCACTTAAAAATAACCAAAAATAGCGACGAAATGGCCACAAATGATGACAATGATGGGGGGTAGTGGGGGATGGTGGCTGTGGTGGCTCTGTCGATGATGCCAATGATGATTCCAGGGGTTGATTGGGTAAACGAAACGATGATGATGATGCCGATGATGATATTGTTTGTTCCCGAGGTCCTCCACACTTTTTGTCGGCTGTGTTGGGGCGTAAATTTAGCATAATTCAGGCGCAGGCAACAGCTGTTGCCACAAACGATAAAGGCCAACCCCCCGCCCCTCATGAATGAAGAAGCAGCAGCCAACAGTCAGCAGCCAACAGGAATTTCCACCCTTCTCTCATCCCTTTCTTCAGAGGGGGAAAATAAAGCTATTGGAATGTTTATAAACACACAAAAATTTTTAGCACGACTTCATTTTTCAAATTCCCTGAAAGCCAGCAGCAAAACCTCATTCCCCCCTTGCCCTATGCCCTTTCTCCGTCTCTTTCTCTTGCCAGCAGGCACACACACACACAAAGCGGAAAAGCTTCCAAGAGGGAGCCAAAAGAAAAGTCAGAGAGTCATGGAGTCAGGAGCCAAAAAGAGTCGTCGCTGGCAGGTGTTGCATTGAATTAATGGTGCAAATGGCATTTCTATTGCCTGCGAAATTGAGTTGCAATAAATATTTATGCACTAAAGTGAAAAATTGGCAAAGCAAAAGACACTCCCAGGGACACACACACACACACACAGGGGACACGCAGAGCAAAAGAGAGAGACAGAGAGAGAGAGAGACAGAGAAAAGGCACAAACTTTCCCCTCTTGCATGTGTGTGTCTAAGTGTGAAATCAAAGTTTTCCTCGGGTTTTCCTGCACACAAAATGAATATTCCCCATTATTTAACTTCATTTTTCAATCGCTTTTTGACCCCCCCCTCCTGGGGTCTGACGCATCATTTGGAATGCGTTGCAGTTACCCTCTACCCCGTCCCCCTCCCCCCAGTATATCTATTAATATTCATATATCGAATGGGAAGTCTGGGGGTAAAGTCGACAAATCAAATGCAGCAGGCGCCAAATGCAAACAAAGTCAGAACCCAGGAAAACATATGAAATGTTGGGGATTGATGGAGCCAGACCCCATTCGAGGGAAGTATCCTGAAACAAATGACGAAGTTCATATGCTCTTAAGGGAGAGAGGTAATTGGTGGACATTACTCAAGGCCAAATAGGATTGGACTGTAAAAGATTATGATTTACAGTAGGGACATTTCATGTAAGTATTCAGAATACATTAATCTTAATTGGGCACAGATCTATTGAAAAGTTTTCCAATAATTCCAGAACTAATCAGAGTTAAATATAAAAGTCTATGAAGATCTCAGTGTTCTGCAGCAGTGCCCTCGGTAAGTTGATGGCTATTTACCTATTTCTACTTACAAAAGATCACTTTTTTACCACTTATCTCTCTCTTCCTCTACAGAAAATGTATTGGTAATTCTTATTCCATCATTTTTGAAAACTTTTCATTCAAATTTTTTTTATTTTAGATACGAAATTCAGGGCTAATTATTCCCATAATTCCAGAAATGATCAGAGGACCTAATAAATATCTTTTAATATCTCAGTCTCCTGCTGCAGTACACCTTGGTAGGTGGGGCTACGATTGAGCGACTATTTCTAGTCACAGAGATCACTTTTTTACCACTATTCTCCCTCTTACTCTACAGAAAATGTATTGGTAATTGTTTTTCTCTCATTTTAAAGAACCTTTCATTGAATTTTCCACATTTTAGAACCGAAATTCAAGGCTAATTAGCAGATATTCCACCAATCAAGTGGCACTCTTCTTTCTTGGCCATCCTTGAGGTCAAGTTCCCAGTTCGTGTTTCGGTTCCTGTTCGCCTAGGTATTATGCCATTTCCTGACAGCAGGGTAAACAAACCCAAACACAAACCCAAACGAGTTCATTGTTTCAGCCCTTTAGTTTGCATATGATTGGCACGGGAGGAGCAGCTAGACAGACACAAGGATGTGATGCGATGGGATGGGATCCTTCGGGTACGGGAGCCTCAAGTTGGACTCGAATCGACTCGCTTTCAGTGACCGTTGAACGGCAACGATGTCGTTACCATTTTGTCCGGCCATTACGCTGGAAAAAAATCTGTCAATTACAAGTAAGAAAAGAGCAAAAGCATGTCTATCACACGACGTCGAGGCCAGTCCTAGAGACTAGACCTCGGGACACGGAACCCGGGCCGGAGCAAAGGCAAACAAACAAATGTTGTGCCTCTGAATGTGGCATAGAGTGGGGTGTGAGGTGGAAACGAGTGGTTGTGTATTGGAGTGGTTGTGGAGGTAGTTACGGGCTATAGAACTCTATAGATGGAGGTGGAAATGGAAACAAGACAGTGGATTGACCGCGGCAGGTTGCATGTCTAATGTTTTCAGGGTTTTCCGGCAGCTCCTCTTCATTGATTCACTGGATGGAAGGAGGTGGAGTCCTTCTTTCAGTAGAGCTCTTCGCCTCTTTAGCCACTCCCAATATTTTCCAAACCAACGGAAAATTGTAAATTCAATTGGAGAGTCAGAGCTGAAAGGAAAACCTGTAATGAAAATAATTGTTCTTTAAGAGATTCCCTATGTTTCAGGTTCCATTACGCATCATGCAGCAGTGCTCCTCGGTCGTTTCTACTGCATTTCGGTGTGTGCCAAAGACAAAGATGATTCACATTCGAATCTTAGCATTAACTATCGAAATCCTTGAGCCTTGATCCCAAACACATTGTCCGCACAAATCCCCTAAATATAAAACGCCAACCAATCAAATGGAACCCCTCTAAGACCTAACAAGAATATTTGAGCTCTCCCCCCCATTGGTGCTCCCCTCTACCACTCCAAAAGAGGATTCCAAAGAGGAGTCCTTCCACCTCCCCCTCCCCGCCCTCATGTTTCCGTGGTAACAGCGGTCCGCAATGGCTGCGAAAAGACAATGAAAACGGAGAATGAAAAATCATAGAAAAAATAAAGCAATGAGCACAGAATTTTGCACTATTTTCCGTTTGCCTTTTGTACCCCCCGGTATTTGTAGAGGGTATCCAAGGGTATTTTGTTTTCGTAATGATTGTACATTTTTTAAATCCGACTACCGATTACCTTTTGCTGTTTGGAAACTATAGAATCACTTAAAACTTATTCCGTTTAATGGGTATCTTATGGTCGACTTTTATTTATGTTTTTTCTTAAAGGCTCGGTTTGTTTTTCAGCAAAAGCCTGACAAACCTGTCACGTGATTGCTCAACTGAAGCTTTTTCCCGGACTGGACTCCAAAGTTTTGTTACACAAGGGCGTAGGAACAGTTTCAAAAGGGGTTGGAAATTGATAGTAAGTAGTAGTAGAAATAGTAAGAGGTCGAAATTTAATACAAATAATTTTGTAATTTTTCCTGTCCGAATTTTGAAACTCTAGTAAGAAAAAACTTTAAAATAATTTATTATTTAATTTATTAATAAAAAAATTAAGGGAACTATATTTTTTTAATTTTTTTTTAAGTATGCAATAGAATAGCCAATAAGCTTTTGTTTTCGTATAATTAAATTAATGTAATTTAAATGACTTATTAAAATACATAATGAAGGATAAGTCACTTTAAATAGAGTAAGTATCAATAAAGTCTTACCGTAATATAATAATTCCATACGCTCAATGAAAAGATTAATAGCTACCCCCGCACTCAAGCAAGAACAAACAAGAACAAACATGTTCAGTGATGTCCCAAGTACGACCACTCACGCAGGGTAAAGGTGGAATGTCGTCATAGATCACAAATTCTGCCGACAGCGAGCGAGCAGCGAAGAGTCCACACACTCAAGAAAAGAATGAAGCATAAGGAACGAGCGATGCCAATGGTTCGACTCAAGTACTCATGTACGACTATATCCTGCAAGGTGTAGTCTCGCACATAGAACACAACTCTGCTGGCAGCGAACGAGCAGCGAAGAGTCCATACAACCAAGAAAAAATCAAAAATAAAGAACGAACGATGCCAATAGTACGACTCAAGTAGTCATGTACGACTATTTTCTGCAAGGTGTAGATCACACTTCAGCCGTCAGCGATCGAGCAGCGAAAAAGGTGAGCAAAAAGTAATACGCAATAGACTATTCGATGGCTGCAGTGGCTGCAGTTGTTGTTGCTTTTCTCAGAGGCAAGCAAAAGGGAATACAAAACATACTTCCCCTCCCTTCCTTCTATCTCTAAGTAGGAGTAGGTTTTTTTATTACAATTTCAATGTCCCCCTTTGATCTGCGCCCATGTCCTCCTGGCAGGAGTAGTATAGTAGTTGTTAGGCCCGGCGTCAGCTAGCAATAATGACACGGGCCCCTCCGCACCAGCGCACCACCACAACTCCCCCCACCCCCTACGGTACGCGCCAGTCACTTGTGCGGCGCTTAGTCACTGCCTCCTGTCAGCGCCGCGGTGAGAGGAATCGAGAGAGCGAGTGAGTGAGAGTGCGGGCGGGGTGGAGACAGAGATAGAGAGAGGAGAGAAGAATCCTTTTTCGCACAAGCCATAGGACTGCTGCTGCTGCCCTGGCCCCGGCTGTACCTATGTCATAGTCATAGTCATAGCCATGGCGACGATATTTTTCTAGTGGCTGAAGCTTTTTAATTGAATTTTCCGCTATTTACGGGCAGCAAAAGGAGAAGAGTAGGAGTAGGAGTAGAAGAGAGAGATAGAAGTGAGAGAAAGCGGCAGAATTGAGAGACAGCGAGACAGAAAGACAGTGACAGGCGGGACGGACGGGGGACGGGGATGGCGCACTAAAAAATATGGCACTGAAAAGTTGAAGAAAAGCAAGAGTTTTTGCTGCCTCCCCCCGCCGACAACCAAAAAGGGAAATTGTGTAAAATTATTCATCATCAAGAAGGAAGGACACGGGACGTGGGCGGCTGTAAGCGCTTTTCACCAATTCTTCACCGCACCTTTGGGGATTTTCTTAGTCATTTTTCTATTACCATTTCGGCCAGACCAGAAAATGGTGTGAAAAACACAGGCGGCACACAGGCGGCCCGCCTTGTTGTGGGGTAATTATGAATAAAAGTTAAATTCTATGGGGAAAATCCCCACATTGTCCATGGCCCATGGCAACCGGTGGGACAAAAGACACTTGGGAGTGGATTTTTGTTGGTTGTAAAGTCACTTAATTGTGGTCTAAATGGGGGAAAAACAATTGCAAGAGAATCCCCAACAAAATCCATTCCAATTAGGCAGGATCCAGGCATTAAGTATCCAACCAACCAGAACAGTCCACTCGATACGCCTGCCCATCGACCGCACTGCCTTTTGTGATTTACGAAAATTCCGTATCGGAAAAGCTTCAATTTGCAACCGCAATTCATACAATTTATCCTTGGACCGCAGGACGACGACAAGTTCTCTGTCAAATTTAACTACAAAAATATCCCCAGCGAATGTCCGTCCGTCCACATGTGAATAAAACTGAATTTAGACAACTTTAGTTCGTGTCTCTCTGGCCTCTGGTTTATTTTCCTGCTTTTGGCTCTCTATATTTTTCAATTTGGGCTTCATTTATGGCCCAAAACCCACACACACAACACTTAATAATAATCAAATGCACTCGATGAACATATATCTTAATTTCGGGCAATCGGCAGAGGGCCATAAAGGCCGCAACTCCACCTACGACCTGGCCAATAGCAACATTTTCTTTGGCTAAAATGTGAAGGGGAATTTTCCTTTTTGGAATTGGAATTAGAGAATACTCTTCATGGGATATGTGGAGATATTTATGTGCAATTTTGTATGGTAGCAGTCAAAAGTTCAGGGGAATCAAGGCACATGTGGTGCAACACTACAAATATCCGTTACTTTGTTTCTACACCCATTTAAGACTCCCCCTCCGTTCTCTTGTTGTCCTTACCTTTTCGAAAATGTACTCCTACATATCCTAAAACATCTAAAAAGAAATCTTAATTGAAAAAGAACAAAAAATGCTTTAGCGAAAACAAAGCATGCTCCCAGCTTCGTTTTCAGCATTTGCTCAATTGTTTTACATTTATTATTGTTTTAACAGAGAGAGAGAGAGAGGGAGAGAGAGAGAGAGGGGCGGAGAGAGGGGGAGAGAGAGTGGGAAGGGGGTTGTGGGGGTTACCACTCCAAAACGATTGTGATTCCTGGTTGAAGGAATATATTTGTGGCTGCATTCCGTACATTTTCGTTGTCATCTCGTTGTCTGTCGTCGCGTTTGTTTGGTTTTCCCTGCAAGTGCCCCATGCCTCCTGCTGCTGCTGCTGCTGCTGTTGCACTTTGTTTATCAGTTTTCGTAGAGCAGTAGAGCTGCCAGTGGAGTCCTGGAGTCGCCTCGAGTCTTCAGAGTCTCCTGTTGTCTCCTGCTGTAGTCCTAAAGGATACTCGTGCTGCTTTTGGGTTTCTGTCGGTACAAAAGTACACGTAATTGGGCTAATGGATATTTCGGTACTAACACAATTTTGCTAATAAAGTTCGCAAACACACACACACACACACAGAGATGGACACAAGGACCAACAGGACGAATGGATAGTGGAGCTGGAGCTCCTGCAGCAGCATCTCCAAAAGTGTGGCGGCATAAGCAAAGGCAAAAGCAAAAGGCAGCCAGGCGGACATTCGGACAACAAGGAGACATTTGCTGGGGTGTCCAGGATGAGTCCTGCTCACAGGACACACCAGCAGCCAGTACCAGTAGCAGCACTATGCACCAGGCACCAGCTGCAGCAGGTTGTCTGCACTTTTTGTACAACATTTTTGCCTATATTGGGCACGACCATAAGTGCGTCTCTATGTTTTTGTTGACAACTCCTTACTACCCGCACAAACACACTCCAAATACACACAGATACACACCCACACACACACACTGTTTGGAGCAGACTCCGGCACTCTGATTTACATAGCCATTGCCATTGGAATGGCTGTAGGATGCCATAGATTTAGATTTTGCTACACAGCCGCACACAGCCAGGTTGAAAAGTTATGGGGCAGCCTGTGCGGTCAAGGTAGGTTCTAGGGGAGAGAGAAAATATCTTTTGAGCCTTTAAGATACTTTCTGGCATTAATATATTTATTGTACTAAAGAAAATCTGGGGATAAATGTCACTGTTTTTTATTTTTTGGGAGTTTTGAAGATTTATGATGACAAAATCCTTAAACTTTAGGATGAAACTATGGATATATGAATATATGACTATTTGGAAGATAGTGAATACGTTCTATGAACACTTTATGCCACTTTTTAAGTGAAATAAAGCAGTTAAGAACCCCTACAGAAGACCCTATCAACAGATGGTACATCTTCAAGAAACATCCCATATATCATTTTTTATGTGTGAAAAATTTACGAGAAATATGTGGAAAAATCTATGATAAATATTCAGAAAAATCTATGAGAAATATGTAAAAAAATATATGAGAAATATATGGAAAAATCTATGAGAAAGATGTAAAAAAATCTATGAGAAATATGTAAAAAAATCTCTGAGAAATATGTGGAAAAATCTCTGAGAAATATGTGAAAAAATCTATGATAAATATTCAGAAAAATCTATGAGAAAGATGTAAAAAAATCTATGAGAAATATGTGGAAAAATCTATGAAAAATATATAGAAAAATCTATGAGAAATATGTGGAAAACTCTTTAAGAAATATGTGGAAAAATTTATGAGAAATATGTTAAAAAATCTATGAAAAATATGTGAATAAATCTATGATAAATATTCAGAAAAATCTATGAGAAATATTTGGAAAAATCTATGAGAAATATCTATGGAAAAATCTATGAGAAATATGTGAAAAAATCTATAGGAAATATTTAGAAAAATCTATGAGAAATATGTGGAAAAATATATAAGAAATATGAGAAGAACTCTATAAGAAATCTGAATAAATATGTGGAAAAATAGTTCCAATTTAAACCCATAAAATACTGGAAAAACCAATTGAATTTATGCAGTTTCTGTCATTATTCGTTCCCCAAATATTCCATGAATCTGTCTGAGGTTTTGCTTCCTCAAAATGTCTTCTAAATGCCACCAAGAGCCCCAATTTGGTTCGATCAATCGCAGCCGACCTCAGAAACAATCCTGCCACTTACTAATTGCACTTGCCAATTGTCGATTGCATTTGAGAGGTGCAGGAGGAGCAGGACCACGAGGCAGGAGCAGGACTAGAGGCAGGAGGTGGAAATCAGTTATCAAGCATGTAAGGAATACATGGCGAAACATATCCAATCCAGGAATCTAAGAGTCATTTTCCAGAACTTGTAGCCTACTTGATGGCATTTGCCGTTTACTTTCCACCACCGTTTACTTACTTTCCACCACAGACTGTGTGCCAGGGTAACCGCAAAAGGAGAAAGGACTACAACGACAGAAGGACTACGACACAAGGAGGAGTACAGGGGGGGTTAGATGGGGGCTAGATGGTGCGTGAGAGCAGTTTGCACTATGGCCCAAAGTTTGTTTTGCAGATGAGTGTCTGCCTCTCTCTCTCTCTTTCTGTCTCAGAGTCTCTGATTCTCTCTCCCTGTTACTCAGAGTCTCTGATTCTGTCTCTGATTCTGTCTCTGTGTGTGTGTGTGTGTGTGTAAGTGGTTCTGGGTGGTGGCATCTCCCGGTATCTTCAATGGAAATTGCCAAAAATTGCAATGCAACACACACTGGTAGATGGTAGATGGTTAGGGATACTATGGCATGGTATTGGATATGCTAGTGTATGCCATGGATTGTCAAGGGGGAGGGGGGGATGGCAGACAGGGGGTAGGGGGTAGCTGGTATTGGATAGGTACGATGCATGTCCTTCACTTGGCTCTTGGCTTGGCTTCAGTTCCTTCCAACCACAAACAAAAACCATCCAAGCAGCTAAACTCCACTTCTCCCACAGAATGTGTGGCACCAACCCCCCATGGCATGTGCCTCCCCTCTCTCTCTCTCTCTCTGTGTGGCATCTCCCATTTTGCAGTAGTTAAACTCAATTATTATGCAAAGTCAACAATGTCTATTTGTGCCACCAAAAAGGTGGAAGTCGACTGGGGAGGAGCACAGAATACTATGCCCCAAAAGGGGGAAGGTAGGGGAGGGGGTGTGGTGCTTGGTCTATGGGGGTCGTAGCATCACGACCAAATGCATTTAAATACATTTTGATTTGCAGTTAAAGTGAAAACTTGAAACGTGTTCAGAGCTACTACGTGGTGCGGTTATCCTTCTGTTCCACCACCCCCTTCCCCTCTTCCCCCCTCATGGAAATGTGTATTCTAAAGAGGCCTTCCTGCTGCTGCCTCCCCCTCCCCCTCCTTTCTGCTGCCGGATGACAAATAATTTGTGCAGTTTTATTGAAAATGTTTGACTTTCGTTGCAATTTACCCAAAAAAAGAAAACAAAAACTTCTCCGCGATCCGCTTGACTTCTGTAGAAAATTTGTTTGAAAAACTCGGGCTGGTGGATGGTGGATGTTGGATGGCAGATGGAGAGTTTTTGGTGGAGAAAAAGTGCAAGACTCTGGGATGTGGAATGGTTATAAGATGTAGTGGGATGTAGTGGGATGTAGTGGGATGTTTGGCGGATGTTTCTGCTGTGCTGTGTATTATTTTTAGTTGGTTAGAGTAGTTCAAGTGGGGTATCATGAAGTGTTATGTCGCTGGGAAACAGCAGACTAAATATAGGGATGGTTATGGTATTTGCAGACTTGTAGAATCTCGTAGAATGCATATACTAAGAGAACGATCGAAATACAGAGACTGTAAAGAGTTCCATTCGTTTTTCATGGGTGTGTAGATCTAGAGAGTGGAAACGAAACACGAAAGGAAAGAAGAGAAGCAACATGGTAGCCCTAATAAGGTAGCATCGTCCAATGCAAGAGGGATTTAGTAATACGGTAATGTCGTCCGCTGTAGTAAGGACCATCCACGCTCTCGGGTCTCTCAGACAGACAAGCTCTAGAAAGAGACAGTCTTCTGCTCGTTCTGCTCGTTTGCGTGCCAACTGGCATAAAGATGGTCCTCGAAAGAGAGCAGATGTGGCGACGACTTCAAGTTATTACTAAATATATATTGATTCGCACCACTTCAACTCGAGCTCTCTCTTCCTCTCTCTCTTCCTCTCTCTCATCCTCTCTCTCATCCTCTCTCTCTTTCTCTCTCTCTCTTCCTCTCTCTCTTCCTCTCTCTCTTCCTCCCTCTCTTCCTCTCTCTCTCTCTTCATCTCTCTCTCTTCCTCTCTCTCTCTCTCTCTTTCTGTTGGCGCTCACGGAAAAGCGCTGGAAAGATATTCTATGGATGGACCCCCAAAAGAGAGCGTTTATGCTGACAACATCACCTTATTAGTGAATATACCCTGGACCTGATGATCTCTTTAGTCGATTCCCCTTGAAATTCCCCTCTAAAATCCATAGTGCATCTAAAATTCGTGTGAATCAAATTTGAATTCTTCCAAAAGTCCATTCTGCCACCCCCTCCCGCCTGTACTCTTGCTTTGTCTGGCGTCTGTGCCTCTGCTGCTGGCTGCTGGCTGCTGGCTGTGCCGTTTGTCGTACTTTTGCTAACAATAAGTTTTTAAGTAGTTTGACATTTGAACTTGCATATACTTTTTGAGCGCAATAAAAATGCGCAGCTAGCCGGAAATAAGAGACGCGCAAAAACAAAACAAATAAGCAGAAGAGGGAGAAGGAGACATCCACCTCCATTGCCACTCTCTCTCATTCGTTAGCTCTGAGACTTCTTTCTAGCCTTTTGCTAAGCATCTCTCTTTCGCTCTCCCACACTTTATATTCCGATCTGTTTGGCCCCATGTTTCCCCCTTATCCTCTATCATTTCCTCCCAGTTCCATTTAATAGTGGGAAAGGGGCCAAAAACTTTGTCAGCGAAAAATTGCGGCGCAGTTTATTGCAAAAGTTCATTACAGTGCAAATGTTGCCAGTCTTGGTTAACAGCAGCAAAGAGAGAAGGAGAGAAAGATAGTAAGAGAGAGAGAGAGAGAGAGAGGGAGAGAGAGGTGGGGGTAGGGGGTGGGTGGTGGAGTGAAGTGCAAGTGGCAAACGCCTTTAAGTCTTCTTTGTCTTTTGAGTTGTTTAATTATAAAGTGCGAAAAATGTTTGCATACTTTTTGGCTGTCTGTGACACTGATGGAACAGCAGCAGCAGGTGATGCAATGCCAGCACCCAGCCACGCCCCCACCCCTCCACCAAGAGGCAGACGAAACCTACTTACCAAAACCCAAAAACCTGAAATGAAGTTGGGTTTTTTTGTTGCTATTTTTTGGCTGGAAAAGTTGGTAACTAATTTGCATTTTCTCATCAACGCAGCAACCGCCTGCATAACTAATACGAGGGCAGGCAGGAGGCATGAGGCAGGCAGCAGTGGCTGTGGGATGTAGGGCTTAAAATATTATAAATAGTTGCTATGCGATTTTGCATAGTTATGGGGCGAAGGCAGCAAGGACATCGCCAGGATCCTCTGTGCAGGCATTAGTCCACACGTCAATCATATGGAACATATGGTCCTGTGGTCCAGTGTTGAGCAATTTATCATTTAACGAGTCTCGCTCTCCCTCTCGCTCTCTCTTTGCCACACTTGATAAATGAACTTCTCTTTTCTGGGGGCATTTTCTACAGATTTTTGGTTTTGTTTTATGGTCGCTTTATGCAAATGAGCGGGAAAACACTTTCCCGTTTTGTCCTGCCTTTTTTTCTGTTCTGTAATGTCAACTTTTTTGTGGTTTTGTTGTGTGGGTGGAAAGGTGTTTTGGTCCCGGCTGCAAAAAAGGTGTTGATTAATGGCCAAAGCGTAAACGATAGCCAGGGCCAACAGCGCCATGCCAAACAGCCAATCAGCCAATCACAATGATTGAAATGTCACAGAAAATAAATTAATTTCTCTGAATATTTACTTTGGGGGATTAAATAGAGATTTGAGCGAATGGAATGGAATACTAATCCTAGAAAAACTGCTGAAAAATGCTAGAAATAAATTTAATTAAAATTCTGGGTAAGTTATATTTATTACTGCTTGATGGACACTACGATTGTTAGGATTGGAATAATTTTTATGGAATTACAGGGACAGGATTGGCTATCAAAAATTCTTAAGAAATTATCTTGCTAGAAATGTAATAAAAAAATATTTTTTTTTAAAGTAATATACTTAAAATAATATTAATATAAATAATAAAATAAATTACAATTATTTTTTCAAAAAATATACATAAAATTTATAAAAATAAATATAAATTAATAAAAATAAATAATCATAATAAATCATAATTAAAAAATATATATAAATTTCAAATAATATACATAAATAATATAATATGTAAAATAAAATAAATTACTATTATTTTTTCAAATAATATACATAAATAATATATAAATAATAAAAATAAATAAATAAAATAATAATCATAATAAAATCAAATAATCATAATTAAAAAAAATATACATATACATTTTAAATAATATACATAAATAATAAATATAAATTAAATAACAAAAAAAGCCTAAAAAATTAACAAAAAATTGTTAGAGAGAAATACAAGCATTTGGCATTGCTAAATTCTCTCTCTGCTTAATTTGTAGACTGTAGAATCCTAAAAGAGACTGCTAGACTCCTAGAATCACATTGTATAGGCACGCGTATAGGGCCGCGGCCTTTGCTGCGGTTCTATTTTATGCCCGGTACTGCCTCAATATGAGAGCTTATGACTGGAGTAACTTATACACATAAGTTTTGTGCATGTTTTTCATCTTTTAGAGATCGATTTGACCATCCATCAAATGCGTTAATTTAAACCATTTTAGATTAACCATCAATGCTCTCACTCAAAGACTCTCTTTCTACCATGAGACACAGCTCCTTGATAGTAAAACACTTTCACCTGCTTTTCCCCCAATTTCATTGATTAAAATTCATCAATTTGGCGTTGGCCTGTCATCGTATATGAATTAACCAAAATATATCCTTCATCAATTCAATCTCTTCGTTCTCTGATGCATTTAAATCTTTATTAAATGGATATTTTTGTGATGAAATTTTTAAAAAAAGAATGACAACTTTTTTTTGAAGCGGGAAAACAATTTTCCGCTAACAATTGTACAACGCCTGGCGCCGGGCTCTTCCAATGCTTTTTAATTGATTTTCCATTTGGATTTTCACAAAATTTTTTGTGGGTGGAGGATGGAGATTTTTGGTTTGGTTTGGTTCGGCTTTGTTTTCTCTCTCCCTCTCGCTCTCTCGCTCGCTCTCTATGTGTGTGTGTGTGTGTAAAATGAAATATTCATTTCTCTTAGACCGATTTCAATTTAACGAACGGTTCACGTTTATAAACCCATAACTTTTATCGACTAATTTGTAATGGCTTCCTCCTGGTTTTAACCCCCACCCCGCCTCCCTTTGTCCCTGTCCCTTTCCCCCCTCAAAGTAAATAAATGTGACCCTAAAAAGTTTACGATTTATACGCGACTTTTGGCGACTGCCAATAAACTTGTCGGCCAAAAGTATTTTAACGCTAATTAAATTTCCAAAAACAAAAATCCTAAAACCAAAACGAAATCATCTTTCGACGGCAATAAGTCATGCATACAAATTGAATTACTGTCGCCCGGATTCCGGTTGTCTTCTAGCGTTTTTCGCCCCCACCCCCTCCCCTTTGTTTTCTTTCATAATTTTCTTCATTTTCGAAATTTTCTTCGGGCCTTTTGCCGATTGTTTTTTTATAATATTTTTGTATGCGCCACATGCTCGATTGGTTTTTCGGGGAGCCCAGAGGCCAGAGCAAAAGCAAAGAAAAACAAAAAAGGTAAAGGTCCTGCAGGGGCGGGGCAAGAACAACAGGTGTTTCTGCCGCCTCCCCTCTGCGCCTGGCAGCAATCAAAATGCCAGACACAGGGCCATACACTAATCAGCTTGAGGACATGCCAGCCAGGTAACTGTGCTAACTAAGTAGATGACTAACTTTAGTTGGGGGCACTAAAGACTGGGGGGTACTCATTGATGGGGAGTCGAAGGGGTTTACAGAGAAAGGTAGCTCTAAAGATCGATAAAGGACCTTTTTAGGGCTTAAAATGTATGAATAATATTTAATAATATTATTTCAAAAATTACCTCATAAACATTGAAAAATTTTAGAAGAATTACATACATATATTTAATGCAAAAAGGGTTATTAAATTTAATAAAAATAGAAATTACTTTTTTTTGATATTTTAAGAATGATTTACCTATTTTTGTTATTTGTTTATTATTTTTGTTATAATTTTTTTATTATTTATTTATTTTATATGTACCATTTATTTATAATTTATTTTTTTATTTATTTATAATTTATTTCATATTTATTCATAATTTATTTATCATTTATTTCCTATTTATTTTTTATTTATTTATAATTTATTTATCATTTACTTATTATTTATTTCTTATTTATTTATAATTTATTTATAATTTATTTATTATTTATTTCTTATTTATTTATCATTTATTTATTATCTATTTCCTATTTATTTATTTTTTATTGATTATTTATTTCCTATTTGTTTATTATTATTTATTAATTGCTTATTTATTTATTTATTATTTTAAATTATTATTTTTTAATTTTTTCGATCGCATCATTATTATAGCCAGAATGAACAAAACAAGTTATTGTTTTGCTATTTGAACACCTGGCCTTAAATTTAAAAAGCGTTTTTCAGTGCATACTTTTAGGCTGCAGAAGCAAATAAAGTTTTAAGCAATCGAAGCTTAGAAACGAAACTCTAACCCTGAGAAAACCGAAATCTTTCCGAAAAACCTCTAACACCCAACCATTCAACTGGCCCATCATATCCCTTACATACCTTTTAGCTACCTTACCATATATCGAGGCTACCAGCAAGAGGAGTGACAGGACAGGAGAGGAGGAACAATGAAGTGGAGAACGGAGAACGGAGCACTTGAGGCGAAGGAAGCTTCACTTGAATGGGAGCGAGAACATTGGCATAAGTACCGCTCAAGGCGGGTAACAAGTGAGGCAGAGAGCAGAGAGTACTCTTCCACCCCCCACACACTCCTCCCCTCCCCAGACCTCCCCCCTTTGGCCATGTCTTTTCACACGCTGTTTATATTTGCATACATTTAACCTGCGGCCAGGAGTTGGGGGCTGAGTTTTTGGGAGGGCGGGGCGGTGCCGACTCCTGTATGAATGTTTTTCCTGTGCATAGGCCTGAGATTTGTTTTTACAAGTACTACGTACCGAGGTACCAACGTTCTGTTGTTGTTGTTCCTAGCCATCCGTCTATATGCATATATATACATTATTTAGTTTTTGTTGTTTTTTTTCTGATGGATTCTGTTGTGTTTCTGTGAATATTTTGCACATTTTGTGGTTAATTAAAATTGCACAAGTGGCAGGCAGTCAAGCGTGAGAGATGAACAGTAGAAAGCAGAGATAAAGTACAGTAAGAGAGAGAAAGAGAGAGAGAGAGCAGTAGGAGAGAGAGGGCCAGAGTTTAGCTAGAGAATCGTGCCTCAAGGCTTATTCTTTCTCCCAACGAAAACCGAAACAACATGGAAAAAATTGGAGCAGAAACTGAAAGAAGTACACCACAAAATAGTAGTAGGTGTTGGAGTGGCTGTTTCGGAGTTGGAGAGTAGTACGAGTATCTCTGTATCTAGCCCTATCCGTATCCTTTTTGAGAGTGCCGTGTCGATGCCTGCAGCTATTTCATCTTCTGGTTTTCCTATGTGGGTTACAAAGTTTAGATTGAAATAATTGTGGTGTTGTTAGTGGAACATGTTGGAAAAAGTATAATTTTAATATTTAAAAAGAGAAAGAGAAATAAGGAGGACGGTGCTGCTATACAGAACCCACCAATGTGTACGAGTGGTTAGGTTAAATGGTAAAAAAGTGACTTCATAAATGAATGTTGTATATTTACCAATACATCTCAAAAGAAATACTTAGTTTTTTGGTGTTAGGTGTTGCTTAGGTCCCTTGATCCCCTAACCCCCCTTAAAACCCTCACTTTTCTGTCTAAAAGTTCTACAAATCTCCCCTCCCATTTCCTTTTTGCCTGCCCCTTTCCTACCAATTACAAAATTGAAAGGATCTCCCTGTACGAAGTCCCCCAAGTCTTGCGTAATTTCAATCGCAATTTCTGTGATTTATGTGCAAAAATTCAACTTCTGTTTGCCAAAAAACCAATTCCAAGCGGGAGTTTCACCTTTTTCTGTGTTTTTTGGGGTCACCTTTTTATCTGTTGCAACGGCCCTGCAGCAGGAGGAGGAGGGAAGGAGGAGGGGAGAGGTGAGAACTGAATTGGGGATCAGTGGGAGGACATTTATCAAGAGCCCGTCACAGGACATCAAAAAGTAAGCGAAAGGCACTTTCTCTTTTTGCGGCGGAAGAAAAGGCAAAAAGGTGGCAAGAAGAGGTGGAAAATTGCCTCTCCCTCGCTCTCTCTCTACTGCGGTACTGCGGTAAAAGAAAATATTTACACAATCAATTGAATTTTATTGTAAAATTTATTTTTTATGAATTATTAATGGACTTTTACTTGGCAGAGAGCGGGAGAAAGGTGTGGATGGATGGAGTCTATGCATCTTATCTGGCATCAATTTATCTGTGGAGTAAATGTATGTATCTGTGTGTGTGTGTGTGTGTATCCCTGTGGCTGTAACCGCATTCATTTTAAGAATTTGTGTATGGCATTTTCCAGGAAAATAATCAATAGCCCCCTCCCAAACCCGAAAAATATGTGAAATACTCCACTTTGTGTGTGTGTAAATATTTAAGCAATTTCTGCGGTCACTCAACCTTTCAGACACGCGCACATAAATAATAGATTTGTTATTATTATAGTGGAAGCTTGTTAAACTTATTGCAACATTCGAGGCAACACTCGAGGCAACAGCTGGTCGTTAAGCTGGTCGTCTCTCCAGTGATGTTTTCCTATAAATAAGACTCTCTTTTCAGATGACAAATCCATTGCTAGTTAGAGTCTTAAAGGGGTAGGCATAAGCTCTAATCAGAGTAAACTTTTGCCAAGAAATAAACATAAATGTATCTTTGTAAATGTATCTTTTAGCTACAAACCCCATTTGGAGTATGAGTTGGCCAAATCGCTTCATCAATGCTGCCTCTGCCGCTGCCTCTGCCACTGCCATAGCCAATCAGTTTGTGGCCAAGAAATTGGCCATCGAATTATTGCAATTTGTTTGCGATGATGTCCGGCTGATGCATGTTCTGTGTCGATGGTGGCTCAACGAATGCCAGAAGCTAATGGCATTAAAGGATTGAGGGTTGAGGGTGGGTCTGGGAGGGGTTGGAGGGACTGGGAAAGGCGGGAGGGGTTGGAGGAACTGGGAAAGGCGGGAGGGGTTGGAGGGATTGTGGGGGGGTTGGTGGGTTCTATTAACCGCACAAAATCGTATCGAATTATGAAAGTTTTAACCTGTGCTGCAGATGCATTTTGATTGTATCCGACTAATGTGTTTGCTTAATGCGATTTGTATGGCGATTGCTGCTGGGATTGTGATTGATTGAGGGAGAGAGGGGGAGAAGGAGAGGGAGAGGAAGTGGGGAGCTTAATATTTGACTTGTGTGTTGGTTAATGGACTCCTCGGCATCCTCGCTGTATCCTCGCTGCATCGAGTATCATAATTCGCACTTAGCCTGCCGTGTTTTGCCTTTTTGGGTAATTAATAATTTCTAAACAAATAAACTCGTGTTTGCCTTTGATTTTCTTAAGTGCGAAATGCAGTTGTGTTTATTTATTGGGCTTCATTTGGGGTTTCGATTTGGTTTATTATTAAGGCAGAGACTTGTGTGTAAGGTAAGGGCTGCATTTATGGGTAAATGTATATAGAATTCAAAGTAAACTGTTTCCAATTTGCTTTTTGTATGCTCAAAAGTATTGAGGGATCTATTTTACTTTGAATAGTAGTATTGTCCTATCAAAAGTGCCTTTGACTGCCTAATTTCTGGCTCAAGAGCATCCTTTGGAGCCTAAAGAACGACTCACTGGACAAATGTTTCCACAAAGGAAAGTCCTCTAACATTTTATGGGACAAGTTCTTCTTTTCTACCAGAATATAGTTATTTTAACTCAAAAGTTAAGCCGTTTTTTGCCTGGCACTCTCTTAACAGCACAAAACTCCACTCCAATGAAGGCCAGCAGCTCCTCCACTCAATGAAGGCTCCTAGCAGGCTTCACTCCACTCAATGCAGAACAGCTCCAAGCTACCTTCAGTCAAGGCTTTCCCTTCTCTCTTAAAAGTACTCTACACTCATTGAAGGATATTTGGCACTCATAAGCCCTACTCTCTCTTAAAAGTACTCTCCACTCATTGTAGAACTCATAAACTTGCACTCATAAACCCTAGCTGGCAGCCTTCACTCAAAAGAATAGGACTCTCTCTTAAAAATACTCATAAACTTGCACTCATAAACCCTTTGAGTTGTCTCGCTTCTGTGGTCTCAAATGTACTCTTAAAATGCAAGTACCATAAAGCTCAATAATGCTTTTAATAAACTCAAAAATAAAATCTTTGGAGTAGTAAACTTTAGCTCTAATATGATAGAAATTAAACTCAAAAACTGGCAGGCTTTACACTCAAAGCTGGACTCTTTGGTTGCCAGATACCAAGCTCAAAAAATACACTCCAAAGGACTCTTAGACACTGCATAGACTTTGCTCAACCTCCACTCCAATCAATGACTCTTTTGGCTTGAGCTTCAGTCCACTCAATGGCACTTTTAGTCCTACTCTTTCCATCAACTTCACTCAATCCACAACCATTTCCTCTCCTACTCTTTCCCATTTCATTTAGGATTTCTCCTTTCGTAAACTCCACTCAATTCTTAACCATTTCCTCTCTTTCCTTCAGTCCTACTCTTTCCTTCAGTCCTACTCTTTCCTTCAGTCCTACTCTTTCCTTCAACTTCACTCAATCCCCTACCATTTGTTGTCTTTCTGTTAGTCCTTCTCTTTTCCCTAAACTCCACTCAATCCTCAACAATTTCCTCTCTTTCTTCTAGTCTATTCTCTTCTCAGAATCCCCACTCAATCCTTAACCATTTCCTCTCTCTTTTGCTCCCTCCGTAAGCACCACTCTCTTCATTTACCGAACACTTTTCGCACAGAAATATTCACCACTCTTGCTCTCTTGCTCTCTCTCTTTGACTGCCCTCTCGCAAAAGCTCTCTCAATGAGTGGGGCTTCGTAAAAGCTTGCTTCGGCTTTTTGCAACGATTTTTCCACGACCGAAACGAAACGAAACCCTCTTCTTCTTCTTCGTTGAGCTTCAAATTTTTGGCACAATTTTTTTAGAACCAAAAAACTAAAACACAGATGATGTGACGACGACACACGCCACACGGGAATGCAGGAGGGGGCGTGCGTATAGGTGTGCGTGTGTGTATGTGTGTGTGTGCCTCTGTGGCACGTGAAATTTTATTTATTTATAAAGTCTCTATTTTTTGTTGCGTTTTATTTGTGGAGAAAGCTTGAAGTTTGTGCTCTCTTTTTTTATATATTTTTTTTTGTCTGCTGCACAAACGAAGTTGGTTTTACTTTTATTTTTTTTTTGGTATATGCTTTCGAATTTGATAGATTGAATTTCCCAGCAGCAGCCGCAAAACTAAAAGATACAGATACAATGAATGCTCTCTTAGCCATCTATCAGAGGCCGGCAGCAGGCAGGCAGGCAGCAGGCAGCTTCAAGGTTTATGCGGTTGCTTCCTGGTCCTGGTGGTCGTGGTCGTGGGTTCTGCTCTCAGACATGTTAATTTCGACTTAATGCTGTTTAAGTAAAGCCTCAATATTTGCGCCTAATACGCATACATGTGTAATGAATGTGTAGGCGCTTAGTCAGAGGCGCACGGATGGACGGAGGACACACACTCAAATATGAGTGACTTACATGTGTAAGTCGGTAACACGACGAAAACAGATGCTATCTTGCATACATTTAGGCGCATTTGGGCGGCAGTGGGTGGAACAGGAATTGGGACACACACAGGGCACATAGGAGATAGAGATGGAGAGAGAGCGAGCCAGTGACCAGGGACCTGGGTCCTGGACCAAGGCGTCAGTCACGTGCGTAGAACAAGGCCAATGGGGAAGGGGTTCGTCCTGTAAGGGGGGAGAGGCAGGGCGGTAGCCTGTGGAGCGATAAGCAAACATTGTCCATCAAAAACACACCAATGCACCTACACACGCACACACATACAGGCACACGGACGAACACTCGCATTGAGCATGACATATTTGTCGATTTGCAAATTTATGTCAGGCTGCCAGCTGACCAACACACAGACACACACACAGACAAACACACACAGCTCCATCCATGCTCGTCCCTGGACATTGGCTTAGAGGCGTTCAAGCTCCCAAAAACATGACCAACAGCAGCAGCAGCAGCGGCAGAAACATCAGCATAAGCCGACCATAAAACAAGGCCTTCAAAATGAAATTAAGCAAAATTATAAATAAAATATTCAGCAGCCGGCAGCCAGCAGCAGCAGCAAAAGTGATTCCAAAATGAAGTTCGAAACGGAAGTTCAGTAATATTTAAAATATATTCAAATTGAGTGTTCAAAATAATTCATAATACGTGTGTAATGAATAATAATGAATGTGTTTTCTGTTGAATAAACTAACATGTTTCGATTTGTTAAAGTTAATAGGGGAAACTACTTTAATTTTCTATTTAAAACTATTTAAACGGGCATTGCCTGCATTTTAAATTAGTTAAAGTTTAAGTCCATAAATTTATGCCCTAAATCTAGGCATATTAAAAGTTTATACTACTAAAAAACGAAAGGAAACTAGAGGCATAAAATCTCCTTTTTTTATTCTTTATTTTACTTATCGATTGCATGGCATTGCGGTTCAACAACCGTTATCAATGCAGGGCCTAAAACACACACACATACCCTTAGACACTCAGCTGCATTTAGGCACTCACACACATACACATCAGTTCTCCCACACAGCTGCAAAAGCCAATAGATTTTCACCGAAGGCAAAAAAATATTCAATTACATTTTAATGTTGCATACTTTTGGGGCTAAAGCAGAAATAGCATACAAGTCCATTGCATACTTTTACATACAAATTCTGTTGCATAGTTTTCGGCTGGAACCTAACCTATACATATGTACATCCATTGAGTGGGCGTGTCTGGTGGGGTAGGGTGTGTGTGGTGTGTGTCCTTGCCAGCCCACTTCATTAAAAACCCTGTCAATACTTATTAAAATCAAAAATCAAATCAATTTTGTGCTATAATTACAAAAATGTCTGCCGCCGGCGCGCCGTCGGGGCTGCCGGGTCTGCCTGGGCCGTAAAGTGCTTTGCCACCAATACAAAGGCCATAAAGGCACACACACAAAGCCCACACATTTACTATATTTATGTGCGCATATGTACAACACACACACACAGGCAGACAGCCACACATAAGCACAAACAAATGTCAATTAAAAAGTAAAAATTGCTTGAAAATGGCGCACGACCTGACTGAAAACAAAAGAACTAAAACCATACCAGGGGAACAAAGCAGACAGTGGGAGGACCTCCCTTGGGGGGGAGGGGGTTATGGGCTCAACCCTGGTTTTAGGAGAGGCCAGGGGAAAGTCCTGCTGCCGCTACTGCATTCGACAAGCAGAAGCTTCTGGCATTTGTCGTGCATTTTCTGTGTATGCGGCGCACAAAACTTTTTCGGCAAATGCCAGGCGAACAATTTTTCAACGCCACCAGACTCTCCGAGGAGGCCTCTTTTCCCCCACCCCCCCTGGTATTGGCTGTGGCACAAATGGTGCACGTAGCAGCCGAGCCAATGGGTTAGGGGTTAAGGCTGCCGCCGCCGAGGTGTGCCACCGAAAGAGAGTAGCGTAGCGCGGGGGCAGCGGCACAAATTGGGGACTTAGTTAGTTACAGTGAAAAGCGACTAAGTGGCAGCGGAAGAGTTAAATTAGTGACGAAATTGGTGGAGTGGACACAGAGACAGAGAGAGAGCGAGCGACAGTACAGGTACAGTCAAATCAAAAGGCATCTAAATGGGTTTTTGGGGGCCTGGAATCTGCATCTGTTCTGCTGATTAGTGTCGGCCTCCGAGTGCACGGCCTGATTGGAATGACTGACGCCTGCCTCCGCCTGCCGCCCGCCGCCTGATTATGGCCAAGGACAATGTTCATTTAAATTCGGGAAAGTAGTTTCTAATGTCACGATTTTTGCTTAATTTTTTAAGTGCTTTAGGGGGAAATACACGGCGATTTATTTCGGGGTTTCATTTGAGGGGTCTCTAATTGGAGGCAGACATTTAAAACACATTTTCCAAGAAAAAGTTCTTTAATAATTTTAGGCATTTATTTAAATAATTTCTAAAGATGTTCTAATCACTTTCCAAAGATTTTCTTTACATTAATCTTCTTAAAAATATTTCTCATTAATTTGTCTATTTTTTCTGTAACTTGAAGCAGAAATTTTCGAAGAGAAAGTTATACAATAATTTTTAACAATTCTCTAAACAATTTCTAAAAATCTTTTAATCATTTTTCAATTATTTTTCTTAAATTTAAACCCTTTAAAATATTTCCCTGATTAATTTGTCTATTTTTTCTGTAGTTCTGTAATTTTTAAATATTTGCCAAGGAAAACTTTTTTAATAATTATTTAAAATTTATTTAAACAATTTCTTAAAATATTTCTATAACTTTCCCAATTATTTTCTTTAAAATAATACTATTTAAAATATTTACCTGATCAATTCGTCTATTTGTTTCTTATTGGAGAAGAAATTGGAGCAGAAATTTAAAGACATTTCCCAAGAAAAACTTCTATAAAAATGTTGGGCATTTATTTAAATAATTTCTAAAAATATTATAATAATTTCCAAATAATTTTCTTCAATCATTTCCATGTTCGAATCATTTCTCAATTATTTTCTCGAATCATTTCTCTGTTCTAATAAATTTCCCGAATTATTTTCTTTAAATTATTACCCTTTAAAATATTTCCCAATTATTTTCCCTAAATTAATTCTGCTTAAAACATTTCCCTGATTAATTTGTCTATTATTTCCCCTTCAAAAATACACAAATTCCCAGGAGTTCCAAGGAGTTCCCTCGCCTCTCCAGCAGGTCCTCGACAAAACACTTTGGTAGTTGCTTAATTCAAATGCCAGAAGCTTCACTGTACTTGGAGGGGGGCGTGGGGGGACAGCCACTCGCCTGACACGCTGCCCAAGTTGCAGGCCAGAGCCAGAGCCAGAAGAGTCAGCGTGCCACTTGAAGCCTTGAAGCACTTGGGGACTCGACTCGGCCTCTAGACAGAGCCAAAAAAACACAAAAATTCTATATATAGAATATATATCTAGATATAACTGTATATCCATATAAATGGCAGTGGAAAAACAAAGAGGAGCAAAAGAAGGAGACAACAGAAGAAATCAACAAGCAACAATTACAGGGAGACAGATGAGGGAGAACAGAGAGAGAGAGAGAGAGAGAGAAAGAGAGAAGGAGGGAGAGGAAGAGGCGGCAGTGAAAACAACAAAAATAACAATGTGATTGAGCTTTACTCCACCCTGCACCCCGCCCCTGCCCCCTCTTCCCATTATCCCATGTCTCTGACAAAGATCGAAGACGTTGACAATGGGATATAGCAGCCAGGGGTGAGGGGAAGAGCGGGGGGCGCAGGCGGCGATAAGTGCATTGCACGATAATCGAAAATGAAGCAATAAAAACAAAAGCTCCAACAGGAAGTCAAGAGATGAGAGTGACAGTGGGGGGCGCAAGAGGGAAAGTGGGAGGGGCAGCGAGAAGTATTTCAGAGTACTGCGAGAGAGAGAGGGAGCAGGAAGAGAGAGAGAGAGGGGGCTGGAAGAGAGGGAGGGGGCTGGAAGAGAGAGCAAGGGATGAGTAGGCGTGGGACTTGGACTGAGATTGAGGCAGAGGCAGCGGCACCGACAGCGACGGCGACAGCGGCTGAGTGTGTGCCAAGTAGGCAGCAACAACAATTATTTTTTTCCCGGTAACGAAACCAACGGGAAACTCCATTTCACCAAGCTCCCCCCCTCCCCTCCCCTACCCTCCCCCCTTGCACGTTTTCCCATTAAATTTACAGCGTTATTGGTGGGAATTTTGCATCTTTTTCCTTGGCCTCTTTCTTGGCTTGTATTTGCTTCTCTCTCTCTCTCTCTCTGTTTGGCTGTCTTTACTCCTTTCGCAACTGTTCCTCTTTCTGTCACCCATTGCACCTCGTTCCCCCTTCTCTGTCACCCATTGCTGCCCCTTACCCCTCTGTCTCCGCTTGCACCGCCTTCCCTGTCTGTCTCCCAGTGCACCTCCCGCCCTCTCTGTCTTTCATTGCACCTCCTTCCATCTCTGTTACCCATTGCAGCTCCTTAACACTCCTTCTACCTTCTTCTTCCATCTTCTTCTTTCGTTTTTCTTCCCCTCTTTCTCTATTTCTCTCAATATTTTTATAGTACCCTTTCATAAGAAGGGATCTAAATCTGATGTCTCTAACTACCGTTGTATTTCCAATTTATCTGCCATTCCTAAACTCTTTGAAAAAATAATCACTTCTCAGCTGCAACATTTTTGTAGTTCTGTATTCTCTGAATCTCAGCATGGATTTATTAAACGTCGCTCAGTTTCCACTAATCTCCTTGAATTTTCCACCTTCGTAACTTCGGGTTTTGCTAAACAGTGTCAAACTGATGTCGTTTATACTGACTTTAGTAAAGCCTTCGACTCTGTTAATCATAATCTACTTATTCATAAACTGTCTCTTCTAGGGTTTCCGACTAAGCTTCTATATTGGACTAATTCCTACCTTTGTAGCCGTTCTCAACGTGTTTGCTTTAACTCCTCTCCCTCCAAACCTGTTATTGTCTCATCGGGTGTTCCTCAAGGTAGCCATCTGGGTCCCTTGCTATTTAACCTATTTATTAACGATCTTCCACAAATGTTATCTCATTCCCGTGTCCTAATGTATGCTGATGACGTTAAGCTATGTTTTTCTTACAGTGGCCCCCCACTATCTTTGCAATCAGATCCTGATGCCCTTAACAACTGGTGCCTAATCTAACATTCTACCTCTTAACATTTCTAAATGCAATATAATGACTTTTCACCGCAATAAGCCATACCTTTTCGATTACTCTATCAATAACATTATCCTTCAACGCCTTTTCAAAGTTAACGACTTGGGCATTACCTTTGTACCTAATCTATGTTTCAACTCTCATATCTCTACTATCTCTAACAAAGCCAAAGGAGTCCTTGGATTTGTCTAAAGATGGTCTAAGGAATTTACAGACCCGTATACTACAAAACTTCTGTATGTTTCTCTGGTCCGGCCTATCTTGGAATATGGTTCTTGTGTCTGGTCTCCTCATTACCAAAAATTTCAGGATATGCTCGAATCAGTACAAAAACAGTTCCTCATCTTTGCCCTCCGGGGACTCAATTGGGACCCTTCGATCCATCTCCCTTCTTATGAAAGTAGGTTGCGCCTAATTAATCTCCACTCTCTTAAATCCCGTAGAACCTGCCAAGGAGTTCTCTTCCTCCATAAGCTTCTCTCTGGTGAGGTCGAATCGACTGCCCTCATCAACCTTATTAGTATTGCTGTTCCTTTCCGCCCGACTAGGCATTACTTCCCTCTTCATCTCCAACTCTGTCTTTCTAACTACTCGGATTATGAATCTTTCCGTAGCCTTTGCCGTAACTATAACCAATTTTTCCATCTGTTTTCCTTTGATACTAGTTCTAATTTGGTCAAATTTATCTTAATCAATAACTTAATTTAATTTAAATAGCATTAATTTAGAAATGTTCGGCTACCGGCTCTTCTCTTACCTAAACTTGGCTGTTGGTGGGATCTTATCGGCTACTGAGCCGATAATCAGCCCCACCGGGTCTGAGTATTGGCTTTGGCCCTTTAGTTTAATTATTTGATATGTAATTTTACCCTTATAGTTTAACTGTACATTGTTAAACTTTAAACAAAATAAACAATAAACAACAATAAACCCATCTCTTTCCCCCCTTTCCTCTTCTTCGAATGTATTCGGATGCTTCTCTCATGCATAAATAATAACTAAGTGAGCAATGCGTCTGGTTATCTGATACACGGGGGGAGGGAGGAGTAGCTACCAGAGAGGGAGGAAGACAGAGAGGGGGTAAGGAAAGGATACCAGAGAGTGGGTTGAAAATGGACGACTGGGGAGCAGGGGTAGGTGCAGAAATTCGAGTTGATAGAGCGTTAATGTCTAAACAGGTGGCAATGATGGAGGCCTCCTCTAAGGCTTTGGGCGGTCCGGTTTTTTGGGCGGGGGATTCGACATTTTGGGCATGGGGTTAAGCTTTTTGCAGAGTTCATTAAAGGTCCCTGGAGAAGGTTTTTCCCTGTTCTTAAAGTTTCCTGGAGAAGGTCTTTCTCTGTCCTTAAAGCTCCCTGGGGAAGGTTTTTCCCTGTTCTTAAAGCTCCCTGGAGCAGATCTTTCTCTGAGGGAAAAGTGAACTTTTCTCTAAGGAGTAATGACTTTATCTCTAGGGGAAGCCCCTAAAGATAACTTAAGAAGATTTTCTTACGGCTTCTATCCCTCTATTACGAATGTATTTAAATGTGCATTTTTGTCCTTTGGACTCTCCAAAGTACTCTAAACCATCTTAATTCTTAACAAAATTAAGGCCTAGATGATGTATCTTATAACTTTCGAATAATTTTAGCAGAAAATCAAGACAAAGCGTTTATAAAGTATAGAAAGATGAAAGATATGGCAATCTTTGATAGAATATGGCCTGGTAATGGGTTTTCAGTATACTCAGTATATTTTTCACTTTTATAAACATTTAAAGTTAAGGAACTTCCTTTAAAACTGTCTGATCACAGTTTGTGTGTTTCAGGAGATATATATATATATTCTATCTATATATATATATCTATCTACCTATCTATCTATCTATCTATCAATCTATCTATGTTTCTCTATCTGTCTATCTGTCTATCTATCTATCTATCTATCTATCTATCCATATCTATCTATCTATCTACTACCCAATGGAATAGATACCCCTTAAGCTCCTTAAGCCCTTGAGCTATTGTTAATGTGTGCAGGAGAAAGACATCTCTGAGTGTTATCTATTATTTGTAAACAATTTACACAATATTTTTTAAGGAAAACTTTTCTACTACCGATAGATATGAATTCTTTGTACCAATTGCAGTCTAAAGGCTCTTATTTTTCATTTTAATTTGAAATCTAAGAGCCTTCTCGAAACAGTTAAATATTCCTCCAAAATTATAATTTACCCACTTGATGTTAACACTTTTCTCATCCTAAACTAAAGTTCAATAATTGATTAAGATTTAATCATCTTTAAAAGCGAGAGAATTTATTTTATAATCGTTATAATCCCAACATTTTCCAGCCTCCGAATGATTAATGCCCAGTCATATATTTTCCAGAGTTTTCCCCCCCATTTTGATAGTTTTCCCACCATTTCTGGTGTCCTCGTTTAACTTTTGCCTTTACCTAATTGTTCCCATTCCACTGTCATTGCCACATTTGCCTCTTCCTCTGCTGATGGGGGGGTGTCTTGGGGGTTGGGGGGGTGTCGCATGTGTGAAGCGTCACAAAACACTTTAACCGGTGCCCCACTACCCCTCCCCCTCCTCCTCTCGCTCTCAGATGGATGGGGAAAATTGCTTTCGCTTCGCTGCTGGCACACTTTATAAATTATGATTTTGTCTTTGGATAGCAAATAGCAAAGGACGAAGGACGAAGAGAGAGAGAGAGAGAGAGAGACAGCGAGAGAGAGAGAGAGAGTCTCAAGTGTTGCCAACAAGTTGCCAGAAGGAGGAGTTGCAGGGGGGGCAGCAGGCAGTAGGCAAACATCCTTCATTGTTATTGTTGCCTCATTTGGTTTATAAATAAGTGAAGGAAGCGGAAAAAATACCAAAAAAAAAGCCAGAAGAACAAGAAAAATAATAAAGGAAGGAAAGACAGGAGGCACAGACATAAACAGGAGGCAGGAGGTGGCAAGCGGAGGCAGCGAGGCAGCTAGGCGTTGTCGTATCTTGCGAAAATATCAATTACAATTAAATAGATTAAACCTTATCATGCAACAACTGTCGCACAAGTGTCCTGTGTGCCCCGAACAAGGACGACGACGACGACGACGAACGTCGACAAGAGGACTCAGTGGCAGTGGCAGAGTGCTGTGGCATGGTGTGGGGGGCAGGAAGGAAACAAGCGGCACAACAGGCAAACAAACTGCCCGCCCAGTGACAAGGGGGGGACATGCCAAGCTGAGACAAGCTGAAACCAATACACACAGACACAGAGAGAGGGAGGGAGAGGGGGAAACCCATACATACAGGCGCAACAGGGAAAACGCTTCACAAGATTAATGAACGTACAAAAGTTTAGAGACAATGACGACGCCGGCGACAACAGAACAACAACAACAACAACAACAACAACAACAACTGGCAACATCATGACATGCCAAAGAACAACAACAACAACAAGAAGAAGAGGAACAACAACAACAAGCGACAAGAAGAATGGTAGTACACAACAACAACAACAATAAAATCCATGAAAGATAAGAACTGGCATACACCGAAGATTTCGATACGCTAAGAAAAACCCAGCAGAGAAAGAAAGAGACAGAGAGAGTGAGAGAGAGAGAGAGAGAGAAAGAGAGAAATAGATAGAGAAAGAGAGAGACAGAGAGAGAGGCAGAGAGAGAGAGAGTGAGAGAGAGAGAGAGCGGGAGATGTTCCTGTACCAAAACACTGGCGGAAACTGTAGCACCTCTCACTCATCTCTCTCTTTCCCTCAATGTCTCACAGAGTAGCTTAGCCTTTCATGCTCTTTCTCTCTCGATATCTTACATTTCATGCTCTTTCCCTCTCTCTGTAGGTCCCAATCTCTCCCACAGCGTGGCTTAGCAGCAAAAGTCTGCCTTGTCATGGAAATCGCTTACCTAGAGACATTTTACAGCTCTCTCATGGAGTAGCTTAGCAGCAAAACGATGTCAGCTAAGGTAGAGTCTCTCTCGCTCTCTCTCACGGAGCAGCTTAGCAGTAAAAAGGTTGCATTATTCATGGGGATCTATCGCGCTTTCCCTATCTACAAAGCTGCTGCCTCTAGGCACAATAGATCGATTTTTCTGCAATTTTTTTTCTACAGATTATTTCTGTGATATTTTGTATACTTATAGCTTGATCATAAGTCATCCAATTTTAAACTAAATAAAACTAAAAAATTTGTATAAATTGAATATATTTACTCTAAATTGATATTTGATTAAAATTGTAAGCTTTTATTATGTTATTGTTATACCAAATATTACAGAAATAATGTCTAGAAAAAGGAGAAATCTCCTACGAAAAATGGTTTGCTTTCAGGAAAATATAATACTCAACCAATTGGTCCAATATCTTTTATTATAAATGAATACATAGATAGATATATATATAGTAATGACTGTATATTCGATATAGATACAGATCAGATAGAAATATTCCCCAATTTTCCACTTTATAAAGAGCTCTTAAGTATTTCCCCTATAAAAATATTAAGACCTTGGCCTCCTGTAAGGGTATTACAAAAAATGAGCCTGTGGAGAAAATATATGTGGCATACAGTTAGGCGCACCAGCCGACTGACGACGCGAGGCGACACGACGCATCCGATAAGAAGTCGGTGGGAAATTTATTTTGGCGTAAATTTCATTTCACTAATCGAATCGATTCGATTCGATTCTGATGCGTTTCATTTCAGCTTTCGCCGCTTACTGACTTTTCGCCTTCTCGGTTATCTATGTATTTGTGTGCTTCTGCTTCTGCTTCGACTTCTCCTCCTTCTTTTATTCATTTCTTCTTTTCCTTCTTCTTTGACTCATCTCTTCTTCTCCTTCCTCTTTGATTCATCTCTTGTTCTACTTCTTCCTTGATTCATCTCCCCTGCTAAGTCTGCTTCGATACGTCCTCTTCTTTTGGTTGGTTCTCCCTTTATGTATGAGGCTGCCACCTCCCCTTCGCCACTCTGCGAGTGTCCATCCATGGGATTTTTGGAGGTCGCATTGGCGTAGGTCATTCGAGGAAATATTTCTGATGAAACCTACAATGAGAAACGACTCCCCCTCTCCCTATTGATAGGCTGTATCTATTGTGGGGTCTGTGTATAGACGAATGCGTGGGTAGGCGCAGACCATCTTTAAGATGCTAATCAAAATGCTAATTGTACTCATAATTGAATCAATTTCTGTGCTGTTGAATGATCGTTTGAGTGCATTGTTTATGTTTGGCTGGGAATTTTGAGATATTTTTAGAAGCAAATTAACATTTCTGTGGAAATTTTTTCCGTTTACCAAAGATACTGCTTTCAATATATGAAACAAACAATATTTAAGGTATTTTTTTAATAATTTATGGAATTTAATCATTTTAAAATTGGTTTCCAATGAATTTGTAACCAAAACTAACTTAAGAAATCTCTTAAGAACATTTTAAATCCCTTAGACGATGGATAACCACTTGGAATTCATCAACATTTCCTTAGGACATTGATATGCAATGACTACTGCACCATTAAGTGGCTTAAGCGACACCAGCAGGGGAAAACGCAGACCTCTTGTCGCCCAACCGACCGAGGGGCGCTGCTGCATAACGCGCAATCAGTTAAATCTAAGGTTTGACATTATTTTTCCATTAAATTTGAGTCCAAAAAGTTGTAAATCCTTTATAAATCCTCTACTATATCAAAAACCTCTAAAGAACTGCCATTTTCCCTATATATAACCCCCAATTGTTTCGACTTTCCACACTTTCACACTCTCTTTTTCCAAAAAAACACTTAAATTAAAGCTCTCCCAAAACTCGCACTCCCCATTCGATTTTGATTTATCCGAAACAAAGCTAATTGAGAGACAAATCCGTATATGATTTCGTTTTCACTTCAATGATCTGCTCTCGGCTCTCGGCTGGCGGAATCAATCGCCTGGAATCAACCGCAGGAGCAGAGAGCCAAAGAGAGAGAGAGAGAGTAAGAGAGAGAAAAGAGAGAGAGAGAGAGAGAGAGCCCCCAATCGATTCAGGAAGCTAGAAATGTGTTTTGCTTTCGGTTGTGTTTGCTTTAAGGTGATTAAAAGCAGAGAGGGAGACAGAGAGAGAGAGAGAGAGACAGAGAGTGCGAGGAGAAGGTAAACTTTCGAACGCCCCTCTTTAAAATGAAAACTTTTCAATTGCCATACGCACTGCTTCTCCTTTTAGTAGTTACGGATGTCTCTCTCTCTCTGTGTCTCTCCCTCTCTCTCTGTCTCTCTCTATTGCTATCTTTTCAAGCGCTTCCACTTAGTGGCTCGAGTGGTGAAAACTCCGACAGTTTTTCCTTGTTTTATCACGATTTTAAAGTGCCTTCCACCCATCCTCCCCTTCATCGCATAATTTAAATGTCTGGGAAAGTGTCTCCAGGAATTTTCCTATAAAATAGCATAATTCCTGGCTACCCATATTTTCCGTTCATTGTTTTTGCTTCCCAGAACAGCTCCATCACAGCTCCATCTCCTTCGCCTTCGCTTTCCCTTTTCCTCCTCCTTCCTTCCCTCCTTCCTTTCCTCCTCCTTTTCCTCCTCCTTTTCCTCCTCCTTCCTTTCCTCCTTCTATTCCTTTCGTTGCCTCGTTTTGGCTTATTAAACATTTATTGTGTTTACTCGAGAGTTTCCGCTACAATTTGCTTTTCGGCTTCCTGTTGAATTTTTTGGTTGGGTTCCTGCTTTGGTGCCCCGTTTTGTTGCACGCATCACGCCCACTTTATTTTAAATCCTCGAAACCGTTTACACATCAACAACTTGGGGGCACTGCTACACATTTCATGTGTCCCATGTGGCAGCCGCAGTGCCACAGCGACTCTTCCATCATATCCATTTACACAAAGGCCAGGCTCCAGCCTCTCTCCTTGACAATGAGACCTTCCTTTGGGGGCTGTCGATGGAACATTTTCGGATTGAAAGGCGAAAGCCTTTCTTCCTCCATGTTTTTTTTTGCTTTTTGTTCGAGGGCTTACATTGAATTATCACACGAGGCTTTTGTGTGTGGTTAGGGATACGCTTTAAGGCATTTCGAGTAGTTTTTAGAACTAAAAAGAAGGACATTTGAGGATCTGGAGTAAGTTTTAGGTAGAACACGCTATAGGCAGGCAGAAACGGCAGAGGAGTGCTACTGTATGACGCCTGAGAAGTAGAAATGAATGAAGAATAGTTTACCAAGAAAAGAAATTATATTTCCCAAAAAGTTTCCCAGGTAAGCCAGACAGAAATGCCAACCAACAGACCGAGGAGTGCTGCTGCATAACGCGTGACACTTAAAAATGAATAAATAACACTTTTCCCAATAGATTTGTGAGGAAAAATATTAATTAAATTATATTTCCCAAAGGTTTCCCAGCTAAGCCAGACAGAAGTGCCAACCAACAGACCGAGGAGTGCTGCTGCATGACGCTTAACATGTAAAACCATAGGGAAAGTAGCTAGAACGATGATTCGAGCTTCAAGGCAAATATCTATAACTTTTCAATGGTTCAATGATTCCCATTGACCTTCCCCCTCCCCCTCACCCAACCCCCTTGCGTATTTTTGTATAGAATTCCGAGAATTATCCTGGTCTTGCCATAATTTTTCCCCCATGTGTGGCATAAGCCAAATGGAAGTCTACGCCTTACGAAAACATAGAAGAAAAAACCGAACTTCTTTCATAAGCTGCTCCTAATAGCCATACAACAGACGTACACACATTCCACACACAAATAATAGCCGCAATTTGTGTGAGCAACAGAGAAAATATATGGCCATGCATTTTTTATGATTTTTTTTCGGGAGAGAGAGAGGGAGAGTGAGAGAGAGAGTGATAAAGCCGTGGGTTTGAGCCGCGAGGGCAAAAAGCAAAGCGAAAACAATTTAAGTGTCCTTCGGTTGCCACGCTAAACGCCTTCAATTTAACGCCAGACACACGCCACAGGCCACAGGAGGAGAGCCAGAGAGTGGGGAACAGAAACAGTGGCAGAGTGTGGCAGTGTGGAGTGTGGCAGAGTGCGGCAGAAGTGTGAGTGTGTGTCGCAGTGCGTGTGTTGACCGTCCGCCCGTCTGCCCGACGCCACTTTAAAAATCTGCTGCTCTTCGTTTCAGTTTGTTCGCATGTGAATGGCACCCAAAAGTATGCTACAGCAAAAATCACTTAAGCGTTGAAAATTTCCCACCAGGAATCCCTCCTCCCCCTCCATCGAAAAGGAAACTTTCGGCCCCTCACCAAAAACGTTGATGAGAGGCAGATCCTCCTCCTGCAACAGCAGCGCAGCAGCAGCAGCAAAGGTAACAAAACTTTCCAGTGAAGAAAAACATCAAACTTTTGCCCCATTGCCCAAGACAGGCTTTCACTCCTTCAAGAGCCAGGAGCCAGGAGCCCTCCCTCTAGTACCTTTAGTCATTTGTAGCATGTTGAATGTTGAGTAGCTTTCTTTATGCATATGTAGAGGGGGGTACAGTAGAACTTGCCCAAGACAAACCAGATTCGTAGGAGAAGAAGGGAAGAGACAGATGAGTAGGGATAGGAGGGGCCAGATGGACAGAGTAATGGAATCCACGTAGACACTCGGAGATGCAGACACCAACGGAGGGAGAGACGGACAGGGAGGACAGGAGGTATCCATCTAAAGGTTTTCTTATATTAAAAGGTGGTTCCATTGCACATACAGAAAATACCATCCTTTTTGGTTCCATAGTTCAAGGACAAAAGGTTAAACAAGATCTTCGCTTAAAATTCTTTGGACATACAGAAAATACCACCCAAAATCGCTTAGCTTTAGGGAAAAGACCCTCAACAACCAGGTGTTCAAATAGCCAAAGGACAAGGTGATTCTTCCTCAAATATAAATCTATAGATTCTTCTTACATTTTGTAGACCCTAAAGTTTTCCAACATTTCCTCTTCCTTTGGCCCTCATTTTCTAGAAGAAAACTGCCTGAAAGTCTTGTCCTCACTGTACATAAGTATTTACGAGTTTGTGGAGCAGATTCTTGGCTGACTGAAAGTGTGCCATGCAATTATGATAACATGTGTGCCATGCCGTGCCCTTGCCGCCGCCCCAGACTCCCCCCCAGACTTACACTGCAACCCCCTCTGGGGCTGCCACACAAAACGAGTTAATAGTTTTTTACGCAAAATGTTCTCAACAGGCAGCTGCCTTGTTTCAGGTTTTTGTGGCATGTTGCAGCTTCTGCTGCTGCTGGTGAAAGTGCATTTGCTGCAGAGGCTCTTTTAAAGTTTCGTACCGCCCCCACTATATGTTGTGTGGCAGCAGGGCAGAGCAGTACGAACTGCACTGCAATGTGGCACAGTTTTATTTGACAGCTGCGGCGACGGTTGTTCTGGCTGTGCAAAAGGAACTCTATTAAGTGGGGGGTGGGAGGCGGGAGAGGGGGTGTGTCACATTTTTATTATTGCAAAAGATGTCACCGAAAAAGCAGCAACTTTGCCCCCACTAGATACTCTTTTTTGGGGCTCACAAACCGAACTCAAACATCAACCACTTCAATAAATATTTCCCCCTAATTTAAGTAACATCAAAAACCCATTTAAATTATCCTAAAAAAAAAACACCCAAGCGACTGTTCAAAAATTTGTGTAAGCCTTAAAGAGGACACACAGAAAAGTAGAAAAGTAGAAAAAAAAATTAGCCCCACAAACGATTCACAAACATCACGAACCATTGACCCCAATCATGCCCCCCAACATTCCCCAACACTTGTACACTTCACCGCCTTATAGGATGACCCCCGCCCCCCGCCCCTGCCCCCCTTGGCAGGCCAAAAAATTCGACCAAAAAGTTGTTACAAAAAGAAAAAGAATGAGAGAGAGAGAGAGAGGGGGAGAGGAAAACTTCTGTGTGGAAACATTTCCCATTGAATGCTCCTCCATTCCGTTTGAAAGCGAGACACAATTCCAGGCACAAGGCCTTTTTACAGCCACTTGTTGTTTGGTTTATGGCGGAGGGGGGTGGAGGGGGACCGAAAACACATGTAGACCACGCCCACAACGACAGCAAAATGTATGTCAAGCCCCGAAAAAGTAAAGCAAAAACTGTCTGCAGATAAGAAAACCAGCAAAAGAAAGCGAACAAAAATTAGACTAAAATAAATTACAATTTCAACAAAAAAAAAAAAAAAAAAAACAAAAAACAAAACAAAAAAAAGGAAAAAAACAACAAAAAAAAACAAAAAAAAACGACAAAAAAAAACAACAAAAAAACAAAAAAAAAACAAAAGTAAAGCAAGAAAAAAACCAAGAAAAGTACACAATAATATCAAAAAAAAAAAAAGAAAATTCCCCAAAATAATAACAATAAAATAGCAAGAAAAAAATCCCAAAAAAAAACCAAGAAAAGTGCACAAAAATATCGAAAAAAAATCCCCAAATAATAATAATAAAAACGCAAGAAAATTGCAATGAGCCTCCAACAAATTATTGTGCCCAAAAAACGAGAGAAAAACTGTTGAAAAAAAAAAGTTTTTAAGTGCAGAATTTATAGCTGGCGATTTGTTGTCTGGCTTTTCCCTCCCTTGCCCCTCCCCCACCGCATATTCCACTTCCTTCCACTTGAACTTAATGTTTGAGCAAAATCAATACGAGAACCGGGCCTGGCCTGTGGCCTGGCAAAAGCGCATAATGAGTCCTCCCTCTCTCCCCCCCCTTTGTGTGCAGTTTAGAAAATATGAAAAGTCAACGAAAGTTTATGGCAAATGAGTAATGAGTGGCTGCGGCGGCAATGGGGGGCTGTAATGGTGGTTGACTCTTTGCGGCCAGAGGGGTAAATGCCTCCCCCCCCCCCTTCCTCGATTCCCCCCGATTCCCCCCGATTCACTCGATTCCCGCTCGAAGGCAAAAAACCAAAATCCGAAACCGAAAGCAATGGCTTTTGGGACACAAATGACTTTTGAAAACTATGTTTTTTGTTGTCCAGATACTCTTTACGAACGGGGCTCATGGAAGTGGAGGGGAAGAAGAGGCTTTTGAAAGATGTAAGTGGAAATGCTCACTTTTTCCATGAAATGTTTTGGAACAGTTAGGAGAGATATTGTGGAGGAAAATTAAGGATTCACAAGGATTATTTTATAGAGAAATTATGATTGAAAAAGATAATATTTAAGAAATTTTTATTGGAACAGCATATTTAAAAAAGTTTCAAAAAAAATGTTCTTAAAATTTTAAGAATTCAATTTTTTTAATAAATGTGGAGTTGATTTGTTTGTAAATCTTTTTTAACTCTTTTAAATTATGTTATATATTCTTAAACTATTTTACATTTTTTGATCTATTTTTTAATTCTTTAAAATGTTGTTACCTATTTCTTAATGTTGGTATTTTTAATGTTTTAGTTTTTTTTTTTAAATTTAGAATATTTAAATTTTCTGTTCTTTTTCCTATTTTTTTATATCTAATAACTGCTGGAGTTAATATTTTTTATATATTTCTTTTGGTATTTTTAATGTTTTAGTTTTTTCAAAATTATAATTTTTAAATGTTCTGTTTTATTTACTATTTTTTTAAATCTAATAATTGCTGGAGTTGGTATTTTTTCATATATATATATTTGTTGGTATTTTTAATGTTTTAGTATTTTTTAATCCTGAATTTGTTAATTCCAACATTAGTCTAGTATTTTTTAAATCTAGCATGTAATGGATTAGGTGTTTTTTTCATTTTTGATTTCAGTCTTTATCAAATTTGTAAGGAAGCTTTCTGGGCCGGGGTGTACCTCTCAGTCCCGCCAGGGTCGAAATTACAGAACATTTGTAATTTGCCGGGACTCCGAGCTCAAATACGGCCAAAGGGGGTGGGGATTTAGGGCTTGGGTAACGGGCGGAGGAAACACGAGTAGGCGCAGCTACAACAACACGAGCCATGACCGCTCCTCCGGCCACTATGAGTACGTCGAGCCAGATCCACTAGAACATCCGAGGCAATCGCCGTACGGCGTCCGAGGGGTCCGACTGGCTACTCGCTACGGGGAACGGGATACAGCGACGCCAGTCAGCGTCTCCAAAAGGCCGGGACACTCATCCAGCGGACCTTCTGGGTACCCGTTTTTACGCCAGCGTCGCCCATTGTGTCGAGGCAAGCGCCGGACGACACCCTGGGCGCCCACCGGGCCGCACGCTACTGTAGGGATAAACAAAAGAGGGGAGGAAAAGAAGGTGCACAGGGACGCCAGTCAGCGTCTGCGAAAGGCCGAGACAATCGTCGGACGGCGCTTTCGGGGCCTGTGTGCCCGCTACTCACTACAAAGAGGGAAGTGGGAAAAAAGGGGGGGGGAGGAACATACGGGGACGACGGTCAGCGTCCGCGGAATGTCGAGACAGTCGTCGGACGACACTTCCGTGCGCCCACCGCATTACAGCACGCTACGGGAATGGGAGAGGAGAGAGGAGAGGAGGAAAAGAGCTGTCGATTGGAACAAAATCATATCCCCTATACCCCCAGCGCCCGCCCAACGGACGCGAACAAACATTGGAGGGTTATATATTAAATCTCTTCTTTATTTGTCTCCCTTCATTGGCCCTGCCTACCGCACCGCTCAGTGCTTCTATACTCCCGACGGGAGGCCCGCTTACCCCAACTTCTCAACCTGCGTCAGCGCCTGTGTCTCCGCTTTTCCTTGGTGATGCCCCTTGTGGATGGAGTCGTGGTCTCTGGTGGATCCGCTCAGGTGTTCCTGTGTTCTGCTCTCTGGTCAGCTTCGCAGTCTTTTTGCTTCACTCGCGTTTTCCTTTATTTCGCACAAAGACGTTCCGCGCTCGCGTAAGTGTGTCCGCTCGTACCGGTGGTTCTACTCGATCTCCCCCTGCCTTTTTTTTCTCCATGTCATCACCGGCCCTCACGGTCGGGGCTGCGCTGCTCCTCCTCTGCCGCCGACCCTCTGCTCTCTCCAGCTCGGCGTTCGGACTCCTCGCTCATCGGGATAACGGCGCTTTCCGACTCTCCGCTGGTGGACGTTGGTTGTGTAGTTGGCCTGCTGGACTCTCCCGGTCGTCGGTGAGCGTGCGCGGCTGCGCTCTCCTGGTCGTGACCCGAGCGTGCGGCTGTGCTCTCCCGGTCGTCGGTGAGTGTACGCGGCGGCGCTCTCCCGGGTGTTGGTATGCGCGGGCGGCTGGGCTCTCCTGAGCGTTGGCAAGAGTGTGGGCGGCTGCACTCTCCCGATCGTTGGTATGCGCGGGCGGCTGCGCTCTCCCGGTCGTTGACGTGCGTGGGCGGCTGGGCTCTCCTGAGCGTTGGCGAGAGTGTGGGCGGTTGCACTCTCCCGGTCGTTGGTATGCGCGGGCGGCTGCGCTCTCCCGGTCGTTGACGTGCGTGGGCGGCTGCACTCTCCTGGTCGTTGGTTAGAGTTGGCTAGTGATGGGCTCGCCCGATCGTGTTCGTGACTGTGAAACTATGCAACTGTTCTGGCTCTTATAACTTCATTGTGCTCCCGCTTACCCTAAATCAGTAGACTTCATGTTATTGTCGCTTAATCTAACTAAAAATAATTCATAAAGTTGCCTCCATGGCCTTAACTATGATAACAAGCCTTCTTGCGGCCTCCATGGCCTTCCTGACTATTCTGTATATAAAGAAAATATGTGGGGGAGCGTACGCTCCTTCACACCCCCTCCATACTTCGGGGGGTCCGCAGAGTGACGGTGACCAGCCGGCGTCGCGTGATTTTGATGCGGAAGCATCGTCCGTCGTGGATCTCCAATCGCCGGATGCCCAATCGGGACGTGGGGTTCCGTAAGTATACGGTGATGTTGGCGATGAGATCTAGCGGCAGTTGATTGTTGAAGGTGTTGGTCCTCCATTCTACCGGGGCCACGGCCCAGCCTGCCTCATCCTGCACTACCGCTATCCCCGGGTGCAACCGGAAAAGCTGCAGTAGATCGGCGGTCTCGTCGATGCTTAGCGGAAGGCTGCGTTCCGAGCCTAGCAATTCCAATGCCTCGATGTCGTACATTGGCTGCGGAACGTATCCGCCTGCCGGTACGTCTGGGGGTGGCGGGGTACTGCTGGACGGGCGCGGGTTTTCTGCCACCTCCATGGGACCTGCTTGAGGAGAGAAGCTCGGGCTCCTCAGCGACCATTGGTCCGTCTCGGAGTCCGTAGGCCTGGGCGCCGGGTTCTCCCTTCGTAGCTCGTCCTCCGATATGTCGGAGTAATGAGGCCCCGCTCCATTATCTTCCGCATCGACCTCGTCGCTTAGCCCGACCTCGACAGGGCGTGGACTCACCAAGTCCCAGTCGGCCCAGAGACTGGCTGCCCAATCCTCCTGTTGCCCGTCTGGATCTCCGTTCAGCGAGGATGCCAGGGTTCCTGTACTGCGCGGTATGGTCTCTTGGTCGTCCGCGTCCGTGGTGACGTTGTCTTCATCTACCGCCGGGCCGCAGCGCCAGGACCGATCCAGAACAGCGGTGCCGGGGTCCTGGATCCGTGGGGCTTCAGCTACCATTGCAAGTCCGCCTGGAGCCACTTCCTCCGGTGAGGCTCCCATGAGAGCAGCCAGGTGCTGCCGGTCGAGCCACCCCTGGACAGATTGTAGACGCTGCTCCAGTGGGAGTTGGTCGTGCCGGGTGGTGGTCAGCTGGTAGGTGCGACATACATCAACTCTGCCCGACGTAGAGGGCCCTTCGGGGACGTAGCGTCGGCCATTTGCTCGAACCCAGCTTCCGTTGCTCTGTCGCTTCATTTCGTCGATCCTAGGGAGAAAACTCCTGTCGATTAGTGCCTGCCTGTCTTGCAACGAAATCTCACCCTTCCCCCTGTCTTGCTTGAGCGGTGCGTGTGAAAAGCGACTACATTTGTGCTTAACTGTTCCCTTAAGGGGACCTTATAGTAGGCTTACGATACTGGAGTTTAGCCCCTTTCCGGGGCAAGGACGTTGTAGCAGCGCGCTGCTACAAGTGGCCCTTGCGAATGCTCGGCTTATTCCGGGGTCTCCGACGTCGGCTGCAGTCCGTCCACGTCGTCGTCGGCTCCGTGGAAGGCCTTCAGGTCCGCCAAGCTCGCAGTCTTCCTTTGCCGGCCACGGTTACTCTGCAACCTGACTATATTGGGGCTCAGGAATTTGACCACCTTGTAAGGCCCTTCGTATTTAGGGGCCAGTTTCGCGGCGAATCCATCGGCTGCCTTGGATAGGTGATGCTGACGGAGCAGGACCAGCGTTCCCAGTTCGGGACGCCATTCCCGTCTGCGTAGGTCGTACGTCTTCTTCTGGGTCTGGGACGCCCTCTGGATGTTTTCTTGCACTACCTTGTAAATCTCCTGCAGTCTGGTGGCCTTGTCGTGCGCGGGCTCGAGTTCTCCTGCCAGCCCCGGGGTCATCTCGTCGTACAACGCGCCCGGGAGTCTTGGTTCCCGCCCGAGTACCAGGAACGCGGGGCTGAAGCCGGTGGTATCGGAGGGGCTGCTATTCACGGCCAAGCTCAGTTCCGGGAGTAGGTCATCCCAGGTCCGTTGGTCCGTGTCGATGAACTGGGCTATCATCGTTTTCACGGTTCGGTTGACCCGCTCTGTTGGGTTTTGCTGGGGTGTATATGGGGCCGTGTGTTCCAGTTCCATGCCGGCCAGCATGCAGAACTTCCGGAAGGACCGACTCGTGAATTGCGTGCCGTTATCGCACACAAACTTCCGTGGGACTCCGAATCGGCAAAGAATCCTCTCTCTGAACGCTTTTTCCAAATGAGCAGTAGTGGCTTTCCGCAGCGGCACCAACTCCACCCACTTGCAGAACATATCGAAAAATACTAACAACATCGTGTTGCCATGCCTAGAGCGCGGCAGAGGGCCAACGAAGTCGGCGCAAAGGATGTCGAAAGGGCCCTTTGCCTGACGCGTGCACATCTGCCCTGCTGGTTTACTTTGGCTCACCTTGAACTTCTGACAGCTCTCGCATCTCTGCACGTACCGCACCACGTCCCGGTAGAGCCCCGGCCAGTAGTATCGTTGCGTTACACGGTTGGTAGTCTTCCGTATTCCCTGGTGACCGGCGGTCGGGTGGTCATGGCATTCTTGGAGCACTCGTCGTCGGTGGTCACTGGCAACGCACAACTTCCACTGATGGGATTCCTCTTCGGCGGGTCGGCTCCCTGTCCTCCTGTAGATCTGACCGTTTTCGATGGTGAATTCGGAGCACTTCTCGGGCTGTGATTGGATCCGCTTGAGTAGCCTCAACAACCACGGGCAGGTGGGTGGATTCTCCCGGGCTTGTCGAAGGGCTTCGATAGGCTGCCGGGAAAGGGCGTCAGCTACAACGTTTTGGCTCCCTCGCCGATAATGGATGTCAAAGCGGTATTGTTGGAGCTCTAGGGCCCATCGAGCGATGCGTCCGGTGGGATTATTAATGGAGTTTAACCACTTTAGCGCAAGATGATCGGTGACGACGTCGAACTGGTAACCCTCCAGGTAACATCGCAACTTCCTTATGGCCCACACGATGGCCAAGCACTCCTTTTCTGTCGCCGAGTAGTTTTCCTCCGCTTTGAGGAGTCGTCGACTGGCGTAAGCTATTACCCTCTCCTCTCCGGATATCTCCTGCGTCAAGACCGCTCCCAGCCCGTAATCGCTTGCATCCGTCTGCAGCGTGAACTTCTCTGAGAAGTCTGGACAAGCTAGGACGGGTGCTTGGGTCAACTTTTCCTTTAACTCCTCGAATGCTGCTTGCTGTTCCTCGCCCCAGATCCACTTCTGGTCCTTCTTGAGGAGGCTCGACATGGGCTGGACGATGGTTGCGAAGTTTGGTACGAACCTACGATACCAAGACGCCATCCCTAGGCACCGCCGCAGTTCCCTGACTGAGCTCGGAGGTGTCAGCTTCCGAACAGCCACAATCTTTTCCGGGTCGGTATGGATTCCTTGCTCGCTGATTACATGTCCCAGATAAGCTATACTCTTTTGGAAGAACTTGCATTTGGCCTGGTTCAGCTTCAAGTTTGCTTCCCTCAACCTTCGGAAAACTTCCCGAAGGTTTTCGACGTGATCCTCCAGCACCGCTCCTATAACGATGATGTCGTCCAGATAGGCGAAAGCGTGGGGCTCCATCTGGGGTCCGATAACGCTATCCAGTGCCCTCTGAAATGTCGCTGAGGCAGAATGAAGGCCGAACGGCATCACCTTCCAATGGAAGAGGCCTCTGCCCGGAACCGTGAACGCAGTGCACTCTCTACTTCCTTCCGCCAGGGGAATCTGCCAGTATCCATTCTTGAGGTCCAACGTTGAGATGTAGCGCGCGTGGCGCAGTCTCTCGAGGATGTGGTTGATCCGGGGAAGCGGGTATGCGTCAGGCACCGACCGTGCGTTGAGTTGCCTGTAATCCACGCACATACGCATGTCTCCCGTTTTCTTGCCTACCAACACGATCGGGGCGCTATGTGGACTCTTGGAAGCTTCGATACGTCCGTCCCTCAATAGTTCGTCAACCTGCGCGTTGATGATCTTCTGCATGGCCGGGTTCTTGGGGAAATACCTCTGCTTCAGTGGCTTGTCGTCTTTCATAATAATTGTATGTTGAGTTATGTGTGAGATACCACTCAGCCCTTCGAATTTGGCCAGCTCCCGTTCCAAGAACGCGGCTACCCATGGCGCGAGCGCGGGTTCGGTCTCTGAGGACATCTGGGGCGAGAGTTCTTCGGACGGGGCCGACGCTACGGTGGCTAGGTTCACCGGGAGGGGCGTCGTCCGCTCCGGCTTCCGAAAAGGGTTGCGTTGACGTGCAGTGGCGGCATCGGCTAATGGCACCAGCTGGTAATCGGTGGGAGCTATCCTGGTATTGTCGACGGGCCCAACATGGTTGAGGCCTGGTTGCGACGTCCTAGTGGTGCTGCTGAGACTGGCGTGGGCGAGGCCTTGCCTCGTTGACCCCGTGGCGTCGCTGCGGGTCGTCGTCAAAGTGGCCTGCCTTGCCTTGGCGATATCTAGTGGTGCCGCGGTCTTCTCCGTCCAAGTCGTGGTGCTCCTGCTCCTGTCAGCTGATGCCTCGGCGGCCGACGGATTGGCCCTGGGTGTGTCCAGCGGTGTCGCGGTCGTCTCCGCCAAAGTCCTGGTGAGTCTGCTCGATGATTTGGCGGCCGACGGACTGGCCCTGGATGTGTCCAGCGGTGTCGCAGTCGTCTCCGCCAACGTCTTGGTGATCCTGCTCGCGTTAGTCGATGATTTGGCGGCTGACGGACTGGCCCTGGATGTGTCCAGCGGTGTCGCAGTCGTCTCCACCAGGGTCTTGGTGATCCTGCTCGCGTCAGTCGATGATTTGGCGGTCAACGGGCTGGCCCTGGATGTGTCCAGCGGTGTCGCAGTCGTCTCCGCCAGAGTCTTGGTGATCCTGCTCGCGTCAGTCGATGATTTGGCGGTCAACGGGCTGGCCCTGGATGTGTCCAGCGGTGTCGCAGTCGTCTCCGCCAAAGTCCTGTTGCTGGACCTGGCGTGTTCAGGGCTGGGTGATGTTGTCCTACTGGTGTGACTGTGCTCCGCAGACGTCGCTGTGTGCGGCAGGGGCGGTGAGAATGCGGAGATGGAGTCGACTTCCCGGGTCAGCTGTAAGTATGCACGCCCGCACACGATTACTGCCTGAATCCCGCATAGAAAATCGAGCCCCAGTATGACGTCGTCAACCACCACGGGTAGTACCAACAGGGTCACGTACGTTTCCCGCTGATCCAACCGTACCTTGACTCTCACCGCCTGCGTCACCTCCTTCGTGGTTCCATCCGCCAGGCGGACCTGTGTCCTCACGCTCCGCATGCTCCCTTCGGCTTCTAACTCCCTCACCTTTCGATGGCTGACGAACGATCGGGTCGCTCCAGTATCTAGGGTCGCTGTCACCGGTAATGCTCCGATAGTGACTAGCGCGGCGATCCTGCCACTCTCCAATCGTAAAGGATGCGTTACTCCTGGGGGCCCTGGGTGTACGTCTCCGCTCGGGTCCCTACTGGGCGGAGACTCAATCCGTTTCCCGTCGCCGGTTGGCGGCAGCAGTCGATGGTTCGCGTGCCGCGGCGGCCGCCCTCCCAGCAAAACAACACTCGGCGATTCCTACAGGAGCTGTGGAAGTGGCCCTCCTCTCCGCAGTTCCGGCAGGCACGGCGCACATCTACAGGCCGATCCCCGTCCTGGGTTGTCACACGGCTAGCTACCTCGGCATTTCGGGAAGGTATCGCTTCGTCTGCAGGGGTTCGGCGGTATGGTGGTATCTTTGGCCTGGTATCCGTAGAATTGCCGGCCGGGTAGGTCTGGCCGCGATCCCGAGTCGCCTCGTATGCCACTACCAACTGCGTTAGTTCCCTCAGCGTCTTAAATTCGTGCCTCCGGGTGAATAACTGGTACTCGGGCCTGAGATTTTCGTAGATCCTGTCCAATTCTCTCTCTGGCGTATATTGGGCTCGCTGCATCATGAGCCGGAGATCGATCAGGTAATCCTGAAATGACTCCCCGGGTCGCTGATATCGTCTTCGGATGGTATCTTCCAGGCGCTGAAAATAACGAGGGGGCAGGAAGAACTCCAAGAACTCCTTTCGGAATTCGACCCAAGGCTTGCCCTGCATCTGGAAGGTTCGAAACCATCCTTCCGCCTTGTTGGTCAGCAAACCAGACATGGCTCGAGGAAGTTGTTCCGGGCTCCCTCCATACGACTCCACACGCTCTTCCAGCCGTTCGATGAATGCTAGGGCATCCGAATGCCCATCGAACTCCAGGCCCCAGTGGCGCAATTTGTCGGCCAATATGGCATAAGGGATTTCGTCCCTACCAGGCCGCGAAGTTCGGGATCCTTCGGTGAAGCGGTGCGGGTGGCTGCCGTCGCTGAGCTGTCGTTCAGCCGAGGTTTCTCGAGGGAGCTCTGGGATTACTATTGATAGCGGTTGCTCCCCCTGGATGCCCTCCTTCTGTTCTCGACGGCTAGATCCTGGTGACGGGGATATCGCCCTCGGGCTTCTGGGGCTGGGCGCACTAGCGTAGAGGGTGCCTAGTTCCTCGATCCGCTTTCCGACCGCTGTCGAGTGCTCTCCGTGTGTGATGAACGTCGTTATTCGGCTGCGCAACTCGTCCACGGTCCCTGTCTCGCTGAGGCCGAACTCTACAGCGATATGCTGCAGTTCGTCCTTGCGGCGATACGAGATCCACTGTACGCCCATGCTGCTAGCTGCTTGAGGATCCTCACTGTCGTTGGTCCTTGGTCTGCTGATCGACGGCCTCAGGCGCCCTTGGTCCTTGCGACGGTCCTTGCTGTTGACCCTTGCTTAAGGAGGGTCCTTGTCGTAGTCCTTGGCTGAGGAGGGTCCTGGTCGGTGATCCTGACTATCCTGTCCGGCGTGTATCCTGGGTGATGACCCTGCTTATCCTGGTAAGTGGGTATCCTGGTTGTTGATCCTGGTCGGTGGGTATCCTGGCTTGTTGATCCTGATGATCCTGGCCGGTGGGTATCCTGATGTTTAATCCTGATGATCCTGATCGGTGGGTATCCTGGTTGTTGGTCCTGGTCGGTGGGTATCCTGACTTGTTGATCCTGATGATCCTGGCCGGTGGGTATCCTGATGTTTAATCCTGATGATCCTGTTTAACTTGGTCGCGATTTACTTCGAGGTCCTGGTCAACCGCCACGATCTGACGCTGCGCACCCACTGTCCTCCTCTGGGCTCGGGGTCCTCAATATATAGGGGCTGGGCTGCTCTGCCGCTCGCTCTGCCGCTGCCGGCTCGCTGCCGGCTCGCGGCCGTCGTGCCACCGCCGATCAGCCGGCGTCAGCTCCTACTCCACGGCCTCTTTCCCTCTGCGGCCGGGCTGAGTGGATCTGCTGCTGGGCGGAGTGGCCCTGTGGCCGGGTGGTGGGTGGTGGTGGTGGCCACGGGCTGACGCCACAGCTAGGGAAGTTAGGGAAGCCAGCCTCGGCTGTACGAGAGCGACAGGCGACCGCCCGGGCGGCGGGCGAAGCCAATAAACGTTGCCGGGTACAACACCGTTGCCCCTCTCTACTCTTCCTTCCTCTAACTCCTGCTCTCCCGTGGTTCTGCTTCTCTGCTCCTGCCGCCGCATGCCTGCTTTCATTTCCTGCTTTTGGACACCATGGGGCCACTCGAAAGTTCCGAGTCGATGCCGCTTTGCCCCCACAATTCCCCTCCAAAAGCCTTCTAGGAAAATCCCTTGGCCGTTCAGAACATTACGGAACCTCGGAGTCCCTGCTCGGGCGCCATCTGTAAGGAAGCTTTCTGGGCCGGGGTGTACCTCTCAGTCCCGCCAGGGTCGAAATTACAGAACATTTGTAATTTGCCGGGACTCCGAGCTCAAATACGGCCAAAGGGGGTGGGGATTTAGGGCTTGGGTAACGGGCGGAGGAAACACGAGTAGGCGCAGCTACAACAACACGAGCCATGACCGCTCCTCCGGCCACTATGAGTACGTCGAGCCAGATCCACTAGAACATCCGAGGCAATCGCCGTACGGCGTCCGAGGGGTCCGACTGGCTACTCGCTACGGGGAACGGGATACAGCGACGCCAGTCAGCGTCTCCAAAAGGCCGGGACACTCATCCAGCGGACCTTCTGGGTACCCGTTTTTACGCCAGCGTCGCCCATTGTGTCGAGGCAAGCGCCGGACGACACCCTGGGCGCCCACCGGGCCGCACGCTACTGTAGGGATAAACAAAAGAGGGGAGGAAAAGAAGGTGCACAGGGACGCCAGTCAGCGTCTGCGAAAGGCCGAGACAATCGTCGGACGGCGCTTTCGGGGCCTGTGTGCCCGCTACTCACTACAAAGAGGGAAGTGGGAAAAAAGGGGGGGGGAGGAACATACGGGGACGACGGTCAGCGTCCGCGGAATGTCGAGACAGTCGTCGGACGACACTTCCGTGCGCCCACCGCATTACAGCACGCTACGGGAATGGGAGAGGAGAGAGGAGAGGAGGAAAAGAGCTGTCGATTGGAACAAAATCATATCCCCTATACCCCCAGCGCCCGCCCAACGGACGCGAACAAACATTGGAGGGTTATATATTAAATCTCTTCTTTATTTGTCTCCCTTCATTGGCCCTGCCTACCGCACCGCTCAGTGCTTCTATACTCCCGACGGGAGGCCCGCTTACCCCAACTTCTCAACCTGCGTCAGCGCCTGTGTCTCCGCTTTTCCTTGGTGATGCCCCTTGTGGATGGAGTCGTGGTCTCTGGTGGATCCGCTCAGGTGTTCCTGTGTTCTGCTCTCTGGTCAGCTTCGCAGTCTTTTTGCTTCACTCGCGTTTTCCTTTATTTCGCACAAAGACGTTCCGCGCTCGCGTAAGTGTGTCCGCTCGTACCGGTGGTTCTACTCGATCTCCCCCTGCCTTTTTTTTCTCCATGTCATCACCGGCCCTCACGGTCGGGGCTGCGCTGCTCCTCCTCTGCCGCCGACCCTCTGCTCTCTCCAGCTCGGCGTTCGGACTCCTCACTCATCGGGATAACGGCGCTTTCCGACTCTCCGCTGGTGGACGTTGGTTGTGTAGTTGGCCTGCTGGACTCTCCCGGTCGTCGGTGAGCGTGCGCGGCTGCGCTCTCCTGGTCGTGACCCGAGCGTGCGGCTGTGCTCTCCCGGTCGTCGGTGAGTGTACGCGGCGGCGCTCTCCCGGGTGTTGGTATGCGCGGGCGGCTGGGCTCTCCTGAGCGTTGGCAAGAGTGTGGGCGGCTGCACTCTCCCGATCGTTGGTATGCGCGGGCGGCTGCGCTCTCCCGGTCGTTGACGTGCGTGGGCGGCTGGGCTCTCCTGAGCGTTGGCGAGAGTGTGGGCGGTTGCACTCTCCCGGTCGTTGGTATGCGCGGGCGGCTGCGCTCTCCCGGTCGTTGACGTGCGTGGGCGGCTGCACTCTCCTGGTCGTTGGTTAGAGTTGGCTAGTGATGGGCTCGCCCGATCGTGTTCGTGACTGTGAAACTATGCAACTGTTCTGGCTCTTATAACTTCATTGTGCTCCCGCTTACCCTAAATCAGTAGACTTCATGTTATTGTCGCTTAATCTAACTAAAAATAATTCATAAAGTTGCCTCCATGGCCTTAACTATGATAACAAGCCTTCTTGCGGCCTCCATGGCCTTCCTGACTATTCTGTATATAAAGAAAATATGTGGGGGAGCGTGCGCTCCTTCACAAATTTTTTAATGTTTTATTTTTTTTTAATAAATTATATTTTTTAATATTTAGTGTTAGTAAATATCGTAATTTTTAATGTGCATTCCTAGAGCACATTCCAATCGGTTTCCATCTCACAAATGTTTTCAAACACACATTTCCAATCGGAAAAACACGATTCTGGACCGCAATCCGCACCGCATGCCACTCTCTCTCCCTCTCGCTCGCTCTCCATGCCACTCGAGGGTTTTGTGATACAACAAAATTTATGAAATGATTTTGCGTGGCATGCAACATACTCGCAGTAGTACTTGCAGCCAGGCACTTAAACATGTTGCAGCCTGCCTCCCAGCCTGTCGTCCCGCCCGTGCAATTGCGGATTCCCTCTACTCGTTTTTTGTTAATTACATAAATAGTTGTTGCTTGTGCACTTTAAAAGTTTGACAAGCACTTGAACAAAAGTTTTTTCTCTCTCTCTCTGTGTGGGTGGATGCTGCTTGACATTTAAATGCATGCGTGTTTGTGTGTGCCACACATCAATATGACTGGGTGTGTGTCTGTGTGTGTGGCATGAATTAATTAATTAAATACGAGATGATGGGCGAAGGCTTAATTGGCAGAGAGGAGGGGTGGGGTGGGAGGGGGGTTCAGAGTTCATTCAATATTCAGTATTACCCCGCGATCAACTTAATTCCATTCCGATTCCAGTACCAGTGAAAATCCCTGGGCTTCAGTCGCATATCAACGCTAACTCTTGACTTAATTGATTTAAATATGATTGATGACGTTCCCACATTAAAAATAAAAAAATGAAGTAAAAATATATCCACAAATACTCCTACATATAGTAATTCATGAAGAGATGGAGACTTTTAAGAGGGTTCATTGGTGGATTCCTGAAAGCTTAAAAAAACGGTAAACAAGGATATTTCGGTAAAATACTGATAGCTGGATTGATTGATTGCTTAATTGTGGTAGCAAAATATTAAATACCTGCTTATGTAAGGCATTTAATTGGCCATCAAATGGAGGGAGGGGATTCCATCCCTCCCCTCCTCCGTTCTGTTTTTGCATAATAATCCTTGAAATATGAAATAAATGCTCAATAAAGCGTATCGAATGGCAACACAGTGGCAAAAGTTGAAAGGTCAATCGTTTGTATCGGATTAAGTTATTACAAATTTGTGTTAATTGAAAGATAAAATAATACATTTTTAATGGAAATTATTGCCTGAAATTACGAGTATTATTGATCTCAATGGATGATCGAATGTTTTTGAAGCTAATTAAAGTTGGGGATTATTTTTTGTGTATTAAAAATAGCAGGCACTTTTTAAGAGTATTCTTTTTGAGTGGTATATCTTTTATTTTGGTATACAGAATTCGTAGTTTTTAATTTAGTTTTTATTATTTTTTTTAAGTTTTTTATATTTTGTTATTGGTATTTTTAGGAAGGTATACAGATTTAGAAAATTTTAAATTAGTATTTAGTATTTTTTTTTTTTGTTATATTTTATTTTTGTTTTTTTGGTATTTTTTAGTTTGTTTTATAGATTTAGTATTTTTTAAATTTGTTTATATTTTAATTTTGTTTTCTTTGTATTTTTGAAGTTGTGTTGTTTTGTTAAAAATGGAAGGCACATATTTTAATATTATATTTTTAGCTTAGTATTTTTAAGTGTATTATTTTTATATTTTGGTATACAGATTTAGTATTTTTTAATGTAGTGTTTATAATTTTTATATATTTTGTATATTTTTTTTTTTTTAATTTATATATTTTATATTACGGTATTTTTGATAAGTAATTTGTATTTTTAATTTATATTTTAAGGTTTTTGGTATTTTTGATATTTTTTTTTGTATATATTATTTTTGAAAACTGTTTAAATGTAAATAAAAATGAATTTAAATTGATTTACCAATTGGTTAGCGCATCAAAACTTTCCATGAGTCAGAGCTCTTGAGCAGCTCTCGAATACCTCGAATACTTTTCAATTCACCCAAAAAAAAAGAACTCACACACACACAACTGCAGAGTGTTGACACAGTTCCTCAGTGGAAACGGCAGTCCGAAACGGCGGCGAATGTCGGACGCGGGCATAAATTATTATTTTATTATGCAGAATAAGACTGAGACCGGAGACGTGAAGACGTGAAATCAGAAAGTGATTTTGATGCTCCGGGCCCCGAGGTTGAATTTTTATGCGACCAAATCCCACGAAAAAGTCTGACACTTTGAATGGTCCCGTCTCCTGGCAGAGAGCAGAGGGTATCTTGGGGTTTTTGGGGTGTAATAAACCTGAAGCGACGGGCGGTTTGGTGGTGGAGTTTAAAAATTGTTGATTACATTTGAATCCCACTCATAACTGTCAGAAAGTTGCTCAGCAGCAAGCAGCGTTCCAGCCAGCTCCTGCCTGTCCGGGATTCCTGCTCCTGGCATGCCAGTGCATACGTGGCGGATGTGTAATATGTGTGTGGGTTCGTCCTGCTGCTCCAAACGACCGAACGATTGGTTGGTCGGTCGTTCCGTCGGTCGGGCGGGCGGCTGTCATTATGTCATAAACATATGAGAATGCGAGAATGTTTATACTTAAAATGTGCTCACAATATGGAGCTGGAGCTGCTGCTGCTGCTGCCTGTCAGTGGCGTCCTTTTACGCTAGAGGCCAGCGGCTGGATCCATGGACCTGCCACCTGTCCGACAGTTTCAAGGGGCTTTTGTTTCGACTCGACTCCATTATCATCTCAGCTTCAATTTAAATGCATCATCATCATCGTCGTCATCGTCATGCCAGACCAGGGAAAAGTTCAACATAAGAGGAGGGTATTTATTTAATTCCCACATTCCCGCACACGATTTCACTTCCAATGCAATCGAATTTCATGGCGGAGAAATGTTTAAGAGGTCCATAGATAACTCTTTTACAGATAGGTCTTCTTCTACATATACATCTACATCTACAAATACCCCATGGATGTAATGAAACAGCATTTGCTCTCTTTGGAATCCCTTTAGAGTAGACCAAGACTTGAGGTCTATAGATGCAGCTCTTAAGTAGCCTGATCTTCCTTTAAAGGTAGGTTTTCTTCTGTATCTACATCTTCCACATCTACATCTACATCCAAATACCCCATTGAAGTATTAAAACAGCAATTTCCACCTTTCAAATCTTTTTAGAGTCGAACTTCACTTTTTTAAAGCTTGCACTATATCCATCCTTTCTTTTTAGGTATAACTCTTAAATAGCCTGTTCTTCCTTTAAAGGTAGATATTCTTCTACATCTACATCTACAAATGCCCTTTTGGTGTAAAAAAACAGCATTTCTTCCTTTTGGAATCCTCTAAAGGGATTTCTTCGTCGAATTTCTTTCTTAAAGCTTGCCTATATCTATATCCATGCTTTCTCTCTAGATACAACTCTTAAATATCAAATAAAAACCATTTTTTATTTATTTTGAATTCGATTTTCTGTTAAATCTGTGGGGGGGTAACCAAATCAATCTACGCTTTATATTTGCTCGCAAATATTGCACTCACATTTCTCTATTTTCGCTTGAAACTATCTTTTTGAGAACACGCCAGCCATCAACCGATATATATGTATATATATGTACATATATCTGCCAGTTTTCATCCTCTTATTTGGTAGAAACTTCAGTTACTGTGCGGCATCCCTGAGTGGCCGACTGCTGTGTGGATCCTGCGGTTGCGCCAATATTGCGCAAAATGTTGTAATTAAAATTGTTATCTTTTGAAAGTGAAGCACTTGCCACATGCAACATGCCTGCACACACTCACACACACACCTGTACGTTGCATATATGAATGTGCACCTGAAAGAATGTATTGGTTGCGAAAACGGAAATCCATGCCGCACAGGACGTTAGCGATTTGTGCTATGCCCCACGCGTCTGGCATATAATTTTACACCTGCCAGAATGACGAGAGATGACGGGGCAGCAACGAAACGATGCGAGAGGCTCATGTACATGGCCGGGGATTCATGGCTAACCAGAGACAGACCATGGCCCAAAGCTCACTCTCTTTGCTCCTGCTACCCGGGCTGCTGCTGTTAGATATTTGTGGAATTTTTAGGGGCAAAGAAACAATAAAAAGCGCATCAAATATGAATTGGAAAATACTCCCTGGGCAAGTGAGCTTTTGGAGATAATATTCAAAATATAGTTCAAGGATTTATTGAAGGCTTTCAAAGCGATTCTTATTCGGTAGACAATTTAGATAATCATTGAGATTATAGCATAATTTGTGTCACATAAAGATGTATATGTAGATAAGATGTAAACTAACACTTACCTTAACATTTTGGAAACCTTTTTTCAGTGCACATCAAAAGTATAACCAAGGGATCAATATTTTCCACTTGGAAATCATTCTTTCGGATATCTTCTACCTGAAAGAGAAGTATATTTTGTTTTTTTATTAATTAAATGTATTAAATATTAAGCTTCGTATGAAAGTACCTCTCTAAATGCTTAATTTATCCACTAAAAACTGATTTAAATCTAGAAATATTCATATATATTAACTTAATTGATTAACTCTCAAAAGATTCCACATCTCTTGCGACTTATTTATATTCCCTGGCATTCCCTTGAGTATATTTTAAACAAATTCCAAGCAAAAAACGAGTTCTTCAACAACTCGTCGCCGCACACACTCACACACAGGCTGATGTCAATCTTTAGCTGCTTATCTAAGACTTTCCATCGGAACATGCCAGCGACATGACAGACAACAAGAGGGGGAAGGAGCAGGGAGCAAGGAAAACAAGCAGCAACAGCCAGGACAACTAGGAGCACTCGTCTATAACTTGCTCATTTATTAAGTGCTAATAGACTTGGGCATATGGCTCCTCCTGTCCTGTCTGTCTGTCTGTGGCTGCCCCAACGCACACAAACACACACGCAAAGCAAGCCACTCAAAGGCGACAGACAGCCCCAAAATATGCAAAGAATTGTCGACAGGAGAGCGAGAGCGAAAGAGTAAGAGAGAGCGAGAGAGAGCGAGAGAGAGCGAGAGCGAGAGAGAGAGTGCACGAACGGACAGCACTTGTTACCAAAATTCGGGTTTGGTCTGGTAAGAAATTCGTGCAAGTCTGCTGTCTGCTGCTTGCCCAACAGATTACTCACCAGATACTTGGGCCCAACGTTCTTCTACACTTGGAGAAATTGATTAACAAAATTAACGAAAAAATTGTATTACAATTTTAGAAATATGAACTTAAAACTTTTCGAAGTGTAGGACCATAATTGCCTAAAATTATATAAAGTGGTATATTATATAATTATGTAACTAAAAATATACCTCATTCAAAATAAAATAAAAATACCTTATTAAAAAAAAGAAATACCACATTTAACAAATACGAAATTTAGAGAAAATCTTATTGATAATATACAAATTAAAATTTTTTTGATATATTTAAAAATATTAAATTTAATAAATACTAAATAACAATTAAAAAGTCGTTCAGTTAAATATACAAAATTAAAAATAAAACGATATAAACTTAAAACACAATTTTAAATATTTAAAAAAATATTAGATTAGCTTAAATTGTTTATAAAATTTTTAGAAACAGTGCAATTAATAAAAGTACTACATTTACAAATACTAAAATAAAAATACTACATTTTAAAAAACAGTTCTAGAAAAAACTATCCTAATACTAAAATAAAAATACTAAATTAAAAAAAATATTCTAAAAAAAATTGTCCAAAAGGTACTAAAAAAAGTCAAATTTTTGTTTTTTTGTTGACTCTAATTAAAAAATACCAAGGATATTCTATGTTTTATTTATGCTGTTGCATTTCATTTTATATTTATAGAAAATATTTTTAAATATCAAATATTTACTGATAACATAAAAAATGCCCACATTTTACACTTTAAAACATTTAATGTTTATTTTTGAATACTTTTTTTCGAGTGTACTCTCTTTATGGGAGTGGGGGGGTGGTGGCGCTCTTATCCCTGCTTCAAAGTTGAAGTTCGAGTTTGGTTTTCGAGGGGTTTTGCCGCATATGTAAAACTTTTAGCAAACATGACAACACGGACACACACACACACAAACAGACACACACTCGCACACACACAAAGGGAAAACGGAAAACCGAAAACCGAATAATATCGCATGCCATAAATTACACTTAAGTATTTAACAGCTTTATAGAAAACAACCAACAGTTACGCCCCCCCGTCCGTCCGTCCGTCCGCACAAAAAGCCGAGCAATAAAATACCAGTAAAGGCGGGATACTAGACAAAATGGGCGGCAACACAAGGACTTGCCTCCTGTGTGTGTGTCGCCGTGGCAGTCCCAGTCGAGGAGACTAAATGTTATCTAATATCTAGAAACATTTTTAATCAAAATTCCAGCCAAAGACCGTGAATAGTGGAAGTTTTCCCCCAAAAACAGAACTCCGTTGGGGTTTTTTGGGTGCGGCTAAGTACGTGACGACAGTTTGTGCAACAAAAGTTGCCACAAGCCCCAAGGAGCGACGATCGAGGGTCGTTTGCATAGCCTCTGGGATTAAGCTAAATCAATCGTATGGAAATATTCGCCAAAGATTTCTAGAGGCAAAAGTAGCAGGATTAGGCATGAAGGAAGCTTCTGGAGGAAGCAAAAGGCTGTTGGAGTTTCCTGGAAAAAATTATTCCAAAAATAAGTCCTTCCTCCCATTCCATAAGCCACATCCAAAATTCGTTTCAAAATCATTTACTCAATCGATTTGCAATTTACAATTCAGCGGCAGTCTTTTCGATCCATTCCCTCAGAGGGAACACATCAGCATAGACTCCGGGATAGCCGGTCCAGGCACAGCCATTGCCCCAGGAGACGACACCGACGAGCTCTCCGTCGGCGACCAATGGGCCACCGGAGTCACCCTGGCAGGCATCCTGCTTCTCGCCGGCGGCACACACCATCGTGTCGAGGATCTGGTCGCCGTAGTTGTAGATTTCGGAACCGCAGTCCTTGGCATTCAGAAGGCCAACACCGACGGCCAGCAGGTTGTCGGGCGAGGAGCAGATCAGGAAGCAAGTGGTGCCCCAGCCAGTGACCGTGGCGGGAGTACCAGAGGTGGGAGCCTTGCTGGCCAGGGGCACGTAGCGCACCTTGGCGGTCTGACGCACGGGAGAGGAGAGCTTGATGACAGCCACATCGTTGACCATCAGCTTGCTGTTGTATCCCTCGTGGAACTTGAAGGACTTCACGCTGACGACCTCGCCGCCGCTGCTGCGCGAGGTGGAGCCCAGACGGACCTGCAGCTCGGCGGCGGTGTACGTCTGCATGCAGTGGGCAGCGGTGACAACTGTGTCCTGGTTGATCAGACTGCCGCCACAGAAGTGGGAGCCCCTGGCGGACGTCTGAATGGACACCTGCCAGGGATGGCTCTCAATGTCGGTGGCCTCGCCATTGACAATCCGTCCGAAGGGGAAGTCAATGTCGGGACGGGCCTGGCAGCAGCCAGTCAAGGCGATCACCGCCACAACACACAGCAACAAACGATTCATGGTAAGAGTATCAACGTTCACTGAACCTCAAACCTCAGAATGTCCCCACATTTATATAGGACGCTCCATCGATGGGTACCGCACCTTATCGACTGACCATCGAATGACCATGCGATTGAGCTCTTGCCGTAAATCAGTAAATCAGGCTCTCTCTATCAGGCATTCTGTGACGCTCTTGCGCTGTCCATTGATTAGACCTGTTGACACTCGGTGGCTGCCATAAACGCGTGCCACTGCCTTAGCCACTATCTCTAGACAATCTTAAGATGGTAAATCTATTCTCGTGGTCTCCTCTGTTGACAGAAGACAATCGCAGGAATCGAAATTGATAGCCAGGCAATTGGGGAAAAATCTAGATTTGTTTTCGCTTTAGATTGCGATCAAGCTATTTTTGGAGGATTTAAAAGTCCATTTTGGATTAGTATTTCTTTGTTGATAGCTGATAATGATTCCACGGAAATCCCCAGAAAATGTTGTTTTTCTTTAGTATTTTTGATAGTTTAACTAAGTTTGAAGTATTTTTCTTAAAATTGTATTATTTTTCTGTTCTAAAAAAAAAGTGAATGGTCTGTGAGTCATAGTTAGGGGATTGCCCCCTAGTCTAAGGGGAACATTGAAAATTGGTAGGGAGGTAGCTTAGAGCCAGGAGACGGACATAGGATACTTTTTATCCCGTTCGACAGCGTTCCCGTGTGACTTGACATGAAACGTCAGTCAGCTATATTTTCGAGGGCCAACCGAATAGCTCTGATTAAGTTTACTTGTGACAAAAGCGAGTCGAAAATGGAAACAGAACAAGTTGAGAGCTACAGGAAGGAAAAGGACAAATATTACATACATATATTGGGAGCAAAACACAAGCATAAAACGGAGGTTTTGAAATAGGTAAAAGAAAAATAAAACAAACGCAATAAGAATTTAATGATTCATTTATGAAATTTTTTGGAAGAGTTGAGAGTTGGATAACCTTTAATTGAGAAAATGCTCAGACAGAAGATTACGTGCATTCAGAAATACAAATTTAAAAAAAAAAACCTCGACAAATGTAACTAAGAAATAAACGTCAAACAAAAACTCAAATTTGGGCCAAAATGTTTGTTTCTATTTCATTTTTTGTCATTCTCTTGAACAGAACGGAACATTTTGTGAACAAGTTTGATTATCCAACTTTGTTTTGTGAAAAATTGTTTTCTAAAAAAATTGTTTAATTTTAAAGTTGGAGAAGTTAAGTGTTCATTTCATTTTGTGTCATTGTGGTGAACGGAACATTTTGTGAAAGATACAAGTTTTTTTTCTAACTTTTAGTGTGAAAAAGATTTTATTTTTGGAAAAATTGCAATTTGTGTAAGTAATTTTTTCTAGTTTCGATGAATTCCTAAACATTCAATTTATTTAGTAAGCAGCAAAGCGCGCGGATCTGCTAGTTGGGAATATTAGAAGAGGGCCATGTGGTTGGCGACGCAACTCTTTCCGCCATAGAACTGGACGTGACGTACAGCATGAGGAATGGTAACCCTGTCTATGAATTGGAGCGCGGTATCGATTCGTCTTTGAAATACCTCACCCTTACCGGTATTCTGAATTTTATTAAAACAATATTTGGGAATATGAGAAGAGGGGCCATCTATTTGTAGCTGTACCCTCTTCTAATATTCCCAGATATTGTTTTAATAACGTTCAGAATACCGGTAAGGGTGAGGTATTTCAAAGACGACTCGATAACGCGCTCCAATTCATGAACAGGATTAACGTTCCTCATGCTGTACGTCACCTCCAGTTTTACGGCGGAAGGAGTTGCGTCGCCAAACATGGCCTTGAGAACGTGTCGGTATACAACTTTTGGCACTGGTAAGTAATCCATTGTGTTTGAAATTTAAAGTATTAATGGTATCTATATACAGTTCACAGTACACACACAGTACAGTACACCATGGTGACGCGCCAGAAGCTCCGGCAGCTCGGATGGGAGATTCTTTTGCATCCACCGTACAGTCTGGATCTCGCACCAAGTGATTACCACCTATTGCTGTCCATGACGAACGAGCTTGGTAGTCGGAAGTTGTCCGCAAAAGAGTCCTGTGAAAATTGGCTCTCCGAGTTTTTTGACAATAGGGAAGCGAGCTTCTATAACAGGGGCATTACGAAGTTGGCATCTCGTTGGGAACTCGTCATCGAACAAAACGGCGCATATTTGACTTAAGTCGCATAAACAATTGAAAATTCAATAAAAATACCGCAAGACTTTTTTGACAACCTTATATTTATATTATTTTTATTATTATTTTTTGGTATTTTCAGCATTTTAGTCATTTTGGTATTTTCAGTATTTTTTTATATTTTCAGTTTTTTGGGTATTTTCAGTATTTTTTGTATTTTTAGTATTTCTTAGTATTTTCTATTTAATTTCTACATACATAGCTTTAGTAAGCTTATCTTATAAGCATAGCTTTAGTTTCCACATACATACATATACTTCTAGTGTATATTCTAGTATTTTTGATGGTTTTTTACGTTTTTGAAAATATTTTCTATTTATTGACCTGCATTTTAGATCCTCCTGTCAATGAGTAAGCCTATTGTGCTATCTTCCAACAGTTTTATTGAAGTTGGGAAGATACGTAACGGTTTTCCTATCATATACAAAACCATAAATCATTCTCGCAGAACCTTCACATGAACCAATTCCCAATAAACCGCCAACTAAGCCCCCACATTGACCTCTAAGCCATAACCTTATGTTCGTTTGGTTATCTGTGGTCGATCTTGAAACTTCAAAACGCATTCCACATCGCCAGAGACAGCAGCAGAGACAGCTGCAATCTGTTGAACCTGACAGCAGCAGCAGCAGCAGCAGCAACCAGCAAGCAGCAACCAGCAGTCACAGTCCCAAAGAACCGCGAACAGCATAAAGCTTTATCTTATCACAGAAGAGGAGGACACTGTCTCTAAAGCCAAGTGAGTAACTAACTTACAAGGAAGTCCCTCCCACCCAACCCCTCTGGGGCTCACTGACAAGACAAACGCGAAGGAGGCGAGCAGCGTAGTCGAGCGGTTGAGTGAACAGAGATCAGAGACCAGAGTTGATTCATTTATGAAATTTTTTGGAAGAGTTGAGAGTTGGATAACCTTTAATTGAGAAAATGCTCAGACAGAAGAGTACGTGCATTCAGAAATACAAATTTAAAAAAAAAACCTCGACAAATGTAACTAAGAAATAAACGTCAAACAAAAACTCAAATTTGGGCCAAAATGTTTGTTTCTATTTCATTTTTTGTCATTCTCTTGAACAGAACGGAACATTTTGTGAACAAGTTTGATTATCCAACTTTGTTTTGTGAAAAATTGTTTTCTAAAAAAATTGTTTAATTTTAAAGTTGGAGAAGTTAAGTGTTCATTTCATTTTGTGTCATTGTGGTGAACGGAACATTTTGTGAAAGATACAAGTTTTTTTTCTAACTTTTAGTGTGAAAAAGATTTTATTTTTGGAAAAATGGCAATTTGTGTAAGTAATTTTTTTTAGTTTCGATGAATTCCTAAACATTCAATTTATTTAGTAAGCAGCAAAGCGCGCGGATCTGCTAGTTGGGAATATTAGAAGAGGGCCATGTGGTTGGCGACGCAACTCTTTCCGCCATAGAACTGGACGTGACGTACAGCATGAGGAATGGTAACCCTGTCTATGAATTGGAGCGCGGTATCGATTCGTCTTTGAAATACCTCACCCTTACCGGTATTCTGAATTTTATTAAAACAATATTTGGGAATATGAGAAGAGGGGCCATCTATTTGTAGCTGTACCCTCTTCTAATATTCCCAGATATTGTTTTAATAACGTTCAGAATACCGGTAAGGGTGAGGTATTTCAAAGACGACTCGATAACGCGCTCCAATTCATGAACAGGATTAACGTTCCTCATGCTGTACGTCACCTCCAGTTTTACGGCGGAAGGAGTTGCGTCGCCAAACATGGCCTTGAGAACGTGTCGGTATACAACTTTTGGCACTGGTAAGTAATCCATTGTGTTTGAAATTTAAAGTATTAATGGTATCTATATACAGTTCACAGTACACACACAGTACAGTACACCATGGTGACGCGCCAGAAGCTCCGGCAGCTCGGATGGGAGATTCTTTTGCATCCACCGTACAGTCTGGATCTCGCACCAAGTGATTACCACCTATTGCTGTCCATGACGAACGAGCTTGGTAGTCGGAAGTTGTCCGCAAAAGAGTCCTGTGAAAATTGGCTCTCCGAGTTTTTTGACAATAGGGAAGCGAGCTTCTATAACAGGGGCATTACGAAGTTGGCATCTCGTTGGGAACTCGTCATCGAACAAAACGGCGCATATTTGACTTAAGTCGCATAAACAATTGAAAATTCAATAAAAATACCGCAAGACTTTTTTGACAACCTTATATTTATATTATTTTTATTATTATTTTTGGTATTTTCAGCATTTTAGTCATTTTGGTATTTTCAGTATTTTTTATATTTTCAGTTTTTGGTATTTTCAGTATTTTTTGTATTTTAGTATTTCTTAGTATTTTCTATTTAATTTCTACATACATAGCTTTAGTAAGCTTATCTTATAAGCATAGCTTTAGTTTCCACATACATACATATACTTCTAGTGTATATTCTAGTATTTTTGATGGTTTTTTACGTTTTTGAAAATATTTTCTATTTATTGACCTGCATTTTAGATCCTCTTGTCAATGAGTAAGCCTATTGTGCTATCTTCCAACAGTTTTATTGAAGTTGGGAAGATACGTAACGGTTTTCCTATCATATACAAAACCATAAATCATTCTCGCAGAACCTTCACATGAACCAATTCCCAATAAACCGCCAACTAAGCCCCCACATTGACCTCTAAGCCATAACCTTATGTTCGTTTGGTTATCTGTGGTCGATCTTGAAACTTCAAAACGCATTCCACATCGCCAGAGACAGCAGCAGAGACAGCTGCAATCTGTTGAACCTGACAGCAGCAGCAGCAGCAGCAGCAACCAGCAAGCAGCAACCAGCAGTCACAGTCCCAAAGAACCGCGAACAGCATAAAGCTTTATCTTATCACAGAAGAGGAGGACACTGTCTCTAAAGCCAAGTGAGTAACTAACTTACAAGGAAGTCCCTCCCACCCAACCCCTCTGGGGCTCACTGACAAGACAAACGCGAAGGAGGCGAGCAGCGTAGTCGAGCGGTTGAGTGAACAGAGATCAGAGACCAGAGTTGATTCATTTATGAAATTTTTTGGAACAGTTGAGAGTTGGATAACCTTTAATTGAGAAAATGCTCAGACAGAAGAGTACGTGCATTCAGAAATACAAATTTAAAAAAAAAAACCTCGACAAATGTAACTAAGAAATAAACGTCAAACAAAAACTCAAATTTGGGCCAAAATGTTTGTTTCTATTTCATTTTTTGTCATTCTCTTGAACAGAACGGAACATTTTGTGAACAAGTTTGATTATCCAACTTTGTTTTGTGAAAAATTGTTTTCTAAAAAAATTGTTTAATTTTAAAGTTGGAGAAGTTAAGTGTTCATTTCATTTTGTGTCATTGTGGTGAACGGAACATTTTGTGAAAGATACAAGTTTTTTTTCTAACTTTTAGTGTGAAAAAGATTTTATTTTTGGAAAAATTGCAATTTGTGTAAGTAATTTTTTTTAGTTTCGATGAATTCGTAAACATTAAATTTATTTAGTAAGCAGCAAAGCGCGCGGGTCTGCTAGTTGGGAATATTAGAAGAGGGCCATGTGGTTGGCGACGCAACTCTTTCCGCCATAGAACTGGACGTGACGTACAGCATGAGGAATGGTAACCCTGTCTATGAATTGGAGCGCGGTATCGATTCGTCTTTGAAATACCTCACCCTTACCGGTATTCTGAATTTTATTAAAACAATATTTGGGAATATTAGAAGAGGTAGCTGTCCCCTCTTTTAATATTCCCAAATATTGTTTTAATAAAATTCAGAATACCGGTTAGGGTGAGGTATTTCAAAGACGACTCGATAGCGCGATCCAATTCATGGACAGGGTTGACATTCCTCATGCTGTACATCACCTCCAGTTTTATGGCGGAAAGAGTTGCGTCGCCAAACATGGCCTTGAGAACGTGTCTGTATACAACTTTTGGCACTGGTAAGTAATCCATTGTGTTTGAAATTGAAAGTATTAATGGTATCTATAATATATACAGTTCACAGTACACACACAGTACAGTGCACCATGGTGACGCGCCAGAAGCTCCGGGAGCTCGGATGGGAGATTCTTTTGCATCCACCGTATAGTCCGGATCTCGCACCAAGTGATTGCCACCTATTTCTGTCCATGACGAACGAGCTTGGCAGTCGGAAGTTGTCCACAAGAGAGTCCTGTGAAAATTGGCTCTCCGAGTTTTTTGACAATGGGGAAGCGAGCTTCTATAAGAGGGGCATTACGAAGTTGGCATCTCGTTGGGAACTCGTCATCAAACCAAACGGCGCATATTTGACTCAAATCGCATGAACAATTAAAAATTCAATAAAATTACCTCAAGACTTTTTTAACAACCTTATATTTATATTATTTTTATTATTATTTTCTGGTATTTTCAGTATGTTTAGTCATTTTGGTATTTTTGGTATTTTCAGTATTTTTTTGTATTTTCAGTATTTTTTAGTATTTTCTATTTAATTTCTACATACATAGCTTTAGTAAGCTTAGCTTATAAGCATAGCTTTAGTTTCCACATACATACATATACTTCTAGTGTATATTCTAGTATTTTTGATGGTTTTTTACGTTTTTGAAAATATTTTCTATTTATTGACCTGCATTTTAGATCCTCTTGTCAATGAGTAAGCCTATTGTGCTATCTTCCAACAGTTTTATTGAAGTTGGGAAGATACGTAACGGTTTTCCTATCATATACAAAACCATAAATCATTCTCGCAGAACCTTCACATGAACCAATTCCCAATAAACCGCCAACTAAGCCCCCACATTGACCTCTAAGCCATAACCTTATGTTCGTTTGGTTATCTGTGGTCGATCTTGAAACTTCAAAACGCATTCCACATCGCCAGAGACAGCAGCAGAGACAGCTGCAATCTGTTGAACCTGACAGCAGCAGCAGCAGCAGCAGCAACCAGCAAGCAGCAACCAGCAGTCACAGTCCCAAAGAACCGCGAACAGCATAAAGCTTTATCTTATCACAGAAGAGGAGGACACTGTCTCTAAAGCCAAGTGAGTAACTAACTTACAAGGAAGTCCCTCCCACCCAACCCCTCTGGGGCTCACTGACAAGACAAACGCGAAGGAGGCGAGCAGCGTAGTCGAGCGGTTGAGTGAACAGAGATCAGAGACCAGAGTTGATTCATTTATGAAATTTTTTGGAAGAGTTGAGAGTTGGATAACCTTTAATTGAGAAAATGCTCAGACAGAAGAGTACGTGCATTCAGAAATACAAATTTAAAAAAAAAAACCTCGACAAATGTAACTAAGAAATAAACGTCAAACAAAAACTCAAATTTGGGCCAAAATGTTTGTTTCTATTTCATTTTTTGTCATTCTCTTGAACAGAACGGAACATTTTGTGAACAAGTTTGATTATCCAACTTTGTTTTGTGAAAAATTGTTTTCTAAAAAAATTGTTTAATTTTAAAGTTGGAGAAGTTAAGTGTTCATTTCATTTTGTGTCATTGTGGTGAACGGAACATTTTGTGAAAGATACAAGTTTTTTTTCTAACTTTTAGTGTGAAAAAGATTTTATTTTTGGAAAAATTGCAATTTGTGTAAGTAATTTTTTTTAGTTTCGATGAATTCGTAAACATTAAATTTATTTAGTAAGCAGCAAAGCGCGCGGGTCTGCTAGTTGGGAATATTAGAAGAGGGCCATGTGGTTGGCGACGCAACTCTTTCCGCCATAGAACTGGACGTGACGTACAGCATGAGGAATGGTAACCCTGTCTATGAATTGGAGCGCGGTATCGATTCGTCTTTGAAATACCTCACCCTTACCGGTATTCTGAATTTTATTAAAACAATATTTGGGAATATTAGAAGAGGTAGCTGTCCCCTCTTTTAATATTCCCAAATATTGTTTTAATAAAATTCAGAATACCGGTTAGGGTGAGGTATTTCAAAGACGACTCGATAGCGCGATCCAATTCATGGACAGGGTTGACATTCCTCATGCTGTACATCACCTCCAGTTTTATGGCGGAAAGAGTTGCGTCGCCAAACATGGCCTTGAGAACGTGTCTGTATACAACTTTTGGCACTGGTAAGTAATCCATTGTGTTTGAAATTGAAAGTATTAATGGTATCTATAATATATACAGTTCACAGTACACACACAGTACAGTGCACCATGGTGACGCGCCAGAAGCTCCGGGAGCTCGGATGGGAGATTCTTTTGCATCCACCGTATAGTCCGGATCTCGCACCAAGTGATTGCCACCTATTTCTGTCCGTGACGAACGAGCTTGGCAGTCGGAAGTTGTCCACAAGAGAGTCCTGTGAAAATTGGCTCTCCGAGTTTTTTGACAATGGGGAAGCGAGCTTCTATAAGAGGGGCATTACGAAGTTGGCATCTCGTTGGGAACTCGTCATCAAACCAAACGGCGCATATTTGACTCAAATCGCATGAACAATTAAAAATTCAATAAAATTACCTCAAGACTTTTTTAACAACCTTATATTTATATTATTTTTATTATTATTTTCTGGTATTTTCAGTATGTTTAGTCATTTTGGTATTTTTGGTATTTTCAGTATTTTTTTGTATTTTCAGTATTTTTTAGTATTTTCTATTTAATTTCTACATACATAGCTTTAGTAAGCTTAGCTTATAAGCATAGCTTTAGTTTGCACATACATACATATACTTCTAGTGTATATTCTAGTATTTTTGATGGTTTTTTACGTTTTTGAAAATATTTTCTATTTATTGACCTGCATTTTAGATCCTCTTGTCAATGAGTAAGCCTATTGTGCTATCTTCCAACAGTTTTATTGAAGTTGGGAAGATACGTAACGGTTTTCCTATCATATACAAAACCATAAATCATTCTCGCAGAACCTTCACATGAACCAATTCCCAATAAACCGCCAACTAAGCCCCCACATTGACCTCTAAGCCATAACCTTATGTTCGTTTGGTTATCTGTGGTCGATCTTGAAACTTCAAAACGCATTCCACATCGCCAGAGACAGCAGCAGAGACAGCTGCAATCTGTTGAACCTGACAGCAGCAGCAGCAGCAGCAGCAACCAGCAAGCAGCAACCAGCAGTCACAGTCCCAAAGAACCGCGAACAGCATAAAGCTTTATCTTATCACAGAAGAGGAGGACACTGTCTCTAAAGCCAAGTGAGTAACTAACTTACAAGGAAGTCCCTCCCACCCAACCCCTCTGGGGCTCACTGACAAGACAAACGCGAAGGAGGCGAGCAGCGTAGTCGAGCGGTTGAGTGAACAGAGATCAGAGACCAGAGTTGACCAGCCACAAGGCACGAGCCACGCAGCACGAAGCATGAGGCAAGTGCAGCAAAAAGTTAACATGACCATGAATTCGAGAGCTGCCAAAGTTCATTTTTAATTTAGAGAACACACACAGCAGCAGCACAGTGCAGCAGCAGCAGCACAGCTCCCATGGAAGCCAAAGAAACGCACTCCCGAGGAGAACAATCTATTAAACCCGCAGCAGCAGCAGCATCGCACAGGATTCGGATTCGGATACGCTTTGGTCTCATGTTCTGGGGCAGGGGCTTGGGGTTGTAGCCCCAAAAAGTTGTTGATATCTATTACCAAAGATTTGAAGTAGTTTCGCCGGCATCTCCAACTCACTTAACTTTGGGGGAGGTTAAGTCAGAGGAGGAGGAGGAGTAGCAGGCAGGCAGGATATGTTGTGGCAGGGTCTTAAAGACAGTTGCCAGTTGAATGGAACTCTGGCAACTGCGGCACTGCTGGGCAACTGCTGCTGCTCCTTCTGCTTGGGGACTCTCTCTCCCACACACACACACACACGACTGACATGACAGTTGGTTATGCTGCTGCCGCTGCCGCTGCTGCCGCTGCTGTTGGGGCCACAAGGCACGTAGCCTTCGTGCAGTTAAGATTTGGATTTCCTTCGCTGAGCATATCAAAGGATATGCTCCATCCACAAACACACACAAGAAGCAGGAAAAAAACAACATACAACAAGCAGAGAAAATACTACAAAACACTTATCTGGGTGACAAATAGAAAAGCAGGAGAAGAGCTGCGAGGGAGGAGGGACTGAGAAAAGCAGGAGAAGAGCTGAGGAGGGAGGACTCAGAAAAGCAGGAGAAGAGCTGCAAAGGGGGGGCCTGAGAGAAGCAGGAGAAGAGCTGAGGAGGGGGCCAGCTAGAGGTACGCGGGAGCCTGCTAGTGGGAGGCGGGAGCCTGCTAGTGGGAGGCGGGAGCCTGCTAGTGGTTGGGTTTGGGTGGAGTGGGTGGCCAAGCCAACATTGAAAGAAAAATGTCTGTGAGTAGATTAAAAAAAAAGAGAAGAAAGCACGAAAGAAAGAAAGAAAACGAGACGAGACGAGCGACAGCAAAATGGAGCATTACAAAGAAAGGAAAATGGCTCACGTTGTCGTTATAATAAAGGCACGACAGGGGGGCGAGCACTAGCGGAGCGGCAGGACAGAGACAGAAACAGTGGGTCGGGGTTGCAGGGAAAAAGTGCTTGGCATATTGATGATAGTTTTAACTAAGATTTTGGTTCATATTCCCCAAGTCAACATATAATCGATTGCCACAATTGGAAGTGCTTTCAAATCGATTCGCTTAGACGTGCAGCAGCGCCCCTCGGTTGTTTGAGTAATTAGGCGTCCTGCAGCAGAGCCCCTCGGTTGGTTGAAGGGGTTCTGAAAAGCATTTCCTCGGGTTGAGTGTCGTTCGGACCTACTTCTACTTGCTAGAACCAATAAAATCTCTCTTTTTCGGCTAAGCCACGCTGTGAGAGAGAGGTAAGGTAGCCAAGACCTTTCACAATCGCTTTCTTGCTATATTTTCCACCACTGTTTCCCACACGCTTTCGAGGCAGTGCCAGTGGCATGGCCTGGCCTGGCCTGGCCGTGTGGCATGGTCATGGCTGCTCATATGTGTGTCGTGTCCGCCCCGTTGTCTTAGTCTCTCGACCGCCTAGACAACCTGCGGGTGTCTCCTGTCCCCCCTGTCCCCTAACCCACTGCTCCTCTAGCTTCTAGCTATGCTCCTTACCCGCCGTCTGTTGTAGCCATTTCTGTTTTTAGTATTTATTTTGTGTTTTCTCTTCTCGTTGTTGTTGTTATTGTTGTTAATATTCGCAAGGCGACTTTATCTTAACAAGATCGGAGCCAAGGACTCGTGACTATATGGTTGTGTATGTGTGTGTGTGTGTGTGTGTGTGTGTGTGCGTGTGAATGGGATGCGTCCTGCCATTTCCTATGTCATTTAAAATCATTTTGCAAGTTTTTGAGCTGACTTTGAGTTTGTCTTTCCACTCACTCGAGTCTTTTGCTGCCCCTCGGAGTCATCCTTTCTTTGCACCCGGACACAAATGCAGATACACAGATACAGAGAAATTGTGTTTGTATTTGTTCGCCATACCCCTTGAATGGAAAGTATAACGATTAGTCAGTGACTGTATTTCTAATTCTATGGGTATTCCTACTTATAGTTGATGCTCTAACCTTTTGGCTGAAACTTATCTCATACCTTTTTCTGAGCCTATCAATACTACACCAAAAATAGAAGCAGAAAGCAAGGAGGAAAGCCAGCAACCAAGCGTCGATCGGCTCGCACAACACCAGAGCCGAATGGATCGACCGATCACCCGAAGTCTCTGAGTTTCGCTCTCGCACATCTGCATAGACATATACCGCAGCCATCTTCCAGGGTATCCCCCAATTCGTCGCCCGCAAACTCCACGCTCTGTTGCCTTTGCTTTTCTTGTAAATCCCGTGTGTGTTTGGTAGTGTTTTTTTTCTGTCCGTCTTCAAATGTTCACTTCATGTACACGGATTTGTTTCGTTATCGTTTGTCGGCGTGTCAGAGTAAAGGACAGAGAGAACAAACAGAGAGAGAGAGAGAGAGAGAGAGGGTGCGAAACCAATGTCAATTGCTTCAAGACAGAAAAGGGATACACAATCAGGTGGGGGAGGGGTGGGGTCTTTAGTTAGTGCTACTAAGCCCCAAAGCAGTTAGCATAGAAAACTGGACCCCCCCTCGCATACGATTTCGATCTAAGTGGATTCGTTTATTGCCCAAAGGCCTCCACCAGAAGGGTAGTACTTGTGAGAGCATTAAAAAGTTAAGCCTCTCCCAACTGTAGTTTACTTAGTTTACTTTATGGTCATTCCCCCCCCCCCCTCCCCCCCCCCTCACCCCTTTTGTGTGTCCAAATTAACTTTACCTTTTGTCGAGTTATGGCTGAATGTGACCCACTCATAAACCACTCTCTGACTCTCTGACAAAATCTAGTAGCTCATAAAAAAGAGATGAAAATATAAACAAAAAGGCGTAACAAAAGGCATTGTTAAGGCATTGGCCATTTGTTGTCTTTTTTGTGGGTGGCATGCCCCATAAAACTCACATATGACAGCCATAAAAGAAAAAAAGAGGCGAAATTTGTTTATTAAATAAATAAAAACATAACGATATCTAATTTCAAAGAGGGGGAATAATATTTAATAAATTTCATTGGATACATATATATTTTTCCCATGGGTTGCAGCATGCCCCATTGTTGTGGCAGCACCAGTGTGTCGGGCCTATTAACCACATTTTAAGCATAATTGAATTTCGTGCATAAATTTCGGTTTATGGGGTCCCACCACGGACCACGGGGCCCAGATTATTACATTATTTACTGGCACTGCATGAGGGCACCCCCACCCACCCCCTAGAGGGAGAGCTGCTGCCACCAGCCACCAGGTGGCACCACCAGACGACAAGGGCATCAATTTTATATGACGCTTCACCTCCGCCTCCTCCTGCTCTCTCCAGACTCTCTCGCTCTCTCTCTCTCTCTCTTTTTTTTGTGTTTGAAATGGTCGACTGCCTCCTGCTGCTGCTGCTGCTGAAAGCCCCAAATATTTATTAAATTTGGTTTTTATGATACAAAAACACACAGAGGAGAACAAAGGGAGGAGGGGTGGGAGGGGCAACAAAGGCTAAGCAATTGCTTGCAGTCGAGCCGTCTCGTCTGCAATGTGTTTTATGGCAGGTGAAAGGGTAGGTAGGGGTAGGGGGTTGGGGGTTGAGAGTTGGCAGAAAAAAGAAAGAAAACTCCGCTTTTGGTTAAGTAAATCCAGTCAAAAGCCATCATTCCCCCTCTATAATTCTTTGAACCTCTTTAAGTACTTTTTTTTGATAAGATTTCAACAGCTTTTGTGCTGAAGAGGCAGCTAATTGAATTTCCCAAAAAATTACTCTGCTAAAAACTCAAAAAAACAAACCCTAACCTGCTGCTTATCAGTGTCAGAATGTTTTCGGGGAAGCAAATCAGTTTTATAGACATATCATATACTATAAGTTCTCAACGAATGCTCATAGATTAGAGGGGGCGGCTCTTATCTTTCCAGTAACTACAAAAACTAATTACCCGACAATTAAAGGTTTGTTCATACTCCAATCAAAGTAGACGAAGCAAATCTTTGCCAATGAAATGCCAATACAGAAATAGAAAGCAAACAGAAATGTGCCAGGCTCCATTAAACAGAAACACCCGAAAAAAGGGGAACCATTGGGCAGAAGAACGAAAGTTCATTGCCGGCTTTTAGGCGGCCACAAAAAATGCCACACAGAAGCCACACATCAACTTTTTATTAGCTGCAAAATAAACACAAAGACTAGAAGCAAAGCGAAAGGGAGAGATAGCTATAGAGCGAAGGAGAAAGATAGAAATATGCTATAGAGCGACCGGGAGAGATAGCTATAGACCGAAAGGCACAGATAGGTATAGCTATAAACCGAAAGAGTAAAGAAACAGAAACAAGAGAGAACAAACAGCCGGCACACAACACAACACAACACAAAATGCAAACAGCGGCGTAGCCTCGTCGGTGGTCGGCGGCTCCGGCAAGAGTTGGGCGTAACAAATATTTACAGCGCGGTACAGGCAATCCTCTTCCACCTCCTTGCTCCTGCTCCCCTCCTCCTCCACCTCTGTTGTTTGGTTTGGTTAAGACACTGCCAAGGACCCTGGCACTGGCACTGGCACAACCAAAGGACCAAGTCAATGTCGGCGAGGCTCCGCGACTTAATAAATCTTATTAAAGTGCGCGCGTACAGCCTCTAAAATGTGCTACTCATATAATACTCTACCCAAAAAAAACACACAGAAAAACAGGGTAGTAAAACTTCTATGAGAAGGTGGTAACGCCTTCAAGAATTATCAAACAGCGCATTTTTCCCAGAATTATTTAATAGAAAAATTATACAAATTACGTAAAATATACCTGAAAAACAGATCTTTCTTTAAAGAAATTTTTTGAAATAAAAATCTTGTCTTATTAATTACAATTTTTATTATAAATATATCCTTAAATGTTTATTCAAGGGGAATGACTATAAATAATATATTTAATAAGCATCTTTTAATTATAAACAGATAAGCGCTGCTGCATGACGCGTTTTCTCCAGAATTATTCAATAGAAAAATTACACAAATTCCGTAAAATATACCTGACAAAAACTTCTCTTTTTTTTAAGAAATTTTTTAAATAAAAACCGTATTAATTATATGTTTTATTTTAAATATTTCTTTGAATGGTAATGCCTTAAAAACTGGAATTATAAAACAGAGGAGCGCTGCTGTATGGCGCGTTTTTCCCAGAATTATTCAATACAAAAACTATACAAATTCCGTAAAAATGCTTGGAAAAAACAGATGTTTTTTTAAAGAAATTTCTGAAATAATAATCCTATTTATTATAATTTTTATTTTGAATATTTTTTTAAATGGCGAATTTTCTCACACATTTTTCATTGACATTTTCTATAAATATTCCAAAATATACCTTACAAAAAAAAGACTTTTTTAAAGACATTTTTGAAATAAAAATCTTGTTTTATTAACTATAATTTTTTATTTTAAATATTTATTTAAATAGTGATAATATAACATGTTCAATAGAAACTTTCTACTACATATTTCATTGAAAATTTCTTTAAATATTCCATAATTTCATTACCCACCGAGCCTGAAGGAGCATCTAACATTCGTGGCCCTAATTTAGCTTTCGTTCCACCTTTTTTTTATAGCTGTTTATATTTTTTCTTCTCCCCGCCATTTAAACAGCCTACCACCAAAATCGTCGGGGTCGGAGGCGGGGAGTCGTCTGTCTACCTTGTTCTTGCTTTACATAAATTTATTTCTTACTTTCTTCGGGCGTGCGGCGGGGGCAGGGGCGTGGGCACGGCTGAGCGCGGTCTGGACAGGTCCGGCCCCCCATTTTAGATGGTTTCCTGCTGTCACGAAATCGAGGGAGTGGCAGGGGGCAGGCGGATAGTGGGAGGGGGGCCTTTAATGTACATCAATTTGAGTTGATTGTTCAGGTTCGGACCCGTCAATGGGGAGGGGAGGGCCGAAGATTATGCAAAAGCATGACTAAGACTTAGAATAAGGGAATTTGCTGGGAATTTAAGAAACATATTTTGAAAATAATCGAAATTCTTTGAAAATAAACAAAAAGCTTGATATTTAAATTAGGTATTTAATGGAAAATATTATTGGAGGATTTATTTTCTGCTAAAAGAAATGAAGAAGATTCCTAGATTACTCCAAGAAACAACCTCCATTAATTTCTTATTTATTTTGCAATAATTTGTTTATGAAATTAAGCCTGAAAGTATATCACAATTCCAATTCCAATCCCATGGAACTATTAGATATTTTTCTTCATAAATCGGAATAAATCTTCCCTCTACAAATTTCCTCCCTCCCCGAAATTTCCCTCTACATTTCCCTCTTCCACTTTTCCTTTCCCTGTCGCAATATCATATGCTATCTGCTATTTGCTGCCCCTGAAAATCCTCTGCAAAAAACAAAACAAAGACATTTATCTTTTGGCCACATTTGGTGTCTGCCACACCCCACCTCCGAGTTGCCACCACATAAATTTGCGGTCTTAATTCAGTTTCACTGCCGTTTTTGCACCCTCACTTGTATTTTCGTTTCGTTTCCTAATCGAAGCAAATTACGGCCAAAGATACTCCGGCGTAAGCCAATGGCCAAGACCGATGGCTGATTGGTTTTTGTTCCCTGTTTTGTGTGCTCGAATTAGTTTTTGTGCTGTGTTTTGTGTGGCATTCAATTTTATTAACTGTTTAGCCGCATTATTTGGTTAACACACAGCAGGAAAAACAAGTTAATTGTGGCTGAGAGACAGACAGCTGTGGACAGCGATTCAGCGTTTCACAAATCAGAGAAATTCAGAGAACCTTGCACCCATATCTTATCGCTGGTTTCGATTCTTGGAACAGAAATAGTCGTACTGTCCCTCGAGTGCTTTGGCGTTGGTCATTTAGGAATTCCCCTCCTCATGCTGGGGTCACGTTTTCTGGCCATTGGTTATCTGTTTTGTTTGCTACCTATTGTATATTATATGTTTATGGTATTGGCTACTTTATTATTGGGAACTTTCGGGTGGTGTCATAAGTATATTTAGATTCGGGGTTGGGTGGGAGCATTATTCGGGAATGTTGGGGCAGAAGAGTCTTCAAGAATTGTAGTCTCTATGCGAATTATCATTGAAACTAAAGTCTAAATATAATTGATAAAAAATATATAAATATATTTGTGGCTTACAAAAATGTTATCTAATTTATTGACCCTCGAATAATATCGGGCTTCTGTTCAAAGATCAGTAGATAGTATTCTCAATGGAGGAAAATATAGGTGTAGAAAGAGGGACAGAAAAGAAAGGCTACAAAACTCTAAGGAATAAAGAAGAACAAAGATTGGAAGTGACCAGTCCTACAGCTGAGTTTCCACCATTTAGGAAGTGGTACTTCCCGCGAGGCTGGACTTCAGACACCGGAAGAGGCCGAAGAAGTTTCAAGCTCTCAGCTATACCATAAACCAATTGAAAGAAGATAACGAGAGATATTTGTATAACACCAGCGATAAGGATTGTAGTTCCTTGTGTGTTCTATTATCTTTGATTCTTTTCCAACAACATTCCCAATGTTTTTTTCGAATCTTTTGATCTTCCCTTTTAGGATGAATCCAGTAATCGGCATAACACATAAAGAGCAGTTTCTATATCTTCTATATTGTGTTCGAAAGTCAAACTATGTATACATAGGTTTACTGCAACGCCCTTCCAATGCTGATCAAGAATTGTGGGGTAAACCCTTAGCTCTGCCTGAAGCTAAGTTAGTTAAGAAATAACTCACTCATTAGAAAATGTGTTCCAATTGATGGAAAATATATATTTTATGCCTTAAAGCTGTTTCCCCCGACTTTTCCAGTAGAAAATTCAACGCCACTCACGTGAATCGTCGTCGCCGTCCGTCACCTGGCGCTTACCTCATCAACGCGACAATCGCAGCAATCAGTGGGCGTCACCTATAAATAAATACACGCATTCGCCGCCAACGATTGTTATTTTGGTGCCCAGTTGTTTATCAGCGAAAAAAAGGTGAACAAAAGTGCTATAAAAGCACGGCAGAATCGGCGATTCGACGGCATTTAGTTGTGGCACCCAAACCCCAGTGGAACTCTACTAGTAAATTACCAAAAGTGACAGTTTGAAAATCGAAGCAAAAATTATGCCCAACATAGCGGCATTGAAGCTGAGTGGCGGTGGGGCCAGGAATCCTCCTATCGACGGTGGTCTGCTGGTGGCCTTGGACCAGTTGGCGTTGCAGCAACAAATCAATGCAAATTTCATTCTGCATGCCATTTCCAACTACAAGAAGACCCCGTTCGAGCGTAAAACGCTGGACTTTATTGCCAAAAAGTGGCTGCAGTTGCAGTTGCTGTGGCGCGAGTTCCGGCTGAGGGATAAGCAAATACGGCGGAGCGGCCACAAGGACTCGCACTACCAGGAGCACGGCTACTTTCAGCAGGAGCTCTTCGAGCTGGTCCACGAGAAATATATGGCGGCCAGAAGCTGTCTCAGTCGTGACAAAAGAAATCTGCTTGCCCCCACACCCACTGCTGCCACAGTGTTTGCTCAGCCAACGAAATGAGGGGGAGGGGGAGGCATGGTGGCACTGAGCCCCCAGTAAAAGGAAAACCCAAGCAGAAAAATAAGCACAGCAGAGCCAGAGAAGAGCTGCAGAGAGAGAGAGAGAGAGAGAGGGCTATAGTATGTACGTGTGAAAATAAGTTTTCTCCGTCCGTTTCCAATGTCAACAGCTCCGTTTCGTTTCGATTCGATTCGCTTCGATTTTCTCTGCAATGATGATATCCGTCAACAAGAACTCCCTGCCGTTTCCATCAACAATTGGCCATCAATCTGGCGACCGGCGACTGGCGACTGGCTATCCCCATATGATTTATTGCAAGCGGCGCCAACGCTTATCATAATTATTTCTGGATATATAATATGTGGCCCCACAAAAGGTGGCTGCCACAAGTCACTGGCCATCCATAAAACAATCTCTTTTTATCCAAATGGTTCCATAAAGAAATATAACATTGTTAAAGACTTTCCACTCGCTTGATAAGATTATTTTTGGTTGTGAGAAATGTTTTATATGAGCCAAACAATTCGAAGCCAATTAAAAAGGAATTTTAAAAGGAATTTTAATCAAAATGTGTATTTTTTTGGGGGTAATTAATGGGGGAATAATTTTGGTATTTCATATTTTTCAGGTCTTTCTCTTTATGCAGAGTTTTTGGGAATTCGTTTGGGAATTTAAATCAAAAATTGTATATTTTTGAGAATTTTTTAAGGGGAATATTTTTGGTTTTGTATATTTTTCAAGTCTTTTTTTAATCGAAATATTTTGGGGATTCATTTTGGAACTCAAAACCAAAACTTGTACATTTTTGGGTATTTTTAAGGAGGGAATAATTTTGGTATTTAATATTTTTTAAGGTTTTTCTTTTATGCAAAGTTTTACGGGAATTACGGGAATAATTTTCGAATTTAAATCAAAAGGTGCATATTTTTGAGAATTTTGTATGGGAATATTTTTGGTATTTTATATTCTTTTATTTGTATTTTTTTATGCAGAGCTTTTGGGAATCAATTTTGAAATTTAAATCAAAATTTATAAATTTATTTCCAATTTTTAATGTGCAATCATTTTGGTGTTTCATATGTTTTAAGCTTTTTTTTGTATACAAATTTTGGGAATTAATTTTGTTGAAAAGCTAACAGTTTTTCTTTTATTATTATTATTTTTTTTAATTTTTATTATTATTATTATATTTTTCTTATTATTATATTTTTATTTATTATTTTATTTATTATAAGAGTAAAAAGACAAAAAAAGACATATATTTATATTTAATATTTGAACGAATTAAATGTATAGTAAAGTCACATATTTATTTTTTTTTAAGAGAAAAAAAACGGAATAAATTTAGTTTTCAATTTTTATTTATTTTAAAATGTTAATAATTTATTTTAAAAATGAATTAATTTTTATTAAACTCCCTCAAATATTCTCCTCTTTTTTTCAATACAAAAACATGTTTTTCCTTTAAATTCTCTTCCCAATTTTATAAACTTTCAATTTGCCTTTTTTTTATAAGTTACTAAAAAATGGGAGATTAGTTCTCCTTGAGAGCAATGCCCGAATCATAAATCACATTTAATATATTGTACGTCTAGCGATAGAAATCCCAAAATAACAAACCAGAACTTTTGGAAATGCCCAAAGACTGACCGCCACAATACCACGAAAAGGGGGAAAGGCTGGAACAGCTCAGTGTTCCAGTGGGAAACCGTAAGCGATAGAGAGATAAAATCAAAATCACGCTGACGGGCACAACGACTGATTCATGGGGGCAGCAAGCAGCAGGCAGCAGGCAGAAAGTGCGCAATGTGCGCTTATCAGGGGAATTATTGTCCCGATAAGAGCGATAAGCCGCCACCCCCCACACACACATGGCACAAGGGTATACGAGTGAGGTAAAGGGACATTAGCCTACTCAACAAAATCGTTAGATCCGACCCCCCGTCGAAAGTCAATGAACACACAGCACAGCAATCGTTAGGCATTACACTAGGCAACAAAATTTTATCACCCCCCAATGAGTGAATGGCAGAGGGGGGGGCAGCCTGAAGCGTGACAATGTTCATGTCGTCAAGTGTCATGAGTGGGATCCATCGCATCGCCTGATAATTGTTGCGATTACACGCCCCACGCCCCAATCATCATCATCATCATGAAATGAAATGCTCTTTGAGTGCTGAGTGGTTGAATGGTTGAATGTTTGAATGATAAAGGGAGGAATACTCGAATGGACTCATGATTTAATTACAATTTTCGAGAGTTTTTTGTGTTGTCACAGGTGCAAAATCTATAGAGACCCATTGACATTTCATTCATTCGGGGAATTATAAAAGTGCTGCCAAAGGCACAAAAAAGTCAACAGATTATGGCCACAAATACATGGGATGTTCCGAAATACGGGAAACAGGCAGTACAGGTACAGAGACACTTAAAAGTACCAGAACCGATGAGAGTTGCTGCATGACGCGCCATACGATGTACAGTCTTTCTAGCAGTCATTTCTTTTCTTCCCTTTCTGTCGAAATTTCTACTGAAATATTCCTAATTTTCATTTCTTTCATCCATAAATAGCCACCAGATGCCTAACCAAACGATTAGAGCTGCTGCATAACGCGCCATACGATGTACAGTCTTTCTATCAGTCATTTCCTTTCTTCTGTTGTTCATCCATAAATAGTCACTTGATTCCCAACCAACCGATGAGTGCTGCCGCATGAAGCGTGCCACGATATACAATCTATTAGTCATTTATATTCGTCTTTTGTGGAAATTCTACTAAAAATTTCCTTAATTTCATTTCTTTCATCAGTAAATAGCCAACTGATTCCTGAAAAACCGATGAGTGCTACCGCATGACGCGCAATATCATTCGATTATGTGTCGTTCCTTATGTAGTCAAGTTTCTCTTTCTAAAGCGCGATACTATTCAAATATTTTCTTCTTTTTCTTTTCCTTTAACCAATATAACCGATGTGTACTACCGCATGACACGCGAACAAAGTACAATATTTCCTTCTTGAAATTTCTACTAAAAAATATACTAATTTTCATTGCTTTCATCCATAAATAGACACCTGATTACGAAGTAACCGATGAGTGCTGCCGCATTCAACCATATCCTTCTCTAGTCAAATGTAACCGATGTAAACTGCTGCATTAAGCGTAACATTTACTTAGTTATTATGCAAATATTTTTCCATCACTCAATCTTTTCTCTATAGTCGGAATTCTACCTTTTTGGTTGATTCTCAGAACCACCCCCCACAAGCATTAATCGCATTCAGTCATACCATCCAAAAATATGGCCACAGATAATGCGTATACAATGAGTAGCGCAGATTTCATGGCTGCCTCGTTTTGAACACTATTTTTAAATGATTAAAACCAAATGAGCTGTCAATTACTATTATTATTATTATGATTATACAGAATATTTGTTTGTATTTGTTTGCCCATGATGGCCATTTCGTGTCGTTAATTTTCTAGTTATTTTTGCTAGATTTACCAAATTTCATTTCATTTTTTTCGGCTTGTTAATTATTGCTCATTTCTGGTCAGGCGGCATTTAATTTTTCCAATATGGAAATGCATTTAAGAAAAATTCATTTGGAAATTAAATTCAATAATAGAGCTCGTAGAGCTCCACAAAGTGAGGGGGTTGCGGTGTTGCGGGGGTAGAATTTATGGCCAAGTTTTGATTTATATTTTGCTGGCTTTTCTGGTTGGGCCTGGAAATCGATTGAGTGGTTAAAATGCATTTAAATTGGCTTATAAAATCACTTTTGAAACAACAAATAATAGCAATAATTAAATATAAATATAAAATCAAATTTAAAAGATTTTCTTTGAAACTTAAACTCAATTAAAAGATTACTTTTTGATACATTTTGGAAAATAAATTTGATATTCCGACAACAATTAAAAGCTAATGAAAAAGATCACAAAATCAGTTGGGGAAATCATTGAACATTGAACTCTACATCCCCGCAGTTGAACTTCTAAAAGCGCAATTATATGCCACACATGAACCTCCCAATCCCCTACCATTCCCTGCCACCACATTAGACACGCTTCATTCCTTTTTGCACATTTCATTGGTCAATTGAGTGTGAAAACCTGTGAAAACAAAAACAGAAACCCCACCAGAAACACAGAAGGATAGAGAGGCGGCAGCACAAGCCACGGGAAATTACTAATGCATTTCTAAAGAGTTTTTCATCAACTAAAGTCCTGACCATAGTCGCGTAGCAGCTGCTAACTGGGATGTTGCCTCCTGCCCCCACTGTGTTGCCTCGCGTTGCCTGTTGCCGGTTACCTGACTCCTCTTGCTGCTGCTGCTGTAGCCATTCTTTAAAGCAAATATCATTAGCATTATGATGCCACCACGACGACGCACCTCATGGCTGTCACTGCCACCAACCCATCTGTGGCCCCCTGAGAGAGAGAGGGAGCTGCAGGCCTCCCATCATCATCATCGTGGCCGTAGCGTAACCATGGCTTCCATGTGCACAACACACAAACAGAGAGGAGAGGAGAGAGCACATGGAGGGAGGCACAACCGTGCAAACAACCTGCGGACACATCTTCATGGTATAAATGATAGAAAAGAATATGGGAGTACAGTTGTGACAGAGGCATTTGAATGCTCTTTAAAAGGGAGTAGGAGTAGTATTAGGAGGTAGGTAGTAAGAGTAGTAGTAGGAGTAGGAGTACGAGAAATTGGAGTTTCTTTTAGGTTTTTCTTTTAGTAATATTATAGTTATAGTTCTTGTGAATCTGCAGATCTGTTGGGACTCTTTAGCTCTCTGTTATACCCCCATTAAGTAGTGTATTCCTGAAGGAAGAGTAAGCACTACAAATATCAAGAACAACAGACACTCCAACTCCCCCCCTATCGGGTAGTGCAGTGTGTAAAATCATGTGCGCAAATACGTAGCAGATTGTAAAGTATATTGCCTACTTGTAGGCGCAAATGTACTCCATGTACATGTGTGTGTGTGTGTGTGTGCGTGCATCCTTGTATCAGTTGGCTGCTTGTGTAAGTGTTGCAATCGAGTTTCCAGCAGTAGTTTTCCTTAGTTTTCTATGCAATCTACATATATATGTATTTCATATATTACTTGAAAGGGAGACCATGCGAGGGATATGCATTTTAGAGATGGTCCTGGGACCATAAAGGGGAAACCCTGTAAATAGCCGACTGAAAGAATCTACAGTCCACAAATTGCAGACAAATAATATAAGAATGTTTATTTGAGTGCATTCTGTACAGCATTTCCTACATAAGCACTTATTCTACATTCTATAGTCATTGTTCTACATATTATCTACATAAACTGGTTTATATTCTACATATTTATATGTATATGTGATTCTACATTCTGCGTATTCTTCTACAGTACATACATTGCTACATAGCTCCTGTATTCCACATAATTTTACGCTTCAACCAAAGACAAGACAAAAGAGACTTATCACGCGCTGTCTCGCTCGCACGAAGTCGACAGCGCTCACCGACCCTAAAAGGTTATCGTTATTTTAATCTCTCAAGGTATAAGACAAAACTTTACTCATTTTTCAATGAAATAAACTATTGTGCACTTTTTAAAATTATTTTTACGAATATTAACCCTTCCTAGGGCTAAATCACGCTCCCATCTCCAACTCTCACAATTCTCTCTTCCATTTGCTGGATTACAGTAGCAGGAGGCAAGCAGCAGTAGCACCTGGCGATGCGATAGTGGCCTTGGCTTGTAGTGGCTTTCCGGCTTTACCAATAACCATACGCATGGCATACTCATCGCCCGGCCATGTATTATTTTATTCAATTTTTATCAATTTGTTGCCGGGAGACACAAGATAAGGCAAAGCCTTAGAGAGAGACAGAACGAGAGAAAGAGCGGGAGAGCGATATCCATTCAATCAGCCTGATGTTGCAGTATGCAACGTACATTTAGGACCAACAATAACACAGTGTTTGCTTTTTTGGTCGAAAAATCCAAAAAGCCAGGCGGCAGGCAGGCAGGCAACAAAAATTGTGATGAAAATCTGGGAAATTCTGCCGGAAAAGTGCCTGGCTTGTATGACAAGTTGTTAGAGATGTTGCCTATTGATGTTGTTCCTTTTGTTGTCATCTGTTTAAGCCATTGATTGCATTGGACTTGAGCTTCGTTGATTTTTGGCTTTTCCTCCCAGCAGCAAAGGGAAGACGAGAGTTTTTAAGTCTTTTCGAAAATGTAGACCGCCCCAGCCCAGCCCCAGAGAGTATATCTTTTCCTGCAGATGAGAAGGAGCAGGAATAGGAGGAGCAGGAGGTGGAGATGGAGGAGGGGAACATAAGCCGCCTGGTTGTTGACTGAATGGATAGGCATTTTTGATAGGCATTCTCTGTATTATCCACACACACACAGGACTCCGAACTAAGGACATACTTTGGCTGCTACCAAAAACTGATGGAAAGTTCAGAGAGTTAACAAACAACACAAAAATTCTGTTCTGCTCCTGTTGTTGAGCTGCGCTGCTCTGTGTATCCTTTGGAAAGTGCTCTTAAGTGCCAGGATACCAGGCTGCAGCCTTGCTTGTCTGTCTGTGGACTGAGAATGAATGCAATCCCGCACTCTTGACAATATTTATTAATACTTTCGGCATAAGTCTCTGATTTATGCTGATGAGAGACGAGCGTCTGCGTCTGCAGCTGCATCTGCAAAAGCTATTGATGGGGATTTTTATGAGATAAAGAAAAGAGGATTCAAAAGAGAGATTTGAAAGAGAGACAAATTTTAATTTAAAACTTAAGTAGAGCTAAAGAAGATTAAATGAAGTTTGTTATTGTGGAAATTTTATATATCTTTTCAGAAAAACATACGCCCTATCTGAACATACTAGGCGGAATTCGGCACTTAGATTCTTCGATCAGTTTTGCACTGCTTCATTCCACTCACCACTAAAATATTTGCCAGATTTCCTCCCAGATCTGTATAAATATGATATAATCCATCTAAATATTTAGTATGTAAGTCTCAAACTTAAACAGATAGAAATCAAAGCGAAGCTGAATGAAACTTTCGATTATTACCGCACTCACATCACAAGCAGCGACTGATGCAGGGTCTACTCCCACCTCTAGTGTATGCCCATCTCTAGTCCATGGCCATCTCTAGTCCATGTTCATCTCTAGCGGCAAACGCCGAATATCGTCAATAAAGAAAAGACTTCTTTCTCGCCCTCTCTCTACATAATATTCCCCGTATAATAGAGAACTTTGTACCATTTTGTCCGTTACTCTTGGCACTCTCTTTCCTTTTATTCTCTTTCTTTCATACATGGACGCTCTAGCTATGTAATTGTCGTGTATTTCCCTTTTGTACTTCCCATAGCCATCTGTTTATATCAAAATTGATCACCAATCGTAGACTCGTTCCCCTTTTCATTATTTTATAAATTTCCATCGTAGCACTTTTCAATAATTTACTTAATTTTTTTTATCACGAAGTAGCTTTTCTTTTTTTTATATTTTTTCCGCCCACCGTTTGAATTTTCAGCGTCAAACAAGAAGCAAAAGTTATAATTTGCCATATAGACACATGCATTAGGGATGCGTGTGGCTGAAGGAGTGGTTAAATGGGGTAACGGAGGGTTACAGGGGGTGGAGGAGGGGGAGTCCTTCCTGTGTTTGTGTGTGTGTGAGTTCGAGTCGTGTTTTTGCACGCGAAATTGCTCGGAAGTAATTTTGTTTACCTTTTATTTTGCGGTAATTGTTTGCATATGCAGCTGAAAAAATTGTCCTTCAATGAATAACAGGAATACGCGGGAGGTTATGAAAAAGCCATGGGGCATACTAGGTGGCTAACCAAACATCCTTCGGGGGGAGGAGAGTAGGGGTGCTGCTCCCTCATTCACAGACAACAAGAAACGGAAGTGCGTGCGCGGCGTACTAGCTGAAAAGCTTTTCACTTGGAAAAACCTTGCTGCTGGTAACCCTCTTAACCATGTACTCTGCACCCTGCAGCCTCCCCCCCCCCCCCCCCCCCCCTTGGCCAATCCCGCCACCATGTAGCTCCCACCACAAACCAGTAGCAAAGTGCAACGCGTTGCAAAAGGGCGGGGGAGAAAAAAATGCAAAAATGGAACAAGGCAGCACTCAGGCAGAACGAAGCCTTAAATATCCTGGAATTCAAAAAGGTTTCTTTTCCAAGTCTTGCCCTTAGCAAAACTCACGCCTGCCGGGACATACCCTACTTTCTAGGGTAATTCGAAAAAAGATGGCGCCTGCCTGTAAGTCAAAATGGCGCTGGGCGACCGCAGTTTGTTTTCAGCTTTCGCCTGGCGCTTTGATAAAGTGCAGCCACGCAGCATAAACAATGTGGATATGTGGGGTTCCCCCCTCCTCCTTTCAACTCCTTCCCAGGTTTGTGATGTTGCTACCGCTGTGTGGGCGTGGCGATGGGCGGAAGGCGATACCTGGCTAGTGTACGTGTTTTTTGCGCTTGAAGTGCTTTCGGTGGCCGTTAATTGAAATGCATGTGGCGCCCTCTGCCGCCTCGCCTTGTGGGCGCGGGCGAATGAAGCGGAAGACCTGGACAGCGAAGGCGTTGACTATTGCCAGAGACCGTACAAAGAGTCTAAAGGTGTTTTCGGTTAGTCCGTCTGCCACCCCACCGCGGATGCAACAAGGGGCTTTACAAGGATACAAGACATACCCTATTCTATGCACGGGTGTTACGGGTGTCTTGAGTCGTTGGGGTCGTGTGCCTCGACAAAAACGTTTAACTTAATTTTCTTGGTATTTTTTAGTATTTGAAGTCCGTTCTATTTTAAGAGTTTTACACGCCAGACCAGGAAACGTTATTGCTTTTCTTCTAAACGCAACATTTCAAGGTATAGTATTTTTTTGTCTAGTATTTTCTTGTCTAGTCATTTTTGTCTAGTATTTTCCTGTCTAGTTTTTTACTGTCTAGTATTTTCCTTTCTAGTATTTTCTTGTCTAGTATTTTCCTGACTAGTATTTTCTTATCTAGTATTTTTTGTCTAGTATTTTCTTGCCTAGTATATTCTTGTCTAGTATTTTACTGTCTAACATTTTCTTGTCTAGAATTTTCTTGAGTAGTATTTTTTGTTTTAGTATTTTCTTGTTTAGTATTTTTATGAAAAAATATCTTTACAAAATTAAGGATTTTTATGTAATGTTAAATCTAATATTTGTATTCTAATATTTCCTAATATTCCTACAAACAATAGAGTGTTTTATTTTTATTAAAAATCCAGAACTCCTGATGTTGTAAACAGAACCGACTTATATTTAGAAAAACGTATATGTAAGCTTGTTATGAAATACAAATAAAGAGCATTGAGGGTATTCTCTGCCTCGATCCTTTGGGTGCCTTTAAATTCCGTTTACCATCAACAAACTCAACTTGTGGTTCCGGCGTTCCGACTTTACTCCAATGGAGGCGTTTCAGTTGTTCTGCTGTTCCGGTTCTCCCACGCCCCTCCACCTACGCCCCAGCCCCCCACAGAGCCATCTTCCTTCCATCACCCCAGCCTCCCCAGCGGGCGCCCATCCTCTATCCTCCCAATCCTCCCAATCCAATGTTTACTTTTGCACGCACATTTTGCTGCCGGCACTTGGATTCATTTTTGGGGCTGGCTGTGTTATGTATTTATGGGTGTTTTCGGTGTGTGTACGTGTTCGTGTGCGTGAGCACAGATATCTGTGTAAGTGAGTGTGTGTGTGTGTGTGTGCTTGGCAGTTATAACACGCACATATTCAGCCTCTCTCTCTCCCTCGCTCTTCGTGTAATTCAAGCGGTTTCTAATTTGCTTGCCGCTGGCTGTAGCAAATTCTAATTTATTTGCAAACTATGTAACGCATTTGCGGGCGGGTGGGAGAGGGGAAAGCGGGAGCTTCCTGGCACCTGCCTCCTGCCGCCAGAGGCTGGCAACAAAGCCAAAGGTCGCAGCGGGTGCACAAACACACACACACACACAGACACAGGTGTGTCTCTAGCCAGAGTTTTGGTTCCAAGCGTTGATTAAAATAATGCCAAAAACAAAACAAAGGAAAGTAAAACAAATGTTAAACACATAAATAAAATAAAATGAATGTAGAGCAAAAGCCCTGCGGCTACGGCATTGGGTAAATATGTGTGTTGCAAGGTGTTGAATTGTGTTGCAAAAAGCAGATATGAGTAGAGCAAAAAAGTGTTGAATGAATGCCAAATAATACAACTGGAATTCCCTTAAATTCCCCAAACTGAAACGCGGAACCAGACAACTTATGAAATTTTTGAGAATTATATAAGGTTTATGGCCATTTCTGGCTATTCAAATGGTCAGTCAATGTTATTTGAGAATATAAGAGTAACGGCCACAAAAAGCATCTAAAAGACTTCTTTGAATCTGAAGCTGTTTTCTCTGGTGACGAATACAAAGAGCTAAAAAGAAAGAGAGCTGCGAAGTACTACGAGTACGAAAGGCAGGACAAACAGTCAATGGTGGAACAGCTATAAGTGGTATTGCCCACATTTCCTCTCCCCCACCTGCTAGAGGGTCTTGGTCAAGGAAGATGGCATTAGGGAGTGAAAAGGAATCATAGCGTACCTTTAAAAATGAAACTTAGATGGCATAGAGTGTAAACCAATCAATGATTTAGTTAGCTGGTTAAAATAGATGCCCTAAATGAAGTGATTAGCTTTGGATTTAGATTTAGATTTAGATTAATATTGTTTTCTGTGTATTTTGGGATGTTCACTACGAAGTTGTTCACGAGGAACGAGGAAAATAGCGTGTAAAAAACAACCTCCATAATCATTCCAGCCACTTTCCTCTCAATATTCCTTAGACTATCATCGTTTCCTTCTGGTGAAGTATATTCAAGTAGCTGCCGCACAATTGGTTTTAATCGTTTGAGCTGAACAAAATCCGTTCAATATTATCCTTTGATGCCGTTCGCTTGGCTTCTCAAGGATCCCGCCGCTCTGGTTCTGCATTCTCAGTTTTCGTTTGGCTAAAATCTTAAGAGCATTGAAACAATTCCAAGCAATTAATTTATCCACTTAACACGCGCCAAACTTCTTTAAGTGTAAATATTGGCGCCTCCTGCCGCAACGTTCGTCGTCTCCTTCTTGCAGTTCCTTTCAACCACCGCCGCAATGCAATGCAATTATTATATGAAAAGAAATCAAGCGTCGGAAGCGGCCACAAAACAGGAGCAACAAAAAAAAGGAAAAGAGTAACGGCCACAAACAGCAGCCAAAGCGAAAGAGCTCCCGCTCGCTCTTTCGCGAGCCGACAGCCGCCGCCCTGCCCCGCAAATAGACTTTAAAGAGGAGTTGGAAATTTCATTTTTCTTTCACTTTTTATTGGCGGGTTTTCTTTAATTACCCCCCAAATTCCTTCAAATGCAGCACAAGGTGGCGGCGCGTACTCCCCGCTTACAATTTCTGGATCCCTTCTGGAACGAGGCGTTCAATAGCGAGAAGGAAAGACTCTGTGAAAGGACTCGCAAAACCGCTTATCAGGCAAATTTTCTCGCCTTGTGTTGGTACGCGCGTATTATTGAGAAATTAAGCGTACCACACGGAGGCATGTGCATTCCACACGTACACAGCGCTTACACAGACACAGATACAGTTGCAGATGCACACAGATACAGTTGCAGATGCACAATGGGGAGAAAAGTACGAAAGGAAGTTCCTGGAAAAGCTTCGGACTTTGCTGCATCATCATCTGGTGAAGGTGAAGATGGTGCCGTGCAACGACAGAAGTTGGTGCAAAAACTTTAAAGATAAAAGTCCTAGAACAGAGAACCCGTTAAGGAAGTACTCTACATGGAGAGACAAAGACAGAGACAGAGAAAGAGGAGGAAGGGCACATGCTGGGTGCATTTTCCAGGAAATTACACATAATGTTTGGGGGTTCTTAGTTGGCTTAAGAGCACAGATATGGAACTATATTTATATGAGGATTATGTAGCCCCTAAAAATACCTTTTAAACTATTTTAGGGTTATGGCTTAATGAGATATTTTCTACTCTACATTTATGCGCTTCCTGTCAAACTTTACGAAAAATATGATGTAATGGCATAACGTGAGAACGACCTAGAGATGGACGGCCTAGAAATGGACGGCCTAGAGATGGACGGCCGAGAGATGGACGGCCTAGAGATGGACGGCCTAGAGATGGACAGCCTAGAGATTGACGGCCTAGAGATGGACGGCCTGGAGATGCACGGCATAGAGATGGATTGCCTAGAGATGGACGGCCTAGAGATGGACGGCCTAGAGATGGACGGCCTAGAGATGGACGGCGAGAGATGGACGGCCTAGAGATGGACGGACTAGAGATGGACGGCCTAGAGATGGACGGACTAGAGATGGACGGTACTATGGATGGCATGTATCAATGGGCATAGATCGTGCGTGAGCCCCTGCTAGTGATGTGAATGCCCTTCTACCGATGGGAATCGTAATAATCTCCAGTTTCTTGATGATTCCACTTCTCGACGTTTCTCGGCTCAGATTCTTCCATAATTTTAAACCCAATTCGATCTTCAGTTTCCCCCAAACAGATTAAACTCTAATCGCACTATGGAAATCAGTCAAAACACAACGTGGCCAAGAAAACAATTCACGCTTGGGGCAGGCACACTCAATTTGATGACTTTTCCTCGATTTTAGCCCGACAATCAAATTTTCGATTGCAATCAAGTGAAAAGCTGTACGATGTGTACGATTTTTAAAGCCTAGTTGAGGACAACCACTCTCATGGTCACACACCCATGGAGACACCCATAGAGACACCCACACCCAGACACACTCACACTCATACAGTGACATGGCAAATAAGTCACTGGCACTTAACGACCCGACCGGCACTAGCAACCGGCAACGCTTGCAGCGAGAGGTGGGAGGTGGGGAGACCGCCCCAAAACAGGCTCTACAAACATAATCACAAGCTAAGCAACGGGGGAATTCTGTGAGAGAGAAAGAGTGCGAAAGAGAGCCAGGAGGGGGGGAGAGAAATGCAAGTCCGAGCGCATTTCAAGCCCGAAAGTATGCAACAATTTATGCATGTTTACAAAGGCAATTTCTGCAACAGGACGACGAGTAGAGGAGGAAAAGGGTGTCCGAGCAGAGGGGGGGTGTAGTGGAGATCCAGGAGGAGCACAGCAGCAGCAGCACTACCACCAAACAAATGACCACTGGCCGTGGCAGTGGCTGCTGCCATGGCAGGGTAGGGATATGCATCTGCCTCTATGGCACACCGCAGAGCATAGACAAACATTGATCACTTACAGGAAGTCCCAGTGCCCAGTCCCCAGTCCCCCAGCCTGCGTGTGGGCGGGGCGGGGGATGGCCATAAGCCAACTGGCCATTTTGTCAGCTGCGTTGAGTTGCAGCAGCCAGGCAGCAGGCAGCCGTCGCATGTTAATATCTGGCTGCCCAGGCAGGCAGTGCCCATCCTACCGTATCCTGGCATCCATCCTCTGGCAGGCAGCCCATCCAGGGAACAGCATTTGGCCATGGTGCGTCTATTGGTCAATGGATTAAAGCCAAAAGTCCACGTGGGATAGCAGCAGCAGCAGTGGCAGTACCAGTTGTGTGTTGCACTTTCAATGTTGTGTCTGTTGCAGGCAGGACTATGGCCTGGCTCTGCATCGATAAAAATTGCCGCTTGACGAGAGAGAGAACTTTTTTGCAACTAGTTTAGGAAATTCTCTTTTTGTGGGGCACAAAGTAAAACATGTTCTGGCTACCTGATAAGCAAATCATTCGAGTGGATTTTGGATTAGATTAGATTTGGAAGAGGAGACTCTATCGTTACTCAAACACCGAGATCACATCACAATGTGGATCCACAGGTAACGCGATGCCATCATCATTTGTGCAAATCACGACAATTAATTAGTTTGGCAAACGATATCCAAACAAACCTCAGCGCACAGACAGCGAGGAAGTCCTGTCCTTCGTCCTTCCTCCTGTGTCCACACCAACCACCCCCCACCCACAGCCAACGTCTATTCTCTCACTCAATTCGAGGCGATCTTGAACCAACAATTTCCGTTCCCAATAATATTGGCAAACAGTTTTGGCATAGTGTCAATTAATTTTCGACACACACTGTAGTCGCCGCACACCCAGAGCCCCCCGTCTAACGGGTTTCCGGTTTACCCCCCTCCAATGGCTCCTCTTTTCCACACCGCCTGCTCCGCCTTTCCTCGTTCCTCGTTCCCCTCTCTGTCTGTCCTTTACATTAACCCGCTCTCTTCCCTTTTCCCTTGCGCCATCCCTGCTTGTCAATTTCCCTCACATTACCCTATTTCCCCACTCCTCTCCTCTCCACTCCACTGCTCCTCCCTCTCACCCTTTCGCACACTCAACAACTAAACTGTAAAATGAAGTTGACGTTCGTTGCGTCGTTCGCGGTCGTTGTTGACGCCGCTGTTTCCCTGGTTGGCCGTCATTTCTCTGCTGCAGAGTATGCTGCTTCCCCCAAAGGTATATTTCGTGAAAGGTGAGCCTTTAATACTCTTCTAATTTATTTTTTAAGCTTATTTGGTAAGCTCACATATATACTGCCATTGTAACGGGTGTAAAGTAGAGCTTTGGCCTTTGCCGCGGCACACCTCGTCCCCCTTCGTTTTGTGCACTTTCTTGGCCTTTCTGTTCGGAATTACTAGCTGATTAGCCTATTACATTGGCAACACATCCATTCATTCTGCTTCCCTGCTTTCTTTTTTGTTCCCGCCTTTAAATTCGTGAAATTCAGAGCACCTTTTTTACGTTCGTCTCACCCTATACACTTTGATGCTATTTATCTGCTCATCTCTCTGCTGTACCCTCAAAATTGCAGGTGTTTGGCATTCCTGGGTGTCGATGTCACTTGACGCCTTCCTACTGTCGCAGCATTTGCTCTCTCCCACGCTCTCTCTCTCACTCACTGCTGCTACTTCCCTTGCTCTTCCCCCTTCGCTGACAAACAGCGATTGCTATTTAGCTGATTGTGTGGTTTTCCCTTTAAACGTTTGCCCTCCCACCACCGCTGGAGGACATCTAAATGAAGATGCCCCACCCACCATGGCACCCAGTCGACTTCTGGCCTAAAGTGCATGCATTTAATTAATTACAGCATTTTGTCTTAAGGCTTAAAGTGAATTAAATTGATGGACAAGAAGGCGGAGAACAACTCAAAAAGAGAGAGAGAAAGGGAGTAAAGAGCTTAAATGTATTGAAATATTACCGGAAAAAAAAAATACAAATACAAATTGACTTTGCTTGGCTTTAACTTCTCTGAGGACCATCCTTTGGCTTAGGACAGAGCGGTTTAAGCTGAGCTCGGTGTCAAAGAGAGACTTCTACATCTGCATCTACATCTACATCTATACACAGGCGCTCTCACGTAAAGAAGAAAAGATAATTGGTACTTAATTCATTTCTTCTCTCTTCCATTGTGACTTGGCTCTTCTTAAGCACTGCCTTTGCTAGAAAGGGACAGCCTCAACCTCTTACCTCCACCTCCTCTTACCTACACTGAGAGCAAATAATAAATGCTGCTCACTTTTTGGAGAATGAATACCTTTTTTTAATAATATTTTAATCTATTTTCATGGCATTTTTATTTTATTTTTAGCTTTTAATGTTTCATATTTATATTCCAAAAATACTTGTCGTAATCCTCTACCCCCAAGTGTCTGTCTTCTGTCTCTACCCATACATTTACTGCCTATCTCTCTCTCTCCTTCTCTCTCTCTCTCCCTCTCCCTCTCTCTCTATTTAAGCCTCAAATTGTTTACAGACTTGTGGGCATTCGAATATACTTTCTGCAGTACATTTATCAATATTGCAATTGTTTCCACACAAAATTTATGCCGTATCCAAATGATTGTAAAAGTATCTGTGTATCTTTGGATCTGTGTATATCTGCATCTATGTGGGTGTGTGTGTGTGTGTGTGTGCAAACTGTTAACTTCAAATTGCATTTTATTTATTTAATTTGAAGCATTTTCATTAACTTTACTATGGTTTTGCTGCCATCTGCCAACTGCCTTCTACCTCTCTATCTCGCAGGACCAAAAGAAGACTCTGATATTTCTATTTTTACGGGAGAAAAGAGAGACAGAGAGGGAGAAGGATTGAGAGAGAGAGAGAGGGAAAGCAGAGCTGCCCCTCACACAGTTATGCAAATGTAATTAGTTGCATGACCGAAACCATAGAGCAATATTTATGGCACAGACTGTGCCGAGAAGTGAAAGCGGCCTCTGCTACTGCTACTGCCACTGCCCCATGCCTCTTCTTGCCACACTGTCCGTCCTGTATGGCCATGTGCAACTGTTGTGGTGTGTGAGAGTGTATCTGTGAGATACTTTTAATTTTTTACGATTTTTGTGGGCAAGAGCTTTATGCTACCCTTTATTCCCACTCCCCCTCCCCTCTCCTTCACTCTCTATCCCTATCTCTGTCCCTTTTTCGGGCTCTATTCCTCTTTCTATTCTTTTTTCTACAATTTTTTTGTGCCGTTTAGAATATTTCTCTTGTTTCTTCGTTTTTTTTTTATTTTTGTTAATTTTTTATGGTCGCTAGATCCGTTGCAGGGGGTGCAAGTGGGGGCTGCGGCGGGTGTACGGATTGGGGGCAAGGGGTTTCGGTTTTATGGCGGAAATGGCAACGCTTGCCACAAAATAAAACAAAAGATATTTGCCACCAGTGTGGCACGGTGTGGTTGGAGTGCGGTGTGTGTGCAGACGATAAAGTAGACTAGGTCGAAAATAAAGATAAAATAGGCGAACCGAACGAACGCTTTCGGTTAAAACCTTTCCCTCTCTCTCCTACCCCCCACCCCCATCCAGCCCATCCCCTACCCCTACCATCCCTTCCTCTGCTCAAATTCCTCGTGTAATTGCTGTGCAACTGAAAAAATCTAGAGAAAAAACGGTTCTCCCTGCACTTTTAAGTAAAAACCTCTTTAAAATGGAAAGGTTAAGGAAAGGTGCGGGGTTTTTGGGGGGTTGCCAAAGATTTAGAATACTCTTTCTTATGGGTATCATTGGATTAATGAAGCTGCCAATCAATGAGACTCGCAAGATTTATGGGAATTATTTCGAAGTATTATTTCTATTTTCCAATTAAATTTGTGTCTAGTTTTGAATTAATTTTGAATATATTTTAGATGCATTTTTTGGATCCACTTAGATTTAATATTTTAGAATATTTTTTAATAGGTATATTTTTAATACATTTTTAATAAATTTTTTCTAAATATATTCTACATTTATTCTACACTGTTTCTACATTTTTTCTATATTTTTTCTAAATTTTTTCTACATTTATTCTACATTTTGTTTACATTTTTATACTACTACTAATATATATATTTTTAATACATTTTTAATATATTTTTTCTACATTTTTTCTAAATGTTTTCTACATTTTTTCTACATTTTTCTACATTTGTTTCTACATTTTTTAAAAACATTTTTCTACATTTAAGACCCATTTTTCTTTAAATTTTAATTCATTTTTAATCAATTTGTAATACATTTTTAATACATTTTTTCTACATGTTTTCCTAAATTTTTTCTACATTTGTTTCAACCTTTTTTTCTACATTTTTTTCTACATTTTTATCTATATTTGTTCTACATTTTAGATCAATTTTTCTTTAAATTTTAATACATTTTTAAATCATTTTGAATCAATGTGAAAAAGGTTTTAATTCTGTATCACTTTAAGATGTTTCCTAAATGTTCTAAAATAATTTTAAATAATTTGAATTTAAAGTGGATCCATAAAATGCATCCAAACATGATAAAGTTTATGGACAAAATAATAGGTTTGTTTTTTTTATCATATTTAGAAACATTTTTTTAATCAATTTTGATCATTTTTGAATAAGTTCAAAATAAATATTGGCTATAAGAAAGCGGCTATCTCCAGCTCTCTCTCCTTTTGGCATTGCAGTATACAGTATACCCTTTTCTTTAAGTGTACAACAAAAAAAGGGAAGACCTGGAGCTAGCAATGGGTAAAAGCAGAGCAGTGGAAAAGGAAAAGCAGCTGAAAACTTTTGCCAGCCATTTGCCGGTGAAAATTGAGATTTATGAGTGCCACAGGTAAGACAGAGAAAGACCAGAGAAGAGAGAGACACAGAGCGAGAGAGAGAGTGGGAGTGAGGGGGAAGACAAAGCCGTGGCTGCTGCTGCTGCTGCATCTATTTTTCCACCGGAGTTGAGTTTGTTTTTTCTTTTTTCCTGCTGCAGCAGCAGCAGAAAGTTGGAACTTGGCATATTTCTCCATTACGAGGCGGCGCTTGCAAATTGATTTGATTTGATTCGATTTTGAAGTCGATAAGCTCGCTCCTTCCCGTCTCTCTCTCTCTCTCTTGCACTCTCTCTTTTTACTGCCATTTAACTTTTTCCCTTTGCTTTTCTACTTTTGCCGCCGTTACTCCTGGCAGGAGAGAAGGAAATCCAAGGTAAAGGTAAGAGAACTTGCAAGTTCTGCTTTCTTCTTTTGGAGTAGTTGTAGTTTCTCCCATTTCCCTTATTTTTCTCCATTTGATTGGCACAGACACACAGAGAGAGAGAGTGAGAAGTGAAAGATGGGGATAAGCCAACAGACAAACGATTATGTAAATATCTGCCAGATGCCAGCAGATCTGAAGAGAGAGAGCAGCAGAGGAGCAGAGGAGCAGAGGAGGGGAGAGAACTTTGGTTTCGTTCTTCGAGGGGCAGGCACCACACAAGAGTATCTGGCAGATTGCTTTTTATTAATTAAAAACGTTGCGCACTTTTGTGGATACACATGCCACCGCCCACCGTCCCCGCCCCCCGTTCTCACCCTGCCCCGAGCCCGCTTTCTGCCTAACTGTAAATAACAAAAGTTGGTACAAAATAAATGTAAGAATAACGGACAAAATTAACGAAAAATTAAGAAATAAAAATAATTAAAAGAATAAAGGAAAAAATGGTTATGATAGTAAATAAATAAATAAAAATAAAATAAGAAAAATAAAATATATAAATAAATGGTTGTATTACCTGTAGAGGTATTATTGCTCTTTTGAGGTATATAAATTGATAGCTATAGAGTAGATAACATCTTAAAACCACCTGTTAAATGTATCGACAAATGAAAAAGATCTTGAAGAAAAGAAGGCATACCTTTTCTGCCCTAAGAAAACCCTCTTAAGAAGGTAAACCCATCTACATCTACCTCTACCTGTGTAAAAGAAAACCCTAAAATAATTACTATAATTTCCATAACCAAATTCCTGCCTGCATTGGATTACATGTGTAAATCAATTCATAATGATAATTAAAATTAAATCTCCACCATGGAAAAACCCGCCCCAAAACGATCCGTTAAATCCATTTTCTATACAAATAAACTCCATATTTAATTTGGCCTTCCGTATGGAACACACATATCATTTAGCGCGGAATAACGCGGAATATCCATTGCTTGTTACTTTATACATTTTAATTTGCCAAATTCGTTGCATGCCACCACACACTCTCTGTTTCTCTCTCTCTCTCTCGCTCTCTTCTACCAACATAAGCGGCGGACGAAAAATAGGCGCCAGGACCACAAAATTGCTGGGGCACGGCACCGCCAAACAGAGAGTAGGCAGCGAAACCAAACCGTAACGGCAACGGTAACCGACACAGAGAGAGAGAGAGAGAGAGGGAGAGAAAGAGAGAGCACAAAGAGTGAGGGAGGAGTAGAGTCAAGGTATATTCAGGAAAGGGTAAGGCTAAACCAAATAGAAGCCTCTTTTTCCCAGCGATGCTTTGGCTTTGGCTTTCCTCACTTTTCCCCCTTCTTCTCCCTCTTCCTTCGATGTCCTACCAGAGAAAAAGTTCTGAAATTTTAGGGAACATTTTCAACATTGATTAGGTTTTCCGTTGAGGTTTTCCGATGAGGTTTTCCGATAAGGTTTTCAAATAAGGGTTTCCTCCCTCTATGACGTCTTTGTTTTTAATAAGAACTATTCCTTAGATGTTTCTGTATATCTGTACCCTCGAATATGGTATATTTTCCACATCGGGATGATTTCTTTCTACTATTAGTGGGTTTTTTCTTGTCATTCTTGTTCTGATGCTATTCTCAGGCATCGCAGAATCCTCTAGGTCTGTGCTCATCACGCATGCACTCAAGTGTATCAAAAACCCGACCCAGCCTGCGGGTGCAATCGGTTTATAGGAAGCTTTTGCTTACTAGCAAGAGCCGAAGTCGCAGCGCAGCAGCAAAGACTTTTGCTATCCCCTTCAGATAGAACACCGCTCTACACCCAACTTCCCTTTGTCTTGCCTCACCCCTCCCAATTGATATACCCTGCGTTAGAGTGGCATCGCCGCCGCGGTTCTTGGCTCGCGATAATTATGTATGAAGCAATTATTTCGCATGTCCAGCAACAGCAACAACAGCAGCGGCAACAACAACAACTGTAGGCTGGAACAACAGTGTCAGACATGCCGGCAATAACTGTTATGTTTTCATGTTTAACTGTATTTGTGTACCCCATTTGTATTGGTGTGTGTGTGTGCTGTTGTTGTTGTTCCTGGGGCTACGTGAGTGCCACACAAATTGAAACGCGCCCCATTCCCCCCTCCCCGCCAACGTGGCAACGAATTTGGCTCTGGCTCCAAGTACACACATTCCAGTGGCAACAACAAAAACGTGGGTTAAATGCCTGACTGACGTCTATAATTATAAAGTGGACAACAGCCGGCAGCAGGCAGGCAGCAGCAGGCAGCGACAATAGCACTTCCAATAGGTCCAAACAGCAGCGGAAAAAACACACAACAATTTGTACGAAATTTAAGCATGTGCGAGGCGCTACAGCAACCACGGATACCACTCGGATCTAGTATACCCTTTAGGGATAAAGAGAGGTTATCAGAGCTTAAAATAATGAAACATCAAACGTTTCTTCTGGCAACCCAAAGAAAATTCATTGAGTCCTTCCAAAACACAGGGTATCAAATGCTTCGACTTATGAATGCCTCCATTTTGTTGTCTGTTGCTCCTCTCTCTCCTTTTTCCAACACTTTTCTCGTTGGGTCAACAACAACGGTAAAAAATTAAGTGGAAAATGTGTATAATTAAGTCGCCCGCCTGAAAGTAGGCTATACAAAATGCCCCCAAAATATATGCCCCTCAATTGTAATTGCTCTCTCTCTCTCGCTCCCACGCTCTCTCTTTATCTCACTCTCTCGCTTGCTCTAGCTCTCCCACTCACTCCCAGGCTCTCTCTTTACATCTCCCACTCCCTCTCAGGCTGTCTCCCAGGCTCTCTGTTTACCTCTCTCTCCCACTCTTGTGCAGCAACACTTTTTTTTCACTTTTTAAAGGATTTTCCCCCGCCAAATGAAAAACAAAAGCATTGTAAATAATATTTAAGCTTTTCCCCCATTGTTGAATATTTCGACCTGTATTTTTTAATCTGATTTATTGGCTTCCAGCTTCCAGTGAAATTCGGGGGAAATTTTTTACTATTAAATGTTATAAAAGTTAAGTAATTGCTAAACAAAACTTTCTCTTTCAATCCAATCAGAATATATCCATATCCGAAATTTGCCAAATCGAATTATTCCTCGACTTTTCCATACCAATAACAGAGTTTCCTTGATGGTCCTTCAATGCAGAAGGAATCACCCACAGTTCCTGTTCGACCACATTGCCCCTTCAATATCGTAACATTTTATTAGTTAAACTATCATTTATAATTAATCCCATCTGTTTGAAACAACCTTCTGTTCCGCCGTCCCCCAAAATGCTGCTCCATAAGCAATTCAAATACATTTACGAGCATTTGCCAGACCAGACCAGACCACACCAGACGCTCATTTTAAGCCAATAACTTGACCAACATTTTTCCAATACCCAGACATGGCAGCAGTCAGAGAAAGGGAGAGACCAGGACACGGAACCACAAGCAACGAGGACGAGGACTGAGGAGGGTCCTGGGAGGAGGGTCTGGGGAGGAGTAGTCGCTGCCATCCATGGCAGGACTGCCAACCGTTTAAATGTGTAATGAGGCTATGGGTCAGCAGCTGTTCACTGCTGCTGCTCCTGGGTCCAAGGTGAAAGCGCAGACACTCTCTCTTCCACACACACACAGACACACACAGACAAACAAAGGACTAATTAAGCTATTTATTAGGTATGAGGTTAAGTTCAACGGCAGTTAGTTGCAGTCATTTGATGGCCAAGCCAAGCCAAGGCAGGGATTCCCTGATTTCAGCACCAAAAGGACCTCCATTGAGGAGGTAGTGCAACGCGCTTTTGGCTTATAACTTTGTCGTCTGTGGCCTGGATGGACCCCTGGGATCTGCGGTTGGCATAAGCCACGCCCCCCGTTTCTGTGTGGGGCGCTTCAGGGAGTTCATTAAATGGAAATAAATCAACCCAATGGAGAGAGAAATGGAATCCATGGCATTGAAACAACAAAAAGGTTGAAGGTAAACCAACAGATTTTCCTGATTTTTGGCAAGAGTTTTCTGAGCTTTTGCCTGGCAATGCAATTCAATTGGAAAAATGTCCACTAATTCAAGCCACAGCCTTTAGTTTGGGGCACAAGCGGCAGCGCTTAAGCGTTCAACATTTGGTGACACTTGTCGTCAGATTCTCCCCCGCTCCTACGCCCTGAAACATTAGCTCACTCCCTCTATGACGCACACATTGTCGTAGTCTCATCGCCCATTGTCCAGTGTCCAGCCCCTGAGAGCTCCTCCTCCTCATAATGCGGACAATTTTAATAATCCCCACAACATGGCGACAAAAACATCAGGGAACGAGCATATCCCATGTCCATGTCCGGCCGCTGCTAAGTCCCAAACGCCAGAGCGAAATTCACTGATAAGAAAAGAGAAAGAGAAAATGTGAAAAGAATGAAAGAAATAAAGAAATTTGTGTGGCCAAAGGAGAGTGAGAGAATGTGGGGGGCGAAGGCACGGCACGGATTGACGCCATGTTGCAACATTGTTGGCCGTGTTTATGTTTTTTTCCGTATCTCTCACACTCCGTCTCTCTTTCGCACTCTCGCACGCAGTTGTGTCCCATTGACTTGAGCAAGGTATATTAATAAGGAGGGTAAGACTGCTCCCACTTGTTCATGTTTGCCATCAATAGAGCCTTACCTTATAATAAATATACCTTGACCCTGCCACCGTATGTGTTCGTCCTCTCTTACTCTCTTTCTGCCTCCCTCCCCTGATTTCGCATGTAAATCTTTGCGCATTAATCCGCCAGCCTTAACGGTACACACTGTCCCGTTGTCTCGTTGTTGTTGTTGCTGCTGCTTGAGTTCACATTGAAAAAGAGAAGAGAGAAAATCCCCGCTCCCCATACACCTATCTACTATGTAGGTATAGAGGGATAATCGCACATATATGGAAGTCTGCATACAGTAAAGCTTAGTAAAATGAGATAAATACAGAGATATACATATAGAAAGATAAATTCCACTCACCATTTTTTTTGAAAACTCTCAGAAAGAATCTGCTCCGCTCTCTTCAATTTTCCAATTGAATGTTTACGACGGACAAAGAGACGGAAACGTAAGAACGCGCGAGGATTGCGAGGTTACGACGGACGAAGGACGGGCTTGGATTGCACTTATTTGATTTAAATATATTATTTTCACACATTGTTGCCATTTTTCTGCATTTTACTGATCTCCTTTTTTACAGCATGCCACCTTTTTCCAGATTTTACATTGCAATTGAATTTTGAATTAGAATTTCCTTTCAGAGCTCCACACTTATCGAAAGAGAGAGAATCACACCAGCAAATACTTAACACGAAAGAGAGCGAATTGTGCGTGGAAGGCTTAGCACTCTCTTTTCTTTTTGCTTCTCTCCTTAAATGCGCTTTTAAGAAGAGCGCCATCTTTCGCTCCATATTGCATTTTTCGCACACACACACACAGAACAAAAAAAAAAGTGAGACACCTGTGGACACGCATGTGCGCGGGGGGTGCTCCGTTGCATTTTCGCTGCATTTGCGCTATATTTGCACAAAAAAAACTTATTGAAGCATTAAATAATATAGAATACACTTGTTGCACTGCACTTTTACATATTTTGCCACATTTTCCGCCATGATCTGCCGCTTTTCTCCAAAAACCAAAAATTTGAGACACGCATGGACATGCATGTGATCGAGGGTGCTCCGCCGTATGATCTGCCGCTTTTCTGCCATTTTTATTTCCTCCTCTCTCTCGCACTAGACACTCACACACATTTTCTTGAAATTAGCACTTTTAGGTTAGGATTTTTGATATTTTTCACTGCACTGCACTAACACACACACGCGACCATATTTTCCGAATGGTTTTTAAAACTTTCCCGCTTTTCGCGACCCGCAACCGGTAAAAGTACGCGGAGCCGACTATGAACACGTGCAAAGGCTGGGGCTGGTGCTGGAAGAATGTGTAAATGCTTAAAGCTCTCGCTTTGCTTACATGTACATACATATGTAGCAAGATCAATTTACATATGTATGTAATGTAATGTAGAATACGCTCATTTCATCATCTCCTTAAGGTTCTCTTTCTTATTGGCATACATACATATATTTCTGCCACTCCTTTTCCACTCTCTCTCTCTCAGCTAATGCATAGGGAGAGCGAACATTTTGTGTGAGTGCGTGGGTTACTTGTTGATGCTTGTGTGGGGATGGGATGGGTGTGAGTGAGAGGGTTAATGTGCGCTGCATCTGCGCTGCTCACTTAGATCTTTCTATCTCATTTCAACCTGTTAATTTTTGAGTGCTCTTCATCGCCTCTGCTCATACAGTAGTGGGTGGGTTGGAAATGGAATTGTAACGCCATTTCTTTTGCGCTTCTCTGGCCCCCTCTCCTATTGCATAAATAGATAGCAAATAGATGCATAAAATATTGAGATGCGACCTTTCCGTTGAACTTTCAATGAAAATACAGGAAACCAGCCACCTGTCCACTCCCAAAGAGCCTTCACTGTATAGCTCCATATATGTAAATATCCCCCTCCCCTTTTCCGCATATGCTGCTGACCAGCCACCGGGAAAATGAAATTTAATTTTAATGCACTTAACACATTTTTCACTTAGTAAAAATGTGCTGTATCGCGTATCCCTTTCAGCCCAAACGTGATATAATTTTTGCCTCTTTTTCACACACATACACACACGCGTCATGGGTGCACATAATTACAAATTGAATCTTCAGTTTTTATATATGGAAACATTCTTTTTGTTGTTGCTGTTGTTGTGGTGCTCATTAAGGACCTTTTTGGGCGAGTGATTAACACAAGCTGTTGCATACACCCCACCCCACCCCACACCACCCCACCCCCTTAGGCGTAGGACGACGACGGAGAACGACAACGGAAAAAATTAAGTGTTGGCTGCCTCTAGGCTAACCGAACCCACTTGGCAAGTGGAAGGAGAGCAACAAGGGGCAACAATTACACGGAAAAGACAATTGCCAAATGAGTGAATGGGTGGGGTATGGCAGGGGGGAATGGGGGGACTGCAAGTGCGAAATGAGCAACGAACTATGAATAGCCTGCGGGTGGAGGTCGGTAGCTGGCACTGGATGTTCATTTAATGTACGAGTATTTACGAAGGATATTCACAGAGGCCCAAAAAATGGGTCTACGGATATTTCAGATTTATCTCTACATAGATCTGGCTATACTTTCCTGCCAAATACATGCCCTTCATTATGTAACTTTATTAAATGACATCCCATGCCACATGCCACATGCTTCTCTTAAGCCACATAAGCCCCAACTTGCCCCCAACTTGCCCCCAAACTTGCCCCCCGACTTTCTCCATTTAGTTATGGCACACAAAAACCTTTTAGCGAAAGCTCTTCGGCTTCAGTTTTCAATTAAATTCGATATGTAGTTTCATTTCATCCCCTACCCTTACGAGAGACTTTGCTTCGGTTCTTCTTCTTTTCAGTTTGTTGCAAGAGAGGACTTGGGGCATTGTTACCACGAAAACTGTAATAAAAACTACAAAACGCGGGACAGCACTTAAATCGCCATGTAATTACGGGGCTACGGGGTTACAGGTAACGGTAAAGGGGGTAGCACCTTACAGAGAAAGAAATATTGAAGTATTATTGATAAGCTAATCGAATAAGCAAAGATTAATCAAACATTTAATACAGTTCTTCCCTTGGTTGGCTCTTCCAGTGTGGCTTAGCAAGTGGGAGAGAGAGCGTGAGCTTTTTTCCAGTGTATTTTTCCAGTGTATAAGACGTGAGTGAGCTTTCAATATGGTTCCCGTTCCGTTCCTTGCTATATTTTCTTCTTTTCGTCATATTTACAGCTGGATTTTCATTGGGATTTTTTTCTGCAAATATTTGTGCACTAAATCCTACACCCAACGCCCACCACCCAACCCCCTCTCTGTCTCTCTCTCTCTCACTCTTTAACTCTCTCTTCATCTTTTCTTAGTCATTTTCATTGTCGTAATTGTCCAAGTTACGCACATTAATGTCCTCGTCACAAGGATATGTGAACAGGACATGCTATATGTGTGTATCCCCACCTCCCCCCTCCCTCCCCCTCTCTCACTCTCCCTCTCTCTTTCGCCCACTCCACTTTACTCTATCGTATTGCTTCCTTTTGCTCTGGTCGCGCCTCGCTTTTGTTGTCGGGACGAGTCAGCAGTCAAGTGGTTGTCTGTCTCCACTCAAGTGTCAGAAGGACTCAGGACTGTCCTCTGCTCATCACACACACACACACACACACACACCAGGATATGCACTAATACACACACACAGCTAGCAGCTAGAAGCTCTGGCAGCGATCCAAGTGGCTGAAAAGGCAGACAACGACAGAGCGGAGACTTAGTTCGAGGACACACTGCGTGTGCCATTTTCACTTCCACTTCCGTTCACACAGATACACACAGCACACAGCACACACACACACTATATAGAGTGCATACATATGCATATAATACATATGCATGAATCCATGATGTCCTGCGTCTAATCGTAAATATTCCTAGGCCCTCTGTTCGGTTCCTCCTTTCATGCAACTCCTTCTTCCACTTTCCACTTGCCAACTTGTGTAATTTTCCGGCTTGCAGGCAAATTCTTCCTCTTCACTTTCCACTTTCCTTCTGGAACGAAGTTTTTTTGTTGTAGTTATAGTTTATGTCATAGTTTTTCTCTCTGCCTTTTAAGCTATTAAAAAAACACAATCATCAGACGCATTTATTGCTTAATAAGTTTCTCCCAAAAAGTTCCACCAAAGACAATGAAAACACTCTCTGTCTCTCTCTTTCTCAGTGAGGAATTTTTGGAAATTCCACGCCAAGAAAATCGAGCTAAAAGTTCTGTATGGAGTTACACATCTTAGTGTTTATATTGTCTTTGGTTCCACTTAAGAATTTGCGATTTTCGCTGCATTAAACTAATTTCCTTCAAACAGGATACATCCTTCCCCCCTTCCCCCCACACACACAAACATGCACACATACACATACACCTTATACTTATACTGTCTCGGAAACCGTTTAAAGAGCTCCACTCGAAACTTCATCTGCCACACAAAAAGCAAACACAACGACGCCTCCAAAGTGACGAAAGATCCTGACGCAGGAACCCAATACGGTAGGGACAAAGCATGCTTTGGGGCGGGGTGGGCGGAAGGAAACTCAAAGGCGAAGCTGAGTTTCCAGTTTCCAAATAGCAACGGCAAGCTCATCTATCAAAATATTTGTCGTTGCTTAAGCAGCCGAAAAATAGAAGTATTTTCAAGAAACTCAAAGCCAAAACAGGTTAATGGAAAATCAATAAAGAATTATTTGTTGATCGTATATTTTAGGTGAATATTTCTGGCATAGGCCATCCCTTCTTTTGGGCCTAACAGTAATTGGTTTTTCCTTCGCAAGGTTCTTCCTTTCCATATCTTGGATCTGAAATACATATTAGCATAATGTTGATCCTAAGAGTTATGGACTATAGGAAGAATTACCGTTTCTTAGTTTGAGAAAACAATTTATAGAATCCAAAACACATTTAGTAACACGTAACCAGCATTCGTCATTATCAGAGTACATGCAATAAGGCTTCTCATTGCCAGCGTTCACATTTTTGAAAGCAGATTAGCCCTGCACTTGCAGCGAGTCCGAATAGAGCTTCAACGAAAATTATCTCAATATATTCAACCTGTATCTGTCAGATCGGTAGACTACCTGCTAGAAATACCAAGCACAACTTCATGATGGGTAGCAATCAGCGTAAGTGGACTAAAAAATGTTTTTTCCAGACGTTTTTTATAGCTTTGACGATTTGTCACGGATTAGTCGCAGATATAGTTTCTATCTTAGCTTCAGGGATTCGTCATGCAGCAGCACGCCTCGGTCTACGGCTTGGACCATCATATAATGGATTCGCTTGGGATATTTTTATTCTTGTTATAGTCCTTTATATACATATACTTACATAACTCATAGGATCACATATGTATATACTGACTGAGTACCGGGTATAAAGTAGAGCCGCGGCCTTTGTCGCGCTCACAACGTTCCCCCTTGTTTTTTCCTACTGACAAGGAAGCAAAGAAATAGCCTAAGATAGAGCTCAAAGAAGTTGAAATATTGAATAAAGAATTTTTTATTGATCGTATATTTCGGTAGGCATTCGGATAGCTCAAGTTTTGTTGGGTTCGAGGGGAAAGCAGAAATTGGTTTTTCCTTCGCAGAGTTCGTGCTTTTCAAATGGATCTGAAATGCATATCAGCATAATTTTGATCTTAAGAGTTATGCTCCATAGGAACACCTACCTTTGTTAATTTTTGCATAACAACGTAGAGAATCCAATTCACACTTTGAAACACGGTACCAGCATTTTTCATCCTCAATGTGAAGGCAAAAGGTTTTCTCCCTGTCAGGGACTGAAGCTTTACATTTTGGATGGCACTCGTCCACTGGCACACTGGCAGCAAGTCCGATTAGCGCTTCAACGAAAATTATTTCAATGTATTCAATATATCTGTCAGATCGGTAGATTACCTGCTAGAAATAATAGGTACAACTTCATGGTGGCGAGCAATCAGTGTAAGTGGAGACAAAAAGGTTTTGGCTGATGATTTTTATTAACTCGGCGATTTGTCACGGATTAGTCGCAGATATAGTTTCTATCTTAGCTTCAGGGATTCGTCATGCAGCAGTTCGAGGACACACGCGTGTGCCATTTTCACTTCCACTTCCGTTCACACAGATACACACAGCACACACACACACACTATATACAGTGCATACATATGCATATAATACATATGCATGAATCCATGATGTCCTGCGTCTAATCGTAAATATTCCTAGGCCCTCTGTTCGGTTCCTCCTTTCATGCAACTCCTTCTTCCACTTTCCACTTGCCAACTTGTGTAATTTTCCGGCTTGCAGGCAAATTCTTCCTCTTCACTTTCCACTTTCCTTCTGGAACGAAGTTTTTTTGTTGTAGTTATAGTTTATGTCATAGTTTTTCTCTCGGCCTTTTAAGCTATTAAAAAAACACAATCATCACACGCATTTATTGCTGTTTTACTCTATCGAAAAATGGAATGTTTGTCCCAAAAAGTTCCACCAAAGACAATATAAACAATCTATGTGTCTTTTTTTCTCAGTGAGGAATTTTTTGAAATTCCACGACCAAAAAATCGAGCTAAAAGTTCTGTATGGAGTTACACATCTTAGTGTTTATATTGTCTTTGGTTCCACTTAAGAATTTGCGATTTTCGCTGCATTAAACTAATTTCCTTTAAACAGGATACATCCTTCCCCCCTTCCCCCCACACACACAAACATACACACATACACAAACACCTTATACTTATACTGTCTCGGAAACCGTTTAAAGAGCTCCACTCGAAACTTCATCTGCCACACAAAAAGCAAACACAACGACGCCCCCAAAGTGACGAAAGATCCTTTCGCAGGAACCCAATACGGTAGGGACAAAGCATGCTTTGGGGCGGGGTGGGCGGAAGGAAACTCAAAGGCGAAGCTGAGTTTCCAGTTTCCAAATAGCAACGGCAACGGCATCGGTGAGTGCTTAATCTCATCTATCAAAATATTTGTCGTTGCTTAAGCAGCCGAAAAATAAAAGTATTTTCAAGAAACTCAAAGCCAAAACAGGTTAAAGGAAAATCAATAAAGAATTATTTGTTGATCATATATTTTAGGTGAATATTTCTGGCATAGGCCATCCCTTCTTTTGGGCCTAACAGTAATTGGTTTTTCCTTCGCAAGGTTCTTCCTTTCCATATCTTGGATCTGAAATACATATTAGCATAATGTTGATCCTAAGAGTTATGGGCTATAGGAAAACTTACCTTTTCTTAGTTTCATAAAACAATTTATAGAATCCAAAACACATTTAGTAACACGTAACCAGCATTCGTCATCATGAGCGTACAAGCAATGAGGCTTCTCATTGTTAGCGTCCTCAGGTCCACATTTTTCAGAGCAGATATGCCCTGCACTTGCAGCGAGTCCGAATAGAGCTTCAACGAAAATTATTTCAATATATTCAACCTGTATCTGTCAGATCGGTAGATTACCTGCTAGAAATACCAAGCACAACTTCATGATGGGTAGCAATCAGCGTAAGTGGATTAAAAAATGTTTTTTCCAGATGTTTTTATAGCTTTGACGATTGTTCACGGATTAGTCACAGTTATGGCATACGGGGTTCTTTCTTAGCTTCAGGGATTCGTCATGCAGCAGCACGCCTCGGTCTACGGCTTGGACCATCATATAATGGTTTCGCTTGGGATATTTATATTCTTGTTATAGTCTTATATATATATACATATACTTACATAGCTCATAGGATCACATATGTATATACTGACTGAGTACCGGGTATAAAGTAGAGCCGCGGCCTTTGTCGCGCTCACAACGTTCCCCCTTGTTTTTTCCTACTGACAAGGAAGCAAAGAAATAGCCTAAGATAGAGCTCAAAGAAGTAAGAAATATTGAATAAAGAATTTTTTATTGATCGTATATTTCGGTACGTAGGTAGGTAGGTAGGTAAGTTTTCTTGGGTTCGAGGGAAAAGCAGAAATTGGTTTTTCCTTCGCAGAGTTCGTACTTTTCATATGGAACTGAAATGCATATCAGCATAATTTTGATCTTAAGAGTTATGCTCCATAGGAACACCTACCTTTGTTAAGTTTTGCATTACAATATAGAGAATCCAATTCACACTTTGAAACACGGTACCAGCATTTTTCATCCTCAATGTGAAAGCAAAAGGTTTTCTCCCTCTCAGGGACTGAAGCTTTACATGGATGGCACTCGTCCACTGGCACACTGGCAGCAAGTCCGATTAGCGCTTCAACGAAAATTATTTCAATGTATTCAATATATCTGTCAGATCGGTAGATTACCTGCTAGAAATAATAGGTACAACTTCATGGTGGCGAGCAATCAGCGTAAGTGGAGCAAAAAGGTTTTGGCTGATGATTTTTATTAACTCGGCGATTTGTCACGGATTAGTCGCAGATATAGTTTCTATCTTATCTTCAGGGATTCGTCATGCAGCAGCACGCCTCGGTCTACGGCTTGGACCATCATATAATGGATTCGCTTGGGATATGTAAACCGGAAATCGAAACAACATTAACCTTTTGACATTTTGTATTCATAGCTATATAAGAGTTATATAAAGAATCAAATTAAACAATAATAGCACTAGGCAACAAAATATAACTTTTTTCCGCTAAGAATCAGGTCTTTCATTTTGGGATTAGTCCGAGGGCTTTCATTTCTTTCAAAATGAACAAAAGGTCCTCCCCATCTGCGCTAAGGGAGTCACACATCGCCAACCGATAATACACTTCATACATGTCAGGATCTGCGGAAAGGCAAATAATTAAGATGGATATTTGGTCTGCTTTTGATCTAAAGAGCCATGGCCTATAGGAACCAACCTTCTACTTGCTCGATATAGCGTAGAACATCATATTCACATTTAGAAAATTGCAGCCAGCACTTTGCCTCCTTACTCCACACGCAGTTGCCGGTATTACATTTTTCAACGCACTTGGGGGCTGCGGCTGCACTTGCAGCTAGTCCGATGAGAGCTTCAACGAAAATTATTTCAATATATTCTATATATCTGTCAGATCGGTAGATTACCTGCTAGAAATACTAAGTACAACTTCATGATGGAGATGGGGAGCAATCAGCGTAAGTGGAGCCACAAAGGTGTTTTTTATAGCTTTGGCGATTTGTCACGGATTAGTCACAGATATGGCATACATTTCTTTAGATATAGGATTCGTCGTCCAGCAGCACCCCTCGGTCTACGGTTTGGCTGTCGCTTGGACCATCATAAAATGCATTCGTTTGGGATTGAAATCGAAACAGCATTAACAATTAGACTTTTTGAGTTCATAGCAATATAAGGAACAAATTAACAAGAGCACTGGGCAACAAAATTGAACTTTTTTTCCGCTGGTCACTTTTTTTGATAGATCTTGGGCGTGCGATGTCATTTTCCAGCGCAATGCATAATTCATTTCATTTCAAATCGTCGTTGTAAACGTTGCTACTCCGCAGAAGCTTACATATATGAAATGTGAGTCGGTTGTCACCTGTCAGAAGCTGACATGTGTGTGACCATGTGCCCTAGTATACATTTCAGCTTTTGCTATGCCGCTCAGTCAGCTGTTTTTTTGCTGAAGAAATTTTAATTTGGCTCGCTTACAAAAACCAGAGTGACCATTTAATGTATTTTAAACACATTATGGTATTTTTTAAAGCCGGAATTATGGAAAAAGTATTTTATTTTAACATTAATCAAATTGAAAAGTGTATAAATATGTCCATACCACCGGTAAGTTTCCAAATGACGTGACAATCCATTCTCACTTACGTTTTCTTACGGCGCATTTCATGCTCACCTACGTTTTATGCCTTGACCTTTATTGTTTAAACCTTATTTTAGACCGAATCCATCAAGCAGATTGTTTTGTTATTGGTCAATCTTGTAGACAAACGATTTATCAATCGTATAAAATTACGTGTTCAGGCCTGAGGGTCCTAGTTAGCTAGTTATATTAAACAGAATATCAAAATCGAGGAATATGGTTTTGTCGGTATTTTAACCGTATATTTTTAAAATGAGACCGTAATTTTCGGTATATTTCTGATGGTCGGACGGAATATTAATAAATAAATAAAATAAATAAAAGCAACACATCCAAACATTAATTTACTTCATTTCATCGACAAAAATTGACTTCAAAATATTATACGTAAGTGTGATGTAAAATGTATAATCTACTATTCTTTGAATTAGCAATTTCCATCTTCGCATAGGCGCGTCCCTTCTAATTTATAAACAAGAAAAATGGGTTTAAAAAAGGCTCTGGACGATTGCTTGATTGATTTCGATTGTCGCGTGATGATCACCGACCTGCTGGAGGAATACAAGCTATCTTACAAGGAGGTAAACGACACTTTGGAGGCGTACATCAAAGAGCAGGAGCCGGCAACGAAATTCGAGAAGCGCTTCCTGGTCCACGGCACGGGCCTGACTAATGGCACAAACGAAGAGTTCTACACGATTGTGCAGGAGAGCAAGCTGGAGGATTGGCGCAACAAGCTGCGGGATGCACAGTGGCAGATTTACAGCGTGGAGATTGCAGGGGGCACCAAGTCGCCGGCGACTGTATTCCGTCCCATGCAGCATCTGGAGGTGAAGCTGGCCAGCGTGCAGAGGCGCCCTGGCACCAGAAAAGCTGTGGATAATACCACGAATGGACCATCTACCAATGGTGTGCCAAAGGCAGCTCCTGCTATGAATGGCTTCGGCAAGGGTGCTGCTGCTGCTACGAATGGAGTGAAATCAGAGCCCGTAAAGCGTTCCACCAGCAAGGAAAACTCCGAAACCGATGTAAAGAAGACATCCCCCAAGGAGCAGACATCAAAGGGCAAAGCAGCAAAGAAAGGCAGCATCAATAGCTTCTTTTCAGCAGCAGCACCAGGAGCGGCTAATGCAGCCGGCAGCAAATCCAAAGAAGTGAAGGCCACGCCAAGCAAAGCCAACACAATGGACAATTTCTTGAAGAAGCAACCAGCCGGTGGTGCAGCTTCCAATGCGGTCAAGAAGTCCCCTGAAAGTCAGGTCAAGAAGTCCCCTGAAAGTCAGGCCAAGAAGTCTCCTGAAAGTCAGGCCAAGAAGTCCCCAAAGAAGGAATCCGCCGCCAACACGTCCATTCAACTGTTTGCCGAAGAGAGCGAATCCTCCGATGAGGAGGAGAAACTGGACAAGATTCGACGCAAAGTAATGGCCTCAGACAACGAGTCCGACCAGGAGAAACCCTCCACCAGCAAGCGTCGTCGCATCAGCGACTCCGAAGACGACGACGAACAGCAGCCCCCCAAGAAGACCGCCGAAGAAGAAGTCATCACTTTGGATGAGGAAATGGAGACGGAGGAACCTGCCAATGAAACCTTTCTGGATGACGAGGGCTTTGTGATTACCCAGCGAAAGCCCGCGAAGCCATCAAAGGCAGTCAAAAAGAAGGCTTCACCGTCAGATTCGGCTGCGGCTGCCAAAAAGAAGGGTTCTCCCTCCGATTCGGCTGCAGCTGGCAAGAAGAAATCCCCGCCTGCCTCGAGCAAAGCCAACAAGGAGGCACCGAAATCGAAGCAAGGAAATATCATGAGTTTCTTTACCAAAAAGTAAAAGGAGAAAACTAAAGGGAAAAGGGAAGAAAACTATGCTGGAAGTTAGTTATAAGGAATGATTTAGTTTTTAAGGGAATGTATTGAAGGAATTTTCTAACCACCATCGAAAATTATTAAAAACTTGTGAAAGGTCTCAGGCCTATTGCCTGGATAGATTTCACTCTGTTAATTATACACCTATCCATAGAAAGTATAGACTTTTCTCTTCTGCCCATATCTGATATCTGAAAGTGTTTATTTTTGAGAGAAAGTTTGTAATTACATTTAAAACCAAATAAAAATTGTTAAAACTGGATGCTGAAACATGAAACAATCCCATTATCATAATAAATATTTTTTATACTGGAAAAGCATTATTGTTCAGCCTCTTTTGGCCAAAATTCTATCTTTAGAGTCTGAAATAATCGAAATTGTAGAGCATTTAACCATATATCATATAGTATAGTAAATATCTGAGTCCCCGGAGGGCAAAGATGAACTGTTTTTGTAATGATTCGAGCATATCCTGAAATTTTTGGTAGTGAGGAGACCAGACACAAGAACCATATTCCAAGATAGGCCGGACCAGAGAAGCATACAGAAGTTTTGTAGTATACAGGTCTGTAAATTCCTTAGACCATCTTTTGACAAATCCAAGATAGAGATAGTAGAGATATGAGAGTTGAAACATAGATTAGGTACAAAGGTAATGCCCAAGTCGTTAACTTTGAAAAGGCGTTGAAGGATAATGTTATTGATAGAGTAATCGAAAAGGTATGGCTTATTGCGGTGAAAAGTCATTATATTGCATTTAGAAATGTTAAGAGGTAGAATGTTGATTAGGAACCAGTTGTTAAGGGCATCAAGATCTGATTGTAAAGATAGTGGGAACATAGCTTAACGTCATCAGCATACATTAGGACACGGGCATGAGATAACACTTGTGGAAGATTGATAATAAATAGGTTAAATATCAAGGGACCCAGATGGCTACCTTGAGGAACACCCGATGAGACAATAACAGGTTTAGAGAGAGAGGAGTTAAAGCAAACACGTTGAGAACGGCTACAAAGGTAAGAATTAGTCCAGTATAGAAGCTTAGTCGGAAACCCTAGAAGAGACCCTACACCCTAGAAGAGATCCCCTGATTATGATTGACGGAGTCGAAGGCTTTACTAAAGTCAGTATATACGACATCAGTTTGATGTTTAGCAAATCCCGAAGTTACAAAGGTGGAAAATTCAAGGAGATTAGTAGAAACTAAGCGACGTTTAATGAATCCATGCTGTGATTCAGAGAATACAGAACTACAAAAATGTTGCAGCTGAGAAATGATGATTTTTTGCGAAGAGTTTAGGAATGGCAGATAAATTGGAAATACAGCGGTAGTTAGAGACATCAGATTTAGATCCCTTTTTATGAAAGGGAACTATATAGGCTTCTCTCCAGACGGTGAGAAAGTCACCAGTCTTTAGGGACAAGTTTAAAAGTTTTAGGAGGGGCACAGTCTGCAGATTCTGCACACAGTTTAAGAACAGTTTAAGAGACCATCATAGTCGATGAAGGGGGGACAGATACAACTAGAACTATTTAAAGGGATAGGATGTGCGTAACTGCCACTAAAGTCGTTCGATGAGGCTAGTATAGAGGGAAGGTTAATAGAAGGGGCAGAGTAGCAACGTTGGAAAAAGGCAGCGAACAGGTCAGCAACATCCCCATCGTATCAGCATGACTACCATTTGTAGAGTGTAGAGGTGAAGGAAATTGAGAAGACCTACGTTCAGAGCTAACAACCCTAAAGAATTGTTTAGGATCGCGTTTAAAGTTAAGCTTTCATTTGGTCAAGTATCTATTGTATGAGGGATTTACAATTCCTCAGATTTATTAGTCTCGGGGTGAACCAGATAGGACCAGAATGATTTTAATCTATCAAATATTTTCGGTCACAGTTGTCGTCTACGCTTCGCACGAGCGAAGCCAACGCAGAGGGGGCGTGCCCCCGGTAGATTATAGAATTTAGAATAATAAGGCATTCAAATATTTTGTAAAATAATGATTTTTAATTGCTGGGATATTCCAAGAAATTGTATTATCAGTCCACGGCGGAATGAACAGAATGGGACCATTCATAAAAACATACTTATGTACATATGTACAGCTGCCGCGAAAAAATAGCATTGAATATTGAAGGTTTTTATTTAAAAATATATATTATGAAAAAACTTTAAGGTGTAATTTAACGTATTCCTGAGCATTGGAATGCAGTGCAGACTCCAAATGAAAAAAATCAGAACTAAATGCACCCACAAAAAATTTAAAAAACTTTAAAATAAAAACAAATATTCAGAGGCAATTGCCTTTGTGGCTCAACTTCTTGGCATTCAAGTTTACCTAATTTTCGCATCCCTCTCTTGGGCCTTACCCCAAGTATTGGCTAGTCTTAGGAGTGAACTGTCCAAATCATTACAGAATGTTTCTCCTTTTCTCTTTGGGCCTATTTTTTTCGCCGCCACTGTACATACATACATACGTACATGCAGATTAAGTATAAATACCGCTCAAAACGTCTACCAAATCCAGTCGTTTCTTAGATTGAATTCGGAGGAGTATTAGCAATGAAGTGTTCCATTATATTCGTGGTATTGGCGATAATCTTTGGCAGATCTCTGTCACAGCGTAATGAGGTGAGTGCAACATTCAGTTGATTGAAGGCACAAATCCGAATAACACTGAGGTGCCCCCAATAGGTGGTGGAATCTCAATGCGGAGGATACTCGAAAATCGAGCAAATGGAGGAAAAGTTAGCGACACTGGAAAGGCAGGTGGCGGTTCAGCAGGAGTTGGAAAAGATATCCCGAAACGGAGATATTCTATCGAAACTCGCATTAATGGACGAAAAGTTGGATGTTCTACGAAATCAGAAGGCGACACTGCCGGAGCTGGAAAACACCCTTTCAAAATTCGCACTAATGGACGCAAAGCTAGAGGCTTTTAAAACTCAGACAGCAACCCAGCAGGAGTTACAAAGTACCTTTTCAATAATCACACTATTGGACGATAAGTTAGACTCTCTAAGAAATCAGACGGCGACCCAGCAGGAGTTGGAAAACACCCTTTCAAAAATCGCACTCATGGACGAAAAGCTAGATGTTCTACGAAAACAAATGGCGACCAAGCAGGAGTTGGAAAATATTTCCCACACCGCAGGCCTTCTTTCACAATTTGCTCAAATCGACGAAAAGTTGGAGGCTTTTGGAAGACATCTGGCGATGCAGCAGGAGTTGATAAAGATAATCCAGCCCGCAGACACTCTATCTAAAATCGCACTAATGGACGCAAAGCTAGGGACTCTAGAAACACAGATGGCGACCAAGCAGGAGTTGGAAAAGAACTCCAAACAGTCGGCGGATAATTTAGAGGCTCTAAGGAATCAGACGGCGACCCAACAGGAGTTGGAAAAGAGCTCCAAACAGTCGGAAGAAGCGCTATCTAAATTCGCCTTAATGGACGAAAAGCTAGAGGCTTTTAAGAATCAGACCGCGACCCAGCAGGAAAATACTCTTTCGAAAATCGCAGTAGTGGACGAAAAGTTAGAGACTCTAAAAAATCAGACGGCGACCCAACAGGAGTTGGAAAAGAGCTCCAAACAGTCGGAAGAAGCGCTATCTAAATTCGCTCTAATGGACGAACAGCTAAAGGCTCTAAGAAATGAGACCAGATTGTTTATAAAGACACATTTCACAAAAATCGGTTCCAAGTACTATTACATAGAAAAAGAAATGTGGTTGAACTGGCACGATGCATTGGAAAAATGCCATGGAATGGGAGCCCATTTGGCGAGTCTGCAAAGCTATGATGAGACGAAGGCACTCACAGGGTTCCTGAGCGAAGGCTTTGTTTATTGGATAGATCTGAATGATCTAAAAAAAGAAGGAGAGTTTATTTCGGCCACAACTGGCAAGAAAGGAACTTTCTTTCACTGGGTAAGTGGCGAACCAAATAACTATGGAAACTCTCAACATTGCGTCTATCTAAAAAAGGAATCTTCCGATTATTTTGAAATGTACGATTACAACTGCGATGCCTCACTACGCTTTATCTGTGAGGCGTCTTTTGATTAATTGTAACCCCTATGATCATTCAGATTATATATTATAGATACAAGTAGTGTGTAACTCAATAAAAAGTGAAGAACAGTTGCTAATCTCAAACTATTGTGTGAAAGTTGATTATTTAGTTGGGCGGATTTGGTCCCGGAGCTATCGCAATACCGGACTGGTAAGGCAAGGACTGCACCATCAAGTGGCCCAAGCGACACCAGGCTGTTACGCGCGGATCCCAGGCAGGAACGCAGCCCTCCTTCCGCACGGTTTTCATCAGAACATTAAACTCTGTCATTCTTTCATGCTGATCTGAGTACTCGTATTATTATATTTCTTCTGGTGATAATTCATTATTTAATCAGTGAAGTCACCAGCAGAGATCAATGCTCAATTTCAGCAAAATCTGGTCAGAGTATTCCATGTGCACTTTGTTATTGGAGTTGGTCGTCCGCAGCTGCTCCTCGTTGTGGCCGTTTACCGTGAAGATGCGCACGGGGATCCCAGCGGACAGGAGCGCATAGCTGGTGCCGCTTGGCGAGGAGTGGGGGATGAATTTAGTTCCCCCCAATAGCTCTATATACATATATATATATATATATATATATATGTATACAGTACAATAGCTTCTATATGTAGTGGTGCGCATGAAACAATTTTAATACATAATTAAGTGTTGCATGGTCACGTGTGGATTGAAAACATGTGAATTCCATTCTTGCAATTCCTTCAAGTCTTATTCCTATCTATTAAATCTTTGTATATTTGATTGGTGTACAAATATTTTATAAAAGATTGTTATACGAATCTCGCAGGGTTCCGAAAGTTCGAAAAGATTCTCCCATTATTGTTTTGCTCGTTGGGGCCGAGCCATTTCCGGGACTGTATCACGAAAGGCGGCCCTACACACTCCCTGGGCCAGCGATCAGAATGACTTTGATTTGTTTTTTTAAATGTAAAGAATTTGTGTAATCTATAGGATTAATCTCCTGGCGTCAGGAGTTTCGTGCGGTCGTCCCACTTGAGCAGCACTTCATTGCGGTATCTCGACGTGTTCTGAAAGTTGCTTTGCAGGACATTCGCAAAGACCTTCAATGGTGGTTCTGTTTCCTCCGTTGACACCGTTTTTCGCTTCACCGATTTCCTCGTTTCCGAGTTCTGTTGACTGATTGCCGTTTGCAGGGCCAGCAGTTGTTGGAGCAGTTTCGAGGAGCGTTCCCGGGCCTCGCTCAGCACCGACTGCAGTTCCTCGTTCTCGGAGCCAAGGGTTTTCTATTTAAAAGGAAGCGAACAGATCAGCAATATCACAATCCCTATCAGCATAACTACCATTTAAGTGTAAAGAAGAAGGAAATCGGGAAGATTTACGTTTAGAATTAACAAACCTGAAGAATTGTTTAGATCTATCAATAGATTTTCTACTTACAAATGTTCCCAAGACTTTTAATGAATAATAAGAGATCTGTTCTTAGGAATGTGCAAATTTGAATCATCAAGAAGGATTAACCCTAGATCTTTCAATAGAACATATGGAATTGTAAATATCAAAGCATAGCACAGATCTATCTGAAATAATCAAAATGGTATAGCATTAAACAATCTCTCATATTGGAATAGTACATATCAAAACATATTAAACCATAATCTATCTGATTCTACTTTTGAATTTGAGAAATAGTAGTGTTAAAAGCAGATCTATCAATCGATTTTCTACCTTTAAATGCTCCCAAGAGTTTTAACGAATAATTAGGGATCTTTCTCTAGGAAATTGTGAATTGGAATCATTTAAAAGGATTAACCATAGATCTCTCAATAGAAATGCCGATACGAGCTGTGTTAATTTCGTGAGGGAGTGGAAGTCCTACCGTCTGGTATTCCGGTCGAAGGTTCTTATAGATCCTATCCAGTTCCTGATACTGGGAGTATCGGGCTCGCTGCATCATCAAGCGCAGGTTGATCATATAATCCCGGCAGTATTCTTTGGGCCTCTGGTTCCGGCTTAGGATTGTGTCGGATTGAGGATTATGTTTCATCTTTCATAATTCTGAAAAATTCGTTTGAATTTCGTTTTTGTAATTAAAAAAACTTTTCAAAAATGAACCACAGATTATCCCAGGAATGCTTTAGATATGCCAGCTCATCCCTAAAGATATAGAAAGACTTTCAGACTCAACTTCAAAGATACAAAAGACTTTCAGACTCAAATTTAAAGATACAAAAAGACTTTCCATTTTGTTGTTAAAAAGAATTTTTATTGCATTTGTTAATAGCTGCTAGAAGTTTGTTTGAGTATATTGTTGTTTTTTGTAATTTGGTTTTGTTTAATTATTCATATTCGATTGCGTGTATCTGTATGTGTCTGTGTTTGTGTGTGTGTATGTGTGAAGACTGCCCTGGCCTACGCGTTATCAGTGCGTTTTTGTATTCGATTCATATTCGTAAATTATCATCATTATCATAATCTTCATCTTATTCTTTGTATTGTTTGTATGTATTTCAAAACATTTTCAAAAATTAAGGCGAGGTTTAATACAATTTGAATATTTGATTAAGTTTATATTCTGTTTGTTTGTTGTTCGTTTCTGCAGTGATTGCGTTTGATTCCTATCTGATTTTTAAGCATTAAAAGCTTACAGTCGGGCTGCCCAATGGCAAGCAAATATATACGTGATTGAGAGGGAGGGATCTGTAACTGTAATCTGTATCTGGATCTGCAACAATATTTACCTATATCTTTCCTGGTTTTTGAATGGCTAACAAGATCCGGAGATCGATTCGGTTCGGTTCGGTACGAAATGCCTAGGCTTAGGTAGAAGCTTCTCAGAAGCTAAATTATTTGCTTATAATTAAATTGGATTTTGCTTGGATTTTATATATCTCATAAAGGGTGCGTTCACCCCCCACCCTGCCTCGCTGTACGCTGGGTATAAGCCTTTATATCTGATTAATCCGAATTCAATTTAACTAAATTTTGGTGGCGCACAGTGGGGTTTGGGGTGGGGTGCAGTTTTCTTTGCAGTTTGTTAGCGTTACTTATTTTTTTTGTTGAAAATATTGCTCGCATATGCAAAATGTAAAACTCATTTGCTATAAAAATCAGTTGATCGTTTTGTCCTAGAGGGTGGTGTGATATGAACATAATGGTGTGCATGATATGATTCCTCTACTAAATATGATTTTTCTTTGTTTTTGATTCGTCAATTTGTTTGTCATCATTATTACTTAATCACCTAAATGAATGTAACATTCGTTTCGTACAATTTAATATCTCAGCACCATTTTTTTAATAATAGCACAAAGTATATATAATATCTGTAGGTATTGTTTTGAATCAACAGTAGAATTTTCCTAGAAGTTTTTCCGTTTCGTTTTTTGTTTGTATGTGTGTGTGTTTCTTGTGGTTTTGCTCTACAGAATAAAATAGATCTAAGTTAAGTTAAGTTATGGTTTTTACTGGTTTTCTGTTTCTTTTGTATCGCTCTATCTAGACCTGTGTATCTACAACACTGCCATAGGACTCTTCAGCAAATTTGGGCGCAATGTAATCCTCGTAGTAGTTGATGAATATATCCTTGAATTCATCGGCTATGAACTCCAGGGCATTCAGCATCTGCATCAATTCCCGATCGTTGCACTTGTAGTTGCTCAATGCCATCACATCCCAGAAGTAGGCAAAGTATTTCACATACTCGATCGACTGTCCGCCGTATTGGGCCATCACCCCGGGCAGCACGGCGCGCATTATGGATCCCAGCTTATTGAACTCCCAGTCATCCAGTACGGTGGCCCCCTCTTCACACCACAATTACGACGAGGCGATAGAAATAGAGAAACACACACAGAGAGATAGTGACAGTGAAAGTAGTTTTGCACACAAAACAAAATAGAAGGAAAATAGTTGGGTTGTTGGAATGCGTAAACAAATGACATCTCAAAAACAGTGGGATCTGTGCGAAAGCAAGAGCTGGCAATGAATAAAAACAAAATAAATGATAAACTTTATAAATATCGAAGCGTTCGCCCTCTCTCTCTCTCTCTGTCTCGGACATACCACGATGCACCATCAGGCATTGCTCGAGGAGTAGCCGCGCCAAGGCCACCTTGCATTCGTGCAACTCCATCAGCTGACCCTCGGCCCGCTCAATGGCGGCATAGAGCTTGCAGCGCTCTTCGATCAGCTCGCAGTCAATGAGGGACGTATTGAAGGACCAGAACCACTCCAGTTTCTGGGCCTCGCCACAGTGCGGACATACAATCAGCTCGGCTCCGTTGTATTCCGGCTGGGTGTACTCCTCGGACAGCCACCAGCGTAGGTTCGGGGCATGCGGCAGGGCATGAGGCGTGAAGATCTCCATGCACTTGGGATTATCACAACGATAGCGATGGAACTTGTGCTGCAACAGAGAGGAAAACATTAAAATAATATGGAAATATTGATCATAATCCACTTACGAACTGATCATCCGTATGGGAAAGCTGGCAGGCATTACAGTGGCACTTGATGCCGTGTTCCTTGAGCTGTTTGCTGCGTTCGCCCTGCCGCAGTTGCTGGTAGTTGCCGCTGGCGAAGCAATTATAGATACCCGATCCCGCCGGCAGATCCAGCAGGGCCAGTGCAGTCATCTTTCTGCCCGAGAACTTGCTGCAGATGGTGGAGGAACAACTGTGGCGACAGAGACTCAGTGTCTCTGGATAGACGGCATAGGCCACGACCGCCACCTCGCCGGCCAGCAGATGCAGATGGCCCTCCTGCAGCCGCATGGGCGCTGCCCACAGCTGGAACTCGTTGAGGGGCGAGAACACATGCGGATCCGCGGGCAGCACAAAGGAGCGGCAGTGTGTGAGCGATCGATGGCGAAGCTGACTGATGTGGCGCAGCAGCAGAGCCGCACAGAGCAGCTCCCACTCGGCATTCGACATGCGGGAGGCCGAGGGCAGGCTCTTCTCCAGCTGCTCGAAAAACGTCGTGCATTTGTTCAGGTAAATGGCCAGAATGTGCGCCGCCAGGGCCAGGGCGATCAGCGTCTCCGAGGTGTGCTCCTCCTTAAGCTTCTCCAGCCGCAGCACCGAGCTATAGCCAATGTCCTGCCGCTCCAGCAGGGCTCCATTGATGGCTGACCAGAGCTTGCTGAGCGTCGGCTTCTTCCGGCAGTGCGCCAGCAGCTCCGGCAGTCCCGTAATCAGCATTCGCAACGCCAGCTGCAGAAGACGCGGCATGCCAAAGACATCGCCGAAGGACTCGAACAGTTCGATCTGATGGCCAAAACACTCTACGGAATGGATGGCAGCGTGCTTGAAGCGACACTGACGCGAACAGTAGACAACCAGGCGATTGGAGCAGTAAATGCAGGGAAATGGAATGAACTGAGTGATGCCACAGTAGTCGCACACCCGACAATTGCCACTCGGTACCATGGCCACCGCCTCGGACTCGAAGATGAGGGCATTCCTGGCCAGGGCACGGGTGCTGTGCAGCGACGAGGAGTTGTCCAACCAGGCACTGTTTTCAAAGTGAAGAAATCTGGTAATTGATGGTCTCTTGTGGATGATTCTCACTCACATTTCGAAGGCTTTCATGTCGTTGGTTTCGAGATCGTCGCCCGTTTGTACAGCCATCTCGAAACGCTCCACCTTGAGCACCTCGCACTGATGCCAGAGCTCGTGGGTGCGCGTTTCAAAGACCTGGTTCAGTTCGATGTGCAGGAGCTCGTGCAGATGCTCCTCGCAGAGCGCAAAATTGCGCAGTTTTAAGGCACAGGCGGCTTGTCGCAGCTTTATCAATGGCAAATACTCCTCCGGATAGCCCAGATCCAGGGCGCACAGGCAGTCATCGTAGGATTCCTAAGGGATAAACACAATTAGTGCCAAAGATCTTCGATGGATTGGGACTCACACTCACCGCATACAGACCGCAATCGTAGAGGACCAGTGAGCGATTGGCATGGGCCAGGGCGGCGGCCAGGGTATTCCTTGCCGGAGCCAGGAAGATGGCCTCTGTGAACAGATCGCTGGCCTTGAGTGGATGCTTCTCCTTGCGGTATGAGTCATTGCCGGCCTCGCGCAAACGTCGCGACTCCTCCTCGGACTTGAAGTGTCCCGTTTGGTGGCGTAGATGTTGAAACCATTTGAGTACATGTGTTCTGTGAGTAATTATGCCAAAAAGTGGGTGGAGGCCGTTACATGGTTATATATGTATGTATGGTAGGGGGTGGGGTGTAAGGTGGCCACTTAATTATTCACAGAAAATGTCAAAACGAAGTGACCCACATTCCCAAAATCGACAGCGAAATGCTACTTAACCGTACGAATGCATGCAATCAAGGTAGGCTCTTATATAAGGTGGGGGGGCTGGGTGCAATCCAAGAGTGTCCGGTTCTCTTTGTGGCAACACAATCCGTTACAGGCACAAGGAGGGGAAATGAGAGACAAGCTGTCCAACAAACTGTCCTAACGGACAGCCTTACCCCTATTATTTATATACACTGCAAGCAATCACTTCAGTACACAACCAGGGCTGAACAGTCGCCCCTACCCACCCCACACATACACAACATTACAAAACACACCTGACAATTACAAACACATTTCTGAAGCCATTCATTATGATGGGGGATTAGAAAGGCCACAAATGTGGAATTAATTTCACATTGTTGCGCGGTGGAATTTGCATAATTTGATTGCTGTGCAGCCCTGGGGGCACAAAAACACTTTCGCTCTTACACGCACACCCACACACACGCGCATGCACTGGGCCACACACGCATACACACCGACACGACAACCGTTTGTTTCACCTAAAATCCAACAGCGGCTCCTTCGTCGTTGTTGTTGTTGTTGTTGTTGCTGGTGTTGGGGATGAAATACTGAGACCGCCCACCGCCCCAATCAGGTCGTCATCCTCTTCCCCGCCATACTCCGGCCTGGAAAGTGGCGCCGATGTGCTGGCGGCCATGGTGTCGCCGCCATTGCCATTGTCCTTCTGTCCATCGCCGTCCGCCTCCCGATTGAGCTTTTGCCGTTGCACTGGCGTTAGAAGCAGAAGCAATTGCAGTTCATCTTTGTAGTGGAGCTCATCCAGATTGAGTTGTCGCAGCTGGTGGCCAATTAAATCACCTAGCGACGGAACTGGAGCAGAAGAAGAAGCAGTGGCGGCGGCAGCGGCAGAAGCAGCAGCAGGAGGTGGAGCAGCGGTGGCAGCTTTGTTGTTCACACGCGCAGATGAAGAGGAAGAGGCCATCACTTGCTTCCTTGCTGTTGTTTGGGGGGGCTTGGCTTGGGCTTTGCTTTGTTGGTCTTCTTCACGTCTTCTCGCGTCTCACGGTCTCACACACTGTCCATCCACTCAATGTTCCATGATTTTCCCCTCGTATGGTCAATGCTGCGGTAATCCTGGCGAGTTAATGTCTATCAATTCGTATGCACTGCACCCCGACATGCTTAAACTAATGAGAGTTGCTAAAACTTGGGCGAATTTTTGCACGTTATGGCTTTCATATTGATTTTTTTGAACAACGCCTGGGTGGCAACGCGTGACAAAAATGTACTAAAACTTACCCCCAACAACAAATACCAGCAAAAAATACTAGCCATACCATTTTCTAGCTGTCTGGCAGCCTTGTGGTCAGCGCCAAGCTTTGAACACTGTTATCTGCCGGCCTACAAAACTGTATGTGAAATTGTGAAAATAATTTCTTATAGCGCACGTTACCATCATTAAACCGCAGAACAAGCAGTCCGTGTGCTATAGTCGCACTTGATAAGAAAGTACACACAATTGCTCTTGTTTTTCTTCTACAGATTAATCCATTGACCCACACACACACAAACACACGCACACGCACCCACACATTGCACTCGCCTCTCGCCGTCCGTTGCGTCGCATCAACCGCTCAAGTTGTAAGTTTTATCTGTCATTTATCTGGTGTTTGCTTTGATCTTATCATCATTCTCTATTAGGCCCACTCTTCTTCCTCGTTTACGCTCGCTTATCTCTTTTCTCGCAGCTTCTCTTAAGGCGGGATCTGGCATTCCTTCATATAAGAAACATTTCTCCGTCGAAGTTTCCGCTGTCACGTTGTTTGTGTTTTGTGCTGTGCTCTGCGTTTAATTGTTAAGCAATAATATGTCCAAAAACGAGGATACACCCATTGCCAAGTAAGTTTGAAGGACTGGGCGGCTTATCCGTCTGACTTTTGGTATAAATTTATGTGACAGGCGCCAAAGGAATAAAAAGTTTTGCAAATGTAAAATCTCTTTTGGGTAAATTAACATAAGGAGAGAGGCCCAAATGAGCTGCTGATTTGTTAAATAACCGTAAAAGCGGACAGCGTGGGACCGGCGACAACTGTGTCGGCTCTCAGTCCCTCTCTCGCTCTCTCTCTCTGTCATTCAGTGTTTTGTGCGGGTGTGTGTGTGTGTGTGTGGTAGGTGCGCTTCAGAAAGGCCTCGAAAAGTTGGATAGAAAAAGCTTAAATTGAAGTGGCTACGCTACGTATTTTGCTTTTTGCAATTCTTCCTTTCTACACCCTTCCTGTAAAGGGTATTGCTATTTTTGAGATGTTTGTAAAGTCTTAATGGGAAAATCCCTTGAATTCTAACCCTTTTGGAGTCCCTTCTGTATCTGGTTGCCCCCTTTCGACACCATTGACCTTTAAGGGTATCTAAAGCTTCGATTACCGCTGGCCAGGCCAGCCTTTACTTTCATCTCATGATGTTTTTTTCTCTCTGTTTCTCCGGTGCCCTCATACCGTTTGCAATTGCTTTGCGTTGGTGGAAAGTTGCAGCGCAAGTAGTTTAGCGCCATTTGCACTTTTCGTAGTAAAAATTACGCACACTTGTACCCCAGTTTCTCGCACACGATGAAAACTTATCACACATACAGATGGGAGGGGTTGGGGGTGTAAGGGCTTCTGATGAAGAAGCCTCCCCCTGTTGGCATGGCAAAAGGGGCGTGGCCTTTAAGTAGTCCTCGTAGTTTTCGTTAAGTAACAAAACTTCAAATTGAATTTTTCGCTGCACTTTTCATTTTAGCACCTATCAAAAAAAAAAAAGAAAAAATACAACCCTTTTTCTGAAGCATCAGCCTCATTACAGTGGCAACTGCCTGATGATGGCCTGTGGTTGAGGGTGGCAACGGGGGGCAGGGTTGCACGCTTACATTGTGTCTGCTTAAATGCCGCAGTGTTCTTGCCAGGCAGCCAGTACGTTCTAATTCTCTTTTGGGGTTTTTCCTAGGAGTTGAAGTTGCATTTTCCTCCCCAGCCCCCCCAAAAAAAAGTTTTCCTTGCTGCTGTTGTCGCTGCTGCATCGTCTTTTACTTGTTTATTGCCGAAAACAGTACATTTCTATAGAAACTTGGTCTTGGAAATAATATAAAATGCAAAAAATTCCATTTTTAAACAAAGGGTTTCTGTAGGCAGGCGAAAATATATCAGATATTGGGGAAACAAAAGTCTTTTTGAATGGAACTTAAATGTGTCTTTCTTGGCACTTAAATTAGTTTATTTAATAAATTTGTTTTAATATTATGCGGGTAAACCTCTTGATGTTGTATAAAGAGAGTATTGTATTCATTGCAATCACTTTTTTACTCGGAGATTAAAAGATCTTTTCTGATACTCAAGTACTTCTATGTTCCCAATGAGAAGAGCAAATGATTGAGCCTAAGTAATGATATATGATATCTGATATCAATCCCTGCCACTCGTTTCGCGTATGCGCCAATCCCCAGCTCACTAGCTTCGCTAGTCAGTGCGCCCATATCAGTAAAATACCAGACGACCCACAGCTTTTATATATAATAGAAGGATACGGGGAACCCTGTAGATGTTGTGTAGAGTTTTGTATTTATTGTAATCACTTTTTTACTCTTTTTCTGATACTCAAGTAAACATTTTCAATGTTCTTAGCCGAAAGAGCTCATGATTAATCCAAAGTAATAATAAATAATAAATAAAATCTGATTACAAAATATATAAAATCTATGGGGGAAAGCACTCTGCCACTCGCTTCGCTTATGCGCCAACCCCTAGCTCACTAGCTTTGCTAGCTATTTTCTGTCAATTACAATCACTTTTTTACTCTTAGTCTGAGTAAAAATCTTCCAACGGTAAGAGCTCGTGATTGAGCCTACAAAATAATATAATATATTGGTATATGATTTAAAAATATAAACAAACTGTGGGGGAAAGCCCCCTGCCACTCGCTAAGCTTGAATGCCCACCCCCGGCTCACTAGCTTCGCTAGCTCGCTTTTATATGATTAAAATGTCGGACGAACCACAACTTTTGTATACAAGAGAGGAATACGGGAAATCTCTTTTGATGTTCTATAGAGTATTGTATCCATGGCACCTTTTTTTGTTGTATTTTTTCCAGACCCAGTTCGGCAAAGACCCGACGGAATAACTATGGCACGGCCCCATCCTTCCGCCTGCTGGAGCAGGGGCAGCTGCAGGCCCAGACCAATGGTGGCAATGGCAACAACAATAACCCAGCAACGCCCTCAACACCTTCACAAATTTTTTGTTTGCACGGACGTTCGAATAACGTGGAAGGTAGGTAGACTGTAGCCGGTAGACTGTTGCCTGTAGAGTGACTTTTGGCTGGCACTGTGACACAACTGTGGCGGCACTTTCGTGTCGCTTTCAATCAGTGCAGTGTGTGGGGCAGGGGGGCAGCGAGGCGAGCAATTTGCAGTCATTCATAAATGATCAAGAAAACGCAGTAGGCAGGCAGTCAGGCATCAGGCAGGCGGCAAACGTCATATGCAAATAAAATCGAAAAAAAATATAGCAAGCAAACAACAGAATTATAGAGAAATAAGCAAACAAAAAAATTAGCGTTCTTTTCGTTTTGTTTCATTGTGTTTAATGTTCTCGTGAATTTGTTGATTGTTCCTAAGTGTTCCGTTTCGTTCAGTTTGCTTTTTGGTTAGAAATCGAACATTTTAGTGCAATTTGTGCGAGAGAAACAATATTATCGGCTAAACGATTTGCTAATTGGCTGACGGCACGGAAATCGGTGGGGAAATGAATAATGCCGGTGGTGATGGGTTGGCCGAGAGCAGCAAGGTTTATGGCAAGACGACGGTGGATAAAAGCCGCATGGAAATGTTCCAGGACTATGGTAAGCGCTCCCATACTACACTCTCCAATGAGGACCATCAATCAGAAGATGCTCCTCGTGCTCCTGCTGCCTCCTCTATTTTGGAGAAAGTACCGCCCGGCCCCCAACATCTGGGGCATAATCAAAATTTATGCTCTTTGGTGACACACCGCCATTGGGAGCAGCATCGAGCACCGACTATTGGCCATGTGCCATAAATCGCCAGAGCAGCAGCAGCATCTCTCCCTCTCGTAATTTACGTATGACAATGTCGATGGACCGCCCCAAAATAAATGTTGAGGTCATTTTTCCTACATATATCGAAGGCACCAAGAATCGTCGTCGTTGTTGGGAGGACCTTCTGTGGGAAGTTTATATTTTAATTTCCTTTCCGTGGAGTCTGCAAGATGTTCAATTTTTTCCGCTTTTTTTGGTTGATGATTCGATTTATTGGCAGACGCTGAACGACGACGACGTCGACCCCTAAATGACATTAACTTGTGTCTAGACTCTAGACGTTGGTGGAGAGCAGGTCGGGCCAGAGAGACTTACAGTCTTATCAACAGTGGAGCTTAAGTCTTGGCGGATGCACTTTTATTGGCAGCCCAGGGCAGGGCATAGGGAGGCAAAAGTAGGGTTTGAAACCTTAAAAGTTGGGCAAAAACTAAGAACGTTTTAGGGAGTTCTTTAAGGAGAGTCTTTGAAAGGAAAAGAGATTCAAAAATTTCACGAAAATATACTCTAAATACTCGGGAGATTTGTAGACTGTGGCCCAAGCGACACCAGTTTGAAGCGACAGATGGTTGCTGCTGCATGACGCGCGAAACCCTTAAACGAACTGGGAAAATAATGGCTAAAGAGTTTCAGAAGCACTATAGAACTTTGAAATAGATAGTATCGAGATGGATCCATTTGGAGGTCATATATGAAGCTCTCTTAGAGCAAACCTCTTTTTCTCTTTTTTTCCAGCTTAAATGTCTATAAAAAGATATTTCTATGAAGATTACAAGCCCACAGCGACTTAGGGCATACCAAACTCCCTGTAAACGTGTGGGTCCGCTCCAACGACCTTTCACTGTATAAGTACCCCCCACACACACACAGACACACACGTACACTCATACTTATGTGGGATATGTACATATAATATGCAATCATCTGGCCGCTTTCAGTGCATTCATTCAATCATAGTTCAAGTAACAAGCTGCTCCCCCCCACTAAATGACCCTCCCTCCCAGCCAATTCGAGTCTCAAGACCAAGTCGAAAGCCAGCAGCTGCTGCCCAGCCCCAGTCGCAGTCCCTAGTTAGTCGCTCGTTAAACGCGGTCCAGATGGGGAGCACACAATGTCCCATATGCTGGAATACTAATCAGTTCGAAGAGTAGTTCGTTCCCCATTGCATCGCCATCATCGTTTCCATGAATAGTGATTCGCCATCTCATTGTTATCGATGCGTGTTTTGGATTTGGATAACATGGATTTGTTCAATCGGAAAGAGCAGAAGCCGAACAGAAGCAGCACAGAAGGTAACAACCTATCAGAGCACTCTACTCGTATTTGTGGCTAATGAGGAACAGGCAACAGATGCACAGATGTGCAAAAGGAGGAGATTGTAAGGTGGAGATTTTCGGATACAATTGGAGATTGGAGTTGAAAGATAAGTTATGGCAAGGGCAGAGGTTGGGGGGAGAGAAGATTACTAGAGACTATGCATTGAGGAGAGGAAGATGAAAATGTTTTTGGGTTTTGCTGTAAAAGAGCATATAAAGTTCATCTAACAAACAGCAAAAAGGGAAAACGGAAAAGGTATAGAATTTGTATAGGTAAACAAGATCTTATAATCTCTGTTCTTATTATAAAACAGTCCTACAGTCTTTGGAGATAAGATATTGAGAGACTATCTCTCTGGCAGTCATTCATGTTATTATATCTTATAGATACAATCGGGTGGCTTTGAGAACTTGTGAGAGTACAGCCAGGAAATAATGATTTGAGGGAAATTTATGATATTTCTATTAGATAAAATATGATTTTATTTCGAATTTAAAGGAATAAATCAAGTTAATTAATATTTGTTATTGGGTTTAACAATTTGAGACCTTAAACCAATTTGAAACCCTAAAAGGTCAAAGAACTATAAGAACATTTTAGGAACATCATAGAACCAATTCGAGACCTTAAAAGAATTCGAGACCTTAAAAGATCAGAGAACTACTTATAAGAACATCTTAAGATAATACTTGATAAATTATATTTTCCGCAGATTTTATTCATAATAATATTTCGGATTAAGTTTTATGCAAAGTTTTTACAAATTGTAGTTCCCAAAAGTCTATAAAATATAACTAAATATGAACTGCTTTAATAGTAAACTATCATCTCATTGAAACCATTATCTAATCCATTAATTTAATCAACGGATTAACCATTTAATATGCAATAATCTGTGTAAAAGCCATCTGCCCTTTGAATAATTCATATTCATGAATGTTTGATGATTCCATTCATCGGATGATGAAACACTTTTCATCGCTGTATTGACCAAACACCCAGAGATTTAGCTGGCATTCATATATTTGCAAATAATGGAATACGAATACGAATAGGAATACTTTTTGTAGCTTTTGTTGCAGATTTATTTCTATTCAATTACGAACCAGTTTTGTATGCACTTGGGATCGACATTTGGGTTCCACTTCCCATCCCATTCTGCCATTAATTATTTATAAGTACATGCAGCACACAATTGTTGTTATAGCTGTGGGAATGTGGAAGGAATGGAGAGGAATGCAGGAAGGTGCATGCCACCTCCTCATGCCACACACACTTTCCGCATTGCGCAAACAAACAGGAGGACGCAAAAAGGAGGACGCGAACGGTCGGGTCGGTCCAAGGTGACCAATTAAAGATGCAGATGGATCGGAGTTGTTTAAATTGCAAGTATGATGATTCTTATGCATCAGATGGCTGCTGCTGCTGCTGCTGACGACCGACCATGAGGTGCAGCTGGATGCCGGCATGGATGCGGGTCTAATAGGTGAAATTTTCACGTGCCACAATCGCAGTCGTCATCGTCGTCGTCATCGTCGTCTGTGTCCTCAGCCGTTGAAGGTACCAGTACCGGGCCTTGGTTATGCACAGGAATTTAATTTCGCTGCCGGCATTGTTCCAGCCACAGAGAGACAGAGAGAGAGAGAGAGAGAGAGAGAGAGAGAGTCAGAGAGAAAGAAAGAAAGCGATGCCATGTGGGGAAATGCAGAGGTGGCGGTGCAGGGATGAGGTCACCAGCAGCAGACGGCAGGCCAGGCGTCGGCGTGTCCTTGCTCTGAATTCAAATGAAGAAACCGCGCTCGGAACTACAGGAACTACGTGATTATTAGCGATGGGAGACGATCGGAGTGCAGCGTGACACGAAACAGTGCAGGAGAAACGGAACTAAGTGAATTTTAGAGATGGGAGAAGATTGGAGTGCAGCGTGGCGCGAAACGATGGAAAAGAAACGGAAATATGTGAATATTAGAGATGGGAGACGCTGGGAATGCAGCGTGACACAAAGTAGTGCAACAGAACAAACAGAACTACGTGATTAATAGAGGTGGGAGACGATTGAAGTGCAGTGGGACGTGAAACGATAGAAGGGAAACGGAAATACGCGATGGGAAGTAATCGAAATAACAGAATAACAGAATTCCAGAAAATTAAGCAATCGAAAAAAAATATAATCGTAAAAGAAATTCTTTATATTTTGAGCGTGAAAAAAATACCAGAAATACCCCGATAACAAATACTCTTTAAGCATCCCTCACGCACTCATCTCTAACACTCCGAACGGCAGAACGACCAGGCTAGCGAAGCATATGCACATGTGTGAAGGCACCGCTTTCTCCTGGTAGACCGCCCCTGCTCCACCGAACAAAGGAGACAAGGAGAAGGCACTGAAGCAGGAGAAGGAAGCAGCAGCAGCAGCTGGGGATGGGGATGGGGAAGGAGGTAGGAAGCCAGTTGCAAGTGCAAAGAAAATGCATGCGGAAATGACAAAGCATGAAATACGGCTGCGACAAATGCAATAAAGTATTTAATAGACTGCTCCTAGCCAATGCTACGGCCACCAACAGCAGCCCAGAAACTACCCAACTTTCGCTGGAACTGCCACTGACACCCAGAAAAAAACACCCAAAAGAACAGCCAACAAAAAAAAAAAAAGAAAACGAAGCGGGAAAACTTCCGGAAATGGGTCATATACCCCGTAACGTATCCATATGGGAGAGGCGTGGCAGCAGCACCGAGGAGCAGTGGCTGTAGCATTGGTGGTCATTATTCACGTACCATGTTAAATAAATTTAAATGCCTGTTTTGTAAATATGTATTGCATGCTCAACGGCATAACAGATGGCCCCTGGAGCAGGCGGAGGAGGAGCAGAGATGCCGGAGCTCCAAACTACTTTTCCAGAGAAGAAAAAAAAACGAAGGGCGATCTCCCAAAAGGGAGGCGACACATGAGCCCTGCCACGTTGTTAATTTAACACTTTCGCAGCCAAAAGAATACCGTAGTTTATATTTTTAAGAAGGGTCTTAAAGGAAACAATCATTAAATTTATTCAATGAAACAGAGGAACGTGGAAAAAGAAATGTAAATATGGGGAGGCTGAATACAAACAAAAGCGAAGAACAACCAAGAAGGGCTTTACTTTTGCAGTACATGAACAATCGTCGTAAATTGTGTATTATATAAAATAATGAGAAGCGAATGCAAGCCGCCTTTCAAGGACCTTTTTTGTGTGGGTACCAATTTAAGTGGGATACAAAATCTGACATACTGGTGGAACGGCAGGGGGAAACTATTTTTCCTTTAATGGTAGAGTTTATAAATGTTATGACTCGTCAAACCAACAACTTGGAAGGTTGAACTTGCCATTCAATGGTCCTAGTGGTATCTCTATGTCTGGTAGTTGCTCTTTTCCCTCTTTGACTTCAAGTTTGAATTTGAGCGCAGGATAAAGTATTCTTAGATATTCTTTGTCCATATCACCAATAAGCACTTTCGGATGAGCGGAGTATTTCATATTTGCTTCCAAATCAAAGCATACTTGATTATCTTTACACTTTGTATTGATATTCGAATATTTTTCATATAAATATACTAAAATCCCTTAAAGTCGATCCGCGGCCTTTGCCAGGGCTCCCAACGTATCCCCTCGCTTAACAATAGTTTGGAATTCTGAATCTTTTATTTGTTTCCTATAATATTCATTGAAATTTGTAGTAAATCCCTTAAAGTAGAGCCGCGGCCTTTGCTGGGGTTCCCAACGTATCTTTCCGTTTAATAATAGTCTGGAACCCTATATCTTTCATTTGTTTCCTATAATATTCACCGAAATTGGTAGTAAATCTTTGCTTTCTTTTATTACCTCTTCTCGAATTTAACAACCATTTGATTGTACTTTTTTTTATCTGTAAATCCTAACGTTCCTAACATTTCCCTTGTATTTTCTTCTATTTTGCAGTTCGAGATCATTGCCATCGTGCCCGCAGCGAGGGTGTGGACGTTAAGGCCCGTCGGAAGCTGATTATTGCCAGTGTTTTGTGTCTGGTTTTCATGATTGCCGAAATTGTGGGTGAGTCCCGCACACCCGGAGACCCGGAGTCCATTTTTAATGCCACGGGAAGTCCCCCATTCATTACGCGACAAACCCACACCCTTTCATTGTATTCCTGACAAAACCCCCCCTCCCTTTTTGCACTCCATTTTTTGCTATTTCTGTCTCAATTCCCAAACTAATTTCGCTCACCTCTGAGAAACTGAGCCAACAAATAAACAAGAAAGACGAAAAAGAAAGCAGAGAAAGGGAGAGAAAAACCAGAAAGCAGCAAAAAAGAAAAATAAAGAGAAGAAAATGTGAAAGTCAAACAATTCGGGCAGCAAAAAGGGAAAACGGAAAAGGGATACGATACGGGACAGAGGACATGGGACAAGCAGCAGGAGACGGCAATGACGATGACGATGAGGACGACAACGACTACGACGAGACGATTAAAAACTGAGCACCGGAAGTGCAACAATATGGCGACCGGATGGGCTTACTGTCTGCTGTCAACCCTCTGCCTCTCGCTTCTCGCTTCATTTATGACAAGGGGAAGCAACCCTGAGCCCAGGAACGGAGGGAGCAATCAGAGGTTGGGGGTTGGTTATACAATAAACATTTAATTTTCGAGTGGTGACGATGTCGGGGTCCTTTTGGACGGACGGCTGTTGCCGTTAATCGCTTTGCAATTACCTACAATGTGCCCCCATTGGTGAGACAAGGAGAGCGAAATGGGATTTTTCCCCAGTTGCCTTTTGCTGTGGCCTTCTCTTTTCGCTTTTCAAATCGAAACTGTTGTCCAAGAGAGCTCCTCCTTTTTGCTGTTTTCCTTTTTGTGCCCAAACCAAAGCCGAGGGGATTGTCGAGTCCTTGTACCCGTATCTCTGGTACCTCTCGAACCTCTCTTAGCCCTTCCACCTCTCGTATCTCTGGCACCTCTCCCTCTCTCTTCCAATCATCTCCCGCAATTCCCACAGATTGTCGAGTTAATTTTTTGCGCATTTATTTACTCACTTTCCCACCATTTACCATTCCTCCCCTCCGTCTCCTCCACAGGTGGCTACCTATCGAACAGTCTCGCCATTGCCACAGACGCCGCCCATTTGCTCACAGATTTTGCCAGTTTTATGATCTCATTGTTTGCCATCTGGATTGCCGGACGTCCATCTACGCAAAGGTAAGTACTGCCAGTATTTCCATTTCCCCCCAAAAAAATGGGAGACACTCCCCACAGGGCCACAGGGAGTTGGGAAATCAATAAAACGTAAAGTTTGGCTCTTTTTTTTCAATCTTATTTCCATTCGTCTTTGCCAACTTCTTCGTGACATTTTGTGGGGTGCCCCCCTCCATCCCCCTCCCTCACAGGATGGAGTCCAGAAGACTCTTTTGAGAAAGTAATGTAAAACAATTTTTTGAATATATCCTTTCTTTTGGCAGTTGGGCATGGTAACTATTTCGGGGAGAACTATTTCTAGGGCTCAAGTTGGGGAATGTTCAGAAAGTAGAAGTAGGACCTAGGTGTAGGTATTCCCCAAAACATAAACTTTTAGAGAGGTATTTGTACGAAATAATTTGCTAACAAAGATTTGTATATAGAAAGAGTTTGAGAAGAAATATATATGAAAAAATATTTGTATTTTTGTTAATTTTGTATTGTGAATGGAAATCAATTTAAAATGAAGTACAAATGCAAGCAAATTAAATTACTTTACAAAAAATATAAATATACAAAAAATTTAAATATAAAAAAAATATAAAAAAATATAAATATAAAATTCTAAAATAATGTTAAACAATTTAAAAGTTACCAAAAAAAATCACTTAGGGATATACATATGTATATTGGAGCGATAATATAATTTTGAAACTCGACTTATAGTATATGGAAATTTCAGAGAATTTATGATCTTCTCGGGATATTTATTGGTGTGATATTATCTCTCTACCATATACAAATCTGTTATGTCATCGTCGTGGTGCGATATTTTACTCGTACTGGTGTGAGCGAAAGAAGCGACTGAGCCTGGGGTTGTCGCACGAGCATAACGAGTCCTCTCAATGTCTTTTTCCGTATTCCGTATTTCTCTTGATTTTTCTATAAGTCTTGAGGATATTAAAGGGTATTATAATAAGGTTTAAATACGGAATATCTTCTATTCAAAGATAAATCCTATCCTAGCTGTTCAGTGAATGAAGCGAGTGAGCCTGTGGTTGACATGAGCACAGCGAGTCTGAGGGGGGCTCAGGCTGAATCCTCTCATGATCTTTCTGTTCCTTTTAGTTCTCAAGATTTCTCTATAATTCTTAATCTCTACAACACTCTTTAAATACTGAATATCTTCTATAAAAAGACACATCCTATATTTGTTCACTATCTCTATCTGGTTCTATGTGGATCCTGAAAACTAGAGTATTTCCATGGCAATTTATATTCAATTTTTTCTTCAGTGGCAGCGCCTACACCATAATTTCTGTCACTCGACTGGGCCCATGGCTCATGGGCGGTGCCCTGTGCCCTCACCATCGCGCTCTCTTCCTCTCTCTCTCTCCCTCTCGCTCTTGCTGTGTGTATTTGCAACCAGCCGTGTCTCCGGCTGTGCCTCCATTTCCCCATTCGCCATCGTCTAATTAGGCGAAAAGCCGGTTTCCAAATTTTCAGTGCCTTCCTCCTTCTAGCGTCGTCGTCGTCGTCCTGTGGTTGCTTTTGTTGCAGTTGTAGTTCTGCTGTTGCTGTTGCTGTTGTTGCTGCTGCTGCTGCTGTTGCTGCCTCTTCTGCCTCTGTTCCTGCTGCTGCTGCTGTTTCTGCGTACGTTCGGCCGTTGCACATTTTTCAATTGGTCTTTGGGACCAAGAGCACTCCCTGCTCTGCTGCTGGTGGTGCTGCTGCCTCTGCATCCATCTTGTGCTCAAAACCAAAAAGGAGGAGGATCTGGGTGGCAAGCGGCACGTTCTGCTCATTCATGCAAAAATCTCACTCACTCGACGACTCGACTGCAGCCACAAAGTGAATAATGAAAAACTTTTGCAATTTCAAGCGTGTTGCATGGTAATTTTGTAAATTTTGCTGCTGCTGCTGCTGCCACTGCTGCTGGGTCTGGTGCCTCAGTCTCTGAATCAGCCTCCTCCGACTATATGGCCCCAGCCTCGTTGATGTTGTTTCTGTTTCCAGTTTCTCTCTCTCCCTCACTCTCTGTCTTGTGTTCTTTCTGGTTGCATGCTGCATGGCTGCTTGTGTTGCTGCTGCTGCTGCTGCATGCTTGTTGGAATGGTGGTGGCAATGAGGCCTTAGTTTTCAGCCTCAGCTTCAGTCTGGTCTCTGTGCGGTTCGCAGAATTTCTACCTTCCACTTGCCCTACCCAACCACTCGCCTCCTCCCACTGCTTGCCCCACCCATTGTGGCGCCGCCGTTGCCGAGTTGACAAGCCTAATTTATCAAAACAAAACACATTTGCACAATTGCAGCGGCAAACGCAGAAAACGAAACTCAAAACGAACCTAAAACTAAAACACGGTACAGCACAGTGGCATAAAAATGTGGTTTATTTTGGAAGAGAAACAAATATTAATAGATTCTAGAGAATTATGGAAAAAATTCTAATAAATGTTTAAGGAACATTGGGTGCACTAGGTATCATATGAAATAATTCTTAGAGCTAGAAACCACAAAATACTCTTTTGTATTACATGAAATTGAGGCATAAATCGAAGGGGAAATATATATGAAATATATACAAATCTTATGTCCCGATGTTTGTGGTTCAATTTCCACAAAATGGCTCGACCGAAAAGGTTATAAAGTACTTTTCCATTTACCACTTAGAGATTTTAGTATATTTTATGAATAACTAAAAAACCCGCGTGCTTTGCTGCTTACTAAATGAATATAATGTTTAAGAATACATCGAAATTAGACAATAACTTTTATGTAATGGTTTATCATATTATTTTCCGTTCTACAGAATAACACAACATACAATGAAATTGGCGTTCAAACACACATTTTTGTCTCAAATTTGAGATTTTTTTGCATATTTTTTCATTTTTGAGGCACCTATTTATAGCAAAGTATAAAATTATCTTTATAAAAAGCATGCCACATACTCTGGCTATCATTTCAAAAATACCGTATGCAAATTGGTGCACGCATTGCGAAGATAGCCCTTTACATGAAATATTCCGCTCATCCGAAAGTGCTGATTGGTGCTGATCATGCGCTCCAATTCAAACTTGAGTCAACTGATTTGTGTTGGTCATCGGAAAAGGGGAACTATCAGACCTAGGGACACCACTAGAATACCATTGAACGGCCTGCTCATTGTCACTAGAACCAGACTCTATTCTACTGCTGTTCCTGAAGTCCATAAGCAAGTCCAATTTACATTTATCGCTTAACAAAATAATATGCAAACAAAAAGGTATTCTAATTTCCTAAAGTATTCCAACTAAAAAGTAAACCTTAAAGAGAATCCTTTGCCTTTCCGTTTACCTTTGTTTTGTTCTCCCCAAAACTTCAATCACTTGATGTAAGTTTTGTTTTATTTGCCTTCTCATTGATTTGCATTTTAAGTGGAATGTTTTTGGTGCTTGTCTTACATACAGAGTACACACCATATTTCATTTTCGCTAATCCCAATTAAGTGTTTTGGCTACTTACTTTTAATTATCGTGCTGCCAGGACAGGACCCACTGTGGACCCACCATTGAGGTAGCGTCGGTAGAGCCAGAGAGCCGGAGAGCTGCTCCTCCGACAGCAGCAGGCGGTCATTAAGCAAATGGCTGCACTTGCAACACAGCAACAGCAACCGACTGCACCCGTCCCGGACATACCTATTCCACTATGTACATACATACATATATATTCATACATATATTCGACAGAATCTGGGGAATGCTGGGAGGAGGAGAGGTGGCAGGAGTTGGAGGACACGACGGATGTTTGCTGGAAATTAAATTGTATTATTATGGCGAGACATTCGTTGCTTTTGCCTTGGCTCCTGGGGGTCCTCCTGCCTGCCGCCAGCCGCCTGGCATCGCATTAGTTAGCAGGCTGGCAAAATTGTTGCCTTTTGCCATTATTTCAATTTTATAACGAGAGAGAGAGAGTGGCCGGAGCACCCTCCTGTCGGTTACCGGTTACAGTCTGGTCTTTCACTGGGTAGGGCTTTAATTGAACGACCCTCGACTTGGTCGCCGTCGCCGTCCTCCACGCTGAGGTGTTGACTTTGACCCAACCAAAAAAAAAACAGAAAAATATACAGAATACGAATGTATGTAAACGCACATGCAAAACGCTCATTACATTAGGGAAAAATACTCGCACCGGGAGGACCTTCCTCTGGCAACACCGAAAAATTATCATCTGGCTAGAGGACCACACCCCAGCCAAAAAAAGAGAGTAACCAAAATGAAAACCCCTGTGTGTGTGTTTTGTAGGACTCAAATTAAAATGGCATTTGACAAATTTTGGTCACATTTATCAAGTCATGTTAATGCCATAAAAAGTCATACCCACTCTATGGAGAGTGTGGATAACCACCCACACATATTCCCACATCAATTTGTGCGTGTTTATGCTTTTGTTTTTGTTTTTGACATGCCTTTTCTTTGAGGTTTACTTGGAATTTTGCTGAGACTGAAGCTTCCTTTGATTGGTTGCAAGTAATTCAATTAAATGCTCTATGCTAGGCCTATTTTTGGACTTCAATTAACGATGATAGATGGAAATAAATTAAAGTTAATGCAAGACAAGTAACAGGTTTTGAAACATCCAAGGGGCAATGATTGACACGTTATTTAGACCTTAAAAGAAAAGCCTAGACACTTGGGAGTAGAGGTTGAATTCGTAGTAGTCTTCAGTCAGAACGGAGCGGGTGCATCGGTACTGCCAGTGGCTAACTTTGGACTAACTTTGGGACTTGACTTTGGGATGTTGTTTGGGTTAATGAGTTGATAGATCATTCTATACTTTATATATGTTTTTTTACTTCGAAGAGATCTCCGTAAATCTGTAAACCCTCTTATTCTTTAAGTAGAACAGTGTGTTCATTTTTCAACCAATTTACTTGAGGAAACATATTAAACTTTAATGTTTAACAACATTTTAAGGAATGCCTTTGAACCCTTAAAGCAGCAAAGTTTTTCCTTGTGAAATTGCATTTTTTCCTTCACTTGAAATACTTTTATTTTTTCGCCTGACAAAAACTTACATTAATTTCTTATGGCTTTTCATTCTTATCTTTTGACAGGATGTCCTTTGGCTGGTATCGGGCCGAGGTCATTGGCGCCATGGCCTCTGTGTTCATGATTTGGGTCATCACCGGGATACTCGTCTGGCTGGCCATTGGACGCCTCATCACGGGGGACTTTGATGTCGATGCCAGGATCATGCTGATCACATCAGGACTGGCCATATTGGTTAATGTCATGTAAGTAAAACAGCAACCATTTTGGATAGTACTATATGTAGATCTTCGATGCTGTCTGGGGCTGTCACTCCGTCTGTCTATCTGTTTGTGCGACTGAAAAGTTTTCCGCTGTTTTCCCCCGGGCAGTTTTCCAATTGCAATTGCCGCAATCAACTTGTCCAGGACAGGGGCCGGGGGGGTCATGGCAGGGCCAGCAAATGGGTCAACACAGTGCTGCAGAAATGTCTCCGCCAATGTCCCCAGCTCGATCCTCAAGCCCATTCCCTTTTGCCGCCAGTTGTTGCGGCAACTTTCTCCACATTTTAGCGACAACTTTTTCCACAAGTTTAGAATTTTTGCCTCCTCCTATGGCCCCGCTTTCTTTTTGTGCGACTTTTTTCTCTTCTCCTGCGTCAACAAAAGGCCAAAGCGACGACGACGCCGAGGAGAGGAGTTTGCTGGTGTTTGCCTTGGCTAGCCCCAAAGGTGGTGTATCCCCTAGACTGGGACTGGCACTGGAGCTGGTACTGGGGACTACCCTTCGGATAATGCCTGCTGAAGACTCTGTCGCTCTGGCTGCGATTGGATTTAATTTCAATTTGGAAAGCTAAAAAATTAATCGACGCTAGACAAAGTTTTCAAGCGCTTTTCAAACTGCCATTCCAACAGGGTTACGATATTATTATGATCTTTAAATGGAGCAACCACGAGGGTTTTATGATCTTTTGATGGAGGAGGAATATTACTGAATTGTCTTTTGATGGGGCGCTTTGCATGTGTAAGAAAAGATTGAGTTTCAGGGAAGAATTAAGGGTGGGATTTTGAGTTTGTATTTTGGTCAAAAATGATTTTGTATTTCCTTTTTTGTAGGTATATTAAACTTATTTGCTTCATATTCCTGTTTTTGTATAAATATCCATCAATTACCAAATTAAATATCGATCACTTATCGATTTTTTATCGTTAAAATATCGATTATTTATATTTAAAAGTGTTTTTAATCAGCACGTAAGAGCATTTTCGCTTCGTTCTCTAATTTCCTAAAAAATTTGCTTGCTTTCAGCTTGTTTTGATTCCGTGGAGTGCAGCACCTGCCAGCAGCATTCCCCCTACCCAGCCACCAACCCTCCCCCCCTGCCCATTATCAGCACCCCTCTTCAAGCTGCCACCTCCTGCATCTCCTGCCTCATTCATGCTCATTCATGTGGCTGTCGAAGCATAGTTTTTGGCGCATAAATCGCAACGTTCAATGCTGAGAGCAGCGCACACACATGTGCATGTGCCCCAACCCCCACCCTACTCTCTCCTCGACTCACCTCAGTCCCCCTCCATTCACTCTCTTCCCCCCCCTCTTGTTGTTGCTGTTGTTGCTGGTACTAGTTCCGGGGATAGCGCAAAAATTTTCCAGTTGACGTTGGCATTTTCACTGTTTGCCACTTGAATTGTTTGATTACGTGAATTGATTGTGAAAAACGTGCAGTAGAAGCAACTCTCGTGTTTCTCCTTCCTCTCTCTCGCTCTGCTTCTTGGCTTAGATGTTGGCCAAGAGTGGTTTTGGTGGAAAAGCGGAGAAAACACGGGGGATGGGGAGGTCTTAGCTAAGGCCATCCTAAAGATGCTGCCATAAAAATGGAAGTAAAGTCAAGTCTGGGCTCCTCGACTGCTGGATGCCATCTTGCTTTCATTCTGTGTTCGAACAACGGTATTAAATGGCCACCTTTTATCCGTTATGTGCGTCGATCGTCGGGTAGTTGGTAGCTAAGTTTTCCGAAAACTATTTCCCAGCATTGAAGGCTTTTTACTTAGTTTCATTTAGTTGTAGAGGCTACTCCCTGTCTGGTTTCCCCCCCGAGTTTTTCGTTCAATTAGCACAATGCCGAAAATGGCAGGCAAACACACACACACATGTACACACACACACATGCGCCAACGAATTTTCCCGCAACGCTTTTCTTTGTGCTTTTGTTGTTGTTGTTGGGTTAACTTTTGAGTGGCGGCAACGACGCGTCGTCCGACGACTTCACATCGTTAAAACGCCCATTAGGACCGCCAAAAGCAGGAGCAAACAGGAGCAGAAGGGAGTAAGAGTAACGGCAGAAAATAGAGAAACAAAAGAGAGAGAAAGAGAGAAGGAATGAACGGAGAAAATACAGTGAAGGGTCGAACAGGAGACAGGACAGTTCTCTTCTAACAAGAGAGAGTTGAAAGAATTGAAAGATCATTTAAATCGTTCTAGGAACTGTAGATAATTCCAATTAGAGGGATAATCATGTGAAAAATCTAAGTAGTAACTCGATAAACTGGAATACAATACATAAAAATAAAGTTCTTGCACTTCAAACACTCTATAGGAAGTTGTTTTCTGCTTTCTGCATGTGCGCGTCTTGCAGCAGCGCTCTTCGGTCGCTTAGACTTCACTGTACCAGTGTACCCACAAACACTACGACTCTCATATGGCGTGACCTTAAGCGGCAAGTGGGACATTAGCGAGAGCAAAAGTCAGTGAAATATGAGAGGTTTTTTTTGCGAACAAAAGAAAGAGAGAGAGAGAGAGGTGTTGGTGATTCTTAGAGCAGGGGAGGGAGCAAAAGGCAGGCGGTGCTTAGTGAAGGGAAGAAGCCAGGCGGGGGGTGGCCTAGTGAAGGGAAGAAGGCAGGCAGGCAGGCAGGCGGGGGGGTGCTTAGTGAAGGGCAGACTGGGGGTAAAGAGGTGCTAAAGCAATTACAGCCAGAGTGTGCCGCAGGAAGGTGCTCCTGACAATGGGAATGGGAGAATGGCAGTTACAGTTCTGGACGGATGAATGTTTTTCCCGGAATTTTTACTGGACATTTCTGTAAAGTAATCAAATAAATTTTTGGGTTCAAAGAGACGGTTGTTCTTGTGTTGTAATCTAAAAATATCATTGAAAAAACGGGAGACATAAAACTGTAAAATGAAAGACAGTTTTTTACTAGGGAAAGACAGGCAGTAAGGCTGAACTGAGGTGCACTACCGCATGACGCGTGATACATATGTACACTCAAAGATTCCAGTTTTGTCTGAGTGCATAATTCAGCGTAGAATTTAAGTCTAAACTCAATCGATGATTATAATAGAAAACATAATTGAAAACGTTTAAAAGCAATACCAAAATTTAATTGAAATTTAATTACATTTTAAAACTTCCCTAATTTCAAGAGACTTTACCGAACATCCTCCATCCAAAATGGCTTTCTTTACGCTCTTTAAAGATTCGCCATTATGTTCCTTCACTACTCATAAATGTTATGCCATTTATTGTATATGCTTAGAGTATTTACTATGTGAATATTAAGCCTCTACTGCACACTCCGCCTCCTCCCATCTCGACTCTCCTGTCCAGCTCTCCTGCCAGCCAGCCAGTCAGCCACTTGGGACCAAGGCTGGCCAAAAGCTTGTTAGCCTGACAACTCAATTTCATTTTCAATTTCTTAAGACCACGCTGTGATGGTCTCCCAGGCAAGCTTGGGAGCTCTCTCTCTCTCTTGAAAGAGAAGCTACCAGGCCAAATGTGGCCATAATTTGTCAAACCCGCAAAAAAAAAGAAGAGAAAAAAGAAAAACACAAGGAAAAAGAAATATAAACGATGATGAAGATGGGGAAGACGCGAGGCAACGCGTTGATGGGCCACTAAATAAATTGTACCGAGCACCAGAGCCAGAGCCAGAGACTCCCAGCTCCAGTTGCAAGGCTCCTCGCCGTGGTCCTGGCTCCGTGGTCAGTGTTGTTCCTCCTCTCCTGTGATGCCAGGGATTCAATGCGAAGCACATACGCTTTTTGACTTTGAACATCCGATTGCCGAGGCATTACCGGGGCCACTTCTCTCTCTCTCTCTCTCGCTCTGCCCTCGTGTGTGTGTGTGTGTCTTGGAGCGCAAAAAATGCCAATGCGAGCGACATTCCCCCAACATCAGGGAGACCCATGCCCCACCCTGCCACCAGCCAGGGCTAACCCATGGCATTGTTGTTCCAACTGTGTCGCTGTAATTTGTAGCGCGCAATGAAGCATTTCCCTTGATTTTGCGGCATCTTTACTCGCCTCGTTAGTGGCCAACAAACGACAGCAGCCATGACAACACCAGCCATGACTCTGGGACCTACGACCCAAGGACGGGCTGCCTGGCTCACTGGCTGGCTTGCTGGCTGGCTGGCTGGCAACGTGGCGTATACGCCATGTCCTGATTTAATTGACAGGAACATAAATATTAGCGCATATCTTGACTCAACTCGCCTTGGCTTTCCTTGGGCTTCCTGTGTGTTTGGTCTCTGGTCTGGTGTCTGGTCTGGTCTCGGTTCGGATCGTATGTGACTGCTGCCAGGATTTGCCGCGCTGGCACCAGGACGTCTCAGTGCATGTTGGGAATGTGCACAGAGCTCTCGGTTCCTGGGTTCCTGGGTGTCACCCGGATGAGCAGCTCGTTAAGCTGTCGCCCCATGGACGAGAAACCCAGAACTAGACCAAGAGACACACAGGGATAACGACAGGGGGACATGTTTATTGCGCTCATCTTAACGCGCATTTTACAACCGGGTGTTGTTATTTATTTTGTTCGTGGTCTGTCTTAGACAGGCCCACCCCAACCCCAACGTAAGTAAAGGGCTGCAAAACTTCCCAAAAACTTTTTTCGAAATTAACTGCAAGAAAGAAGCAGCCAAGAGGAGATCTAAGTGGTAGGAATGTTTAGGAGACTCTTAAGACAAATTGGTTATGAGAGAGCAAGAGAGAGAGCGAAAGAGTAACGGCAAATGGATGGTCTTTTATTCAGGAGTTATGGGTGCTACTTGGATGGCAGTATTATACTTAAATAGAATAGAGATTTCTATATTTCTTCTTACTTTTTTTAGGGAAGAATTTCTGCAATAAAAAGATTGAAATTCGTACGTTTTATAGCAATTTTTAGGGATGGTCTCATCCCTTAAAGGTTTTTGCCTTCCATTTCCAGTTAAATTTAATTTTACAGTTTCCAAATGTTTTCATTTGGTTTCTCCGAAGTTCGCTCTCGTACATCAACCCAGTTTTCGTGGCCCACTCCCAGTCCCCCACTGCCAATCTAATGAACTTTTACGAGTATGGGCCCTCCCACGCGACGTGATATCTTTTTAAGAGCATCAAATTGTCTTTGAGTCAACAATTGACGTTACGTCAATTAGCCGCAAATCGACATTGTCGTCGTCGCGAGGGGGGGGTTTGAATGGGTTTTTCGTGGGGTGGGAGTTTGGTCTACCAACCCTTCGCAAGCCCCAATTCTCACACAGAATCTGCTGTCTGCTGCTCACTTTGTGCTTTGTCTGTGTTCGGACCTGCCAATGGGTTTGTGCGTAATTTATGCGAGTTTATTTATTGATGCCCCGGCACAGTGCATTGTTTTCCCCGAAAAAGCCGGCTAAGTGCAGCCGGCGGACCATATAGCCATAGCCGTAGCCATAGCAGAAATCGACTCTGTCCGTTGTCCGCTGTGTCCGTCTGTCGGTTGGCCCGACCATGGCCTTTTTCCTCCCCAAATAGAAAACCCATAAATCTACAATGTCGGAGCATTTAAAATGAATAAAAAGTCAATGTGCCGAGCTATTAACTGCCTGATGCATGCCGTGTGAGAGGATATGGGGGGTGGGGTACTGGGGGGCACTGGGCGGGTTTGGTTGGGAGTACAGTGGAGACTAGTCAACCGGTTGCCATTTTCGACAATACATTTGTATTTGCATGCGGCAATGCATCCGGACGTACTCTGCTGCAACTGGAGCCTCGAATGGGGGCTCGTTTTGCACAGAGACTCGCAGGAGGAGGAGGATTACGGGGCGGACGACGACTCGCACACACCTTCCGGTACACAGAACACAGCAAAACATTGAAAACTGAACCTATAATGGGGCAACGGGATGATGGTTATAGGGCGAAGTAAGAGAAGGTGGTTCCTGGGATTGTTTGAGGGTGGGGGGCTACAGTGTGATGGAGTCATTTATTTTTGAAAAGGAAAAACGTAATTGATTTATGAATATTGCTGGTAAATTTAGTTAAGGTTTAAGTGGTACAAAAATATGCATTTAAGGTCTATTTTGGTAGAGAATATTTATGGTATTTTTTGCTAGATACTTTTAAAAGTTTTTTCTGTAAATATTTAGTAAAATGTTTACAATTTATTAGTACATAAAATTACTCGAATTACTTGCAATTTTTCTCTATTGAGTTACTAATATAAAACACTAGTCTTTTATCTATAAAATACAACTAAATAAAGCTGGAAATTGCCTAACAAAGACAATATAATCACTCGCTGTCGACTTCGTGCGAGCGAGACAGCATGTATTTTGTCTCTTGCGAAAAAACGTCGTTGCATACAGCACAGAATTGCATGGGCGTTACTCATTTCAATACTATTTCCATACAAAACAAATTCCAATAGATTAACGGACAAAAGCTAGCTATGGTAACTTGCTAGCTATGGGAAATTTTCATGAATATTAGACTATATGGACTGAAAACTATAATTAATCTAGATCTGGCAATTTCTTAAAATATTTCTTGCCATATATAACACGTTTCTAATTTGGTTTTTAATTTTTTAAAATGTTACTTAAGAAATTTTATTGTTTGATAAGATTTTCGCCACAGAGTGTATAGATTTTTCTGTTTAAATTCCCCTTTAAAATCCAGTGTCTCTGTGTCCATTTTCATTTCTATATTTGTGATGCTTTCGCCCTCCATTTTGGCTCCACAGTGCGTGACCTGTGTGTTTGCCCCGACTGTGGTGGTGTTGTTGGTGCATTAAAATTCTGAAATAAAATACGAAACAATGCAAAAGCGTTGCCCGCATACCGTCCCCCGCCCCGTCCCGTCCGCCACACCACTCTGTGCCACCAAACGAAACACACAAAACGAAAAAAAGAGAAAAGAAACCCAGTTTTTGGGATGCGTTTTTGTTTTCGTACTGTGGCCTGGCTAACGTGGCCCAGACAGTGGTAGTGGCAGCGGCAGCAGAGAGAGGCAGTGAGGGCGGCCACGCCACATAGCTCTTGCTTGCAACATTTTCAAGTATATTAAATATTTGTGATAACGTTTTCAATTTCTGTGCCGTCTAGAATGGGCGTCCAACTGCAGCATGGGCACTCGCATGGCTTGGGCGGCGGTCATGGCCATAGCCATGGCGGCAGTTCCAACAAGAAATCCAAGAAGCCGAAGAAGTCAAACACAAAAACGGGTCGCTTGCCGTCCCATGCCCATGCCACATCCACGCCGTGCGCTGCCTCGCCAACAGAGCGAATTGAGGGCGGCGTGGCCTATGCCCCCGAGGATGCGGAATTGCCGGGCAGCGGATTGCCGACCTACTCGTATCAGAATGCCAAGTTGGTGGATCCGACGCTGGATTTGGAAATTGCGGCAGTGCTGGCCGAGACGGCGCCGGGCGCCCATCATCATGGCGGGTCGACGGGTCGTGAGGCCGTCAACATGAATGTCCGGGCGGCCCTGATCCATGTGATTGGCGATGTCATCCAGAGTCTGGGTGTGTTTGTTGCTGCTCTCGTGATCTACTTTTGGCCAGAGTACTCCATCGTTGATCCCATTTGCACATTTGTGTTCTCCATCATTGTGCTCTTCACCACGTTCACGATCATGAAGGATGCCCTCCTGGTAAGTAGACAGACAGACAGACAGACAGACAGGGGGGACTAGTAAACTCTTTAAAAATTATACAGTTTACATTTCAAACCCGATTTAAAATGCAATTTTAAATGCACTTTTCACACACTCAAACACACATTCAATTCTGGAAATGGCGTAAAACATTTTCGTGACTTGAATCATCCATCAAAAAACAACAGTCACAGGGAAAATTCAAACATGAATTCAATAATAACATCATTTAAAATTTTACTCATTCATTGAATGAATTGACTCTATCCATAATTGAATCCAATAATTTGATAGATATTGTTATTTGAATCAGTTTTAAAACGTTGAATAGCAACAATTATCAAGGCTTTAACAACAAAACAGAGAGTGTTAAATGGCTGTGTAAAAGGAAGAACAGAAGTAATCGCATAAATTTGTTTTCCTTTTGTTTCTTTGGTAGGTACTGATGGAGGGTACACCCAACTATATGCATTATACCGAAGTTCTGCAGATATTCCAAGCCATCGAGGGCGTTGAGCGGGTCCACAATTTGCGCATCTGGGCGCTGAGCATTAATAAAGTGGCGCTATCTGCGCATTTGGCCATTGGTGAGTAGCAGCCCACGGGTGTCCATCCGTTTGTCCGTGTGTGTGTGTGGTGTGTGGGAGCCCATGTTCATGCCTCGAAACAGGCCAAAAAGGTTGCTGATACATGTGTTTGTCCATGTGGCCCCCGTCGACCCACATCCAAGCGCGCTTTGGGTATGGTAATTATCCCAATGGATTTGTTGTTGTTTTAAGCTGCTTTTCCTCCACTCCACTCGACTCCCACTGCTGGTGGAAGTCCTTCCCACTGCTGCCGCTGCTGATGATGCGGCTGCCCTGGTACTGCTCCTTGTCCATGTCCATGGGCAGTCAGTGCGCAATTAGCTTAATTATTTTTGAAATGGCTTTTTAAGCGTGGACAATTTTGAAAGAGAGACTGAACAGAGTCTGAGCAGAGCAGAGGGCTGTGCTCCGCTCCTTCCATTAATGTTATCATCCCTGCTGATATCGCTTAATCGTTTCCTTCTTCTCTCCATCGCACAAACAGCTTCCAATGCCAATCCAAAGCAGATACTGGATGCAGCCACATCGGCGGTACACTTGCGCTACAACTTCTTTGAGACGACCATACAAATCGAGGATTACACGGCCCAGATGGAGAGCTGCATGCAGTGCAATGTTCCACAAAAGTAGAAAACAACAACTGAAATATATAATGTAATATATATTAAATGTATCTGTTAAGAGACACAAACTTACCCCCAACACCATATGTATTGTATGTAATGAGTGTGTCTGGCTGGAGACTAGCACACAAATCCACTGAAAACTATAAACAAAATTACATGTACATATGTGTGTCTGCTTTTCCTTTTACATATTACCACCCCCCATCACATCATCAGCAGCAGTTCATCAAAAGCTGGTTTACAGTGGGCTCGGCTCGGTCGTTGGGTGTTGATGAATCTTCTCCATAATGTGCAACATTTTTCAGACTTACTTTGGCTGCCATCTGGTTAGAGGTTTACCTAGAATAATACTTGGGTGATTTGAAAATAAATGTAAACCATTAACCATCTCCTGGTACTGTCATCGAAGCGCCACTCGTATAGGATCCTAATCAACTCGATCTCAATTCATTTAACTCGCTAAAACCGCCTGTAACCCTAAAACCATTTGTATGTAGAGTTTTTTTAATCGAATTTCCCCATACACTAGGCCAATCTCTTGCGCTATTTTTTGTGTGTGGTTTGTTCACAACAATTTTTCATCGCTCCCCATGGTGCATTGGCCGGAAGAGTTTTTCATGTATGTATTTTCCATCAAATTCGATGCATGAGCGATATGCAAACACGCATAAAAGTTATTAAGCTGCCGTTCGGTGTTCGTCCGCCCGCCGTATCCGCCGCCACTCGCCACCGGCAGGCATTGCACACAAAAATGGCCACCGAACCCAGAACTAATGCCAATTTATAGGGGACTGCCCTGGAGGCGGTCACATTCTGCCTCATACTCCCCCGAAAACACAAACACAAGCACACAAAAACCGAAAAATCTATCCATCGGCCTACCTGCCCAACCACCTGGCTCCATTCCACGCCACTCCACTCCTGGCGCTCCCATTATGCATAATTTGACATGTGGCCATTGCGTAAGCGAGGACCACGCTTTGCGTGTGGACTGAAACGAGGCGACGCTTTCAAATTATGTCTAAATTGTTGACCGACAAACTGGCCGGCATTTCTATCTCTAGGCAGCATATGATTTCCACGTTGAAGGGGTCTTCTACTTCTCCTGCTCCACGTGGTGGGTGGTGGCGCCTAATCGCCGCCAATTTGTTGACAGATTTGCATGCTCCAAGCGAACAAAGACGACACGGCTGCCACCTTGAACAAATGCCGCAAATTCTAGCCAAACGAAGAATCTGGCGGGGCCATGCTAGTTAAGGGCACAAAGTTTCAGTAAAACCCGGCATCCAGAGGTTCGGCCGGTGGCGCTATATCCACTCCCAGTACCAACACCCGGCGCAGACGCAGCTCCAAGTGTGCTAAAAAGAGCAGAAGCAGCGACGAGAGAGAAAGAGAGTGGGATTTCGTTTAGTTCGGATTCTCACGTTGCGGCTTTTGCTTTGGCGGCCACTTGACCTGCAGTTGGACTTGAATGCACATGACTCGGCACAGCGGTAGCCAGATGGATGCAGACTGAGCGGCCACACATGCTTTAAGTGATTAACATGCAACACCCAAAGGCACCAAGCGGCTGCCGCAGGAGTTCCTACAAGGAATAAGACATGAATTGGTTGTGTAAGTGGGCTAGCTACTTACTCAGCAACAACAAATGATTGTATATGAATTTACTTATTGTTTAAAATCTAATTGGTTGTCAATTCATGAATTAAATTGTTTTCCAATTGTAAACAATAACAATGGCGGTTTTCGGAATATCGATATTGCACGTCGTTTTCTGCAACGCGTGAGGGCATTTTCTCCAGGCGTTATGGATTTTGAGCACGATCAGATATCGACACCACGAAAGCTTTATTCCACTGATTTTAATTAATCTATCAGCAAATATAATCTATATTAAAATCATCAGCGCACGGGAAATTTACGGTGAACTCTATGTGGCACCATTTCACTCAAAATTAATTAAATTTAATGTGTAACCGTCATAATCTATAATCGATATTGAACACTTTCAATGCCATCATCGATCTTCACGTGTCATCTCAATGCAAAGATCATATCTCGTGACACGTGCGCCGCGAAAAGAAAAGTGATTGTTTATGTTGTTTGTGGAAATTTATGTGAAATTTTATTAAAACAATCAATAAAACATTGTGTTATAGTGCGTGTGTTATAGTGTTATAAGTGGCAACCCAATATGTTTGCAGGAAAATGGCGTTATTTCAAGGTTAGTGCAAATATTTTGACAAATTTAATTGAAAATATATATGTATCTTGGTAAACTTAAATCTCTGGAAATTGTTTGTCATCTTCCACATTGTGTGTTCCCTAACCCCTGCTACACTTTTTCCACTTGAAACACTCTGCATTTTCACAACAAATTTTCTGCAAGAGATTCCGCGTGCATTTTCCCTAAGCATTGCGCGTGGGGTGGGGGGTGGCCATGCCGGGAAGAGTTGTTGCGGATGGGAGGGGAAGGACCAAGACGATGACGTCCAACGTCGTTGCTCATTAAAAACTTTTAGCCAGTTCGAACTTTCTGAGCCGAGAGATAAACAACAAGAAACACAAGAGCGCGAAAAGTGTAAATTATAAAATTCACAAAGTAAACGAAAAGGGCGCGAAAATGTTTGGGAAATATGAGATGAGACCAGAAAATGGAAAATGGAGACTCGGAACCGGATCAGCCAGAGAATAAGACTTAAAGATTGGGAAATAAACTTACTTAAGTAAAGAATACTTTATTTCTTCATAGCACTGTGTGTGTGTTTGTGTTTATGGGGTGGCGATGATTGTGAGGGGGGAAGTGGGTTATACATTTCCGTAGCATTCCCCAGTCGAATGCACCAAACGGGAAACATTGTCCATTGCATATTTTAATCAAGGGAAAATTGTATTGAAAAATATTGTTAACAATAACAGGCAGCGGCGGCGGGCATTTTTAAATGACCCAAGCCCATACAGAGGCCGCCCGGCCAACATGTGACACACACAGCCAGCAATGGCGGCGGCGACAATTAAAACTTTTTACTAGCATTCAAATTTTTCAATATAAACCGAATGGTTGTCGGGGCCATATCCAGAATGTCCGGGGCCATGAACAGTGTGGGAACAGGAGGGGGGAACCGTAAACGACCACTGCCATGAAATATTCGCAACAAGAAAAACAACAGGCCATCGGGCCAGGCAGCCCGCAACAAAAGCAGAACCGAAAAGCACACAAGAAAGAGACACGGCTGGGCCGAATGTAATCGTTGTTTGGGCTAGAAGATACCTATTAATCACTGAAAGGTAAGAAAATAGCAGCAAATACAAGTTTTATTCGTTTGATTACATTTTAAGTGTGACCAAGTGTGCACTGATACGAAAATACCGATGGACATCCTCTTTTTTTGTGTATATCGATTGGATATTCAATCGTTTGTAGTTGTTCCGTTTTTACACTTTGGACTAATGTCGTCTGGGCAAGGGCCCCGAATAACATCATCATATCTTAAACCTGTTTGATTCAGATATATTTGAGATTAATTGTACGTGACATGGTATAGTCATATGACTTACCTGGCTCATTGTATAAAGATGCAAAGCATTGAATCTTCTTCACTTCACATTCGGGTATGGCCGCCCAGCAGCTTTCAATACCGAATGTACAGAATATTTCTTTAAACTTCTTGTCACACATTGAGTCGCATAGTTGTCGTGTTTTTCGCCTACGCCGATTTTGTCCATTTAAAACTTGAAGACAAGCCAACAGAAGAATAGCCACAAACAAAATTCGCATCAACATGGTGGAAGGGACTTTTGACTATGTCGCTAATGTGGGGTTTTATTTGGATTTTATTGTCGCTCGATTTGTAACGGATTAGCTATGGATTGCTATTTTATAGCCTTGACTGATGTGCAATGGATTAGCTATACAATCATACCATGACTATGTATGGATGTAAATCTTTTGTAATCGTGTTTTAGCGTACCAATTGTCCTTGAAATTGTCTTCGAAAGTAGCTAGAACCGGGTGGGAGGGGGGAGCCGTAAACAGCCACTGCCATGAAATATTCGCATTCGAAAATAGCAGCAAATACAAGTTTTATTCGTTTGATTACATTTTAAGTGTGACCAAGTGTGCACTGATACGAAAATACCGATGGACATCCTCTTTTTTTTGTGTATATCGATTGGATATTCAATGGTTTCCAGTTGTTCCGTTTTTACACTTTGGACTAATGTCGCCTGGGCAAGGGCCATGAATAACATCTTTATATCTTAACCCTGTTTGATTCAGATATATTTGAGATTAATTGTACGTGACATGGTATAGTCATATGACTTACCTGGCTCATTGTATAAAGATGCAAAGCATTGCATGGTAATCAATTCACATTCGGGCAAGACCGTCCAGCAGCTATCAATACCGAATGTACAGTATACAGCTTTAGACTTCGTGTTACAAATGTTCTCGCACACGTTTCGCCTTTTTTTTTGTCCATTTAAAACTTGAAGACAAGCCAACAGAAGAATAGCCAGAAACAAAAGTCGCATCAACATGGTGGAAGGAACTTTTGACTATATCGCTAGTGTGGGGATTTATTTGGATTTTATTGTCGCTCCATTTGTAACGGATTGGCTATGGATTGTTATTTTACAGCCTTGACTGATGTGCAAGGGATTAGCTATACAACCATACCATGACTATTCCCTAAATGCGATTATGGATGGATAGAAAACGAAAAACATATTTATGGTTGTACATCCTTTTATATAATGTTTAGCGTACAAATGGTTATTCTGTATGATTACACATGGGTTTCTTGTCCTTGCAAAGTTCGAAAAGAGGTGGAACCTGTGCTGGATCTACAAGAAATAAAATATGATAAATCTTGGGTCATCTCATAGCATTAGTATGACCCACCTTGGCCGTTTCGCTTGTAGAAACACTTTAACTCTTCCACCTCACATTGGGCGATCATAATGTAGCAATTTCGATCCTTTATGCAGTACTGCGACATCTCTTTTGAATCTGTTTCGCACAATACTCGGCATTCGTCCATCGAATCACTCGCAGCGAGTGCGATCAGAGCTTAAGAGAGAGTTTAATAGTTGAAGATACAATACTGATAAATAGATTACCTGCTAGAACCATCAGATGAAACCTCATTGTTGTGGAAGACTCGACTAGCGTAGAGATCAGATGAATCTGAGGTTTTTATACCCTATCGTCGGCTGATCCCCGCCCCATAAATATCTTATAATTAGCGACAATATGCGATTGCACGCGGCTTAGAGATAACCTGCCCGAAAGACCACACCGAACAGCAAAGACAAAGACTCTTGGAAACTCTATATGTAGAAATACCTGTAGGTATACTGAGGTAGAACCCTACTAGTTAAGGGTTCGAGGAAAAGTATTAAGGGAAGTGTTCTTCTACTTCTCGATCTCTTTCTGATCATATACCCTGGTATTAATAGTTATAGATAGTTAATAGCTATAGATACAAATACAGATGTTAAAATAATCAATAGATCCTACCTCATAGCGTATGGAATTTTCGCTCAAGGCCTTTTTATTACCTGTTTGATTTGCCATGAAGCTTACGGATTAGCTATGCCTATCAGCAGTCCGATTGGTTCCGATGATTATGCGGACTCAGGTGTTTGGCATACCCTCTGCCCTTTAGTTCTCAGTAAAGGGTAAAAGGCCCAAAAGAAAAAGCCGCGACATTGCCATACTGTGTACAGAGTGCCGCCACCGCCAGTCGGCCAGAGTGCGGAGTGCGGAGGGGAGGGAGTGTGGCACGTGGATCGTTCGTTGAAAGCGGCGTTACCGAACAAAAAAAAGAAAAGAGAAGAAAAAAACGAACGTGCCTGTGCATGGGGAAAGTGCAGAAGGCCTGCCGTAGGGCATCTGCCGTCGAGTGCAATATTTGTCTATGAAAAGGAAGCCGTGACAACTGTAGGGGAACTGTGGAAAAACCGGGAAAGCCTCTCCCCCTCCTCCACCCCCTCCACTCGACTGTCGACTGTCGGTTGTCGGTGGCCGGACAGGCGGCGCGGCTTGTATTGCGGGCTGCATTGCCAATATAATGCCCCGCCAACGGATGCATTGCAGTTGCTTAATAAAGCTTTAACAAAAAATGTCGAGAGAGAGAGGGAGAGAGAGAGCCTCCTCCCTCGTCGACTGGCTGGCTGAAACAGCAAAATATTTAAGTGATGGATGGGGATGGAAAAGTTACTTTTTTTCCTACGGAATATTGTATATAAAAATATGCGTATCCATCGCTCCAACTCTCTCACTCTCTGGGTGTGCGGCAGGGGCATAAGAAGATCTGAAAGGGCTTAGCTCTGGTTTGTATACCAACAGAAAAAAGCTGAGAATGGGGAAATACTGCCATTTAAATTTAAAGCCAACTTTAAATGATGGGTGACTATTTAAAAAACTTAAAAAAAAGTAGTTATTCTTTGTTTGGAATTCAATTTGTGAGGTTTTTATCTGGGAATAAATATTTGTGGCAATTTCATTTAAGTTTCAATGGCATTAATGATATTGACACAATATATATTTATGATAGGGAATATCCTTAACATATTAAGAATGCATACTGTTGGAGCCAATTCCTCAAACATTTTCTTAGTGGAATTCGTCAGCTCGATGCTCGGATGTTAGTTCTTGCTCGTTCTAGTGATCATACATATTGTTATCGATACTATCGATTGCACTACTCTTCTTGTACCTTTTCTTCTTACCGCCAAATTCAAATTCATTCACACATTCATGTTAACATTGCTGAAGTTTATTAAGCCCTTATAATATAATAAGTGGCGTCAACACAAACTATGGTTCCTAAAATGTAAGCGATACATATGTACATAGTCTTAGACTAAGTTATGAAGAACACGATGCACGATCTTTATGTACATATATGTAGGTCCTTCCTTCCCAAAAGAACGCAAAATCAACAATCAGAGAAAGAAAATCTATTTTGGCAACATTTTGTAGTTACAATCAGCATTTCCTTCTTCAAGATTTGTTTGTATCAATAAAAAATGTCCAAGAGAGTCTCCTCCACAAAACCAAAGTCGTAGCCGTCATAGCAATCACATTTTGTCAGTAAACAGCGGCATAAAGTTTGCCACCAACTTCCTGCCGTTCTTTTCATTGCAAGACTTGGCCACATTAAAGTCTGCTAACTTTTTGGGTGGCAGCAGGAGGGAGCCCCATGAATTATGTAGAATTTAATCCAAAAGCTTTTCGGGGTAAAAACGATCGATGTTGGTCGGTTGCCCCGCAGTGGGGCCTTGAAGATGTTTTTTGTGGCCAGGAAAAGCTACAAAAAAAAACAAGAAAAAAAAAGAGAACCCAACAAATTGTTGGCAAGTTTTGTAGCGCAGAAGCCTAGGACGACGTAGGACCTAGGACCTAGGAGCTAGGACTAGGACACACAGAGGCATAGAAAATGGCACAATAAACACTGAACGCATATAAAAGGACATTCGAGTTCATTTGTTCGGCGCGTTTGCGGTGTGGCAATGGTCTAAGGGATGCAGAAGGTCTGGTTTGTTTTTCAGAGGGGGTTGGAGGAGCAGTCCAAATGGTATGGCCAGTGGGCGTGTCGGATCGGGTCGACTGGTGCATTGTATGTGTACTCCCTGCTGTTGCTGCTGTTTTGCTGTTAAAAACAATGCCACGACGGCGCGGCACCGAAAAATAGCTGCAACAAACTTTCGGCAAACTATACAATTGCATAAAATCGTAAAAAATTTATAGGAAATACATGGTAGGAAGCTCTAGGGGAGGGAGGGAGGTAGGTACTCTCTCTCTCTCTTGACTCTTGAAAACAGGACCAGGAACAAGAACAAGCACAATTGTTGCCATTGCAATGGAGAGGCGTTCGCCAGAAAAAACGAGCAGAGTAAAAAGATATAACTACATAGGCGACTGTGTAATTGCGCTGCAAAATGCAACCAAAACAATGGGGTGGCAAATAAATAAATTTAAGTCAATATGTAGGGCCCCCAAAAAAAGTTGTTGAAACAAATTAAACAATCTACCCCGGCCAGAAGGGTGTATCACATTTCCTAGCCACGAGATGGGAGCCCTAATTCGATTAGTCCAGGCTGCCAGAGGATCCTGCCAGGGGAATTCATATTAAAGGTTTCCTTTTTTTGGGGGTTTGGTTAGGAGAAGAGTGTTTCAAATGTTCTGGATGTGTATGAGGATGAGATGTGTTCTTACATACGAATAGCAGAGACGAAAGATAACAGAGGCTTTCGCTGTTTGTGTACATTATGTTAATTAGCGTTGCCAGACAGATCATATTATGGTTACATTTCAATTTTTCAACAGTAAGCATTACAATCGCTATAGTACTGATAAATGTAACTATATGTAATAAATACTATCTAAAAACAAATTAAAAAAAGGATCCATTTAATTTTTTAGAGTTTTTTTGTATTTTAATTTTTTATTAAACCTATATTTTATATACATTTTTGTTTTATTTATTATAATTTTTTTGTTATTTATATTTTTTTAAATTTAAAATTTTTTTAAATTTAAATTTTGTTCTTAATATTATAACTACACAGTAGCCAATATGATTTTCTAGAGTCTATAACAATTAAGGACACCCATGGATGTTGAACCTTTAACTACCTCAGTTAGATCGATAAATCTATCTACCTTTGCATCTATAAACCCTTAAGAAAATGTATAATATCATGGCTTCATGGTAGATGCCGTCTCCCATCTACAGAACTCTCCCAAACCTTCCTCTCTCCTTTAGTTTCCTAAGCTTAAAGTTGATTTAAAGTGTTCCCTTTTCTAAACAAGACTCTGTTTGCCCATAAAATCTCTTGACTGCTCAATCAGATCTTCTTTTTAGCTACTCCTTAAGCATACTGGTAACCGCGTGCTGGTGCCATTCATCATGCAGATTTTTTCTTGTATTTGCTCCACTCCAATCTACCTGGCAGTTCGTGCATACCCCAAAGCCTAAGCATAATTTGTATGGCACACTCCACTGTACTTGGCTCAGAGCGGAGAAAAACTGCAAATGAACTTGGACCGTGTTCCATTCGTGCCATCCTCCCGTAGGTGGTTTGGGGTGTCCAATTCGGGGTTTGGTGACGGTTTGGGGGGGTTGAAGGGGTGGCGCACCGCATGTTGTCGCTTAGCCTCGGGTCTCCTTTTTCTATTGCTTTCTTTCACACTTTTATATATTTTTTGTGGCTGGCAAAACAAAAAAAATATATAACGCCCCGGCACGTTAAGCCAATATTTTGCGGCTGCTGCTTAAAGTTATTCAAAGCTCTGTGTGTGCGCGCGGGGCTTTGTGTTTCGCTCACTTTTTTTCACTCTCGCGGTTTTTCCCCCCGAAGTCTCGCAGAGTCAGCGAAAAGAGAAAAACAATTAACCCGCGCAGCAAGTTCGGAATCTGAATAAACCAGACGGAACCCCGTGCCAACCTGAACCCAAGCTCTGATGAACCTCTCGCTGGGCCAAAGAGGAAAAAACGAAGCACCCGCATTGACTGGCCACAGATTTTTCTAGTTTTTATTGTGCCCCTCCTGGAGGGGGGTGTCCTAGAGGTTCAGTCCTTGGGTAAATGTCCAGAGGATGAATCCTGGGGAAATACTGCCTCTGCCTTTGCCTTTGCCTGCCGGTGAGGGATGAATGTCCGCTTAGTCCGCGGGACATTTTTGTGCCGCTTGGCGGTTTGAACTCTTTTTATGCCATTCCATCCCCCCAAGCCGCCTCCCAATCGTAGGTGGCCGCCAGCTTTCTTTTTCGCACACACATGCGAGAGTACTACACATAAATTGTCCACCGCTGACATGGTGTCAACCTCAACCTTAACCACACGGCGGCCATGGAGCAGAAGTTTTCTCGTTCTGGCCTGGATATATGTACATATAGAGAGATAGTTGGAAGAATAGAAAAAGGAAAAAACCCAAAGCGGAACTGGCAACAGAATGAAAGGGTAAAGGATCCCAGCAGACACATAATGAAACTGGTTATGGGACTATTTTTGGTATAAGGAATACTAAATGGGTTCCCTAGGGTTCATTAAGATATGGAAATTTGTATACACAGTGGAATATATTACTGGAAGAGATTTAGAGAGGGTTCTGTTTGGAAATGTTAATAAATACTGCAAAAGAATCACAAAAATTAACCGATTAAATATCGATAATATATCGAACTTACAAAATCAACCCATGGAGACGATTTCTTTTATGTACTTTGAATTAATCAATAAAAGATCAATACATATATACAATATATAATACAATACAATATATAACCATTCGCAATTTTATGTTTGGAAATGTTTAAGAACACTGTTTGGAAATCATAAAAGTCAACCGATTAAAACTCGATTATATATCGAACTTAAATACTTATCGCTTGGTTGGAATCTATTGAACTCGATGAATAACCCATGGAGACAATCTTCTTTGAGGTAATTTAAATTAGTCGATTAAAGATCGAAAAAAATATAAAACCAAGCGCAATATTATGTAATTAATATCGATAACGCCTTAAGGTATCGATTTCTTAGACATTTCAATTTAAAACAACTTTCATTGAAGTGAAAGTGAAACCAAGAGACCAAATGAAATGGAAAACTCATCGATACAGGGAAAATATACGATTATTGGAAAACAGCCAGATATTAAAAGCCCAAAGATGGAAGGGGAAGTCCCCCACAACCACATTCACACACACCGAAATCATTCATTCGTATCGCATTGATTATGCTGTGATGGGGGGAGATCTTTACCCCCTACTCTCCGCATAAACCATGAAGCTTTCGCATAATGACAGGATCCTGATTTTCCCCATCCACTAATTCGCTTTTGTGCGACTGGAGTCAATAATTAACGGATACGCCTCATTTGATGGCGAATGCTGGCTAAAGCCTCAAACCTCATTAGAGAAGACCCTGAAATCATGGCACACATATCAAGATACACGACGATACACGACACGATACGTACAAAAGATACACTCCAGTGTATTTACATCTGTGACACTGTAAGCTGTGACTTGTATCTGTGTATCTGAGTATCTGTACATCTGTGCATTTGTAGCTCTGTTTTTGTATTTGTACAAGTATCTTTGCCTCTGTATCGGCAACTGCAATTTGTAGCTGTATCTGTGACTGTATCTGTATCTGTAACTGTGCATATACGTTGTATCTGTATCTGATTTTAATGAGCTTACATGGCATAAGTAATTTAAATTGAGACCACTTGTGAGCAAAATGAGCTCGAAATGCTCTATACCTCAAGTGGAAAGAGTTGAATGGATGGATACCAATGGCAAGTGGCAAGTGCTTGCGGCATGGATCGACTGACTGGGCCACTGGCTATAATGTGGGCAGAGAGAGAGAGAGTGCAGAAGGGGGTGGGGTGGGGGCCGGATTGTCGGTTGGCTCCTGCCGTCTGCTCGCTCGTTCAGCTAAATGAATAAACTTTTTCCGCTGCATACTCTTTTGGGCGGTAAATAGTGTTAAAGTTCACACATTTGATTTGTTTTTACACTTTTTTCTCCTCTTAGTTTTTTTATCCCATCCGCTTTCCCTTGCAGTGTGTTTCCTTCATTCACATTCCACTTGACTCCTGTTTGTGTGTGTGTCTGTGTGTGTTGACTGTTTTTTAGCATTCACAAATTTTTTGACAACATTTGTTCCTCGCAAAATAGTTTTTCCATTATGGCGGCGGCGACGGCGGTGCATGCTGGCTGCTGATGGGGCACAAGGATGGGTATGGTAGGGAGGGGGACGGGGACGGGGTATAGGGGGGCTGCCTCGTATATAAAGTAACCGAAACAACAAAAGTGTAAATTAGCTTTTGGCTGTTGTTGACGTTGTTGGGTTATTTGTATACCCCGTTAATCGTTGAGAAAAATTCGGGGGTATATTGTTCAAGCTTTGAGATATCATTATGAAGAATGTATATAAAATAAATGCAGAATATCATGTTAAGATTAACTTATCGATACTTTTGTAAGTATGTTTATTGTATGTACTCGAAATATCGATATATATACGACAAGTATCGATATTCGCGAGTCTACAGGTATTCATATGTCTGGGCACATTCATTCGAAGTTGGAAGACGCATAATACCACGAGCCATCAAAAGTTTACACAATTGAAATTGTTCTTTACCAACTTATAGACAAAATAATCGCAATCGTATAAATATTCCATCTTAAATAAAGAAAACACGTTCCTCCTTTAGTAGGTTGAGAGTTTCTAATATTTACTCATGTTTCATGCCCTTATCTGTGTAACAACTAAAGTTTTAAGTTCCTCAGTATATTCACGCCCTCCTTCGACTACCAGGTACCTCATAGGTCGAGGCTTTCGAGTGCTCTCTCTATTGTCGGGTCTCTGGCTTTGAGCTCGTTCTCTGGCTCTGACTCCGGCTGCTGTTCAAGGGAAAACTTTGTCATTTGGTTTTAATAAAAACACTTGCACAATCACACTCGCTTTTGCCTCATCCACACACTCGCTCAAATGCACTCTCACACTTACTAGAGCCCTACCCCTACCCCTACTCTACCACCCCACCCCATTCGCCTCACTCCATGCCTGATGCGGCACTTCATTTGCGCCGTTGCAAGTAGGAAAAGTTCTGTTTGAAGGGCTTTTCGGGGTTATTTTTGGGCTCTGTATTTAGATTGGTGGAAGGCCCCATAGAGTCAGGAGAGGGTCCTGCTCCTGACACGCCAGAAATAACAGCCAGAGCCCACAGCTCCGACAGAAACCGCAAAGTTTATTTAGAAATTAAAAATGTTTTGAGCCCTTGAGCACTCGTGAGGCAAGGCCTTGCACCGAAAGAGCTCGGTACTTGCTTGTAATTTGAATGGGGAGAAATGCTGCTCTCAAAATATGTAGTTAATAATCATTTGCAGTTGCAAATGAAGTAAATATTTTACTACAATATCAGAGTGCGGTTCTACGGCCGTTAATCATTGAGAATGGGCTATAGCTACAATGGAAACGATCGGTGTACAGGGGTATCCATAGGCAGGTGGTATTCGCTACACCTTCGTTCTTGGAAAGTCTACCATAATGTTCAACATCATGAGGTTTCATTTTCTGATCCAAGCGGCTAAATACAGAGAGTACAATATTACATTACTGCTTAGAAAGTGCAAAGTAAATAAAGGCTTTATAGAGCATGTTTCGTGGCACATGTGTCCAATGGTAGTATGTACTATTTTCTGTACTAATTTCCCCATAAGCGATGGGCATACATGAGAAACGAATGAAGACGAATCCAAGAGGTGTGATTCTGGTATTTTCTCGTAAAAGTTGTTGAGATTGAGTAAAATCTACAAGTCCCATCACTAAGGTCATATCAGACCTCAGTCTGAATAAAAATACTTGACTTGGCATTGGTTTTAGATTAAATTAGTGTTCGCAGTCGTCTCTAAACAAGTTTCCCAGCTATTAGTCGAATAACTGAGGCATTATTTGTGACAAAGTGATGTTTACCAACACTCACACAGCCAGGAAGCCAGCAAACGATAAACTCTGACGCAGCGCTGCTCCCTCCCAGCTCATATGTATATGTATCTCTCTCGCTCTAACTGCATGCTTTTCCTAACAGGCTGTCTCAGTTATAGTTTTTTAAAGCATAATGTCATATGCTATTGAGCTAACTCCACTATCGATAGGTAGCTAATGTCAGTGTCAATATCCTATAATAGGGAGAGGCGTTCATTTCTTTTTTTGTTGGTCTGGCCACACTTTAAATAAAATTGCAAGCATAATTGGGAAACAATGAGAGCTGGAGAATAATCGATGTTAGCGGACATCCAAATATGGACCCAAATATCGTTTGGACCCAAATATCGATTATATCGATATTAGCATCGATGTTTCTCCAGCTCTAGAAACAATACATTTTTCTATTCTATAATTTATAATAGAAATTATAATGGAAAACTCCAATGTTTCAATGACTGAAGAAAATCAGGCCGACGCACCTCCATTGGAGCAGCCCCAGATTAACGTGCTGGTGAATAAGAGAAGCTGTGAAAAGATGACAGCCCACGATTGTGAGGAACAGCAGGCTCAATATTATAAAAAACTAAAACTAGCTTTAGAAGAGAGAAAAAATATCGCCGAGGATAACATTTGGAAGGAAACCGAACAGCTGCTCAAGACTCAAAAGAACAATGACGAGCTCCAGCCTGAAAAGTCTGAAGTGGCCCAGGCATGCGGATTGAGTTCAACTGAAATGCGCCTCAACAATGGTCGACGCGTCTTGCCAGTTTACGAAAGCGACAACGTTGAAGGCGGCGACAACGATGAAGACGACGAAAGCGATATAGACGACGACAACGGTGAAAACGACGACAACGGTGAAAACGACGACAACGGTGAACACGATGCCAACGATGAAAACGATGCCAACGATGAAGACGGAGGCAACGATGAAGACGATGCCAACGATGAAGACGGAGGCAACGATGAAGACGACGACAAAGATGAAGACGACGACAACGATGAAGACGACGACAAAGATGAAGACGACGACAACGATGAAGACAACGACAACGATGAAGACAACGACAAAGATGAAGACGACGACAACGATGAAAACGACGACAACGAAGAAGACAACGAAAAAGATGAGGACAACGACAAAGATGAAGACAACGACAAAGATGAAGACAACGACAACGATGAAGACAACGACAAAGATGAAGACGACGACAACGATGAAGACAACGACAAAGATGAAGACGACGACAACGAAAAGAGCCCCGAAATATGAATGCTTAAATAAACTTATTTATCATTATTATTATTTTGAATTGTATTAATATTATAATTAGGAAAAGGTAGAGTTATATCAGCCATACAGTATGTAGATGCGCTAGTTCATACATCGCTCTTTCCTAAACGAAGTAGTAGTCATTGGCTCCCAGAGACATGTGTATGTGTGTATGTGTGCACATGCATTCTCACGTACTTTGCGTGTTTGCAATAGTGTGGATGAGCGCTTTTACCCTTTACTTTAGCACTTTTTAGAGTTGATCACATATAAAAAAGTAGTATCCGCTGAAAAAATTATAAATGTCATCCATGACTATGACATACATATGTATGAATAGGTATGAAATGGGTATATACAAAATTCGGTATTATACTTGCCAATTAAATTTGAAATCATTCCCCGTTTTCTGATGCGAATGTCCATCCAAAGACAGAACCAGCAGACGTACAGAGAATTTGCCACTAGAGCGGCGGTCTCTGTTTATCTGTCTCTCTCTTTCTCAGTGGGAAATTCTGTAAAATTCCACGCCGATAAAATCTAGCTGAAAATGTTGTATGGAGTGACACATCTTAGTGTTTACATTGCCTCTGAGTGTATATACTGTATGGTTAGTGGTTATATCCAAGAGATGCATTTAAAGCTTGAACCAAATCTACAAGCAGACAAATAGCTTAACTGAAATGAAACTACAAAATAGGATAGAAATTCCGGTGGCAACTCGAACTGCAATAGACCATCCGCAGACACCAGACCGCACCGCAGATGGCCGCCAGCTGGGAGTCCATGGGTGAGCCTGAGCGCCTCGGCGTTTGAAGGGCGTTCAACTTGATTGAATTGTCGCCGCAGCGGTGAGACTTTGGTTGTGCCCCCATGTGTTTGCGAGGAGAGTATCTATGTGCTTGTGGCATGGGTGGTGGTGCTAGTGCTTGGTGCGTGCGTGAGTATCTGTGTCGCTCCTGTCACTGTTGGCATTTACAAAATGCAATCAAGATCGGATCGATGGATGTGCATGTGCCTCTCTGCCTGTGCGGACAGTTGTTGTTGGACTTGTGTCGCTGCCAACGAAATTGAAAATGTCGCGCCCCCCACCCTGTCCTCCCCTCTGTTGGCCTCTGGCCCCTGCGAAAATAAAATTCCACGATTTGTTGGTGCGTAAATCTGCAACCAAAGCAGCCAAACGCTTAAAACAAGAACAACAGCAGCAACAATATGACTGGCGGCTGGGTGGCTGGGTGGCTGGGCGGCTGGGCGGCTAGCGGGCGGCGACTCCTCTCCTCTCCCCAAAAAGCAGCTGTTCGTGTGCTGGCTCAAAGGATTTGTGCGAGGATTTTCCCATAACGACAAAAACGAAGCACAAAAAAGAATAAAAAAAATACAAGATGAAGAAAACCGAAAAACAAGAGTAAAACTTTTGGAAATTAAATTTAACCCGTAGAAGAGTGGAGTGGAGAGTGGATCGGAGTGGCTGGCTAAGCGATTTTCCCATGCAACCATCCATCCATCCTTGCAACCTCTTGCCGTCCAAGCGGCAGCGGGAATTTTTGAGAGAATTTCAATTTAAAAATGACTAACATTTGGCAAACCGAGGCGCCAAATCGGTTAGCAGCATTATCTAAAAAAGACATCTTAAGGGGAGGACTAGCTTGGCAAGTCGACAGTTTTGATACCCTTTTGGAGGTATGTATGATAGAGGAAGTAGCAAGAAATACATTTGCATCGCACCGCTGCTCGCTCGGTCTGCTCTTAATGCTAGTCGATTACATGTCCTATATCCAGTCTTTATATATCCCAAGTACGCATAGTCCATCCCTTGCAGCGTCACAAACCTCCCATAAAAGTCATTAAACCCCTCTTTAAGGGCATACAAAAAGAGGAGTCCCAGAAGGAAGCTGTCAAAATATATTTCATGAAATTGGTAATTGAACAAAATATTGTTGTAAATTGTATATATTTATGGTTTGACCTCTGTGGGTGGGTCTGTGTGGGGGGCCAATCCAAAAATGGACAAATCTGTAACACAAAACCAACAGAGAGATGGCTACGGATGATTTTTGTTTGAATATATAAATATAATAATAGTTGACATAAAGTGAATTTACAGGCGAGAATGGATAGACATTTAATACTTAATTTGATGGACTTTTAGTTGTTGTTTCCTAAATCATCGTAATTATTGTCAAGTGCAAAATGTGCAAACGAAGTTGTTTGTTGTTTACTGAAGACAAAAATATTTTGTTTTAAAAGCAGAAAAGATTTCTGTTTTGAGCTTAAAAGACAAGTCTAGACATTTGCGAATAGAGGTTGAGATTTATTCTTTAGGACGTTGATATGCAATGACTGCACCATCAAGTGGCACGAGCGACACCAGCCAATGGCTGTTACGCGCGGATCCCAGGCAAGAACGCAGCCCACCTCCCGCCCAACCGACCGAGGGGCGCTGCCGCATAACGCGCGACTCGTAAACCGAACCGATCGCAGACATGCATGTAAGATACATAGGTGTTAGACTAGTGTTCGAGGAAAAGTAGAACTAATCTAACTAAAGAAACGAAGTAATTCTAATTACGGGAAAGATATAAGAGTATCAGTAATTTAAGACTAGGAAGGGAGTTAGTGGTAGATATAATATGGTAGAGGGAATTATAGTCCGGGCATAGGACCCTATGGAAGAAACAACGGTGTATAGTTCCTAGTGCTTCTAATAGGAATCGTGAAGTTTATGCGGCTTATGCTTATCTTTATTCAGAAACTTCGGGCCTTATATGCAATTTTACAATGAGGGATGGGTACAGTTTTGTATTCTATTCCCAAGGAACGGGTGCGGTGCATCGGTACTGCGAGTGGCCAAATGATTGGAATTGGAAGCCATCAAATTTTTGTATAAGTAATCATTGACTGCCGTGTCTGTTGTTTACTACTACCGATGTATCCCATATTCAATCGTCTTTATATATTTGGAAAATGTCGTTTGATCAGAAAGAGATTTTCAGTTTGATGTACAAGCTGGCGCGACTGATAGTGCCCGACACTCGTGTGGAATATGATTCGATGGGCGCCATTCACGTGCCCCTCGATCGCCTGTACGGCCCGCAGACCATGCGCTCCCTGCTGAAGTGTCCCATTGGTGGGGTCAACGAACGCATGCCAGTATGGAACATTAATTTAGCTTCAAGTATTTATTAGTTAATGGATTTACCCCACAGCGCTCACTCATTATAGCCTTGGCCATTGTCAAGAAAGCCGTGGCCGAGACCAATAAAAAGTCCGGTCTGGAGGAGCGTTTGTGCGCGGCCATCTCTCGGGCCTGTGACGATATCATCTCGGGCCAGCTGTACGATGAGGAGCACTTTCCACTGGTCATCTGGCAGGCTGGCTCCGGCGCACACACAAACTTGAATGTGAATGAGGTCATATGCAATCGTGCCATCGAGCTACTGGGCGGGCAGTTGGGCACCAAAAATCCAGTGGATCCCGAGGAGCATGTGAACCGATCGCAAAGCACCAATGACGGCTTTTCCTCGGCCATTAACATTGCCGTGGCCATGCAGTTACGCGACAAACTGTATCCGGCCTTGAGCCTGATTATTGAGGTGCTGGATAACAAGTCAAAGCAGTGGAAGGACATTATCAAAATTGGACGAACCCACCTAATGGACGCTGTGCCGCTCACACTTGGCCAAGAGTTTAGCGGCTATAAGCAGCAGCTTGTAAACTGCCGCGAGCGATTGGACACAGCTCTGTACCGGCTCTATCAGCTGCCCCTTGGCGGCACCACAGTGGGCACAGGGGTCAACACTCAGAAGGGCTTTGCAGCCGAGTGTGTGAAGCGTGTTTCGCAGATAACAGATCTGCCCTTCGTCAATGCGCCCAACCTGTTCGAGTCCATTTCCACGTGTGATGCCCTGGTGGAAGTGCATGGCGAGCTGAACACCCTCGCAGCCAGCACCATGAAGATGACGAATGATATTCGATTCTTGGGATCGGGACCGCGCTGCGGCTTGGCCGAGCTGATACTCCCCGAAAACGAGCCTGGTAGCTCGATTATGCCCGGCAAAGTGAATCCCACACAATGCGAAGCTCTCACCATGATCTGTGCCCAGGTGATGGGCAATCAAGTGGCGGTCACCATAGGCGGTTGCAATGGCCAGTTTCAGCTGAATGCCTTCATGCCGATGATTGCCTCGAATGTGCTGCGCTCGATAATCCTTCTGGCCGATGGCATTGAATCCTTTAGCAAGAACTGCCTCAGCGGCATCCAACCCAATATAGCCAGGATAAATAATATTATGAACGAGTCCCTGATGCTGGTCACTGCTTTGAGCCCTCATGTGGGCTATGAGCGGTCGGCGGCTATAGCCAGAGCGGCTCATAAGAATGGTACCACCCTGAGGAAGGAGGCCACCAGAGACGGCATTTCGAAGGACGATTTCGACGAGTGGGTGCGACCCGATAAGATGTTGGGTCCCAATTAGCTAGCTGTTCTTATAAATTTGAAATAAATTAAAGTACAAAACCAATTTATAGAAAATTGCCATGCGATTTATCTTGTTTTGAAAAATGCTGAAACTTTCTTTCAGTTTTCGTCCAGCACTAATCTCAAACACCTGGCGAAGGACCCATGGCATCGCTCTCTCTCTTCCACATATCTCCTCCCCTCCTCTCTTCTCTGTCTGTTTGTCTGTCTGTCTGTCGGTGCGATTTCGATTTGGGTTCTCTGATGCGATCCCAGTGATAGATGTACACAATTTTTGGGCCATTTGCATACGCAGTCGAAACGAAGCGAAACGCATGGCGTTAGGGGGTGGAGGGGGAGGAGGCGGTGTTGTGGGTGGAAAAGCTGAAGAAGATAAGTTGAAACCAGCAAAATGATTTTCATTTCAATTATTTATTGATTGATTTGCAATTTGTAACCGACCAAAAAGCTGCACACCTGCATGCACACACCCACCCAAACATGTGTACACATATGTGTGTCTGTATATGTGTGCACATATCAATCGACTTTTCCCAAGGATTGATGGGGTGTATCTCCTCTGTGTGTGTGGGTCGGGAGGTGGGTCTTTTCCTGTGTGGGCGTGGCACAAAAATCCATCTACATGACTGCGTCTCGCTTTCTCTCTCTTGCTCTCTCTCTCTCTGTCTGTCTGTGTCGTGTGTGGCGATTTGTGTGCAGCTGTGTTTGCGAGAGTTGCGCATATTTAATTGAAAATGTTACCGCATTTATGAAATTGTCAATATGCAATACAAACACAGATACAACACCCATACACCCATGAAAGTACACCCATACAGCTGCAGGTGTTGACGACATACATTTGACATATTTACATACAATTAGTTTTGTGAATTTTCTGCACAAAAACGAAAAATGTAAATCCTCTAGAAACGTAAATTTCACTATTGTCGAAGATGTGGATGCTCTTTCTTAGAAATATAAGAAAAGAGGGGAATATTCCAAGAAATAAAGAAAGGAAAGCTACATATTTTGGGTGAGAGTGAGGAATGATGGTTAATGGATAGATAAGGTTTTGGCAAAGTTCAATCTCTACCTTGAAAGCAATAGGAACTTTGACTTTTCCTTAAGGGTTTTCTATGAGGTCTTGTTTTGAGAGAAGAAGGGACCCCATTATTTCCACAGTTCTAAATAGATAAATCTAAGTAGATAAATACAGTTCCAATACGAATGTCACGAAAGTTCTCCTTTAAACTATAATTTCCAAATATTTCCATATATATTTCTAATAATAATTACCTTAATAATAATAAAGACAATTAATATTTGTACATCAAATGTATAATAATAAATATAATTCATGAGAATAAGACTAGTTTCATAATAGATTTGTCAATCCTGATCTACCATGCAGTGCCGATGCACCCGATCTGTGGGCCTAGCGCTAAGAATAGAAAACGACATATAAGTCATTCAGCTCTAGACTTCTCTTTTAAGGTCTAAACATTAATTTATTTATATTAATGCTCATTTCTTGAGTTAATTAATATATTATATCTTCACCGAGTGAATACTTCTAGAAATTATTCCATTAAGGCGACTATAATACAGAAAGAAAGATCTGTAGAAGGTTCTACAAGGATTTCCTTACAAACTATAGCTGGAAAACCATCCATGTTCGAGAGAGACAGGCCGACGGTCATGTCTTCTATTCCCTTCTCTTCTCTTTGTCGCAAACATAGGCTCACAGCCCAAGGACCTCCTACAACGTACAGGGTATACAAATGGAGAAGCGAAAAAAAAAACAGTAGCGAAACCAACAAACAAATTGAAATGGCAAAAGCGGCAGCGCCCTGCGACAGAGGAACTTTTATGGTTTGCGTCTGGAAAATGTACAACAAAAAAAAAAACGGAAAAAAAAACGAGGAAAATGTGTGGAAAAACAAATTTTTGGAGAAAAAATGCATAAATAATATATGTATTAGCATAGATTGGTTGCCATTCAATTAGCATGTGTAAAAATAATTGAATCGTTCCCCCGACTAGGCAAAGCAATTGGACAGCGAATTAGTTTTCTGTTGTTGTTTATTTGTGGTCTAAACTAAGGTATTAACTAGGGTGTACTAAGGGGTAAACAGTGCAAAAGTAGGACTCAATAATCAAGGATAAAGATGGCATATTAAAGTTCTAAATCATCTGGAATCATCATCTTATTGTGGGCCCATCCCTATACAAAGCCCAAAGAGCGATAGCGAATGCCCAATCGCTACAAGAGAGCGCAAAACGAGAACGAGTGAGAGAGCGAACGAGTAAGAGAGCGAACGAATGAGAGAGCGAACGAGTGAGAGAGCGAACGAAGAAGAGCACGAAGCAGCCTCCGACGAGAAGGGTTCTTTCAAAACGATTCTGAAATAGTTTCAAAAACGTACACAATTTTATAGGGCTTTTGGCCTTATCATCATTTGTGTAAATGTCAGCGAGATCCTGAAGTCATTGTTGTGCCAAGAACCCCAGTTAATGCCGTCGTCTTCTATGCCACTTACTACACCATCTTTATAATATTTTCCATTGAGGGAACTGTAACAAGATGCGTAATTAATAATAGCTTCATTTCTGCATAAAATATAATTACCTATCACCGCATTTATGAAACCACCAACCACCTCCCAAATTTTTGGCGCAATGATTATAATCAAGAAGGTCATTATCCCGATCTAATGTGGAAAATTTCATTTTCAGGTTTCTAGTTAGTGAATTTCCAGCTGTTCCTGAATACTTTCCCAACGATTTAAGTTCGTAGTCTTCCCCTTCGCTCCCTATACTGAAACTGTCGTAGCGAGCATAGCTGGAGGATCCATTTACCATTCCCAGTTGGATGTACAGTTCGTGGGGTCGATTTTGGCTCATTTGATGGATGTTCTCCAGGCCCAGGAAGAAGTTCTCCCGCAGGTCTCCGAATCCCCACTTGTAGTCGCTCCACTTTCGATTGAAGTCTTCATTGCCATTGACGCACATCGAATCCGTCACGCACGGGCATGGGTCGGTTATTGTAGGAGTTGACGAATGGAGAACAGCTGTTTGCATCCGAGATGGCTTTCAGTTTCTTCAGTTCTTTGATCGATTTATCCTTTGATTGTAGTTGAACGTCTCTAGCCTGAATTTCCTTTTCCATGTTTGAGATCTTGTCCCTCATTTCTTGCTCCTGCTTTAACATTTCCCTTTCTTTGCGAAGCAATTCAGTGTTCATGTCCTTCAGTTGCTGATCCGAGCTCTTCTGTTCGGCTTCCGACTCTCTGAGATCCTTCATATGTTTCAGCATCTCCTTTAAGTTCAGTTGCACCTTAAGAATCTCCATCTGTTGACTTGCATGTACTTCCGATGCCATAGATAGCTGCAGTTTGCTTTCCAATTTGGCGTTGTAAACGTCCTTCTCTCGGATTTGGTCCTGGAGCTCGCTGATCGTCGAATCCTTGCCCTGGCATATGGCAGCGTAGCGCAGCAGGGGCTTAACGATCGGGTAGCATATGGCGCCGCAATACTCATCGTCCTCGTCCCGGGTGATCTCACAGTGCTGGAAACGGAATACCCAATTCATTAGATTATTTATATTTTAATTTCTCAATTCACCAAATTCTCACAGCACTATTTTCCGTCGAGAGAGTAACGTCCACTTCTACGAAGAGGAAGAGTATGACCAGAATCCCATATATTTGCATGACTTTTAATTAGATGAATAATCGCGTTGAAAGAATTAAATCTGACTGAATGCAGGCGACCGCTTCAATGCGTCTTATATAGCAACGCTTATCAATCAATGTCATAAAACATTATAATTTTGCGTATAACTATATATATTATTCTGGATCAGAGTGCACTTCGAATGGCATCTATATGTATGGGAATTGCCTGATTCTGTTCAGGCATATTCTTGATTATAGAATGCCTTTAGACTTTTTGCACTGTATTGTCGGTTCTTATCAGCAAACCTTATATTATTTAATTGAATTATTCATTAATTGCATTATTTTTATAGCCGGTACTCAGCCTTGGTACTCTACCTTGGCTGAAATCGAAACCATTCTCTCGAGGCGACATCCGGTCTGCTAAGAGTAACGGCAGCATCAACTTTTCCTATACTCATTAGTGCCGACCTCTGGTATAGGGTATATAGATATAGATTTGATGGGAAAGAGGATTGGTAGAAGGAATTATAAGGCATATATATATATGGGATTGGGGCATACCCAGCTGATGGCATAGGAAGCATATAGATAGGTGAGGCATTACATCAGCCAAAGCAGCAGAGTCGCATTCGCGATAACACACTCTCTTTCTCTCTCTCTCACCTGAGAGACCTCTCTTGGAACAGCAGAGGAAGTCGCTGCGAATCGTCGATGAAGACAGAGATAAGTTTTGCGTAATATAAAGACAATCAATCCTCAACAAATAAAATATATAATTTCTATCTCCTACATACATATATTCTTAATCAGCATCATTAGACGAATCGATATAGCCATGGCTGTATGTCCGTCTTGTTTGACGCCTAGTTCTCAGAGACTATAACGTAAACCAATAATATTGTTCGCTCTTTGGACTGCCCACTGTACTTATGCACGGCAGCTGCCATTCTTTCGTCTTTCTATGCAGCTCTCTTCGTTTCGGTTCGTTTCTACGGCTCTAGCATCTAGTTAATCTATCGCGCTCTCTCTTTATCTCCGAGCTGTTTTAGCGCTCTCCTTCATTCGCTATCTGTGTATTAAACCTGCTCGACTTTTGTATTACCTTCATTGCAATAAATCTGTTTATTAACATATGTTCTTGTTTAATTGAATTGGGAACAAAAATATCTTCTAAAATGTGTGCAATTCTGTTCTGAATCAAAACTCTAACTTGGCCAGGCTATCGACCCAGCAAATGTCATAGCCTTTATGACCGCCTAAAAGTCTTGCCAGAGTCCTGACCTCCTGATCTCGGCTCGCAATGAACTTGTGCAGATCATCCATAAGGCCGCACTCTCTTAAGATGGCCATCAAATTGTGGGCCAGGTGCCTATATGTTTCCCATATTTTGAGAAATGAAGTGAAGATGTTTTTGATTAATCGCAGCGGCAGTTCGTCGACTGTTTGCAGCAGGCGGCACATTGCATGAACCCCGCCAGAGTGCATGAGGAAACTCACGCCCTTCATGTTCAGGTGAACGGCCAGACTGGCCAGCGTCCAGCCAGCGGCCAGGCGAACCTCCGGATGATGCTCCCTCTTGCTGGCACACCGAATGACTCTCGGGATCAGGCTACCCATTAGGGTCGGGTCTATCGAACGATTGTCGAGGAGGGCGTTGAGCAGATGCAGGGCCATCATCCGCATCTTCTTGCATGGATGTCCGAACAAGTGGTGAATGTATCGAAGAGTGTTGGGCGGGAATCGATACAGATTGTGTCGGCTCACTCGGCTATATGGCTGGCAGGTGTTGGCCAAGATGCAGATGGCCTCGTACTTGACCTCGTACAGAGGACTCAGCACCAATGGTGCGGTGTAGGCGAGCAGGCCGGTCGCGTGCATCACCCGTTCATTGGCCGAATGGTGCTCGGCCAGTAGTCGTGTGATCTTCAGCAGCGGCAGAAGGATGCTCACATCCTGATTGACCGACAGAAGAGTGGCCAAGGTCATGGCTATCTTCTGCAGAGCACTGATTGGTGGTCCGACCTTTGACTTGTGCCTGAGGAATTGATACAACAGCCACACAATCTTGGCGACCGACCAGGAGCACTCCAGTTTCTTCAGCAAGGCATCGAGCAGCCCAGTAGTTTCGAAGGCATCGCGTACCATCCAGGAGCACATGATAAAATTGCTGAGCAAATCCAAAGTGCCGATCACAATTCTATCCTGCACGTCGGCGAGCGTCAGGATGTCCCTCAGGACTTCCAGTAGATCCGAGAACATCGACATGTGCTGCATTTTGATTTCAGTGCAATGTGTGGTCACATGGCAAAGGACTCGCAGCGTTTTCACAGCGTTATCGGGATCCCGCTGGCAGGCTCTGCCCTTCAAGTAGTAGAAGAGCGTTTCGATCAATCGGCCACGCCAGCAAATATCGATATTCGCGAGTATCCAATCGCCATAGCTCTGGGCCGATTTCCACTCGTTGTCGAGCAACTCAAATATGGCCAGATGATTGTAAATCAAATCCAATTGATCCTGGGAGATAAAGCCCATGTTGCGTGATGATTCGCAGAGCGAAGACGAGAATTGTGTGTCCATTCTCTGAGGAAACAAAAGAATGTTCATTTCGATTGTAAAATATATGAAATATGGCATTAATTTACCAAAGTATGAGAGGGTATACGAGAGGTATTCGGGGATTCAAGGAAGGTTCGTGGAAAACCTAAGAATAAAAGTTGAATTTAATTTGTTTAAATATATGTTGTTTATTTATGTCTTACCTTTGAAATTTAAGCAGAAAATTTCCTAGGAAAATGTGAGTTTTCAGCAAGGATTTTTTTGATATTTTCTACAATGAAATGAAAATAATATTCTGGGATATTCTGGCAGTCTTCTAAAACAAAATCCTGCGACTACTAGATAGAGTTTCTTTTTTGTTTTGCCTGAAACTTCAACTAATCCTTCAGCCTGCTTTAATTTGCTTCAGTGTAAGCAGAATCCTTATGAATGGCTTTGCAACCTTTTGCCTGACCTTCAGACCAAAGCAATAGAGGCTGATGATGCCCCATGCCTGGCCGCCACTCGAACTACACCCTTGAACACTTGAAAGTTTTCTTTGCTCATTTTCTTAAAGCTCAGTGGCCGAGCCAGAGCCAGAGCCAGAGCTAGGAGCTGGGAGCCACTTTGTACGCTTAATTGCCTTGACTACTCACTCACTGTCTTGAGGGGCGCCATTGGGCCATCCCCACAAACAAATCTCTGCCAGAGAAAACCCTTATTAAATTTACAATTGCATGGATTATGTCAGAACTCTGGCAGCGTTAAGCAGCTCAGCTGAGGCTCACTGTAGCCACTCTACTTCGATTTTTGCTGTCAGCCTCCCCCATTCATAGCCCTCTCTCACTGTCTCTCTCGCTCCTAAAGAGCTTTAAATGCCAATCAGGACTTTGCTGTGATTGTCTGAGGGGGTGTTTGTATGGATTGAGAGCCGTCGCAAGAGCTGAAGCAGCAGCAGCAGCAGCAACAGCAACAGCAGGAAGGTTCTGCAACCTCGACCTCGGACCTCGAGGATTGATAATTAATAAATTTCTTGCGTCTGTCTTAAGCCCCAAAGAGCTTTCTGGGATCTACGTTCGAGTATGTTTTTGCCAGAGACATGTACTTACTTATGTGTGAGTGCCTTTGCTTCTGTGTGTGTGCGTCTCTTGATGTATCTGCCTCTTATTGGATGTGTTTTTCCTTTTTTTTTTTTGCTTTTCTTTTCCTCTTCAATCGGGTATTGCACAGAAAAAGTTACGTTTGAATGAAGGATTCGATTCGTCTGCTAAAACGATTTATGACAAATTTTCACTTTGACACTGGGCCATGAAAAAAGAGAGAGTTTTCCAGAAATCAATAGGGTTGTCGGTATAAAGGATTTTCACCTGTCAAAGGGGTTGCCAAACTGTAGGAAAGGTCACCCCAAATATGGAGCATTGCTTCTTAACGAATTTTGAAATTTAGTTGGGGGAAAAGCAGATTGATTGTGTGACTTCTGTTTGCTGTGAGGAAAACAAAAAAAGATAACATGTTTAAAGGTTTAACAAAACTTAAAAAATGCTTTCCATTTGAGGAAACCGTTCTTAAAATTTGAAAATAATTGTTAGATATATTGATTTGCAGGCCTGTTCAAAACGGGATAGCAGGCAGCCTCTCAGCATGTCTTTTTGTCACGAATAAAAGCAATATTTTCGAGCTTACATACTCGTTTGTATCTATCATTCCATCAGTATATCCATTTTATAGATATCCACCAACCTGTCGATCCAATGCAATCAGAAATATGTATATGATGCTTTACTCATCTAATTTAAATTAAAGTGTGTCTGCCTCTTTCAAGTTGACGAACCTTTGCCCAGTTTTCTCACATTATTTTTCTCGGAGCTCAAAAGTCACCTTTAAAACGGGGTCACCAACTTGAAATATCTTCTTAGCGATGGAAAAACTATACATTTCGGGTGATTGTTTTTGATTTGAATAGAATTTTGCTCCTTAACTTGATAGTTGACATATTTTCACTATGAATATCATGAATATATGATATATGAACCTTCAGAGACATCATAAACCAATAAGAGATCCATGAGCCTGTGTGCTTCCTGCTTCAACGATTTCTTTCAATTCTTTATGAGGTAGCAGGTCTTTCTGTGTGTCTTTTCTTGGTTCTTGATCTCCACAAAGGAATAGTACTCCAGTTTTTTTGGAACTTGAATATGAAATATATGATATTATATCATAGTACCTACCTATTCTTTATGTTTAAGTCCTTTACCCCTAAAAGTATGATCCTCTAGTTTTCAGAGCATCCTTATCGTCGATCACTCAACATCCATTCCACCCCTTCAATATATTTTTAATTTATTGTACGCATAGTCGTCTCTCAGTTTTATTTGCACTCGCACATGACAGTCTCTCTCTTTCTCTCTCTCTCTCTGTCGCTTGAGGTTGTGGCTGTGTGGCACACACACAACACACAACAAAATAATATACTTGTTGTCGTACAATATTTCTGCGCTTGTCATTTGTCTCACGTTTCTTAATTAGCTGCAAAGATAATGGGACTCGTGCCACATGTCGTCGGTGGCAGTGGCAGTGGCATGGCGCACACCGCCACCGGTAGACAAAAGGAAAATTCGACACGACTCAGCGCAATGCTGTGATGCGACACGAGGCGAGGCGACACCTCTCGATTATGCAGCAAGGTTTTACCAATTAATGGCAAAGTAATTGAAATATTTCATTAAAATCTGAGCAGGCAACGCTGCACAGACAAAACTTTTCTACAGCAACGACCAAAAAGGGGTTGGGGGTGAAATTCAAGACAGGGACAGAGACAGGATTATAAATCAATTTGGGAACCCAAACGAGCGACCGAAAAAAGTAACGACAAGTACAATAATGCCAGAGACGTAGGGAAATCCCAACCGAAACCGAAACAAAACACAACAAAAACATGAAAAGCTAGAAGGAAAAAGTTTACCCACAAAATCGACTTTAAGCTGATATTTCTCTCCCCCCACCCCCACCGCCATTGGCATCCCCTTCAGAAAAAAAGAGAAGAACAATTTCCTATATATAGAGTAGCATTATGTATTATATTTGTATGTATATGTCTGTCGGTTTAGGCGTCGGTGATTTGTTTTGTTTGCCATTAGCTTCCACACCCACCCACGCTCTGCTAACCCCCCTCAGCCACTCTCTTCTACCCCCTAGCCAGTCTCCCCTCTACCCCCCTGGCAGTCTCCTCTCCCTCTCCCCTGCTACTGGCTCTCCCACTCTCTCTTTTTCCCCCTGGCTATTGGATTTCATTGTGCTGCCTGCCGTTGCCGTAATAAATTTAATATGGGTCATTTGTATGACATTCTACTCCTATCTGGCATCCCCCCACCCACCCAAGCACCCCCCCACCCGCCTTCTCTTCTTCTACTCTCTGGTGGATTTCTGCCTTTCCACCTACCTTTCTTTTTCTGTTTCCGCCTTTATTCTTTTTTTCTTCTTTTTCATCTTTTTTTTTTGGTCATTTCCCATCGTCTATCACATTGTATATGTTTTTGCGGTGACCATTGTAAGAGGGTTGATCGTGAGATTTATTTGCAAATTTTAAAGGGAATATCGAGAGCTGAGGACGGCAGAGTCCTCTGCAATGTGCATTGCGGGGCAGCACAGTCGGCACACGCCGAGTGCTCAAACTTCGTGTAGCGTCGGCCCTGCGATCATTCGGCTTCATTATTCTGCTCGTATGGCTTCGGCCCCATGCACACGCAGCTTCGGCCCCATGCACACGCAGCTTCTGCTCGGCTGGCGCAGCGGCAGCGAAAACGATCGTATGGCTTCGTGTCTGTTGTCTGCGCACTCAAACGCACTAGGAACGTACTTCTGCTCGGTTGGGCAGCGCCGCGGCAGAGAAAATAAAACATGTTTCGTCATGTCTGTTTCCTGCTCACTGAAACGCACTAGGAGCATGTGAGTGTCTGCGTGCCGACCCTTGATCTAGAGAGATGAAAAATAAATAAAAATATAATAAAAAACTCCCTCACATTATTATTGTGTCGATTTCCCTTAATTTTTCTTTTATTTTTCAACAACTTGTGAAACTTCCCATCGCTGGATATTTCGGCTGTGTCCTGTTTTGCCTGCTTCTCATCTGGTATGCCCTCTCCCCTTCGCTGTCCTCTTGTCATCGTCATCGCTCGCCCCTGCCCTCCGCTTCTGCTGCTAATTCTGTTTTTGCTTGGGTTATTCGGGCAAAGCGGCCAAAAAAGGAGGAACACAGGAGAGAAGAAAGCGCAGAGAAAGCCCAACAAAAGGCGCAACAAAGCGTGCACTGACTGGCGGGCGAAGGCCGTGGCTGAGGCTGAGGCCGAGGCTCAGGCAGGCAGGCGGCTGTGGCAGGAACCAAAACTCTGGCCATGCTTCATGGGGCAACTCCACTCCACTCCACTCCAGGTTTTTGCACCACGCGTCCCTTTTGCTTGTCTTTCTGCCAATGACATGTTGCAAATTAAAAAAGGGTATATGCCTGAGCAATCTTGGCTGCGGTTGCCCTCTGTCGACACAGAAGCCTCCCCCGCCGAATCCCGAAGTGGTTTCGGGGGTCAAGACCCAGGTTCCAACTGCCCAACTGCCCAACGGTCCCAAGGTTCCGGGGTTTCGGTAACAGCATTTTAATGATGCCCATTTTTGGTTTCCCTTTCTTTGCAATTTATTTTTTTCTATATTTCTGGACGGGTATTTTAAAATTTAAGAAATGCTTGCTATGCAAGGAAAAATAGACATTTCTTGTTTCAGAATTTAATAGTTTTGGGAGGGTTTTTTTTTTCTTTTAAATAAGGATACGGAAATATTCAAGAAATAAATTAATTTCATAATAAATAAAATAGAAAAAATAAATAAAATACAAAATAAATAATAACTAAAATAAAGAATAAAGAAAATACAAAATAAAAAAAGTACTAAATAAATTAACTTTAAATAAAATAATCAATTACAAAAAATATAAGTAAATAAAAAAATAAATACTAAACTATATATAATACAAAAATAAATAATAAAAAATATAAATAAATAATAATAAAAAAATAAAAAATAATCGGCAAATATTGGACAATTTTCGACAAAGAATTCTTTTAAGTTAAGGTCCACAAATATTCAAGATATCTACCTGAATTCCGAAAAGAATCTCCAAAATTGTCTAAGACCTACAAAATAAGTCGAAAACGTTGGGATAGAACACCTACAAGTACATCATACATTTCCATGTGATTTTTAGTATTCCAAATTGATCTCAGTGAAGTTGAATTCCTCAAGAAAGCAGTATGGGTTGGATGGGAACACTATATCATACATTTGGATGCAAATGTCAGAGCCCTAGATTGACTAACAGCCTGACAAACTGACTTGTGTCTTAAAATACTTCTCATTGGACATCTGATTGTCTTCAATCCAAGTCATAGAAAGAGTATACAAACTTTGGAGTGTCAAAGCTGGCTCTTGCTACATTTTTTCTCCACTTTTGGTTATGGTTTGTGGCCAAAACCAAAAAAAATACCGAGCCCAGAGCCTCAGCAAGAACAATCGACTTGCACATAATTTGATGACAAACAATTTGAGCCCCAAGTTGTGTCTTTCTTTTAAAGTTATTGCTCGCAAAGCCCCAAGTTTTCCTTTATTCAAGAGAGAGAGATAGAGACCTCTACAAGAGAGAGAGAGAGAGAGAGCTGGAGAGCTATGTATGGCTGGCGCTTTTCGCAGAGATGGGGAAGGCATCTCAAATATGCTGAGAGTGAAAAACGCAACAACTTTTTAGTTAGCTTTTCTTGCTATTTAGCTGGGAATTTCCTCGAAAACTACACTGCCAGAGAGCGTAACTAAAGACTTGCTGGAAACTTAAGGTGGAATTTAATAAATGCTTTCCTTGTTAACTTTACCTAAAATTGCTTTGAAGTTTTCCCCTGGTTTTCAAGCAGCCTCTAAATGTTTTTGAGGGGAGTAAATCTGTCAACAAGAGGCCTCTCCAGGCCAAACCATCCCAAGCATCCATCCATCCATCCATCTATCGATTAGGGCTCATTAGGAAAAGCAAACAGAGATTCTGAAGGGTAAACCAAATGGCAAGCCAATGCTTTTTGGGCAAATAATTGTCTGTGGCTCAGTTCAGGGTTTTCTCTGGTGAAAAGTTGTATAAAAGTATATCAAATTGAAGGCCTCATTTAAATGAAAGTGAAATTGTTTAATTGGTTGTTGTGTTTGGCAATGAATGTTGGCTATATTTCTGCTATAGTTTGAGCCTTTAAGGAATCCTTTTGGGTTCTTGTAGCCTTTGTGTGGCGGACTTTCCTATAGTTTTCATATTAGAAAGCTGCAATCCTTTATCTTAAGTATTATTTTTAATTATTCCTCTCTGATGGTTTCGTCCGTTACTCTTTAAAAACCAAGTCCTCCATCTGTTTGAGATTTTCTGATTTGTTTACTTCTGTACTTTCTCCCTTGACTCTCCCTTGACTCTCCCCTGTGAATGTCAATCCAAGAAGCCAAAATCAGAACGAGGGCACAAGTAGGATCCATTGCAATTGAGAGACAACATGGCAACAAAGCCTGTCACGGCCGGGATTCGCCTTGAGAATTCCCTCAGCAGTTGGCAAGTCCTTGACCCGACTTGTCTTCGATTATGCCATTTAGCAGTGCAAATAAATACAATTGCCGTTTCGCTGGCTGTCTCTCTGCCTTGTTGGCTGTCTGCTCCTGTATGTGTCTCAATTTCCACCAATTCCAAGTGAAGTAAATGAAAACGGGAGGCTGCGGGGAGGCTGCAGGTCCCTCGATTGTTGAGCAAGATTTCGTGGGAGGATTGAATCAGAGTGGTACTGAATAAGTGGATGGAGGCCATGGGTATAACTAAGATAAACAACAACAACAAGTGGGGTAACCAGGGGGAAAGACAGCTCTGCCAGGGGGACAAAGACACAAAGAGAGAGAGAGAGAGAGAGAGAGAGAGAGAGAGAGAGAGAGAGAGCTGAGGGCAGAGGGATATACTGGAAGGAAGGAAGTAAGTTGGCAGGCAAGCAAGGAACAGCTCTCACGATGTGCTTTGTTATTTTTAACAGCAATTTCCAAGAAAAACAAAAAGTATTCACAGCATTTTGCTCTGGCAAAGAGACGTTTTTGATACCCTGTGATACCAAGGGGCGGGGTTTATTATATAATTATCAGATTAACATGTGATAAGGGAAATGAAAGAAAAGCAGCCTCTGGGGTGAAGCTTTAAGCGGCTGATTTTTGCTGTAGAAGTAGAATTATTGTAAAAAGTCGTCTTACCATTATAAAATATCTCAAAATATGCTAAAATCTTACATTTTAATTGATAAACATTAAAACTAAATATTTTTTAAGGGATTTTATAATAATAGTTAATAATTATGAGAAAATAGCAAATAAAAAATATTGAATGGAAAATATAACCATTATGTTATACATCTCAATCGTACTTAAATGAAACATCTTTTTCTTGATGTTAGAAGGTAGAATGTTCCTGTGACTGAAGGAGATATTACAGATCCTTGCATAGATCTTAGTTCTATCGACTTGGCATCCTTTCATACACAAATACTGAAGTAATATGTCCATTGAGACGACTAGAATATAGTGCGTTAATACATTTAAATATAGATATAATCATATCAGTTCCAAATCAAAAGAATCATTGAAACTTTCGTAACTAAACAACTAAGAGAATTGCATACAAAAATTACTCAAAAAATATAGTAAAAATCTGTCTACTATTGATATTGATCAGCAATATATATTCTATACTTAAGGCGATCTAAGAGTCTTTCTTCATGGTTTTATAGCAGTAAAAACCCCTTTACAAGGGCACAACAGGGACCCGAACCACACCTAAGATTCTACCCATCTCCCATTCTCCATCTCTGTTTCTCATTGTCTCTAGGTTTCACTTGGTTTTCTCTCTTTGGCGGTGGGTGCTGGGGGCTAGGATGTTATTGCAGCTGAGCTGAAGAGCAAAAATATATTTGCCGCCATATTTTGAGACAATATCCCGCGTGGGGCAACAGCAGCATCAGCATCAGCAGCAGAAGGAGCTTACATGAAGGAAGCAACACTCATGTATACGTGAGTCTATTTGGTTGTATCCCTGTGTGTGTGTCTGCTACGCATTGTGCTTCCGTTTCCGCTTTGTTGAGTTCCACTTGTTTACTCGATTTAAGGAAATATTACCGGCACAAACAAACAAAGTGCAACAACGCCAAAAAGGAGGAGCAGAGCAGAGCAGCACCCAGAACCCAGAGCTCAGAGCCAGAGCTCAGAGCCAGAGCCAGGGTCTGAGGTAGACAGAGGAAACGGATATAGAATCTCGCCACACCGCGTCTCTCAGGTCAGTTCTCTCCCCCTCAGGCTCCCCCCTCTCTCGTTTCCCCCCTCTCTGTGTGTATCTATCTCCCTCCTGCTGTGTGTGTGTGTGTGTTTGAGTCGAATAGACAAGTCATAAGTTTTTCCGCTTCGTTGCAGCCAAGTAGTAGGAAATTTTTATGCTTTGCAACTCTCTGTAATAACTCTCTCAACAGACACAAAAAAAGCCAAGGAAATTTCACCAAAAATACGACCAATGAATGCTCTTTTGGGAACACCACACAAAAAGGTGCATTTGAAACAGGTGTGGCAATAAATAAATAAATTATCCATGGAATATGCAAGTGCTCTAATTGTTCATTTAAAAATGATGTTTTTTGAAATTTTTCCTCTTTTTTAATGCTGTAAATTGGACAGAAAAAGTTTGGGAGTGGAAAAAATTAATGTGGGAAAATAATGATTCTCTGGAGTGGTAGAATATTTGGAGTGGTATTTGGATGTTCAGAAAAAGAGCAGTTTTTGATTGGATAGTTGAAGGGTTATAAATATTTTAGTTGCGATAATTTTCCACAATTTTTGAAGGGTTTTAAAGAAGAATCAACCTATTTTTTGACTATTTTTTTCAATTTATTCCTATTTCTGATTTTTTCAATAAAAATTGGGAAATAATTGTTAGATTGCTATTTTTATTTTAAAACTTATAACAGCTTCGGTCTGTGATGTTTTTTCACTATTCACTCTTAAATTGTTATATATATACTTTTTATACCCGGTACTCGAAGAGTATAGGGGTATATTAGATTTGTGGGGATAACGGTTGTGTGTAACGCACAGAAGGAAGCGTTTCCGACCCCATAAAGTATATATATTCTTGATCAGCATCAATAGCCGAGTCGATATAGCCATGTCTGTCTGTCCGTCCGTCCGTCCGTCTGTCCGTCCGTCCGTCCGTCCGTCCGTCCGTCTTCATTTGTGCCTATATCTCAGAGACTATTAAAGCTAGAGTAACCAAATTTTGTATCCAGTCTGCTTTGTGATCACACTACTCCAAATATGTTGAAAAATTTCGCCCCGCCCCTCTCCGCCCCCACAAAGAACGAAAGTCTGTGGCACACACAATTTTGAAGATACAAGAAAACTAAAAACGCAGAGTCATAGAGAATGCCCATTTCTATCAGAGTGTTGAATCTGGATCAGATCGGATCATTATTATAGCTACAATGAAGAAAACTATTTCGAAAGTCATCATTCCCTCTCGCTCTCTCTCACACGCGGCCCCATCTGCTTTGCCGATTCGTATTTTTTGACGCCTAGTTCTCAGAGACTATAAAAGCTAGAGCAACCAAACTTTCTATCCAAGCTCCTGTGATACCGAACCAGCACGAGTTTGTTTTAAAATTTTGCCACGACCCCTTCCGCCCCCACAAAAGACGAAAGTCTGTGGAATCCACAATTTTTAAGATAAATGAAAACCAAAAACGCAGAATCATGAAAAATTACCATATCTACCAGATTGCCGAATATGGATCAGGTCGGATCAATATTATGGACAGAAGAAATAAATTAAATTTCAGTAGCTACACAACGCCTGCCAAGCGCTGACTCATTCCCTCTCTCTCTCTCTCTGTCGCAAACACTTGTACGTCTCAAATATGTAGTTATACATGTCATGTAGAAATGTAGGCGCAGATATACAAAGCATATGTAAACAAAACTGGAAACATGTATAAAAATTCCAAAAAATAAATTTTTTTAATTTAAATATTATTTTCGTCCCTTTTGAGAACATATAATAAATTTCATAAATCGTAGGCTCATAAATGTATGTATGTATATACTGACTGAGTACCGGGTATAAGGTAGAGCCGCGGCCTTTGCCGCGGCTCACAACGTTCCCTCTCGTTTTTTATATTTTAACTAAGAAAAGAAGAAATTCAGGAAAAATGGTTGGCTATTAGTCCAGAAATATTAAGTGGTATAATATTTTAAAAGAGAAGTTTCTGTATAGTTTTAGATAGATTTAATTGTGAAAAATAGGTATTTTATTTAGGATAATATTCAAAAAAAATTTAAGCATTTTTAGGGAAAAACCAACCCATTTTTTGATTACTTTTTAAAACAACGTATTTCTTCTTTCTTATTTCTGAGTTTTTCAATAAAAATGGGGATTTAATACTTAGATTGCAGTTTTTATTTTACAACTTATAACAGTTACAGTCCTTGATTGTTTTTTCACACTTTACTCTTAAATTTTTTATATTTAAATATATTTAATAAATACATAAATATATATATATTTTTTTGGATTTTAAATCAGAAAATCGGAAATTCAAAAAGAATGGAAGCCAAGAAGGGAATACATATTTCCTTTACCTTTTTTTGTGGTATAATATTATACAAAATAAACTTTTTTTTGTACAGTTTTAGATCGATTTTATTCCGAATGATAAGTATTTTATTTAGAATAATTTTTCAACATTTTTTAACCATTTAAAGACCCCTTTTTTTGTACTATGATATTTATCAAATAAATAAAAGCCATTATATCTCGTAATCTTTATTTTCCAGCCATAATTGTTGCACTTGCTTCATGTCGTTATATCATAAATATTTTCCCTGTCAAACACGCCACAATTTCCATGTGAAAACTCAAGTACAATGCAAGAGTTTCCCTTTTCGAATAGAGTAAACACAGAACCAGACGGAAAAGCGGGAAAGCGGGAACTATAACAAACAAAACTCGAGCTGGGAATTGCCAAAGATGATGGGGGTGGGGGTGGTGGTGGGGGAGCAAAGGCTAAGGACAGGGCCACTAGTCAGACACGTGCTTATGCATATGGGGCAGGCAGGGGGCACACTCTTGCCAGCGTGTGGCAAGAACTTTGCGTGTGTGTGTGTGGAGTAGCAGGTGCCCCATAAGTTGCAACTGAGCGGATATTTTGTACTCGAGTGGTTCTGCAGAAGGTGAAAGAAAAGCACAGCAGCTATACTCCGCTTGGCTGTGGCAAGGGGGCAGGGCAGGGGGCAGGTGGCAGGGACTGAAGCAAATTAAGTGGCAAATAAACAGGACCTTTATTCCTTTCTGCTGCTGGGTTTGCCGCTTATTGTTCCGCTTGTTCACGGGCATAAAGAATGCATAACGAGCTTTAAAGTGGTCTTCGGTATTTTACAAAATTTAAACGCCAGGATCTCCCCTCCCCTCCAAGCCCTCCCCTCCTCTTATCCACTCATAAAAAATTCGCTTTATTGTCAATTTTAATACGTTTTTTGCATTTTATGCGATTTGCTTGAGCGAGAGAGAGAGAAGTTTTTGATGGGTTGATGGCTGATGTGATGGGTGGGTGGGTAATCCTTTTTCTGCCTGGTCTGTCATAAAAAACAAAAAAAAAAAAAAGCAGCTAAGAAAAGGCGGAACTGCGGAAGGACTTTACGAGCTTTTGCTTTTGCTTTTGCCCTTTGACATGACATTCAACAGATTTACGTGCGCTCGTGCCTAATTTCAGGATAAAGCAAAACGCATCAGGATGCGGCTCAGATGCGCGGATGTCAGAGTCAGAGATTCCCTTTCGGTGCTTAACCTTTTTTATGCATAAAACAACAGTACATACCCCACCCCCACCCCTAACTGCTTCTCCACTCTTCACTCTCCTCTCTGTCTGTTGGATGTGATCCACTCATCTCTCATCTCATTTTCGGTCTCGTTTTTCGTTTCGTTTCATTTGATTTCATCTTTATCCTTTTCGCTCTCGACAGCCACTTAAATGGATTAAAAACTTTTCAATATAATAATGTCACTTCAAATTGACAGTAAAATTCAGTTGACGAAACAGTGGGAAATGTTTGTTCACACACAGACACCCAGCAGCAAAAAGGTTTTCCTTCCATATATGAGAGCTCTCTCTCTCTCTCTCTCTCTCTCGCTCCATCTAAGCCGCTTACGCATTACGAAAACTTAACTTTTGAGCCATTTAAATCACTGCTTCGAAAGGGGCTGCCACTCTCGTGGAAATTGTGGGCGGGCAATCCTCGACTGAAATTGTGGGAATCTCGGGGCGGTTCTGTTCTGCTCTCTGGCATCAATTACAGCGACAAGCAGAAGCAGCGGCAGCGGCAGAGGCAGCAGCGGGTTCAGCAGCAGCAGTTGGCCTAATAATGCAGAAAATGCCAAACAAAGTGTTTAACGTTGTCAATTTAACAACCTCGAGCGCTTTTTTATGGCTCTTCTCCCATCTCCATCTTCCACTCTGTACCTCTCCCTCTCTTTCCCTCTTTGCTATGGCTTTTCCCTTTTTCCTCTACCCTCACCTCCCCTCTCTTTCGCGCATTTTCCATCCAACTGGCAAGCAAAAACAAAACAAAACCAAACAACAAAAGGCGGCAACAAGCAGCGAGGAGAAAAGTTAAACAAAGGCCATAAATGCACAGTGGAAGAGATTATCGGGTGAGTGGGTGAAATTATCGAAACAGTGGATGAAAAGCGAGGGAGAAAGGCTCAAAATATTAAAAATGAAATGAAAGATAAGGTATATGAAAGTTGGAAAAGGAAAGGGGGGAAAAGAAATGTGAGGAAAATAGAAAATAGAGAGTGGAATGCAAGAACATTTTACAATAATTAATAAATAATATAAGAAATAATAATAATAATATAATAAATAATAATATAATAAAAAATAATAATAATATAATAAATAATAATAATAATATAATAAATAATAATATAATAAATAATTCCAAATTTGAACTAAGGAATAGGAAATAAAAAAAATACACAAAAGAGCTTAAAATTCATAATAAATATGGAGTCAAAATTACCTGAAAGATGTAGAGAAATGGATCTATAATCTTTAGAGAATATAGGAATGGAATATATGTATGTATAGGAATATCTAGTTAAAAAATGTAGAGCACAGGGATTTGAAAGCCTAGAGCTAAAACCTATCTAATCTTTTAAAGAAGAAATATTTCCATTTTTATGGTATATCAAATTTTGGACTTACAAAAAAAATAAAGCATAAAGAAAATGAAATCTGAAAAAGGAATTTGCTCTTTTCGTACAATATTTTTGTATTTTAGTGTTTCTTTTAGTATTTTAGTACTTCTTTTAGTATTTCCTTTAGTATTTCTTTTAGTAATTCTTTTAGTATTTCAATATTTCTTTTAGTATTTCAGTATTTCGTTTAGTATTTTAGTATTTCTTTTAGTATTTTAGTATTTCTTTTAGTATTTTAGTATTTCTTTTAGTATTTTTTAATATAATAGTATTTCTTTTAGTATTTTAGTATTTCTTTTAGTATTTTAGTATTTCTTTTAGTATTTTTTAGTATAATACTATTTCTTTTAGTATTTTAGTATTTCTTTTAGTATTTTAAAGTATTTCCAGTATTTTTTAAAGTATTTTTTTTTAGTATTTGTTTTTAGATTTTTTGTTCAAGAGAATTTTTAATTTTGAGCAAGAAATTCCCAGAAAGTATAAAACACACCTTGGAAATGATGATTTTAATATTAAATACCATACATATGAAACACAGTTTGGGTTTTGGAATAGTTCTAATAGCTACAGAGAGTAATCCAATTACCGAAATCCGATTATGCTTGATTTATTCATAATTTAATATTCATTTCGTACTCGTTTCGCCCGCTTTGGCTGTTATAATGAAACGAGATAATATTAAGTATATTGTTGCCTTATTAATGTATTGTAGTCACACACACACACACTGGCACACGCATGTTCATTCGATTTTCCGCATAATTTGTTCCACTGTTCGAAAGGGGGGCGAGGGCGGGGGCGGGGGCGGGCAAAGCCGACAGACAGCCACACACACAAAAGCGATTCAGTGGCGCGGCATCCAGCAGCGGATGGCTCCCAGCTTCAGATCCCAGACTTTGGGTTCCTGGCACGCCGCAGATGCTCAGCCCCCAGAAGGAGTGGGGGCGGGGGGGGAAGGGCACGCACATAACAACGACACACACACACACACGCACACAGATACAAACGGTATCACCCACAGAGACACGCGCTGGCAGACAACAACACACATGTTAACATAAACGTCAAACACACAAAGGCCGCCGCCCGCGTACCGAACCTGGCGGAACATTTCGTGGGCCGTGGGGTGCTGGGACTGGGCTGGGAGGGGGGAGAGGTATGTGTGTTGGCAGTTGGGGATTGGCGGGACGAGTATAGGTAATCTAGAGGTGGAGTGGAGTCATGAAACTAAGCCGTAGATTCAGGGGCATCCATGGGGTTCGTGGGAAGTTGTAAGCATCGCCCGGACCCAATGCTGCCGCCGCTTCTGTTGCCGTTGCTGCTGGTTCCCGTCTAAATGGCCCAGCGAGCATAAGTGGAGCAGTTTTTGTGGCGATTATCTTTGCTGGCCAAAGTACAGTGAAAAACCACATGAAAAACAGGCGAAATTGTGACTAAAATGTAAGATTTTTAAGAGAAAATTATAACCCAAAAAATCAACTAAAACTTAGTCAAAATTTCGACTAAAATTTCAGTTTTTTGGCACAAAATTATACCTCCAAAAGTCCATAAACTATCCAAGAAATATTCTATATTTTCTTTTAAATTTTCTCTTTTAAAGAGTCCTCACTGTTTGTGCCAACGAGCCAGAGAAAAGAAGCGAAACGAAACGTTAAGACTGTTCTATTTTGGCAATTGATTGCCGTTTTTCTTCAATGGGAGAAATCTCTCTCTTGTGTACATGTGTGTGCTTGTGTGTGTGTGTGTGTGTGTGTGTGACTGTGCGAATCGTGATTGGTATCTATATCCATGGACATGCCTGTGCTTTTGTCCTAGCTGATGACCACTCCACTCCGCTTGGTTCTCGGCAGTAAGGACCTGCACCTGCTTCCTTCCTCCTTCGTGCGTTCTATTTGGGGCGTGGTCCACTACTAGGTTATCCCATACACTACATTAAGCTAACTAATGATGCATGCCAAACAGGAACAACAATGCGAACAACTTGAGTCGAGAAGCAGATAAAAAATTATGAACGCAAATCCACTCATCCACACGAGTCGACTCCAGTCGAGGATTGGACCAGGACGAGGACCAACGGCTTGGCCCAGGACACGGCACAGCAGTTAATTGAAGTCGTAAAAAAAGCAAAGACAACAGCAAAACATCTTTATCAGGCTCTCCATTCTTGTCCCCTCGCCTTCCCGGTGGTTTTCCTTTCTGTCTTTTTTCTTTCCTGCTTTTTTTTGTGTTTGTTTTTGGTGCGTGTGAATTGCTCCCCTGGTTTTTGTATATGTTTATATGGGCCAGCGATAAGGACGATTTGTCATGGCGCCGAGAGAACACAACGTTGCCAGAGATTATCCCCTGCATATTATATATATATTTTCTTTTGCCTCCGTCCATTGTCGACTATCGACAACTATATAAAATTTAAGTATCTCACATAAATTGTATGGCCCTGAAGATTAGCCAACAACGATCAAAGGCGGACGCCAACACTAGAGACAAAGAGATACTTAAAGTTTGCCGCCACAATGCATTGGCTGGGTTTGTTTTTTATACAAAAATTCTATGCCTAAACAAAGGGGAATATATGAATGTACCACTCGAAAATGTTTTGTTTTTTTTAGAGAGAGTTTTACTCACTGATTTTTACCATCACAGTTGGCTAAGCAGACAGTTTCACTGCAGAGCGGTGTATTTTTTAGAGTATTTTATTGGAATCATTAAAAAAAACATGCAGTTGTTGTACCGCAAAGACTCTTGAAACAAGGAAACATTTGAGCACTTTTTGATGCCAATGGAAGTCGACAAATAAGTTTATAAATCAGGAGTATCTTTACCAAAAAGTAAATAAAGTATGAATATTTTTGTCCTGAAAAAAGTGCTTTAAAATTTGGTATTAATTAGGAATACATTTTTTTTTGATTTTATAGGAAATATTTAGAGACCTTCTTTAAATATTTCCTGAAAGTAAATGGCAATGAAAATGTTTCCTAAAAATATATTTTAAATGAAAAAAAGCCAACCAAACCTTGGAGAATTATTTGATACCAATAACAGTTGACAAATAGAGACCTGAAGGTAATTTACAGTTTCTATAATTTCTTCCAAAAGAATGGATGTTTTTATGGATCTACACATGCCTCGAAAGCAATTTCTTCTGCCTTTTGATTTACAGAAATAGATAGCAAATATGTAGTGGCCTTTTATGACATTCTGAAAATAAATGGCAGTGAAAATTATTTCTAAAAAAATACTATAAGATGAAAAAAAGCCTCAGCGAAAAGGATAGAATCTGTAGGCTAAGAAGTATCATATAATATAGCTAAAAAATATTCTATCTATCCATCAATCGATCAACACATGTCCTGAAAGGATCTCTCCTTCTTCTTCTCCTTCTTAGAGACCTTTCAAAGTGGGTTCTTCTCCTTCTTCTCTTTCTAAGAGACCTTCCAAAGTGGGTTCTTCTCCTTCTTCTCTTTCTAAGAGACCTTCCAAAGTGGGTTCTTCTCCTTCGTCTCGTTCTAAGAGACCTTCCAAAGTGGGTTCTTCTCCTTCTTCTCTTTCTAAGAGCCCTTCCAAAGTGGTTTCTTCTCCTTTCTAGACACTTTCTATGACATCTTTTAAATAAATGGCAGTGGAAGTTATCCTTTTTATATGGTTTAAAAAGGTTCTCTGATACCTAAAGTGACAGCTTAATCTTGTTATACATTTAAGATGTAAACAATTATTCCTAAAAAATACTAAAAGATGAAATGAAATGAAATTGCAAAATGGGAGACTCCGTAGTATCAGAAGTTCCATTGAATATGGCTAAAAAATTGTTAAAAAAATGGATACAACTATGTATCTCCCCAACCCCAGCTACAGTTCCTGTGAGTATATAGTACGTTGTTTGTAGTTCATTTTGGAAAGATAGATATGTATCTATCTGAATGTTGTTGCATTATAGTTTAGTGCTTGGTTGCTTGGGTGAGGCAACATGCACGAAGGAGCATTTTTAGTGGCATTAATTATTCAAAGGCCTCAAATGGAATAGCTTGTTCTACACGAGTATGTACTTCATATTGTTCGTTTGACTGCATCATACATCCATAAGTATGTCCTGCAGGACAACAAACACACACAGACAGACACAGACATTCTGTGAAAAGCAGCAGCCATGGGTAAGAGGACAGCATTTTTATTTGATGTTGACTGCTGCTGCAGCTGGCCACATTTTATGGGGGCGGCAACCAAACACAAACATTGCATGCCTCAAATGCTCAGAATATACTTCACTCCTCCCCTGCTGGACAAGACTGGACAGCCAGGAAGTCGCCGCATCAAATTGTGTGCTGGTGTGTGTGTGGGGTCAAGAGTGAAAAGTTGCATCCCATTAGCTTATTGATCATTTGCTGGTCAGTTTGACTTTCTAAAACGAAGACAAAATATTCACACAAAATGAAACAATATTTGAGTTGATTGCAGCTGCATTTGGGTAACGATTTTGTTTGATTTGAGCTTCGATTTTAATTAAAAAGATTAAATGACACAAAAATGGCTAGAGATTAGAATAAAAACAAGGGATGTTTCTATAGTTATAGCCTTGAGAAATATAACTTATGGCTTTGAAAAGATGGCAGATGAATATTGGTGTCAGAACCTAATAAGAAAATATGGGCAGATCGGTTTAAAGTAAAAGTAAAGTCTATTATAAAGTTACTGAACCAAAGACTATGAAATGCACAGAGAGGATCTACTATCTCTCTCTCTCTCTCTCTAGTCGTCGGGAGCAAGCGAAGCTAGTGAGCAGGGGGTGCCGCAAGAGAAAGACGAAAATGTATGCATTTTATGTATTTTATATAATCTTTAGTGTCTGACCTGCAATATATAAATATATAATTTTTAGTGTTTTAAAATTCCCTAGAAAAAGATTGAGATATGACCCGCAATATTCGAAATAATTCTGTGACTATAATAGTTCGGAGACATATGAAATCCAGACCTAGATAATGAGTATTATTATAGAAAATTGTCTCATGCCACCTTAGTCTTTATTTTGCTCTATATTTATTATTATTTATTATATATTATACAGATATATTTATTATTTTTTAAAGAACACAAATATCTCAAGAAGAGACAGATAATTGCTCTAACTTATGGGGTCAAATTAAGTCAAATATGCGCCGTTTTGTTTGATGACGAGTTCCCAACGAGATGCCAACTTCATAATGCCCCTGTTATAGAAGCTCGCTTCCCTATTGTCAAAAAACTCGGAGAGCCAATTTTCATAGGACTCTCTTGTGGACAACTTCCGACTACCAAGCTCGTTCGTCATGGGCAGAAATAGGTGGTAATCACTTGGTGCGAGATCCGGACTAAACGGGGGATGCAAAAGAATCTCCCATCCGAGCTGCCGGAGCTTCTGGCGCGTCACCATGGTGTACTGTACTCTGTACTGTGTGTGTACTGTGAACTGTATATATTATAGATACCATTAATACTTTGAATTTCAAACACAATGGATTACTTACCAGTGCCAAAAGTTGTATACAGACACGTTCTCAAGGCCATGTTTGGCGACGCAACTCTTTCCGCCATAAAACTGGAGGTGATGTACAGCATGAGGAATGTCAACCCTGTCCATGAATTGGAGCGCGCTATCGAGTCGTCTTTGAAATACCTCACCCTTACCGGTATTCTGAATTTTATTAAAACAATATTTGGGTATATTAGAAGAGGAAGCAGCTATTTGTAGCCTCAAGCTAGTAAATCTTCTGATTGTCCTCTCCGATCATCACGAGATCATCTCCGATCATCAGGAGTGGACAATCAGAAGATTTACAAGCTCAAGGCTACAAATAAATTGCCCCTCTTCTAATATTCCCAAATATTGTTTTAAAAAAATTTAGAATACCGGTAATAGTGAGGTATTTCAAAGACGAATCCATACCGCGCTCCAATTCATAGACATGGTTAACATTCCTCATGCTGTGCGTCACCTCCAGTTTTACAAATAACTTTCCCCTCTTCCAGTATTCCCAAATATTGTTTTACTAAAATTTTGATGTTGTTACATGAACACTTTCAGGCTTACTAAAAAAGTATGATTTGCTCAATTTGGAAGACTAGAAATGACTCTAAAACGGAGAACTGCTTTGATGTAAAAATATGTATCATTCTCTACCTTTTTCCCTGAGTATTCTTCCGTTCTCTATGAGCCTGTGGTTTATTCTTAAGCCCTACATCCCTACACCCTTCCCACTGGGCGGGTAGCCCTGTCGCATGGCCTCCAGCGGATTGAAGGGTATGGCCAGGGCCGAGGCATAAAAAAATATATAAAAAATTAATATATTCAAAATATAATAAATTCAAAATTGAGTTTTATTTTGTAACTTTTAAATAAAAATTTATGTTTAATTATAATTTTGATTTTATTTAAATAAATATAAATTATAAATAAAAGTTATATATTTTTATCATTAAAATAAAAACTTTTAAAGTTTTTTAAAATTTAGATTAGAATTTCGATAATGAAACTTCTAAATGTTATGGTCCCCGGCTTAAATGCAATTTATTAAAAATTTTCTTTTAAATAATGACAATTTCTCTAACATGTTATATTCTCTAATATATTCAAAATTCTAAATTTTATGGACCCTGGCTTAAAGGCAATTTATTAATAATTTTCCTTGTCGGTTCCAAACCAAACCGAAAGTTAAATTGAATATATATGTAAGAGAGTTATTTCCAGAAAAAAGTGTTGGCTTTAACAGCTTTATAACTTATTTAAATTTCACTCTTCAAAGCCCTGTAGAAATTGGATTGAAACTTATATTTTTCAGACCTAAAAGTTGCATAAAAATGATCTGAATCCAAATCGTTCCAAAGTGTAATTCAAATCAAATGAACCCTTAACCAAAAACCCGATGAAAATTGTGCGGAAATAAATGCAAATAATAAATGCGCGGCTGGAGGGTTGGGGTGAGGGGCCTTCCACTTGACCAACTAAAGGGTATTCCAATTGGAGCATCTATTCAAATGAATACACTCGAGTGTACGAGTGCGAGTACGAGTGTATGTTTGCCACGCCCTCTTCCATGGCCAGACACCAGCGTTTAATTGTTAATGCAAACAAGAGCTAATAAAACATGAAAAACTGCTTGCTGGTTTGCATTATTTTTCTCCCCTTTAGCGCTCTCCCCCTCCCTGTCTCTTTGGGGCTTTTTCTTGTTTAACTATCGGTTGTCGCAAACACAAACAGGGCAGGTCCCCGCCTGCCTGCCTGCCTGCCAGCCTGCGTTCGAGTAGTGTAATAATCAACATGAATGGTCCTTTAACCAGCAGAGAGAGACCACGCCCAACCAATTCCACAATTCCACTGAATCCTGTTTGTTCTTTGAGTGGTTCGAGACAATAGTTAGGGGCCAAACCACCTCCTCCCCTCCTCCCATGCACATGGAGTGACGTAAATGTGAATGAGTTGAAGTCAAAGTGTGAAATGCTACTTCTGCCGAGTGCCTATTGCTGCTGCTGCTGCTGGTGCCCCCAAACGATAATAATCTTCATGTGCCCCGTCGGTCGGTCTCTGCCTCTGTCTGGGCATCGCAGATCCTGTTTGGGCCTGGCCAACAGTACAGAACAACATGTCCCCAGACCATTGTTGTCCATTTTGGTTCAGTGTGTGCGAGTGTCGGCTGCTGCCTACTGCTGCTGCTTCTGCTGCTGCCAATTGATGTAACTGTAACTGACCAAAAACGTCGGACGTCTTTTTGGCTGTCTATTTAGCCAGTGATTTACCACCAACCAATCCTCCGCCCTGCTGCTGCTGCTCTTAACTCACTCTCTGTCTATAGATTCTCCTCCTCCTCCTCTTAGTGTCTCACTCTAGATGTTTGCCTGTGTCTGTATGTGTTTGGAGTTTTGGTCCAATGGCGGCGGCCTCATTTCCGTTTCCCTTAGACAACCTCAGAGCAATACCCCTTCCTGTCTCTGTCTCCGTCTTCTGTTGCTGTTGTTAAACTAATTGGCAGTTTAACAGCAGACCGAAGCAGCATAACTGTCAAACTTGACTGCAAATTGTCTGTGTGGCCAAAAATGATTATGCAATTTCAATTAAGATTATGCAACTGCATTTAATAAAGCACTTAAATACACATATCCAGCCAAAGGCCATAAACCAAAGAGACTTCTCTACTTATACACACTTATACTTTATATACATACATATATATCTTGACAGACATATTTAATGGCAATTTAATCGCTTTTACATATATATTTATATTTTTTTTTGTGTGAAATGTGGGTCTCCAGAAAGTTTTAATGCATTCAATTAACTTTTACTTTCTATAAGTAATATAAAAGGCATTTTTATCACTTTAATTTGTTTGTTATTTCTTTAAACAAATTATAATTGATGTTCTTCTCATACTCCTCTCAATATACTTTAACTATTATATTTTTTCACTATATTCTTTAACCTTTATTTCAGTTACTCTCAGTGTTAAGTTCTTTGGTGACATATTCATTGTAAAACCCTCGGGATGAACAATTTTAAAACAATATATTTTGGTAAGTCATAGTGCTATCTACATTACATATCTACATCTACATCCCATTTAAACGACTACAAGAAAGACTTTTCTGAAAGCATAACTTTTCATTATTTAAGTATCCTAGAATTTCACTATGAAGGACCATCCCTTAGTTCGTTAATCTTTAATGTTTTAATAAAAATATTTTGTAATTTTTAATATTAAATAAATTTTAAACCTTTCAACGTTTGAAATGTAATTATTTAGTTATTTTTCCTAGATTTTTCCATAGTTACGGAATATTTTGTGACATTTTTCTTATGATATGTCAAATTTTTAAATATTTGTTCAACGATTGAAAATAATTTATTTGTTTAATCTTAAAATGAATATTTTCATTCTTTAAGTATTCTAGACCTCTGGCTGATCCTTCAATATCAAAGACCAAAGACCATTCCTTAGTTTAGGAAACTTCAATGTTTTCATGAAGTAGATCAGACAGCTTAATCTGCATTATAAGTATGAAAATATTGATATTTTGTGACATTTTTCTTATAATATATAAAATTTTAAAGATTTTTTCAACGATTGAAAATATTTTATCATAAATATTTGTTAAATCTTATAATTAAGAAGATAGTTCGCATATTTTCCAAAGAGGTAGGTTGAAGCTGTAGCTGCGGAGAGGTGCCCAACCTCCAAGAGATAAAATGGAAATACAATATACAATCGCATAAGACTGCTCCTAAAGAATATCAATGAATTTCTCTACAAAAAGATGGGATATTTCCGTGACCTTTTTTATCAGTAAGTAAGGAAATGGTTCAGTAAATAATTATGATAAAAAGGTCGTCTCATAATATGATAATCTTTTCTATAGCTTTGAGACAATTAAAACATTGATAAATAAATATAAACTCCAACTTGTCTAAATACGATAACCTTGAAATCCTCTATCCGAATTCTCTTTCACTTTACCGTGTTCCCATTCCTTCAATATCTGAATACACATTACTTTCTTTTTTGCAATCCATCGAACCCTAAAATGGTGAACCCACATGGTGACTGACTCTCACACCCTAAAAGCGTAGAAAGTAGAATCTAAATATATTAAACTTGTCTAGGATTTTGGTTGTGTTTTTGTTTTGTTTTTATTTGTATTGGTTTTTCGTGGGAGGCGTTGGTTGGTTTCGGGTGGGGTGTGAGGGGCGGGGCGGAACGTGTAATTTAATAAAGTGGTAAAAGAACAGTTATTCGCCAAACATGATACAGCATCCTCGTGGTACTCCAGCCACCCGCGTGTGCCGCATGCCGCATGCCCCTTGAAAATCAATTGTGGTTGCTCGTGTTACTGTTTGGTTCAGTGGCCACCACTCTCTTTGATGCAAAAAGAAGGACTAGGACGGGGGTAAAGGAGGACGGGGAGGGGGTGGAGCACGTGGCAGCACTTCATGCAATTCACATGAGCGGTCCACAGCTGTTCACTCTTTGGTCAGTGGCACTCCTGTCCCCGCCCTCTCCCGCCCTCTCTCTCAGTATACACAGTGCGGGTGTCCTTCTGTCCGTTGTATGTAAATGAGATATTTTGCGGTCGCTGGTCAGCAGCGGCAGGGGGAGGTGGGTGGTTGATGCTGCTATGCAGGCGCCATGGCACGTACAACATTCAAATGCGGTCGAAATCTGCATTAACTATTGCAATTAGTGCACAAATTTTGTATAAATTATGTAAAGAATAGTTTTTGGCGCAGAGTTTTCTATGAACTAAACATCGCTCCATCTATGTCGGTGTGCCCCATGTGTGTGTGCCCCATGTTTCTCCGTGTGTGTGTGTGTACTTTTTGGTTAAAAATGTATTTTGTAAAAGTGTATTGGGTAAAATGTTTTTGTCCATCTGTCGTGGGAGGTTGCCACTTGCCAGCCAGCCAGCCAGACAGCTGCATTCCTGCATTATGCAATAGCAATTGAATTTAATATCAAATAATAGCATTTCAATACCCTTTAATTAGTGGGTTGTACGGATTTAATTGTTAATTATACATTTTCGTGCAATATTTGCTGTGTACAAAGGCTTTTCCTCTCAACCCCAAAAACCAGCTCAAGGGAAGCTTCCCCCAAAAACCAGCTCAAGGGCAGCCTTCCCTTTCATTAAGTTCTTCCTACTTTCCTACTTTTCTCCTTTCTCCTTCCTTTTTCTCCTTTTGGCATAGTGTATCTATAGAGCTTTCATCAAGCGATTCGATTGTTCTTTCTCTTCAACCATGTGAATGGTGGATTCATTTACACGCGTACACCCATGCGTATGCGTGATATTTGGCTGTCTATCTTTGCCCGCCTCGTTCCCCCCTATTGAGCGCTCTCTTTCTCTCTCTCCCACTCATTCGCTCTTGTTTATTGCAAATTTCGTTTAGATGTGCAATTAAATTTTAATTAGACTGCCTCTTCAACGAGTATTTCGAGTTTTTTGGGGGGAGGGAGGGTGATAGTAGTAGCATTAGAGCTTGTGGCAATATATATCTCTATTTAGGTATCAAAATACCTTTCATTAGGTAAAGTTCATTGCGGGTCTGTTCATCCCATTATACCCTTGATGTGTGTTTCACAGTTTGTTTTTCGCTCTTTTCAAAAGGGGTTTTCTATTTGCAACCACCCCATCCAGCCACCCCACCCCACCACACCCCTCAGTTGCCCGCTCAATGAACGTTCTGGGTTTCGCCTGTAAACTGTAATCAATTAATTCATTATTATTCGTATTCTGCTTTCAAAAAACCTGCCACTTTGCTTTATTGCATGTTGAAGTAGTTTTTCATTATTGGCTTCTACCATGTTGCACACACACACACAGAGCGAGAGTCTATTGGGGGCATAAAGAGAGAGCGAGCGAGATGCCAGGGGGCAAATGCACAAAGTTGTCGGCAAGTTTTTGCCAAGGTAATTCCACAGGCAACTCTTGGCTTGCTTCCACCCTGCCTCCCTCCCCCCTCTCTCTCTTGGAAAACTCTTTCGGTTTGCCATCTCTTGCCATCTCTTTCATTTCGATTTTGGCATTGTTAGAGGTCTCTGGGGTAACATTCCAAAACAGATAACTGAACCGAAAAACACCAGCAAACGGAAACGTAATCTTTTAAACAGTGAAAGCATCAAAGGATCATGATTTAAGTTGCTTTTTGCCGAAGGGCATTTACACATGTATTAGCAGAGGGATGGGTATTTAATTACGGGTTTTTCAATATAGTTTATCGTTTAATCCACCTTGAGATACATTTTATATCACTGCTCGGCACGCACACACTCAAAAGCGCTCAAAAGCCGAACATGCCTGCGGGAGGAATCGTTTTATTGCTTTACACTGGCTACAGCGAGAGAGCAAAAGCCGAAGACGCTTTGCCGAAGCCACACGAAGGCTTGTTGCTTTTATAGATAGGGCCGTGCCGAGCGATGTTTTAGATAGTCAGACCTTCCTTAGTTTTTCCCGCATTTTCCTCCCTGTTTTGTCTGCCTCCTTTTCAGCCATTGGTTGCCAAGATGAACTCCGACTTCGAACAGCTGTTGCCGCAGCAACAAACTGTGGCCAATTTGAATCATTTTCTTACGAGTGTCATTACAAAAGATGGCCCCTGCTTTAGCCCCGTAACCCCCATGCTCACCTTGGACTTGATTGCTGAGCTCTAAAATGCTGTGGGGAAAACTGCACAAGAAGGGACTGAAAGGAAAGAAAAGAAAAGTATAACTTTTAGCAATTGGCAGAGTCGCATAAACGTCGTCATCGCGGCACCTTCCCCTGTAACAGCCAGCGAGCGGCACCGGCCCTCTTCTGCCACACATCGAATGTTGTTTTTATTGTCGCCAGCCATTTTCATTACATTAACCGTTTGCCAAAGCATCCGCCCGCTGCCGCTCTCGTCCGTTACTCTCACCCGCACTCTCACCCTAAGTTCTCTACCCCATAGCTCCCTAACTCCCAATACTCTCTCACGATGCCCCCATCTACTGCAATGCGCATCGTTTTCCTGTTTTTGTTTGTGTTATAATGCCAGTTACTGTGTTTTTTGTATACCCATTAAACCCCAAGAGAAAGGGGATATAAACTTTAGACAATGTAAGGGTATATCAAAGTTTATTTTATACCAAAATAAGGCATGACTGAGGCCATGAATGAGACTATGACTGAAAGCATGACTGAGGCGATGACTGAGGCCATGACTGAGGCAATGACTGAGGCCATGACTGAGGCCATGACTGAGGCAATGACTGAGGCCATGACTGAGGCCATGACTGAGGCCATGACTGAGGCCATGACTGAGGCCATGACTGAGGGCATGACTGAGGCCATGACTGAGGGCATGACTGAGCCGTGACTGAGGCCATGACTGAGGCCATGACTGAGGCCATGACGGAGGCCATTACTGAGGCCATGACTGAGGTCATGACTGAGGCCATGACTGGGGCCATGACTGGGGCCATGACTTTTCTACCGAAAACCAATGAATATTAGATGAATTGGTTTAGATTGGTTTAGTTTTTCCAGGGTATTCTCCCTACCTAATCATGTTCTTTAATATTCTTACCAGTTTCCTCTCTTATTTTTCCGCTGGCTTTGCTGCTGTTTTACTGCGCCGTTTGTTGATTTTGCTGTTGGCTGATGTTGCCACTGCCACAGCCACACTGCCACTGATAGGACTCCTCCTCCAACCAGCTGCCTCTAATCCACCCAATTTTTAGCCAGGTGTACGGGGCGCGGGGAGGGTAGCAAAAGTTTAACGCTTTTGTCGTTAAAAAACATCAAGTAGACGGGCGAAGAAAGGCGGAGAGAGAAAAGAGAAAGAAGAGTAGGTGGTGGGGGGTAGGGGGTAGTGGTTTCTGAGAAGTGGCAGCATCAGCGACAACGGGGCGCAAAACAAAAGCAGAAGCAATCGAGCTGAGTTGGCTTGAATGGCAAGCAATTGCGAAACTATTTGAACAGCTTCCACGCCATCCTGCAGCCTGCATCCTCCAGCTCCTCCAAGATCCATCACGCGCACGCCCAACCCCGAGTGCCGCATCACCCGCATCAATCAATGGGGCAATGGGCATATGATAGGCCCCCAAAAATCCCAGACATGTTGGACCCCCATGCCCCAGGCATCGCTTGGCAGTGACCCCGGGACCCCGATCAACTTCGACAGGTCAAAGCGCTTTTATAAAGCTATAAAATATACACAAACTAAGTCGGACCAAGCCCCTGCCCCTTGCACGCATTCGCATACGTAACCTTTTTGACCCCCCGCCCACCACAGAGCACACAGGGAGAAGGGTTGGGTTGGGTCGGGAATAGGGTGAAAATGGAATGAAGGGAGGCACGCTCTAGAGTCTAGAGTCTGGGTCTGGGCAGACTGTCAACGGCCTACAGCCGGGCAACCTTTTTAAACAACTCATATGCAGAGGGTTGCTCTACGAATGCCCCCAGTCTTTTAGCCCCACCTTTCTTCCTGTTTTGCTCAGGCAACCCTCGCGCTTTCCTAGCCCAAAAGTTGTTGCCTGTTCGGCTCAGTGCTTCGCTTTCTTTTTTTTGGCCCGTGTCCTGCTTATGTTTGGTTTATTTATTTTTTATTTTTTGGGCAGCGACGATTCTCAGTTTTGGACTTTGGGCCTGGCCCTCGCAAAGATTTATGTGCGTAAATTTCATGCTGACGGCATCAGGTGATTTAACACTTTAGATAACAGGGAACTTGGAGCAGTTTATAGTCGACCAAAGGTCGGAGGGGGAGGGGCAGGAGAGGTGTCCGTCCAAAACAAACAAATATCGAGAGCATTTCGAGGGGGGGTTGTATTTTTATTATTTTATTTTATTGCGCTTACATCTTTAAATAAGTTTCCTTTGGCTCCTCCCTCTGGGTGTCCTGTGTGTCCTTTTGTTCGGGGAGATCTCTGCCCTTCGGAATTGATGTGTCTTTTGGGGTCATAAAAATTACAAAACAAAAAAAAAGCAGAACAGAATTTTCTTTCGCCTTTTTGGCCTGATTGCTGTGTGCGATTGAGCATCCCCGGTCCCCTGCTCCCTTTGGTCCTTTTTTTCGCCCAGCTCTCCTTTCCTTTCCTGTTTTTTTGTTAGCTTGTTTGTTGTTCAGATAGGATATAAATTATATTGAGCGCTTTGAATTAGTTTTTTATGTGCCCCCACATGTAGTGAAAATGAAATTAGATACGTGTTTGGGTGCGAGTTAATTTGCTGGCACAGATTTGCCACCCACCGCCCGTTGGGGGAAAAAGAAGTAAAGTTTATCCTTGATTTTGTCTTCGATTGATAACTGTGTGCGAGAGGTGGGTTGGGGGGAGGGTGGACAGGTTAAGAGTTCGTCCAGGGGATATTTAAAGAGTTTACTTTACTCGCACAATGTTCCACAATTGTTAACTCCATTGGGGAAAGTTCGTCCTGCAATCGCTGCTGCTGCTGCTGCAGCCAACACCAACAATGGCCAGCAATTACCAAAATACAACAACAAAAAATACTATAGCAGAATGGGAAAAAAGAATGATAAAAAAATGTTTAGGAAATTCTACTCCAACACGAAAAGGGCAAAGCGCGAAAAGGGAAACGCAAAAAGCAAAAAAAAAGCGAAAATAACATGGAATTGTTAAGGAACTGCAAACTGCAAATCCATTAAACCACAACAAGAACAAGATGAAGGAGGAGGACCAGAACGAGAAGGAGAACGAGAAGCAGGAGGAGAACGAGAGGGAGAACCAGAACGAGAAGGAGCACCAGAACGAGAAGGAGAACGAGTACCACAACCAGGAGGAGAACGAGAAGGAGAACGAGAAGCAGGAGGGGAACGAGTACCAGAACGAGAATCAGGAACTCAGCAGAACAGCACAGAATCAAAACCCCACCGAACTTCTATAGGTATTGCATTGAGATGGTGGAAATGTCCTTACACAATTGACTGAAAATTGTTTGCTACACTTTTGGAGAGAGAGCATTGAACGCCGAACACTTGGCCCGCCCGCAGACTTGCAAATGTAGTTGGCTGGTGGATTAGCTGATTCAGCTTGAGCCGCATTTCCATGAAGATTTTTCAACTAAACTTTGGCAATTGTAAGTGTAACAATATTTTAAATATCTAAGCAAACTCAGTGTCGTTAAGCCACATCTATCATATTTTATTCGATTTATAAGATTAAGAGTTTAGTTCCATTATGTTTATAGAAAAATAAAGAAATTAGTAGATTCAATCATCAATAAAACCAAGTTTTTCAAATTACATATATTAATAATTAAAAATAATACAAAAAATTAATTAATTATAAAAATATTTAAAATGAATAAATTAAAAAAAAAATGTAAATGTAAATTAAATAATAAAATAAATTTATTAGAATATTCAAATTAAAAATTAATTAAAATAAGTCATTAATAAAATAAATAATAAATAAATTAAACAATAAATAAAATAAATGATAAATAAAATAAATAATAAATAAATTACATAATAAATAAAATAAATATCAAACAAAATAAGTAATAAATAAAATAAATAATAAATAAAATAAACCATAAATAAAATAGTTAATAAAATATAAATTAAAATCATACAAATTCAGCTATCGGCTCATTATTATAGCCAAACCAAACAAATGACATTTCAGTAGCTACTCATCGCCTGCCAAGCACTTAATCATCCACTCTCCTGCACACACTCTTCCTCGTGCTGTGTGCGCCCTCTGGCAGAACAACACGCAATACGATAAATGTACAGCCGCGGCCCTTTCCTCGACTCACAACATTTCGCTCGTTTATGGTAGATTTACTATTTAAATGGAAAACAGCAAGATAATTGCCGTAACCAATGTTAACTTTAACTGAAGAAATCTCATTATATATTATATATGTACCAGTCTCCAGTGCGAACTCTTACCATCCACATGCAGTTAATTATCGTACTCCTGCTAGGTGATCTATATTATATTGTTTAGTTGTTATTCGTTTTACTTACCAAATTCCGAATCAGCTCCCGTGGGTCTTGCCATTAAGGCAATAGGCTGCCCAGACCCCAATTGTCCGATATCGTACGAGGGTATGACGTGTGCCTATGATAGGGTTTGTGGATTTGAGGCAGAAAACGAATGCCAGCTACAAGTGGAGATTTGTTTGCGTGAATTGAACGACAAACCACGTGAGTTTTTTACTATTAAACCTGAATGCCATGCCCTATTATATATAGTTCCCCTTTCAATAGGTTTTATCAAAACAGTTCCTGGTTACTGTGTGGAAAAAAACAAGAGACGTTGTGAACCAATGGCAAAACGGGATTTTACAGATACAGAATTTGTGTAACACTTGCTATAACCAGACCATATAAGATCGATAACCAGAATCGATTGATTCCGCTTTCATTTGCATTATTAGCAGTCATGGAGGAGGGCTTTTCCAGAGGTTGCCTATAATAAATACTACAAAGATCTTTCCTACATATTTCATGTCTTAATAATGTAGGACTCGAATCTGCAATGAAAATGCAATAATCTGTCTTCTCCGTCTCCGTCATGGTAGCTGTTTAATGTCCGATTGCTCTACAGTTTGACCAATGCAAACCACAGGAATAGAGAGGATGCCCAAGCCGCAGAACCCAACCCAACCCAAGCGAACCGAAGCAACCGACTATGAAAAATTTAAACTTTGCATCCAGGCCATTTATTCATCCTCTGCTTGGCATCTGCCATCATATCTTAGCATGCGGTTCCAAGCCCTCCCCTCCATCTCTCTCTCTCTCCTCTCTCTCTTTGGCCCTCTCTGTCTGACACTGACAAGTGCTGCCTCCTCCTCGGAAGATGGGTCGATGCGAGGAGCGAAGGGGGCGGGCAGCACCTTAAAAATTAATTGAAACATCACTACCGGCTAATATTGTATATTAAAAACAACAGCAAAGACAGGACAGCACTCAGACAGGATCTGGGATCTGGGATCTGAAACCAGAACCTCCCCTTCCACCGTACAACAAAATGAGGCATATAAAACTTTTGGGGTTAGCTGAAGAAAACTTGCAAATTGCCAGAGTGCGTGGCCATTTATCAGTCTTAGTTTAGGAGGGAGGTAGGGAGTGGGAGGGGGGACTACTACGAGTAGAAGAATGTTGAACAATAAATTCGAACAACATTTTTGGTTGCTCCTTGGGAGTTTATTAGCTGGCAGCCGGTATTTTGTGGTCAAAGGGCAACCTGAACTTGAATCAACCCTCAGCCCCAAACCATCCAGCCATCCCACTCCCATTCATAGAGCACCCATGCACACCCTCCACTCATTCATTCATCTTCATCGTCATCAAATCACTGTCCAGTTTCGAGTTTCTTGAAACTCTCAAGCGGCGGCCAGCATTGCCAGCCTCGAAATTAATGTGCGCGCATGTGCAGACTCTCTTTGTGGGTCGCTCTTGAGCCGACTGGGGGGGACGCTCGGCTGTCGGCTGTTGGCTGTCGTCTGTTGCGCCTAGGACAACAAATTTCTTATTGAATGCTGCCCTCTGTGCACTCGTGTGATCTAAAAAAACGAAGCTCCAGTCGAAGGTCGTCGTAGTATGTCGTCGTGTTCTTTGGCTGTCGGTGTCGGTTGTCGTGCCATAAAATCCGCATAATGTGGCACGGATGTGTCAGTGCACGTTTGTTATTTGGCGCGTGAGCACCGCTTTTAGGGGCTGTGCACCGTGGGGCGGATAGCGGAGATCTCTCTCTAGTGAAGTTCGTACTTGATGGCGATGGAACGCCGTGAACGTGTAACGCCGCTTAGCAGCAAGGTTAAGTTTTCGATAAAAAGATAAAGAAATAATTCACATGATAAAAGTTAAAGCGTAAATCGGATACGCCAATCACTTGGTGATTATTGTAGTGAAGTGAAGTGCTAATCAAACTTGAGTCAAGAAAAGAAGTAGCTAAGTTAAACTAAGAAAACCCAAAGGAAAGCCAAGGAAAGCCCAAGCAAAACCCAAGGAAAAGCCAAGGGAAAAGCCAAGTAAGAGGAAAACAAATCTTGGGCACATGCAACAACTGGATACGGATACTGCCACACTGCCACAGAAGCTTTAAACCGCCGCCCGCTCCAAGTCAAGTACGTAACAGATTGATGACGCTGCCCCCTCTGACCCCAGTGGCATTCCATCCTCCATTCCCCTCCTGCCTTTGACCACTTGACTAAAAGTTCAATTTCCTGCAAGATGCTTTAATTGAAGCGCACAGTAAACAGAAGAAGGCACAAGAACCAGAACCAAAGCCCAAAGAGGATATATAGTACACTCGTATGGCTCTTTGGGTGTCTCTCTCTAACCCTCTCCCTCTCCCTCTCGCTCTGGTCAGTCAGTCATTAGTCATTTGCTCATTTCCGCCAAACGCAACCAGGCCCGGATGTGCAGCACTTGTCAGCCAATAAACAAAAGCCAGAGGACGCAGGGACAGCAGTGGAATCAGGCAGGCACTTGGGTGCCACACACACACACACAGACACAGAGAAGAATGAATTAAATGTTCATCTGGTGGCAAACACATCAGCGTCAATCAGCAATGGTGATGGACTGACTACGGACTGTCTACGGGTTCGGGTTCGATGATGATGATGGGCCGCCACCGGGCCACCGCCTGCTGTTTTGCGGTAATTTCCATTGAGTTACGGATCGCTATCGGCCCCAGGTAATATCTGTGGGCCACCTGGATGGATGGACTGAGGGATTGACCATTTGCATGGCCTGGTTACAGAAAATGAAGGGTACTTTTCAATTGGCAACGGTAGGATTTTGATTTCTGTAGGGTTTTTTTTGGGGTTAATCCTAATCAAATTATCGAAATTATTGCCTTAAATTTTTGTGGGATTTACTCAAACATTTTCGGTGCTTTTCTGAATTTTTTTGGTTTGATTTTGTAAACATTGTTGGATATTTACCGGAAACCACTGTGAATGTGTTGGATAGAGTTTCGCTGCCGTAGCAAGGGAAGTTTTTGTACCGCAAAGTAAAAACACAACCGTTCATATGTAAGGTTTATTTGTGACTAAATACAATGCTCTGCTCGCAGGCAGATAGAGACCGAAAAGAAACAAGGACAAAAGGGAGATAAGAGAACGTCGTCTCGTCACGTCTCTCACTCATACGATTACATATTCATATGTGTGTCAATACATGCGTGCATTGCTAGAGATGATCATTCTTCAACAGAATGCCCCCATCAATCCTTTTATTTGCCGAATATGCAGGACTATCATGCCAGCGGTAAATTTTTGTATTTAGAAAATTCCTGCCTTTATTTGTCATAGACACAGATGGCATTTGGTTTGGGTTACCCACGATGTACGGGGAGCAGAAGTTATGAGAAAATATTTGCCCATGAAATAAAACTGGAAAAAGTTCTCGAAATGTAAAATAATTGAAAGGTGTGAAATTTCAAGCGTTGTTTAATTTTTTGTTTGCACTTTCAACTATTTTTTGCGGAAAATAAATAACTTTATTTGTAAATACAAATTAAATAAAAAAATGAAACATTTGGCCAATGGCAAGGCGGTTAAAGGTCTGAATTCTTGTTAATATTTAACCCTGGTATACCAGCCTTTAGTGCCTGAATTCTTATTAATATTATCTTCTTAAATAGGTGATATTTTCACCCTATTTAACATAAAGTGTGTCCTCATATTTTAAGCTGCAATGAAGTGAAATTAATTACCTCTAGCTTATCATTATTGATATTAGATTAGGGTTCACTTGTGTGTGTTTCAATTAACTATTTATTGTTTAAGGTATACTCACATGTTCTTAGCTATCATTTATATAATCACGAATGTCTGCTTAAAGTTTAAACAGCACAAGACTTAAGATAGCTCACCCTAAGCCTTCGCATTGTAAGCAGCTTTTCGACTTTGCTTTTAAAAGGGGTTTAGCAAGTGTCGTGGCATATTTTCCTCAGAGAGGATTAACAATGTCTTGTAAAAGTGGGTGAGCAGCCTGTACTTTGTGCTTATCCATTATCGATAATCTTCGATTTCGCCAGCTATCGTTTGACTATCGCTGAAGACTATCTCTGGGCATCTATCCAGACACTTTTTAGCTGCTCTTTAAGATGCTTTCGGGAGAAACTAGCACAAATGCTTAGAATCATCCATGGGAATGAGTGTGTACACTCACTGTATGGGTGTGAGTGTGTGAGTATGGGTGTGGGTGTGTGAGTGCATATGTGTCATACATTCAGGTTGTTCTTCGGACAACAATAACCAAGACGGACAACAACAGGGCGCATCATTCATAAAGAGCAAAAAAACACACACACACACACCATAGCATAGGTGCAAAGAAACAAACAGCAGCAACAATGAGAGAGGAAGGGGGGTCTCAGGGAGAGGGAGGAGGAGTACGAATACGAGTGTGAGTGTGAGTGTGAGTGTGAGTATGAGTGTGAGTATGAGTGTGAGTACTCGTAGGGACCCAAGCTAACCCAGTTTTATATTTTTTTGTGACGCTGCTGCTGCTGCTTCTTCACGGCTCAGTTTTGTTTTCGGTTTCTCTATTTTTTCTGCCTCTGCTGCTGCCTGTTATATTTCTTTTTATGGCTTTTACGGACTGCCCGCAAAACGACGCCAACGACGACGACGACAACGACGAACCTCAGTGACAGCAGAACAACAAAAATTTCAACCAAAAACCAGCCCAAAACAGAGCCCACCTTCCCCATGGCCCATTCTCTGCTTTGATGAAACTTGTTTTGTAATTGTTGTTTTTTGGGGGATTTCTTTGGATTTCCACACCCCCCCAGCCCCATATTTGTTGTTGTTTGGTGGGTGGTGGGCTGGTGGGTTGGGACTTTCTTGCGGAGAGGCCATTGTCACGTAAATCTGTGACAGAAATTAGCCTCGTTGACAAAAATATGCCTGCTTACACATTATTTGTAGCAACAAATAGACGGGCAACAGTTAATGGCCTGGAGAGTGTTGGTTGTCGTTGGCGGGATCTGGGATTGGGTTTGGGATTGAGGGTGGGCCCTAGGGGGTGGGGGGTTTCGGTGCCACTTCTTGAGAAAATTTGCATGGGAACTGCGCCAGTTGGTTGGTAGTTTTTGTGTGGTGCTGTCGACCCTGGCTTTGCCTTTGCGTTCTACGTTTTGTTTTATTGATCTGTTTATGCTAGCAGTTCCACAGCTCCACCTTCCTGCCTCTCCCTCCCTGCCTCTCTCCCTCCCTTCCTCTCTCTTAGGCCTCGCTTCAGGGATAGACAAACAACCAAAAAGTTTATTTGTGGACGAATAAAAGTGCAAAAAGTAAACCAACAAATTTGAAATGTTTTCCCTGATGGGGCGTGGGGCGGGGGGCTTACGGTATTCGGAGGTTAATGACCAGACAGGCGTGAAAGTAATCATAAACAGGGTCCACTCGGGTGTCCTGTCGGAGTTAATTTACCTTGACCTGGGTCCGGGTCCTTGATAGGCTCTGGCTCTGGTCATCGGTTGGTTTATAATCAACTTTATAGAAGGCAATATTTCATGTCTGCCGATTCCTTTGTAGCTCCTTTCGGGCTTAAACCTTTTGGCCCTGGGCCTTTGCCTGGGTGTTAGTTTTCTTTGGGAAATAAATTATTTGTAGACTAATAAATCATATGAAATACACAACTTGTTGGGGTTTTTATGAAAATATTTAAGAAAAACATATTTAAAGGGTTTTAGGGGCTAAATATTTGGAATAAAATATAAATATCAAATATTTGAGATTTGTTTTAAGAGTCTAAATATTTTATTTGATTTTTTAAAGTCAACAATTAATTTATCTTATAAAAGAGAGCGGCATTAAGGGCTACTAAAAAAAAGAAGAAAATATTTAAATTATGCAGAATAAATAGTAAAATAAAAATAAAAATAAAAAAATAATATTAAATAAATAATAATAAATAAAAATAGTAAATTAATAATAATAAATAAAAAAGAATAAATAAATAATATTAAATAAATAATAATAAAAAAAAAATAATAAAAAATAATAATAAATAAATAATACTAAATAAATAATAATAAATAAAAAATAATAAATAAAAAATAATAAATAAAAAATAATACATAAAAAATAACACATAAAAATAATAAATAAAAAATAATAAATAAAAAATAATACATAAAAAATATTAAATAAATAATATTAAATAAATAATGTTCCTAAGGTTTGAATTTAGAGCACATTTCCTTATCCATAATTTCCATTCATATCCCAAATATCAACTCCCATGCTTAAGCCATTAATGAGCCAGGAAATAAATGCAAATGAGCTAGGGGTACCCCTAGATTAAGGTCAGCCTAGGCTTAAAGGTCTTTGGGTGAACGGTGAAAATCACTGACAATTTCCCAATCAAATCGTTGCCTTAATTACCGGGACCCAAACCAATGACCAGCCTTGGACTTGCCCCCAAAGTCAGAGTTAATCTATCATGATATTGCGGGGGCGACTGATTGGCACGAAAACTCATGCCTCATGTAGGAGTAACGCAACAAAATGATTGATGTCCACTACAAAATTTTTAACGGTACTTCGTGGCACACCCCACAGACACACGGCAGAGGGCAGCCACATTCTAACCAACCGCAGAGGGTTACAGCTACATTAGCCCCCCAAATGGCTGAGTCTTCTGGCCCCCAGTTGCCACCAAATGGCAGAGTCTTCTACCACCCACTTGCCACCAAACAGCAGAGTCCTTTGCCACCCACATTCCCCTCCCAAACGGCAGAGTCCTTTGCCATTAAACACGCTAGAAAACCGTTTAGGGTCAACTCCGCAGAACCCTAAAGCCCTGTGTATCCCTGTATCTATAGTATTCTGCATGGACAATACCAACACACACACAAATACACACACAAACACACACACACAACACTAATACAGCCTTTGCTTTTCCACTAGTTTTCCACTGTTTATCGAAGCATTCCGTTTTATGTCACAGCAACTGATTGATTTTTAATTAAACGTCCAGCCAATCCACTGATTGATGCTAATCATACGTTCCATGCCCAGACACGCCCCCCCTGAAACGCCCACACTCGCCTCTGCCGGGACTAATCGGTTGAGCAGACATTTTCCACTTTAATTCAAACCCCAAATATGTGACGGAAATTAGATCTTTATTGTGAGGCGCGTTATGAGACGCAGAGGGCAAGGGGCGGGGTCGGTGGGTGCCAAAACCAATTTCAATGGAATTTACAGGACAAAAACGAATCGAATATTATCCAGAGATAGTGCCAAAGATCCGTTTACGTGACTCGGAAATGCAAATAAAATACAGGAGAGTGGAGAAAACCTCACGCTTTCAGGTTGCTGGTTTTTTATTGAATTCCAAGCGAAGGAGGAGGAGGAGGAGGAGGGGGAGCAGGAAGGTCTTGTGTGTGTGCGAGGGCATACCGACATAAATAAACCTCAACTAAGTCGTGTGTTTTGACATAGATTTAAATTGACATGGTTGTGTAAACAGAGGGGGCGAGGAGGAGACGTAGACCCAGACATAGACATAGGCGTAGAACCCCAGAAAGCGAAACAGAGAAAAAGAGAAAACCAGACCGACGCAGACATTCCTCATTGAAAGCCATACGAGAGAAATTCCTCTGGTATGCAAGGCATTCAAAGCCTCAAACCGAAGCCCATTTTCCAGTCACACTTTTTCCCCCTTTGGCCTAATGGCGGAGACCAGGCGGCAGAAAAAATAAAATAAAAATGCAAAATAGTTTGTTATTTAACATATTTTGACGGGTAGCTGCTGCTCTTCCTTTCGGCTCGTAAATGTAAATTGCCCGACAGATATTGCGGGGAGCTGATGACAGGAGACAGGACAAAAGCGGAGACCCAGGATCTAGGCAAAGCAAACCCTTTTTTTGACAAAAAGTTTGCTAGTATTCGCCACGCAAATAGCTGGAAAAGTATTCCCCGATTATGTTTCTCTAACTGGGCACACACGCAGTCAGCAAATTGAAAGGCAAACACACACTCACACACGGGCAGGCACGCACTCGGCAAGCCAACAAAAAGAAGATGGCCAAAAAAGATGAACAGGCCAAAACGATTTGAGAAGGGATACCAACTACCCGAAAAAAGACAGAAAAGAAAAGGGAAAAAAGCGAAATAGCGAAACGCTGTCGTTGCTTTCTATGAATGTCAATTGGTTGGCGGAATGGAAAGCGGGAATAGTCGCAGTCGGGGGCTACGGGGGGGAGTGCAGGAGGGCCAATTTAAAAGGGCTTACTTTTTAATGAAGCGAGCTAAGGAGGAAACACGATCCACACAGAGAGGAGGAGAGTAACGGACTGGAGAGGAGGAGAGTAACGGACTGGAGAGGAGGAGAGTAACGGACTGGAGTGGAGGGGACGACACAATGCTGAAACGGAGTATGGCAAATGGATGAGCATATGTACATGTGTGGGATAGGATATGTGGAAGGGACTAAGTGAGTGTCTGGCTGTCTATCTATGTATCTATATGGTATGTCTCTGTCTGTGTCCTCTCAAGGAAACTGACAACTTATTGACAGTGCCAGTGAATGGGGCAACATGAATTGAAATGTTAGACGAGATGCAATTAGATAGAGAATAAGTGGAAGATGACACAATACGATATTACGGCATTGTTATGCAACTGCTGAATGATGAAATATGAAATCGGTTGAACGGGGAAAAAAGAACAGAGAGAATTGATTTGAATGGGGGCAGCATAGAAACGGGAATAAAGGAGTGCAACAATGTTGAAAGCAGGGAAGGGATTGTAGGCGACTTAAGAGCTGGTTTAAGTATGGTATATTTCCTAAAGAGAAGTCAAAGAGGTACAAAGAAATCTATCCTAATCAAAACTGACTTCTATTTGATATGTACCCAACAGAAGATTACCATTAAATACTAGATTTGGTATATAAACAGAATGTAGAAGTAGAAACTGGAGGATAATGGATTTTTAATAATATTCTTAGTTGAATTCTTGAAAAAAAGTTTTGGTAATACATCGCTTGCTTCAAAAGATATTCAAATTTAATATTTATTTTTTATTTTCAAAATGAAAGCTAAGAAATAACTCTTTAAATAAAAAAAAAATATTAAAAAAAATATAAAAAAAAACTAAAAAAAAATATATATATAAAAAAATAAATATATAAAAAAATAAATATATAAAAAAAATATATATATATAAAAAAAATAAATAAAAATAAAAATAAAAAAATTAACATATTAAAAAAAATATATATTAAAAAAATAATCTTTAAAAAATTGAATACATATATAAGGTTGTCAAAAAAGTCTTGCGGTATTTTTATTGAATTTTCAATTGTTGGTGTCAAATCTGCGTCGTTTTGTTCGATGACGAGTTCCCAACGAGATGCCAACTTCGTAATGCCCCTGTTATAGAAGCTCGCTTCTAGGGAACTATTATCAAAAAACTCGGAGAGCCAATTTTCACAGGACTCTCTTGTGGACAACTTCCGACTACCAAGCTCGTTCGTCATGAACAGAAATAGGTGGTAATCACTTGGTGCGAGATCCGGACTATACGGTGGATGCAAAAGAATCTCCCATCCGAGCTGCCGGAGCTTCTGGCGCGTCACCATGGTGTACTGTACTGTGTGTGTACTGTGAACTGTATATAGATACCATTAATACTTTAAATTTCAAACACAATGGACTACTTACAAGTGTCAAAAGTTGTATACCGACACGTTCTCAAGGCCATGTTTGGCGACGCAACTCTTTCCGCCATAAAACTGGAGGTGACGTACAGCATGAGGAATGTTAACCCTGTCCATGAATTGGAGCGCGTTATCGAGTCGTCTTTGAAATACCTCACCCTTACCGGTATTCTGAATTTTATTAAAACAATATTTGGGTATATTAGAAGAGGGGGCAGCTATTTGTAGCCTCGAGGTAGTAAATCTTCTCATTGTCCTCTCCGATCATCAGGAGATCATCTCCGATCATCAGGAGTGGACAATCAGAAGATTTACAAGCTCAAGACTACAAATAAACTACCCCTCTTCTAATATTCCCAAATATTGTTTAAATAAAATTCAGAATACCGGTAATAGTGAGGTATTTCAAAGTCGAATCCATACCGCGCTCCAATTCATAGACATGGTTAACACTCCTCATGCTGTGCGTCACCTCCAGTTCTATGGCGGAAAGAGTTGCGTCGCCAAACATGGCCTTGGGAACGTGTCGGTTTACAACTTTCTCCAGTTTTACAAATAGCTGTCCTGTTTGCTGGATGTGCTGTAGTCGCCGGACCGGTCTCGCTTGTTGCTGTTGGCGTTGCCGCTACCGCTGGTGGTGGAGTAGTCCGTGGCACCCATGCCCAAATATTGTTTTACTAAAATTTAGATGTTGTTATATGAACACTTTCAGGCTTACTGAAAAAGTATGATTTGCTCAATTTGGAAGACTAGAAATGACTCTAAAACGGAGAACTACTTTGATGTAAACATTTGTATCGTTCTCTACCTTTTTCACTGAGTGTACCTCTGTTCTCTATACGTCCCTACATCCCTACACCCCTCCCATTGCCACCTTCTCTAACATGTTCTATTCTCTAATATATTTAAAATTCTAAATGTTATGGTCCCCGGCTTAAAGGCAATTTATTAATCATTTTGTTATTGATTTTTGGGGATTTTAAGGGGGAATACTATAATTTTTGACTACGGTAATTGATGGTATAGGGCCATTTACTGTGTAGATCGATAGATATGTGGATAGATGAATAGAAAGATAGATAGATGTAGAGATAGATAGATAGATGTAGATAGATCAATGCAGAGATTGATAGAGAAATGTAGATATAGAGATAGATAGATGTACAGATAGATAGATAGATAAATGTAGATAGATGTAGAGATGGATAGATCTATGTATAGATTGATGGATAGATGTAGAGATAGAGATAGATATATGTAGATGTGGATAGATGTAGAGATAGATAGATAGATGTAGATATGTATATATAGATAGATGTAGAGATTGATAGATAGATGTAGAGATAGATAGATAGATGAAGAGATACACAGATAGATAGATTTAGAGATAGATAGATAGATAGATGTAGAGATATATAGATAGATAGATGTAGAGATATATAGATAGATAGATGTAGAGATATATAGATAGATAGATGTAGAGATATATAGATAGATAGATGTAGAGATATATAGATAGATAGATGTAGAGATATATAGATAGATGTAGAGAGGGATAGGTCGATGTAGAGCTTGATAGATAGATGTAGAGATAGATAGATATATGTGGATATAGATAGATAGATGTAGATGTAGATAGATGTAGAGATAGATAGACAGATGTAGAGATAGACAGATAGATAGATTAAGAGATAGATAGATAGATAGATAGATAGATAGATAGATAGATAGATAGATAGATAGATAGATGTTGATATATATAGATAGATGTAGAGAGGTAGTAGAGATGTAGATGTAGAGCTTGATAGATAGATGTAGAGATAGATAGATATATGTGGATATAGATAGATAGATGTAGATGTAGATAGATGTAGAGATAGATAGACAGATGTAGAGATAGATAGATAGATAGATAGATAGATAGATAGATAGATAGATAGATAGATAGATAGATTTAGAGATAGGTAGACTTAGAGATAGATAGATCTAGAGATTCATAGATAGATAGATGGATTAAGCAACGAATTCTATTACGAATGAAAAGATATGTTCCCAGTTTTTAAAGAGTTGCCTTTCGTTAAGCGAAAACAAAGCTTATACATAAGAAAACAAGTTATCTTTTGAAAGATTTCCTTACAAGAGATCTATCTAATATTAAAGACTAAAGTAAGCTAAATATCTAATGTACATTTAAGGATAATCTGTTGCTTAAAGGACTGTGTAAGTCCCTGAGTCCATGGTTTATTGTACTTTTTTGAATTCCCATCAATATCTCCTTTCAAAAGAAGACAAGACCGTTCTCAGCTACCATACCAGAGAGCTTGCCAGGTTCCCATAAATCATACTTATGATAGCAAGCACTTCATCATGCATTCTTGCGAGACTTTTGAACGTCGTCTAAAGGGCATGTAATCTTCGATGTGTCAAATATTATTGCCCCGATATGTATGTATGTGTTTTGCATATGTATTTGTAGGGATATATGCATATAGATTTCCTATTCGCTGTTTGTGAGTTGTTGTCGACATCGTCGTTTGGTTTGGATTTCGATGGTTCCCCAGCCTCGTCGTACCTTCCCATATTCTTTCTCTGGTTCTGGTACTGGTTCTGGCTTTGGTTGTCGTCGTCCAATATGTGTCAAATGCAAATTTAAATCTTATTGAAAAAGGGGATTATGTGACAGCAGCAGACGCTGCTCCAAAAAGGGGGGATGGAAAGGTATTGTAGAGGTTCTACGGTTCTTCCAACATATCTTTTCCATTCAGTTTGTGGGTTCTGCTGCAACTAAAAATGTCACTCTTCCGGCTGTAATCGAAGGCAGGAGGATGGAGTGATTGACTGACTGAAAGAGAGAGGTGAGATTGACTGACTGAAACAGAGAGAGAGAAAGGGGCAGAGGGAGAGAGAGAGGCCAAAGCACGGTTAACTTTTGAAGGTGGAAGAAGAACCAGAACCAGAACCGTTTCTCATTTGCATCTTTTGCTGTCTGCCATTTTTAAATGGTTTTTCTTTCCACACACCCACACACCCCCACTCTTTCTTTCCTTCGTTTTTTCCTGTTGTATTTTACATTCACATTCTCTTGGTTTTTGCGGTTTTTTCTGTCATTGCATTCATATCATCATTTTGGCATCATCTCCGCCTAAGAGTTGGGAATATAATAGAAATTCTACTGCAGTGCACACATACACACTATCCCCATGCCCCAATGCCCCGCCCCCCCCTTCGATTTCTGTAGTCTAATCCCATATCAACATGCACACACACACACTGGCACACTGGCACATCCGCATATATACATATATAACCAATACAATGACATGACCATACAATATTTCTTCTCCACAAAATGTTTTATGCTTGGATGCTGCCTCGCTCTGTCATGTCTTTTGTGTGTGTTGGTTGGGGATATTCAATATTTTCCAGGCATTGAAAATGTTTTGTAGTTGTAAGGGAGGGACAGGGGTGGGGGGTCCGATCTGGGGAACGCTTGTACATATATATATTTCAAAGCTTTTGTTATCAATATGTCGCCTGCTTATTGAAAATAATACAATATTCGTGTGGGGATAAAAATGTTTTGGTAATACATCGCTTGCTTCAAAAGATATTCAAATTTAATATTTATTTTTTATTTTCAAAATGAAAGCTAAGAAATAACTCTTTAAATAAAAAAAAAATATTAAAAAAAATATAAAAAAAAACTAAAAAAAAATATATATATAAAAAAATAAATATATAAAAAATAAATATATAAAAAAAATATATATATATAAAAAAAATAAATAAAAATAAAAATAAAAAAATTAACATATTAAAAAAAATATATATTAAAAAAATAATCTTTAAAAAATTGAATACATATATAAGGTTGTCAAAAAAGTCTTGCGGTATTTTTATTGAATTTTCAATTGTTGGTGTCAAATCTGCGTCGTTTTGTTCGATGACGAGTTCCCAACGAGATGCCAACTTCGTAATGCCCCTGTTATAGAAGCTCGCTTCTAGGGAACTATTATCAAAAAACTCGGAGAGCCAATTTTCACAGGACTCTCTTGTGGACAACTTCCGACTACCAAGCTCGTTCGTCATGAACAGAAATAGGTGGTAATCACTTGGTGCGAGATCCGGACTATACGGTGGATGCAAAAGAATCTCCCATCCGAGCTGCCGGAGCTTCTGGCGCGTCACCATGGTGTACTGTACTGTGTGTGTACTGTGAACTGTATATAGATACCATTAATACTTTAAATTTCAAACACAATGGACTACTTACAAGTGTCAAAAGTTGTATACCGACACGTTCTCAAGGCCATGTTTGGCGACGCAACTCTTTCCGCCATAAAACTGGAGGTGACGTACAGCATGAGGAATGTTAACCCTGTCCATGAATTGGAGCGCGTTATCGAGTCGTCTTTGAAATACCTCACCCTTACCGGTATTCTGAATTTTATTAAAACAATATTTGGGTATATTAGAAGAGGGGCAGTTTATTTGTAGCCTCGAGCTAGTAAATCTTCTCATTGTCCTCTCCGATCATCAGGAGATCATCTCCGATCATCAGGAGTGGACAATCAGAAGATTTACAAGCTCAAGACTACAAATAAACTACCCCTCTTCTAATATTCCCAAATATTGTTTAAATAAAATTCAGAATACCGGTAATAGTGAGGTATTTCAAAGTCGAATCCATACCGCGCTCCAATTCATAGACATGGTTAACACTCCTCATGCTGTGCGTCACCTCCAGTTCTATGGCGGAAAGAGTTGCGTCGCCAAACATGGCCTTGGGAACGTGTCGGTATACAACTTTCTCCAGTTTTACAAATAGCTGTCCTGTTTGCTGGATGTGCTGTAGTCGCCGGACCGGTCTCGCTTGTTGCTGTTGGCGTTGCCGCTACCGCTGGTGGTGGAGTAGTCCGTGGCACCCATGCCCAAATATTTTTTTTATTAAAATTTTGATGTTGTTATATGAACACTTTCAGGCTTACTGAAAAAGTATGATTTGCTCAATTTGGAAGACTAGAAATGACTCTAAAACGGAGAACTACTTTGATGTAAACATTTGTATCGTTCTCTACCTTTTTCTCAGAGTGCACCTCTGTTCTCTATACGTCCCTACATCCCTACACCCCTCCCATTGCCACCTTCTCTAACATGTTCTATTCTCTAATATATTCAAAACTCTAAATGTTATGGTCCCCGGCTTAAAGGCAATTTATTAATCATTTTCCTTGTCGTTTCCTTCTTCGGCAATCGCATTTATTAGTAATCTAAAACCATTTTGGGTTGGCAATTGGCTATTTGGAAATAATCTTCATAATTAATTACCAGCTGCTGCTATCATTTATCGTTTTGATTTAATGATTTCCGATTTTCTCTCTTGGTTTTCCGCACACTCCCCCCTCCACTCCCCTCCCCTCCACCGCTGCTGCTGTTGCTGGCATTTTTATTGGTATCCAGTATTTGCCGCATGTGGCAATAGCCACAATCTGACATATTGGAATGTCAAACTAATGAGGTTTCCAAACCAAAACGTACTTACCCCCATTTGCCCCAACCCCCAACCCCCAACCCCCTGGTATCTGCATTCGTTTGCTCACAAAGGGATAGAGAGAGAGACGGAGAGGCAGAGAGGAGGAAAGAGTATATGCGAAACCAAATCAAATCACATAACATGTCAGCTATGTTGGTCGCATCTACCATTAGCTTTGCTACCCCCATCCCCCCCTATGCCACCCTATGCCACCTACCTATACCAAAAACCCAGCCCAAACCCAAAACCAAAGCAAAACCGAACCGAACTGAAGAGAAACCCCCCTCGGAACCCCCCACCTGAACAAAAACCAAACCGAGTGAAACCAACTAAAACAATTCCCTTAGCTATGCTAATGACGCGCAGTTTCCTCCTATTGTATGCTACCTTTTGCACTATTTTAAACCCCCCCTCAGTCCCTTTCCTTTCTCTGTCCCTCAGCTGTCACAGCTGTCCCCCATAGGTGCCATAGGTAACCTCCCATCAGCCCAACCCCCAACCCCAACCCCTACCGATGCCCACCTCCTCCTTGCCATTGCCATTGCATTCTGCTTTTCCGCTTCTCTGCTTTTCCGCTATGCATGCGACGAGGTTAAATATATGTTCTGTTGTGGAGCCTATGCTAATGTGTGTGTGTGTGTGTGGAAGGAAGTCTGGGAAATGGAATACTAAAGATCTGTTTAAAGTTTACCCTCTGTTTGAAAGAAAATCAATTTTGTATAAGCAATATTTTGCCTTGGGTTATGTTTTGTTGGGAAGAACATTGGAAATTGTTATTGATTTTGGGAGTTTAAGAGGAAATACTATAATTTTTGACTACGGTAATCGATGGTATAGGGGAATTTACTGTGTAGATCGATAGATAGATGAATAGAAAGATAGATAAATGTAGAAATAGATAGACAGATGCAGATTTATATAGATAGATGTAGAGGTAGATAGATCAATGTAGAGAATGAAAGATAGGAGTAGATAGATCAATGTAGAGATTGATAGATAGATGTAGATAGATCAATGTAGAGATTGATAGATAGATGTAGATAGATCAATGTAGAGATTGATAGATAGATGTAGATATAGAGATAGATAGATGTAGAGATAGACAGATAGATAGATGTAGATATAGAGATAGATAGATGTTGATAGATGTAGAGATAGATAGATGTAGAAATATATAGGTAGATGTAGACATAGATAGATAGATAGATGTAGAGATTGATAGATAGATGTAGAGATAGATATATGTAGAGATAGATAGATAGATAGATAGATGTAGATGTCGATAGATGTAGAGATAGATAGACAGATGTAGAGATTGATAGATGGATAGATGGATAGATGGATAGATGGATAGATAGATAGATAGATAGATAGATAGATAGATAGATAGATAGATAGATAAATAGATGGATGGATAGACTTAGAGATAAGTAGACTTAAAGATAGATAGATCTGGAGATTCATAGATGGATAGATGGATTAAGCAACAAATTCTATTATGCTTGGAAAGATATGTTCCCAGTTTATAAGGTTCTGCCTTTGGTTGAGCTTAAACAAAGTTTATACATCAGAAAACTAGTTATCCTTTGAAAGATTTCCTTTCAAGAGATCTATCTTCTAGTAAATATTCAAATAAGTAGAATATCTAATGTACTTTTGAGGATAATCTGTTGCTTAAAGGACTGTGCAAGTCCGTGAGTCCATGGTTTATTGTACTTTTTTGAATTCCCATCAATATCTCCTTTCAAAAAAAGACAAGACCGTTCTCAGTTGCCATACCAGAGAGCTTGCCAGTTTCCCATAAATCATACTTATGATAGCATGTACTTCATCATGCATTCTTGCGAGACTTTTGAACGTCGTCTAAAGGGCATGTAATCTTCGATGTGTCAAATATTATTGCCCCGATATGTATGTATGTGTTTTGCATATGTATTTGTAGGGATATATGCATATAGATTTCCTATTCGCTGTTTGTGAGTTGTTGTCGACATCGTCGTTTGGTTTGGTTTTCGATGGTTCCCTCAGCCCCGTCGTACCTACCCATATTCTTTCTCTGGTTCTGGTACTGGTTCTGGCTTTGGTTGTCGTCGTCCAATATGTGTCAAATGCAAATTTAAATCTTATTGAAAAAGGGGATTATGTGACAGCAGCAGATGCTGCTCCAAAAAGGGGGGGGAAGAGGGAAAGGTATTGTAGAGATGGTAGGGTTCTTCCTACGGTTCTTCCAACATATCTTTTCCATTCAGTTTGCGGGTTCTGCTGCAACTAAAAATGTCACTCTTCCGGCTGTAATCGAAGGCAGGAGGATGGAGTGATTGACTGACTGAAAGAGAGAAGTGAGATTGACTGAAACAGAGAGAGAGAGAGGGGGGAGAGAGGCCAAAGCACGGTTAACTTTTGAAAGTGGAAGAAGAACCAGCAGCAGAACCAGAACCGTTTCTCATTTGCATCTTCTGCTGTCTGCCATTTTTAAATGGTTTTTCTTTCCACACACCCACACCCACTCTTTCTTTCTTTCCTTCGCTTTTTTCCTGTTGTATTTTACATTCACATTCTCTTGGTTTTTGCGGTTTTTTCTGTCATTGCATTCATATCATCATTTTGGCATCATCTCCGCCTAAGAGTTGGGAATATAATAGAAATTCTACTGCAGTGCACACATACACACTATCCCCATGCCCCAATGCCCCGCCCCCCCCTTCGATTTCTGTAGTCTAATCCCATATCAACATGCACACACTGGCATATCCGCATATATACATATATAACCAATACAATGACATGACCATACAATATTTCTTCTCCACAAAATGTTTTATGCTTGGATGCTGCCTCGCTCTGTCATGTCTTTTGTGTGTGTTGGTTGGGGATATTCAATATTTTCCAGGCATTGAAAATGTTTTGTAGTTGTAGGGGAGGGACAGGAGGGGGGTCCGACCAGGGGAACGCTTGTATATATATTTCAAAGCTTTTGTTATCAATATGTCGCCTGCTTATTGAAAATAATACAATATTCGTGTGCGGATAAAAATGGTTCGAATCTGTGGGGGTACGTAATATATCTCTCTGTCTGTGTACCTTATTGTGTGAAGTATCTACCAGATACACTCCTTCTCTCTCACCTGTCAGCTTGGGCGCACTTTTGGGACTTTGATTGCGTCATCATCATCATCATTTGAACTGTAATTCCTAGTGATTCATACGAAACATAAACTTTTTGATTAAAAATGTTCACATATTATATTATCCCAAGCTGGAGGCAATATTTATAGAAATTGAGTTGTATGTAAAATATTTCTGTTTAAACATAAACATTTCGGGTGGCTGGCTGATTGTTTGTTTGTTTGATTGTTTGTTGGGTTTTTGTGTGTGCCTTTTGTTGTTATGAACCAATTTCAATAATGGGCCAGCGAGGGCATTAAATATGCATACCCTACACCCCACACACTTTCTTCTGTCTTCGTCTCCACCTTCGACATCTCTTTTCTGGAGAACTGGCAAATGCCCCGCACGTAGCCACATAAATTCCCACATTCAAGCTCTTCCTTTTCTTACATTAAACATTCCCGGCCATTCCATTCAATTCAATGCCATGCGATTCGATTCGGTAAGGGAATTTATGTACAAAGGGAGTCATCGTCTTGGTTCTGGGTTCCTGGGTTCCTGTGTTCCTTCTCCTAATTGAAACATGCCCTGTAAATGCATTAAATCCCCCCAAAATACTACCAAAATAATGAAGCTGATTAATTCAATCAGTTGTAATGTGGCACGCCCCCCTTTGGTAGGTATGCCTCCACATCCTGCCACATCCTGTGGCATTCTGTCCTGGGGTTTGTCTTTCACCATGTTAAGTAGTTTAACACGCTAATGTGATTGAGGCGCCCCAATGCCAATGCCAATGCCAGGGGCCATGCCCACCAAGGAGGCCTCCTCCTGAAACCGGTGATAGATCAATGAATTAAACGTAACAAGAAGGGCGGTACATATGTACATATATGGAGGTGGGGGGTTCTATGGAAAACTCTTGTTAGATGGGTAATCATAATGAGGACTTCATTGAAGGATTTGAAGGTGAGAATTGGGTGAAAAGCAGACTTCTAGCAGCTGTAGGGAATGCCCCATTTTTCTGGCTTATTTTTCATAAACCAGATAGGGTTTTTTTCAAATATTTCAGCCTTTTTCAATATAGTTTTAAATTTATTTAACTCTGGTAACTTGTGGGATATTTTTTCAAAATTTATTGGTGGCTTTCTTAAGCTTCTTTTTGTATTTTGTAAATTTTTTTGAATTTTTCTGGTCAGAAATTGCTTAAATCTGTTCAATTTTTTCTTCATCAAATTAAAAAATATTTGATAAATTATTACAGACTTTTTCTTCTAGTTTTTTATATATTTAATACTAGTAATTTGTAGGATATTTTTTGAAAAATGTTCAAGGGCTTCCTTAAGCTTCTTTGGGTATTTTGTAAATTTTTGAATATTTGGAATATGAGAATAGGATGAAAAATCAGGCTCAATGGCATGCCCCATGTTTCTGTTCTAAATTCTGTAAATTATAGAAAATATTTGATAGATTATTGTAGACTTTTTCCATATAGTTTTCACTTTATTTAACTCTAGTAACTTGTATTTTATTTTGTGAAAATATTCAAGGGCTTCATTGAGCTTCTTTCTGTGCTCTAAAATTTTTGCACATTTTCCAATCAATTGGCATTTAGGCTTAAAATGAAAGCTCAGATCTAAAAGGTGCTTGAACATTTAGTTTCTTTCTGGATTTTTTTTTATAAATAATTGCCACATTTTATAATAAACAATTTAACCACAAAAATACTCGTCTTTCAGTGTGCTTGTTTGTTATTTTGTATATATTTTTTTAGAATTGTTTTCAGAGCTCTACTCTTTTCCATTCCATAATATTTATTTGCCAATATCATCCTCATGCTTCAGGTAGTTTAATAGCTTTCCTAACAAATACAATATATAATAATAATAATTTGATGCAGCAATCCCATTAGTATTTGTTGGAGAATAATTATTAAAAATGTATTTTGGTCATTTGCCGATAAAATTTCGCACAAATTCATATATAATTTTCAAAATGATGGCCATGTCGTGTGCAACAGATTTGTCTACTTAGTTTTGGCCTAATTCCTGGGCGGGGCTGGGCTGCTGCTGTCGTCGATGATTGCAAATTTAAGTGGAAATGGTAGGTGTTTTGTCGGTTGGCAGGCAAATGCAAATGAATTAAATATTGAAATTCAATAATTATGAAGAGCTTCAAAATATTTCCACAATAATTAATAATACTCATAGGAGAGCGATAAAGAGAGAAAGAGAGAGAGAGGGGAAGAGTGTGTTCGAGAGTAATTTCAAAATGATATTTTGTAAAAGCAGACAGAAGAGGAGAGCAGAGCAGAGGAGAGAGCACTGTAAGTCAATCACTTTGATATATTAAGAGTGTGCTTTCTCGAATGACCTTTTTCGTCACTCATTATTTATGCTCGACCTTGAATGTTGAGGGGGAAATCCACTTCATATCTATCAAGGCATCATCATTGCTGGCTCTCAATGTGTGTTTATGTGTGTGTGTTGGTGCTATCGGCTGTCGCTGCTGCTACCATTCGTTGTCAAAAGTCAAAAGTTCAGTCTGCAATTTGAACATGACATTTGTCAGGAGACAACACACACACACGAAGACAGCACGAGTAACGGACTGGAGGACTGTGGCACAATGGATGTGTGGAAGTGGAATGGGAAATGGCAATGGGTGTGTAAGTGAGAGTGAAGGGAAGCCCCCGACATGGCGACATATCAACTGAACCTTAAATCAAGTTGTAAAGAGGCTGGGCCAAAGTGTTCAGGGGCTTCGCAGCAGCAGAAACAGCAGCAACAGCGGCAGCTGTTGATGAAACGACAGCAACAACAGTCATAGCAACACGAGAAGGGGACAAAAAAATATATATGAGAGCTTTATGATGGGTATATCGACTAGGTGATACCTCGTACAGCTAGAGATCTGTTCAAGAAATACTTTTACTGGGAGGAATGGTAATGCTGTCAACGGGAATTTTATTTGGAGAATTTTATGGTATTAAATTACATAAATAAATAATAAAAAAAAAAAATTAAAAAAAAAAAAAATAAATATAAAATAAAAATAAATATAAAATTAAATAAATAATAGATGTAAAATAAAAAATAAATATAATAGAAATAAAATAAAAAATAAATACAAAATAAAATATAAAATAAATAATAAATATTAATAATTAAATAATAAGTATAAGTATAAAATAAATATAAAATAAAAATAAAAACAAATAATAAATATAAATAATTAAGAAATATAAAATAAACCCCCTACGCACTCGTCGTCTTCCTGAGTCAACCCCTGGCTCACTCGCCTTGCTCGCTAGCGCTTATATGAGTGAAACATCAGAGAAGGCCCCACAAAACTTTCTATAGAATAGAGGGATATCTTTTCCTTACTGTAGATGTGATCACCCCTATATCCACTCGAAAACCCTTCCTCCTTCAGGTATGTTCCCTACACCTTGACATGTCCAACATACCCAAAGAACTCGGCGAAATACCTGGGGTAGCAAAAGGAAAAGAAAAGCGAAAACATACCGAAATGAAGATGGGCAGCTGCGAGGCATATGCGGACACATACTCGAACACTCACACACACACACACTCGCACTCGCTTACGGATGGAAACACACACCATGGCAGACAGACACAGATACACATGCGGCTATAAAAGTGACAAATGTTAAACGAAATGTAAAGAAAAACTGACAACAGGAAGACGCCACGTAATGAAGCATAAAAAGAACATTTTTCAAGACGACTGCGAATACAAAGGCAACAATAATAGATCAAAATATCAAGTAATACCGGGGCGGTGGGGAGGGGGATATAATCAGAAAAAAAGCCCAGCTTTTTATAAATAGATTTTAAATAATTAATGAATGCGGATTTGGTGGCGGATTATATCATTAAAGGTGATTCAGGATGATTGTTCACTCTCCCTGGAAGCAAAACGACCTTCAATCTATTTTGGAACTGCATTGATATATATATATATATACATTTACAGAAAGATTAATATCTGTAATGTTAAGATCTTTAAAGAAAAGTCTAGACATTTGTGGGTTGAGTGGTAAATTCGTACTTAAGATCTACTCTGTGGCTGTTTCCAGAACTTATACATATATCATAATTTCTGGTAGCATCGCTGCCCTAGAGGGATTTCCCTGTTCAAATGTATCTTTCATGTGTCCCATAAAGACATATTTATCGATGTAAATCGTATGTGTGTGGCACAATTTAAACAACCTTTTCTGATTACATTTCCGTGTGGATTGCACCATGTAGATACATATACACACATGTACATATGCACATGTACATATGCTACGGCCAGTGAACCGTATTGAACCTCATCAGGTTTATTCTGTGGGGGAATCCCCAGCCGGGACTCAGAAATCATAGCATACCTTGAGGCGACTGTGCACTGTGGGCCTCGACAGCACAAAAACAAAACGAAAACATGGATTGCCATCTTCAAGCAAAACCCCACTGTGTCGTCGTCGTCGTCCTCGTCCTTCGTCGCATAATCGAAATTCATTTTCACGCTTGTAATCAATGCGACAACGCCCCGGCCACGCCCCCTCCAGTCGACGAAATGCCCCCCACAGTGCCACGCCCAACTTATGCAAATCGTTCGACTTCGTGCAGTCTTTATACCTCCTCCCTATGATACCCCGCCCAACCACGCCAGCCCCTGCAAACGTAATTGCTAAAAAAATGTTGTGCTGCAAAAATAAAAAAGAAAAAAGAGAAAGAATCGTCGGAACAAAAAATGAGAACAGCAAACCGAATTTAATTTGTTTTTTGCGCTCGTTTTGTGCTCGCAACTTTTTCGTTTTCTTCTCGAAATTCACGTTTTCTATACACAAAGAAAGATATACATACATACATGTAGAGCATACATATATACATATGTATATATATGGTATATATTTGTATGCTTCTTCTTTTGTTGTCTAGCTTGTAATATTTATTATCGAATTGTGTAACATCGGGTGGTAGAAACACAGAAGAGGGGAAGGTACAAAGGGAGCAGGAGGAGGACGGGGAGGAGATATGCCAACGCAGTGCGAGCAATTTTCAGAACTTGAAGTCGAAGTCAGGGACCAGAAGGTGGTCCTCTGGCACAAGTTGCAGTTGTAAGTTACGTTTGTCGGTTTTCCTTTTTCGTTTTTTGCTTTTTTGGATACCCTAAAAAGAGGGTGTTATAAGTTAGAAGAGGACTTTGCATGCAGAAGGTGAAGAACTATGGTGATTATGATTTATATACGTAGGTTTTTCTGATTAGGAAATTTAAAGTCAAGATCTGCCTTTCTTCTAAGGAACACTAATCTCTCAGTTGTTTAATATATTGCATATATGTATACATAACCTACATATATTATAGAATATATTCCTTAGTCTATATTATTTCTAGCTTTATGTTAAGAAGTTAGTCATATAGCTACGCTTTAACGCTTTAATACAATTTGATTTCGGTTTACTTACATTGCATCAATACATTTCATTACATTACTACATTACTTTACTACATTACAATACTACATTACATTACTACATTACTTTACTACATTTCATTTCATTTTACAACATTACTTCTTTATTATGAATTATTACTATTGAATATGAAATATTGAATTATTATTATTGTGAAGTATTATTTTTCATATTATTATTGGTTTTATTTTATTTGTTTTTGATTTTTATTTATTTTTATTTTTTTGTAATGTTTCTTCTTCCTTTTTTAAATTATTATTAATTATTATTTTTTATTATTTTATATTTCTTTGATTTTTATGTACATTTTTTATTTAATTTTTGTAACTCCTTTTTTTTATAATTTGTATGAATTATTATTATTTTTAATCTTATTATTTTCGTATATTTTATTGAAATGTATTTATTCATTTTTTTTTATTTTTTAAATTTTGTTCTTTCTTTTTTGTATCTCATTGTATAAATATATAAGTTTTACCTCCTTTTTTTAGTTTTTATTTATTTTTATTTGTTTTTATTCTAAGCTGCCCAAAATTGACAGAACTCATTCCTTTCTTCTGTCCTCAGGATCTTAGGATCTTACATACTATATAGTAGATATCTCTCTTAGAAATAGGAACAAATTTTAAGCAGAATTTTTTTTTTTTTTCAAATTTAAGGCTGAAACTTTTTAATTGTGAGATTTTACCTAAATAAAAATTAATAATTTTCCTTATTTGTTTCCTCAGGTAATCCTAAACAAAATTTGTCTATATATAATCCCGCTTTAGTTAGCAAATTATCTTCCTACCAAACACATCATAATTTTGTCTTTTAGTCCCAAAAAAAAAGGGTATAGTTATTACCTTTTCTTCACATGCAAAACCCCTTTAAGAGTATTAACAGTTTCGAGCCCTGAGGCCAGGTCTGGGCTGCCTTTCATGTTTTGCCTGTATTTGCAGTTGCCCCTTGGCTTGTGCTGGGAGTTTAAAATGTTTGCTGGGATTGGCTGTCTGTCCAGGTCCTTGTCCTGGACGACCGACCGGGGCCATTGGTATGCACACGCGTGGACCTCGCATAGTTGTCCTCGACAGGAAGTCTAACCTAACCCGGGCATATGCCCTGCACGTATTGCCCTTATAAATTGTTGCCAAATATATATGTAGCTGGAGGACTCTTGGGCTGCCACTGCTGCTGCATGCCCCCTGCTCTGCTGCTGCTTGCCCCCTGCTCTGCTGCTGCTGCTTGCTGCATGCGTATGACAGTTGCAATTGTGCTTTAGGTTTTCGGTTTGGCTACGACTTCGGCTTGGGGGTTTTTTTTGGTATGCACGGAGGACAATTGCAAAAGTCGTTGCAAACTTTTTGCCAAGCCATGTTAACTGTCAGTCAATACACGAAATGCGAATGATATGGCTTATTTGTGTCCTACGGATGTTGACTCCAGTCCCGGCCCCCTCCTGCCTGCCACTTCAGCTTGCTCCTGCTCTGGTGAAAAGCCAAAACCTTATGACTTATTCAGTGAATGTTTGGTTGGAGTTTTCCCGGCTCTCGCTCTGTCTGTCTTTTCCAGCTGCGACTCGCTACAGCTACAACTCCCGTCATTAATTATACGCCACGTGTCGCCGTCGAAGCAATTAAATTTACGCATTTAATGAGAAAAGCGCCTCTCAAACGTGCCACAAACACGGCAGTGGCAGCTACAGCTGCACATGGAAATAAAAGAAATAGTAGTGTGTGGCAGGAGGAGAGCTACTTAATTAACTGCATGGTCAATAACTTTTAGGCACAACTTATGAGCTGCACTTAGGCCCCAAGATTAATGGCATTCCGATACCATTGAGGAGGATTTTCTTTTGGCTTTTTCTTGCAGCTATTTATAGAATTTGTAGGAATATATTCATAGCCACAAAAGGTGGGCATGTGGGCGTGTGGTAATCACAGCATAATGAGTGCCTTCACACCTTTTGTTCTTTAAATAGAACTCATTAATATTTCATTTCCCGCATAACTTTGGAATGAAGTAATTAATGTACATATTATAATAGGCAGGGGGAGGATATGATAAAGCAGGCTTTAGATGGGAAAGTGTACAGACTTTGGGAGCTTTTTGAAACCATTTTGAGACTTTCGAATGAGCAGTCTTTGTGGTTCTTTCTTTGGCATTCTATGGAGTCCAGAGATCTTTGCTTCTCTATGCTTCTAAAGTGCCTAAAAGTTCTCCTTTAGACATCTAGAAATACCATCTGTAATACCATCCACAAATTAGCTAATTTTCTGACCATTTCCCGACCAAAACAAACACCACCTTGTACCCCCAGGATCTTGCAACTTTAATACATTCATTAGGTTTATAACGAGGCGCACGCCTGGTCCCCCCCGCGCCTCCTCCTTGGGGAGTCATTGACACACATTTCATCATCAAAGTGAACGATGGGGCCCATCGGTGTGCTCATCTATGGGGAATTTTGTACTCCTAACTGATGACCAAACACCACCAGCACCCCCACACCCCCCGCTGGACTCGTATGTAGAACTTTGAAAACTTGATACTTTGACCTTTGCTAGGGCGGGGGGACGTCCCCTGGTCTTAAGTGGCGGTCAAGTGGCTGGCATAATCAGGCGTCGATGGCGGCGGCAATGTGTGTGTGTGGCAATGGCAACCATTTAGATGTGGAAATCCTCAATCCTCATTTCGGGCCCCCCTGTGCGTGTGCCCACAAATTTCCAATTTAATTATACACCTGACCGAATTTGAATATTCCCTGCCCCTAGGTCCCCCCCTCTAGGTATATAATATACTCGTATATATGAACTTTGGACCTCGTAAATTTAACGCATTAAGATATTTAAATAATGTTCTTTTCTCGCTTTTCTTTGTGGTGCTCTCTCGCTCTCTCGCTGGTTGGGTATAATTTTGGGTAATGGCAGCCACGTGATTAGCCCAAATCATGCCACAAATTCATAAATTTCTCTCAGCACATGACTCTCTTATGCTTTCTCTCTTTCTCTCTGGCTCTCTTATGCTTTCTCTCTCTTTCTCTCTCTGGCTCTCTCTGGCTTTCTGTCGCTTTAATGCCTTAATGAAGCCATTCCAGTTAGCAAAGTGTCGCCATTCTGGCTGCTCATTCCTCTATATAGTACATATGTATAGCCACGTAGAGAAGTGCTTTACAGACAAGTGTGTGTGTGTGTGTGTTGGTTGCGGTTGGATTGCTGCAAATTGGAGTTGGATGATGGCTGCCTGATGGCTGGCTGCATGTGAGTGGAGAGAAACCGCAGATCAATGCGGAGACCCTGTGATGACATCTCAACGATTATAATGGGCGCAGCAGTTTATGCAAATTGGATTGACAGAGGGGGTTTACGCAATGAAATTAATTCGATTTCTAAATTATATCAATTAAAACTAAGGATTGAGAATTATATATTGCTAATTTGGTTATACAACTAAAAAGGAAGGGAAGCGAAGGAGACGAGTGTCTATTAGGGAATACACCCAAAGAAAAAGTCCTTAGTCCCAAATTGTTACACTTTTTTTTAAATATTTATGCCATTAGAATTGCCCCCACAGCTGTAAATTTCGATAAAAACTTTTGCACAATTTATGATTACATGCTGTTAGATTGAATCTGCTGTTTTAACAGCTGTTAACTTAGCATCAGAACACAATGTTAACATTTCTGGTGTGCAACATTACGCTTTGATGTATTCCTAATCGGTACCTCACAAAAGCTGGTTGATTTGAATACTTTTGAAAAATGAATTTATATCAGAAAATAGTCGTTTTGACCTATAGTGCACAGTGGAAGTATTTGATATTATTATTTTTTTTAATTTAAATTATATATTTTCATATTTAAATAATATTAACATAAATATAATATAATAAAATATACAAAAAAAAAATAAGAATAAATATTAAAAATATATTTAATACAAAATTAATAGTTATTATTATTTATTATTTTATTTAATTATTTTGAACGGGTTTATTTACTTTAAAGTGTATTTAGTGTATTTTCAATTTAGTTATTATTTTTTATTTTATTTATTTATTTTTAAGTGTATTTAGTGTATTTTCAATTTAGTTAGTATTTTTATTATTTTAGTTATTTATTTTAAAGAGTTCAATTTATTATTATTTATTATTTTATTTATTTTAAAGTTTTTATATATTTTATTTATTTTGAGCGGGTTTATTTATTTATTTTAAAGAGTTCAATTTAGTTTTGTCATTTTATTTATTTATTTTAAAGTGTTCAATTTAGTTGTTATTATTTATTATTTTAGTTATTTATTTTAAAATCTAAGAAGTACATTTATCCTTACATCAAATTGAATTTTATTTAATTTCACTATGTTTTTATATATTTATAGCCCGTATATCAAATTGAATAGCTTTTTCTCTCAGTGTAGTAAGCTGTGTCTCAAAAATCATGCTCAATATAATAAAATACTGAATAGATTGTCAGAGAGATTGATTGCCAGCCAATCTAAAATGTATCTCAAAAGAGTTTCATTCAAAAATCCATATCCATATTGTATGTTTTCTTTAATCTACCATAAAAATATTGTAGCAGCAAAGTAAATCTTTTATTTTAATTCGATTTAAGCCGTCGAAATACAAAGTAACTTAAAGTTTAACGAAGAAAAACTCCGGCTTAGCCAACAGGCCCAAGCCCAAGCCCAAAAGTGATGAGAAAACCTGGGCAAAAAGAAACTTTATGACCTCCTTTACGCATAAATATGTATGCCAGAGGATGAGTGCGAGTGCGAGTGTGAATACGAATACGAATGGCAGTGCGAATGTGAATGTGAGTACACGAGTGCGAGTGTACTTCATATACATTAAACAGCCGGCAGCTATGAGAGCAACTAAATCTACTTGAGGCTGAGCTGCATATTTTACCTCCTCAAATGGCAGGCCAAGAGAAATCCCATCATTTAAGGCACAGGAGGGCAAGCGGCAAGGCAGGGGGGCAGGCAGACCTCTTAGTGTTCCTTTGAGCTCTGAGGCTGTGGCACGGGGCTCTGGCTCCGGCTCTGTGCCTGAAAGATGCGTCGGTGAATTTTTTCTGGTTTTTCTGGATTTTAACTGCCAGTTTTCTGTTTCTCGTTGCCTTTTGATTGCCACAAAGACAGAGAGCAGGAGAGCATGCCAGAATCTGGCCAAAATCTGCGTGAAACACTCACTCGGGGCTTTCTTTTTTTGGGTAATTTACACACAGATTTGGAATGCCTGCTCCCCCCTCTGCGTCTGTTAGACACAGATACAAATCACACGTCAAAATCAAAGTTAATCCCTTTTGTGTTATGCACAGCAATTGAAATTATGTGCTTAAAGGCTTAAACCCTCGCACGCCTAACAAACAGCCAAATAAAAAAAACAACACACAAAAATCCAAACAAAAAGCGCATAAACCAGAGCAGAGCAGAACATGTAACAATCCAACAAACATCCAAACAAGAATCCCCCAAACGCAGCACAAATTGCGTATGTTTCTCTCCCCCACCCCTCGTCACTCCACCCCCTCATGGCTCCCCCTCAGATATTTCCCCTTTTTCATACGACTTTTGCCATTATTTGTGTTTTTATTGCGCCATACATGAAACACATACAGAACATATATAAAAAAAAGCAAAACAAAATGGGGGAAGTGAAAAGAAGTACCGTGAGGGATTTGAGCACGGAGTGGACTGAACAAGACCCGGAGTAAGGTAGCATCAGAGGAGAGCAGCTCCAGCGCCATTTGCCACAACTGCGTTCGGGGGCACTTGAGCGAATGGCATAAAATGCCGCCGCCGCCGCTGACACACACTCTTCTGACCCTCATGCAGCGGCAACAGAAACAACAGCCACCAATAAAGGCTCAAATCGCTTTTGGCCAAACTGATGATTCGACGAGGGGATACCTGGGGGTTGGCAGGGGTTTGAAATTGATAGAAAGCAATTCTAGTGTTTGTCATCTCAAAAGTATGCTACGTTTTTGTACACAGATTTATTAGAAAAATACTGGGAGGAAAAGGAAGCTCTCTTCGGGACTCTGGGGTCTTTCAAAGGATTTTCGGCTAGATAAGAGCTTGGAGAAGCTCGGGGAGCTTGGGGAGCTAGGGGTCTTTCAAAGGATCTTCGTCTAGATGAGAGCTTGGAGAAGACAGAGCTCTGAAGACTAGAGACTAGAATGAGACTAGAGACTAGAATGAGACTAGAGACTAGAATGAGACTAAAGACTACAATGAGACTAGAGACTTGAATGAGACTAGAGACTAGAATGAGCCTAGAGACTAGAATGAGACTAGAGACTAGAATGAGACTAAAGACTACAATGAGACTAGAATGAGACTAGAGACTAGAATGAGACTAGAGAATAGAATGAGACTAGAGACTAGAATGGGATGAATATTTACCATAATATTTCATAAAAACCAAGATATATGATGGGTCATGATATATTTTACCCACTTATAGTACTTACTTCTATCTGGTTTCAATATAGTTTGAACTTTTTGGAAGATTTACAAGTCTACAACCAATATCTCAACAAATCATTGACTTTTTGTGGGGTTAAAGACATTCTGTAAACAATAAGGAAAAAGTTCTTTGGATATTAGATATTTGTAGGAAATTCTTTAAGATATCTCTTTCTTCTCATATTTCTTTTGCCTGTTTTAGGTACCATAACCTCTTTTGTCATATCCCTTGCCTGTTCGAACACCACCCATTGCTACCCCTTGAATCGGTTATAGCTGCAAACAATAACAGATTTATTGCATATTTCGCGCTGGTAATTGAGATTAAACAGTTGAAAAAAAATAAAGAGAATTGAAAACAGCCGCACGGCTTTTCATAAACCCCGAGTACACACACACACACAGACACACACATAGGCGAAAGCGATGCCATAAAAGCTGGGCATAAATTTAAAAGCTCGTATATCGTTTTGGCTTTCCCCTCAGTGAATCCTTTCTCTTTTTTTTTTGCCACCCTGCATCCCTGCATCCCTCTGCGCATTGATCCTGGGGGCCAATCATTTTGGCCTCTTGGCACCCCTTTGTTCTCCGTCCCGCTCGAGCATGTAATTCGTTTTAATAATTGTCAAGTGCCTGAATTTATTTATGACAAACTTTTAATAATTTAATTGCTGGGCCAGCAATAGCCAGGGCCCCCCCGACTCCACTCATTGTTGCAATTGCTGGATTTGTCGCTGTCGCGCTGCGGCCGTTGCTGCGTTCGCATTTAATTGATAAATGCGTCAGGGCAGCACCGAGAGTGTCGGTCTGGCAGGATGGGAAGGCAGGCAATCGAGCGAGTTGCCAGCTGTAATTATAGATGATTTGAATAATTCAATGCCCAGAACCGCCCCCCCGACCGACCGACCGACCCACCGACCGACCGCCAGCTCGTGTCGCGTTTTGTTTACGCAATTAATTGTGCGGCAGTGTGTCCGGGAGAACAACAGCAGGAGCCAAACAGTGGACCAAGTATTGGTGGAAAATTCAATGGAAATAGAGGAAATAGAGTAGTTATTTCTAGGATTTAAATGTGTGGTCTTAGATGATGTTTAAGTGGGAGAACTCAAAGGCTTAGAAATATCCTTCACTAACCCTCAAGGCTGAAAGCTGATCAAACATACGAAAGAACAGGCGAACGAATCCAGCAGGCTAACGAAAAAGAGCGTGTAAGCATGTCGCAATAGCGAGAAGCTCAGTCACAAAAGTAACGAGATAAACGAACTCAACAACGAATCAACGCAAAAGGCTTAGAAATGTCTTATACAAACCCTCAAGATGATTGAGAGATTGAGAGACTGAGAGATAAATGAAAATGAGAAGGAATTCAAGAGGATAAGGAAAAAGTGAGTGTGCCCAAGTTGCGATTGAGTGCATCTCAATCACAAGAGCAACGAGATGAACGAAAGGGAATGAAAACTACTTTGTAAACTCAATGTCTCTTAGAAAATACGATAGATAATACCCACTCTATCGAATAACTTCCAAATCTATTAGAAAGTCGTAGGAAATGTTTACTGAAATTACTTCCTTGATTAAAGATTATGATTCACTTATAATTTAGTTGTTTCTTCATTTACTAATTAAACGCCTTTTGTTCATTAATTACTTTTTGGTTCACTGCCTGTCATTATTCATGGTGCAATTTTGTTCCACTGTGCCCCTCGAACGGGTTGCTTGGTCATCATTCGTTTGTCGGCCTCAACTTTCTGGTTCTGCACTGTCATTTGCTTGATAAGCATTGCCTATACATACACACGTACATCTATTATATTCTAACACACACAGACGCAGTGGGACACCGACCACGCCTACCACACGACATGACACGCTTCTCTCCCCCTCTCCCTCTCTCTCTACCGCTTCTATTTGCCTTTGGATAGTTTTGCGCCTGTGTCGTTCATAAGCAATTCATGTGTTTTCCGTAAACACTTCAATTTAATTTTAGTGCCCCGGGGCGCGAAATTGCTGTTAAATTATTAAGCGCAGGAATTATTAGAGCGGCCCTCGCGAAAGAGTTGCTCCAGAGTTGATGAAAGAGTGCCGCACATTTGGGGTTTTTCAAGTTCAGGTGCGAAATGGGATTTGGGACCTGGGGAACTGCGGCAAGGCAGGTGGGAAATTGGCGAGAATATTTTAGGTACATTTCCTTCAGGAAGGAAGGGGCCCTCAAAGCCTTCCAAGAATGTCTATATATGTATCTATAGATCCTACAATTACCTATCATTAAACCTGTTGCCTATCTTTACTATAACATTCAATATTATAACCCAAACTTTAGCTTGGAAAACTCTCCCCTTAGACCTTTTGCTAAAGAGTTTTTCCAAGCTGTTGCAATCAGGTTTCAAGTTCAGGTGCGAATGGGATTGCCACTGGGACCTGGCGTCACGACTTGGGGAAATTGTCTAGGTCGTTGCTTTTTTTCTCTCTGGCTCTCTTCTGGCTTTTCCTTCGCCCACGGACTGACTCCCCCTGGCACATAATTGCGGCAAGTCGAAGATAAATTACCCAAACTCAAAACTTTGACCTAAGCGCCGTTTCCGTGAGTAAGATTAATGATGCGGCAATTGCCAACAGCCAACAGTTCTTCTCTACTCATGCCCCATGCCCCGTCCCATTGGAAACGGCCGACACACAACTATCACAGCAACTCGACAACTTTATGGGATTTGAATCAAGGGTTGTACTCCAGGTTTTTCGGGGGGATTGGACGGACCCTTTTTTCCCTGGAGGTAGGACGAGGGAACGCAAACAACATAATAATTTCAACAGAAGGCAACTATAAGAGTGCGCCACATGTGGCGACGACCCCTGTGGCCATCCAGACCCCCGGCCCCTGCCCACTTAGGTGCGAATGGGTGCATATTTATGGATACAGATACTGAGATACTCAGCAGAAAAGATACATTTATTGCTATGCCATAAACTTTGAGTAATAAATTTTATTTTTATTGTTCTGACTGACTCCCGTTGACTGACTGACTGACTGGCTGGCTGGCTGGCTGAAGGGCTGACTGGATGGGTTCAGCAAAGAAATCACCTTGTTAAGGAGTGTGCTAGTGGCAGGAGATTGTACGAGTATGTGGCAAGTGGAGGGACGTTTAGGGACGGCGGGGGGGTGCACTGCCAAATTGGCATATTTATGACCCAACGCCAGTTTCACGGCAGGCGCTGCTGCCAAAATAGCAAAAAGCGATAAACGACACTTGAATGAACTCGACTGTACTTTGGCTATGTGTGTGTGTGTGTGGATGCATCTTTAAGTGTACGTGTGTGTGTATGCATCTTTAAGTGTATGTGTGGGTGATTTATATGGGACCCAGCAATTGTAGCCAATCCCTTTCGGCAGGCTAACATATTTTTTAGAGCGCCTCACAAGATGAATGTATCTTAAAGTTTGCGGCGCTCTCTCTGCTAATGGTTTCATAAAACCCAATCCGTTGCATATGTGCAAGTCAAGCGCCCCCAAAAGATGGATCGTTTTGCATCTGTCAAGGTGAGAGATATGGGAGTGGGTGTGAGAGAGACAGAGAGAGGTAGCTTACACTTGCAAATAGTTGGTGCAGTGAAGCGTCTAAAGGGGATTCGGTAATGGGAATTTGGTTAAAGAAGTTACAGGTTTTGGATAGATTTATGTAAAAGATGAAGTTGGGAGTAGATGTACATGTAGATATACATGTAGATGTCGATTAATAGACAGATCTGATCTATACCCAGATAGGGACATCTACTGTTGTAGTGCTTATTCCAGTATACATTTATTAGTTTTTCTCTAAACCAGTGCTCGGCATGCCTACACTCAAGTGCTCTGTTGTGTGAAAGAAAACCCCGAACATGCCTGCGGGAGAAATCGGTTTACTGCTTTACTTTGGAAAAGGGAGATAGCAAGTGCCGAAGCACTGCTCTAAAACGATATTCTTGAAAGTGTAAGCATTGATTAGCCAAGGAAAAAGCTTTCTAAGCTGGGGTTTCCTGAGAAACCAGTCTGGCCACACTGTAAATAAAAATATCTTCCAAATTGAGGTTTCCTTCTTGTCATATCAGATCTCTGATATATACAACTTTTCTCACCCATAAAACTTAAGTTATAAATATCATACCCCATGTCTGCTCCCACAATCTATAGTATCTTTTCCCAAAACCAGTCTGGCCACACTCTAAATATAAGTAAAATCTAGTAACAGTCTAATAAATATCCCCAAAACAATAAATGCTCGGTATTATTCATACCCTAACCTGGTTACACAACTTTTCACGGGCTTTCATCTGCCTCAACCCCACCCAAAGTTAATATTGTTACTAGCCGGAAAAACCCTGGTAATCCTCTGCCCCGCACAGAAAACGAAAACCGTACTATAAATAGGCGAAAGCATTTCCCTAACGCCCTAACGCTTTAGCCGGCAGGAAGCAGGAAGCAAAAAACAAAACCAAACAGTTTTCGTGAACTTTTTCGGGGCATGGAGGGGCAGAGGCAGGGGCAGGGGGCAACCTTAATTGACTTGACGCCGATTAACTGAAATGTATCTTGAAGATACATACATACATAATGCGCATACACACACATACGCACATCAGAGAGGATGGTCGTAAAAGCAGGCCAGGAGAAGCCACACCTCTCCACCTTTTTCATGTTTGGCTGCGTTAAATACACGCTCACAGTTTTGTTAAGTTCGTTTAAAGTTTTGATCCCCGTCTGAGCGGCGGCTTTAAAATTATTTTTATTTATTTTCTGCTTTTTATTTTTGGGTGTGGGGCGGGAAAAAGCTCTCTGCCTCATCCGTAACCTTCCAAATGCAACAGCGGGTGAAGGAGGAGAAGCAGGGGAGAGATGATGGCACAGCAGCTTGGTGTGGAGCAGCTTATGGGCTAAATTTAAAACCCACATCCTCACACACACACGCTGAGATACACACGGAGTTTACGGATACGGAATGGTGCAAGAGAGGCAACTTACATATGTTATTATCGCACAAACTCGCAAATTTTCGCCATGGCGTGGGGGCAAGGCTCTGCCAACGACTCCCCAATGAATGCTACGCTTTTCCAACGCTTTTTCCTGCTGCGCTGTAAGCTTCAGAGTCAGTTTTCCAGCCACTACTCGTAACAGTGCGACGGTTGCGAGTGCGAGGGATCCCCAAAGGAGGGACGGACGCTCATCATATTTATCCTGGTCCTGTGTCCAGGACTCTCCTCCTGCTGTTTGTTTTGCAGCTCGTTGACATTTCATGTCACTGTGTCACCGACATAAAAAATTAAAAGTATAAAAATGATGCAGAGACCTCTGTGATCCATCCACCAACCAACCGCCCGACCACCCGACCACCCGACCGACTCTGCAGCTCTCTGTTTGGGGCAAATCGCTGGCATTATATGCGTAATAAAAACTTGTGGTCTGCCTGCCTCTCCGGCTGCCTGCTTTCGTGCCGCTTGTTGACCTTTTCGTGGCAGTCAACTCCAGTATCTCCTCCTGCCTGCCTGCCTCTCGCTGCCTCTCGTTGAATGAGGCAAGATGATGGCCCCAAAGGCTAAGGGAGTGTCGGATGCAGAGGAAGGACACTTTATTGTGTAGTTTGCTCTTTGGCATACACTCTTAAAATGCAGGAAAAAGGGGTATCGGACATTTTATGGGTATTATCAAATGAATGAATAATGAGCCACACATACATACATACACACATATATGTATACTCGTACATGTGTACAAATATTTAAGGCCAGAGTTGAGGTTTAAAGACTTTTTCCCCTTGACTTTGATTCGTCAGGAATTATTTGTTTACTTAAAGCTGCCCTAATTTTAAATGAAAAACTTTTCAAAATATACAAATTTCAAATTAACATACAAATTATAATATCAAAATACAATTTTATACATTTATACACATACAATTCGAATGATGTTCCTAAGGTTGGGCTTTGGGAAAGGGCAGATGTCTAGGACTTTACAGAAATTTCAGCTTTGGGAACAGATTTGAAAGACATTTTTGAACAATTTTTGTTGAGAATTGATATAAGCTTTCAGTTTTGCTTTTCTGCAAAATTAAAACTAAATTTTTAGATGGAATATCCATAGGGTTGAGCAATTATCTTATCTTATCTTATCTACCACCTCTTGATACGTTGTATCACCACATCTTTTTCTGTTTCTCTCTTTGTTCCTCTCGATGCCACACAAACAGTGATCGAGCGTCGGTCTACACATTTGTAATGTGGCCGTATATTTACGGTATTCTTATGGTATTATCTTATGTCCTAGTGTTGCCGTATATTTAGTATTCTTATGTTATTATCTTATATACTAGTGTTGCCGTATAGGCTGGATTTGGTTATCCTACCACAAGATTTCTATATATTTCTAGGGGAAATTTCTAGGAAATAAAATTGAACTAAATTTCAAACGGAATATCCACAGGGATTATCTTTAAGGTAAACACAACCCTCAGATTTCTATATATTTCTAATGGAATTTCCCCTCAAAACTCAGCCTTGCCTTTAGCCATCTTTAATATCTTCAAATAGATATCTAACTATCGTTTTCCGTTGCTCGAAAATCGCTTTACACTTTCATCTCTCGCAACTTTTTTCCAAGGGTATCCCAACTTCATCTAACTTGACTTTATTTCTGTTTAAACATTTTCCTTTTTTTTTGTGCTGCTGTTTGTTTTTTGTAAAAAAAGTTTCTCTCGGACAAGGTTGAGGGTCAGATGGAAGCCCGCATCTGCCAGGGCTCCCTCAGCTTGGGGGCGTGTGTGTGACTGTGTCTGTGTGCGTGTGACAGGCGTTGCTGCTGACTGTCTCCTAGACCCCTAGATACCACTCTTAGTCACTGCCATGACCTGCTGCTTCTGCTTCTGTTGCTGCTGTGTTCTTGGCCCAGAGCGTTGGCTGTTTGCTGGCCGTCTGTCAGCCAACAAGTTAGTCATTTGCCGTATCAAAAAATACAAAAATAAAACGCAAATAAAAAACTTTTACGACATATTTATCTTTTTCGTTTTTCGTTTCTGTCGTCCGTCCGTCCGATTCAGCATCCTGACTTCCTTCGACTTTGTGAATGTTTTGTATGTTTTGTGGAAAAGAAAGGTGGGATACGCACTCAACCGTATGATGTATCATTTGTTTTACATGGTCAAAGGAAAATACTTCGATTTGTCACCATCCTGTGCTGCTTGCCATAATGAAAAACAATCAGCCAGAGTGGCGGGCGGCAAATGGAAAGATCTTCTGATTGGATTTTCCCTCCCGCCCCCTCCTCTCGCACCCACATCGTGGGCGAAAGTACATATGGCAAATGACAGGCGAAAGATTAAGTAAAATGTCTGCGATTTGGCCCAATAGATTTATTTATTTATTGAAATTGATACCCATATTTCTCACTGTTATTCCACCATATAAATGTCCATTGGCTGGGATATTTCAGTGCTGGCCAAGATCTGGGAAAGCATTACAGTAGGATCATCTTGGGGCTCTGAACTTTTGATGGCTGTCATCAATCCTCCAGTGATCGATGAGCGACGCTTTCTTGGGAGAGTTAGAGTTTCGATCGACATCTCCTTTGGAGGACGCTTTTTTGGCGTCATCTCCTCCTCAAGTGACAGAGATCGTTTGGGGCGAAAAGTCGCATGGGAACAGCTTGCTTCTTGCCACTGAGAGTGCTTGAAATGTTTGTCTGTCGATTACCGGAAAGTCAAGAAAAGAATACTTGAGATTAATATGCAAACACTGACCCAGAGTAAAGTTCATGATGCTTCAAGGATCCTTCAAAGACTTAGACAATATTCACAGTAACTTTAAAGGCAGTTGAAAATGGAGAATTGATTAGAAATGCCCCTTGCTCACATTTCGAATTGTTAGATACGACTTTGAGGCAAAAGGTATCTCATATTCCCCCTTTAAGCCGCTCTTCTGGCCAATTCTTAGCCAAAGTTATTCCCAGCTCTTTGATGTAAAAGTCGATCGCATTTGAGGCAAAGTTATGGCCTGTATTTTAAGCTAAAATATATTTCCTCTTTCCTGTTTTATTCAAATAAGCCGCTCTTCTGGTCATCTCTTAGCCTGCCGCTCTTCTGGTCATCTCTTAGCCTGCTGCTGCTCTTTGATGTGGCCTTCCTTCCACTCAAACAGTCAGGGCTTAACCCCTATTATTAGCCGCCCTCTTTGGAGCATATTTTATTAATATCCCTACACTATATGTATATGCAATAACATATATTTTACTTATCCCCGAAACTTTAAGGCGACTTGCGAATGGAGTATTGGGTGGGGGTTGGGGGTAGATGGATGGCTAGGGGCTTTGTGTCGGTGGCTTCGGCTCTCTCTGTTATATTTTTCGACGCTAGTTTTATGGCTGGTCGTAATGTGCACACAGGTACCCCCGTACCCCCCTACCCGTTTACCCACACTCGGAACGCTCTCGCAAGGTAAACCGCCGGGAGTCTTAAAGCTCAACAATCGTGCTAATGGGCCGTACTCGTCCTCGTCCTTTGTCCTTCATCCTTGTCGCTGCTGTCGTCTGGCGGTGCGGTAGGCCAAAGCCAAAGCCAAAAGTTTTTATTTGTTATTATATACTTTGGCGTGTCAAATAAACATCACACATCTAGCGTACATGAAACATGTTTTATATGCGACTTCTCTCTCCGTGTGGATATGGATGTGGATGTGTGGCTGCGGAGGCGCCTCCTGTTCGTACGTACGTGTTGTGGTTGCGCACTTTCCTACCATTCTTTGGTCCCCTTTTTTAAGGCTAGGCATTGCCTGCCTGCCTGCCTGCCACATGTGTGTGTGTGTGTGTGGCAGGGTGTGTGTGGCAGGGAGCCATATATACCCCTCGGAGGAGAGAGCGAGTGTGTCACACGACTGCGGCTCATTTGCATGAGTTGTCGCAGGCTTTTAGTCGAAAACTTCCTCCGTCGTTCGTTGTGTCGCGAGCGAGGCGGAGAGGGGCGCGGCAGGGCGGAGAGCAGAGGTCGCTTTAGCAAAAATATCTACATTGGTTCAACAGTATTTAAAATACAATTAAAGCCACGTTAATTGGCATTGTGCTCACAGAAAAGGAGGTTTGCTGAGGCTTTTTTGTAAAGTTGTTAACATATTTGAAGGCTTAAACTGAATCAAGGGGAGACTAATCATATACCAAAGGGGGAAATTATGTTATAGCGCTGACATAACTCTACATATAGGCATCGATAGGAAATGAAAGACCTCAAAAGATATAAGGAGAGATTGTAAAAAATAACTTTTTACTTTGTAAATGTATAATCCATGTATGCATTAGTATATTTCTTAATTCAATTAAATTTTCAATACTTATACAACACTAGGAGGTCAACCTTTCGGCTCACTTGCTTCTGTTTTATATATAATAAGAGATTCGATGAAAGACACATTTAAATTATGGTAATAAAGAGGATCCACTCAAAAATACTTAGTATTGCTAAAGTTTTCGTAGATTATGTTACTTTTCCAACACTAGCATTAGTGTTGATTGCACCCACTTTTTCTCTAAGCCTCTCCAACCACCTTCTTCTCCACCTACTGCTGTATGCAGTGGCTTTTAATGGTTACATGGGGGATTATTGAAGGATTACTCTCTCTTTCATTAAGATTTTCTAGTTTCTGGTACTTTTCTAGCAGTAGAATTAGTGTTGATGGCTCCCACTCTTTCTCCAGGCATTGCCAACACTACTGCTATACGTTTACTCGGCGTTGGCAACACCTACTGCTATAAGCATGGATATTTAATGGATATATGGGAGATTATTTGAATATATTTTGTATTTATTGTGTTTTCTATAACCCTGTAACCACTGTGCACCTTTGATGCGTGTGGACTAACGTTAATTTTATGCCATTTCATTTGCTTTCGCTTTCCAAACGTGTGATTTATGCAAAGCAGCAACAAATAAACAAATGCCTGAGCAGGGCCAAGGTGTCTCCACACTCTCTACTACACTTTTCCATGCCAAAATGTTGAAAAATATCTTTGTTAAAGCGCTTTCTTACCGACTCTCCCTAATGGAATTTCCACATTTTCTTTTGCTTACAGCATGCACCTGTACCTAGTGCTGATCTCCTGTTTGGTGAGCTCAACGCACTGCTGGCAGTTCGATGGCGGCGGAGGTCAGCGATGGTCGAGGAATACGGCCAGGGTGCTGGCACGGGGACCACCGCCTCCTGGCGGCAGCGGCGGCGGCGGAGGCCGAGGATCGGCGGCATTGTTGGGCTCCCAGCAGCAGGACATACTCTATGCCTGTCCACTCAACTCGATGTGCCAGTGCGCAGGACTGCCTAACGAGACCAGCACGCTGATTGAGATTAATTGCAACGAGGTGGCGCTGTACAAGTTTCCAGGTAAGAGACAGGAGACACGAGACACCACTCTCCCCACCCCACCCCCACTATTCTTCCTGCCACACGTGAGTGTCGCCTGTGCATTGCCTGTCAATGTGTGTCTGTGTCCCCGCCCCCTGCGAGCTTGTCTCGCCTCTTATTTATGTGGAAAATATTTTCATTGCCAGTTGGTCATAAATTGCCTTGGCCACAATGAAAGGACTTGCCTTTCGTCCTGGCTGCCAATCTGCGTCCCCTTTGGCCTTCTGCCTCGATGGTGGTGTCCCTTTGTCACTCGTCCTTTCCTTTGTGTTTTTCCGCTTCTGCTGCCTGCCTGCCAGCCTGCAGCGGACAAAATGTAATTTTTTAATGAAGCCTCAAACGGCTTTGTCGTGGCCCACAAACAAAATGAAATCTTACATTTAAGTTTGCCAATTAGTTGTAAAAATAAAGTTTTATTTCATTTTATTTCCTTCTGCCTGTCTGCTTGTACACCCACCACACCCTACCCCGCCTGCCATTCTGTGGGTTGGTCGGTCTCTCCCTCACTCTCTGGTTGTGTGCCTTTTGGGGCAAAGTTCTGTAACGATTGCTGTGGCAAATTCCACGCTAATTTTGGTAGTTTTTTATACCCAGTATTTGTAGAGTTTGAGAGTATGTTCTCTTTGAGATGGAGAATGGTGGGAAAAGAGAGAGAAAGAGAGAGAGAGATGTATCGACAGCAGCCATTATCCATCATGTTGGACATAACATTGCTCCTCATTCCCCATTAGAATGTTATGTTTACAGCAGAACTTAACATAACAGAAATCGCTGATGTATTGGCACACTTACATTACAGAAATCCCTAATGTACGGGCACACTGTTCTTGAGCTTTCTGATTTGCTTGATCTCGTTTGTGGCGCGCGAAGTGAAAATTTAAATCGTTAAATAGAAAAGCAATCACGAAATATAAACACAAAACTATTTTGTATTTATTTGAACAAAGGAACTAACTGGTCGATAAAGTATATATTTCCACTCATTTATTTTGCATAACGATTCATGGATAAAGCTTAAAATAGATAGGAAATACTAGAAAGTTTCTTCTCCTCCAATTGCTAGATCTCTCCTTATAGCAGCTATGGTATCCCCCTAGTCGCAACACTCTCCACTTCCGCATTATTATATGCTCTTTTTTTAAGTAATGAATGAATGGCAAGTTTCCATAGTTCCATTGTCATTTTCCCATTTCCATTTCCATTTGCCTCCACAAAAATGTTGCTCATTGCTGCGGCTTCCTACGCTTTGCTCTCTCGCTCTCTCTCTCGCTCTCTCGCTCTCTCTAGTGTTGAAATTATTAGCATTCTACGGCTCTCGTACCTTCTGATATTCCTGTTCTTCTGCAATACACGGAACAACTGTGACACGCCCACAGAGTCCGCAGAGTCGTCGGTTCTTTTGGGGGGGGAAAAGTTACCGCAAAAGTTGGAAAAAAATGAAAATAAGAGAAACAAAATAATAAACAAAGTTGTTGACTGGCAAAACACACAAAAATTGGCCAGACATTGGCAGCAGCAGCAAGCAGCACTGCGGGGGGAGGTGCGGGAGGTGGGAGATGCGGGAGGGGAATACTATTGAAAAGTTTGTCTCTTGTTGTGGAGGTTTTCCCGCAGGAGGAGTCGAGTCGCCACTCTGCATTGGCAATTTATCCTTCGCTTCGTTTCTTGCGGAAAACTTTTCAATTGCATCTGCATTGGCATTTGCCTTAATGAAAAACTTTCAGATATTATGGATAATCAAATTAAAATTAATTATATGCCAGAAAATTCCAATAAGAAATGCGAAATCGAATGCCACACAATCTAATATACAATTTTTTAATGAACAAATTTCCAAATATTATAGAAAATCTATGGGATACATATTTTTCGAAATGAAATGGAATTTCTGCTGCATCTTGTTTTTCATGCCACTCAAAATTCCTTCCTAAATGAATTCAAACAAATGTCTCCATTTGAATGCCAACAAAAATATGTAGATATCTAGAGTCTCTCTCTATATATATATATGTATGTATATATGTACTTTTCTCGACGTTGATGGCGATGTCAACGACAACGATTGCATTCGAGCAGCAGCAGCAGCAGCAGAAGAAATGTTGCAGTTGCAAAACTTTTGGCAATTAGCAATTCTAATGCAAACGAAGAGCGAGCGAGAGAGTCAGAGTCGGACTCCGAGAAAGGAAAATCATAGTTTTTTCTGTGCTTTTACCCAGAAAACACTTTGGTTGACAGCCTGGCTAATTGCGTGCCACGGCCCCTGCCCCCTGCCAATGCCTCCGCCTCCTCCGCCTTGGCCTTCCTCATCGAAGCGACTTCCTGGCTGGCTGGCCGGCTGGCTATTTGGCTAGTTGGTATGTCACCATGTGGTCCAGCAGCAACCAAAAAAAGGAAGCCCAGGAAAAATATGCACCCAAAAGCAGAAATACCCGAAGAGGAGACACAAACAGGGGCTGTGCCCCTCCGCAATGACAAGTTGAAAAATTCATTAAAAATTCCCCAAAAATATCTCTCTCTCTGCTGTCTCTCTCTGTGGCACACACAGAGCAAATATGCTGTGGGTGCAGATTGGTCCTTTTTGGTCCTTCCCGAGTATGTCCGTAATTTAATGTTGAATTTCTATTGTCTATTGCTCATGTGAAAGAATGGGGGCAAATGAACAGAAAAAAGAAAATAAAGATTGTGTTGCAATTTAGATTTATTTTTAATGTTTCATTTTAGGGGCCCCTCCTCCTGTCTCTCTCCCCCTCTGGGGTTCTCTCTCTCCCTTGGTAATTTTCACGCTTGGCCAGAAGCATTTTGTTGAGACCTATTTGGGCCGCCTGCTGCCTGCCGCCTGCTGCCTGCTGGCCCTACGTTCTTCGATTTGGCCGCAATTTTCCTGCCGAAACTATTTTTCGTAGCAACCGAAAAACGAAAATGAACGTCGACAGTTTGCCCACATGCCGCACGTTTCCTGTGTCCTGTGTCGTCCTTTTTTTGTTGTTGCTCCTGCTGCTGCTGCCTGCTGCTAGCTGCAGGACACAAACTATATGGATATAAATGGAAGCTTCCTATTCCCAGGCTCCCCCTCGCTCTCTATTGAAGAGGGGATGCCCTGTCTTTAGCTCCCTTCCTGAATGCCTGGCCAAAACAATAACTTTTCAGCTGACGTAATCTTCATCAACACACACACAAATACACATACACATGCACATCCAGGATGGGATGGGGCTGTTGGGGTCTAGGTTTTTTGTTAACCGAAGGGTTGTCTTTAGTTGAGGCATAGAATAGAAATTGGTCCAATAGCAGACTCAAAATTCAACTCCTTTTCAGCTCTCGCAAACAGGTTTCGTTTTGAGTGACTCTAGTTTTGCCATGAAAATACACCCATAAATAGTGGGAAACTAAGGAACATTTCTGGGAAAAATCATAATTAATATCAATTAGAAATGATGAATATTTATTACTAGGAGTGAATAAAGTGTTTCTCATATTTTAGGGGAACTACAGAAACTACATTCGAATCGTAGAGAGCAAAAAGTTAGCCTAAGGATATTTGACACTCCTTTGAGTTGAGAAACTTAGATTTGATTGCTTTGGTGGAATTACTGCTCAAAATTATCCATATTATCTCTGTGTGGGGATCTAGATCTATTAGATCCTGCATCTTGTTCGATAAGTTTCGTCTGGACAACTGCATATGTGAAAGTAGAGACCGACTGCTTAAAGGATAACATTCTTATAAATTAATCATACAAATTAGTCAAATTTTTCGGATAATTAGAAGAACCTATGTGAGAGTATAAAAACTGTTCTATTGTTCACGTCTCTTTATTTCTCTTGTACCGCTCACTTCCCAAGCCACGCAAAAAGTGCTCGAGCATCGGTCTACACATTTATAATGTGGCCGTACTTACATCTAGTATTCTTATGGTATATATTATTATAGTTGTTATAGTATATTATAGTATCTTATGTACAAGTGTTATCCTCACACACCTACTAGAACTATCTTTGACATAATATTATTTTTTATTATATTATTTTATATTACAAAAAATGTAACTATCAAATGTAAAATATTTTCAAACTTTTATTAGAGGCTGAGATTTTTTGCTTGAGTGTATTTTCTACCATAAGCACTCACTTCCCTTCCCTTCTCTCTCATAGCCATATAGTTGTTTGTTTTTTGTTATATTTTTGAGATATAAAAACAGATTTACACAAACCAATTGATTGTTGATTGTTGGCAGAGGTTTTACAGGCAGATTAGATAACTTTTGTTGCGTGTGGAAAATAATTGCAAGTATTTCTTTGTTTTTTTACCTGAATGATACTGATACTGCAATAAGGAAATACTCTCAGCCATTTTGGCAATATTTTACTGTGTATCTAATCAATTTCTAAACAGAAATACAGAAATACGTAGTAGCTTTCAGTTATTGTGTAAGCCTTTACAGAGAGACAGCCAGACAGAGAGACAGATAGACAGACAGACAGCTTAGTTTTATCTTTTACTTTTAATAAGATTGCCCATTTGAGTACGAGTATTATTTATTATTTAACCTTTTGAAGTTGCTTTTCCTTTTGGTTGCTATTCGATACAGCAATTAGCAAATGTTTTGTAAATCTGTGAATAATTATGTAAACGTAAACGTAAAGTATTCCCTTGTGTATTTACACTTAAATATTGGTTAAAGATTTTACTTTATTCAGTCCCTTCTTTGCTTGATATTTGATACAATATTTTTTGGTATACATTTTGTTATTTGTATATAATTATTTTGTCTCACTTTGATTTGATTTAATTCAAGTCGTAGATACATTTCTTGGGGAACTTTTGATGAGATAATTGTTGGATTTTCATGTGTCCACAGCTCGTTAGCCATTCCCTCCTCCCCTCTCTCTTTCTTTCTTTCTCTGTCTCCCTCTCTTCACGGACACTTTATTGTTTGTTTTTTGTTTTATTAAGTTTTTTTCACCCTGGGATATATGTATATGGGGTTTATATATATACATACTCCGCTCCGCTCGCTCGGGGAGGAAGTTGAATAAACACTTGGCAAGTGACGCAAAACGAGACACGAGAACGAGAGAGCGTTGAACGTGAATGTTGAATGTTGAAACGTGTGGGGAGACGCGGAGGGATGGGGAGATTGGAGAGTGGAGAGTGGTCTTTGCCTGGCAGCCAGAGTAAATAAATAAATATGCTTGGCATTTTGTCAGAGAATTGACTTGAGGCCATAAAATACAAGCCAAACGTACGGATGGACGACGGATGGTTGGTGGCCATAGTGGATCCATACACTCCAAGACCCTCTACCCCCAACCCCATCCAAGTTCATTTCAGTTCTTGCCCCTTCGGGCATCGGACTAGTAGAAGTTTATTAACGCCATATGTGTTGTAGTTGTAGCTGTAGTTGGTGTTGGTGTTGCTGGTGTTGGTTCTTTGGGTTGGTTTGTCCACTCATAACAAAACACTGGCAACAACAGCTTAGATATGCACAGACACACAAACACCCTATGTATATGTGTACTCTATATAGTATATTCCTATATTGTTGGATATATTGTAGTTTGACTTGCATGGGCAATGCGCCTGGCCACGTGTTTGCTGCCGCTGCTGCTGCTGCTAGTCTTGGGTGGGTCTTGGGGTCAGGGCGCACACGCGTGTCAACAGGGCGTATGATTAATATTGTATTAATATGCGATATGTAATTAAGATGTAAGCTGGTTCTGTGTGTTGCTGTTTGTAGGCGTTGGTCATACCACAAGCAATATATGTTTGTAGTACGTGCTACGTGTGCGGCCTGTACACATTGACACATCGAAGCGGAGAAAGGGAAACCACAATTTAAAGCCTGTCAGCGATATAATCTTTGATCTTTGCTGTTTAAGAACCATCCATCTTGGTAAAACAACCATTTAGGAAGCTATAACTTATAGAAGATCGAAGTATATGGAATATATCAGAGTTAGAAGTCTCTAGAGTCTCTAGAAGTCACATCAAAGTTCTGCTTGCCAATAAAGTCTCTCACCCAAATGACAATCAAAATGCTTTCATTATGAACCTCATTTTACCTCCTCCAACCCCATCCATCAAAGCTATAAAAAATCCTAACGCTCTCGTTCTCGTTCCCAGAGCAACTTTTGATTGTTTGAAATTAGTTTGTCTAATGAATAAATTCTTTAGAATTATTATTTAGTAGCGTCTGCTCATAAAAAAAAAGTTTCAAACGGGTTCTTAATGAATTTCGCCAGAATTTTGCCCCCTTTTAAGAGCTGGCTCCTCAATTTTTATGTGACTCAAGCCCCAGGCCCGGGGGAGACATCAACGCAGCAATTAAATTACGATTCGTTGAGCATGTGTTAATTAAACAGGGGCCTCACCAGGCAGCTGCCAGAGAGCAGCTGGAGCACTCCCGGGGACAGTCCTTGGAGTGCCTGAAGCCATGGATAGCGTGGCTCTCAAAGGAATTGGTCACCCAAGGCGAGTCTCCTCTCTCATGAAATTGGAACTCCTGACACATACAACATTTTCAGATACACAGAGAGGGAGAGGGTGACCATGTGTTTTAGCCTGATTATGGTAACGGCTGCTGCCTGCCACTGCTGCCTGCTTCTGCTGTCCAAAGGGAATTTCCATGTCATGCTTGTCAACTTAAATTATGGCCTGGCCTGGCCTGGTCTGACCTTACCTTACCTTAAGCATTCCCTGAACGAGTGGATTGGCATGCTCCTGCCGTGGGCATACAATACATCGGTCTCCTCCTTCTTCCATCATAGAAGAAATATCTTTCTTTCTTTCTCTATTTTGTGCTGTTGTGCCGAGTGCCGTGTCCTTCCCGCTCTGATCAGAATACGTGTACAAGTGCAGGGGGGCGGAGAGGGGGGTGGAGTACTGCCGCAGAAATGGCAGCAGAGCAACTGACGTGCAACATGAAAATGCACTTTTCGCTTTTAATTGAAAAATTTCCTGCTTTTTTGTCGGTTCGTTGTTTTGTGAATTGTCATTTTCGGCTGCTTTTTTTTTGTTAGACAGAGAGAGAGTCGAGTCAGTGAGTGAGTGAAAGATGGGGTCATAGATACAGGAGGGAGGGGGGCATGGGATATCCATTTTTAGTTAGCAGGTTTTCAAACGCATACATTATGCATGTGTGTTCCATTTTGTAGTCGGCCGCCGCGTATCTCCTGGATAATACCGCCGAAATACACCGCGCGTTAAAGTCAAAGCGAAACGCCCGACTGAGCACAGATTGTATCACACTGACTGACGGACGGATGTGGCCATGAACTGAACATTTAAAAACAAAAAAAAAGCCTGGAAAATCGTGGACTGCGGAGCGAAATAATTAAACATCAATTTGATCAGCACAAAAAAAGGAAACGCATGGTACATAATAAAAAATCGAAAAGCCACACAATAAAACCAGTCAGCGGCAGCAGCGGCAACAACAGAATCTCTGACCAACAATTGATTGTTTCTTATAAATATTCAATGTGCCAAAGAGTGCAGAATTCAATCGCTCAATGTTTTGACTATTTTTTGCCTATTTTTTTATGTTTTCTGCTGCGTGGAATATTTAATAGTGCCAACTCGCTGATTTCTGATAGAACTTTAGTGTGGTTTGGCTTTCAATGAATAAAAATCCGTTTCATTTTGGAGGCTGAAAAGTGCTCTGGGCCGAAAACAGTTCATAAACTCCAAATATAAACCAAAATCTCTGGGCCATCCACTGCCACAACATCTCTCTATCTCCATGAATAATTGAGCATCTCAAAGGGCAATCGAAATTTTCCCCAGTGGCACATCCGCCCCTCATGTGGCATTCAAAACATTTTGGTTAACTTCCTAATCGATTCGGCCCCATAAAAATTTAATAAAAAAGAGGAGTACGGACGAGATTCATTGTTATACGCCAGCAAGATGTCACTGTCTTTTGCCATAGACATAAACTGGAATTTGTTTTCGGTTCTACCAGGCTCTAGCCCCTGCCCTCCGGTTGCTGTGCCTCTGGCTTGGCGCTCACTCGCGTGGTCCATTGTCTGATGCCACGCTGATGACCCATTTGCCTTAACGCGCCGGCGATCAAAACTGCCAAAACAAAAGCCATCATCGTTAGACAGGGAAAGATGGACCATAGATGGCGGTCGCTACACTGGGCTGGGTATTCCCTCGTTTATGGTAAACGCTTCGAATGCCGTTTAAAATCAATTTGAATGATGAACTGGATGGTTCATGGTCTGTGCTCCTCCAGGCACCAGCGCTACGAGGTCTTTCAGTCTCTCACTTTGTGGCGGTTACTCCGCTCCGTTCAACCAATTCCAATTTCCCAGCCGCTCCCTCTATGTACACATACTTATACAGACACACACACAGACGCAGAACGTGTTCTTACCACCATCTCATCTGCGTACTATATCTATGTGTTATCTTTTCGGTTTCTCTACAGAGTTCATGCACAGCAGTGTGCGGTATATCGAAATGTCCAACACACATCTGCAGAGTGTCGACGATGAGACGTTCCAGGGACTGCGCCTCAAGACACTGAAGCTAATCGACAACGAGCTGCAGGACATATCCGAGCGGAGTTTTAGGTAAGTGCTGACTCATATAGGTGACCCCGATACCCCACTCCATGCCTGCTCTATAGAAGAATGATGACAGGACAGGTTACCCACTAAAAGCGAGTGCGAGTGCGAGCCTATGACCCGTTTTTCATCTGAGAAAATGAGGTGAGGTGTGGGTTGGGGGTTGGGTGTGGTGTGGTGGCGGCTGCTCTGAAGAGTGAAGAGTGTTTTTGCGCTTTGTATATTTTTTACACTCGTACGTAAAACTGCAAGTTGTAAAAAAGGCGTAAAATTAAGTTTAACAAAGCGTGGGGGAAGGACCGGGGGAGGGATGTGTGTGTGCCGGATGGTAGATGATTTTGGGTACGCTGCGAGTAGAATGGTTCGCAGTGGGGCACTCAGGCTGAAAATGCAAGCGGGAAATGCAAACTCACACACGCAGCGGGCAAAATTCAACAAAAACGTGTGTAAGAGAGAGAGAGAGAAAGTGCGAGTGGTGCGGTAGTGGGAGAAGCAGGGAAGGAACAACTTTCAAGCGCTATTTGTTTGAGTGTAAATAATCACAAAAAGAGAAAAACGTATGCAAAAGCGAGAGAAAACAGTGAGAGCTGAAAATGTAATGGTATGCCAGTATCCGAAAGTATTCGTACTCTAAAACAATGCCATCTCAAAGAAAATGGAGTTGCTTTCCATTGCAAATTAACTTTAGTTAATTACACAGACAATTATTTTGAGTCCCAGGTGTGAGGAAAGTGGAAGTAGGAGAATTTCCGACTGCATTTCCGGCTGCATTTCCGACTGCATTATGGCTACATTCATTCATCTGGATCCAATCATTCAGACTCTTTCTGTTTAAACTATTTCCTGGTGGGGTTGTTAAGGATCTAAACTTACTAATCTGCCAGTTATTGTATGATAACTACATTGATAACTGATAGATCCAAAGTATATATTTCTTTTTGATGGAAACCTGTTTGGTATCAAAATCGCATTTAAATCTTTATTAAACTTGTATGTATAACTTGTATTTAAAAAAAAATATATAATAAAATACAAAAATAATTAAATTAAATTACATTAAACAAATTTACAATTTTCCAAATTATTTTTATTTATTTTTTAATGTTTATTAAATATTTTTAAAATACAAAAAAATTAAATATGCTACTTTCTGATTTTTATAATATATTTTTTAATTAAATATTTTTATAATGAAAATCAGAAAAACATTTTTGTTTTATTTCGAAAAATCACAAAAACCTTTTAATAAAATTAAAATAATAATAATATAAAAATAAATAAATAAAATAATAAATAATTAATAAAAATACAATTTATAATTTGGTCATAATTTGATTATAAAATATTTTGCAAGAATTCTGGAAATGTATAAAATATAAAGATCGACCTTTCGGAGCCTTCTTTAACCTTTATTTAGGATCTTTTTAGGCATTTCTTTTTCTGGAATATTGCGTTGGGAGATTCTACTATATAGAATCAACTCAAACTACATATGTCGTTCTTAAGATCTCACAGAACTCATCGATCTGAAAGGGTATCATATATGTATATGTACCAGTCTTGGTTCCCCTCTTTCCTTTTCATATACATTTTATTTATTTGAAAAATAACTCGATTACAAAATCGCTTAACTCCATGAATGCCCTTTTGGAGAAAGTTAACATATTCCCGGGAGAGAAATGTGCTTGTTGTGCTGTGTTGTGCTGACTGTAGTACAGTGAATACAAACTCATATTTTGTTAGCTTTTTATGATGCCGCACGCGCGCACACACAACACAGAACACAGAACACAGAACACATCAGGCATTTGACCGAGTCGTTGTCGGCGGTGACTTCTCTCTTTTTATCCACCCAACTCCATCAACCGTTTGTGCGAAGAGAGAGAGAGAGACTGGTGGACAGTGGGAAAGAGAGGGGTGGATGGGTCGACCGCATTTGGCAGCCATTTGGGTTTTTCTTTCCTTTATTTTTTTATTATTTTTGTTTTTTACTCTTCCATCTTCTTATGCGCTTTTTGTTGCTGCGAAATGAAACGCGAAAATTTTTTAACGAGCACAAAGAGTAACCGGAGTTGGGGTCACGCCCCTTAACCACATGCGGCCCACACACACACACACACACACTGAGACATACGCATTACGTTAGTAAAGTTAAATGGATGCCCACAGTTAACAGTTATTTGCAGTTCTTCGAGAGACAGAGAGACAGCCAGAGATGGGGAATATAAAGAGCATAAGCGGGAGAGATAGACAGACAGCTACAGCTACACGGTTACACACTCTACGCCGGCATTAAGAATTTAAATCAAACTAATTAATGCTCATAAGCCTGGCAAATGTGCTTAAAACCAAACCCATCCTCAAAGTAGCATCTACCTAGTGGTAGTACCTCCTTCTGCCCCTCCTGCCTGTCCCTACTCCCTGCTGCTGCTGCCTGTTTCTCTCTAACATCTCATCATCCATCGCCATTGCCACAGCCAACCGCTACTGCCACTGCCACAGCCACTGCGACGTCAGTTAATCAAAAAGTTTGTTCTGCAGTTAGGGAGAGCGGAAAAAAACGAGAAGAAAACTCCACTCGAATAAGAAGGAAGAGATCAGGACAAGTATAAATGTGCTCTGGGCGGCAAAAATATATATCATACTGCATGGAAACGGATTATATGTAATCATATAATACACTGGGGGAAAATCCATCTTACAGCCACTGATTCAAGGGCTAGTTGCACAGAGAGAGAGAGAGGTGACTCTCTCGAGAGGCAGCCAAGGTAAAGGTTATAAAATTTAAATCAAAAATTGCAATACTCCAAAAAGGTCTTCAAAATAAAATTGAAATTTGTCCAAGTGTACATCCTCATATTTATGTTTGTGTATTCCATTCAGCATTCACTGAAAATTTAAACGAATTGGAAAAGTTTTATTTCCCAGAAGTTACTTAAAGATGGCTTTTTTTTATATATTTGTTAATGAGTTCTTTAAAGGCCACACATGAGTTATTCTTATGACAGTTCTTAAAACTGGCATTTCAAAATTCATAGGAATTTTAGGTTATACTTATTTTAATTTTATTTGCTTGCAAAAAGGTGACCCAAATTTTCCTTCGAATTCAATGAATTCCCCACGGGATAAATTCATTTCCGTTTGTTTACTTTAAATGTGTACCTTAACCCAGTAATATTATAATTGAATTAAAGTTTTTATCGTTTGCAATTTAAACTCTTAATTGAATATTATTAAAGCCCTGGACCGGATCTGGGTGAGTCCGTCAAAGTTGATATAATTTGAGAGGATTTCCTGCCCCGATTATTTGCTTTTGTCGGACCTTAAACAAACACGTGTTTGAGCATCTCTCTCCGGGTTCCGACCGCAAAAACAGGCCCCTGGTTAAAGTTGAACACATGTACTTATATATGTATGTAAATAACCTACATATGTACTGTTATATATAAAACACATAGTACCTTTATAATACCCATAAAAGCCATGACTCGATTCCGTTACGGCTAGTGGGCCATGCCAGATGGAAAAGTTCTCATAAATATTTAAATACTTATGTATTTCAAAAATTGCTAATTAATAATTTACAATGCAATGTTGCTAAATTACACACACAAGCACACACGCTGGCCCCTCCCCATACATATGCATATGCCCCTCCTTCTGTTGTATGTATTTTTGTTTGTTGTTTCTTGCTTGTTGCGTGTTCAGTGGCAAAGTGCCGTTAAATGCGCACTTGTCCGCTTATTTCACATACAACTCAGAATGACATACTCCCAGAGAGAGAGAGAGGGAGAGCGAGAGAGGGAGAAAGTTTGTTGGGTAGCGAGGGTCGAGTGAGAAAACAGGAAAGAGCAATGGCTATTTAATGTTCAATGCATGCCCTAAAGGTGTACATTCGTATTCATCTTGAGATTTAATATTTAAAAAGATGAGCTTAAATATTGAACTCTTCGATACGGAATGCTTTAAAAGGCTTAAGTGTCTGTCGAAAACTTTAATTAACCCTCGGCTTCTTTTGGGTTATACTTATGTACTCGCATGTGCTACTTGTAGACCCCATAACAATGTTGCCTGTGTTTACTTGGGAGACTTTTTGATGACAAACGCATACAAGAACATTCATGCATACAAACATGTATGGACACGCACACTTGCTCAAAACCGAACCGAGGCACGCATACACGCACGCAACTTGTTGTTGACCACCAGAGAAACAACAAAAACAACAACTGGACCTGGAGATTTCTACAACAACAACAACTACAGCAAAAGCTCCAACTACAACTACAGCAACAACAAAAACGACAACTGGCAAATGGCGACCAAAACGCAAACCGAAAACAGCCGCTAACCACCGACTGCGGGCGGGCACAAAAAGAAGGAAAGAGAAGAGGTGGAAACAGCGAAGAGCAGGTAGCGCCAGAACAAGGTACATTGAATAGGAAGGTAAGGCAGGGCCATCTGACTCCTGTTTGAATTTGAGCGTATCAAAATGTGGACATTCTTTGTCCATAGTACCAATCAGCATTTTCGAATGAGCGGAATACCTATTCAATATCTAGGTCGTACGCGAAGGCGAGACCAAGAAACGAAGCTCAAATCAGCGGAATATTCAATATCTGTCTCGTACTACATAGTACAAGTATATGTCGACAGGTCTGCTCTTACCAAAGCTTACAACGGCTTTGGCTAGACTAGTTGGCGTACGCACACATAGAAGCTCATTATATTTCTAGATCCGTGAGAGCTCTGAACTTCGTGCGATCGAGAAAGCACGTATTTTGTCTCTTATGAAAAAACTTTACTGCATACAGAATTGTATGGGCGTTACTCATTTTAGTCTTTACATTGCTTTTGCTAAGACTGTCTAACCTTCTATAGAATATACCTTGAACCAGAGTTGGACAAAATACCATAACAGAACAGTCATACCCATCAGATCGTAGTCTGAAACGCAATGAAAGCTAGTTTTGGCCACCATTTCGGACCTCTATTTAATACACCTTGTAGCCGGAGGACGGGAAAAGCCTCGGGCAGGGAAGTGTCGGACAGTAGCAGCAAATGAAAAGAGACGACCACTGAAGCGGCAAAAGAGATGGAGGATAGTGCACAGTGCAGTGGGAGCGAAAGGGAGCCGCAGAAATTTGGTTTTGCGTTTGATTCTTCGTCGCATAAAACAACAAGTCCGACTACAATAATAACAACAAGAACGAATACAAAGCTACAACTACAACCAGAACCAACAACCCAAAAACTACAAAAAGATGGAAGGTGGAAAAGGCCGAGGAAGCGAAGGAGGAAGCTGTGTGGTTTGTTTGGAAAACCTCGTGGTTTTCATAATTGAGGTCGTCGCTTCACCCCCAAAAACACTCTGTCTCTTTTCCACACTCCCATGTGTGGGTGTGTATCTCTGTATGTGTGTGTGTTTCTAGTGCGTGTGTATGACTATTAATGGAGCCTAGAGAGGTTGGGAGTATGGGAGTGTGCGAGTGTGGGAGGGTCGCTTGGGTCGGGGACTTGCGACGCGTTAATTAAGTTTAAATATTTGTTTTCCGACTTGTGTGTAGGATATGTCAAAAGGCAGGCAGCACGTCAATTTCCATGGCACCCAAAGGGGGGTGGGGGTCTGCAGGCAGAAGCGGAAACTGTTGATAGTTTTGGAAAAGTTTTGCTCAAACTTTGCAAACATTATATATATTTTTGATAACTATTACCCCAACCCAACCCAACACCAACCATCGCACTCGTATGATAATCATATAAGCAAGGAGTTTCACTCACGTTCTCTCTATCTGCATTTCCCCCCCACTTTTAGCACGATGACACATTCTCTGATGACATTGGATATCTCAGGAAACAAGATGCAACAATTACCCCTGGAGGCACTTCAGCGATTGCATTCACTCACGCGACTCGTGGCGCAACGGTAAGTGAATCAGAAGAGGGGAGGCAATCCTTGGCATGTTCTCGGAGATTGTTGAGAGACAGTTGAACGCCAGAAACGATCTATAGATGAAGATATATCCATCTATCTGTCCTTGTTTTCCACAGCAATCACATCACCACCTTGGATGGCAATTGGGAGGCCCAGCATGACACACTGCGTTCCCTGCATCTGGCGGACAATGACATAACCGAAGTGTCACCAAATGGCGGTTTGGTAGAGCACATCTCCCCCAGTGACAACAGCTCCCAGCCCTCGAGCTTGGCTGCGGTGCAGACCAGCCAGGAGGTAGGCAATTCGCTGTATCAGCCCTCGCCCAGTACCGGGGATCGTTCGGTCTCGGGTCGACCCTTTGAGCAGCTGCAGAAGCTGCTGTGGCTGGACCTGTCCAACAATAGGATCTACCACGTGTCGGGCAACTATCTGCCGCGATCGCTGGTCACAATGGACTTGTCCGGCAACCTGCTGACCATCTTCCCCCAGCAACTGTTTGAGCAATTGCCGGGCCTGAGGATCGTGAGTCTGAGAGATAATCTCCTGAGGAGCGTGCAGTGGAAGGAGCTGCAAGTGCGGCCGTTGCGCATGCACTTGGAACGCCTGGATCTGGGCCAGAACTGCATCGAGAGCCTCGAGTCGGACTACTTCCAGCAGAACTACTCGGACGTGCATTTGAGAGCGCTCAATCTCGAGCAGAACTTTGTGACCCAGCTGCCGGCGGCTGTGTTCAAGGCCACGGGCATTGCCCACCTGGTGCTGGCCTTCAATGCGATCAGTCGCGTGCATCCGGCAGCCTTTGAGGGGCTGACTGATACCCTGGAATATCTGGACTTGGAGCGCAACAGACTGACCACAGTGCCCGTGGCCATATCCTCGCTGCATCGCCTCAAGTACCTCTATCTGACATCCAACGAGATCAGTCAGCTGGCCAATCTGCCCTCCTACACGGACAACCTGCGAGTCCTCAGCCTGAGCGGCAACAACTTCAGCATGATACCCATTCTGGGGCTGAAGAACTACACGCAGCTGTCGTATCTGAACATGGGCTACAACTCCATCACGGACATACCCGAGGGCATCTTCGCCGTCGATTCGTGGGGCAGTAATCTGCAGACGATACTCCTGCGGAACAACAAGATCACGCACCTGCATCTCGGGTCGTTTGCGGGTCTCGATCAGATCCAGGAGATCAGTTTGAGCTTCAACGACATCACCATCCATCATCCGCTGGTCTTTGAGAACGTCTCGAGATCCCTGAAGATACTGGAGCTCTCGTTTGCCGTCTTTCCGGCCAGAAGTCTGGAGAGTCTCGACCCGCTGGACGCCCTGTTGCCACTGTCGCAGCTCATTTGGCTGGGACTGGACAACAATAACCTGAAGAGCATCTCCAACGAGTCCTTTGCCCAAATGCGGGAGCTGAGCTATATAAATCTGAGCTTCAATCAGCTGAAGGCCCTGCCCCGGGGTCTCTTCATGCCCGATGTCCACAGCCATCTGGTGGAGATAGAGCTATCCTACAACGGCCTGGAGCACCTGGAGTCGCAGACCTTTCACAACCTGGGGGATCTGCAGACGCTCAACCTCCAGTCGAATCGTCTGCGGACCATTGCGCGCCATGCCTTCCACAATCTGGAGTTCCTACGCTACATAGATCTATCCCACAATCGGCTGGTCAACATATCGCACGCGGCCTTCACGGTCCTGCCGAACCTGGCCGCCCTGGATCTGATGCACAACCAGCTGTGTTCCTTGTCGCTGAAGTCCTTCCACTACGTGTCGAATGCGACGACCCCGCTGCGCCTCAACATGAGCCACAACCACATCTCCAGCTTCGACGACGAGCTGAGCAGCTACATGTACATCTACCAGCTGGACATCAGCCACAATCACGTGGCCAAGTCGGATAGCTTCATGAATCTGGCCAACACCCTCAGGTTCCTCAATTTGGCGCACAATTCGTTGGGCGCGCTGCAGAGCCATGCGTTCGGCGATCTGGAATTCTTGGAAATCCTCAATCTCGCCTACAACAACCTCACCTCCTTGAGGCGCCGCAGCTTTCAGGGCCTGAACAGCCTGCAGGAGCTGGACCTCAGCCACAATCAATTGGACCAACTGCAGGTGGAGCAGTTCTCGAATCTGCGGAAACTGAGGATCCTGAAGATCAGCTCCAACCGCTTGAGGGCCCTGCCCCGTGAGGTGTTTATGAACACGCGCCTGGAGTTCCTCGACATAGCCGACAATCAGTTGAGTGTGTGGCCGGTGCCGGCCTTCACGGACATTGGCTTCACCCTCAGGTCCATCCAGATGTCGCGCAACAATCTGGAGTACCTGGACGCCTCGATGTTCATCAACTCGCAGTTCCTGTACGACATCAGTCTGGCCCGGAATCGCATCACCATCCTGCCGGACAACACCTTCAGTTTCCTCAATAATCTCACCAATCTGGATCTGTCGCAGAACCCCCTGGTCACCACCAATCTGCGCGAGGTGTTCGTCCACACGCCGCGCCTCCGAAAGCTGAGTCTCCATCACATGGGTCTGTACGTCCTGCCGCCGCTGAAGCTGCCGCTGCTCTCGTACCTGGACGTGAGTGGCAACTACTTGCAGGAGCTGTCGCCGCTGGGCTCGATGCGGCACTTGCGGCACGTAAATGTCTCCCACAATAAGCTCATCAATGCCAGCTGCGCCGTGGAGCATCTGCCGCCCTCGGTGAGGGTCCTCGACCTCGCCCACAATCCCCTGCGACGCATTACGCTGCACGATCTGGTGAGCCTGCGGCATCTGGCCGAGCTGAACATCCTCGACGTGAAGGTGTCCAATCCGCAGGCCTTCTCCAAGCTGCGTTCGCTGCGCAAACTCCATGCCAGCTCCCATGCGAATCTGGGCGAGATTGTGGCCAGAATTCCGGGACTCCAGCAGCTGCGAGTGCACTGCCTGGAGCCCAACATCGGGGCGCAGTTCTTTGCCAAGCTGGCCAACAACACGAAGCTGCGACTCGTCGAGCTGTACGGCATCAATGTCCAGACCATATCGCCCGATGTCTTCACGGGCCTCGCTCGCAATCAGCGGCTCCAAGTGAAGATATCCCACACCCGGATCTCCGACCTGCCGCCGGGCATATTCTACACGCTGCGCGAGGTGCCGCATCTCTCCATTGACATATCACACAATCGCATCAATGCTCTGGCCGCCGATAGCTTCTATCCGAACAAGAGCTACTGGGATGCCGTGGGCACGCGCAGCATTATGGGCGGCCTCATCACCTCGCACAATCCGCTCGAATGCGAATGCGGACTGGTGTGGTTCGGCCACTGGCTGCGACGATGGCTGAGGGAGTCGGCCCAGATCAAGGTCATACAAAAGGATGACCTCAAGCGCATGGTGCAGGTGAGCATCGCTATAGATAAGTGCATATGTATAAGCCAACTCCTTCTTTTGATGTTAATCTTGGTTTGTTTTTTTTTGTGGGAAAAAGTTACCCCTATCGATTGCCGATATGCGCGTAAGCTTTTGCATATATCTTTCTTCTTTTTTCAAAGTTCCATTCACATTTCCATAGACTAAGCTTTGACCCCCTTCTAATCACATTTGTCCTTCGTTTCTTTTCCTTAGCGTGCCCGTGCCAACACCTGCCACGATACCACATCGGGTCGTCATCTGCCCATTCTGGAGATCTTTCCCGAGGATCTGCTGTGCCAGGCAAGTGCTTTGAGCAGCTCCGGCCAGCGGCTGTTCCTGCTGTCCTTCGCCATGGCCCTAATGCTGCCCATCATGACCACGATGACCCTTTGATGTTGGCTTTAGTTGCCGGCCAAGTAAGTTGTACTTCAAGTGTGGCAGAGAGAGGCCTCTGACTCTGACTCTAACTCAACTAACCATTGATTGTATGATATGTAGATACTAAATACTAATAGTATGTATTAATATAAACAACTAACTCTAAACGGTAGCTACGAATTTTTGGGATTTAGCTAATGAGGTGAAGGCCCCGCGTAACAATAAAGAAACTAATTAATTGAATGACAAGCAAATCGGTTTATGTCCACTCGTAATTGATAAGTTTTATATGCAATAAAGTCAGTCATATATATATACATACAATATACATACAGTACATATAAACATTATAATTAGTGGGACACAAGTCGGGTGCTGGGCAGGGATTTAAATTTTAGTTTTCCATTTCGATTTGCCTTCATCTATTCATCATTTTCGATGGCGATAAACTCATTAAAACTATTTCTTCCGCTCAAAAGACTTCCAGCACAACAATACTCCTGAATAAAGTTGTCGAAACTTTTTTGTTAATTAATCAAAACAAATTATTACCCCCCTCCCGCGAGTCTCTCCCTACGCCCCTAGCATGACGACTGTGTCTTGGCCAACATTAATGGTAATTGATGCAATTGATTACACACACACACACACCAGCGAACATATGATGATTCCTACACACACACAGACACACACACACTCTTAGACTATAGTTAATCAAACACTTTTGCATCTACATAGAGCCATAAGTTGTTTTTAAAGCAGCAAAAGTTACAAAAATATTTGCATATAATTTACAATTTATGTAGTCGAAGGCCAATAAGTACATTAACTAATAAATATATATAGTATATATACGAATTGAGGCATACATAATCATATCTATGGCGAATGAAATATGAACAATTATTGGATAGCAATTAACAATTGTTTTTTAAAAAACGAACAGAAAAGTAGAGAAAACAAAGCACAACTCTAAAAGCAGAACTAGAACTACAACAACGTTTTTTGCCTACTTTTGCAGGGCAGTTTTAACAGACACACACACACCGACACAGACACATACATATATATAAGTACATATCAGTTTTTGGGGCAAAGGATAGTACATATAAAAATTGAATAGTTATCATTAAAATAATGAAAAGCATAATCGACACACACAAACACAGACACCACCTTCCAGAAGCGATACGAAATAAATTAAATTATAAAAATAAACCCAGAGAAAAGAGTAAAGACCCTATCCAGATGTAGAGGTAATAGAGATCTTTTTTCCCCCCCGACCTTTTTTTATGCATTTAATTTTTTATCGATTCCTCGTTTTTTCTCGGTTTACTTTCGTTTACAACAATGACAATCGTGATACTAATTGTAGTTGTTTACACGACGATGATGCAAAATGCACAAGTATAATAATAATAATATTAATAATGATATTGAATAAATAAACTATTCAATGGGGACAAAGTGGTAAATGAAATATGGCCAGAAAAACACAAACACACAGATACACAATCACACACACACCAATACTGACAAAGACAGAGAGTCATCCACAAAAAAGCTGCTGGTAATAAATTATTATTTTCTAACTGAAAAGAGAAAACGTTAAGGAATTTCTATAAAATAATATTGTACATACATATACATATATATACATATAGTATATATATCATATAGCAAATGGAATGGAATTTTCATTATGTTTATTCATTCAATTTTTCGTTATTTCATTTTATTTGGTTTTTTCAATTAATCTGCAGCAGCTATAAAAATACACACAAAAAAAAAGAGAAAAGATAAATACAAAAATAAAAACAGGAGAAAGAAAATTAAAGTAGTGAAAAAAACAACAAAAAACCCAAAAGAAATAAAAACTGAAAACTGAAAATGAATATCTGAATACTGAATGAAAAATTGAATATGAAATAAATATAAAAAAAACAACAAAAATGCTAGAAATATTAACCCCTTTGTGTTTGAAGCTAATGGGAATTGGTTATCGGTTATCGGTTTTGGTGTTGGGTTTTGCTCACTGAACATTTCACTCCTCACACGCATAACCAACCCAGTTTACTATTTTCTGTTCCATTCCCCTCCATATCAGGCGAGACAGACCCCAGAGATTAGCAGCACTCCCCCGCCCGCCCTCCTCCCACGTCCAATAAGGATTACGGCTGCACCCACCGACGACCACGACCACGTCTCTCCTGCAGCTGTTGACCCTTTTACACATTTTAGTGTGAAACTTGACTCCGGGCGAAATAAGTTGCCGCAAATTATGGGAGGGCGACGCGGTTGCCTCAGGTGCTAGCACTGCCATAAAACCCCCCGCCCCCCCATAGAAAGAAAACACGGAACCAGGAAAGGAGCAAAGCTTTTACTACGTATATGTATGTGTGTGGCAGGGGGGGCTTGGGGCATGTGGCACGCGGCTGTAGAACCCCTGGCCAGGCCCATAATTGGATTATCGGCGGGCCAAAGTGTTCCAATGAGTGCATTCCTTTGGCCACTAGATCCTGTGTGTTGACTGCTCTCTGACCCACTATTACTACTACCAGCAGCAGCCTGCCTCCTGCCTTCCTGCGTGCCAGCTGCTGCAATCGGCGGATACTCTTTGTCCCGGACGAAATTGATTGGTAAGTGAGTTGAAACAATCGAAAGTTTCGCAGCGCGTAAAGGCTGTTTGAGAAAGGGCCTCAAATTCAAAATTTGATACCCTTCAAAGTCAGAGACAAATAGCTGCCACTTATAGAACTTTTAAGATTATGATTATGGTACTAAATATCTCGAACAAGAGTCTAATTCAATGTTAAGCTAGATTCTTAGATAAATTCAAAATTTAATACCTTTAAAATTCAGAGACAAATATCCTCCACTTATAGAGATCTTAAGATTATGATTCTGGTACTTAAACTCTGGCACTAGAATCTACTTTAATGTTAGGTTACATTCTTAGATGAAAACAAAAAGAGACAAACATCTTTCACTTGTAGAACTGTAAAGATTATGATTCTGCTACTAAATCTCTTCCACTAGAATCTACTTCTATGTTAGGCCACATTTTGGTACTTAAGATCTTGAACTAGAATCTCATTCAACGTTAAGCCACATTCTGAGATGAGAACCCCAGTTAAGAGCTGCTTTCTGACATCTCAAACTTTGTATAGTATACGTATTGTATCTGTTTATATTTTCTAAAGAAATTGCAGTCTAAATCAGCCTGACTAACTAAAAGAAAGGCGTAATGAAATTCTATGACTCTGGAGACTTTCTTCTCCCTATTTGCGTTGACATTTTATGATCGAAAAAATTCTTAAAAAATTCCCAACTTAAATGGAACTCTGACTGACGAAAGGCATATTTTCTTCCAATTTATACCCGCGAGTCTTTCTCCATAAATAATCCCAGACTCTGAGGTTCCTTTGAGGGTATTTCGCGACTCGTCAAGCCGGATTCCTCCGTTCCTTTTTTTTTTGTTTTTGCAGCCTGTGTGTTCTCTTTCTTGTGTGTGTTTGGTGGTTTTCCTTTTTTGTTTTTTGAGGGGATAACTGAAACCTTTCAGCGCTTTTAAGGCTTTTCTCATCTCCCACTCCCGTCAGGAGTGGAGTGTGTGGTCGCGAGACTTTTGTGTGTGTCTGTGGCTGTGTGTGGTTGTTGCACAGTCTCTTTATGGTGCACGAACGGGACTCTCGTGCACCCCGTTGCCGGAGATTGCATGTCGATGCGACTTAATTGCATTTCAGACAGCGCTGCCAACGAGCTGTTTGCCCGTGTACACGGACATCCCCAGCCAAAAACGACGACGCCTTTCTCTTCTCCATGAGCATTTCTCCGCACGCCTTTCTCTGCGTTTACTTCCCTCAAATGCCTTTCTCCATGTGTGTGCATTTCTCTGCTCTCCCCCGTTGTTGTTGAGCGGAAGGAAGCGGCGCTAAGTACAAGTTGTCGGTGAGGGACTGCCATTGAGACGGGTACTAGAACTGCTGCTAGTGCTGGTGCTGTTGCTGGCTTGCCTTTCCCCCCCTAACATGTATCGGTATTGTTTTAGCCACATCTCAGTCGAAAGCGAAAGGATATGAGCAGCCAAGGGGGAGCTCCATTAGGAGTTGCTGCAATTTAATAGCCACCAAGGAAGGAGCTCCAAAAAACAGCCACTGGTAGCTAAACGTTAAGTTTAGTTCCCTGGCGCACTATGGCCACATGTATTTACTGGGATTGTGGGGGGAGGGGTTTATGGGGGGTGGGGCATATGTTGAGTGTATGCACTTGGCTGTCAAAGCCTTGCGACGACGAGCGCAGGTAAATCCAAATCCACCCAATTTGCCTGGCACTCGCCGCCACTCACCATTACTAATGCAGATATGCCAACTATCGGGGAGGGGTGGGGATAGGAAATGTGGAGAAGGCAGTAGCCCGGATGGTAGTAATGGCAAAAACCGCCGACAAATCTGCTGCATTGCCCAACTCTCCGACCAGGCAACACCGATGGACAGGGATAGACCCGGAGAGGAACAAGACGGACGGGATGGGACGGCAGGGGACGACGCTTCCCGTCGAGCCAGCGGGCAAACTAACAGAGTGCTTATTTTAACGAAGTTACAACAACTTTTGCAATACAAACAGTAATGCTAGGGCAGATTCACACTCGGCACAACGGCAAACGGCAATGGCAACAGCATGGCACAGATACAGATACAGCTACAGCCACAAATACAACTACAGCCACACACACACAGATGCAGACACACCCCAACCCCCCCTGATAGTATGGCTACACGTGCCGTGCACCCAGAGCTTCTCCTGAAAGAATGCAACAACATTGAAAATTGGAGAAAAATAAAAGAATTTCTAGCGAAACGGAGATGCTCTTTTGGAGAAGAAGTTAGGGTAAGAGAGAGAGAGAGATGTAGGGAGGATCTTAGAGAGAGCATAAAGCTGTCTTTTAGAACCGAGAGGAACCTTATGATATATGGAAACCATTACACTTACAGAAATATCTATACACTCCTCTATCGCAGTGAATTACCTACCTAAGATTTATGTGGAATCTCTATCTTTACCTAGCCAAATGTACCTCAAAATATCCATTAGGCTATAGAGATTTCACACAGTTTGCCCCTCAAAACAATTTCATGCATTTCAAATGTTATATATTTTAATCTGATTTTTGATACTCAAAACAATTTTATAGTCAGGCGACCTAATTCCCACCGCCCCCTCCCATAACCATGCCTCATTCTCAGCTTCCGTCACAACAAATTCTGGGCATTTCCGCCAAACAAGCGGCACAAAAAACACAAACTATGCAGAGAGAAAGAGCATTCAGCAAATCCAACTAACGTATGTTGCTAGCCATTTGAGTTCCGTTAGAGCAGGGCCAGCTACTGGGGGGTGGGGGTAGGGCGGCCACAGAGGTGGGTCTGTGGAAATGGGAGTGAAGTGAAGTGGAGCTCTGTGCACCACTAGAAACTTTACGACATGCAAAAATTGTGAGCAGAGAGCGGATATAATTGTCGGTCTTCTCGTAACTTTGCCGTGGGGAGCAGATTAGTTGATTTGCACATACACACACACACAGACACACACACACGCATACAGAGGTAGCTGCTGCTCTCCCATATATGTATGTGTATGTGCGCAGACCGAACCACACCGAAGAGTAAAACGAATCCTTTTAACCAAATGATATGCACTGAACAATTGTTCACTGCTGCAGTTTTTAGACCCTTCCAATAAGGGGTATAACGATTCTGAGGGGAAGTTGGGAAACGTTAAGTAAATGACCATAGAATGTTTATCAAAGAAGGATAAATTGAAGCAACTATTGTTTTTGGGAACAACTTTTATTTCTTACTCCAAGTTGTAAAAAAAAAACCATTATAAATTACAGTCTATAGCTAAAACATTGAATCTGTAATGAAAATGTATATAAGAACTATCTAATAAATATGTATACGATCTTTAATGGTATGTACATACATATGTAACTATGTGAGGAGGACCCATACTGTAAGTGACCCTGGGTAGACTGAGAATTGGCTGAGCTGAGACTGAGCTCCAGATCACTACCTTACAACTAATCAATATCTACAATTTTTGTATCCTTGTGCTTTTTCTTTAAAGTCACGGCAGTCTCCTCGAAGTTGTCCTCCTTCTCATCGCTAAATTGATTCTCCAGATCGATGATCACTCGATCTACTACAGGCAGGGCATGAAGTAGTACCTTACCACACCACTTACCAAATTGAAGACAGCATGAACTTCCACAGTAATAGCTGCAGATTTTCATAAACAAAATGTCTTAATGAGGAAAATTCAAAGAAAAATCTCTATGAAGTTCAGAAGAAAAGAAAATACAATGAAATTTCTACTCCCGAACCACAGAGGCACTTCTTTATCAGTTATATGTTAGAGTATCCAACCCCTCGGCTTTCGCTTCTACCCTTTCATTCTTCCTTTCTCTTCTTGTGCGTGTGTGTGTGAGTGAGTGTTGGTTTTTATGCGTCAGAGTGTGTTTGTAGGCGTGTGTGTGTGTATCAGTGTGTGTTTGACCAAATGTGGGGCAGTAAGGAACAGTTTGTTGTTGCAGCAGCAGCAGCAGCAGTGGCAGCAGTGGGCATTGCCTCTAACTTTTCCACCACATCGCAATTTAATTTTATAGTCGAAAACACACACAGCAGCGGTTGGCTGGGTCTCCCCCGTGCCCCCATTCCCAATCCCATTCGGGAGCGGTTTTTGGTTCTCGTGCTCGTTACAGGGCTCGATGAGTCCACTTCTGTTGAGAGTATCTCCCAACCGAATCCATTCGGAGCCATCCATTGCCGTTTATGGTTATTTCGGCTAAGCAAATCAAAACTAAATCATAAACGATTAGCTCTCGCTGCTCGACTACACTGATTAAAACAAATAGACAAGGAGACCAAAGCTGGTGGGGGTGGGGGGACTGGTGGGGGATGTGGGATACTCTCCTCAATGCTCTCTCTCCCTTGAGGGCTCTGGCTCAAATCAGTTGGCAAATGCACACATGACTGAGCAATGCAGATGCGGCAGGGACAGTGGAGAGTGTGGGAGTGGGTGGAGAGCCCCGCTCTGTGCGCCTCAAAGAGAGATGAAAGAGAGGCTGCAGTGGAAGGAGTTGCCAGGATGTTGATGATGCTGGGGCTCTCGATGTGGCCATGGATGGGGGCACCTGGCCAGAGCTGTGCGAGACCAGACCAGAGAGCAATGATGTGATTCCTGAGTGGAAATTCCCACAGTTGATTTGATGAAACGTCGTTGCAAGTGGAAATTAAATCACAGTTTTTACTCAACGACTTTTTCTATACATTGAGGAAATGTTATAAAGCGTTGGGATTGAGTTTATTTGTTTTGCAAATGGAATAGAAGTGGGGATATGGGATATGTTTTTGCGGTTTCCTTTGGGAAAATTAAAACAAGAGCTAACATTGGCTCCATTAGATTCCATTAACAATCCACTTGGAGCCTAAATGTCCCAACAGATCACTTAACTATTTCCCAAGGTACTCCCTGCATAATATTTGTATAGCTACTACCATCCCAAATGCTTGCTATCGCTAATCACAGCATAGCCATCAATGCTTGAGCTGCAGCTCAGTTTACAGGCTCGTGAGCATTCACCGCTGCCCGTTGCTTAGTTTAATGCCAGAACTAATCAAGTACGAGGCACAGATACGCATATGCCACGGCAGACCCCCGGCAGGCCCTTTCCATTCCGCTCCTCCACACTTGACTAACGTTGCGGCCGTTTCAATTTTCGTGAAGCCGTTCCTCAGCTACGAGTATTGATATTGTGCAACGCCAACAGCAACAGCAACAGCAACATGGACTACTCCGAGTCCAATTCCCGGCTCGTGCTTCATATGGTGGAGTGTCAGAGCAGAGCAGAGCAGGTGCCTGCCCCCCATCCCATCCCATCCCATCCCTTAGATTGGGACACACCCACCAAATGACCAACCAGAGCCAGCTGCTCATTGAAATGGAATCTAATCGGCTTTTGATTTTACAAGTCCTTTTCACAAAGTTTGTCGGTGGCTGCCGCTTTCCGTATCGCATCGTACCGTATCGTATCGATGTGTGTATTACTATACTCGTATATGTATCGTATATAGTACCGATTGTGCAACAAAGTAGGGGCAGGAAGAGGGTGAGAGCTAGAGCTGGTCCGCCAGCAGAGTGTCTGACTCTGGCTCCGGCTCTGACTCTGGCTCCGGCTCTGACTCTGGCTTTCTCCCTCCGACTCTAGCTTTCTCCCTTCCAAGTTGGTTGCCATTTTGCACTCGGCATAAGTATGCAATATCCGTTTCCGTTCGTTACGTTTGTTACCAAGGCTCGAACTTGACTCAACTGGGCGCCCCACAGACGCATGGAGATTTCAGGAGGGGTGGGGAGTGGGGGGGTGCCACAGGGGAGTTGCCAGAGCGAAGAGTCCTTCCAGTGGCATCCACTTTTGACTTGGCAGGTGCCAACAAACCAACAAACGAGGGAGCGAGAGGGCGACACTTATTGTAATAAGCATGAGTCAAAGTGCAATTTCTTTAGAAACTTTGCCAGCAACAAAGCCCACACCACACATACACACACATCAAAGCGAGGGCTACTCGAAGACTTTATCGGTGAGGATGTTGGGAAACTGTAGAGGAGAGATGAAAGCAAAGTTGGTTCTGTATTTCTTGAGTTTAGTTTACGAAAAAGCTGAAGGAACAGCAACAATCATTTAATTTGAAGGGCATTTCTTCTCGGGAGCCACAATGTCACTTCTCTACATGAGATGTAGATGTACATGTAGATACAAATGTCATACTCTTGTAGAAACATGTGGAATAACATTTCCAATGTCATCCCTCTACTTACAGCTCCTTTTTCTATACAATTTCCATATATAGTGAATATCTTGTATGCAAAACGAAGACTTTCTTTGGTGGCACATCTCTCTCTTGCTCTCTCGTTCTCGCTCTGATCCATCTACAGATACAGATACATACAAATTGCATCTTTGAGATGCTTTGGCAGAGCTTAAGCCTTTTTTGGCCTATGGCACCAAATAATGTCCAGGAAGTGATAATATCAAGCTCTCGAGAGCACTCCAACTGCAGCCCAGCAAAAGTCCATCCCCGCTTTGCACTGCATCCTTCACATTCCCCCTCCCCCCAGCATCCTGCTCCTTCTACTTTCCTCGCTGTGCATTCAATTGGAAGCTCTAAAGCTCTTTCTGAATGTGTGCGCGAGGGCAAGGGGAGAGTATCTGTGTGTGTGCGTCTCTGTGTTTGTGTGTGTCTGTGGTGTTTGTGCCTTTGCTGCTTTTAAGCAGCTTCGTCGTCGCTTTATCGTACATCAGACATTTTATTATGCCACGCCCCCCTCATACCCCACGTCTCCCAGTGTCCTCCCTGCATCCCTCCATGACTGTCACTCCGACAGCCCTCCCCCCTCTTCGATATGGCAATGGCAATTGCAAAACGGAAATTGCCGTCTGTCTGGGTTGATTTGCTGACCTGCCTTCAGTTTATTACGCCAAGTGATTTGCTGATTGATTTGTCACCTCTTGACCCTCGACCCCTTTTGTGACCCGCACACAATTGAAGGCAACGAATTTCCCGCATTTCCCTATAGAATCGCACACCTCTACCTCTGCTGCTGCTCAGTTTGGCGGTTGGGCGGTGGTGTCGGTGCTGTCGGTGGGCCGCAAAACTAGTTAACGCAATGTTATTTAATATTTAATTGCTTCGCCATATAATTACGTAAAAACATTAAAATATCTCTTATTTATTAGAGGGAAACGAGTCCGAGCTGAGTGCCCTCGGTGCTTGGTGGCTCGGTGCTCAGAGCTCCCCACAGTTGACTCGCAGCTGAGTTAAAAGTTGAGCTCCCATCCATCCCATCCCATCCCATCCCTTTCCATTCCATCTTTGTTTTATTTTTGTTCAACAGTAGCAACATTTTCGGTAGTTGTGTGGGTCTCTCGGTGGGTGGCCCCCTCGGTCCACGGCCCACTGCCATCTGGTATGCATTATACATTAATTATTTAAAATGTCAGAGCAACAACTAGGCAGGACGATGATGATGATGATGAGAATGGTAGAAGCAGGGCACAGACCAAACCAGATCTGAGAGGAATACAGAGACTGACTGCCTTTGAGTGGGCGGATGACAGTTGTAATAACACAGCGACGTTTGGGCGAAATCTAAAATGATTTTCTCTTAAATAGTCTATATTTTTCGTCTGTTGATTTCGATTTTATTTCAGGTTGATTCTCGCAATGTTAATGGAAGGTTGTTGCTAAGGATTGGCAGGAGCAAACAACGATAAATCCTTTTGCTCATCAAACAATAATTCCTCTGCTAAAACTCCAAATTGTGTTAATTACTGGAACATCCCTGCCAAAAGCCACACCGCATGTGAATTTTATGGCCGGCTCAAAGTTAACTTAGCGTGAAAGAGGAGACTGTGGCAGGACTGCTGGGAAGGACTATACTCGTACTAACTATAGTAACTATATATAAATATGCACATGAACTGACTGACTAAGCTTTGGGGTGCCCAGCTGCTGATACCGGAACAATGACAAGAGGAGACCATGGCTTCGGCTTCGGCTTCCCTGGCAATGCCACCAGGTAGGTCCAGTCTCCGTGTTGTCACCAGTACTCGTACCATGGCTGTCGCTCTTGTTCTCGGTTTCTCGGTCCTTCCTCATCATAACCCCAAACGAAATGAGGTTAATTAATGAATTGTTAATATCATTTGCGACCACACGTCGCCACATTCGCAGTCGTTCCTCTTACTCAGGCCACGCCAGCCGCCTGCCTGCCTGCCTGCTACCTTCTCCTTGGCCTGCCTCATGCCACAAACTGTGCAAACAGTTGCAGCAACGATCTCGCTCTGCGCCTTGCCAGCTGCAACATAATATTATTATGAGGTGCACCGGGATGTGATGTGGTCTGGGTATGGGTCTGGGCCTTCGGATGAGGTTGGTCCAGAGAGTGGGCTGTTTTTTTTTGCCCGAGCGTCAGCTGCAATCCAATTTCTAGCTCGAACAATGTGAGAGTATGTGTGTGGTTGTGTGTGGTTGTGTGTGTGTGTGCGAGTGCTTTATTATTTTACCAGCACATGTCTACACACATACACACACTCTGAGAGACCTCCACAACTAGTGTTTGCCTGTGTGTGTGTGTACAGCTCATTATTATTAAAATTTGTAGAATTTTTGGGTTGCAACTAAGCTGCATATAAATTCAGCTGCTTGCCACTGCCACACTTCTCAGACCCCAAGCTACCCCGAAAACCCCCCCGCCGCTCCCCTTCCGTGTTGTGTTAAAGGATGCCGGAGCTCTCCTGCATCCCCCATCTCTCTGCATAATTCAAAGGCGCAACCGCAACTTGACAATTTGCTGCAAGGATGTGGAGATGTGGAGAGCGCCAAGGCAGCAAACAGCAGCTGCTCCGACGCTCCAACGGAGGCAAAAGTCGGTGAAGATTTTCGGTACTTTTTCATAGACATAACTCTGTGAAAAAGTTGAGCAAATTTTCCATTTTCCAGGGGGTGGTGGCATGGGAGCAAAAGCAGATTACGTCGGCAGCCCGGGCTCGTGCTCGGGCTGGGGCCGGGACTGGGGCTGGGGTTCGGTTTCGTACTTGAGCAAAACTTAATGGGTTGGCAATCTATTTTTAAAAAGTACATTGTTCCCTGAATATTGATATCCCAGAAAGTATGTGTACTTAAGAGATTAGTTGGGGAGAAGTTCATGTGTTTCTTGCGAGTTTCGAGGGATATTCCGAACTCTTTCTGACCTCGAACTATGAATAAAAGTTGAAAAAAAAACGTATACCAATCAAATCAAACAAAACATTCTTAGTTCACTCTCAATTTCCATTTCAATATTCTATATTTTTTTAATATGCAATACATTTTTCTCATTCCAGGGGAATACACCGAATGCACTTGTCTGTGGCCTTTTTGCTCGCATTTTGTTGTATTTTTTTGATAAACCAAAATCGCCATGGGAATGCTTGTTGAAAACCTGCACCAATTTGTGGGCGGATGCATGCCCTTCAGCTGTAAAATAAGTTGTACATTTTGTAAACTAGTTAAACCTAAAAATTGTTGTAAACGCTTTTATGGAATACAATAAATTGAATAAACCATACAGAAAGGAGTTTTATTTATTCACATGCACAACAACAAGTTTATGTAGCGGCCGATAAATAGTTGAAAAAAAAAACTATTTATAACTGGGGATATCCTTGATCCTTTTTAAGGACTCCATTAAATCAGGAAGATGTTTCCGATTAGTGGAAGCCGTCGCACGCCGCGATCAGCCCATATTTTTGACTAGAGAATATCCTTGATCCTTGGAAGGACTCGATCAGATCAAGGATGCTGTTCCGATCACAGGAAGATGACGCACGCAAAGATCGGCCTACAAATAACAGAGAAGACAAGCCTGAAAGAAATATCCATGATCCTTGGTCCTTGAAAAGGACTCCATCAGATCAGGGATTGTCTTCCGATCACGGGAAGATGTCGCACGCCCAGATCGGGCCACAAATAACGGAGAAAACAAGACATATTTCAGAAGCACGTATCCTTGATCCTTGGTCCTTGAAAAGGACTCCATCAGATCAAGGATTGTTTTCCGATCACAGGAAGCCATCGCACGTCCAGATCGGCTCACAAATAACGGAGAAAACAACAAAACAAAATATGCATTGTTGTTGTTGTCAATTTGTTGTACAACAAATGGTTGTTGTTGCACAACAACAATTTTCAAATTGCGGCCGCTCAAACGGCCAAAAACGAGAAATTCAGATCTGGGATACCAGGCGAACAGAAATCAGCAGCAAGCAACTCGAAAAATGCAAAATTAAAAAGTGGTGCATACTTTTGGGGGCCAAAAATCCAGCTACTTTCTGCTGATTTCTGTTCGCCTGGTACTCAGGTCCAAATTGCTTGGCTTGCGCCAAATTTTCAAATTTAGTTTGAATTTTAATTGCACTTTATCTCGGCTATTTATGGACCGATCTGGACGTGCCATACCTTTTTGTAATCAGGAGAGCCCTGCCAACCGATTGGCATCAGAGAGAAAGGACATCCTTTCCGTTGTGATTAGTTGCATACTTTTAGGGGACCAGGACAATAGTCCTAGTCGATTTTTTGATGCCAATCGATAGTCTGGATCATTGCGATTCTGGGAGAACAGGTCCTTTGGGGATCCGACCCTGGTTGGCCTAGATATAGCGTAAACAAAAATACTGGTTTTTTTCAATACACTATATCTTGGCTATTTATGGGCGGATCGGGGCGTGGCATACCTTTTTATGATCGGGAAGTCCTGCCAACCGATTGGCACTAGAAAAAAGGACATCCCTTCCGTCACGATTTTCGCGAAAAATCATGATGGTTACATCATTAAAATTGCCGAAAATCGGCCTGATTTCCGAAGTCGGGTTTTTGATGCCAATCGATAGTCTGGATCCTTACGATCCTGGGAAAGTAGGTCCTTCGCCGATCTGAAGCTGTTTGGCCGGGATATAACGTAAGCAAAAATACTGGTTTTTTTTCTTTACGCTATACCCCGGTCACAGAGCGTCCGATCTGGACGTGCCATACCTTTTTGTAATCGGAAGAGTCCTGACAACCGTTTGGCATCAGAAAAATTGACATTCTAGAACAAATACCAGAAAAAGCAAGTGTGGAAAAAATATCCTTGATCATTGGTCCTTGAAAAGGACTCCATCAGATCAAGGATAGTCTTCCCAACACAAGAAGCCGTCGCACGCCCAGATCGGTCCACAAATAACGGAGAAATCAAGCCTGGCAGAAATATCCTTGATCCTTTTGTTGCCTTTTTAACGTTATAAATAGCTAGAAGACGCCAATTTGTGTTATCCCCTAACACCCCTCCATAAATTCAACAATTTAATCAATAATTTTCAATTCCTTTATTTCAACAAATTCCAGAAAATAGAATAAAATCATATATAACAATCCAACTGGTTTTACACACTATTTGAAGACTTCCTCATCGTTTCAGGACCATCGTGACAGGACCATAAGTGTGTCTCCCTGGATGTTCGTGTGGTACGACCATTACCAGCACGTGATGAAAGTGTAGCCATTGGAATTCACTAAAGAATTAAATTGAATTGAGTACGTGTCGTAATGGTCGCCGGGCAGGTCTGAAGCTTAAAGCAACTGCTTGCAAGCTGTAGCATATCGGAGAGGCAATGGGAACGTTAAAGGCCAAGCTCTGTGGCTCAGGATCTAAAACTGAAAACTGAAAATCCATCAACCATGAAAATCGCAGTCAAGCGTACAAAGCGAGAGGCTGCAGGCAGTCGTCGAGCCCCTCTATAATGTACGAGTACTAACCCTCGTTGCCCTCCTCCACTCCTGCCGAACTTCCTACTTGGGCTCAAAGCGCGCGCCTGCTTTAAGGCCATTAATCTTCAATGAAAGGCGTTTAATTTATTTGGTTTTAATTTAAATTTTGGCGCTACGATTTATAGACCAAACTTTGACGTTGCCATACGAGGCGTCGTACTGTCTGTATTGCAATTTCCCGGACCCCTGCTGGTCGCAGAGCTCCAACTCCTGCTCCTCCGATTTCTGGGCCTCGTCTTGTTATTGTTGACTAATTATAAATGTGGGACACGAAACCGACAGTTTCAGATTGTGCAGAGGGGCGAGGCACAGACGAGGCCAATACAAATTGCTGGTTAAGCATCGGATATGCTCTTGATAAGGCTATTTTAGGACGGTATCATTAGCATAGTACTAGCTGCATCTTGAATTAGATTCATGGCTATTTTTAGTGTCTCATTAATCATTGAAGTGTCTCTTGGGCAGAAAACATTTGCATAAATGCTACTGTGACAGTACAAGAATAATTGGTTGACACTTGCAGGTAATTCGAAAGGATTCAAAGCTGATTGGCAGTTTTCTTGTGTTGTCAATTTCCCGACTGCCCTAAATTTAAGATTTAAATTATATTTAACTGTGTTTTTCGTTTACCTTCACGCTGACATTATTGGAGTTGCATGAATCTCTGGAAACCGCAAGTCTGGACCTGACATATCTGCCCATGGTACCTGATATTATTAATTATAAATAAAACAGGGGAACTATCCTCTATCCTAGAGACTACAACCTAATTACGGAAATAACAATATGTCAGAGTCTAGCATAACTGCCGAGGGGCACAAACAAGGTAACGATAATATTAGAATAGTTCAATAGCTATAAATGTCGATAGCAGAAACTTGTTTGACTTAAATTATAACGTAAATATACAATGTTTTAATGTTCTTAGAGTGTCTCCGCGTGGGAACTGGGGCTTCCTCCAGGAAATCAGTGTAGAGTTGCTCTTCCAATGAATCAACGCCTTGCGGGCTGTCATTGGCGTGGGCTGGCCAAGTTCGTCCTGCAAAAGTGAAACATAAGTACATATCAATTACAGATTTCGTAGGAAAATCTCCACCCAAAGTAGCTCTATATAATCAAATCCTTGTCCCCAAAATCTCCCCTTGGTTGAGTTTGCTTCCTGTAATCTAAAAATATATGGAAACTCAATACCGGAATCACCCGCCTACAACAAGAGAACAAGAGTGTCCCATCTCGTATACGCTACTTTTCCACCCAATCAATTGAAATCCACTACGTCATTTAGCCACATTAAGCATACGCCCCGTGTGCTGTGTGCTGGTCGGTCTGTCTGCCTTTCTATCTCTCTGGTTGTCTGTCTTTCTGGCTGGGACTGGGACATGGCCTATGTGCGGTTCTTGGCCTGGCTTATTGTTAGCTTTGGGTTAAATATATAAATATCAATTTCGCTTTGGCTCGTTGAGGCAGAAAAAGGAATAAAGCCCAGAACTAAATGCCAGCCACGTCGATTGCCAGATCAATTGCCAAAAATGTAACGATATGTACGGTAACTACATACATCTGTATGTGTGTGTATGTGTGTGTGTGTGTTTATTGGGTGTGGGGTGGTCTGGTGCGGTTGATTCTTCCCCTATAGAACACCAGCTCATCAAGCCACAACGCCCTCAAACAAAACAAGTTGAAAGCCTGGCTGAATGCTGGATGCTGCCACCACTGGCTGCTTATCTACAGCTTCGATTCGATTTTCCGTAGATGGGGAGAATCTGTGGCACTTGCCACCGCCCCATACCACACTCCCTTATAGCTTTGGCAACGTTCCCAGGAAGTGCTCCCAGCCGTCTCCTTCTTTCACCCACATCGTTGTGGTTATAATTTTGTGGTCTTTTCCATTTTGCGGTCAACTCCAATTGGGATTTAATTTGTACTTCTTTGTTGTCGTTCGTTCGTATTTTATTGTATGCCAACCAGCAACAACAATGCCCCTTGTGGCATTCGCCTTCGACGCTTTCCCATCATTTTCCCCTCCAGTTTTCCCCCAGCGCCCACTCAATCTCCCCCTTGATCGTGTACTCCCTCCCTGCCCCCGTATAGCCCCCCGTATAACCATTCCATGCGCGAGTTTTTCGAGTTTGAGCCTCGAACCGAAAATTCAATTTTTGTTTGGGGGCCTGTTCCGGTTGTATAAATGTATATTAGTGTGTGTCTGTATCTGTGTGCTTTTGTGTATCTGTATCTATGTGTGTGTTTGAGTATTGTAGGGAAATGCAAACCGAGTTTATCCACTCGAACTGTTAATGGGCATTTTGTATTTTATTTAATGTGAAAAGTTTCTGCTCAAAATATTTTCGGGCCCGGGTCCTCAATTGTGAAATGCTCTACCTCTACCCCTACCCCCACCCCTTCCTCACTGTTTATGTGTGCCACCCCCCTCTCTTCTCTCTATCGTCCTCTCAGTTGTATTGTTGTTCTGGCAGAAATCTGTTCCGAGAAGAAAAGTTTATATTGTAATATTTTAATATTGTTGGCTTGTAATTCAAGCGATTTAATTAGCCATTATGCGGGGAGGGAGAGGGGGAAAGAGGGAGTGAGGGGCCACTTAGAAACAAATTAGAGCAATGCTCGGCGAGAGGAAGGACACTGGAAACAGACGGGGGAAACAGTTAAGGTAATTACGGGGTGGAGACGATAGGCTGCAGCTTTGTCAACTCTGTTGAGTCTTCAAGCTATGAAAAAACGATTTTCATACTTGTTCTTTTTATTCTTCGCAATAGACTTTCTCTATTACGCAAGGACTTTCCCTATTAGGCAAGGACTTTCCCCTTAGGTAGAGACATTGAAGGGGAAATTCCAGCTTTTGTTGTAGAATATTCTATTAAAGAAAGTCCTGCTAGTGATTGCATTGATAACATGTGAAAACTTGCATGATTCCCCAACAATTTCCCTGGAAGTTTAGTCCCTGTCAAGGCCTATCCTTAAATATATCTTTCCCCTCAAGAGGATCCTTTTCTAATTTGACGCTTGCTCTCCATGTGGCGACAAACTGCTCAAGTTAACAAATTGAAAATGAAAGATGAGAAGAGCAGAGGGTGGGGATTGCTTGCCACCAAAATGCAACCATGTGTGGCAGGCAGGCAGGCAGGCAGGCAAATCAAACATTAACTAGTTGTTGGAAGAGTAATCCCAGGGACCCCCCTCCACCCCTCTGCAGCCAGCCACGTGCACCCGGCACCCGTTGACTTACAGGCAAATGAACACGTTGAAATTTTAATAAGCCAGCCTAAAAGCAACCAACGACATTTGCCAGCCAATTTGCAACTGCAACAGGAACAGCAGGGGTAGCAGGGTGCAGGCAGGCAGGGGGGCAGCAGAGGGAGAAACCAGGCAACAGCAGCAGGAGCAGCAGAACAGTTGACGAAGACGAAAAGTGGCCCTGGAATATATAGAGGATGTTGGGATGGGCCGAATTGGTAGCAGGTTAGAGGGATGAGGGGAGGGCAGGAGTAGCTAATAGAGTCCAAACACTCAGAAAAACAAAGGCATACATTGGGAACTTATAGAGTCAAATGGCAGAGGAAGAGAGAGAGAGAGGTACAGAGCGGAATAATCTGTCCTATATCCTGGACGAGTATCTTCCTTTTCAGAGGCGTGGGGTCTGCAGATCTCTTCCAAATATCAGCCTCAAACCTTTGCTTTTAAAGGTACTTGAAAATACTTATAACTTGATAGAATTTTCTGAAATTTTCTCTCTGTGCATAGACCCTGCCGGTTGTCTGGCTGAGTCGGAGGCTCAGGCTCAGCTGTTGGGCGCTTTTAATAAGGTGGCAGCCACAAATTTTCGCGACGACGTTGACGATGGCATTGCATGTTGTGCCAACGTCCAAATTAGAAAAGTCGCAAAAGAAAAGCAAAGCAAACAGCAGGCTGCCTGGCTGCCTGCCTAGCAGTGAGGCAGGGACAGGGCAGGGGCTGGGCTTTGGGGCAGTGCCAGGAATCAGAGGGGAGCCAAACCAACTGTGCCGGAAATCAAGTGTCACGTGATACATGCAACAACCACGTGCGGCTATAAATTGCATGTGCCGAGGCTGCAGCAGCAGTAGCAGCAGCAACCAGAGGAAGTGCAAGAGAAACCAGCCTGCCAGCCTGAAGGACTCTCCTTCCCATCCATGTGTGTCTGAGGCTGTGTGCGTGCAAGTGTGTGTGTGTGTGTGTTATGTTACTAATTATCTGACGGATTAGCTTAATTGGTAACAAGTGCACTTGCAGCCAACACACTTCACAAGCGAGACTCTGCGGCCAAACTACTCGAAAGTGGCATTAGCCTACTTTTTTTTTTTGGGATGAGAAGGGTCTCTCCAAAAATTTTGGCCTCCAAGTGTACGAGTGTGTGTACACTCGTGTATGTGTATGTATATAATGTGTAGGGGCATGCAGGAGCTTAGCCAGCGATGAGGACGTTCTGGCAGTTCAGCAGTCAGCAGGCCAGTTATAATTTTCACATCCAAAACTGGGCTTAAAAACTTTTGCGGTGCTCTCAGAGAGGGTCCTGAAGGGCCGACTGAAGAGGGTGTGCATAGGGGAAGGTTGGCCAACACAAAAGCGGACAGGTCAACAAGTCGGCGAATTGGTCAGCTCCAGGTCCGGTTCCTACTGCAGCTCCGCCTGGCACCCATCACCCTTCACCCATCCTCTCCAGCTTCAAGCAGAGATACGAGTATGGGTATGGGGCATGGTCTGGGTAATGCCATGGTTGTGGTTAAATTGGAGAGCTTGGGACCGGACCGGACTCTGGCAGGGATGCGGATTAGCCGGCAGTCACAGTTTTCGATTCACATTTTGGGGATTGAAAAGTTTACTAATTTGTGAAAATGGTGTACTTTTTGTGACTTTTAAGCCACTCGCAGGATAGAAAATAAAAAATGAAATGAGATTATGTACACTGATAGTTCCGCTTGGTGGACAACTAGGCCAAAGTATCCCCACAAATGTTTAGGAATATCTTTGCCAAATTAGTGAAACTGTGAGAGAGTGCTCTCTGCACATGGAAAACCTAAACCATCAGTGTTTAAGTCTTCCTTTAATATGATTCATCACAAACACTAACTTTTCAGAGCCCGTTACTCTTCCTACACTATTATTCATCAAAATTCTGCTACTTAGCACCTGGCCAGAGCTTATCCTATCGAACTGTTGTGTATTTCATTTCGAACCCTCAAATATTTCTCCTGCTCCATGAATAACTCAATTAAAACTTGAACCATTCTGAGCCAAATCACAGTTTTATGAATGCCACACTCCCAGGACGTTCGTTCTTTGTCGCTGTCTCTCCCTCTTTCCCTCTCCCTCTCTCTTTCTCACTCTCTCTCTCTCCAGTTGTCTGTCTGCCAAATGAGATTCCTGTCTCTGGGCTGATGTCTATTGCCCATTGCCTGTGGACCTGGTACTGGTACTCGTCCTGTTCCTATTGCGAATCCTTTTCCTGTATGGCCTGCAACACCTTCGGACCAAAGACTTAATCAAGTTGACCCCTCACCCCCCTGCCCCTGCCCCTACCTGAAAAGGTAACCAGGGCAACCGGGAGCAGGGCTCAGATCAGGCAATGAGAACTAGGACTGTTCTCTGGTCTGCTCTCTCTCTCTCCTTTCTGTTCTTTTCATATCTCTCACACTCTGTTTCAGCCTCTTCTTTGTCCAAGTTGTTTATTGACACTTTGTTATGTGCTGCAAATGACAGTCGAGACACATGGAGAGTGTCCAGAGTGTCCTGTCGCCTGCTTCCTGCTTCCAGCTTCTCCAGCTCCTCCTGCTCCTCTTCCTGTGCCATCTCTTCTTTCGTTTTCCATTTTCTGGTTTTTATTGGGGAAATTTTGCTGAGCTGGTTGGGTCTTCTGCTCTCTGTCCCTTTCTCTGGTCCTGCTTGGGTGCTTGTAAAGTACAGAACACAAACCTGAATTAGAATCGAATCAATGCAATTGACTTGGACGTGCATGGGAAATACGAATGCAAAGCACCCCAGTCCAGAGTCCCCCCACTCTCGCCGTCTGCACACTTTCTCCTAGAGGTCCTCTTCTGTTGGCTGGTGGCCGAAGGGCAAATTAATTGATTGCAATATGATTGATGACATTGCCAGACTGCGACTGCGATTCGCAATCATTTATTAACGAATCTGCTCAAGCAGCTTAATGAAAGTTTGCTCAACGTCTATCTGTCTATCTCGAAGGTCCTGTGTACATCCTTAGATCGGATTCTTTTACCATTCCGATTTCGATTCCGCTTCCGTGCCCTGTCCTGCCCTGCCCTGCCCCCCACTGGCCACCCCGATTTTCTTTATGACTTTGGGCTAGGTTTTTCAGGGGCGCGTTGATTCTTGTTTTATTCATGTCCGCCGCTGCTGCTCTTGGCCCGGCCCTGGGCCTTGGCTTTTCATGTGCTTCGCTTTTCATTGTTTGCAGTTTTTCTTTTGCACACGCCATGGCTTAGCATGAATAGTAAATAGCCCCCCAGCCCCTCCAGACATCCCTCTGCTCTGCCACGTTCTCTGCTGCTGCTGCTGCTGCCACTGCAGCTTAGAGGGAAGCCACCCAAAAAATACAAGAAAGGGAGACCACATTCAGGGCTCGAAGCTCCTGATACCCTGTAAGATCTATCATTTGCTAGCTACCCTCAAAACCAAGATTCCCTTCGGGTAGGGCATCAAATATATGTAGAAGCAGAAGCGAAATTTGTGAAGAGCAAAGTCTGTGTGCAGTTTTGTGAGTTGCGCTGCTTCTTTCGCATTTGCTTTGATAAAATATTGATTGCGGTCTGCTTGGATCTGCTGCCACCCCCTCCCTCTGTGCTGCTTCCCCCTGCGCTTTCTAATGCTCAACATGCGTGTCAGGCTTCAGTCGTCGTCCCTCCTCCCCCTCCCATCGTCCGGTACAGTCCCTCCCCAGCAGTGGTACAGCTTATTGTTTGTGGTTTTTATTTTCATCACAAGCAACACTTGCAACAGCTTCCCTACGACGACGACGACGAAGCAGCAGCAACAGTTCCCCTCTTCACCCCCAAAACAGCCAGCAGTTCCCCTCTTCACCCCCAAAACAGCCAGCATCTGTGTCCGCGTGTGTGTGTGTGTGTATGCCGCAGAAGGGGCTTCAAATTCAACTTCAATTTTGATGGCTACACTCAGAAATTTCGTGCTTAACCCTTGGACGGTTGAGAGGGCTTCACTTCAACTGTCCACAGGGGAAGCTCCGAGTGGAAGTGCTCTTGTGGCATTGCGAAATTTATCTAGTTTCGCTTCCCCTTTAAAAAATATACAACAAATATCTCTCTTTTGTTCCGGTTTCTCTAATTGCTTTTAAAATAAATTAATTGCTAAAATCCCTGCGGATGTATTTCAGAAATTATTTGGCACTTTTCAACACCAATTAGACCTTAAAGCTGGCCAGCCATGGCTTCTGTTCAAAAATGAGAGTTTTTGTTAAAGAAACTGCGAGAGTAAAACTGTGAGAGTATAACGTTTTTCATCTAACGCTCTTTATTTCCTGAGTTTTCGATTTCGATGCCTCATACAGAGTAATCGGGCATCGATCAACACACTTTCAATGTGGCCGTATATTTGGTATTCTTTTAGGGCTGGTAGGGCTTTTAGCTTTGGTATATACTAGGGCTGCCGTATTGGCCGAATTAGGTTACTATAGTACACGGCGCTGCCGTATTGAGAAAAAACTGAGAAACAGGAATATCACAGCCAACGTATATTTTTCCTTATTTAAATTTAAAGTCCAAAAATAGATTCACAATTTGTTACTTGAATAAATTGTGTCAATAACCATATCAGATGTTAGGCCTTGCTAAAAATGTATACCCCAGGGGTTAAGTCGTGGCCTTCCTTCTTCTTCTTCCTCACCTTTGAGCCGACACGCACGCAGAACGCAGAACGCAGTTCCGAAACGTGGAGCATGGAGCATGGAGTTTCCCCCAGTTTTCCAGTTCCCAACGAAAAACAAGGCCCAGTGGATTTGGCGCTGCTGTTGCTCCTGCCCTTGCCCCTGCTGATGCTGCAGTTGCTCCAGAAGGCCCAAATGTTCTGTGCGAAATAGGCGAAAGAGCCAGCAGGCCAGGCAGGCAGGCCAGCCAGCAGACACCGAGACACAAGGAGAGAGACAACGGCAGCGACAACGTCAATTTCATACATATTCAACTGCCTGGAACCGAGCTCCACTCCACTCCACTCCGCTCCGCTCAACTCAAGCGAACTGATGTGTCGACTGGGTTTTGGAGCTAGGGACTGGGACTGGGATTGGGATTGGGCTGTTGGGCTGCTGGGCTCCTGCTGCTGCTGCTGCTAGTCCTGGACTTTTCCTGCGATTGCTGCCGCTGCTGTTGCCGCTGCTCCTGCCGCTGCTGCTGCTGGGATTTTGCGGCAATTTCAAATACAAATTGCAGTGTTTTTATGGCTACAAATGCCTTTTTTGTCATTTTTTTACACTCTTTTTTGCCAGGGACATACGATGCATAGTACGATGTATGTATTGCTGGTGTTGTAAGCAGCGACAGTTTGAACAAGGGTCTCAACGAGAGAGGCAGAGGCAGCAGCAGCAGCAGCAGCAGCATACGAACGGATTTCATTTTAACAGTTTCAGCAACGTTAATCCCCAATACCCAAATGCAATCGCTTGTCTGTTGGTGGTCGTGTCAGCCAGCCCTCTGCCACCCCATAAAGGCCAGGCAGAGCCCTGGGCAAGGGATTTATGGTGGGGGGAAGGCGTAAAGCGTTTTCCACCTCCCACTCGAACCAGAGTCAGATTCAGAACCAGCAACAGAGCCAAAGCCAGAGCATATGCAGGCAGCCCTACAACTGTCCCCGAGTCTTTTGTTTAAGCCGCGACAGCAAGAAGCTACCACTAAAAGCCGCAAAAAACATGCTGAAATTGTCAGCGAGGGCACAGATTTCTGTAGGCATTGGCTGCAACTGAAAACACAGAAAACTGCTGTTGGGAATACGCAACTTAAAGGTGCTGTTAGTCATCGGTTGCAACCCAATCGGATGCAATTGGATCTGACAGGAGGTAGTCGTTGAAAATGTACCCTAAAAGTCATATGGATAATGTTGATCAGTCATTCCATAATGAGCATAAGAGATAAGGCTCGGTAGCCTCCAGTATGAACCAATAACGATTTAGCCATCACTAATTCCCACAAGAAGTTAATTTTATTCCCAAAAACCTAGCCTTGAGAGAACAAAAGTCGAATTCCCCAAAAATGCAATCATTTCATTGTCAAAAACAAAAAGAAAATATCAATTGCTTTATTCCCAAAGTGGAACCGAAAATCGCTTAGACATTTTGCCCCGAAAATTCTCTGGGAAATTGTGCTTTATTTCCTGCAGGAAAGTCGAGTAAAAAATTGAAAAATTGCTATTTTCTGTTGAGGTTTTGGTGTCAATTTGGTTGACATTTGACTTAGTTGAAGGAGGCCAACGCAATTGAGTTTTAATTGCACAATTTTGGCCAGAGAGAGAGCGATGCTGCCTCAAATTTAATGGTTAGTCGATGTGTTTGCTGTTTTAGTTAGCCTCGGTTGGCCAACACGTCAACAGCAAGCAGGGCAGCATCCAGGGAACCAGGCAACGGCCACCGGGCCACCGAGCACTGGGACCCCAAACTGGATGTTGGCCAGAAAGTTCTCAGTCTCTCGATTAAGACGACAAACGAACCACATCAGCCAGTTATAAACCTTTGGCTCTGTGGATTTTGATGATGATGGGGCCATACTACACCCAGGCTTCTACCTCTAACCTCTGTGCTCTGCGCTCTCTCTGTGCTACCTCCTTTCGGGCGACAGGACTCACTCCATGGCTGCTTGCCCTGCTTGGCCCCGCTTTACTGGAGCTCCCCAGCTTTCAAACTGTATAACCGGCCTCTGTCGTCTAAGGGGAAAGGTCGATGAGATGCCGTCTGCCGATTACGATGGGTGATGGTGATGATGATGACGATGATGATGGCTGCTGCTCTGATGACTGTGACTGTGACTACGACAGCAACAATACGCAATCTGCTGCTTGGAGATGAGCAAATCTGTCGTTTCGGCTAGTGATTCAGCCAAGGAGCAAAATGTGACTGAGTGGGCACATTAGAAAGGGCTAACAACAATAGTATTTACCATCGATGAGGCAATCAAAATAAATGGAAGAGTGACACTATGATACACAGACATACCATGAAAGATTATGATTAGGAAATCATTGAGAAAAATAATAAAAATTCTAGAAAAATTCATAGAGAAAATTATAAACCAAAAAGAACAAATTCTATTTCTAAAATATAGGCTTTACTTTCCCTAACAAACTTCCCATCAAGAGAAAACCTATCCAGACAGTGACCCAATCACTCTAGGACTCCTTCCTCTTGCTCATCTCTAGACAAGCCATTCGGTAATTCTCCTTCTGCCTCCCCCCCAATCTCTTGCCACTCTAACATCGTGTGAATGTTGCTTGCATTTGCATATTCTCTAATTTGGCTAGTTTGGCAATTGCGGCCGATTTTGCAAAATGTTATTTGCCATGGGCGCCACCTCCTGACCAGGACACCCGACTGTCTCCCTCCCCCCCCACCCCACTGCCAGCTGCCTTCTGCCAACTATACAGCCAGCCGCACACCGAATGGCTTCACAAGTATTTAGTCTATGACGAGTTGAGTGGTTTCAAGTGGTTCCCCATGCTGCTCCTCCTCGTCTCCCTAGTCAGCCTCTCCCTAGGCAGTCTCTCTATATGGTCTATATGTACGTATATCTATGTATCCCCCCCCTGGCCATGTGCAATGTTTCGTGTCGTGTGAATTTGTTTAGTTTCGAGTGATGCCGAGTCGGAGGCAAAGAGCAGTGCCAGCAGTGCAGCAGCAGTGGCAGGGGCAAAAACTTTGTTCCACTTCATCGTACTACTGCCTGGCACCTGCGAGGTCAGGTGGGGTCGGCAGCTGCTGCTCTGCTTCGACTATTTTTCTACTTGATGTATGGCATTTTATATTATTAAAATCCTTGACTTGGGTTACCATTGCGGTGCTCAGCCAAGCCAATCACATTATGAAGGCAACCAATTTTAATTACGGCCATTACAACAAACAGAACAGAAACAAAAATAACCCAAAGGAAGAGGCAGAAGGAGGCAGGAGGAAGGAGGGGGCAGTAGGCAGTAGTCGGTTGGCAGGAGGAGCAGCCGCAACAATAATGGCGAGGCTGAGCCCTAATGCCTTCTGGCCAAAACTCATTTGGCCGCGTTAAAGTAATTACGATTTATAGGCCACAAAAATCCGTAACACAACATAAATCCAAATGAGCCAGCATTTCTCTCTCTCCCCCTCTCTCTCTCTCTCTCTCTTTCTCTGTTGCTGAGGGAGTTAAAAATTTTAACCACACACAGAACGAGTAGTACACGACAGTACTGACAGAACCAGGCGACACCTGACCCCCTAACCCCCTAGCCCACCCCACACCCAACCTTTTGGTGGTGTCTTTATTACTTTGTCAAGGCAACGTGCGATAAATAAATAAATAAATGCCGCCTAACAAGCCGCAAAGTTGGATTAAGGCCTGGTAGAGGGGGCCGGTGGGTTGTTAAGGGGAGTCGAGCGAAATTTGTTGCAATTCATTGACTTGGCGCAAAGGCGCAAACATAAATTTCTGTGCCACGGGCTGTAAAATATCGACAGCAGCAGCGGCAATGGCACTGGCAGTGGCACCCCACGAAAACAACAAGAAAAATCAAGAAATATTAATGACTTGAACGAACATTCGATACCCTGCACCAATAGCCGAACATAATTAATGGCCAGTGGATTAATTAGCAGCAGCTCAACGGCAGCCCCGTTTCTCCGTTTCACTAGCACTTGTGTGTGGGATATTTCACACTTATTTTTCAGGCAATTTTTCTCGTTCAATGGGGATACGAATCAGTATTTATACCCATTGCTGGATATATTTTCTCTGGGATAATCAAAGTTTAATGCTGAAAGTTCTAAATGGTGTGCAAAGTGGGTATTTTTATTCATTTTAGTTTATAGAAGGATAAATGATCACAATAGTGGTCCACGCTGTGGGAGTATAACGTTTTAATACCACACACAAAGTGATCGGGCTTCAGTCTACGCACTTTTAATGGGGCCGTATATTTGGTATTCTAATATACTAGTGCTGCCGTATCAGCCAAATAGGTGATTTTATAATACATGGAGCTGCCGTACTGGCAGATAAAGGTTATCCTACCACACCTGCATGGAGGTTCCCTTTCAGAAGAACACATGTTCAGATCTATCTATACCCAACATCTATACGATTTAAAAATAACACATCTTATATATGCATTTTCCATCTGCGATATATATCTGCCCTTTTGGGATCAATAGCTAAAGTTCTGTGCCTAACGAGGGTGCTGGAATCTCTAGTCCCTGGAGGTCAATCAATCTGCCCCATGCGGAGGCTGTTCCCTTGAAAATTTCCACTTGACTTGTTCCTTTTATGCCCGACAAAACTCGTCACAAAGTGCCCATACCCTCTGCCCCAGCGAGTGTACAAAAACAAACTTAAATGCCAGCATATTGTAAATTTATTGGATTGGGGACATCGTGGCGGTGTTCTGGGCTGCCTGCGCCTGGGCTCAAGCATGGGGCATGGGGTACAGGGAATGGGGAGGCATGTGGCATGCGGCCTAAGAGTCAGGGCTGGGCTGCCTGCCTGTTGGGTGACATGTGCAGAGAGGGCAATCAGGCGATGGCGATGGCGATGGCGAATTGCGATTACGATTGCGTTTGCGATGGCAATGAGCTGCTCAGCAGCAGCAGCAGCAGGGCGGGAGAAAGAAAACCAGAAGGATATAATATAAAATGTTGCCTACATATGGGGGCAACATATGCCCTTGCAATAAATAAATGTTAGAAATGAGAAAAAAGGAAATCAAAAGTCAAATTGAAATCGTTGTGGCACTAGTGCGGAATGTAGGTTGCAAGATTAATGGAAAAATGAATTAAATCTTTCATAAAGAATGAGGCTATAAACATTTACAAATCTTCATATAAAAATGTGTTAAGAAATATTTTCTAATGTTTCATTATTTATGGAAAAGCAGAAAGGCTCTTGGGGCACATAAAGTGGCACCAATTGAAAACATTTCGAAGAGCTTTTAATATTAAATGATATCTTAGACAAATTCGTTGGTAAATCAAGGGAAATCCTTTCCTTTTAAACACATTTGAAACCCACACATAAAGTACCCTTCTATATGGGTCAATTGGTTAAGTTTAATTTACTCTTTCGCCTGATGGTAGAAACCTTTTAAAGTGCTGCGCTCTCGCTTTAATATTCACCCGAACCCATTTGGCCCCGGCCCATTTTATTAGTCTAACCCATGCCCTATCCTGGCCCTATCCCCTCCCCCTCCCAGGAACAGGCAAACATTCGGCTAATCTACCCTCTTCAGACACTTTATGGGGGGTTGCAGCACCCGACAGCCACCCAAGGGCGGATGACCAGGCCACGGATGACCTTCGCAGACTTGGACTTGGCTGGAGCACAGGCACAGCATCGGCTGTTTAACTATTTGTTTGAGCCTCAAAATGTTTAGGCCAAAAACGCTGAAATGTAAATCGTTGCAAGAGGCAGCAAAAAAATCTATCAACTTTGAGACAGAGACAAGCAAACGAGATAGGAACTGAGACAAGAGAACGAGATAGGAAGAGAGACAAGAGAAGGAGATAGGAACAGAGACAAGAAACAAGAGAGGAGAGACAAGAGAGAGTGCTAAAGGGTGGGAGAGAGAGAGCTCTCACCTAATTCTACTTCAACTGCTGCTATTTCTGGCCTGCCGTTTTTCACGCCTCGCTGCATGGCTGAGGTGACTGTCGGAGGAGGTGGGGGGTGGACGGATGGACCACCCGCTGGCCAGCAAAATGCCTTTCGTTGTTCTTGCTCGCAGTTGACATGCTCACCGACGGCGGAGGACTAGTTTCTAAAAAACTTTTCTTGCCCATTGTTCAAACTTTTTCCCCCATCCCCCCCAGCACCCCAACCCATCACTCACGCCCCCTAAAACTCAATCCTTTCGCCCCATTCCAACGCCCCAATTCCATTCCATTCGCATTCCCATACCCATTCCCAGAGAGCAACGCGAATTCAGAGATTAGTCTTCCACTTGGATAAATCTGCAGCAATGGGCGGCAAAGTTATGGCATTCGAAGAGTGTCTGGAAACAGAGAGAGAGCGGAGAGCGGATGGGGGGATAAAGGACACAGGACACAGGACAGAGCAGCAAAGCGACCAACCGAGGCGATAGCCGCCATGACTAGCTCTTCCACCTGGCCAGAGGCAATTCCTGTCGACCGGCAGGCAGCACTCTCCTGCTGCTCGTGGTGGCTGGTGGCTCCTGCTGCCCCGTATTTGTGTCACTTTATTTGTATTAATGGCACTCGGGCATCCTGCGGCGCAGCTACAATAAGTAATTTGATCGAGTGGCAACGACTCCAGACTCCCAGACTGCAGACTTCTAGACTACCGACAGCGAACAGCGCCCAGCGGACTGCCCGTCGTGGCAGCAGCAGCAGCAGGCTCAACGCACTTTGCCCGTCCTTCCCGTCCATTCTGGGTGCTCCTCTGTCCAATGCATTGTGCATTGGCGAAATGAATTTTTAGAAGATGACAGAAAAGGAATAGCAGACCAGAAATGGTGCAAAGAGAAGACTGAATGCTCTCGAGGGTCCTGCCACTGGCACTGCCACTGACTCGAATCGCAGCTCTACGACAGACAGCCAGGCTCTGGGATAAGTGGAGCAGCAATTGGCTTGAAGCTGGGGTTATCATGAAGGGCCTGCTTGAAGGATGCTTCAACTGAAGATAATTTCGATTGGGAACCACTTTCACAAGAAGAGAACTTTGAGACTGTTTAAGCAACTCGAGGAGGGATTCTTTCGGTTTTAGATTGAGATTCTACTTGTTACAAAATGAAATAAATAAATGGAAGAAGGCAGCTAGAAAGTGCTTCAAAATATAGGGAAATTCTTGGTATATTTTTTATGGGAATGGCAACTCTATTTGGTAGAAACATGTAGATAGATGTAGATGTATGTATGTATGTAGATATAAATGTAAATTCGTACTCAATTCAGGCATAAATGAACATTATCTACGATAGTCCTCTCCCACATCTTTCTTTCCCTAGCTAATATACCCTCCCAAACGAGCCAAACGACAAACCAAAGGACAATCGAATGCAACCAAAACTACCAGCCAAAAGCAGCAATGGGAGCAGCATTTCCACGATAGGCCAGCCAAGGGATTCGGGATGCAGAAATTTTCGGGAACATCTAAGGGAGTAGCAACGGCAGCCGAGTGCAAGGGATTAAACACTCTAGATTTTATTAGACAGAACCCAGTGAACAGGAGCAAACGAAACGGAATTCTGCAGCGCCCACCGTTTATGTCCATCCCAGTCTTCACCCACACCCACCCTCATTCGCCCCAACCCTCCTCTCTCTCTCTCTCTCTATGAAGGTCCACACGAACATCATAAATTCTGTGACAAATGCAGGTACAAAGTGCTTTCCCAGTGGCAAACTTTTGCTTGGCTAAGATAAGGCAGAAATTCCAGCTGGAGCCCATGCCGAGCAGCAGGAGCCGACCCTCTTTTTGGGCCTGGTCAAACATAATTGCCAAAACTTTAAGCTCTCCGTCCCAGTCTCCGTCCTCTGCTACGGCTATGGCTGCTGGCCCTGTGTCGAGTTGGGTGAATTTTAATACCAATTGATTCGAGATTTTGGCAAAATATTTGCATTAACTTGTCAATTCTCATGAGAGATAGAGATAGAGAGCAGAGGCCTATGTGCCACAGGCCCTGATTAGCTGTCATTGTGCATTCCAGTTAACAGAGGGGAAACGGCCTGAAGCCTGGCCATATGAACCCTTGAGAACTAGAGAGACAGAGGGAGAGAGAGAGATGTACAGTGAAGACAGGCCACGGCAGGACAGTGTTTTTATCCAGTATGTTGGGGATTGTGGCGACTCTTTGTTCACTGTATTTTCGGTAGTTGGCTGGCATTTGGTGTATTTAGTATATTGTGGTCGCAAGTTCTTCGTTTCCGCCTTGTTTTGTCGACTGCATAATATTTTCAGTTTAGGCTAGGCGACAGTTGTGGTAACAAGTGACTTGAGCTGGTTTTGTTATTGAAATGAGCCACAAACCCATACACACACGCACTCCGCAGTCACACATACACAACTGCAGATACTACAGATACACCCGCAGATACACTCATGCAGAATGTCTATATGGAGGGGTTTGGAGGGGGCGGGGCGGGGGGATTGACACTCGCACGCATGCATAAGTAAACCAACATAAACATTTGCTCCAACGCCGAGTATAAAATGGCATAACAAGCAGCAAACCACACACACACAAAGGCACAGGAGGAACAGGAGGAATAATGGCAGTGGCAGGGAGAGGCAGGGAGTGTTAGGTAAAGACAGTGTCATACTACAGGGGCGGGGGTAACGAATATTATATGACGCCCATAGATCGAATTTTATGATACCCTATTAGCGGGTAATTGGGGTAATTGCGGGATGAAGACATGGCTGGCTTAACGAGGAGATTTCTCTTCTTGTGACGACATACAGGAGAGGAGTTCATAAAAGAAGGAAACTACTTGTATCCTTGAAAGGAGCAGGGACACAGTTACTTAAAACAAAAGAAGTGTGGTAAGATAACCTAATCCAGCCTATACGGCAACACTAGTAGATAAGATAATACCATAAGAATACTAAATATACGGCCACATTACAAATGTGTAGACCGACGCTCGATCACTGTTTGTGTGGAGGAACAAAAGAATAAAGAGAGAAACAGAAAAAGACATGGTGATACCACAGAAGAATGCTTTGTTATGGGTTGAATAATTGCTAAAATTTCTTGGACTTACCATAGTTTTTCTTTATCGCCAATATCCAATAATAAAACCATATATCGTGGGATTGTTTGTTATCTGAAAACACAATAAAAATTAGGCAATCAAATATATATCGAAATGTTCTCGTATACGTAATGGAATTTCCAGATGTAAATTTATGAGTAATGCTGAAGTGTCCTTCAATGGAAAAGCTTTTGGCTTTTGCCACAAATGTTTAAGTAAAAACTAAAAGAAAGTTCCTTTCAAGTTCTTAACAAAGTTGATAACAAACAGGGAATACCCTTCATTCCTTTGAGTGTACGAAAAACCGCAGTTGGGAGCCACAAATTTTGTTAGCTGCGCATTGCTGATGCTGCTCCAACTGTTCCTTCGGTTCCTTCTGTTCCTGCTGCTCCAACTGCTGCTAGTTTTCCTCCTGCTGAGGCACCAACAGCAGCTCCGTTCCTGTTGCCTCTGTGGCTGATACTCGTACTTCTGCAGCTACCACTCTGGCTTCAACAGTAGCTTCCTCCAGCAGCATCTGCAGTTGGGGAAATTGCTAGAAAAGCTTGGGCTGCTGCTGCTACTGCCATCATCATCATCTTCGCCTTATTACCGCAGCTTTTCTTTTGTGAGTCGCAAGTTGCTGGCATTGTTGCTGCCGCGGCTGCCACTGCGACACCTTAACGAGCTTCTGGTGTTGCTGTTGTGTTAGGTGAGGCATGAGCCAAGTGCTTGTATTCGATGGGGTTGAAGGACCTGTAACCGTACCCCTGCCCCTCCTCTTTTTCTTTTCTCAGCTGGCCATGCAATTAAATTGAAACCAGCCAGCAAACACAGTTCGATGCATGCTACATGGCATCTAAGCAATTGACAGGTTGCACTTGAAGGCTGACACTTCGCACAAACAGGCATTCAACTCACAAGAGAGAGAGAGAGCGAGAGAGCGGGACAGATAGAGCGACACACCCACACACACACACACCCGGGCGAGTGCACATGCAATCAATTAAATTCGTTGTAAATTCAACGGCTTATCTGCCGTAATCAATCTTAATTTTCCACTTGACATGCATCGCCGAGGCAAAGGAAAAGGCAAAGGCAGGAGAAGAAAACCCACTCGACTCTTCTCTCCCCTCCGCCACTCGAGGGATCCCCAAGGCACTCGAGTGTGAGCAAAAGAGAGAGACACACTGCGTATACGCAACCTGGCCGCCTGGCCGATGCTTTACGCATTTTAAATCAAAAATACATTTCCGGCTGCCGCCTTCACAAATAATGCCATGCCACAATTTACGAGTGTAGGCCCCAAATAAGAGTGAGAGAGAGAGAGAGAGGGAGAGGGGAAAAGTGTGCATGGGCATTGCACTCCAAAGTGCACTCGAGACAAATGTAAAATAAAAATCGGAAAATTGTTTAAAAACTCTGAAGAAAAGTGGAACTGGGACCAGTCCCAGGACCGGGACAGGATTGTGGACTGTGTAATGGATGATGCTCTACGAGTATATTCCTTTATTTTACAAAACTTTTCAATTGATTTCCCCCCCTCCCCGCTCTCTTGGCTCTTTTGAAATCGTAATGAGTTCGTTTCACAGGTAGATTTCAATAATTGAAATTTTTCTGACCAGTTTACGGAATTTATCCGTATTCTACTCGTATATTGGATATTGGATTTTGATTACCAAAACTGGCTCTTATGTTTGAATCTCAAATGCACACACTTCGTATGCGCAATTTACCAGAGAGCTCAAATTTAATCGAGAATATTTGATAGAAATAGCATCCGCTTGAAGCTAGGTTGCACATATTAAATGGTTGGATTTGTGATTCAATATTGGCAACTAAATACAGTTTTATTCTGCCAAACAAAATCCAAGGAACTAAGGCAAATGTTAATGCAAATATTGAAGGTTTAGTGGTCAAAATTAGTTCTTAATTAATTACATGACTTTTTCCAAAAGATTTCGTGATTCAAAATTGTTTATAAATCATAAGATCACATATATTCTGACTGGGTACTGGGTATAAAGTAGTGCCGCGGCCTTTTCCGCGTCTCACACCGTTCCCTCTCGTTTTCTATAAAATTTCCATGTATTATTGCTCTGCAAATTTAATATAAATTATATTTTCTTGCACACTGTATTGTTAGTTAGCAAAAAGTCTACAGACTCTTGCCCTTCAAATCGAAATGGAAAGCCTTACAATATCAAATTCCAAATTCCCAAGAAAGGTATTGCCTTCTGTATTTAAACAGAATAATCTACCAGCTACCATCTATCTTCCAGCTTGTGTACACACACACACATATGTATATTCCTGAGAGATTCAAACAAAATTGCTCAATATTTGACATGAAATTTCCTCGAATTATCGAAAATTGATATTTGTTAATTCAATTCATTAATTGAAATCGAAATCGAAGGGAAAGTGCAAACTAAGTGCTGGCTAGTAGCACTCCTAACTCCGGAGAGTGCTATTTTGTTTGAGTTAACCCAACAAATTCATTACCAAAACCCCCGGAATACTCTCTAATGGACGATTATGGGCCTCAATGTTTAATCAAAATCACTCGAAATGCCTTCCAGCTAACCAAGCCCCCAGTCTACCCCTGTCCCTCTCCCTCTCCATCCCATTCCGCCACTTGTGCCCATGTGCAACTAAATTTGGTGCATGCCAGGGAGTGATTTTGGTGCTTGGATCGAAGCGAATCCATCGCTTGCCCCAAAGATATTTCAACCATCTTGTTGCAATTTGTCCAAGTTTGTTCGAGGACCGCATGCTGCCACACTCGTAAGTAGAAGCTTGCCACGTCCCACTGCCACCTCCCGGGGCGCATCTATGGCTTGATGTACGCACTGATACACCAGTTACCGGGAGCATTACTTAATATGTGTAAATTGTGTGGCATCAACTATGCATTGTGTGTTATCTCTGGCTATCACAACTCCTACTGCTGCTGCCACACCACACCTCGTCCCTAGCCCCTCCCTATGTCCTCGTTCTCCTCGTGCTGCTGCATGTGCGAGTGCCTAGGTCGTGGCTGAAACAATTTATCATTTGAGCATGACGCACGCAACGCACTCCGCCTCCACCCCCTGCCCCCCCGTTCCACAGATACGCACTCATACATGTATTCAAATGCATTATACCATTGAGCTCATCAGTGGGGGCTTCCTTCCACTTCCAACTTCCCCCCGCCCCCACGCTCCCGCTCCATTCGGTCTCGGGCTTAGTGTACTCCTCGAGGCAAAAGCATTTAACATGCAGTTTATGTTTGCCGCAAGATCTATTACAGGAAATTCACATATGTATGCCGATGTGCACAAATTGCTGTAAGTGGGTGTGGCCGGGAGACGGATGATGCTTTTCACCAGTAGAGACCAGGAGAGAGATGGAAAACGAACGGCAGATTCCTTCCCTTCCTTTGCTGTAGCTTTCTCTAAAGCCAGGACCAGGACCCTGCGGTAAATCCCAATCGAGCAGCAAAACAAAACCTGATTATTTTGTGCGGTTTGTGTGCGGCAGCTTTTCACATGGTGTGTGCTCACCTATGCGAGGATTTGCATTAAATATCCTTCCTTATTTAAACACAGACTGAACTGAAACGAACACACACTAAACTAAACAAATACAACACACGCCTACGAAATGATGCAAAAGTCGTTGGCAAAGATTTCTCGGTTGGGCGCATGTTTAATTTATTGATTAGGTCACAAGACCCACCTCCACCCCCACCCCCTAAGCCGACCCCAGATTGTGTATTAGAAGTGCCAGTGTATTACGAATGCAATTGTAATAAGTTTAATTACAATTCCGAGTGCACTCATTTGTGCCGTGTCTCTGTCTCTTTCTCTATCTCTATTACGTATGTGCGTGTGTGTGGGTGGGTTTAAGTGAGTGAGTGAAGGTGTTAACCGAATGAGTTGGGCTTAAGGGTTTGAGCCAGGCCACCAGCCTGACGGGTTCATTAGATCGAATTACTTACTTGCCGTCACTTCCTTTGAGTTATTCCATTGGAATCATGTTGTCACATCACGAATAATTTGCTCTGGCATTTTGTTAACCATTCTCCTCTCATCTCTCCTCTCGAAATTTTGCACAATTCCGTTGTCCATTGAATTACGTATGAAAATCCATTTCGATGTCTGCCCACATATATTGATGAGTGCAAAGAGAAGAGATATACATATAATTATGCAATTGATAACCCATATCCCCTGATGTGTGTCATGAAATGAAAGCCTACGAATTTCTGTCTGATTTGGCTTATGTTTTGCGGAAGTCCGACAAGTTGTTAATAATCCTACGTAATCGTAATCATTTTATACTAAGCTTAATCGAAATGGCGCAGGGTAGATATGCCGCTCAATTGAACAGTATTTAATCTAATAAAAAATTATAATTGCTGCCTAGTTTATATCGTTTAATCTGTGCTTAACCCAAATACGTGCCCCAGGCTAAACAGTGCCCTAAAGTAAATAATAAATTTAAGGGTTTTTGGGTTATAACAACGTTTGTTTACCTTTCGCTCTTTATTTTCTGATTGTTCACTTTCGATGCCATACACAAACTGATCGGGCGTCGATCGCAACACTTTTGATGTGGCCGTATTCTTCTTATATACTAGGGTTGCCGTATTGCCTGAATTAGGTTATTTTAAAACATGGGGCTGCCGTACTGGCTAATAAAGGTTATCCTACCACATTATATATTTATATTACCCTCGAATGGTCACACAATTTAAGACTTTGAAAATTCAAAAATAGTTCCAAAATAAGTAGCAATAAATTTAGTAAAGAATTTTCCCAAGAAATTGGTTCGTTAATATTCTGCAAGGCGTTTTTTCCGCAACATAAAACCTTGTCAACATAAAAGCCCTGCTCTAGTCTCTCTCTCTCTCTCTAGTCCTCCTTGCTCCTTCATTAGCTTATTGATGGCTTGGGTCTCTTGGGTCTTTGGTGGCCGAAAAACCAAAATCTGCATATAAATTTATGTTTGTTATAACTTTAATTACCATTAGTGCTACCAGCTATGCATATAACAACTCAGCAAGAACAACAACAACAAATGCAATGTCACTTTGGCAATCAAATGAGAAAACCCAAGGAGAAGACCAGAAGACCGGAAGACCAGACCAGAGCCAAACAAGGAAGATCCAAGCAAAGGGCTGACACTCCTTGCTTGAGCAGCAGTGGGTGAAGGAAGGGCGGGACATCCTCAAAATCAGCTCTCAATATAATGCGGCGGAAGCTTTTGTGAAATCCTTACGTCCAACTTTTTAATACGAAAACTTTTACCGAGTTTAGTAGTGAGGCAGCAGCAACAACAACAACAACAGCTAGTAAAACTACACCAACAACAACAGCATTAGAAAGGACACCAACAACTAAAGCAATTGCAACAGTCACTTGGTGGACTTGTTGTGGGCAGGACGACAGCCGCAGTTGGCTGGCACCCGAACTGAACCCAGAGGAGACCGGAGCATATTGCATATCCCCATGTCCTGGCCAGACCTCAGGACGACCCCCAACGGACCACCAATCTGCCTTCACTCTCTCCCACTCACTCTCTCACTCTCTCAAAAGCGACCAAAGCCACTTGAGCAGCACAGAAAACTAACTTAATCTTGTTTACATTCTATGACGAGTTATGAAAATGAAAGGATTAAGCTGGCCACAAACAAACGCACCAACCAGCCAACCAGCTAACACACACACACACACAGAGAAACATGGTAGTACACACACACACACACATGCTTAAGCGTGGCTTATACAAACAAAACTTACGCATGGAAAAACCGAAGAGAACCAAGTCAACAACATCATGGAACAGCCAGCCAACCAGTCGGGGATCGGAATGTGTGTGACGAAGTCTGGATATGCTCTAGGCCAAGATGCACTGATTGCCAACTATTTGTGGGTGCAATTTTATGGGAATTTCCCTATGAAGAGATCGCATAGTTTCAAGGAGGAGAAATATCAGGCTGCTAAACATTAAATTTATTTGTTTTCAGCTTTCTGTCAATCATTTCTTGAATAGATCCTAGATAGATTCTAGGGGCTCTCCAAATCTCGTGGCTACCTTGGCCTGTCCAGCGAACAACTCAACTCCCTTTTTGGGTCAGTGTATGTCAAAGTGAGCAACAAAAGGTCTGCAACTGAAGCAACAACCGGAAACAAGAACAACAGCCACATTTAACTAGCATTTGCCACACCCTTGGCATCCGGAAAGGGGCCTCTGCCTCTCGTCCTCCTCCTCCTCCTGCCCCATGGCCTTGCAAATTAGTTGCATTTTAGTTTTATATTTGGTTAAGTTGCGTCGCTTGCCTCGTTTGGCTCTAGCTTTGGCTTTGGCTTTGGTTATGCCTTGTTTTTATGTAAATATTTTGTTATTTCATAAACGGACTTCCAAAAGGCACCTGCAACTGTGCTGTCGATGTATATCTTCATGAATTTACCAACTCATGGCACCGCCTTCTGCCCTCGCCCCCCTCCATCTACTGTTCTGCCACCTCAGCGATGACGACTGCTAGCCACAATTTACCGTCAGGCTCTATTTATTCATTTGTTTGTTTGTCCATCGCTTGTCCACATAATAATTTTGAAGTGTAAAAATATTTTCCATTGCGGTCTGTGACACGTGCGCAGCGTATCCATCAATGATGTCTCCGGTTCTGGCAGACAGACAGGCGGACGGACAGACAGACAGACGGACGGACAGATAGACGTGCAACGCCTCTGCTGTACTCGAAAATTTAATTTGCACATCATCGATAAACAGTCAACCAGGAAGGGCACAAGCGGGGAGCAGCGGGGCAGACAGACGGGGTGGCAACACTGGTACTGGGGTTCTGTTATGGCAGAGGGGCAGCTCTGGTGTGCAGGTGGAGGTTGGGGGGCAACGTGTGAGGCATGTTTATGATATGTGAGTCGAATCCCTTGCCAAAAGCGAAAAGTTGTTAAGGACTCGATGAATATTGTATGCGCTGTACGGGCAGTCCGTATATGAAGTTTGTTTTCAATTTCGGGCTTTTGGTTCTTTTATTTTTTCGGCAAGTGTGGAATTTATCATGGAAATGATACTCCAGGTGGGGTAGGAACGAGTCCATGGCATGCAGAACTGGAATAATAATATTATGGATCTGCTAGACTATCAAAGGGATTCAAATCTAATGGGTAAAACGTTGGAGATTGATTTAGTTTTGGAATTGGTTGAGTGCGGCAGGTTTATTTCAAGAGCTGACCACATCATCTATGCAGCGCATATAAATCTCAAAATAGAACAGCTCTGCCGTCAGGAACTGGTAATAAGTGGGAGTTTAATCCAGCCCGATCTGCGATAGATTGAACTCAATCTTGTATGCAGTTTGAATTACTTCCGGAGCCCATAAAATATGTATATCACCTTAGCCGGGCGGACGGCCGCTTTACTGTAGCGCAACGTGCCGTTGCTGCAGGGCACGAGCCCAGGTCCTTGCCACTGCCACTCCATTGGGGTTGCATAAATTGTGGCAAGTATTTATTGTATTTAATGTAAACTTGCCCACTTGCCACTTGGCAAGTGCAAATAGGCACGCAAGGGCCACCAGTTGCATCTGCCGCTGCCGCTGCCGCTGCCACACCAGCTTGCAACTGACAGCATGTGTGTGTGTGTGTGTGTGGGGCATGTTTTGGCAGTGCTCCTGCTGCTTCTACTTGCTGCTCTTGCTGTTGATGAGTTACAGCCAAGTTGTTGAAGTTTCTGGTCAAAAAGTTGACGCAGCCTTTAGATAAAACTGCAGCAACAGCAGAAGCAGCAGCAGCAACAGAAGGGGCAGGAGCAGCAGCACAGTGAGGCAGTAGGACAGGACACTCTCTCGTCAGATATAAACTTCATTGAAGTATAAAGCAATTAGTGTTGCAAAAGTAAGCCAACTCGAGCCAAGCAAAGTTTCAGTCAGGTGGGGAGGATGGAGGAGAAGGTGAGGAAGGGGGAGGAGACAGTAATTTGATTCAACTTCCATTTGCGCACTGTGTTTGCTGATGCAGAGGCAATTTTTGCAGTTTTTCGAACCAGATTTGTGGCCGGCATACGAGTATCTGTGGCCCCATAAATTCTTCAAACTATTATCCTGGCAGCAACAACAGGAGGAGGTCCTTGGCCCAGAGGGAAGCAACTTTGTGCAGAGGTTAATTGAATTCTGATTATAGGCCTATATTCAATTTGTGTTGTGTTCAATGGAACAACACCCTTTTCAACGTCAGATATCAGCATCAGGATTTCTATTGTTGTTATTTTAAAGCCTGAAATCTCTAAGGACCGCAAATCCTTTATGGCATATGCCGGCTATTCCTTTCATTCAATATTTTATATAAAAAGGATTTTCAATATGGGATTTCACAATATCCAATGCCCAATGCACTCGTCATTTTGCAATATCATTTTACAGACACCCGCCCCCCCCTTTTTGCCACTCATAACGCACTCATTTCGGGGTCTCCGCCATTCCGCAACAAACTTGACAAATATGTAAGGGCCTCGACCTCGACCTGCGAGAGCATCAATAAAAAAATCATCAAGCGGAGAGACCATTTCCCAGCCATTAAACACCCATGGCCATAGATAAGCTGTGCAATGTTTGCGTAAATAAATTCCGCCCCACCTCCACCCACCCCCCGATTTACTCGGTTTTTTCCGTGGCATAAAAAAAACAGAGATTGGCCATTGCATATGAAAATATGTCCATTAAAAATAGATGTGTGGCCCTTTCTCGTCAGCTGTTGGACATGCAAATGCGGCACTGCGGCTCATTCGATTGCCACGCCTACATCCATATATATATATATATGTATGCTGCCTCCCCTCCCCGCCCTTAGTGCACGCACATTTGCGGTTCATAATTTGCGTGCCATTTTTGTACGTTGATGGACAAAATCAACAAACAGGCAGGCAGGCGGCAGGCGAAACAGGCGAAAAAATGGCACGGCATTTCTGCAGTTACCAACTTGAATTTAAATTAAAATGCCAACGCAGCAGCAGATCACACGGCAAATTACGAGGTGTCCTTCGCTACATACAAATAAATATATGTATGTATGTATAGCAGGGGGAGACGATAAATATTGATTGTACGGTCACGTTAATTTCTGGCAATTATGCGCGTTTCGCATTTATTTATAAAGAGCACTAAAAGATGAATACATACATAAGTGTATAATCCGTATACATATGAACATTTTATAGGGGTCCGGTCTGCGCGCTGGGCCTTTACTATTATTTGTTATTATTAAATATGTCTCGATAATTATCGTACACTTCCCTGCAACACGCAGCATGGACGCTGGCCCCAGCCGGCGCTGTGGTGTGGCCAGATGCTTAAATGCATATTGAGTGGGCCAAATCGAAATGGTCAATATATGCAGATACACTTTAACATACATAACTATATATGTATGTATATGTGGGTCTGTGCTTCGAGGGAAGATTGAACTGTTGACACGAGGTCTGCAGGTCATTCGCGGGGGATTAACAGAAATAAATATTTGAGTAAAGTTTATGTTTGCCTGTTAAATTTACCAGATATATTCAGGTTTTTAGCGTCACCTGCCGCTCTTTGGCGATGACATTAAAATATAATAATCTTATGGCTAGATCCCCTGAAAAGCAACACCATAATAACCAGATAATTTGGAATATTTCATTATACTATTAACCGTATACGGAAGCTGTTTTTGAACTATCAAAATCATATTCCCTGGGGCATTTCTTGTTTAGTATTTGGCAGTTTATAGAGGGGATAACTCTAGTAGGGCCATTCAGAAAACTCCATTAAAAAGTCAACATAAAAATGTGCATAAATCGATACTCACTCGGTGTCGGTGTGCGTGTGCCTTCCTGGCTGGCTGCCTCCTGATGTCTCTGTCTGAACTTCTACGGCTCACCTCTTTTTATTGCACCACTTAAAATAAATTTAATTAATTAAAGCAGGGAGCGAGGGAGGTAGAAGAAAATAAAACAAACCTTTCGAGACACATTTAAAGAGAGAGAGCGGGAGAGAGAGAGAGAGATCTACGGCGTGGAACTGGCAGACATCCAGGCGACCGATTTGCATCTTCTCTCTTTTGTTTTATTCCGGCTCCAGCTCTGACTACGGCTCCTGCTCCAACTCCCACTCCCACTCCTTCTCCCCCACTTGGCATATGTGCCATGGAGGTAGCATCGCTCCTCCTGCCTCTGCCTCTGTATCCCGTGTATCTGTTCTTATGTGCCAAACCGCTTGTGTTCCGTATCTGGGCTGCGTTTCCTTTAACTTTCCGCTGGCATCCGGCGCTCGTTTCGTTCTGTTCCGTTCCGTTTTGCTCAGTTTACTTGGCTCTGGCTCTGGCTCTGCTCTCTGGCAATTATGCGAAGAAAAATAAAAATAACATTTTTAGCAGCAGCAAACCCAAAGTTTTCTTCCCCCGCCAGCCCCTCCCCCACCAGCCCCAGCGGCAACAAAGATGGAGACAGACCAGAGAGAGAAGTCTATAGATTCTGTCCTGTAACTCGGGGATTGGACTGGCTTCCTTCTGGAAGCCTGCCTGGCGACAAAAAAAAAAGAATTTTTAGTGTAATTATCTTTTGAATAATTAAAGAAAAATGTTGGCCGAGGATTCACCGTGGCGTCGCGACATATTTTCTAAAGTTTTCTTTGAAATATGCACAGGCACAGGTCCAGGCTGCACCCACAGTCCCGGGAACGGGTGCCCCACCCAATCCCCAAGGGCACGCCCTCGCTCTCCGCCCCTGCCCCTGCCTACTCGGCACACGCTCGGAACTCGTAATTTGCTTTAAGTTATGCTCATTATGCGCCAATTATTTGTGTCATGCAAAGGAAAAAAGGAAGCAAGAAAAAACTCGACCAAATTCAAATCGGGCCAAGATTCGGTCGCTTGCGGCCAAGAGGGAAGACGTTGAACGCTGAGCACTGGAGCGCTTGGCACAGATTTTGCTCGGTTGACTCTCGGAATCTTTGATGCCGCCGCAGACCTCGGTACCTAGGGTCAGAGTTGAAGCTGAGTCGGTTATGAAACGGTTAAAGCGGTTCTTAAAGTTAACCCTAAACCAGAAGTGAGTGGTTCAGGAAGGTAGAAATTTGGAGGGTGGAAGAGTCAATCATGGAGAGAGTTTTCCTCTTTCAAAATAAGGTAATTTAATGGCCCTAATAAATTAATTAGAATATTCTTGAAGGGGCAGTTATTGATGGAAGTATATAAAAGACAACCCCCAGCTTCGCTCACCTTTCGCATAAAGAACCTATACAAACCCCGAGAAGCACCTCCTGCAATCCCTAGTAACCTATTCAAAGCTTGTACAAAAGACATTTACTTAACAATTCGATAAGGAAACAAGTGGAAATCTTTTTCCATGTTGCATTTTACATTTGCACCATTTGAATGATTTCCCTTATCCTCTGCTGTCTGGGGCTAAATGGGTTAAGAGACTCGGCTGCACTCTCAGCGCCGTTTTGATGGCGCTTCTGCAGAGTCGTCCCACGTGACCAGGCACCAGGCAGCAGGCACCAGGCTAGTGGTGGCTCTGATTCTGGTCTCTGTCTTCGTCTCCGTCTCTGGTTGCAGCACGAAACTGTTTAGTTTATACTGGAGGTTGTTGTCTTAGGGACCCAAGTTGATGCTGTCCCCCAGCTGCTGCTCCTCTGCCGCTTCTGGTGTCACTCTTTCCGTACTCCTTCCCCTGTTGACACACCATTACTGCAGCTAATTAGAGGAGTGACCCCAGTGACGGGAGCGCCTTTAACCCCACACACACACTCAGTGCCACCAGGCAAGCAACGGCACCCGCACACCCACACCCGCACCCGCACACCCGCATCCGCATCCGCTCGTCGGTGGTCCGTCCCACATCTCTCTCCTTCGACCTGTCATGTGTACGAAGGGAGGGTTGAAGGGGGTTCGTTGTTGACGCCTTGCACGTTGCACGTTTCTGTTGCACGTTGGCTGTTAGTGTTGCTGGTGCTGCTGCTGTTTCTGTTCCTGTTTCTGTTGCCCTGCAGTCAACTGCCTTCACACTTGGCAGGGGTCTCCCCTCTGCTGCCTTCAGCCACCCCACTGCTTCCCTGCCCTGCCCCCCCTCACTGGCTTGTCAACTTCCTTCCACTTCTCATTTGTGCGGCATTTCCGGTACAATGGCGGTAACAATGAAGGGAAAGCCCCCCCCCCAACCACTCGACGCCCGACGCTGTTTGCTGGCGACGTTTCGCTTTCCGCCTGGACTAAACCATTTCTAGACTCCAACCAGACTCGGTAGCCCCCCTTGCCCCATGGCTTTACCTTTGCCAAATTCCGGACTGAGAGACAGAGAGAGGCAGAGAGAGAGAAAGAGATTCTGCTGCTGCAATTGTCTTTTCTTTTCAAATAGTTTTCGCTTGCTCTTTCTATCTTTTGCTGCTCTCTCTCTACCTCTCTTTCCCTCTCTCTCGCTTTCTCGCTTTCCGTTCGAGTCAAAAGTTGGCTCAGTTAATTCATGAGATTTCACGGTTTATCTCACTGGCGCGGCGGCGTCTTCTTGCCCCAACTGCACCTGCAGCCCCACCTCTCTCCCTCCTCTTGTTTGCTGCTACTCTTTCTCAATTTCTCTGCGTGTTCTCTCTATCTCTAGCTCTGTTCTCAGTTGCTCAGTTCGCATCGCATAGTTCACAGTTAATTAGAAAACTATTCCGCGTGCTGCCTTGCTTTTGGCCAACTTCTGAACTCCCGAGACGAGAGGCAGACTCCATCCTGCTCTCGAGGCCTGCTCTCGGTAGTCGCTCCGAGAGTCGTTTAATTAGAATTCTCCTCCCAGGAAAAGTTATGAATATTCGATGTACACAGAAAGTACACAGAAAATAGTTATTTTTGTTTACCAAAATTCATTTTCTGTGTAATTTCATTCAAGCAATTGACTGGCCCTCGAGGCGGCAACGGCAGGACAGGGCGTTATCCTTTTGGCAGGAGCAGATTTTTGGTCAACTAATGGCCGCCTGTCAGTTGTCTGATGAAATAATCAAGTTTCAGGCCAAAGGCCATAACCAATATGGGAAAAATTCTATTACTTTAGAAGCAGTTTTATTCGGGGAGCGTAAAAAAGAATTCTGCATAAAAATTGCAATCAGATAAAGAAATGTGAAGGAAAAATGTTACGGCAAAATGGATTACCCCAAAATTTATACTTTAGTATTTAGTGAAATCAGAAAAAAAATACTTTTAGTCACGATTTATATGATATAAATCAATTTTTAACTTTTATTTTGAAGTTATATTAAGAAAATCAGAAATAATAATTAAATATATTTTTTTAATACAAATCTATATAAGTTTTATTATTTGTAACTTTCAAAATAAAGTAAAAAATAACGCTTATTTATATCAAATTTTTTTAATAAAGATTACTTTACTTTTTACTTATTTTAAAAGTTACAAATAAGTATTATTCCGTAAATTATTTTGAAAAAATAAAAAAATAAAAGTTAAATTGAATTTTAGTTGATTTTTTTAATCGTATGCCAAAATATTAGACCAATGCCCTCTGGGGCACATCCTTCATAAAGAACGAGTTCTCATACAACAGCTTTAAGTATAATGAACTCAACCGATTTGATATAATTGAAACAAAAGTATAGCTTCTTGGGATTTGGTTGTCATATCTTTGGAATCCCTCAATCTATACTAATATAACATCTAGTTTATATAGAACCTAGTCTTATAGGTTTATCAAATTTAATATACCCCCTTTGAGAGTATTCTTAGCTCCTGCAAATTACCATATTTCAGTTTTTTCCTATTAAATAGTTTTCAAAAATAAATTTCCTCAATTTGTGGCTAAGGTTAGATCAAATACACAAATAGAATAAAATAAAAGATTATAATCGAAATAAAAGAACAAAAAAAGCCGCAATAACTCCAGATTGATATTCAATGGAAAGGAATAAATAAATATAATGGAAGCACACACACAGCAACACTCAAGCGGAGATTTGCACCACAAGATTGGGGGCCAGGGATCAAAAGTAACTATGGAAACCATCATCCATGGAGCCATCATCGATGACAGAACAGATGCCGCCTTGGGGGGCATGGAGTTATGGAAAATGGAGGAGCAAAATCTATTCAATATCGCAGTGAAGCACACAGCAGACACCACTTCGTCGTCGCCTTTGAGCGAATGAAAATTCAACGAAACTTGTAAACAAATATTTCCGTAACACAAAAAGCCGTTCGTTCCCTCAACCGCAAAGTGTTTTCATTTATTTTTGCCAGTTTTCATCTTTTTCTTTACGTTTTTTTCGGCTTTGCGGCTCTCAGTTTGGAAAATTTATTGGATGCAGCCAAACTGATTTGATTAGAAACGCCCCTTTCGAATCTTTAGCAAAGTTGTAACGCCTCCATTGCTGCCGTCATTACGGCCAGCCTTTACCTTCGGTATCCTGCCTTCTGCCTGTCTCCCCCCTCTATCCGTTCGGGCCATTTGTTCGGCCTTCAAGCCCAACGCTTTTGACGGTCGCCTGCCCAAAAGCAATCTCTTAATTTGTTTACAAGCTTTGCTTTCGGCTTTTTCTTCTTTTGGCCGTTCGTCTTTCTCGACGCCCCACCCCCCACACCAATCCTCTGACATCCTGGCCACATCCCGTACATCCCCCCTGCCCCTCTCTCTCTCCCTCTCTCTCTATGCGCTAGTTCTGCAAACCTCAAAAATATGTAAAAAGCCAAAGACTCGACGTCGACTCGTTTGCAACATTTGCAGCCTCAATGGGGGCTGGGCACACTCCACCAGCCACCAGCAAAGCTAGAGGTTGATGCGGGAGGGGGGACTAAGAGGAGGCTCTGATAGAGATCTTGCTTTTATTTGTTACTTAGCATATTTTCACCTTGAGGGCAAACCATCTCCCACTAGACACACAGGCACACACACACCCCCCCGCACACACCCACCCGCACCTCTACTGCCTGCCGGTCGGAGCGGAGCGTATATCCAGTCGGAGCGAAAGTAATAAATATTTTTTGCTGCGCTGCTCTCTCGAGCTGCTTCAGCTTAAAAAACATTTCCCATTTTTTTCTGTTCAGTTCTGTCTCTGTCTCTTTTTTTTCTGCTGCACAAGATTTTGTTAGTTGCCTTGGCTTGCCTCTCTCTATTTTTTGTTGTATTATTGGTGGTAGAAGCTTTGAGTGCGGGAAATGGGTAGCATTACTTTAAGAGCATGTTGGCCACATTACGATGCAAAGCCGCCATTTGATCGGAATAATATGGGGATTAGCTGACGGCAGACATGAGATCTTTGATTGGAGAATGGGAATTTCTTGGGAATTGGCATGGTATTATGATTGGGGGGCATCAGATATTTGTTTAAGATGAACACACAAGTAAAACGGATATGATAGCATAGGAATATGGATGATTTATGAATAAACAGTATATATTTCCTACCTTTCGTTTCTTTTCTGATTGTTCACTTTCGATGACACACACAAACTGATCGGGCGTCGATATTTGTTATTCTTATACACTAGTGTTGCCGGACTGGCTGATGGATGGTATTATAATACATGGCGCTGCCGTATTGGCTGATAAAGGTATATTTAGAAATACCAAAAAATATTGCCATAAATTCATATAAATACTGCTATAAACGGCTAACGTCTTCAATCTTCAATTTAAATCAAATTTCGGCTTGGAGGGCGGGGGTTGAGCATTATCCATCAAAAGAAACATCAATCATATGTGTATGTAAGCCTGAACTCTTTCAATATGAACAAGAATTCACTGATTACAACTCACTCACATGGTATAACCCATTTCCTCATTTAAAACCGATTTCCTCTTCAACTGCCAACAATTTCACTTTTTCCCCCCATTGTGTTTCGAGGAAGTGCTGCTGCTGTTGCTGCCACGACCCACAAGGACAACAGACACAACAGCGTGGAACAAGAGTATCAGCCATTTCATCACCTGTTCGATAAGCTTTTCATGCTTTTTTCCCAACCTCTAGTACACCGCTTTTCCGCACTCTCCAACGATACCGCGGCGGTCGTTGGCTTATGCCGGCAATATATTTCCTCCCCCTTGCCGCTTTCTTTTCTACAAGGTACCTGCATGCATATATAAAATATTATATATATTTATGTGTATTTTTGAATTTAAATGATTGAATTGCCGTGTGCCAAAGTAGAAGAAGAATGCGACAGATGGAGATGGAAACTCAGAAAGAGGGAGAGAGAGAGAGATGTTGAGGCTGACTGCCATTTGCAGAAATATGAAAATTACCTTTAATATGAAAAGGCAGACACGGCACGAGAGAGAGAGAGAGAGAGTTTTTTCACCGGGAGCATTTCCACGCTGCCATCAAGATAGGCCCAAAAGACAGACAGACAGACAGACAGTCGGTCGGTGGAGGCTAGGGCTCTATTTTATTTTTGCTCTGTGCCTGCCTTTATGCTCGTATTTCTGTTTTGTGTTTGCATAAAAGTGAAGTGAGGCAGATTGCGCTCGAGTGCGTTAATCAGCGCTCCTGGGCAGGGCAGCAGCCAGCCAGTCAGCGAGGGTCCTGGAGCGGCACTAGGACACACAGTAGAAGAAGCATCCAATTCCTCGACAGCGTTGACTTTTTCCCCGCTGGTCAGCACGGACCCCTACAAAACAGATTATACTGATTTCATGCTGGAAAATCAAAAAATGAACGTGCGGCAATTTACATACTTAAGTTGGGATTACGGGGGAGCAGATTTTTCTTCTCCTCTCCTCTACCTCCGCTTTCCATTTTCCCTTGTTCTCTCTCTCTCTCTCTCTCTCTCTGCCCTTTACTTTGTTGTTTCAGGGCCTTGGCCAAATTTATTGGCCACATGTTTTCCCTGCCACCTTCGTGGCAGTTGAACAATTTGCCTTTTTTGACAATATGGCTTTTCGACATTTTTCTCCCATCCCCTCCCCCCTCGCATTTACAACAAGGAATTTCCTGGGATTCCATTTTTAATTGAATTTTCTGTTGTGCTCGGCTGCTATTTTGCATTTTGTTGGCTTATTTGGTTCCTTCTTATGTTGGATAATTAAAGTGCCCCAAGTCAAATCCATTGCATATATATACATGCATATATATATATATTTCTGATTTCTGTAGGGTCCCTGGAGGGAAGTCCATGCAAATGACTTCCTTACGGATGATTGTTTTAGTGGGAAATTTTCCTGGATTTTTTTGTAAGGGTGATGTAGCATCAAGTTGATAATTTTCATAATTTCCAGCGCCAGACAGCAACAATAATTATATTAAAAATGGAGGATGGGGGACAACAGATGGATGGAGCTCTGGAGCCGGAAAGGGATATGGAAAGCTGGCGCGCCTTGCAAATTGCAACTCAAGTGATGGCGAGAGAGAGAGAGAGAGGATAGAGCGATTCGGGCGAGAGACAGAGAGATAAAATAATGGGGCAAAAGAGATAGATAGATGGATGAGAGTGATGCTGGGGTAGAGAGTCGGTTAGGGAGTGAGGGTTTGGATGGAATAAAAGAGAAAGAGAGCAACATTAGAACACTTAAGCACTTAGCAGAGTCCCCCCCTCCCATCCAACCCAATCACTGAATCGCCACTGTAGCAGTAGTTCCCCCACTCCCTCCCTCCCTCTCTCTCCTGTCCGTTTTGGATATTCCAAGCACGTTCCAAAAAAGCGTTTCGCTGGAGATTCGATTCCCCACACGAACCAAACAAATCGCTTAAGTCTTCATTTTATCAATTTTCTCGCATCGCAGAAATGGGTTTTAATTCCTTTTCGCATTCTTTTTCATGCCATCCATCAGCCATGTTCGGGGTTTCAGGCTTTGAAACTCTCCAACTTTAGAAATCGGATTTTTAATTAAGTTGCCATCGCGGCAGAATAGAATTTAGAAAAGTTTACGAAAATAAACTGCCTTTTGTTTTGGGGGAATTTTAGATCAAAGTGCAATCAGGAAAACTTATTTGAAGATGGTGGAAAAACAACTAAATAGTTTTTGGTACACGAGAAAGCTTTGGAAGCATTGCAGAGTATTGGAATTACGGGCGTAAAAATAGAGAAAACTGTATTATAGGAACGAAAATATAATGCTCTAGAAATAAATTCGTTATATAGAAAACTTCGTTATAGGAAAGTACATATGTATGTAAGTTATAGAGAAGTTCGACTGTATTTTACAATCGCTAAATAGCTCTGATCAATTTCTTCTGTTTTCAGACCTTCAGCTTGATTAATTCTTTAATATAAAACCCCATTTTTTTTGGAAAATTTTATGGGAATTAAAGAGTTATGCTCTCGCCTCTTCTGATAGTTAAGAAAAATATTATTGGGGACTTCTTTTAAGGAAAGTAAGAACAGAAAAACACTTCGACAATTTCCAGATATGGTTTTAATGCAAATCAAATCCCTTTCTAATTCATTTACCCCCAAATTAGAAATTTAATGTATATGGATTTTAAATCCACAAAGATTCTAATGTATGTGAATTTTAAATAACTAAACACTTGTCCCAATAAAAGTCTTTAAAATGGTTAATTAATAATAATTTGATTACTTACGGGCTGATCATTAAAGTACTTGGTAATCCTCGACTTTTCATTTAAAACTTTGAAGTATTTTACACCAGAAAATCACACCTGAAAAGGTAATTTAAAATAATATTAAAATCCAATTAAATTTTATACAAATCTGCGATTTTTTGGGAATCGAACATTGAAAATAATCAAATATGAACCATTAAAAATGTAAAATAAAATGTCGAAAAACTCCTATTCCCCGAGGGGGATGTTCCCTGGAACAACCCCATTGCAGCGACATGCATATGAGTGTGTCCCTTTCCCGCCCACGCCCCCAACTATTTCCCACACAGATGCATCTGTCTGGCTCCATCTGTGTATAGATGTATGGGTGTATCTGTGTGTGTGTGTGTGTGTCCCTCCCGTTGGTGCATCTCATTCTTGTTATTTTTATTGTAGCTCTGATTCGCGCTTTATTGCATTATAATTGAATCTTGAGCGCACAACTAACGCAGGAAACGTTGGCTGACTGGAAACCGTTTCCCGGTTGGCCCGGCCCCTCCACCTCCAACCCCCTCCTGGCCAGCTGTTGCACTTAATGCCAAGTGTTTAAAAAAAAAATAAGAAAAGGAAGGGAGAGAGAGAGAGGGCAGAGCAGAGCAGAGACAGAATGGAAGTGAAGAGGAAGTGAAAAAGAAAAAGTGAAGAACAAGAAGTAATATTTACTTACTCCCACACCGTCCGTCCGTCCGCCGTTCAGCGTTCAGCACACCATTCGACAGTCGCCATTCATCTCTCCTTTCTCCTTTCGGCTTTCTCCTTCATCACTTTATCTCTTTCTTTCATACAATCTACCCCACCCTCCTGCTCAACCTCTTTCGCTCCCCCCGTCTCTCTCCTTCTTTCGCCACTCATTGCCAGCGAAAATGCAATAAAAATTGTTTTCCCATAGACGATGGCTCGACGCAGTCGACGGGGGCAGCGGCAGAGACAGCGACGTGGCGGCTTCTAAGCAAATGTTGTTGGAAATGAGCTATAAAAACGGGAAATTGTATTTTACAGTAAATTTTTGCAACACACAAACTAGCTAGAACCCGAACTCCATCCCGAACCCCCCTCCCGCCCATCTAGACCACCCAATCTCTGCGGCACGTCAACGCTTTCCATGCTGCTGTCGCAGATAATCCGTTGCTGAGTTGGCTTGTCTTGACTTGGCCTGACATTGGCTTTGGGTCGACGCCGCCCCCCACCCTCAATCCCAATCCCTTCCATATTCCCATCCGTTCCACTCGGTTCCATTCAGCTCCAGAGTCCAGGTTCGTCCTTATCCGCCCCCACCCACAGCTCCACCGACTCTTCTAACGTGGCTTTATAAGCTGCCAATATTAAAATGATGACAAGTTTATGGCAAAAAGGCCAAGGCGGAGGCGGCGGAAGGAGGAATGGCATACCAGGAATGAAGAGTAGAGTTTCTAGCAGAAGAATTTAATACTCTGGTGGATTAGGGGACCCTATAGCAGGTACTTCATATATGATATAACTAGGTATTCAATTCTGATAGAACTTAGGTGAGGCAGGAAGAAAATTCTATAAAATGTAATCCAATAAGTTCATGTTTTTCGGTAGATACTTTCAACTTTTATAAAACGTGCTTTTATAAAAAGATCCAGGTATTTCCCCTACCTTAATGCTGATCTAGAATATAAATACTTAATAAATACTTTCTACAAAATTCTCGAAAAAATCACAACACCCTCTTGAAGGGTACGAAAGGCAAGTCCAAGGCAGGGTGTGGGATGGGAGATCCAAGGAACAGGGATTGGCATAAACAGAAAAGGAAGCAGACGGAGGAAGCCAGCGAAAATGCAATTCATGGAAAGCTGATGTCTCGTGGCTTTATTTATAGGCAGCCCGTCCCTCCGTTGCCCCCTCCGTCGACTTGGACAATGAGAATTCTAAAATTCTTCGTGCCACCAGCGCCCCGGGTTCGCCCTGGCAAAAATGATCAAATCATAAATAAATAACCAAGTGAAATCTTGAAATTGTGGAACTATGTAACTGGTTTCCTCTTTGCCCCTCTGATAGGTTCGTAGTTTGCTTATTTATTCGGGGTGTTAATGGCTTTTATTCAGTCGGAATGTTGTCAATTAGTGGGCTCAAAGTGGGATTTCCATTTTGTTGAGGGCTGGCTGTGGCTGTGAAACTATGGAACTAGTTCTGACTAAAAAGGAATTCACAATCATTTAATTAAGTCTAGCACATATTTTGCGTCTGGTTAGGATTGTATTCGGTTCGGATCGTATAGCCCTAGACCTATGCTCGGCCCGGCCCTTCTAATGTGCATAGCAAAAGTCTCTGCTGCTGCAAGCCTTCGTGTGGCAATGCGACTTCGGCTATTGCTATCTCGCTTTTGCCAGTGTAAAGCAATAAACCGATTTCCCCCGCAGGTATGTTCGGGTTATTGCAACACACAACAGCGACGACTGCCCTGGACGGAGGAGATACTAGCTGGAGACTGTAGAGCTACTCTGGAAGACTAATTCTAATGCAGAATTTGTTCAATTTTCTTTGAATTAACAAACATTATTCACTAATTCTTTTCTATTATATCTTCTGGCTCTCCCAAAGGAATTAGTATAGTTTTCTTAAGTATATCTCAATATTAGCTTACATTTCAGCTTCTCCCAAGAAAACCTTTTGGGTTGCACACAAATAGCCTCCCATTTGCCCCGCCAAATATTTACGTGCATCGTTTTTGGTTCATTTCCAAGAGTTGCCTCATTGCATCCCTGGTGTATGCAACAAGGCCAAAGAGGGGAATGGATGGATGGGATGGGAGGGAAAGAAAAGAAAAAACGAATTACATAAATAACTGCGCAGTGTTTGTGCCATTTTGGTTGCCACATTTGAATAAAATATGAATAAAAACCGAAATGCATTTAGTTGGGGTGGCATGGAGTGAGGAATAGGGTATATCCCAACCATTTGCCTGCATTTCCCTAGTACTCCTGGCACTCCTGGCACTCCACTACACTCCACTCCCCTTCAAACCCCATCCCACCCCCCATGGCAACTAGTTTGTCACCTTTTCGCTCTTTTGAAAAGGTCTTACAGCAAAGACCGGGGGTATGTCGTCGCATTCGTTGCCGTGCCACGCCTCATCCTGCCTGTCTCCTCCTTCCATACCTCACAGATACGAGTACGATAATATTTGCATTCAGTTGAGCCTCCTGCCTCCTCAGGCCCTACCTCTGGCACTGCCTCTCTGCCTCACTGCCACTCTGCCCGTCTGCCTCTCTCTCTCAGTCCTGTTGCAGTCTATTTCTTCTTTTTTATTTTGCTGTCAAAACGTCAGCAATGTCGTCCTCGTCCTGGTCGTGTGGTCCTGCTGCTAGGTCCTGGTCCTGGTACTGGTCTTGGTTCTGATACTCGTCTGGAGCTCGTTCCGGCGCAGCGTTCGCTTGGCTTAATTTTGGCTAGGGAAAAGTGCATAAAAAATCTGCGGCGAATTTGCAATTTGAATTCGACTGCGACTGCGACTGCGACCCTGTCTCCTGTGACCCTCTTTTCTTCCTGTCGCTCTATATACACTCGTCGTATACTCGTAGTATCTGCCCCCCCCCCCTGTCGTCGTGCATGTGTTTGTGTCTCTGTCTGTGAGAGAGTTTGTCCTGAAGTGTGTTTGTGTCTCCTTTTATTGAGCCCAGGACATGGTCGCCGTCTCGGCTAGGCTTAACTCTGCCTCAGTCTTTCCTTCCAGCTACAGCTCCTCCTCCTGCTACTCCTCCTTCCCCCTGGCGCTGCTGCTGCTCCTCCTCCTTCCCCCTGAAGCTGCGACGTCTTGGCAGGCAGTCAGGCGGCTATTTAGGAAGTAATTTTCGCGCTTTCATCGCAACTTTTTCTCTTCTTAGACCCTGCTCCTGCTCCTGCTCCTGCGGACTGACTGTCTGTCTGCAGATCTCTTTTTGGGCACGTTATTTGTGCTCGCGGGGCGACTGGCGGCTGGTGGCTGGTGGCTCCTTTAATGCATTTTTAAAAATGCCAAAATGCGCAAATTGAAAGCGACTCCACGACGGGTTCCCCATTACCCCCATTCCCATTCCCTCAACTCATTTTATCCCATCTCAACCCTCAACCTCTGCCCTCTGTATGCCATACATTTCTGTGGTCGCCTCTTTTTGGCCGGGTCACGTGCTTACAGAGCGCCCAGAAGGCAGGGCAGGCGCCGAGGTGCCGACTGGCCCACACGCAGGCATAATTTCAGCCACTGCACTCAGACTTAATGAATATTTTAAGGGACAGCTTTCATATTACCTGCCACTGCATATGTTATATGTATGTACATATATCTGTATATCTCGCCTGCTAGTGTGGCTCTGCTTCTGGCCAAATGTCACAAATGAGCATCAAATGTTTGTCAAGTTACCTGCCCTAAAGCTAGTGCTAGTGGATTTGTTGTACTGCAGGAAATGCCAAAGTTGAAATGGAAGTGCGCGAAAATGTGGGACGAAAATAGTTTGGACAGGCAAAAGGAATTTATTTTATTCCAAAAAGTGTCCCAGTTGTTCAACTCAACTATGGTCTAATCTTCAACAATTTCAGCGAAAAACGTCAAAGATTTTTTCGGTAAAACTGGGAATTATTCGACAGGAAGTGGCCCAAATGTTTGATAAAAACTTTTCCAGGTTTTTCGATAATTCTGGGAATTATTATTTATCAAAAAGTGGTGCAGAGGCTTTTCGAGTATTTATGAAAAATATTCAGAGATTTGGAAGGATTTTAGACCCATCTAAAAGCAAACTAATATCAAACAAACCCTAAGAGAAAACAGGGAACTCTGATCAAACCTGGGAACCTCTTGAAGTCTCCCAAAGTCTCTCTCAAGTTGAAATGAAAATGAAATGTTCACACAATCCTCTTCAAATTTAATATTTCCTTCCAGGAACTACCAAAACGAAATTTTTGGCAGCACTCCAGGAAAAAGGAAATATCAAATCCTCTTTCGTTCAGATGGAAATTAAAATAAATTTCCATATTACTTCCGCAATTTCAGAAATGTTGATGAGCACCACAACGAGAGCCTCATATCATTTAAGAGGCGTATACATATTTGATATTTGGCTCTTTTTTTGCAGGAGAGCACGAGGAGTATCTTGCCATAACACATAATTAAAATTACACACATTTTAAAAGCCCAGAGCTCCGCCTCCCACCCACACATGCAGTTGCTACAATTGACCCAAAATAACCTCTTTTCCTTCAATCTCTCGCGACGGCCAATACCCAAACCACAGGGCCCAAAACCCCGGGCCCAAGGATGCCAACCACAATTTAATCTCTGTGGAATTATTACCCCCCACCCCATTCTGTGCCTCTCCATCTCGAAGGTCTGTCTAAGAGCCAGGCTACGGCTACGGCTTCGGCCTACGTCTTGTTCTGGGCCTTTTTTCTTGTCTTCATTTCCCCAGCCCACCGGATTTCTTTGTATTTGTTAATAAACTCCCCGGCAGACTAAATTCAAATTACGCACACATCTTAAGAGCCAGAGGGGGGTGCAGCAAGCAGCAAGCAGCAGGCAGCAGGAGAAGTGGGATCAGGATCAGGGGGTAGGAGTGGGAGATGCTATGGAGAGGTCTCTGACGACGTTGGCAGTCATTCCGCTTATAGGCAGCTCATTATGTCAGGTCTATATTCATATACGACTTGCCTGTTCTGTTCTGCTCTACTCTGTTCCATTCCAGACGTATCCTGGTCCATTCCGGTATGCGTGAGTGCGTTCATCCTCCTGCTGCTCCCTCCTCTCACTTTGACTTGTCGTAACATTTCATCTTTATTTTGGCATTATTCCCAAGGCGCCGCTTATTGTTTTTCGTGAAAATGGCAACGGCAATGGCAACAAATTAGAAGCGTGTGCCATCGGATGGAGCTGGTGGCCTCTCCATTGGGGTTGCTGTTGCTGTGGTAGTGCGGAAGGGTGGCAGGGGAACTTTTCTAGTTGCCACAACTACGCCAGGTATATAGCACATCCTTCCTTATGCATCTTTCACTTATTTTCATCCAACTTTAATTAACTAATGGATAAATTAAGACCTCAAGACTTACTCTCTACTTAAGGGTTTCACTATTTTATACACCCGTGTGTTGGTTGTGTTATTGTTTATGCTTGATGGTTGATTAATTAATATATACTTTTGTTATCACATTATATATCAGGTAATTAACTCTTCTTATAAGAATTTCTTGCGAGTTTAAATTGGAATTTTTCAAAAAACGTGTATTACCTCACAGAAGCTGTCTGTTGCGAGACTACATTTTTCTGGTAGTCTGGAAGCACTGATGAAAATTTTCCTGCTGGCTGTCAAATGCTGATTGGTATGGCACTGCAAATTTCATCTTTTGTTTCGCCACTTTTGTGATCATTTTTGTTAGTTTTCTAGTGTTTTCGGGGTATTTTTGTTTCCCAATTTTGTGTTGCCCAGCATTTCTGTTATTACAATAGTATATCAGATATATAGTACATAAAAACACCTTCGTTTTTTGCCTTCTAATCCATTTGTAATCTGTTTTTCTTTATATCCTGCAACGCGGCCAGAAGGTTCTTTTCATTTTCAAATAAATTCATCGTACAACAGGTTGGTTAACAGCATTTTCAACTCTTCAAATATCATCGTATCGTGTGTCCCAGACGGTTCAATTCAGACGGTTCCAACAGACGGTGCGTTTCTCTACGGTTCAACTAACCCGGCTTTACATTATACAAAATATTTCATGAATAAGGATATCCTCCTGTTAAGGGTTGTTGTGTATTGTCTTCGTAGCGCTTCCTTCCGCCTTCCTCCTGCATCCATCCATTCAATAACTCTCTTTCCAATTCCAATATAATATATAGTAATATCCAGCGCCAACGATTAAATGTGTATAAGTGCACAACTATTCCAGATTCCTGATTACTGATTCCGATTCGGAGCTACTTTTTCAGGCCCCAAGCATTGTTGCTGGGCACGGGGACGCGTCGCTGTCCGGACTCACGGGCCAACACCTCCATGATGGATTGTGCAGGCAGCCAGCACTGAAAAATGAATACAATCGTCATTGATTGATGAATTATTCATCGCAATTCATTACAATACACACCCTTTCCTTGTGAGCCGTGGCCACCACATTGCGATTCGGTTCCTTGTCATACGACACCGACTCAATGCCGAATATCTCGCACAATTCGTGCACCATCTGTCTCTTCTCCCGGTTCATGGTGGGGAACGAGTGACTGCGCGACCGCTGCTTGCTCTCCTTCGCCAGCTTCACCAGATCTGTCAACGTCTCGTACACGCTCTTGGTCAGTGCCTGATTCCGTTTGGCAAATCCCCGCAAAAACTCTGAATATTTGGTCAGAGTTTTCTGCGGCTGTGTATCCGGATTGCGCGACTGCAGGGCCTGTGCCAGGCGGCGATTCCGTTCCAACACACGACATTCATCATTGCAGTCCAGTCTGTGGGAAGAAAATGAATGAATAACTGGAATCTCCTCGAGAAATTCTAGATCATACTCACGTTTTGTTTGTCTTGTTGACCTTGGCCGGTGCAAGGATCTCGCTGAGTTCCATGTAGTTGCCGCGCGACATTTCGGCCATTGAGGAGGCCAGCTGGGCGGTGGCAATGCGACTGTGCTCGCGGGCCAACTCCTGGCAGCTGCGACTCAGCTTCCGGTTGCCGCACTCGCACTGCACCTCCACCAGCTCTTTGCATGGTGTCTCTGGGCAGGCGCCCTCGTGGCAGGCCGCCGCACACTTGTGGCCGCAGAGCGTGCGCGGTTTGGTGCAGCTCTGGCGGCAAATCTCGCTTGGTGATGCTTGACAAGGTCCCTCGTGGCAGGGCTTGATGCATTTGTGACGGCCACATGAGAGGGGCTTGCCGCAGGACAAGCCACAGCTGAAGCTCTCCTGGGAGCAGGGAATGGTTTTGCGTTGTTCGTGATTGCCGTGGCACCACTTCGTCGTGAACATCATGCAGGGCGGGCAGGTGACCGCCGAATGGCAATTGTGCTGCGGTGTATGATCGCACGGATGCTGGCGCGAGCAGGGACGCTTGCACAGCGGTTTCTTCGTGCCGCACGGCACTGGCGGATAGATGACCTCGGCTCCGCACTCGCAGAAGAGCTCCTCGAAGCTGCTGCGGTAGCAGGGCGGACAATTGCCGCGATGACAGGGCTGGTCGCACTTGTGCTTGCCACAGCTCAGGGTGCGGTTGCACGGCAGCGGACAGGCGTGATCGATGTCGATGCAGCACTCGGCATTGCACTTGTGCTTGCCACAGCTCCGCTTCTTGATGCAGCGCTTCTTGCAGCGGGCATCGTCGGCCCGCGTGGACAGCTGGCGGCACTTGATCATCTGGTCCATGTGCCCGCAGCGGCACTTCACAGCCGTCTGCTTGGGACACGGCGGACACTGGCCCAGATGGCACTTGCTGCCACACTGATGCGGATGGGCTGGCTTGCCGCAGCGCAGCGTTCGCGAGCAGATGCCCTCGCAGGTGGGTATGGCATCCAGGCAGCTCGAGCGCTGGTCAGCCGGCACGGGCATCTTCCCGCAGGGACAACTGGTTATCTGTTCGGGACTCAGTTTGCAGGGTCTAAAAAAAACAAAAACGTTTTAGATACTGTCTATATTTTGGCATATGTCGCATGGCATTCCAAATTCTCACCTGCAGTTACCGGCGTGACAGGAATCCTTGCACTTGTGATTGCCACAGGGCAGGGGCTGGCCGCAGCTCTCCTTGCACGAGTAGCTGCGCTTGTCGAGGCTCTCGCGCGTGCACTGCACCTGACGATCCTGCTTGCCGCAGTGACAGTGCTGCTCCACTTGCTCCGGGCAGGCGGCACACTTGCCCGAGTGACACTCCTCCTTGCAGTGGTGCTCGCCGCAGTTCAATATCTTGTCGCAGATCTCGCCGCACTTGAGCTCCTCCTTCATGGCGCACTGCATCGTCTGGGAGCTTCTGCCGCAGCCGCAGCTCCTCACGACATTCGCCTGACACGGCGGACAGGGTCCGGGATGGCAGAGCAGCGTGCACGCATGGCTGCACCCTTCGATGCGGCAGCACACCTCGCCGCAGCTGTGGGCCAACTCGTTGCGCGACACTGTCGGATTCTTGAGCTTGCCGCAGAAGCACAGATACTCCCGTGGCAATTCCTGCAGCACATTCTGGCAGGCGGGACAGCGCCAGCCCACATCCGACTTGGAACTACTCGCCCACGTGATGGTGCACTTCAGGTGGATCACGTGGTAGCAGTTCTGGCATGACCACGTGGAATGGTGTGCCTTGATCGTCTCTACACAGACGAGGCACTCCAATCGCCTCTGTTCGATGTCTCGAATCAGTTTCTCTCGCTGCGAGAGCTTCTCGTTTTCTGGCGGCGGTGGAGCACGACGAGGCGAGATCTGTTGCTGCTGCTGCTGCAGCTGCTGCTTCTCGGGCGATGGATGGGCGCTTTCATTGCTCGTGTCTAGGTCGTCGACGGCTCTTGGAAATCCGTTGATGCGATCCCTATTCCTGTTCCAGTCGTCGCGCCGCTTGTTGCTGCGATGATTGTCATAGCGCTGTTGCTTCTGTGGCTTCTTGCGTTCATTACGATCATTGCGGTCGTATCGATCCTCGCGACGCTCTTCGCGATCTTCGCGATAGTCACCGCGACGCTGCTGACGAGTGCCGCCAGACCGAAAGTCTCTATCACGATCCCGATCGCGGTCGCGGTCCCGCTCTCTGTCTCGATCCCGTTCGGTGGGCAAGGCATAATTGTGATTAGATCTTGGCTTTTGACCGCCTCCTGTGGCGCTTCCTCGATTGTCGGCGGCTCCATGTAGATCTGGACGCTGTGTGGCAGCCTGGACTCCCTCGTTCATGGCAGTTTCAAAGCTGGCAGTGCTATTGCCGTTCGTCAGGCCAGATGACTCCTCCAGACTCAGCTTCATCATGTTAGGAACGAATTCCGGTGCGGAAGCCTGCAGCTTAGAGGCGCTAAAATCAAACGGGTTGTTGCCGAAAGGCGTGTACATATTGGAGAACGCGCCCATGCTCATGTTTCCAACCCCGTAGCTGTTGCCGAATCCCGCCGAACTAGCGGCGACACTACCATCGCCATTTTGATATGACGCGAAAGACGGCTGCGAATAGAACTGGATGGCGAAAGAGAAGAACCGGATTAGCATTACAAATTAGGGGAGGGATGCGGTATGATGCGCAGCAGGGCACTCACATTTCCAAAGCTATTCGAAACGTCGCCACCGGCGGCAGTGCTCCCCGAGGAGGACGGCGTTAGTCCAAAGGCGCCTCCGCCCCCACCGACGGTGTAGTTCGCGTTGTTAGCCAGGAGTTGGTAAGGCAATGCGCTGCCTGCGTTGGCTGCCAGATTGTGCTGCATGATGAACTGATTGAAACTCACGTAGTTGTTGTTGCCGCCGCCGCCGTTGCTGTTGGCGTCCATCGCCACCCCGGCTGCTGCCGATATGCCATCGCGGCCATCGCCATTGAAGGCGCGCGACGACGTTGAGGATTCATTGGTAGCCGGTCCTCCGCCCGCGCCACCGTTGGTCTGCTGCCAGTACTCCGACATGGCTCTCCCGCTTCCGCTGCCCAGCAGCGCGTCCCCCTCACTATATAGCGTGCTCAGGGCTAACGCGTTTGTTTCTTGCTCAAGATATATATATATGTTTTTCTTTGTCCCTGTCCAATCTGGACAATGGGAACAGCCGAAAAGCTGAAGATGCTTGGATTCCCGTCCCCGAAGGACTATCACAAATTAACACGTGTGCAATGACGAAATTGTTAATGATGAAATTGGCACACAAAAGCTTTGGCAGCACAGCCACCGCGCTGCCCGACGGCAAGGGGAGTGTTTTACCTGGCAGTCGACTCCGCTCCGACACACCACGCACGCACAAAATGTATTAATTTGTCTAGTTTATATAAAATTAATGCCTATAAAAGTAGCAATTTGTTAACAATTTCGACTGTACAGTGTGACCGCGGAATTAGCAATGACATATACGGCCTCACTCTCTGAAATATACCGTCTTCATTTCAAAATATTTCGTAAATATACCGTCTCAATTTCAAAATATTTCGTAAATATACCGATGAAATTCATATTCCTCGTTTTTGATATTCTGTTAAATATTACTAGCTAACTAAGAACCTCAGGGCTCTACACATAATTTTATACGATTGATGAAAAAATGGTCTAAAAGAATGGCTAAGTTTAGTGACTCTTTCTTTTTAGATTGTTTAAATAACGTTTAAACAATAAACGTCACGCTATAAAACGTAAATGAGCATGAAATGCGCCGTAAGAAAACGTAGGTGGGCATGGAAGGTCACGTCATTTGGAAAATTAACCGGTGGTATGGACATGTTTATACCCTTTTTCATTTGATTAATGTTAAAATTCTTCTCTCCCAGCTGCTTTAAAATATAACTAAGTATGTTTTTACACAGATTGACATTTTTTGACCCACTAATGGATTTGATTTATATTTTTATTTATATATTGTATACACTACAAAATGAAAATTTCGTTGGGGGTGCTTTATGTGTACTAGTGCCTAGTATGATAAATAAATATAAATAAGATAATGTCGTTTCTTAATAGGTATGCAAATAGTTATTAATTCCGTTCCCATGTTGTTGGACAATGTTGCTCATTTCGCGGCACATGTTGCTGGCCCATACAACGGTGAAAAACGTAAGTGGGCATGGAATATAAGGGACATTTTTGAGAAAAATAGCCAAAAAATCCCTTCACAAAATCCCTAAAAAAAGTCCCAATAAAATATACGGTCTGACCTCAAAATATACCGCAGATATAACATATGCCTCGATTTTGATATTCTGTTTAATATTACTAGCTGAATAGGACGGTCAGCACTGAACTCATAATGTTACCTGAAACACAAAATTTCCTACAAGACAGGCTAATTTTAAGGACTCCCTTAACAGAATTTTTTATAAAATTCAGTTTAAACAAAGGTATCTGATTTACATGGCAACTACACGGTAACTACACGACTATACATCGCTGGCTGACATGAAATTTTGTAACCCTGCTCCTCCTGCAGACTTTGAATATAATTTAATTTAGATTAGACTCCGAAAATGCATATCAAATTTAATCATGGTTATTGATTTGACATTGAGTTACGGACTTAACAATTTAAATATCACCCATTGGTACCGTACCCGTAATGCCGATGCCATGAGAAAAAAAATACCCAAAAATTCGACTAACTTTTTATGTAATCGAAGCGCGAAAATTAAAAAAATACTAACATGCTATTTAGCTGATTTAGCGGCATTTTCTGTAGAGTCGCCCTTTTGCGTATTTAATTAACAATATACAACTTAAATAAGTGTTTTATTAAATTGTGATTGTTTTGAGTTCAGCGACATAATATTATTAAAGATGGGGACAGTGCCTGTGTTGGCATGTTTGCGCGTGTGAGTGCTGTGTAAACAGCGCTGCCAGACCGCTCGGACAAGAACGGTTTTAAGTGTTGAGCGCGCACGCCATTTTCAAATTTGTTTTAGTGGATTTTAATTGCATACAAGTAGATGCCGAGAATAAGTCCATACAGTCCGAGTACCTCAGCGAATATCAAAACGAGAATCATCCCAACGAAGAGACGCGGCTGCAGAGCAGTCTGTCGCACACCCTCATCTCCGACGATACCGACAGCATATCCGGCGGCCAGTCCAGTAAATCCCACGGATAGTCCAGCTGCCAGGTGAATGTATCCCTTGGCCAGCGAATAAGTGAGGCTAGTATCCACCACTCCAGAGATTAGCACGGCCACCACCAGGCCATAGATGGCAATAATACCGGACATCACAACGGGTACCATAGACTTCATGATCAACTCGGGACGCATCACGGCCGTGGCTGCTATGCCCGTTCCGGATACAGCAGTGCCATAGGCAGCTCCAAACGAGGACAATACTATGGCCGCCGACACGCCCATAATCCCATAGAATGGCGCATAGGGTGGACTATGCTCCATTTCGCGAATAGTCTCCGGACTGCGGTGCAACTTCAACGGAGCCAGAATATCTTCTAGGTTAGCCATTATGCTTTGGAGGTCTTAAACAGAATCTTTTTTAAATGTGGCATAAATCTTTGTTCTTGATCTTCTACAAACCTGTCTATTAAGACTTGAATAAACCGCTCTCTTTCTATGTATTATTTCTTCAATATTCTATTTTGAAATGATTTGTTTTTTTACATCACAAAGGCAAGGATTGAGATTATTCTATAAGAATGCTTAGGTTGAGTGAAACTTAGAACAGAGCCTATACAAATATTGCTAAGGTTTAGTCTATGAGGGGTTCAAGAACTAACTATCTTGTGTAATTAATCAACAAACAGGGTACTAAAATATATATGCTACAATTTTGGTTGATACTTCACTCGCACCTCAGTATGTCCTTAGATTGCTGAGCAGGGATTGCTGGGCTGGTGGCGGCGGCGGTGGTGGCATGGCAAACGTTGGAGCTGACGCCATGGCCATGGCCAGGCTGGTGGGAACCTGCATCTGCATCTGCATTGGGGGCTGCGGCTTTCCGGGCACTGGAAATGGCGAGGCGGGTGTGGAGTCCAATGGCCGATACTGACACTTCTTGGCATGGGTGCGCATGTTGCTGGACTGGGTGAAGGCCTGGTTGCAGTTTGGATGCGGACAGACGTAGGGCTTGCAGCCCGTGTGGTAGTTGAGATGCGTCTTCAGGTGATGCTTCTTCGTGAAGGCCTTGGGGCAGAGGGGACAGCTGAATGGCTTGATGCCGGAGTGCAGGCGATGGTGCAGGGTCATGTTGCTGCGATCGGCAAAGGACTTGCCGCAAACAGAGCACTGATATGGCTTCTCGCCGCTGTGGGTGCGCATGTGCTGCTTGAGGAGCATTTTCCGGGAGAAACGCTTGCCACATTCGGCGCACTTGTGCGGCTTGACGCCCGTGTGGATGCGCACATGCATATTGAAGGCGACACGCTGGTTGAACGACTTGGGGCAGTAGGGGCACTCGTACTCCTTGCGATTCCGATGGATCTTCATGTGGCTGCTGAGGTAGCCCTTGTCGTTGAAGGTCTTGCCGCATTCGGGGCACTCGGCGGCAAACTCCTTGGTGCCGCGATGCACGGACAGGTGGTACTTGTAGTTCCGCAGCTGGGAGAAGCCCTTGCCGCAATCGGAGCACTCGTAACGTGGCGACTTGTGCGTCTTCTCGTGCGCCTGAAAGGGAGAGAAATATCGTTCAATGTTTTGGCCATTTTGTAGAGGGATCTCGCTATCTCTTTCGCCGACTGCTTGGTTCCCATTCGCTCGCTCTCTCCTGCTCTTTCTAATGTATCTGCTGTATCTGCCCAGCGCACCCATGCGTAAAACCAGTTCTCGTTTTGTTCGCTTCTGTTTTCGGGCTGCCTCCATTTTGACCATTTCGTGTTGGCCTTATCGAGATTTGCATAAGGCAGCCAGCCGCTTCGCTCCGCTCTCTGCTCTACTCTTCTCTTTTCTTATGCTATCTTTTCTCTCGCTTTCTTCTGGTTCGTTGACTCCGCCCCTTCCTCTTAGCTGGCTAAGCCCCGCCTTGTTTTGCTGATCTGGAGAAACTTGTTTTTGGAGGATCTTTCCAGACTGAGGATTGGGTGCACAATATCTCATTTGAGTTATGGTCATATGAAAGGTTATTGCTGTTCGAGGGACACAGATTTTTTGGCTTTTGATGGAATGTTATAATGATCTCGTAGAGGGGTTTACTGTCAGACAAGTCTTTAACATTTTGATGGTATATTTAATCAAATTGGAGATAAACTACTACAACAATTTAGCCCCAAGAATTTTATTTTCATACATTTAATCATCACTAAGTGACTACCCATTATACTGGATAATTATTATATTTCTCAAATTTTAGATCACCAGAACCAGAATGGATATTATTAAGTGACTACCCATTCTTCTGAATAAATATTATACCCATATTTGAAAAGAATCTGTCACCACCAAAAACCGCAGATCGTCTAGCGGGTCTGGATTTTCTCTTTTCTGATGCTACCATAGAGTTTTGGAAGCTTCAGTGGTTCGAAAAGCGTCCTGTCTGACTGCGTTTCCCTTGCCTAGATCACATCTTACAATAGACTTTCGATACTTGGATAATTGGAACCCATATTGTATCGATTTCAAAGTTTTAAAGATAAAGAATTTATTTGGAATAAAGTTTAGAGTACTTTTAAAAAATTTGCTTAATTTTTATTTAAGGATTCTGCGTTGAAGCGATCTGAAGAATACTCTCAAAATTCATCTATAAAATTTTTCTTCTTTCAAAAATCCATCAGGAATTACCAATTACAGAGACTTTCTTCCTAGCATTTACTTCTATATTGATTCTATATCTATAATTGTATCTCTTCAAAATTCCTTTTGCAAAGTAACCCTTTTCTTTTCTCGAAACTCACCTGTAAAGTCTCGGAGCATCCAAAGACCTTCTCGCATATCCTGCACTTATAGCTGATCTCCTCGGCGGCCGTGGGATTATATGGATTGATGGAGCCGCTGCGGCTGGAGCTGATATTGCCTCCCATGCCGACGGCATTGGGCAGTAATCCGTCCATCTTTGGCATCAACCCGGCGGCTGTTTGGACGGCGGTGTTCATACTGAAACTGGTGACGGTGGTCAGCGAGATGTTGGTGCTGCTGACCAGATCCTTCACTGGTCGCACGGCGGAGCTACTCGAACTGCTGACGGACGAGGCAGCGGGCGATATCAGAGGCGTGGACTTGTAGCCCGCCTGCAGCTTTTGGTAGTAGTCCAGGCATTCGAGGCAGTCCGGACGCGTGCAGGCAGTGGCTTTTGGACGGATTAGCTGCTGCTGTGGGGGGGCCTGTCCATTGATCACATAGGGTGCAAAGTAGCGCTTCTGCTGCTGATGATGGTGCTGCTGCAGCTGCAGCTGCAGCTGTTGTTGCTGTTGCTGTTGCTGGTAAGGTGACGTGGGCGGAGTGCTGAGGCCGGCAGCCGCCGCTGCAGCGGCATAGGCGGGCAACAGATGCGGAAAGAACTGGGCATAGAATTTGGTAGCATTCGCCATGGCCACCAGATCCGGCGGCAGCATGGAGTAGCCCATATACGGAGGAGAGGTTGCAATTGTAGGCGGGACGACTGGGGGTGCTCCTTGGAGTGGCGTTCTGTTGCTCGTGCTGCCACTTTTGGAGAGATCCAGAATATTGGTTGTGGCCTCGGTCGGTGGTGATCTCCTCTCCTTGCCCAATATCCGACTGATGCTGAAGTCCGTGACTTGGGCCGGTGCCTGGGCCACCGCTGGGGGACACTCATTGGTGGTGCTATTGGTGGAGCTGCTGCTGTTGGCATTTGTGGGTGAAGTGCGCGCTGGCGAGGGCGACATCTCGTAACTGCGCTGCAACATGGCGTGCTTGAAACCCATTCTCCTGCTCCGCACTGCAGATTCGTTCATAGACTTCGGGGGATCGCTCGCTCCGGTTGTGGGACTGGGAGAACCGCTTCAGAGTGGGGAACTGTCGCGGTGCGCGTCGGAACACGAAATGTCTTGGGATCAGCGCCAACAGCAGACCTCAACGTCTCTGGGCCAGGTCTAAACAGAAGGCTCTCCAGCCAGCCTCTGGGCTCTCTGGCGTTTAATTGGTCGAGAAACAGGTTTCCCAGCCAGGCCTCGCTCTGGGTCTCTCTCTCTCCCGATCTCTCGGGGCTCTGGCTCTCCAATTAACCAAGTTTGACTGCTGAGACAAACTGTCGCGCCTCCAATTACGAGAGCGCTGCAATCTCCAGAACCATTTGGTAGTAGCATTTTACTAGTCACATCTATCATAAAGCTTATCGCTGCCCTAAGATCGCTCTCCACTGTTCTCTGTAGAGTTCTCTCTCTCTCTCTCTCTCTCTCTGTCTTTCTTTTTTCTCTGTGGGATCATTCCTGCTGCTGGCATCGCAGATAAAGTGACTAAGATTTCTTTTTGGCCGCGTTGTTTTTGTAATTAATTGCGGTAATAAAATGTGCGCATCGTTAAATTTTCAAAATGTATTTCTCTTGTTCCTCATCCACAGTCACAGGCAGAGGCACAGGCACAACCGCATCCACATCCTCGACTGCGTCTTCCTCTCCATCCCAAAAGGCATGTGTGAATCTTACGGTTATGAGCATTCGCATTCGGTGCGATCATCTCTCCCTCTCCCTCTCTTTTTCTGGGACGCTGGAAGAGGAGGTTGAGGTGGCTCGGATCGTCGAGAGTGTGGGAAGGAGCTGGGACTGCAGGCTAGATGACATAATCAGTTGGAATGCGGAGATTTGATGGAGTAATATGTTAAGGATGCTACTGTTGTGCTTGTGGTTGGGAGGAAGATGAGGAAGACATAAAAAGTTAAATATATAACCATAGTTTATAGGTACAAGTGGAGAGGAAGAATTGAAGATATAATCGATAAAAGTATGCTGAAATTGCAGATATAATGGTAAATATCTATCCCATTGCATAACATAACCTATAAATTGTCCTAAACGACCTAGACCAGGGCTATTCGACTTGTTGAATATTTGAACAGCTGAAAACTGTATCGCTATCATCAGATCTTTAGATATATTGCAAACATTCCAATGGTCCCTCATGGTATTACACCTGCCGCTAAATATGAAAGGGGAATAGAGTCAAAGAACTTCTGTACACTGAGCAAAATTCTAGGATATTCTAGGATACTGATATACCCCTACTGATGCTCTCCACTTTCGCTTCACACAATGTTGCCTCGTCTATGGCATTAATAATACTCGTACAACCGATTTGCCACCCATTTCTCAACGCATTCGAACACCCACAAACTAGACCAGCTTCCTATAAACACTCGCCCATAAGCCGCTCCATCAAATCCGGTTCCCGATGAACAAGATTCCTGGCGTTTCGATGGTCATGCATAGCATCAGTAGCGACCATAAAAATGTGCAAAACAAAATGCTCGGGGTGATTTGTGCCTGCATGGAAAACCCATAAATAACAAGGGAAAGAAAACCCAGGAGAACATCCGACGACTTCGAGGATCCACAAAGATGAGATGGTGACACATACAAACAGCACCAGAGCTGCTTCAAGGAAGCAAATGAAGAACCCAAAACAAATGAAGTGGTATACATTTACAGCTACATGGAATGGTTTCAGTTTTTGGCTGTGACTCAGAAGGATTCTGGCCTTAATTGCCAATTACTGAATCGAGTTTCTAATGCTCTAGCTAGGTATAATCTTGTACACGATTTGTCGGCGATCACTTACAAAAAGATCTTATCGTGGGCAACCAAGAGACCCCCTCTAGAACAGTGGCAGGCAAACTACCGATCCTCGCCCAAGAGATTGATAGTCCTCGGACTGTCAACACGCGCTGTTATGGTTAGGTTAACCCCTCGATACGCATAAATTTCGATTAAACAGGCAATTCATTATAATTATATATGAACCTCCCAAGACACCAAAAACTTGTTCAACCTTAGTTGAAAAACTCTTTTTTTCTGTTTTCTTATTCGTTTCGTGGAATTCCGCAAGATCATTTACATATAAACGAAGCGAAGGAAACTTTAAGTTTTAATTACACTCACTAAATCATCGAGAGAGCAGTGATCTTCCCCATAGCGGACTCTCGGAGAGTTCGTTTTGTCGCATGACTAATGTTTATTAGCTGCTAATGGTTTGTTTTACAAAAGCTACGTGGTTGCCCCATCTTGTGGCATCCCCGTCGACCCTTACCCCACTCCACCCCATCCCATCCCAGCCAGTGCCAACCGTTTCAACTGTTCCAAAACTGTTTCACCCGTTGACATTTTGACAAATTTCCAACTCCTTGTAGCCAACGTCGTCGTCGTCGTCTTAGGCTTGGGGTCTGTGCCTGGCTCCGGCTCGGGCTCCAATGTAAGCTGATACCTATCTCAGATGTTCAGATGTACCTTACTGCTCTCTCTCTCTCTCTCTGTGATCTGGCGATCTGCTTCTGCCTCTTCCTCTCCGTTCTTCTTCTTTGTTCACACTATTAATTTTCCGCTCGTTTCTGTCGTTCGTTCGTTCTTGGGGTTCCTCCTCCGTGGGGTGGTCGGTATTTATCTTATTTTGTGTGCGTTTAAAACTTCTTTGTGAACCGAATGTGAACCTCTTTAATGTCATGTGTTATCGGTTAATGATCAGCCGCGTTGCCAAGTGATTTTCTGTCAGCGGGTGATCATCATCTTTGCTGTCCCACTCCCCACACCCCACTCCTCACTGATTTGGTTGTTCTCCTTTCGGATTCCGTTTAATTGCCTTAGTCGCTTGGATCTTGGGTTGGTCCGTGGTCCGTAGTCTTGGGATGTCTTTGGACCCTCTTTTGTGCCTTGTGCGTTGTGTTATGTGTAGCTTGACAAATGTTTTGATTTGCAAAGTTTATTGTGCCTGTGCCATGGGGGTCCACAGCTCCATACAGACTTTCGCATTAAGATTGAGCGCTCTTTTTGGGGTTGCTGATTTCTCAAGGTTGAAATAAAGTGAGGTGAAGATTTTTTGGCATGGGTGGTGTTGGGGCCTTTAAGTGGAATTTGAAACACAAGAGAGATCTCCAATCTGTAGAGGCAAGATTAATTAAACATAGTGGAGTTCAATAATCTAAATAATTTATATATTTTTAACAGATCTTTAAAAAAATATGCATTTATAAGGTTTTTAAATACATACATATAGATATACATATAGAGTTAAATATATAGAGTTTAAATACAGAAAGCAAAGCGTATGCGTAAAAAACTTCAGTACCCACTTTTGATTCAGTATTTATGGTATTTTCAGTAGTTTTTTATTATTTTTTCATCTGTAAACTTTTGCTCCTTAAACCCCAAATATTATTGAAAACACAAATAATTTAAGAAACAATTTAAGGACAGAGAGCAACGCGTACCCGTAAAAAACACGTTTGATTCAGAACTTATTCTAATGTAGTAATTTTGGTATTTTTAGTATTCTTAGTATTTATAGTATTCTTAAAATTATGTAATAATTGTAAAATGTTGTCCCTTAAACCCCAAATATAATTTGTAAAAAACAATTGAAGAAACAATTTAAACCCAGAGAGCAAAGAGTATCTATAAAATTCGTGTTTCAGCACTGACTTTTGATTTAGTATTTTTAGTAATTTACTAGTTATTCTTGGTATTTCTAGTATTCTTGGTATTATTAGTATTTTTGCACCTATAAACTTTCGCTTCTTAAAACTTAAATGCCTAATAATTTTTAATCCCAAATACCATTACCACAAAAACAATTGGAAAATTATATAAAAAAAAATGTAATTTAGAATTTACATTCATTCCACTTTACAGTACTACACCATTCTCCATCTCTCAATATCCCAACCTTTCTCTTTCATTTCAAACACGAAAGTATCGTTAGACTCCCAATCCCTCCCCATTTCATGCCAGTTTCAATCCTAACCCCTATTTAACGACTCAATTTGAAGAACTCCACTTCAAAGTAAAACCGTAAAATCTCACCCAAAACCCCATGCAAATTTCAAATGGACGCCCACGCTGCATTTCCCATCGATCCCATCGAGTCCCATCGCCGCCTTACAACATTTATGTAGCAATAAAACAAAAGCCCCCAAAAAAGAGGCCTCTTCTGTGTTGACAACAGGCGTTTAGGAGGTGTTATACTATTGTCTGCCCGGATATAAATTATATCGATTCGAATAAAAGTTTGCTGAAAACGAGACAAAGACAAAGGAGAGTGGAGAGCGGACAAAGCGATATTCATAAATTATATATGCACGCCTTTATATACGGACACAAAGGTACATACATGCATATATATCTGCTTATATGTATGTATCTGTAGAGTATGGCCAGGCGATGTTGTAGATCACAATCATTTCAATTAATTCGGATATAAAATACAACAAAAAGACGGAGCGTAGCGGCTTTTGCAAAATGAACCGCGTGTGCTCGAATATATCAAATTTCAATATAAATGAGCCACAAGCATAAATCAAGAGCCACTCAAGGGAGCTCTCTCAAGTCGCCCCCCACAGACCCCCCAGATGGCATAGGGACTGGAACTCCAAAAGTGTAGAGATCGGAGATCGTTTGACTTTTTTAATGCATCCTAAAAAACAGGGTAATTCTCTTCACACAAACAACACGAAAACCCAAATTTAATGGACTGACGGATAGCTGTCAAACGTCTTGGAACTTTCTTTGCTGTAAAATGTAATTTATTTTATTTTTACACCAATTCAAATGAAAACCCAACAAGTAGACTTCGAAAAGGGATGGAGATGGAGGCAGAGCACACAGAAAACATTTAATTCGACGTTAATTATGTTAATGAAAACACATTTCACATGCAAGAATTAAAATCAAATTTTTCAATTTAAATTCGATCGCATCGCATGGACCATTTTTATTCGAAAAACACATTTCATTGGAATCGCTGAGGGTGTGCGATAGAGATAACGCTATCCAACGACTGTGGCAGTGGAAGCGAGAGGGCCAGCGAGCTGATCTGCTTATTGAGAAATTTGTGTGTGTGGAGCATTGTAATAAATCTACAGAGAAACAACCTACAACCGAGGAGATCCCAAGGGGAATGCAAAGTTGTCGCCAACGCAAACGGGTTGTCCACCGTCCAGCTGTCTGTCTGTCTGTCTTCTGTAGTCTCTGGCTTTTGTTGGTTGTGTGCTAGAAAATGAGCGATTAACTACAAATTTGTGAATAGATAAAAGAGCTAGGGACACTCGAAGAAAATTTGGTAGACACAAATGAAGCAGGAAAGAAGCTCTGAAAAAGCTAGGTCTTGGTTGAGAAACAACAGAAAAAGGATCTATTTTCTAGAAATCTTTACAGGAATTTTCTTTGTATTTTTGATGGCAGTTTCTAAACAGATCCCTATAAAACTCATTGTCACTGATAGCCTGACTAGCTGTTATTATATTTCAATACTGATCTCTCTTTTACCAGTCATAGATGATCACCCAATATATACTACTACCTTAAGGTTTACCCCTGGCTTTCGAGTTTCCCCTCTTGTGGATACAACATATTCCAAAATTTCCCTCAGTGTATGCTCTCTGTTTAAACAACCTAACACCACAAGCAAACATTTTTTGGCGGCAAGCTTTAATGGTCGCAGCCACACATTTAAATGCGCTACATTATTCTCTCATTAAGATCTTGGGGCGGCGACTGCCCAGATGTTTTTGGCTTCCTGAGCAAAATCAATCAAAACTTTAACGATGTGACAGGTTAACAAGTCTCAGTGAGGAATACGCCCAAAAGCACTGATCCACTAGCCAAAATATAAGCTCTATGACTCGACTTGACTTGATTTGGTGGTTTATGGTGGCAGGGAGAGGCTTTGATGAGGCCGACGAACGGAGAGTGCAAAATTTGCATAATTTAATTATGAGAGTTCTTTGTGGAAACTATTTGGGTGGCGGTCGCACAGGTCACTCCATCGCGATAAGATGAATGAGCATTTCAAAGGCGATTTATGGCTTTCGAAGTGCCATCCATCAGGAAGTCACCATTTTGGCAATTCTCGGTATTATCGAGAGGTGACTCGATGTGAGCGATGCGATGCGAAGCGATCCCCTCGATTTTCACACAATTAAAAACCAAATATTTTCATTCACAAAATCTTTGGGCCTTTCTTTTTTTACGATCCATGGCAGCTTGGTGGTCGGTCACCTTTTAACGACATTTTCCGAAAAGGATTTTCACTTTTTCTCAGCCTAAACGGCGTCTAATCGGGCATCGTAAATCTGTGGTGCGTTGCTGGTCCGTGTTTTGTCATAGCTTTTCATTTAATAAACTGAAAACTACGGCCGGCCGACGGCCAAGCCACATACCAAGCAGCTAATTATCTTAATGACAATTATTACTAAAGTGCGAGCAAAGACAGAGGCATACAAAAAAGAAATAAACCTCAGACGACATGACACAATAGCCCACAATTATCACAAATGACCATAATTATTATCAACAAATGATAAAAAACACACAAGTACAAAAGGATCATAAAAACCACGAGATGGTGTAGGCCTGGCTTTAGTACCCGAAGATCTATTGTAACGTCTCCCCTGGGAAAGGAAGCACTGAACAATCTTGGCCTGGGGTATGTTAAATGTTAGCACAAACCAAAATTAACTGGAAATGTCTGCTAAATGAGTGCCAATTGAAGGATCTTTAATAAGGTACCAGGCATACTTGTGTTATAAAAAGATTTGCTGCGAGAAGAGGCTAGATCTTTAATGGAGTTGTATAAGCAATTATGGACTATGTTGAATTTAGATCTTATGGCAGGAAGTAGCATGATTTTCAATGATATTTGTTGACATTGGAGATCCTTAAAGATGTCTTTGATAAACCAAATATAATACCTTCTTGTTTGAATTCATTATTCTAGAGTGTTCCTAAGGATAGTGCCATAGATTGGTGGCTGGATACTTAAATCAATTCTGAAAGATTTTAAAGAAATTAATGTAAAATTCTATAGTTCGTAATCAACTGATTTGAAATATAAAACATTGTAGCATCCAGAGCATTCGTGGACATTTGTGGGCCTCTTTTGTGTCTGTGTGTCGTCCGTCCATCCATTGTCATCTCCTGTCACAAAAGGCGGCAACAGGTGGACAATTACCTAAGCAGCAACGACAATAACAACTATGAAACATGCGTTAATTGCCGAGAGACGTGGATATGGACTGGGCTGCTATGGGTGCTACTTGGAGCCTGGGGTACCTGGGGCACGGTGACAAAATTAAACTTAATTGTTTTATGACAGACCTGGACCGCCGTCAGACCCACTGGAGTGGAGTCTGTGTTTCGGTTCGGTCTGTGTAGCCTATGGATATGGCTGGCTGGAATGGTTGGAGAGGCTTTTGATTCAAAGTTGAAATCAGAGTCACCGCCAGAGGAGCCGCCGCCCAGTGGCAGTGGCAGCTTCCAAAGCGGAGAGCGGCAAAAACAGTTGACATTTTTTAGGGTCTTTAACTGCGTTGCTTTGTTTAGTTTTTTCTCTTTTTCTTTTCTTTTTTTGTTTAATTGTTTTTCTTGTAAACTATTTTTGTAGCTTTTTTTGCTTCAGTTTGTTGCAGCTCCCATTTTATAATATTTATTAAAAAATGTTTTACCCAGAAGTCGAGCCAGCAAGAGGACAGCAGGTGCTCTGGGTTATGGACCCCAAGCTCTGAAGGCGGCCAGTCCACATTTCTGTCATTGTCTTAAGGTAAACTTTAAGCATTTTCATGTCAATCATACAAGAGAGTAGAGGGGGAGGTAAAGGAGTATTTAGTCTTTAGTTTAATGAAAGGAAAAGGTTTTTTTGTGGAAATCATTTAGTTGACTATTTGTCTGAAAATGCTTTAATGAAGTTCCTTAGGCGTTGCAAAAGCAGTTGAAAAAAGTGAATGGCAGAGATCTGAAACATGGATTAGATTTCCGACATTAAAGTGTTATACTATGAATATTTGATAGCTCATAGAACGGCCTCTGGAGACTAAAGGAAACCCCTGACCACCTTGATTGATTTTCCTAATGAAACACATTTAATAAAGAATTTTAATGAGATAAAATAGCCGCTGCAATGAGACATTAATCTGTGCTGTTTAATGCCGACCTAAATTCCTATTTGAACCGTTTGAACCAGAGTTTCTTTTACAGCTAGCCGCTAGAGAAAAGGAAGTCAGACTTCTGTCCATCAGACGACAATATCTCTTAGCTGATTGTCATTTGTCAAAAGGGTTGCGAGGAGGGAGTTGGCAAGACTGAATGGTTAGACAGATCGAGGGGAAACAAAAAAATAAAATCGCCCAATTAGCGACACAGTTAAACGTCAACATCCTCACGGCTTCACATCCGGAGGAGCGGAGCTGCCCAGGCCTGTCAGTGTCCCACTGTCTGCTGTCCCTGTCCCTGTCTCTGTCTCTGTCTCTGCCTGTCTGTCTGTCTCTCTCTCGCTTCGCATATGTAACCTGTGACGGTTACATTTTCGCCGTCAATCAGCGGGCGCCTGGCTCAAAAAATGCGGAACCGACAAAAAGCCGCAGCAAAAAACCCAACCAGACAACCGTCCTAGTGGCTTGTGGCTGTCGTCTTCGATCGCTGGCCGACGAGCCTTTGGCTCGCAATTAGCCCACAATTATCATTTCGAACACATATGGATCACAGTTGAGCTCAGCTCAGATCAGAGCATAGTGACGATGGTGGTCTGTGGCTGTGAAATTGGGTTTATTGAGTCGCTAAAATATTTTACAAATGTCACGAGTCTCAAATTTATTTATTCATGTTTTACAGCCGCCACACCGAACAATGCAATCGACGTTTTCATTAGCATCATCATAAAAACACTAAAACAAAAATGGTAAAAATGGTAAAAATGGTACAAAAATGTTGGAAACACAACGAATATTCCGTGCATTGTGTAGCAATATTTCATTTGATCGAGAAGCTACCGTTTCTCGAGACAAATCCATGGTCTGTTTGCGGACAAAGCCGTTCCATTGTCCCATCGATCGATGGACAGTTATCGAGTCTCGAATTTCCAGTGACGTATAATTGATTAACACTCAGTTTTATGCTTTCCTGGGGGTTTCTGTTTATGATTCTCTTATTTGACTTAGTTATTTAATACGTTTTTGCTGCCTGAGTAGCCGGAACTAAAGCTGCCTGAAGTGCATTTATGGCGCGACACTTTCTTTGCTTCGAAAAGCGAAACTTTTGATGGATGGCATTTCTTGTAAAGAGGTATTTGAGGATGATGCCATGGAGTCATAAGAGATTGTGTCAATAGAATGGAGGCTGAGATGCGGTAAACGTGCTGAATACCAAGAATATTTGAAAGAATTTGAGAGTTGAATGCCAGCCCCAAAAGAAAACCTCTCTCAAAAAGGGAAGATCTTCCATTGGAGGTTATACATTCATTGTAAGCTACCATTAACCCTCTTTTCAGTCTATCCAAAACCTTGTTTTAGCTTTCACTCTTTCAGGCATTTAGCAACAACCTTCCTTAGCGGTTACTACCTTTAGCAGTCTTCAATTTTATGCACTAAACCTGTAAATAATTCACTGACGCATCATCATTCAAATCCCCCAAGCAGCAATTGGAACATTTAATTAATTTAATTAACTAAAGGATTAACTGCCGAGCTCGAAAATGCCCAGAGGGAGGAATGTGAATTGCTTGGAACCAGAGGCGCTCATCAATAAGTACTACTCTTCGGCAGTCCGAGCCAGAGATAGAGCTGAAGCTGTAGCTGGGAGCTGGAAGCTGGGAGCTGGAAGCTAATCAAGCGGCATTCAGGCAATGGCAACGCTTTGCTATGCAGTCAGCACGCTTTATAAAATAATGATTGGGGCCGGGTAGGCGGAGTACGGAGTGCAGTGGTCCAAGAGGGAGTTTGGGAACCGATCCATCCTCCTTTTGATTGCACCCGTAAGTGCCATATTGTCACCGTTTGATCAATCAAACCAGCCGCCGCCGCCGCCGCAAGGAGACGCTACCGACAGACAGACAGACAGTCAGACAGACGGACAGATCGTAAATGTAACTCAATCCCCATTGATGATTGTTGCGTAACTTGTTTCCAGTCGATGCTGCAGTTGCAGTTGCAGTTGCAATTAGCTTTCAATCTCCCTGGTTCGTTCTGCTCTTTTGCTCATCGATGGCTGCTCTGGGTCCTTCGCTAATTGACAATATTTATGAACACGTACGCATTTTATCGCCCCCAGTTCCGTAATTGGGAACGAACGCCGTCGTCGTCGTCGCCCACAGCTGCTTCTGCTGGGCCAATTATTTTCATCAAAATTGTTGACAGTCTTCAACGTGCCACAATGAAGAGATCTGCGCAAGCTTAGCGTTCTCCCAATGCCCAACTCTTTGGCTCCTCAACCACGTTTTGGTTATACGAATGCCAAACTGTGCCATAAATTGTCACTAGATGAGAGATCTCTCTGGATCTCTGTTTGCTCTGGGGCGGCAGTGGGTTCACCGTTTGCCGTTTTGTTCACTTTTGCTGTTTAATTAAATTTACTTTAATTGCACATAAAAGCATTCTTTGTGCTTGGCTTTGTTTTTGTTTTGTTGTATTCAAACAAGTTCCATTTTCAGTGTGTTCGAGCACAAAAAGTAGTTTCTGCCGGTTGACAGACGTCGAAGTGCTTCTGGCCAGATGATAGACATTAACCTCTGGGGCGAGAACTCTGTTCTCTAAATGCGCCACATTTAGGTACAGAATAGAATTGTCATCATATTCTTAATGGCAAATGACAAGTGTCAGGGAGGTTTATGGTGGATTAAATAGAAAAAGGTATTCTTAACGAAACGAATATGAGGTAGCTAGAAAATAATGAGAAAAATGTAATACTTTACTTCGATTTATTCCAGCAGCCTGGAGGCCTCGTTGCTCTGGCTATAAGCATTACAAGTGTGATATAGAATTAATCTTAGTCCACAATTTTGTAATTCCCGGCTAGCTTAGCCGTTAGAGCATAAGACTCTTAATTCCATCCAGAAGTTTGTGTTTTGTAAAAGGTGCAGATGTCAGCCATTTAATCCTCTAAATTGTGGAATTATCTGTGTTATAAATGATGAAATTTTAGATAAAGTATTGGGATAATCAAATGGGAATTCAAATCAATCAATATACTTTCTGCTACTCCTGGTATCATTAACAGCCATTTAATCAGAATAATCATTGAATTATCTGTGTTCTAAATGATGAAATTTCAAATAAAGTATTGAGAAAATAAAATAGGAATGTACTACTCCCTAGTATCCCATTCCAAACGCTGTGATGGCTATGGCTTGTTCTAACTAGCTTTAATACCCAATTGCTTCCCTTGGAAGTTTAGTTTTAGATTCTTTTGAAAGCAGATTTCCTTGGTCTTGATTACTTAGAAGGTCTTAGAAGGCACCTCTTCAAGTTTGACCCTAATTGAGTTGAATACTTGCTTACTTAAACTCCAACTCGCAGATTGATTTCTGTTCAACAGAGATTGATCTTCGAGAGGAATTCAAAGTAGAGCGTCGCTTCCGTTTAATTTGGTTAAAGCCAGAAACCCACCAGATGGATGGATGCCCAAGTACATTTCGTTTGAAATTCAATTAAAGTACCCCATTCGTATGACCTTCCAAATGCAACTTCACGATCGCCAAGGGAGGGGAGAGGGCCATAAACTCAGAGCTACTGGATGGGCCATGCGTAAAGAGTTTTATTCGTTTGTGTTCTTTGTACTTTATAGAATAATGTTGGGGGTTCTGTAAACGAAAATTGAAATTATAAAACAATTAAAGGCGGTCAACGGCAACGGCAAAATGTACGAGGGAATGGCTAATTAAATGTAATTAATTTTCACATGCCTCAAAATTAAATGCATTTAAATCAAAGAGAACCGAGAGAGTGCGAGCTTTATATACGTATGTATATATGTATGTATGTGGCGTATTTTTTAATAGCCCCCTCCGCCGACCGACTCTTAAAAGTGATTTAAAAAGTTTCATTAAGATAAACAGCAACAACCACAAAGTGTTATAGCAATTTAAATTTTAATTTAAGCTCAGAGCCAGAGCCGCTGCAGTGGCTATGACGACAGGTGAATAAACCATGGGTCAAAATCTGGAAAAAAACTAAGCTACAGAAAGAAAAAAGATCAAGCATCTTGGGGGCCATTTACCGTTGCGCCCCCGAGGCGTGGCCGACTCTGTCGTTTCATTTTATTTTCGAGGGCATCCTCCTCTCTCTCTCAACATATTAATGGCCCGACCAACCATTTGGGACAAACAAATTGTCGGCTACTGGATGGCATGGGATCCCATGTCTCTCTTGGCTTGGCTTTCTCGAGATCTTCCAAACGAAATTCAAGGGAAAAAATGGCGTTTAACTGTAACTCGCGCAATGTGAAACATTTTCGGGTCAGGTGCAGACTCCACGAGAGATTTCACCAACCTGTCTCCCAAACAACGCCCCGAAAAGTTTTTTTGGCTTTTGGTTGCTGTTCGTTGGGTCCATTATCATACGGTAATATCGCTCATAAAGCGTTGTCTGTTTTCTGTACCATGGGGGCTACCTGGTATCGCCACCATCACACACCACACCACTTCACCATCTCCATGATTCATGATCAGTGTCCGGCGGGGCGGCGGTCAACCTTCGCGATCTCTGGTGAACAAGTACTACACATATAGCAACTTCAGCTCGTTATGGTTGTTTCCTCTACACACACACACACACACTCGCACGTACGAGTATCTCCCTCCGCCTTTCATTATTTTTTATGCTTTTTTTGGGGCTTTTGGTGTTACTTTTTCGTTTGGCTCTCGTGCAGATTTATGCTGGAGTTGTTCATTTTGATTGGTAAGCTCTTGTTCGAGGTATTTTGTGTGTGTATTTCTTTTTGGGTTTATTGCAAGACATTTATTTTGGATTTCCGGTTAAGCAGCAGCACATACCAATCGGCCATTTTGCTAACGAATGAGTGGTAGGTGGCTTTTGTTTGAGCTATAGATAATCTTCATATTTACCATCATTTTTCAAGTTTAAAATGAACGAAAACCTTTCATAACTTTCAATAACTTAAAGCTATCGAAAGGACTCTAGTGTTATGATATTCACTACTCGACAAATTTCAACTTTTTTTTTCCGCTGTCTCCAAAAATGACTTTTTCTAATAGATTGGGAGATTTAAAATTTTTTAAGAATTATGGTTTTTTTTTCATGAAGTAGTTTTTTTTTAAGAATTTTTAAAAAATCTGTTATTTTTTGTCATAGGTAGTGCTTCTATTTTTCACATAACTCTCGTTTCATACAACTGGTTGTATTGAACTTTGCAGTTAAAAAATGCTGATAAATGCAGCTATAAATCCGACTGAAACACTTTGTAGCAGAAACTTAACGTCTGGCAGATATTAAGCTTCCAAATTAAAATTTCGTAATTTTTTTCGGTATTTTTTACCCGAAATTTTGACTTTGAAACTTCAGGAAAAATCGAAAAAAAATAAATGAATGCCTTGATTTTTGGTTTAAGATGGACACATTAATTATGCGTCGTTTAAAGTATCGCTTATAAAAATATAAAATCAAACAGCTAAGTTATAACCGTTTGACCAAAACGACCCAAAATGACTTTTACCTGAATACAGTATCCCTACGATTTTCCATTGAAACTTTCCTACTGCTCATGCACATTATTTGGGAAATGTATCATCGCACAACAACGTTATCTGTCATATGAAACATATACCACTTAGTGCGACGACGACAAACCCCACCATTCCAACAGCACCACAAAGGCAGCCCCATGCCATAATGCACTCGTAATGCGACTCGTGCCCCCTACGCTCAGAGCAGGGGAACAGAGGGGGGGCGGAGGGTCACGTTGGGAGCGGAGGATTACGGGAGCGAGGCCTTAAAACGCGCGTTAATTAGCCGTACGTGAGGAGTGCGTTTGTCAAGCGGTTAAATGGGCAACGACTGCTGCCCTCCGCTCCGCTCTGCTCTGCGCAGTTCAGAAATTTTTATCAAAAAACTCAAATCAGTTACAGCAAAAGCTCACCTGCAACAATGACAAGTGTTGATGACGATGAACGATGAACGAGGTATGGGGTCCGAGATAATCGGACGCTGTACGCCGTACGTGGATGTGGAGTGACGAGACCAAACCTATGTGTGTGTGGATGGAGGACTGACTTGACCCGTGTCCACCATTCGTTAAGCTTGGCTATAAAACAAAATGAAAAATGTTGTTGCAAAACAAAAAAAAAGCTGAGCAAAAAAAAATACATACAGACTCTGGAAACACTTGTATCCCATCAAGTACTGAGGAGGGAGCGGAGGGAGCTGCTCTATTAGATTTAAACGTAATGATTAAACCACAGTCGGAGCAGGGACTCCAGTGCAAGTGCAAGTGCAATCAATTCTGGAAAAGTTCCAGAGCCAGCCGGCAATCCATTATCCTTGACCTTTCGGTTATTTACACGATTATTCTGTTCTGTTCGGTCTGTGGCATGTACGGGATTTACATATTTCACAGTTCTCGTACCAATTAAAAGCAATGCTGGAGATTGTTGAAGCATAGGAATTTTTATGGGCTATGAGGTCAAGAGAACAGCAACGTAAGAGAAAGGGGAGTAAGTGGGATTATAAAGTTGAAGAACATACGTTTTAGCTAGGGTCCAATAAGCTCGTAGATCACTAGAAAAGATAGATAGTGTTAAATATAAGTATAGTTAGATAGTTAGAGCACCCTTAATGGCTATCGATTACACTATCGATAGACTAGCGATCGATATGCAAGTGGACGGAGAGGGAAGCGATCATCAGAGGTAGGAGCGTCGAAGAGTGAAGTTAAAAAGAAGCATAAAAACGATCTAAACTGTATCTAATAAAAATAATATTTAAAACGACATCAAATAAAGAGCCATTTAGATATCAAAAACCATATATCTGCCCCTTCACAATAGGTAGATTAGTACAAATATTATTTTTAATACTCCTTCTGCTCCAGTTCCGGTTCCATTCCAATGTCACCAATGCAGTCCAGTTCTTTCTTTATGCCACCAATAAACACAAGCCCATTTGGCCAATTTAAGACTCTATTGAAATAATACTACCATATCTAAATTCTTTTCAAATTAATTGCTTTACTTGAACTTGTTTTTGTTTCTTTAACACAAGAGCACGTACAATTACGAGTATTACTGTAATGTTATTTATAAACTTCATTTAATTTACGCTTAAATTCTACAAAATATTTACAAATATCATTCGTGTGTATGTGGGTTTGTGTGTGTGTGTAGATCCATCTAAATTCTAGATTAATTGTGAGTTTTCGTTAGTTTTCCAAGCCAAAAACATTTAGTAAAATGATGACAAAATATTTGCAGCATTTGATGAATAATTTGTTTCGTTGGATCGATCGATTTCTCTTACACCATGGGCTAAAAGCGAGTGCGAAGGCTTTATCCTTGTATATATGGAAGGAACAATGGACGATATTATCTCACAGTTATGCGTGTTGTGTGTGTATGAGTGTGTCTCTTTGATTGTTTCAGTTTTGTATATAGTATTTTGTATATGTATATCATTATTCGTTCAGTGGCAACATAAATGCAAAACGTAACACTTTCAACACATTTTCGAGTGCTGTAACAAATTTTCCTTTACGGCTAAATGCTAAACAACATTGACTACCAAAAACACATTAACTGCTAAAACGCTAAACAAAAATTCGTTTCACAAATATTCTTTTTTCAAATATTATTATCGTTTGGCTAAGATTACCTTGGGGGGGGTGCAAAATACTATGGCTTTGTGTTTAGAAATGGATTTCTTATAACATCTTCATCTCTGCTTTTGGTTTGATAGCTTTTAGTTAGATTTTTGTTCGCTTTCTACTACTAGGTTTAGTTTAATTAGTTGCTTCCAACTCTGGACAAGACACACATTCAGCAAATTTGCTCACATACGAGTATCATCGGTAATTCATTGACTAAAACTCAGCTAAGTAGATGGGGAAGTGGGGGTGCATAGAAAACTATTTACAGAGAGTGGTGTGGGTGTGCTAATCAATCTTCTAGTCATCTGTGTGCGGATGCGGATGATGATGCTGCTGCTGCTGCTGTTGATATTGATAGTGATGCTGCAACGATGTGCCCGCCTGACTCGAGGTGGATGTGGGCGCTGTCGTTGTGGATACGTTCGCTGTTGTGGGCTTGATCGCAGGTTGGAGATCCTCAATTTGAATCAGCTGTTCGATGGGTATAAGCGAGAGTTCACCGCCTACTGCCTGGGGTATGGGCAGCTTAGCCAGAGCCTACAGTTGGTTAGTGATTAGTTTTAGGTTAGCTTTAGTTTTGGTTTAGTTTTCCTACCTTGGCATGCTCTACTGCTATGGTGGCTGCCTTTTCAGCCTCTCTTTGCCGTCGTTCCTTCAGTTTCAGCGAGAATATAGCCACAGATCTCGCACTTTTCACCAGCTTTTGCTTTAGGCGCGATTTCTTGGCCGCCAATTCAGCCGCTAGAAAGCCACAAATATCAAGAGATTATAAATGAAAGATCAAAATCAAATTTATCTTACCCTTGGCTTCATCATCGACAGCGCCCGCTGATGTGGAGGCTGCGGCTGCCTCTTCCTTTTCCTTCTCTCTTTCTTCCTTCTTCTCCTTTTCTTTCTCCTTTTCCCTCTCCTTCTCCCTCTGCTTCTCCTTTTCTTTCTCCTCTTTCCTCTCCTTTTCTCGCTCCTTCTCCTCCTTCTTTTCTCTCTCCTTCTCCTCCTTCTCCAGCTTCTTCTGCTGCTTATGGGATGAACCGGATGAGGAATTTGATAGGGCACCCACACTGGGCCTTGACTGGGAATTGCTGATGCTGCCGCCCGAAGCTCCAGTAGGTCCTGGACCACTGGGACTGAAAACGCTGCCCCCGCCGCCCGACGACGAGGAGGAGGATGCCACTATATGCTGTTGTTGCTGCGAGGCTGGGGGGGTGGCCAACAGGCTGCCAGGAGCTCCCGTCTTCAGGGCCACATTGCTCCAGGAGGGGGCGGGCTTTAAAATATCCGAGGTATCGGCATTGTTTCCGAGTTCCTTTAGGTGAAGGATGATAGACGAAGGATTTGCTATTACTTTTATTGGGATTTACAGAATATATTTTCATATGCATATCTCTAGAACTACACACATCGAAAGCTTTTGAAAGGAAAAGGCTTATGGGAGGATTACTTGTAGGGTGTAAGAAAGTCCATGCCATTTGTTAGTGGGTGAATGGGTGGGTGGGTGAGAGGCCAGCGTGAGTGTTTCAGTGTAAGAAAGCTTCTTCCATGCCCAATTCAATATTTCTTTTTCCCAAAAACCATGTCAAAAACGGGTACAACTTTATATATAGTATCTACTGCAATTATCCTGCAATTTCCAAGTACAAAAACATCAAAAAACACACACACACATTGAATAACAAACACATTCTGCTTATATAGTAAATGCAGCTGATTTTGGGTTATAATATATATAGGTATATTATACGTATTGTATTTGTATCTCTGCACTACCTTGGCAATACAATCTATGCTTCTATGCAGATTCGCATTGTCGTTGACTTTCAAACGCGACATCCATTCGGGTGCATGGAGTTTAATGTGTAGCTTGTCCTTTGAGGGGAGGGTTATAGGTTAGAGTGAGTTTTGAGTACGTTTTGAGGTTAGTAGGGGGTGTTGGTGTTTTGCTGGGTTTTGTGAACTAATTCAAGGCTGTGCTGTCACATTTTCAGATGGGTTTCTAGTGATTATCCTAAAGGTTGTGCTACAAATTGGGGTCCTTCTTATCATAATTGCATTTTTCTATCCGTTATTCTTTCGAACTTAAAGGAATTCTATCCCATTTAAACAAAGTAGTTTTAATCGTTTCGAGGACTAATATTTCACACATTTTTTGTAGGTCTGTAAACCAGCTTACTGGGAATGGAAATCGAAGATATTTATCTACTATAATTCTATTTTAATAATAAAATATTACAGAAATAAAGTCGCTATCTAAGGCATATCTGATCTAGGCTTTAATAGCCTATATTCTATATTAAATTCTGCTTTCCTTCAAGATTTAATACAGGTCTACAGCTTAAATCAGTGCTCGGCACGCATACACTCAAGTGCGCTGTTGTGAGTAGCAAAAACCCGAACATGCCGGCGGGAGAAATCGATTTATTGCTTTACACTGGAAAAAGTCTGATAGCAAGAGCCGAAGTGACATTACCGAAGCCACACGAAGGCTTGCTGCGAAGGCAGCGCAGCAGCAGAGACTTTTGCTCTCCACATTAGATTGGATCGTATCGAGCACTGATCAATAGTTTAATTTTTAGTTTATTCCTTAGCAAACTCTTTTCTTTTCAACGCTTATAAGATAAGTAAGAAACCCACAAATAGTTATTAGAAGTGTTGTTTTCACAGACTAAAGGCTGTTAGCTTAATCACAGGTATCGAGTTAGTTGGACTGTTTAAGTGATCACAGGTATCGAGGGGTTTTTTGTCAGTAAATGTAAGAGTCTACAGAACACAGATAGTACATTGAGCAGCAGCTACAGAGACCGCGACACAGTCGTCGGTTGTCTAAGTATACTCATGTGACTGGGAAGTAGTAGTAGGAGAGTCTATGGAGGAGTCTTCCTCAAGATCTTACACTCATGGTCAAATGCGTGGCACTCTCCGCTGATATTTTGCGCGTCTTGAACGGTGGTATCTCCGAGATCCTCTGTTGATGTTGCTGCTGTAGTTGTTGTTGCGGCTGATGTTGCCCTGATAGTTGCCGCATCGTGGCACGCTGCGGACTGCTGCTGTTGCTGCTGCCAGTGTGATCGGCAGAGTCGCTAGATTTCTTACGGAACGGCGGTATTTCCGGCAAATGCATCGGTTGCATCCGGGCAGCATACGCGGCGGAGTTCAGGGCTAGCGTGCTGGCGGAAGCTCTGTTGTGTGTGCCATGAAAAAAGCGAAGATACAAAATGTGGAAAATGTTATAAAGTGTGGGAAAAAAGAGCATAAAAAGAGAGGGGGAAAATTGTAAGCTTGAGATTAGTAAGGAATATTAAAAGTTTCTATACCAACAAAGCAGCTTTGCCAATTTAAAGAGTTTCGCATCACAATAAATTTTGAGGGCTTGTGAAAAACATTAACACAGCAAAACACACACAGAGAAAGAGAAGCAGAGCTGTTACAGATTTTAGTTTGATTTTTCTATTTACTATTACTATTTTTTATAGATCAATCTATAACCTGTAACAAATCCATAAAATTACAGCATTAATCACGCTTTCTTCATCTAATTTTTGTTTTTAAACACACATCTATCTATCTTTCTAGCCAACCATCCAAAATTTACCCGATTTGTTGCTGTTGTTTGGTCAAAACGCTTAGATTTCGCACAGAATATCCAAGAAATGGTGGTATTTCCGGTATAAAGTGCTGAGATTTTCTAACGCTACCTTTACAAGCTCTAAAGAATTAAGTTTTATCAGAAATAATGCAGATAAAGAAAAATAAATTTATAGTAAAAGATTTAAGGGAAAAATTTAAAGTAGTTCTGGGGTAGAGTTTTGTGCATGTTTATCGAGCTGAAAGGTCAATTGCTGGCCATTAGGGGTTGGCCTGGCGTGTGCAAAATACTTAGGATTTTAGGACCCACAAGCCACATTTTTATTATTATTAATATTACAATGATGATGAGGTGGCGGCACTCACCCGCCATTGCCATCATGATGCAGACTGGAAAGGGAGGCGCCTCCATGCGGTGGTGTCGACTCGTGCAGCGGTCTAATAAGTATGGTGCTGGTCTATAAAAGGGTAAACAAAATATATATTTGCAATGTTGCAACATGTACAAGAGTCGGCCACGCACCTGGGAGGGTGGGGAATCGGGCGATGAATCACGGTTCTCATAAATATTCACATCCGCCTCGATGTTGCGCCCATAGCCGGAGGCAGCGAACTCGTGGCCGTAGAGCAGCAAATCCTCGGCCACCTGGCTCTCCATGGACTGATCGTGTGTGGTGTTGGCGCCGCTCTCCATTTGCATCATCCCACCGGAGCCGTCGTGTTCCGGCTGCGTGGAGGTGGTCGATTGCGGTGTCGGCGGGGTGGGACGTGGCGAGGTGCCCTTGCATTGCATTTCCCGTCGGCAGTGCTCGGCTCGGGCTATTTCCGCTGCCAGCCAGGAAGGCAACTCCGGCAGCAGCCAGGTGAGTGCCTGCCGCAGGCCCAACATGATGTGCTATGTGGAATATTTACCATCAGAATTGCATAGGCAGAGACAGAGCAAAACTCACTTCGAGTGTGACAATCAGTATGATTGTCTGGGCTGTGGTTAAGCCTGGCCAAAGCCTCGACACCTGACCGGAGAGTCCAATGAGGGCACAATTCACAATGACCGCCGCCAGGGAGAGAATACTCAAGGCGTTCTGCCAGGTGCCAATATTTGCCACACGCTGTCCAAACGGACGCTGATGGACATGTGCCAGCTTAAACGCATCCGAACGTATCTCCATGAGGTTGTTGATCAAAGCACAGATCCCAGCCAAGGGAAAGGCGGCCGAAAAGAGCACCACATAACCCATCTGGACCAGCATCTCGAGGTGATCGGAAAAGGTGCCATCGTACTAAGGATACATTGAGTAGAGTCAGTAGAAAGCTTAAGGAGTACCACAGCCGCCACTCACTTTATACAACGAACTCTCGATTTCGGCCTGGCCAATATTCCTTTTGCTTGCTTCTTGGCTTTGCTGATGGCTGCGGGTGGGCGTGCCAGCTGCCTCGGCCTTAAGCTCGGCCTCGGCTGTGGCCAATTCCTCGGCCAGACTCCGGGTCACATTCTGGGTGGGACTCAGGGCACCCCACATGTTGAAGCTCAATTTGGCCAATTTCCATTGCTCCATGAAATAGGGTACAGCCGATTCTCGAAGATTTCCAATAATTTGACGAGAGATGAGCAGGCCAGCCAGTTGCTAAAGGAAGACAAAAAGAATGTAAGAGGGAGTTTAGTAAAAGTTTTAGGATATTTCTTACCTCTTTGAGCTTCTCTTCATCTCGCAAATAGAAGGCTATGTAGAAGAGCGATAAAAAGGAGTTGACAAACTGGAAGAGGGCCACTTTGGCTATCAAATGATTCTCATATTTCGATTGGAGGCGATAGTTTTCTGCACATAAAAGGAATACATTATAAAATGTTACTCAACAAAACCTGAAAGAAAGCCTACCCTTATCATTGAGCCACACAGCCAGCTTAAAGTAAGCCTCATCCATGAGGGTAATGGCTCCGGCCAAAAGCACCTTGGGTATGACACTGAGACAGCATAGGACACTATCCTCCGGCAGCTTGGAGTCCCACCAGTCCTACGATGGAGAAATGTAATAACAATAAAGAAAATTAATACATTTTTCCTACAAATATGACACAAACAGGGCAAACATCAATATCAATCATCGTAAGTCTCTCTCTCTCTCTGTGTTGCCACCTACTTTCCTCGAACAATTTCCGCTTTTCCAAGCCTGCTTTTCTCTTAATTAACCTGCAATTATTATTCATTCCCGCACTTCCTTTTCGACTGTTAATGGAATGCATATTGAATGTTTACACAGCTAATTTGATTACATTACAAGCTATTTCCGGCTCTTCGATGGTTTTGTGCCACTACCTATAAAGTTTTCCCTCTGAAACTCTCAAGTGTCTGCTGAACACCACTTAAAATGACACTTTGGTGGCGTATTCCAGCCAAACAAAGAAGAATGCTCTTTTCTTTATGTAATTACATGTATACTCTTGTAAATAAAGTATATATAACCACAGGATGTTTTCCTGTTGTGTTAATGCATAAATTTCCTCTTAATTAGCTTCGAGTTCAGCAATTTAATCTGTGTCCTTTGATAATTTCATAATTTCTCAGATGAATGCCATACGTTTCAATGGATTTTAATTATATATCCGACGAGAGTGTGTGCTATAAAGTAGTCACCATTAAACTGCACCAATCTACCATACACATTGTAGTCCTTTCATGTGTTACACATCCCGCTGCTAAACCACTAAACCTAGCGGAAATTTCGCCCAGCCCGCATCTAGTTTTCCACCACTGACCTGCACTTGACAGGCGCCCACACAGGAACCTCGCCTTCGCCATGCTTCATTACGGCCGCATTTTAGTGCTCGGCTGAGCAGTAAAAAAAATGAGAGCAGCACCCAAAAAGCCATTGTCCCCCTCCCTTGGTGCCAGGTACGCATTAAGCCGCCACATGGACAGCCAACAGCAGCCCAAAAGCAGCCCAAACAACAGCCAACAACAATGTCAACTATCCGCGCTCCAGGCGGAGGGGGAGTGGCGAAAAGGTGGACAGGCTCTTTAACACTCCTGATGAGTTGAGGAGCTGAAGCTGAACATGAAAGCGGAGGAGATAGTTCATACAGTTGAGTTCTTCTTGGGCGACAGTTTAATGGAAAAGTACTATCATTTCGAGTGATTTTCAATAGAGTTGATGTACGGAGAGAAAGTCTTGGAAGCGACTCCAACAAAAACTGCTATCAACAAGATTATTTTTCACAATTTTGTCTATTTTTAGAGACAACTTTCTAATACAGTTTGTGTAATCTGTTGATGCTTCTTCCTAGAGTATAAAAATATTATTTAAAATAAAAATTATGGGTTCAAGTTGCTTCTTTAGAGCAAGTTTCAAGTAGCCATAAACTTTATTGATCTTATGGAGAGGATAATATAATCCGAATCGGAAGCACTCAATGAAAATTAATAGCATCATAAACTGAAGTTTTCTCAAGCATATTTGCATACACATCAGATGTGATAGTTTTTGTTCAATGTCTTCCTGGATATTCCTTATCTATCCCCCCCCAAAGACAGCTCGCAATTAACACTTGAAGGTCATAGTTTATGACCGCCTGTCAGAGCAGCACAAAAACTTCCGGTACATAATGGTCTGTTGGCTTAATCTTATCATAACACGACATGTCCCTATGCGCCAAGCAGAGCTGACAAATTAAAGTTCATTTCCCAGTGGATTCGATGTTGGCCGACAATTAACACATGAAGGTCACAGATAGTTAATGACAGCCAAAGATGGGGGTAACAATTGTGCCTCCTTGTCCCACTTTCTTCTCCAAGAACTGGACATGGACTGGTATTGTACTGGACTGTATTCTGGACATTCAATTATGCGTAGAATTTTTAAATGTCAACCAAAGTTTCTTCTATCCCCCCTCTGTCTCTCATTCTATATCTTTCTCTGTCAGCCCGAAGGCAGTTTTCTTTTTCGCCAGCTGGGAATTTTAATTAACGTCAGTCCTTGCTGATGGGGTGGGGGAAAAAAAAGAAGGAAAATGCGTATGGAAAATAATGGCCACCACAGCCATCGACCCACCCGTACCCGCGTACATATGTGTGGTTAAAGTTTTAATTGAAACGAAAAAATGCTTGGTAAACGGTTCGCCAGGGAAGAACAATTCCCTTTGTGTGCAGATGGGATGGGGAAACTGTTTTGATGGATGGTAGAAATAAGACAAACATTTATCTAGCGGTGAACCACTAAAATAACAGAAGCCGATGGCAAAACTACAGTTTACAATGGAGGCTACCAACCAGAAGGTTGATTGTGAATGGGATGGATAAAGTGGATCAATCTTTAAGGATTTGTTTATTTGTATGACCTAAAACATGTTTTAAACCCCAAACGAATATAAAATATGATGGCAGTTGGACTTTTTCCCCTCAAAGCCTTCCCACTATGCTAATGACAATGACAGCTAACTACGACGAAAAACATACACAACTTACAGACATCGATTAATTATAAGTAGTTTTGATTTGCAAGTTAGAAATGAATAAGAACCTTGTGCAAATTATACATGCATTGAGCAATTCCTTTATCGGGTATTTTATGGTGATCCAGCCAATCCTGTGAATTAAAGAAAGAAAACCGAAAAAGGAAAAAGTCCAAAAGGAAAATATACAAGATACTCCGTATGTAAAAACAATTCAATGAGGCGTGATGCAGTGATAAACGTATTTCTTTTCACTGCTTCTTTTAACCGTATTCGTTGCAAAGAAAGACTTACTAAAAAGAAAAGAAAACTGAAAGAAAAACAAGAAAATAAAAGTGTGCGCATATAAAATGTGAATGCAATAACAGAAGCAGAAGCAACATCCAACAGCAGTAGCGGAAGCGGAAGCCAGCAAAATGTGAGAGAGTGTATGTATGCGTGTGTGTGTGTGTGAGAAAGTTAAGGTATCCGTCTGTATGTGTGTGTAAGTGCTCGTGGAAGCGTGAGGAACAAGCGCGCTACTACAACAACAAGCGAAGCGACTAACCAAAATGTTAACGCAAATTGATAAACAGGCGACACACGCACAGGCATACAACACACACACCTATGCACACACTCGCACAAATTGTGGGGGCGCCCCTAACGTGAAAACAATATTAATTATACGCACTGTGCAACACTCGTGCAAATTGGCCCCGAAACGAACAGCACAGCGCAGGGGCGGGCATGCGTGATCGAAACGTGCGTGGCAATACCCTTGCAAATAAAGCTTTATGGTTTCGTGAAGCACTGTAAATGGATTTCCATAAGCCATCAAAATATGATTACATAATAATGATATTCTTTTACGATTCTGAAGGACTTTAAGCGGTGCGGGGAGGGGGGTTGATTTTTGGTGCAATTTCGATAAGGCTTGCTTGAATTTTGGTTGTAAAACCGATTTTAATGGAGTGAAAAGTGAGTTCTGAGTGATTTTTGGTAAGCCATAATGTATATTCAAATATTTGTAGCGTTCCCACTAACGAAATGATTCTGTGTACAATGCAAACCCACAGAAATATGATATGAATATACGAATGATATTGTGAAATATGTCTTTAAAAGGTTTTTTGAATTTCTACACAAATTTGCTTAGATATTTTTAGAAGGATTAGAATAGAATTCAGAACAGTGCTCGGCAGGCATACACTCTAGAACGCTGTTGTGTATAGCAAAAACACGAACATGTCTGCGGGGGAAATCGGTGTATTGCTTTACACTGGAAAAAGGACGATAGCAAGAGCCGAAGTCGCATTACCGCAGCCAAATGAAGTCACGAAGGAAGCAGCAGAGACTTTTACTATCCACATTAGATAGGGCCATACCGAGCACTGATTTAGAATATAGAAATCTCAAACTGTAGTACCAATTATTTTCCAATAATTTACCTTCTTTTAAAGCATACAAAACTCAAAGGAAACCTTTAAACTTTTACCACCTTTGCAAGGGTATTTTAAAGACCACGCACACACACCCCACACATGGAAAACTTTCTTAAAACTAAAACTCTCATCTCACCTGAAAGCGCAACATGAGAAACATCACAGCAAAGACCATGCAGAGACAGCAGCCTATGATGGGAAAGCTAACCAGATAGCGGAAGGCGCGACGTTGCCAGGCGGGCGCCTCTTTGGGCTCCAGACGACCCGTCACATTGTTCTCCTCCAAAGGGCCCTGAGAAACAGTGATAAGAAAATCAATAAACTATCAATCATTGTGGGCAAACTCACCTTATAGAGCGGCCTGGGTGGCTCGAGTAACTCGGGCGGCGTGGATAGAGTGCCCCAGCGAAAGGCCAACTCCACAGAGTAGCGCTTCCAGGCCTCCAGATACAGTGAGGCCCAGGCCACATTGAACAACGAGAACAGTACGTGACCCATGTCCTGAGCAGTCTGACCTTTGCCCCAGAGAATGCAGTAAAGAATAGTGCCAAAAACAGCCGGTACACCCAAGGCGCAGGTGTAGTGACCCAACCAGGCAAAGTACAGGGCAACCTTCACCCCAAAATAGGCAGCAATGTCATCTGGAAGAGGGAAAAGTTTGGGCTAGATGGGGATTCATCAGAGCAGAATCAATTGGTGGGGACTCACCCAACGGTTGCGGTGCAAATATTTGCTTGACCCAGTGCGTCTGAAGCTGTGTCAACGAGCGGGGTTCGTGCAGCGGAAAGACCTGTGTAATTAGACCCGACTCCTGCCAGGCGGCCACAATGCTCTGGCCCTCGGCCACGGCTGCCCGTCCGTGCAGGGCATCGATGTCACTGCAGCCGGCACGCAGCCCTTGCAACACCTGCAACACCAGCCACTGGCGCTCCTGTGAGGTGAACAGCGCGGTGCTGGCCACATCGCCCCTCAGCTGCTGAAAGCAATGGCTCTCGCGGGTGGTAAACTCCCTCAGGGCACCGCCCAGGTCCGGACGCAGCCGCTTGGGCAGGCGGGCCTCTTCGGCGGCTTTAAAAAGGCTGTAAAAAAGGATTGCAGGTGAAGAATATTAAAACGTATGAAATATAAATAATTCAGAAAAGGAAAGCTTTCAATTTACATCTGGCCACACTTACACATTCACGGGGGCACTGACATAGAAGGCATTCCGTCGCGTGCTCTCATGTGCCTTGACCTGCACCAGGAGCCCCAGCCCCGCCGGCGGCTGGGAGCGTATGCGGGCCAGCAGCCAACGCAGGGCCTCGTCCGGGGCATCCTCCGGAAACTCAATGACCACGTCACATTGTGTGGGGATTTTATTCAGCCAAAGGCGACGCGGCGTCATCAAATGACCAGCGTACGGCACTTTGCGGCGTATATGGCGGGAAGCTGCAAGAAGGCGTAAAAAAGGAACCCATTAAAAACCACATTTAGTGTGGGCGAAAGTTTCCAGGATTTCTGGTTTAAATCTTTGACTTCGCTTTAAAGGCCAACAGCGAGAAAATCTTTTCTCATGTTTCCTCCATTTTTAGTTTATTTTTACATTTCTATTTTAAGTTTAATGCATATTTATAGTCTGCTGCCGACAGCATAAAAAAAATCTGACAACAAAGTGGGTGGAGGAGGAAAGGAAAAAGGAATTGGCGTCAACAAAAAACGCTTTTACAACAGGTAAAAAAAAAATCAGAGAGAAAAATGAGAGAAAAACGCGATAAGCGCATCAGAAACAGAAACAAATCTGCGAGAAAAAAAATAGGATACTTTTTTGGGTGGTTTGAAAAGTTGTATATATTTTTTATGCATATGGTATTTCTTTACGGCTTTTATCGGATGATAAAATGGATGATGGGATTTCAAAGAGAGATCATATCATTAGCCTATGAGAGTTATCGTCAGAGAGAACCTTTGGACCAGAGCTTGCAAATAACCGTCAACTGATTTTTACAACGCAGTCTGCGCACAGACAAAACATAAAACAATTCGGCACACACGATCTCTCTCTGAGCGAAACACTTTTTTCGTTTCGCTTGTGCTCTTCGTTGGGCTCAACCGATAAAACGAAGAGAGAGACCGCTCTCAATAACAACAGAGAGGGACACTTTTCAGAGAGCGCTCAATGCAAAACTGTCTTTGAAAGACCACTGCTGTGTGCGAGAAAGAGAAAAGAATATGCCTGGTCAATGCATTGATGCATTGCAATGCATGTGCATATATGTTATGCAGGAAAACACAGACGCACGCATACATACAAAAGGACTGTTTCGCCGATCAAAGTAGGCAGCGAAAGAGCGAACCAAAGAGAACACATAGAAAAGTGCTTTGGTCTGAGAAGAACAGTTATTGAGCGAAAACACTTTTGAATGTGCTCTTTCGCTCCACGTTCTCAAATGGTTAACGGTTATTTGCAAGCTCTGCTTATGATACTCTAAGTAAGCTCTGCTAAGTAAGTCTCTTGCACAACCAGCCCTCGTTCTTCTTCTCTAACCTATCCTATCGCGATTTCATAAATCATATATATGTATAAAGAAACCAGCATGACCCCACCAAACAGCCTGCTAACCGCAGAAGTGCTTTATATATTGCATAACAGCGCAGAGATGGCATGACAAAAGATGAGCAAAGGTAGACGAAAATGCGGGCTATACGGAGGGGTAAGCCGGTAGAGAATAGAGCAGAGAGAGAGAGCAAGAGCAGAGTTAGCCAAAGAGACAGACAAAGAGAGCGAGCAAGAGCGAGTGCAAATACACACCAAACAAATAAAACATGGAAAGAAGGTAAATAACAAACCGCAAAAATGTGCCACAACTTTTAATTAGAAGAGGTGCCACGGCAACAGCCAGCCAGCCAGCCAGGCAGCCAGCAGCCTCTGCTGAATGGAAAACATTCAACCAAGAAATTTGAGAGCCCGCCCACTCCCTCATTTGTGTGCGAAATGTCAGGCTTTTCCCGGAAGAACCGATAAAAAAGTAACAGCAAGAAAAATCACAAAAATTTGACTAATGACAGGGACAAAAGTTTTGCCACACATAAAAGAGAGAGAGAGCGAAAGAGGCATGCCCCAAAGGAGTGACTGAAAACCACTCAGTAACTAATTTTGGCCACTGAAAAAGATTCCGCCGGTTTTGTAATTAATTACAAAATAAAAGAAAATGCAACAAAGAGAATGAGAATGAGCACTGCAATGGTAAAAAGTGAAAAGTCAGGACGAGTGGGCGACAACTGATAGGAGGACTTCCTTGCTTCTTGCCACCACCCACAATTCTGTGGCTCTGTGGCCTTGTGGCCATCACATCACCAGCTTTCACTTCACTCTGCATTCGGCTAATGACAAATGACACTTTCAATGACCTTTAATGTTGGCTTGGGTTGCTTGACTCCGATAAGAATAATAATAATGGTTGCTTCTTTCAGAGTTCGCGAAGCTCATTACGGGTCTGCCATACGGTCTTACAGTTGGGCGATAAGGTTGAGATATGGTTAAAGAGGGGAACCAAACAGAAACTTGAAATAAGGTTGAGTAATTGTTGAACTTATACTTAAAGAAAAAACATTAGATAATTGTGGAAATAGCCTGATTTAAAGTGAAGAAAATCATTGAAACATTGCTTTAAAAGGAAAGGGCATATGATATTGAAAGCCCATTAAAGAAAAGTAATTTACTGAAATAAATCATTAACCAGCTTAATATCTTATTTTTGAATCAATTAAACACAAAAATAGGTTCTAATTCTGGCATGAAGCATTCTATAGGCAAAAAATTAATAAATGAAACAAATATAAATACTTTTTTATTTCCAGTAATCCTATTCCTCTCATCAGCATAATTACTTCTAAATCCCAGAATTTACATCAATTAAAAATATTCTATAATAAAAATTCAATCAATTTCGAATGTTTCCTAATTGGAAAACAATCTCCAGCCTCATTCTTGACCAAAAAGTCTCCTAATTCCCGCAAAAGACTTTCATTAGGCTATTTTTAATACACAGAAAACATTGTTTAATAAAAGATTGACAGATCGCCTTCATTAAAATCAGCTTAGTATTCAGAGCCACTTATAGCCTAATTGAAAAATGATATCCCAAAGCTACCAACCAAATGATGGCTCAAAGCCTGAAAGTAGAAGGCATAATACTCTGAATCTCTTAATTCCCCTAAAAGGCTTTCATCGACTAAAATAGACGGCTTCTTCTAATGAACCAAATGCATTGTTCTTGATTGTCTCTCTCTCTGTCTCTGTCTCCTTTTCATCATTAATTACACATCAAAAGCAAATATAGCCATCTCTCATCTCAGCAAATGTAGATATTTATGCAACAAACTCATTTAGATAGATTATATTGTTGTGTCTATGGGTGGAGCCACCAAAAACAACTTAATTAGGATATGTATATGCCCAAAGCAGCAGAACACATGCTCGTAGAGCAAACTACACAACTATAAATACACAAATATCAGTGCATATTATACATATGTATAAAACTCATTAGAAACGACAAGAACAAACCACACAGGCCACCCTGCCAACGGATGTATGCATATTCTCTCCTATTTGCAGAGCATGTGAATCACATAATGCGAAATTTCGTAATTAATTCCATAAATAAAATAGACAGCAACACAGAAAAGCAGGAACATCCAAAAACACCAAAAGCCGCATCGTATAGATAGCAATGCGCTGGCTGTTGCATGGCAAATGAGCTGTGAATTTAGGTTGTACTCGCAATGAATCCCGGGTAACCATCACCCATGGGCAGGATAAACCAATACAGGATTGCCATTTTACACACACAACACACACATCCCCAAGCCGCAAAGGTATCCCTTTTTTTTCACTCTCACGCATTGCTCATAAAATTGTGACAAAAGAATGGAAGCCCCGAGCTCTGCCTAAGCACGCGCTGCCCTGAATAGTTGGCAAGCCATGAGGGATTAAAGTATTAAAGTTCAAGGAAGCAAGGGAGTAGGACACCAGCAGGGCCACCAGGACCCCAGGACTCTTTATAGCTGGGAATTGCTGGCATATGCTAATGAGGGTTAGGAGCAATAAAAGATTTAGTCCAGATAAAGCTAATTTGCTGGTGAGATTACAGAAGAAGATATTAAAGATAGGGGCACTATATGTATGCGGAAATGACTGGCACTGTTTGGAATACGTGATAAGTTTAATGAAGACGCAAGCAAATATTCAATGACATCAGATATGTTAACCAGTTGAAAGCTGCTTGAATATTTGATAGGAGATATGCTAGTCTTGAAAAGGCTCCTCTCTAGTCTTCTCTCTAGTCTCCTCTCTTGTTTCCTCTCCAGTCTCCTCTCTAGTCTCCTCTCTAGTCTCCTCTCTAGTCTCCTCTCTAGTCTCCTCTCTAGTCTCCTCTCTAGTCTCCTCTCTAGTCTCCTCTCTAGTCTCCTTTCTAGTATCCTCTCTAGTCTCCTCTCTAGTCTCCCCTCTAGTCTTATCTCTAGTCTCCTCTCTAGTCTCCTCTCTAGTCTCCTCTCTAGTCTCCTATCTAGTCTCCTCTCTAGTCTCCTCTCTAGTCTCCTCTCTAGTCTCCTCTCTAGTCTCATTTCTAGTATCCTCTCTAGTCACCTCTCCAGTCTCCTATCTAGTCTCCTCTCTAGTCTCCTCTCTAGTCTCCTCTATAGTCTCCTCTCTAGTCTGCTCTCTAGTCACCCTTCTAGTCTCATCTATAGTCTTTTCTTGAATCTCCTCTCTAGTCTCCTCTCTAGTCTCCTCTCTAGTCTCCTCTCTAGTCTCATCCCTAGTCTCCTCTCTAGTCTCCTCTCTAGTCTAATTTCTAGTCTCCTCTCTAGTCTCATTTCTAGTATCCTCTCTAGTCTCCTCTCCAGTCTCCTATCTAGTCTCCTCTCTAGTCTCCTCTCTAGTCTCCTCTCTAGTCTCATCTCTAGTCTCCTCTCTAGTCTCCTCTCTAGTCTCCTCTCTAGTCTCCTCTCTAGTCTCCTCTCTAGTCTCCTCTCTAGTCTTATTTCTAGTCTCCTCTCTAGTCTCCTCTCTAGTCTCATTTCTAGTATCCTCTCTAGTCTCCTCTCCAGTCTCTTATCTAGTCTCCTCTCTAGTCTCATCTCTAGTCTCCTCTCTAGTCTAATCCCTAGTCTCCTCTCTAGTCTCCTCTCTAATCTCCTCTCTAGTCTTCTCTCTAGTCTCCTCTCTAGAGGGACAAGCGTTTTCACTTCTACTTTTCTTTAGGCAAACCACAGAAAAATATTCCACTCATCCTTAAATCTTAAAGCCTTGAATTGTCTGCAGAGAACAAATCTCTATAAATAGCAAAAATTATTACCAAAATTCGTTAAACTAATTTCATCAATGGAGAGAAACCAATCAACTATGATTAGGGAGAGAGCTGAAGCCAATCTAAGCCAAATCCAATCTAAACCAATTCCAGTGAGTAATTCGGGACATCAGGAGCAGAACAGAGAATAAGCATCAGAACAGAGACCTACATCAACATGAGCAACTACACACAATTCATTATACAGTCGGCACATGCTTAAGTTGACACCGACGAGGCGGCAGCAGCACAGACCAGAGAGAGAGTGCCAGGCTAATGCTTTCGGCTGTTAAATCAGCAGTGGGCGCCCCCCAAGGGGGTAGGGGAGGACCAAGAACTGTGCTCTGAATAATTAATGAAATCGGCTTGGGGCTCGACTGGGTGTCAAAACCAAACCAAACGCAGAAGAAAACCCAGAGCCCAAACCCAAAGCGACCTCCAGCAACGCATAATTTGTTGCATAAGAAGCAGCAGGAGGAGCAGGAGGAGCAGGAGAAGGTAGATCTCTCTGAAGGCTTCAATTTAATCAACAGCAACCGACTTGAGCTTCGTGTGATTGCTGCAGCTTAGAGGCATCCATCCATCCATCCACCTATCCCTAGCCATCGCCCGTTCCACCCATCATCTCTGGGAGTTGGCTGGCACTACGCTTTTCCTCTCACTACGAACTACAACATTCAGTTAAAACAGTTTATGTTTTAATTAACCTTGATGATGATGATGATGGGCTAGAGCAACAGCAACAGCAGCATTGAGACTGAACTGGAGGTGGTGCTCATTAGCAAACGCTCGACACTCTACAGAGTGAATGCCGCGCCTAATTGACTGGAGCTCGAAATGCGTCTAATTGAAATTAGATGATGTAATTTTGATGATGGCAGGCAGGAGTCTGTCTGCCATCGACGTAGCCATCTATTTTTCCTTCCACCATTTCCACACCATCATCGGGTATCATCTAATCAGCGAGTCCAGTCAGGTAGCAACTTGGGTAGGGGTCTGTCTCTAAACACTTCACGATGGTCAACACGTTGGCCAGCCACATGTCCCCTAGTTGGGGTCAGGACAGGGCAGGGCTGGAAGGATATTCTGTTCACAAGCAAGTGGCAAAGTGCAGCTTGTACTGCCACAAAATGTCTCACAGTAAAGGCTGTTGCTTTAAAGAGGTCACCCTTTATGGGTTTGATGGGTGAAGGCAAACCTTTGCGGAAATCTTATGGAATTTTCTTAAATTTGAGCACATAATTGAGTAAGGGTTATAAGGAAGTATTTTAGCAATACTGATTGTACCTATCTCTCTATTACAGTGCTCGGCACGATCCTATCTGATGTAGATAACAAGTCTATGCTGCTGCGCTGCCACTCACAGACAGTATAAAAAAGCAGACAAGCATTCTTGTGGCTTCGGCAATGAGACCTCGGCTCTTGCTATCTCGCCTTTTTCCAGTGTACAGCAATAAACCGATTTCTCCCGCAGGCATGTGCGAGTATGTGTGCCGAGCACTGCTCTATTGTATAAAAAATGTTGGGTCCTCTTTCTTGGCTCAACACTTTACTCGTCTAGGCGTAGGCGATCGAAGCGAGTGAGCCGGGGGTTGACGAGCGATTGCAGCGAGTGTGCAGGGACCTTGTACTTGTATATCTATACATCTTACTGACTAAAAAACTGCTTAAACCTGCCTAGAATCTAGTTTTCATATGTAAATCTCTAAGAATCTCTGCATCTACTTTTAGTTTTGTTTATAAAGTTTATAAAACTTGTATAGCTTAAAATATTCATAGAGTACCTTCCACATCTTATTCCGAAAATCTCTTAAAATTTGCTATTCATTTCATAAATCATTCATTAAAGCAACATTTACTTGGAACCCAATTACGAACGTCAACCTATGACAACCCATAAAATGCTAGAATATGTTTCCCTACATACACGTGTGGGCTCTCGCCCATCGTTCTATTCTCCACAATTTCCTCCTCCCCCCCTGTAATTGTTGCCGATGGTCGGTTAAATAGCCACTCATTCAGCCTCAGCCCCATCCTCATTTTCATCCTGGCGTGACATTCCACTTTCGCTCCTACGGTTTAATTGTATTTTACCCGCCCACTTGAAATGGCTCTTAATGACTTTCACCTGAATAGAGTTAATTTCTGCCCACACACACGCACAGGCGTACTCTTTCACAGGATCTCCTATGAATATAAAACGAAATACTTGAATATTTCAAGTGAAATCCTTGGATATTAAATATTTAACAGGCGACGAAAATCGTTTTTCATTTTTTTGTTGTCGTTATTTTGCACTAGCGTAAATTTTTCACATGGGTGCCATTAAAAGGCAGTCGGACGAATTGATGTCCCACTTTATGGGTTAAGAGGAGCGTTACGGTTTGGTCAGTGGTTCTCCTCCGTTCCAGCACCCACCCACTCCTCTTCCTCTCCCCCTCTCTCTCTCTCCCCTCAGCTTGTACGTAAGAGTAGTTGTCCTTTAATGGCTTTTGTCGCACATTTTTATTGATGCACTGGTGAATCCTTCTTGTGATTAATGTAGGCGGCGGAGGACCGCCGGACCCTATCGTCTCCGGTCTTTCCTTCTTTCTCTCCCTCTGTGACTGCCTCAGTTTATCCGTAACTTTTCCTGTTCATGTCCTGCCGTCCACAGAGGACAGTGGACACTGAAGGACCAACGCTTGGTCAGCATAAATTAATTGCATTTGTGTATGGGACACAAGCGGCACTGAAGAGTGAAATATCGTAGAGTCGAGTGGGGGAAAGGTCCGTCTGTCCGTCCTCTTGGTTAGATATAGTATCTCTGTGTGCTCTAGACTTGTGTGGGTGTGAGCATATATCATATGAAAGCTATGAGTGTATGAGTGCCCTTAAAGTGCCAACTCTTTAATTGAGTTTTAATCAGGTTAAGAGAGAGCAAGCGTGTGGCTGTTATGTGCATTAAACCAAATTGGATATCAAATATGTGCCGGCATAGCCATAGATGCTATTTTATGGCTGACATCTCAGGCATGGCCTGGCATTGGAATGGGCCATCTGATAACGACACGTCGCCTTGAGGACAGGGGAATATCCAAGGATCAAGTGTTAAAGGCATGGCGTGAAATACTGCAATGCATCACAGAGAAGGAGAAGGAGGAGATTTGGCCAAGATTTATAGTCACTTTCGGATTAGCACAGTCCAGACAGCTTGACAGGAGAATGTACACGTTTTCTTAAAGAAGACATTATTTAGATACTCATTATCGATACCATCATGGCTTATATAAATAGATATCGTAGTCGTACACTCTCAGAGACAACAAAATAAGACATAAGGTATGGGCCCTCAGCGGGACCTGGACCTAGGCCAGTCTGGACCTTAGTTATCCGGATCGTTATAGACCTTTAAGAGGGTGGTTATGAGGTTTTAAAGTCCCCTAGAATCAAGGTGTTCTTGGCAAAGGCTAGTAGTTCCCTTGGCGTCCCCTTGGAGGCAGGTATCTTCTCCTTGACATTACTCGTGTTAAAGTGCAAATATCATCACCAAATGTTACCCATAAATAAGTACATGTTATGATATGATGCTATACATCGTCATACTTCATTTATTTGTAATGCCTGCGCAGTGCTCTCCAAACTGAGACCCAAATATAGAAAAAAATCCTTCCAAATGCCATCAAAACATTTCACAAATCAGAAGGGGGAAAATCCTCTTCCAATGTCACTGAGAGAGAGCTCAGAGTGTCCCCAGTTCTCTCTTCAAGCGACTGTCTGCCAGGCCACATATTTTATGCAAAAGGAATTTTCATAGACATGCTCTTCCACACTTTTTCCTTCATTTTTTCCCTCTGCATCTCGTATAACTGACAACTAAAACCACTCAAAGTGTCAAAATGCCCAGAAATTGGAGGAAAAAAAATACCAGGGGAGGGGAGGTTTGCAGGGACGTCTCTTATGCCAAGAGAACCGTATAGATTCGAGTATATTGATTGGATCTGCATATATAATTGAAAGCGAACAAATGAAAATCAAAATTGATGAACGAAACGAGTGATATGCTTTTAACAAGGCTTAGGGAATGCCTTTTGATTCGTTTACACAGTGTTGAGACCTTAAAAGAAAAGTCTAGACATGTGCGAGTTGAGTTGTAAATGCTTTATTAAAATTGAGAAAATATTACCATTATTCAAGATAAGATTGTTTCAAGTTCAGATGTTTAAAATATGCCAGAGACAGGCGGCAGCATCGCCCGAAGGTGTCAAGTAAAACCATTTCTGTTCTGCTCTGTTGGCTCCCGGAAAAGGTTAATGAGGGCTGACGGCGGCAAGTGGAAAAGTTTGCTACGTTCCCTACGCTAAGAGTTGGTCCGCCCCCCCCCTACCATCCTCCCCTCTTCACAGGGCAGTCGTCCCTAGTTCTACTTTCCCTCTGGACATTTGTGACAACTGTGGAGATCTCGCGGGTGGGCTGAGAAATAGGCTACACAAAATGGTAGGCAGCTGGCGGCTGAGATGGCATCAAGTTGTTCAAGAACTGGCAAAAACTAAAATTAATTAAATTACAGGACGACTTTCCCTCTTTTCAATCGATTTTAATAATGACAGTTTTCCGCTGATGGAATTTTTGTAGGGCACCAAATTGTTTTTCGTTTCTAAAGAGGGTAGAAGATTGAGCACAAAAGGCAGGGGCTATGAAAGAATCCTTCTAGATTTCCCTCACAATCCCCTCCATGAACCCCTTTGAATTCCTATCCCAACTTTCGTCTAACGATTTTAACTTTTCCATTTGAATTTCACTTAGACTTAATTCCAGTTAAGGCGATTTCCCTGACCGACTTCACTCTGACTTAATCCTGTTTAATTCGAAATTATTTTTTGGCTGCTTTCCCCAAAAAAACAGTTGTCGCAAAAAGTCAATGCCCAGGGCCATACACAATTACAAATTATGTGCACAAATTGAATAATAAATCTTGCTTATGTTTATAATGGAAATCCACTTAGGACCGAGAAGCCAGGACAGGGCGGGGCAGGGCAGGGCGCGATAAAACAAGCGAACAGACAGACAAACAGGACAAACCAAGGATATCCCGTAGAGTGAGTGTGTGTGTGTGTTCCCTACTATCTCCCCTACTATCTGGCTGCTCTCTTGTCGAACATTATTTAGTTGGCAGAGCCTGGAGCCACTGGCATGTTAATATAAGGTAACATGAAATGCCTTCCGCAGCCCCATACAACACACACACAGACAGACAGACACACAGAGGGGAGGGGCAGCAGGGAGGGGCAGCAGGGCAGGGGCAGGGGCATGGCTGTCAGGCTAAGGACTGTTCTGTGCCCTCTCCAACGTTTTAATGGCCTTTCCAAGAGATGCAACACAGCACAAAAGCTTTCTCGTGTGGCTTTAATATTTTTAATTGCTTTAATTTAATTATGCCTTCGCATATAATTTCACATGTGCATAATTAAGAACCAAAGTGGAACACCCGGCAAGGTACGCACTCCTAAAATTCGCGGTCGCCGTGGCGTATGCGTAATGTAGTCAAAAACCTCACTTCGTGTCATGTCAAGAGCTTTTCCAGTTTTGTGCACCACCCCACCGCCACGCCACGCCCCACCCCGACTAGTCCTGACAGGTGAGTCGTCGACTGAGTGGCAAGTAGATTTGCGGCAGCGCTTAAGTCAAATGTTGAATGTCAAAGTGGCTAACAAATGACATCGAAATGCAACCAAAAATGGTACATGAATTGCGGGTTGCCATTTTACAAGATTTTTCTGTTGTCAAGGCTTTAAATGAAAATGACAAAACATTTTAATAAAATAAAATTTAATTGAAATTTGGTCTTTAATTGGTCTTTTCCTATGCACAGTGCATAGGACGCTGCAGACACCTGCTGGCTTGCTTTAGAAAATTGAAAATATTATTGGGTCTTCCGTTTGGAAACATTGTCCTGTGCCTAAGAAATCGACTATTGTGCCTCGCCAAGGCCTGTGTATTTGTTGCTGTTATTTTTCATACAGAAAGCTCCTACGTTGCACGTTTTTGGGAGCGTCTCAGCTGGTATTCCTTAGGTATGTATGTAGTTTCTGAAGCACTTAAAATAAATCCCATCAACACCCAAAGACGCCATAATAATCCTCCTACCAAGCGTAATGGCAATAAGCCCCTAAATTCCACTGTCAGCTTAGTGCATCAACGTTTTCGAACGATAATCCCTTAAGAACCCATCGACACCTTGTTAGATCCCTCAATTTCCAGTCGGCATTCGGTATGCGTCTGGCTGTCCAATTAACACATCTCTTTAAAGCTTCAAATCTGTCAATCACACAAAAAAGAATGCCGGACTATACTGGGCCCTTGAACACAATTTATGAGCAGCCAAACACATTGGAAAAAGAATACCAAAAACAAAGAGAACTTTTGATTAATTGCTTTACAACGCATTGGGCATAAATTTCAGTGTTCTGGCCTGCTGTTCGAGCCTCGTTTATGAGGCGGAAACATGAAGAGGAGAAAACATGATTGATTGCCGCTTTTAATGACCACAAAAAACCAAAACCCAAAACCAAAAGCATGGCTTCGAACAATATCTAGGGCAAACATGGTAGTTCCATCTAACCACACACAGAGACCGCAATAGTAGGCGGTGATCAGGAGGCCGGATCTGTACAACGGAAATCACATTTGGCCTCATTAGGGCCACACACGTACCACAAACAGAGACGACGCTTCCTTCTCCTCCAAACTGTACGCAAAACATTTAAACCCACCCGAGAGGCTCGTCAGGAGAGTGAAATCTGTGTGTGTGTGTGTGTGTACGTGCACTTAAACGGTAAACGTTTGCAAATCTAAGATTAGGATTTATATATACTTAATATAATATACATAATTGATTCACTGATGCCTGGACATGTGTTAAGCAGCAACAAAGCAAACAACAAACACAAAGACCACACACGCATCGGAGAACATTGGCCAAGGACTCGACTCGAGACTCACTCAAGGCCACAGGATAATCTAGCAAACACAAAGGTAAAGATACAGTCTTGCTTGACTAAGAATGATAGTTATGATGGTCAAACATTTAAGACATGAACGCTATCACAGCTTGAAAGAGGTTGTCTTCAACAGATCTGAGCTCTCCCGGGGTAAAGGATACGATGTGGTCTCCTTTGAAAGCACTCTGTAATCTCCTTAGAAAGAGGTTATGTAGCACTTGTGGAAAAGTTTTTAGTGGTTTTGGATGGTTTCAGTGCCCTTATACATCAAGTATTCATCATAGTACTTTCGCAAAGACCCCTCATGTTTACAGGTTCAGGTTTTAGTTGACTTCCTGCTACGATATCAGGTGAAATTTCGGCTTAACTTTGAGGCCTTTTTCCAGTCTCCTTTCTGATCAACATAAGCATAATTGCGCTCATTTTCTGATCATAAATGACAGTTCTAGAAGAGACATTTGTAGTCCGTTTTTCTAACAACAAATTCTAACTCTTTTTCGACTAATACTTCGATCGTATTTCGCTTCTTTCCATCTACAAGACAAACCTATTAAATATATAAAAAATTCGTTAAAGGTAAACCTTTCAAGGTTCTTCTCCAAAAAAAACACTGGATACTGCACTGTGCCATAAATTAAAAATATTCATTGAATAAATCCTCTTTAACGATGATGCCCATCATATTGAAGCTTCACAGCTGGCCTGCGCCTGCAACTATCAGTTTTTTCCATTGAATAAACATTATGACTTTCGATGGCTCTGACAGCGATTTTCCGCTTCCTTTGGCACTCAAACCAAGCCCTCCCTCCCTCTGCCCACCCACGCACCTCACCGACTGACACCCACTCCTCCAGTAAACGGAAATTGATTTCACGCTGATATAAATTAAATAACTAAAATGTGGATGGGTGCCAAACAGAACACGCACGATTGCCACTCAATCGATTTAAAAAAAGAAAACAAGAAAAAAATGCGAAAGCGAAGACGGGTGGAAAAACACATTTTATAATATAGCAATAAATATGTAATGACAATCCAAACCAGCGCTTTCCTGATCAAAAGTGCAAACGGCGAAACCTTGTGAGAGGAGGAGGGAAAAAATGCGTTATAATTCAATTGAATTAATGGCAGTAACGTTTGCTGTGCGTCGCAGGATATGATTGATATCAAAACATTTTGCAATCTGTGGCAGCAGCAAGAGGAGGGGCAGGAGGAGCGGGAGGAGGATGTGGCAGCATCCAAGGCAAAATGTCAAATATTATTTATGGCAAGGCTCAAGCATACAGCAGTAGACCATGTAAAATGTTTGGCCTTTAATGGCAGGCGAGGAGGATGAGGCCCTTCGAAAAATGTAGCCTACTTTTTTGGGCCCCCAGAAAATAATTTGCAATATTTCCCTCGAAATTAATGGCGAAAAATGTAATTAAAAAATATTTCGAATGCAAATTGAAATGGAAATTCATGCCAAGGCTGTGTGGCAAATATTTTTCCATTTAAGCTGCGTATCATAAATATATATGGAATACTTATTTCTTTAGCAAATCACCTCCCACTTCAAATCAAAAGTAAGCTCTTACTTAAGTCCTTCGGCTACCTTTCTTTTCAATGATTTTTCCCCCCATTTAAACATTAAATACGGCTTTTTTTATACTTATGTGAAGCACCTTAGAAAAAAGTTCTTCGTTCTTCAGACATGCCGACAGACACATTCAACCTCACTTGGCCTCATTGATTTTTCTATTCCATTTCTATTTTGGCCATTTTCGGCAACATTTCAAAGTGCACTTGTGGCAAAAACAGTGGCGCGTACATGCCACATGCCGTCGTATATATATATTTACATACATATATAGATAGATAGATGTATTTGCTGGATGGTTGCCAAGATTCGGCAATACAATACTCCCACAAATATATATACACACAGACAGACAGAGAGTACATTTTGGTTAGTTTCACGAATCGCTCTTCCGTTTTTCTGCTTTTTGTTGCTTTTTCTGCCAATTTCTTGGCCGAGTAGCACACGTCGCAGTGCAATGCTGAGGGCGGTTCTACTCGACTTGTTCGTAAAAACCCTTCGTTGGTGGTGTAACTTCCTTTCTAGCCCCTCTAGGCTGGGGGGCTGGGTGTTTTTTGTGCACTTTCTTTTGTTTCCACTCAAAGCGGGTTAAGCTTTCGGCCTCAGTGCTGTTCCGTGCTCGGCTGTCCGGTCAGATCCAGGTCTTAACGGACGTGAGCATCATCAAGCATACAATGTTATGCGCAACGGGAATGCAGGCAAGATTGTCAGATTGGCTCGATGAGTAGACCATGAAGTGCTGCTCTTCCACCCCTGAAAACTGCAAAACTGCAGTTTGACTTTGGTCTGAAATCGAATTCGGACAATGACTGGTGGTGCCTCTGACTCTGACTCTGTCTCTGGTTTGCCAACTAGTTTAAGGGCAAAGGAATGTTGCACATAGTTAACATGAACAGAGATATGGTTGGGGGGGAAACTACAATATAAATGTACTCCTATATGTATGGGGAAATGTGCAGAGATAGATGGATAGATAGAGATTGCAGAGCCATAGTTTTGGTAGGCAACTGGTATGCGGCAGAGAGGGATTCGATGGAGATACTGAATATGCAAGAGGAAAATTCTAATGAAAACGTTCGACTAATTGAGTGTCAGATTTGGTTCTATAAAACTCAACCAAAGAACTTTGGATGGTAGGAAGTAATAGCTTAAAAAGCATTTCATTAGTTAAATATATAAATAAATATAAATGAAATAAATATATATAAAATAATATAAATAAAATAAATATAAATAAAATAAATATAAATGAAATAAATATATATAAATAAATATAAATAAAATAAATATAAATAAAATAAATATAAATAAAATAAATATATATAAATAAATATAAATAAAATAAATATAAATGAAATAAATATAAATAAAATAAATATAAATAAATAAATATAAATAAATAAATATAAATGAATAAATATAAATTAAATAAATATAAATAAAATAAATATAAATAAAATAAATATAACTTAAATAAATATAAATTAAATAAATATAAATATTCCCAGCTGTAAATTAAATAATAATCCTTCCCTTTCTCTTATATTTATTACCCATTTCCCAATTTCTAGAACTCCTTCCTTGCTTAATCATACAATAAATATTTAAATTCCTCATTTTCCATAATTTAAAGGCTCTCAGCCAATTAAAAATTAAATTCCCCAAGCAACAAATCAAAAATTCGAAGCTTTCCTTTCCACTTGAAATGGCAACCGCAATTTCCTTGTCCCAGAGGATTTATTTCTAATTGAATTACATGCCACAAATTGCAATTGCAACATACAGAAGAGACCACCCACCCTCTCCCTTCCAATTAGATCGATTCCCTTCGAAGCTTATCAATAAGGAATTAAAGCACAAACTATTTAAGCATTCAGGAAACAAGCTTTGCGTTGGTCAGGGCCTGGCATGGAGTGGTTTCGAGTGGAGGGACAGAAGCCGTTGACAGAAGCCAATCGTATTAGCAGCCAATCAAGGGTATAAGCCACGCACATGCACACAGAGAACAGAGCTCCAAATGAACGGTAAACCCTCCCGCCCCCCAATATGCACCCAGGTGGAGCACCTGGCAGCTACAAATAGAGGAAAAACCCAGGAGTTTATGGAGGTTTTTCTGATGGAATTAAGCTTCTCTCAATGGAGCAAGGGCAAAGGTGATGATGATGTTGACGTTGCGATGACTTAAACAATTTGAAACATCAACGCACTCAAAATCCGAATTGTGGATGGATTGGTTACAGACACACACACACACCCTCATCACCTGCCAGTCAGTCCCGGGTTTAGGCAGGGTTTCCCTCAAACATATTGCAACTATATATGCACACAAAACATCCATCCATCTGGTTGCAACTAGATGGGCAGCCAGCAGACAGCCAGTCAGCCAAGGGCAAGAAGATTCTGTTGGGGCTTCTGCCAGTTGCGGCGGTGCACGAATGATAGACACCAAAACACGTACAATTTGCCACACATTTGCATATCAAGATTGTGCAGCTGGCATATGTTGCACGCCAAAGCAGAACGCAGAACGCAGACATCCTCCTGGCATCCTCCTGGCATCCTCCTTGGGCTTTTGGCACTTCGCTGCTTTGAAAGATCTGATTGGTAAGAACGTGGGCCATGAACTTGGAAAAGTTTTGGGGTTCATTAACAAGTTACTGGGATTTGAAAGAAGAAACGGTATATGGATTCGATTTTATCAATAATAAACGGCATCCATGAACTACTTCATACTGTTTTAAGACTCTAATTTTGTTTTAAAAGGTTTCTTTAACTAAACTCTCTAACTAACTAACTAACTTCTCTCTCAATCGAACTGCTTAAACTGTCTAGTCAGAAGACTATATTCTTTGTAATTCTTTTCATTAACAAGTTACTAGGATTTAAAAGAAGAAACGGTTGTAGGGAGTGGAGTTTCCTAATAATAAAAGACATCCAAGAACTATTTAAAACTGTTTCAAGCCTCGAAATTTGTTTAAAAAGGCTTCTGTTACTAAAAACTTCTACCATCCAGCACAAAGGCATTAAACTTTTAGAGATTTCCAATCATTTGACTATATTCTTTGTAAGTATTTCACTAGACTATTCGTTATCCAGTGGATTTCCTTCAAAAAAGCTTTGACTCCTAATTTAATATGTGATAATCCTTTTCTACCCTTTAAGGGTTCCTATTTTTGCACCATTGCAACCCATGATACCCCATGATACTCCATGATTCCCCATTATACCCCAATGATACCCAAGAGATACCCCATGATAGACCCATGATAGACCATGATACCCATACCCCCATGATACCCCCATGATACCCCCATGACACTCAGAAGCCCTTTAATGTTTTCTTTTTTATCTTTTAATTACATTAGTATACTTTTAAATATTGTAAAGAATTACTTAACAAATGAAAATCATATTCATAAACTAATTGCACCAACATGCAAGGAAAATCCCACTTGCTTTATATGCACAAGACTCTGGGCTCTGCTGTCGACAAGGAAAACTATGGGTGTGTTAGTTAGTATCTGTGTAATGCCAACAAAACTGACTCCCCCCGTGGTCCGTGCATAAATTTATTGCCACATTTTTCCGAGAATATTTTGATTCATTTACGTATTTAGGCGAACTTCAGCTTGGAAATTCTGCAGAATTATATTTAGATCTTATGCAAATGAAATTGCAACTGAAAGGAGCTTCGTTTAGGTAGCTCCAAAATGCACAAATAATTTCACATTCACTACGAAATTTTACTGATTGAAAGGAACTACTACAGTACTGTACATAAACTTTCTTTTGGGGCTTCTTGTAGCTCCTGGGAGTCCCCCACCTGGAAGTATATTTGTAAGCAGATTTTCTGGGTCTTTTAGAGAAGGGCACGCCTGATGTCTGCTTCTGTTGGGGATCCCTTTGTATTGTCTCTGTGCTTTCCCTTTTCCCCCATTTTACTGATTGAAAGGAACTACTATGGAGAGAGGAACCTTTGTGTATGATAACAGACTTAAAGGTAGGCTACTGCTACTCATATTCAGCCACTGTAAAGAGATAATGAAAAAGCAGAGGCCGGCAGCGTCCTATGCACTGTGCATAGGAAAAGGCCATAGAGCAGCGCAGCCAGCACACACATAGTGTAAAAACTTCGTGTAGCGTCGGCCCTAAGCACACGCAGCTTCGCTTGTCTGCGCACACAATCGCACTAAAAACATGTGAGTGTCTGCGTGCCGACTCCTGCTTAAAGCATCTGTTCTCTACAGCAAAAGCTGCAGAAATCTACGAAAGTCTTGTTACCCCATCTATCCAACAACTAAGATCTTTCATATCCCTATCATTCGTTTGAATTTTAATCAACTGTCGCTACTCGCATTCATCAAATTATCATATTCCTCTGCCAATTTCGACTTTCAAGCCAAGTGAAAAGAAACCCAAAGTCCCCACAGATACAATACAATCCGATAGACATGCCAGAGAGACGGGGACCAAAGGACTTTAACAAAGAATGATGGAAAAGATTAGCAGCCTGAGGGAGAAAAGTAAGGATTGTGAAGTGCTCGTACGTATGGGTGTGTCCTGGAGTGTGTTTGGAATCCATTGTTGATGCCCGCCCCCCAAAAGAGACGACGTCGTGACCTCACGACCGCAAGCATTTTTCAAATAAACAGACAGCTTTGCATAATTTGATTATGCAATATACGAGTACAATACGAATCGCAGGGAGGTAGGGACAGGAGCACGGAATGTCAGTGTGTATATATAGAGATATATCCATATGATTTATTAAAAACACTTTGTGAAAAATTATAGGAAAAAAGCAAGCAATTTTGTTACCCTTGGCACATCCTTCTTACTTTTCTCCTTTTTATTTCTCTATTTTTTTTTTAGAGGTTTCCGCTTCTTGTCTTGCGAATCGCCATCAATTTTTCAACGGGAAACGGATGCGCACTTAAACGCCATAAAGAATGCAGCAGCCCAGCAAACAAACAATGAAAAGGCCATTAAAATCTTCTGATTTACGAAATCAGTTTCGCCTCTGAAGCTAAGCCAAAGTGCAGCCGCCGACAAACTAATGGCCATATAATGGGGGGCCTGCCAGCAGGGGTTTAATCTCCATGGGGGGTCGGCCGGTCTGTCTGTGTCCTCGTTCCCCAATTACCCGCAAAATTCAAGTGCATTCATCTCTTGGCGGGTGCCAAGGGGAAAAACTGCAAGTCTGACACAAAAACAGCTTTTCCATCCATTTTTATGGTGAGCCAAAAGCTTTTCCCTTAGACAAAGGCATTAATATGGAGATAGAAAAAAGAAAACAAAGTATTCGGGGCTATATAAACATTACATGGGGCTTTTGTTTGGCTCAAGAAAGCGAGTAGTGAGTCTCAGCAGCCAAGTGAAATGTGTTGCATGCCCCAAGATCAATGGGTCTGCCTGCTCTGGTGGTAAAATGAAATTGAAAACGTTGCCCCAAACAGCCCCAAGGCATGGAAAGCGAAAAGTGAATGTAGGAAGGTCTGTGTCTACGCAAAATATGTAGGTATACAGGTCAAAAGGGTTTCAAGTTTCTAAAGAAATCCAAATGCGAAAACAAATATGTACACAAGATGGTGCCGGCTCAACCTTTGAAAGAGCAGCTCATATAAAGAAGTCAGCTTGAGTAGAACCAATGGAGGCAGAGCGAAATCCATAAGGGTCTAGGAAAACTGATATTTATGTCACGATTTCTGGAATAACTCTTTCTAGGTTATGCTTTCTTCCAAGAAAGAGAGCTATTTACAATTCAATTAAATCTAAATCTCTTTTGAAAGACTGATTCACATTATGACACATTATGACACATTCTGCTCATTCTACACTCCGTTTTTCCTTGAAATTTGTGCAAAAATTCTTGCTATAAATATTCTATTACTAATAATTCATTACTTTTCTATACTTTCTCTTGGAATTTGAGCAATTATTCTTCATGTTTCACAGATTTCATTAGTTTTAATCCCTCCCAAGATTATACAACCTTTTCTTTCTGTAAATTGCTGTGAGCACACACTTTTATTATTATGTTTTGTGTCCTTGTTATGGATGATATGGAATACCAGCAAGGCTGTGAAAACTGTGCACTGGTTTGTGTAGCAAAAACCCGAACGAGCCTGCGGGAGAAATCGGTTTATTGCTTTACACTGGACAAAGCGAGATAGCAAGAGCCTAAGTCGCGTTGCCGAAGTCACACGAAGGCTTGATGCTCGACTTTTCTATTTGGCATTGAATTTAAATATAAATACGAATGTTTAAAACATAACTCTTTGACTCTTCATAGACTCCTATAACAAACGTAAAATTTCCGCTCAAAACTTAGCTAAAATTATTAAAATATACATACAGAAAATACAAAACATTTTTCTCTCTAGAGATACAAAACATTTATCTATCTAACAACCGCCCCAAACTATTAAAAACATATCAAAAACATTGACATTTCTAAAACAAGTCTAAATATTTTATGCAAAAACTAAACTTCTAACAAAATAAATAATAAATACTATTCCACAATATTCAAAAATCAACAGAAATGTGTTTTGCCCCACTTGAACCCCACCACAAAATGGGGTTAACTGTCAGATACAGGGCGTTTGTATACAATACCTCGAATAGCCCTAAGTATTACTGGTGAAAGGGGTGGGGTGAGTGGCTGTGGCGCCCATCAATGCCATCGATGGCAGCCACAGCACAGAAATTTCCCAGTCGGTGGCCTGAAGGCATCGCAAATAAAAATGACAGCCAAACAATCATACGGGGGGCAAAAGGAAAACAAAAAACACAGACAGTACGACAGTACGACAATGGGTGCCAGAGCAGGACAAAGAAATAGGGGCCACAAAAGCCAACGATAGATATGAGTGGAGTTTTATTTCAATTCCATTACTCAGACACCAGACCAGACATGGAAGCGATATCCACAAGAAGAGGAGCTGCCTCGACCAAAAATCGATGGTGCTTCCAAAACGTATCCACCCGACTGTTTGGCCAATTTTCATCTAATTTCTAGCGCACGCAATGCAGTTGTCGGGTGGAGTTTAGTGGTAGAACGTTCCCCTATATGTTAGCCACGTCACTCATTGCCCCTTTGGGCCTCTCCCTCGCTTTGGGCGGTTCTGCCGGTTCTGTCAGTAAAGTTTAAAAGTCATGTCTGCCATTTTGGCAACACGTAAATCCGCGCACTTCCTGAAACACCCACCCGAACAAAGTGGAATCCTGGCCTGATGAAGACCCAATAGAGTGGAGGTTGAGGGGTTATTTGGGCCCTGAGAGCTCCCGTAAGCTTGAGCTAGAAAATGCCACAACACGTTGTAAAAATCGTTGTGCAATTTTCACGGCTAACGAAGTGGCAGCAGCGAGAGACCATGGAATTTTATTAGAAATTCTAACGGAAACAGAGAGCTTGTTAGGGCAAATTGCGAGAGAATTTTCCACACAAGATTGATGATGATAGCGTATGAGCGATGATGAGGGAAAAATAAGAAATCGCAACTTCTGCCTGAGAAAAGAAATTGACTTTTGGTTCGATCATTCATTAAATATTCCAAGGTGGATGGGTGGGTTGTGTTGTTTTCTAAGGATGTTAAAAAATGCAGAAGAAAAGGGTTCAAAATATAAATTTTATGAATGAGAATTGTATGAAGAATATAAACCTTTTTAATATTTAAAATATTGAAGTGAGTAGAAGTATTATTTTTATTAAAATACCAGTCGAAAAATTCCTCATGCTTCGAAGGTTGTCAAGAATTGAATGAGCGTAAGAATTTCAATCCAATCAGCACTTTCGGATGAGCGGAAATTTCAATATTTCTGAAGCTTTGAAGCTTTTTTAAAGCTTACTTGTAGAACAGTCCAGTATATGACAAAAGTAAGTAATTCTTAGAAAATTATAAATCTAATCATTGACGTTCCAGTTCTAATGCCAGTAAACCATGTCATATTGATTCCAAGAATCAAAGAAATCTACGTAGTATGCAGTATATTATCGTTGTCTGCACACCATCATTTACCAATGAACCTTCCAATCAACTATGATTATATCCAAGTACTGCATGTACCGTTCCCATTAGAAACCCACCCCGTTAAAGACTATGCATTGTCTTCATTCTGTCCTGTCCTGCCCTGTCCTGTCACCCTTGTGAGGCATATGATAATGACAAATGCCTTGTGGCCATAAATGCCACATACGATATTATTTACATGACATACTTCACTCATCCAACCGCACATCCACACGCACAGAACACATTCCATTCGAGTCGATGACAAACACAACCTTGACCCATAAAGGCTAATCAAATTAATTAACCAACTGCCATTCCCACCCCCTCATCAGAGCTGGAAGACAATCAGTTTGAATGGGGCAAACACTTGAACTAAACTAGTTAATCCATTTGCTCATTCAGCTACTAATAAAGCGAGCTTTCACTCCCAAAGCCTCCCAGTGCAAGACAAAGACAATGAAAGGAACCTCCGCGCAACAAAGTTCCTTTAACGCCCCGCGTCAGCCAGACGCCCAGCCCAATCAATTAAAGAGAAACCAAGGGGAATAGAAAACCCCCCATATTACACTTTCATTCTGCAGCAGCAGTGGCAGCAACAGCAGGCAGTGGCAGCTAGGGGCAAGGCAAGGCAAGGCAAGGCAGATGCATCGCTTGAAGCGCATTTTCTTTGTCGACGGCTACATAAATAATTCAAAGTGCGCCTTTCCTTCTTCTTCTTTAGACGACGCCTTTCAATAGCTTTTCAACGGCACAAAAGACTCCACTGGGACAACGGATCGTCTTCCCCTCCATCACACACAGACACATCACATAACACAGTGAGGCATCCGATGGCAAAGTTAGTTTTATTTGTCTAATGCTGACAGCAGCAACAACTGGAGCCCGACGCAGCACAGGAAGTACGACAATCTGAAAGTCATTTTAGGGTAATTTGATAGTTGGTTCGTGCAAGAAATGCAAGAACACACCAGCCAGGGGCAGGGGAAGGGCAGGAGTTTCGCTTGGTTGCGTTGGATATCCCTTAAAAAGTTAATTTCAAATGGAACGACGAGTGGGTCAACCAGAGGTTATTGTTCCAAATAATGCATATAAATACAGTGTATCTTGAATATTAAATTGTGGTTAAATTGTGTTTCCTTCGCCGAAAAGCTTTGACAGCAAAATGGTAATAGATCTGAATATTTTAAGGAAATGTAGTCTGCATTTAAGTGAAACTTGATTGGTATATCATTTCTAAGAAAAGTTGAATTAATGAAAGTCTATCTGGTATATACATAGAACAACGTTTTAGACCAGAAGACGGCAGCGTCCTATGCACTGTGCATAGGAAAAGACCACAGAGCAGCGCAGTCGGCACACACATAGTGTAAAAACTTCGTGTAGCGTCGGCCCTAAGCACACGCAACTTACCCTAAACATAACCAGTTTATTTTTCTATTCCTAGAACGAAAGCCCTTCCATATTTTCCAAATTAAGACAGTTTTCTAGAGTAAAACCTTAAAGAATTTTATTACCCATAAGAGTTCTTTCAAAATATATCATATATCGTACCATTTTCCACTCATCTATAGCCTGAACGAAAGAAATATCTATGAAAACTTTCCATAAAACAAAACGAAGAACCATAAACCGCTCTTCTGCCACATATGAAATATTTATATTTAATTTAAGAAAAACTTTTTCTAAATGGTCAAAAAAATCGTTGCCAGTAGCTGGGGCCGGGCCTTTAAAGTTCAGAAAACTTTAAATATAATAAATTAAATGTTGGAAAGTTCGTGTGCTGGAAACGAACTCATAAAACACAACTCAGATCCAATCAAAGTTTCAGTCAAGTCAAGCATTTTGATTAAAGAAAGGAAAGAAGCGTATAAACGATATGGCAGGACCCTCCTAGCATGTAGCAGGTGTACGCACACGCCTTCTTTCCACCTCAACCTCAACCTCTAAAGCTCAACGAAATGTTCTATTTTCTATCCATGACAAATGAATAGGTTCTGGCAGTTCGTCTTCGTTCTGCTCTGGCTCTGCTCTGTGAATGGCTGGGCTGAAAGCAATTGCCACTCAAATATTCATCTGCTTACACATGCCAAGCATATACAAATAGATATTGGTAGGATAGAAGCATATATATATATATATGTAGTAGGTAGATATTGGAAAAGGGAATATTTGTTGTCTTTGCTTTGGCACTACTCACCATTCTCGATGGTCTCCTTGGCACAGGATATTATTTTGCCTTTGCGACGTCGCAAATTCGATTCGAAATTGTTGTCATCGGTGAAATCATCCTCTCCTCCGGCTCCTTGTCGGGCATCTCCGGCTGTTGTTGTTGGTGTTCCCGTACCCGTACCCGTTCCCGTTCCCGTCGTTGCTGTGGCTGTCGATTCGGGCACATCCTCCGAGGACTGACGCTCTGGATAACCAACTCCAGGTCCTCCTCCCCCGCCTCCTCCATTTGAACTATCAAAACTTTGGCTCATGCTGTGCCAAAATCTATTCCGTTGATTTGTTTTGACTCAATTTTTGTGGGATGTTTAATTTGTTTTCGTTTTGACGCTTTTCTATTTAATGTTATTAATTTTTGTTTGCTGGGGATAAACTTTTTGCGTGTTAATTAGTCCACTGAATGGGTCGAAAGGTTACATTCATTAATCAGCGAATGCTTAGTCTGTTTACAAATTAGGAAAATCTTTAAAAAACCGAATGCAAAAATTTGGTTTGCGTGCTGCCAAGAAGAAAAACCCAGCACGCAACCGACAAAGGAGAAATGTGTAAAAAGAGAAATTTGTGCAAAGACTTTGCCGGCAAAAGACTTTGATGGCTAGTAAAAGTGGGTTGGTCGATGCCTGATAAAGGGTGGGTTCAGTCATTACCCTCAACGACAACGACGAGGACGAGGACTCTCCCCAAAATACAAAAATAAAAACCCCCCCTCCATATAACAATCCAAAGTGCGTACAACTACTACGCGTAGTTTTTCCTCGCCCCCTTCAGGCGAACAACGAGAACAACATTGAAAACTGTTTGCTTATTTCATAATCGCTTCTTGCATTTAGGTTAAACAATCACCAAAAACACCACCAGACACTAATAATAGTTAATGCACAAAGCCAAAAGGCAGAAACTATACATTCGGTTAGCATTCTCTCCAGGCACAAAGCCATTAAATCTTTGGGTCATATAGAAATTATACTCTTTCGTTTCATTTATCAACTGTTTAATATTACTTTTCTTTGTTTTTGTTGGAATTTGGAATTCGGTTGGGAAGCGCGCGCCGAAAGCGCGTGTTTGCACGCTGGGAAATGCCGTCAGAGACTGAAACCGTCTGCCTTCACATGTCCAAGAGGCAGCGTGAATCCCACCACGAAGAGCAGCCAAAGGCGTGGTGGCTTTTGCCATTTATTGATTTTGTCTTGGCTGTGCGTGTGCCGCAAAGACAGAAAACGCAGAAACGTAGCTTTGTTTATGGAGGGTGGGGGCGTGGGGTCTGAGGATGATTCGCAGACGCAGGGCGAGGCCAGACGAGGCAAAAAGCCGGCTTCAAGCCGCCAAAGAGAGCCAAAAACAGAGCGCGAGAGAGAGGGAGAGAGTAAAAGCAAAGACAGACGGAGAGACAAACAACAAACATGAAACATAAAGGATGAGTCCATAAAGACAAACATATGATTATACCCGGTACAAAGTGAGAGCACGAAGGGTATGTTGTTTTGAATGGAATGTTGGCAACAGATAGAGGAAAAGCCTCTTAAGGAATCTTTTCTACAACTAAAGTTGGTGCCTTAACTTATTATTTGCTTACTGACTTTAGTCACGGTCTTTTGCATGGAAGTCGCCAACTTTTAGCTTTCAAATTTCCTTCTTTCTTTCTTTCAAGTTGTCATCTCGTTGTGGTGGCTAGCTGGATTATAGCCGCTCATCTATAAACATTTCCAACTTTAGTTTTTTTCCCGCACTTTAAAATTTCTATTGACGGACTTACGAGGAGTGGAATATTGTAGTACTTGGAAGAGTAGATTCCCGATGACCTGCCGCTGCTTTATGCCTCGATGTGGAGCTTGTTCTAGTGCCTAAAACTTTGATTATAGTTTGTAAAATACTACAATAGAAAGCCACCACCAAGAGCTAATCTATTATACATTAAACATATATAATACAAACAGAATCAATCGTTTAAGACAGAATATTCTATGATACTTCAGACATCTCTAAATATTTATATGGATAACAAATTCCAATACAATAAAGAAGTATCTGTTATAATTCCAATTAAACAAGCAGAGAAAAGTAGTGCTGAAAAAGCATCAGTTGCTTTCACACAACTTACAACTTCATTTGCACTTTTCTCTATTTGCTCAAATCAAGATAGACAATTTCATTTTCTAACAATAAAAAATATAAATATATATAATTCATATAAGTATTATTTTGTTTATTGGCAATTATTCTTAGTCACTAATGTGAAAGGCTTCTCTCTATATATATTATATATATGCCTATTTTTAGTCAATGTTTGTTTGCTTAGTCCCAATCCTGCGAGTCCTCCACAGCTTCAGCGTCCTGGATGGCATTGCCCTGTGAATGGAAACATAATTAGTAAAACAATTTAAAAGTATTTAAAATGAATCTACTTACAGTGCCGCGCACATCGTAGCCACCAAACTGGCCACCGTAACCACCGCCGCCGCCGCCGCTGCCTAGTTCGCGCAGAAAATCGGGCACTTCCTGCCCAGATCCCTCAAGGATCTTCACGAGATCCGTGGCCAGGGCCGAATCCTGCTCAGAGTCAAAGAATGAAGTTGCGCGACCACTGTTCCCCACACGCCCGGTGCGTCCAATACGATGAACATAATCGTCAATGCTCTTTGGCATATCGAAGTTGATCACATGCTTCACATTTTTGATATCTGATCACCAAAAATACATCATAAATCGAACGTCCATCATCTGAATATTCATATAAATCAATAGATTACCCAATCCTCGAGAGGCGACCGATGTTGCAATTAGCACTTTCATCTTGCCAGTCTTGAAGTCGCGCAGAGCCTGCTCGCGCTGACTTTGGAGCCGATCACCGTGTATTGAAGTAGTGGGAATTGCACTTTCCGATAAGTACGAGGCCAAAAAATCTGCGCCCCGTTTTGTCTCTACAAAAACAATAGTGCCATCGGCACATTCCTCCAAAATTTCCTATAAAATTAATCAATTATATAGTGTCAACGGCTAGGTCTAAGGTTAGCAGTGCTTACGACCAATTTTGCGCGCTTGGCGTACTTGGTGTACTCATAAATAGTTTGTTTCACGTCAGAACAAGCACCGCCAACAACACCGATGGTTGCAAATATATAATTTGTGAGAAATTCGCCAGCCATGCGCTGAATCTCCTCCGGGAATGTGGCCGAAAACATCAAGGTCTGATGTTGTTCGCGCATTGTGCAGTGATTGACGATCTTGCGCATGTCCTCCGAGAAGCCCATGTCCAGCATGCGATCGGCCTCGTCCATCACTAGGAAGCGAGTATCGTTGAAAGTGATGAAAGCACGCTCCACAAAATCAAGCAGACGCCCTGGGGTGGCAATCAGCACATGGCAACCCATCATAATCGCCTCGTTCTGGTACTTGACCGAAGTGCCGCCATACAAAATGGCGATCTTCAAATACGAATCGTGGCTAAACTTGCGAGCCTCGTGATAGATTTGAATGGCCAATTCGCGAGTGGGCGATACGATCACAGCCTGCGGCTTTCCAATCTCCAGATCAAGCTGATCGTTCAACAAATTCGTAAGTATCGGCAAAAGGAAGGCTGCCGTCTTGCCAGAACCAGTCTGGGCACAGGCCATCAGGTCACGGCCAGCGGCAATCACCGGTATGGCGACCTTTTGAATGGGCGTGGCCACCTTATAGCCCGATTTAGCTACATTCTTGGCGATAATTTCTCGTAGCTTGGCATCCTCGAACGTGTTTATGGCAGCTGGCGGATTGTCGCCGCTTACCTATTGAAATATCAATTTAATTTTGTAATAATTCTGAATTTTATAATGACTGTGAGTGACTGTTGAGAGACATACCTTCACCGGAATATTGTCATAATTGGAAAAGTTAATGCCCGACGTGATGCCAGTGTTGAAAATCTCAGCCTCATCGTTGGATGGCTCTGGCGGGATATAGAACTCGCGCTTCTTTTCGCCATCTGCGCCTTCCTTGTTGTTATTGACATCATCTTCATCCTCGTCGTTACGACGACCGCGATCACCACGACCGTCACGGTCTCCACGGTCGCGATTGAAGCCTCCACGACGTCCTTCGCCTGAATTACAAACACATTTTTTAGTAAATATTAAATTACAAAATAAACAAAAGACGAAATAATTTAAGAAATAAGATTATGTTTTTATAGGTTTAATAACATTATGAGAATGATAATACAGAAATGATACATTAAACAAAAACTATATTCTTCAATGAAAACTTAATGGTAAAATAGTGTATTCATAAAATATAAATAGTTAAAATTCATTAATTTCATTTTAAAAATCAACTTTTTCAAAACATAAAATATTCGGGAACTTCGGCAGAATATTTAGTAAAATATTTCAATCAAATTAAAAAAATGTCTTCAATAAAATTATGAAATTCCTAGTGGTCAAATATGGCTTAAAACTTAAAAACTGATAATATATTAATAAAATATCGATATTCAAAGAGACCGATTAAATCAACGAAAAGAACCTGCCATCGTTGCTTAACTTCAGAATGCCTGCCGCCTTCAGTTCCAGGACACAGCGAAAGGCGTTCGCCGCGTCTACGCGGTTCTTGATGAACGATGCATTCTGCAGGTCCACCCGTGGCAACGTGATGAGCGCCTCAAACAAACCATGGACAACGTCCACCTTTGACCGGGGCATGTTCAAAACGATCTTTGGATCGTAGGTCTGCACAGCGGGTAGACAGCGATAATTTTTCTGTGCGCTGCTGCTGCCATCTTCCTCGGTATACAGGCGCTGATCGCTTAGATGCTTCTGATGATCGACCATCAGCCGGAACATGTCCTTGTGCTGCACGATGAATGCCAAATTTTCCATGTGTTGTCGTCGATCATCGGTGGCCACTCTCCGCTGCAAGGACGAGGACACCTGCACGACTGTTATTTCCCCACTCTGATCTGCGGATACTCCCGTCTGTTCTAGGACTGGACATCCTGCTGATCCTCCTGTCTGTTCTAAGACTGGACACCCTGCTGATCCTCTTGTCTGTTCTAAGACTCGACATCCTGCTGATCCTCCTGTTTGTTCTAGGGCTGCACATACTGCTGATCCTCCTGTTTGTTCTATGGCTAGAAGTTCCATTTCACTGCTCAGATTTATTGGAGGCAGAATTTGCACATCGGTGACGACAGCGTGTAAGCTCATGTCGGCTAAAGAGGAGACTGCAGACTCCAGCGCCTCGTTACTAATCTCCATGGGCACAGGCACCGGAAGGGGTTCCATAATTTCTATATGGGGTATTGCGCTCTGCGATATGTTGGACAACGATTCGTTTAGGATTTCTGGAAGAACCGGAGCATCTAGCGGACCTTCATCTGGCGGTAGTGGCGCCGCTGCTTGCTGGGGCTCTTGCTGCATTTCCGGCACTGCCATCATCTGTTGCGATTGTCTGAGCACTTCTGTTGCTTTTTTCATTATATTGGCCATATACACCGCTGTCATTTCATTTTGTATACGCGGCAGTTCGTCCTGTATGTCCTCTGGTAGCGGAATGGCTCGACGTGGTATGTTCTCTGATGCTGGAGCTACTTTACGTCGTCGTCTTTGTGCTGGTCGAACAGGTGGCCCTTCGTTGTAGTTCATCGTTATTTGTCTGCGTGATAGAAACACCGAATTCCAGTCACGTGATGGAGTTGCTACCACTTCTGGTGCACCTTCAGCTATCGCTTGTGGTGGTGTGCCTCCAGCTACCGCTTCATGTGTGCCTTCAGCTACCGCTTCTTGTGTGCCTCCAGCTACCACTTCTGGTGTTCCTTCGGCTATCGATTCAGGTATGGCTTCTGCTGCTCGTTCTACTGCTACTGCTACTGCTCCCGCTGCTGTTGATGGCGAATCCATTTCCAGCACACGCGGCAACATGGTGAGGCGACGCTGATGCAGATGCTGCTCCTCATCGATCACTGGCAGCAATGGACGAAATGGTGTGGCCCCAAGTCGAGAGCGTACCAACGTGGAACCACCATCCTCCACCTCCAACGTCTGTCCATTGCCGCTGTCCACCATTTGTGATGGCACTGGAACATCCGCTTCCAATGAATATTCCGCTGGCAACTCTAGTGCCCCCTCGGATCTTGGCATCATGAGAGGAGTTTTATCCTCATCGAGCAGCAGCAGACTCGACGATCTCGGCATAAATGTTAGGCTGTGGAACGTACATACATTATGGTTTTGTGTTAGTGCTTGCTATCGATACATCGCAATTGAAGAAGATTCGGAAGAGAACGGAAGCTAGATTCTTCAGAGAAAGACACAGTCGGAAGAGAGATAGCAAACAGAGAGAGAGAGAGTAGACAGTCGGTGCTTGACCTAGGAACCATTTTAAAATTCAATCAAAACATTTACTAGTCCTTAAACGTAGTAGGCGGCGGCCTGTGTTTTAGCATCCCTTTATATAAGTTTCTTGAAAAATATCCAAAATCCCTCAGTAGCCTTTCAACCTGTCGTCTCAGAGACAGCAAACCGGAAAATGTTTTGAGTTGTGACGGGGGCAACAAAAAAAAAAAAAAAAGAAAAAGAATATTGAATTGAATTTAGACTAAATTGTGTTTCATGTTTTTCTAAACGTTCCCTGTTCGTTCTGTTGTGCAAGACCTGAAGGCTACTTTCGCAGAGGATCCCCCCAACCCCCCAAATAGAAGGTAAGTGGATAGAAGATAAGTTTAGGATAGACTTATAAATTGCGTTTTAGTACCCGTCCTGGATGGTTTCTGTTAGTGGGGTGGATGTGGCGGCCACACGTAGACCGCCGCCGCCGGTATCCTCGTCTCGCGTCGACGCGTTCCTACTGAAGTAGGCTCCATCGGGGGTGTCCTGATTCTGCGAGAGCTGCCCGCGGGCCACATTGATCTGCAGACTGCTGGCCTGCGTGGTCGAATAGCCGCCCCCAGTTGTTGGCTGCTCCTGCTGATCCGTGTGCTCCATAGACCCCCCTGTCCCCAGCACAACAAAGGCCTCATCCGGCTGTGGGTGGTCCAGCCAACTACTTGGTAGTCGGTCTTCTGGTGGGGGTAGCTGCAATCGGCTGTTCAGCTCACTTATTGAGCCAAAGTTAAGTTTCGTTCGCATCGTACGCTCCTGCAAAAAGTTCTCACTGACCCAATGGGGAAATCTGGCCGCGTTAAAAGTGGAAGGAGGATGTGCTGCAGGCTCATCTTCTGACGTGGATTCATATGGGATTGCTTCGTTCTGCATATTCAATGCACGGCTGTTTCTGTAGAGATATTTGAAATGTCGAATTTGTTCAGCTTCCTCCGAGGTTGGGGAAAAAGACGATTTACGTCGTCTGCCTCCTCGGGCACCAATTTGTCTCGATCTGCTCGGACGAGAAGTGGCTGACGTGGGTACCACAAATTGATCGGTATCCTCATTCAACTGGGCCACATTTTCCCTACTATACATTTGCCTTTCCTGGAGCTGTCTAAACATCATCTCATCCCGCATTTGATTAGATTCCGACTCGTTTAGCATTTGCTCGATTTCCGCCATAATAATGCGCTCTGACCTGACAACCGTCTCTTGAATCTTTTTCGCCTTCTCCTGGCGATCATGACGCTGCAGGTCATCCCATTCGCTGTTTACCAGCCATTTGAAGGCCGCGAGCAAATAGTCGCGTAGCTCTCGCACGTTCGCCATTGTGGCGTATGCTGGCAGATCGAGTTGTTCTAAGAAGGAACTCAACACCTCCCTGTCCCAGCTAGGGGGTATCTTCGTGCGCACCCGATTAGCACCCGATTGGCAGCGATGTGAAGTGAAACACGTGCCCACTGAGCATTGCGCGATGGTGGGAGGACAACAAAAAGAACAAACGACATTACAAAACAAGCACAAACACATAGATACACATACAAACATACGCGTATGACTTATACATATCGTGATTATCTTAACATAAGCTTAAAAACAGTTCTCAACTAGTCCAAGAAATCCAGAAGCAAAGAACAGGATATATCCTTACCATCTTCGTCGTCATTGCGACGTCCACGATACCCGCCGCGATCGCCACCTCCCTCGCCATCGCGACGTCCTCCACGGAAACCATCTCCGTCCCCTCCATCTCGATTGCCGCGGTAGCCGCCACGATCGCCACCATCGCGGTCTCCACTGTCGCGATTGCCGCGGTAGCCGCCGCGATCCCCGCGATCGCCACCATCGCGATTGCCACGGTAGCCGCCGCGATCGCCACCATCGCGATCTCCATCGTCGCGATTGCCGCGATAACCACCGCCGCCGCCTCCTCCACGGCTCACAGTTGCTGGTGGGGCCTCCTCCTCATCGCTCCAACCATCTACTTCCTTGGTTTTGGTTTCCACTTTAGCATTGGTTTCAAATTCCTGGAGAGAGATGATTCATTAGAAATTGGGCTATGTTTTTGTTTACAAAAAAATATATATGTACATCACCGCTCCAGTCGGACATTTTTAATTTAGATTTTGTTTTTAGTTATCTGAAATACAGAAATGTAAAAGTTAATAACATTAACATCAAAATTGTTGCCTATATTTAATATATTTTCAATGTAGATCTCCTCAAAAGAATATCCTGAAAATTGTTTTAAAAGTGAGACACGTTTAAGAATTTTAAAGTGGCGCCAAAGACAAAACAATCGATTACCGATATCTTGATCAGTGCACAGCATTTAATTGAATTATTTTTTAGACCAAACTCACAATTCAACAAGCAGCTTACATTGCACCAATTTCTTCTAATATTTATTATAATTTAGAAGATAAAAAAACCGATAGCCGATTGTTAATAAGTCCACAATGCAGAATGGTTTGCTCTTTTTCACCCTATCTATATGTACAATTAAATCAATTTAATGTATTTAATTTAATTGAATATTTTCCTCCATATGTATTTTCAGCTTTTCCCAATTGATGGCATAAAAATCTTCAATTAAATTTTCAACCGCGTCGACAGTGCAGGATTGCCAGCTTGTCGAATACTAAACAGTGTTGCCACCCGACCAGCTTCTATCTGACAACTGGTCGATTGTTTGCCATTCACCCGGCGACGAGAGCAGCAAAAACGTGAGTTTCTGTTTTTCTATGTATACCAAGAACACATGTGGGCTTGTTTAACTGTATGCGTGAGCAGGCCATGTGCGTGTGCAGTCGTTAGCGTGTATGTGTAGGTAATACTAGCAGCGAGGCGAAGAAGAAACGCTGAAAATTAAGGTTAGAGAGCAGCAGCCACCAACAGCCAGCGAGAAAAGTAAGGAAAATTCCGCGCAAAGCGAGGAAAATTAAATAAAAAACACCAAACTTCATTTCACATGCACCAGCCGCACACAAATTATATTGAGCAAATGAAAAACATTTAGTTTTCCGTGTGCACAGGCGACATTTCGACATTCGATTCCCCATTTCCATTGTGTGACAGAAAGAAAAAAAAACTCAACTCTCGTTTGCATAAATCATCGTGTGTCGTGTGTGTGTGGAGAGGGTGTGCAGGAAAGAAAAATCCATTTAGAACTGTGTAAAAATTCTTTTGCAGGCAAGCGAAGCAGCCAAGAGACACAGAAACCTTAAATCATGGATAGCGCCGGTAAAAATCGTTATGAACTCTTGTTCATGGACGATGATGTTAGCGATCCATTAGATAATCTTGTGGCGGGGACCGCTGCCGTAGCAGCCGCAACAGCAGCCAGCAAGAAGAAGCAGCCACAGCCTGCCGCGGCCGCATCGGCAGCCACCAAGGGTGGCGCCGCCAAGGTGGCCAAGACAGCAGCCGCTGGCGGAGGACCAAATGCTAAGAAACCAAATCAGGCCGAAAAGGAGAACAAGCCAAATGCTCTCAACAAAAACAACAACAACGAGGGCAAGAAGCCCGCCTCGACCACGGACAAACAGTTCAACAAAGACAACAGCGGTTACAAGCAGGGCGGCGGCAGCGGCGGTGCTCCCCGTCCAGGCGGCGGCGGCTTTGGCAACAGAACACGTGAATTCGGCACTGGTCAAGGGCAGGGACAAGAGCGGGAACAACGGGGACAGGGCCAGCAGCGTGAGCGCAACGTGAACTTCCGTCAACAGAATGGCGGCGGTGTGCGCGACGGCAATGGAAATGGCAACAACTACGAAACACGTGAGCAGCGCAACAACCGCCGCAATGTCCGTGAGAATGGCCCTGGTGGACCACCCGATGGTCAGCCCCGTCCCTATCGCGGTCAAGGCAACAGTGGTGCTGGCGGTGATCGCCCACCCCGCCAGAACCGCAACTATGACGGACAGAACAGGAAGCGGGAATTCGATCGTCAGTCTGGATCCGATAAAACTGGTGAGTGTTGTACGGAGAGAGACCATGTATCAAGGGAGGACAGGGGAACAGGCATGGCATGGCAGACGGACATAACCACAAACAGAATGCCCGCCCACCAGAAAAACGAATATGAAAATTTGTACCAGAAGAAAAAAAAAACATTTGTTCCATGACAACCAAACACAAAATCAGCGGGCGGGCAGGCGCAAAGGCAGGGGGGGTGGGGGTGGAAACAGACGGACATTCCAATGTTTATACCTATTCAATTATCATGATTATGACAAATCTATTTCTAACCCTTACCTTAAAGGCTTGCGGCAGGTATTGAAATATGAATGGTAAAATTTTAGATTTTTACATCAATTTTCGCTACGTATAAACCTTTGAGGGCACAAAAGGGAACCGACGATATAAATCTTTTCCTCACGTGGTGGTGGATCAAGCCAAATCAATATTGATCGGAAAACATACAACTAACTTTCTATATAACCTCATACCCGCCGCCGCCTCATCCGTCGAGCCTCATCTTTCTTTCACTATTTTCACTTTTGGAATATCCAAAATTAAAGCATAGCAGCAGAGAAAATCTCACACACGCCGCCAAGAGGGAAATGTGTTAAAAATAGTTTGCGCGTCTTTCTGGCAACGAATATGTTTGTAGGAGGCCCATTTTTGTTTCGGAACGAAGAGAGGAAGTGTTTAATCTGACAGCACACAAGCGCGCGTTCAGCGAGTGCTGTTGCTGCTTATCTATCGCTTATGCAAAGGTAAAGGTAGTAAATATTTGAGGGCCAATGGGCGGGCTAATGGGTGATTCACCTTGAAGAGTTGGCTCAATTATGGTTTCACAATGGAACAGTAGGGAGATATAATATATAAATAATCATTCCATTAACTTACCAAAAAAAGTAGATAAATGAATGAGTGTTCTCTTCTGAATTTGTTTTTCTGTAAGATAAATAAGAGAACAAAAATTAGTGGAAAATCATTATAAAAAAACTGCAAAATAAATACTTACTTTGCAATTTTCACGAATAGCTGCTTCCTTCTGGACAAGTCCTTGAATCGTTCTTTTCTATAAAAGAAAATTAACGTCTTTAATGTTGTACATTTTGCAGGTGTTAAGGCTATTGATAAGCGCGATGGAGCTGGTGCCCACAACTGGGGCTCCGTCAAGGAGGCCATTGATGATGTGAACAACAAGAACGAAAGCGAGACAGGTGTGAACAATGCCGAGGGCGACAACAAGGCCAACGAGTCTGGAAATGAACAGCAGAGCGAGCAGCAGGCAGCCGCCGAGGAAGAGACCAAAGAGCTGACATTGGACGAGTGGAAGGCACAGCAGGGGCAGCGCACCAAGCCCACCTTCAACATCCGCAAGGCCGGAGAAGGTGCAAATTAACACACATATTATAGCCCCTCCAAATTGAATACTAATTGATATCTTCTGTTGTGTCTTTCTGCAGGTGAGGACACATCGCAATGGAAGAAGATGGTCGTTTTGACCAGCAACAAAAAGAAGGAGAACGAGAGCGAAGAGGAACTTGAATACGACCCTGCCATGTACCCACAGCGCGTTGGCCGCCAGCAGCGCGTTCTCAATATCCAGTTTAACTTCAACGACGGTCGTCGCGGTCCAGGCGGCTTCGGTGGACGTGGTGGTCGTGGCGGACCACGTGTCGGCGGTGGTGGTATTGGTCGCGATGGACCCCGTCCCGAGGGCGGCAATCGTGGCGGACCACGTGATGGACCCCGTGATGGCCCGCCATCGGGTCCACGCCAGAACATTGAGGAGGGATCTGCTGCTGGTGGTGGTGCCCCATCGGCACCAACAAACAACCGGCCGCCAATTGAGCGTCGTGGTCCTGGAGCCAACAACAGTGGTGGTGCTGGCGGCTTGGGCGGTGGTGCCAAGCGTTTCGGCAATGAGCGGCAACAGAATGCCGCCCCCAAGGTGAACGATGAGCGCCAGTTCCCAACACTGGCCTAAGCGAGGAGTTGCGTTCCTCAAATTTTAAAACACATTTTGGTGACTGGTCTGGGATGGAATGCGGCGACGGCCAATGGTGGACTTGAAGGACTTAGCTAGAGGCAGGCGGCTCTGGAGCAGGTTACCAAAATGAAAAACTAATAAATTACATATATCACAGACAAATACAAGAAACCAGAAATTTCTAAAAAACAAATTGTAGCCGCCATGAAAAAGCCAAAAGCAACAAAATAACAACACGAAACAGCTATGCAAAAAAATGGAAAATAAAATTATACATATATCTAGAAAATATATGATGAAAACAAAAGCAATTTTAGTTTATGCGTGGCGCTCTCACTAATCAGGATTTTTACACTTAAAATCGCGATCAAGCTGAAACTTCGTATAAACTAGTCGGAAGAAAAGAAGAGAAGACACTCACTGACACACACGCTCACACACACACCCACATCCGCATCCCATTGTGAATGGACAAAATTTGCAATTGAAATGTCATGTCCATTCATGTCGACATTTGTTTTCCCAATATGGCGGCGGCGGCGGCGTTTAAGAGAAATAATTTTATTAATATAAAAGAAAACAGGCAAATGTATTGTAAATTTGATTTTTTTATTATTATATCGTTTTTATGATCGAACACTCAATAATCATCATCCTACTAACAATAGTACTAGTACAGTAGCTACAAAGCGTTTAAAAAAAAGAAAGGAACTAAGGAAGAAGAGAGAACGAAGAGGAGGAGAACACATCACCGGCCGGCGGCCGGCCTGGCGCGGCTTGTGGGCGAAGAGAAGACGTGGAGAAGAAAGAAAACCAATACTAAAAAAACACTTCGTAAAAGCATTTTCATTACTCCAATACGATTTGTTTTTGTTCTATTAAAAACAAATGCAATTTTCACGAGGAAAAACTGTACACACTTTTTTTTAATTATTTACCATGTTACCAATTTTATTTAAAATAAAGGAAACAACAAAATGGACAAATATTAAAAGCTGTAGTTGGAAAAGAAAAAACAATAACAAAAAAAAAGAGCAACTGTTAAAGCCCCTCTCTAATTGTGTTTGTCGATGCAAATTCTATAATTATACATTTAACTTTAATAATTATAAAGAAAATTAATTATGCATCATATATACTACTTTTAATTATAGAACAAACAAAAAAAAACGAAAAACTGAAACTGCATACTGCATACTGAAAAAAGGAGAAAAAAAACCACATAACTTTAAGAATATTAAAAAGAAAAACCACACACAAAAACACAATAAATAAAACAATATTCTAATTACCTATTGGAAAAAATATAAAAACTTTAATAAGTAGATTTACGGGTAAGATCGCGAACCGAAAGCTTTCCCCAAAAAGGTCCCAATGCAAGGCAGAGTATAAAACAGAAACCATCCTAAAACACGCAAAAACGATTGTATGATCCCCTGTAAGATTGTTTGCTTTTACAATTAGAAATTGTATAAATTAATAAACAAAAAAAACACGTATATTCATATGATAGGATACAACAATTGCGAGAAAAACAACAAATTTTATGACAGCAAAACAAAATACAAAGAAAATAGGGAATAAACCACTTAGAAGAACAAAATATACGAACATTTTTGAAATATTGTATTGTATTTTGACCCAAAGAAAGAAAGAAACAAACAAACAAACAAAACATTCAACCACAACAGTGTTGAGAAAACTCGTTTAAACATAAAACAAAGAAAATTATTTGATAAAAATAAAGAAAAACACAAACAAACAAATCTTGCACTTTTGAATGTCGCAGAAAAAGGGGGGGAAGGGAAGGAAAAGGGGGAAAGGAAGGAAAAGGGGGAAGGGATAGAAGGTTCCAGAAGAATCAACACTGGCGTATGTGCATAGAGCCGCACACAACTACACACACACTGACACGCGTAGGCACACATACAGGCACCCGATAGGGCCGTTACGAAAATTGAGGAATTGTTTAATTAAATGTGGTTATTTGCAGAAAATACAATATTTCAACCGAAAATTAGAACAAAAACTAGCATGGAAAGAGACATGTTTGTTAAGACACACACATACACACATATATATGCACGAAAAGAACCTATGTGTAAAAGGAAACGCAGATCAGCCGCTTTTCGGTGAACAGAAAACAACGGTAAAACGGACGATAGAAGAAATAGAATGAAATGAAATGGAAAAAAGCACTTGGGTTGGCGTTTCTTGAAGGTTTTATAAAGAAATACATTATACCACGTGCACATTTATGAATTAAACATTTTCCGCCATTAAAAATTAATTGTTTTACGTTTTATTATACGAAAAGGCGAAACGAAGAACATTACAGAGATATAAAGTATAAATCAGTAAAGGGGGAGACACAAAAAAGCGTATGCTACGGCATGCCCACACACACACACACACATGCAATGGTGCACCGGTGTGTGCGTATGCTGCGTAAAAAGTAAATCCAAAAATTATTAAACGCAGCAAATAACTTTAGCAAATGCTAAAATCAAACATTGTTGATTCAATCTTACGTGCGCACTAAGAAATCTATCGTAAATCCGTTCCTTTTTCACTTCTGTTAACTTTTATTTTTTCTGAAACTGCAATTGCCTAAATTTCCATAGAAAATAAAATGGCGAGTTTCGACAACTCAGCAACTTTTCGGTGAGAAGTAAGGAGCGGTAAAGAGAAAACGGATAACAGGCGAATATGGTGTAAAACGTATGAAGAGATGCTTGGCTTGGGGATTACCGCGGCACTTTAATTGATAAGAGGCGGAGACACATGAAACCACACACGCATTTATGAATTAAACGTTTTTGGGGATTTGTAAATGCATTTTTTCACCGTTTATCAAATTTCACAATCACGCAATATTTCACCATCTTGGCGTTGCTTTGAATGCAAATAATCAATCTAATAGTAGATAACTCACCTGTTAAAAACTCGTTTAACTACGATATTTTACAGTATAAAGCTAAAAGATCACTTAACTCAACGAGCACTCTTCTGAAAGTAAGAATGGGGCAAAGCAAACGCAAAAAGGAAAACTTTAAATATCGCCCGCACACTGTCGGCCATTTTATTACCAGAGAAACCGCCGAATTATCGGTAAAATATACCGTCCAAACATCAGAAATATACCGAAAAAACGTTATCATTTTAAAAATATACTGCAAAATACCAACGCAATCATATTCCTCGATTTTGATATTCTGTTTAATATAACTAGCTAATTAGCACCCTCAGGCCTGAGCACATAATAGTATACGTTGGTTATTACTTATTTGCTTCAACTAATTCAACTGATTTTTAATAACAAATAGATTGTAATATTAATGTTTATTTCTAAAATGTTTGTACATTCCATACAACTTTTTGGTATATTTTAGTGGTATATTTGTAGGTATTTTTACATTTGAACCATATTTTAGACAGAATCCAGTTAACGAAGTTTTAAAAGTTGGTCAATCCCAAGTATGCCTTGGTCAATCCTGTAGAAAATTATTTCATCTGTCGTGTAAAGTTACTTGTTCAGAGCTCAGTACTCTATTCAGCTGGAAATATTGAACAGAATATCAAAATCGAAGAATATTACTTTCGTTGGTATTTTTACAGTAGTTTTTGAATATGAGACCGGTAGTTTCGGTATAGTTCTGATGGTCGGACGGTATATTTTATCGATAATTCAGCGGTCACACTGGTATACATCAAGAAAAAAATACAGGTAAACAACTTTTATTGGAGGGAAAAAGGATAATTCTTCGTTTAAAACAAAGTTGTTATTGAATTGTTGAAACAAATTGCACCCAGCAAAGGAACGTCGTTAACCTAACCTCTGTTCTGTCATATGCGCTACAGTTTCCGGCGGCCAAAATGAGCGTGGAGGATGAAGTATTTCGGATCCAGAAGAAGATGAGCAAGATATCAACATCGAGCGATGGCTCAGTGAGTAGAGACCCCACAAATCGATTGAATAGTTGTGTTAGTTTTTGTTCCACCCTACCCCCCGCACTTGCAGGGACAGGAACAGGCTCTGGATCTGCTGAAGGCCCTGCAAACGCTGAACATCAATCTGGAGATTCTGACCAAAACGCGCATCGGCATGACTGTCAACGAGCTGCGCAAAAGCAGCAAGGACGACGAGGTGATTGCCCTGGCCAAGACCCTGATCAAGAACTGGAAACGTTTTCTGGCCAGCCCGGCCCCAACCACCCCAAACAACAGCACTGCCGTCGGCAAGGAGAGCTCGAACAGTAGCGCCTCCAAGTCGTCCAGTTCCAGCAAGTCTGCCAGCAAGGAGAAGTCTAGTAGTAGCAGCGGCTCCTCGTCGAGGGACAAGCGCGAGGAGAAGAAGGTCTCGTCGTCACAGACTTCCTTTCCCTCCGGCGGCATGACGGATGCTGTGCGTTTGAAGTGCCGCGAAATGCTGACCACCGCTCTGAAGATGGGCGAGGTGCCCGAAGGTTGTGCCGAGCCCGAGGAAATGGCCGCCGAGCTAGAGGATGCCATTTACTCGGAGTTCAAGAATACGGACATGAAGTACAAGAATCGCATTCGATCGCGTGTGGCCAATCTGAAGGACCCGAAGAATCCTGGTCTGCGCGGCAACTTCATGTGCGGCGCCGTCTCTGCCAAGCAGCTGGCCAAAATGACTCCCGAGGAGATGGCCAGCGATGAGATGAAGAAGCTGCGCGAGAAGTTCGTCAAGGAGGCCATCAACGATGCCCAGCTGGCCACCGTACAGGGCACCAAGACAGATCTCCTCAAGTGCGGCAAATGCAAGAAGCGCAACTGCACCTACAACCAGCTGCAGACGCGATCCGCCGACGAGCCGATGACCACTTTTGTCATGTGCAACGAGTGCGGCAATCGTTGGAAGTTCTGCTAAGTGCCCCTGCAACGCCCCCCCAAACCTTGTAGTTCCCTATGAATCCAAAAATTAACACCCCAACTTATAATTATTACATTGTAAAGCTACGACTACTTTTGTATTTGTCCGCATGAGAAAGCGCATTCACATTCACTGACCACCTAGAGAGGAAATTTCAATAAACATAAACTATTGATAAAACAAAATCAATTCTGTCTGCTTGAGCGCCGGTGATAATGGGTCGTTGAACAAGGGGGGGAGGGGGTTGCTGATAATAATATTTGTGCAGGTACAGTACTCAAATTTCCGGGGGTTTTCACGTTTTTCAACACTGTTTTTCGTCTAATTTGTGATACCAGAAAATATCTATATTGACAATCAGCATATTTGTGCTTGCAAGCCCGACGGCTTGCAGGGGGTGTTAGCACAACGAGGTGTGAAACTAATAAGGTACAGTGGGATGCAAAGCCATATTTTGAATATTATTATAACAATGTTTTGTGCAGTAATTTTATGTTGAACTAGTGCTGCTAGAATTTCGAGTCAGTATGAGCTAGATGAAAAAATGAATGCTAAAAATAGCTAGCACAGAAAAAGTCCTTTAATTTGGCTAAGATTAAATACACCTCAGACATATTATTTTTGTTTGGTATTTATATTTAAATTGGCGAAAACAAGGAAAACCGTTAATTTCGACGACCTATTCTATCCGCATGTCGAACAATATTAGTGTAGAGCTTTTTGAAATTATATGTAAATATTACTATGGCAAATGGAAGTTTGCAACATTGGGCATTTCTGCGTATACATATTGACTCATCAATCGGATAAAAGGTGTATGTTCAGGGCTGAGAGTGCTATTTAGCTAATAATATCAAATCGAATGTCAAAACTCGAGGACAGTTCATGGACAGAGAACAATTAACCCATTCTCAGTGGGTTCTCAGATCAGTTGGTAATTAAATTAAACATTTTAAATAACTGTAGTGTATTTCAGGCGAAGGATATCGTGTTTTATATCTAAGTAAAGAGGAAGAATGGGTTGGATCTGCAAGAAGAATTTACAAGTATTAATATTTTCCGCGTTTTAACTGAAGGTGCTTTCATGTTTAAAATGATGGGGGTTGAGTGGGTTAAGTTCACACTGCTGTTCGAATTGAAAACAACGAGCCGTTCCGTACCCCTGTTAAAATTTAACGAATTCGGCTCGCGATCGGTCGTGTTTTCTGTCCGGCGGTTCTTCTTGGTGTAAGTTCGCAGAGTAAAGAGAAATGATTAATAAACAAAAGCCTGAAAATGTTTAATACCCAAGTGAAACTAATTAACCTGTTGCTCTGAGGTGGTGGATAGAAGAATAATCGGCGCGCTGCACTTTTCCTGCGATTGTTGTGTGTGACCTATTTATGTAACCTGTTTTTGAAAAAGAATATGATATCCCGCTTCGAAAACTGGCTTAACCCGAGTGACCAAAGTGCCAATTAATGCAACAATAAATTTAGTTGTTCTGTCAAAAAAAAAAAAAACTGCAAAATTCTAGGCGAAACAGGCAGCAGAGAGTGATTACGGAAAGAAAAAAGAGTGCATTAACCCTGCAAGACAGACCCAAGTTGTCTATGGCTATGTGTATGTGTGTGTGTGAGTGAGTGTTGGCTAGAAAACCCAGCAAGAGAAAATGACAAGGGTCAAGCTAAACGAATGGAGCATCATCATTTTAATTACCATTGATTTTAGTATCTTCTCAGACGCGACGTGGCTGCATGCATTTTTTTCTTTTTTATTGCCTTAAGCCTCTCTGACCAAAAAATTATAGCTACGCTTCAGGTTTCGTTGGCTAGAACGGTACTAACATGCACACACACCGACAGAGCACACTCTCTCGGAAACACTCATACTTGCACAGACACCTGCCGAAGAAGAGGGAGAGCAAGCGAGAGAGGCATGCGTAAAGAGCGGCTCACAGTGCAGCAACATACACACAGATTGGATGGGTGCTACCCCCCTTTCCTCTCACTCTCACCCGCCTGTTGCTGTCTGGTTTTGGTTTCATAGAAGTGTGCGCTCTCTCTCTCTCCTTGAGCTTGAACCTGGCTGTTCTTATTCGAATATCACACAAACACACACGCACACAAGCACACTTGTTTGGCCGGTTTGTTGTTGTTGCGCAACGGGACATTTTGTACGGGGGGAAGGGGACGATCCGAAAACCCTTTTCCCTTAAACGCTTTTCATTAGCTGTTTTTCTCTCAGCCACAAAACTTTTTTTTGCGTTTCCATTTCGGTTTAAGGTAACCCTAATGCTACTGCTGCTGTTGGGAGGCCCGGCCCCCTTCCATCCTCATTGGCGTCTTAAGCTTTCGCGACTTTCTGTTTGTTTGGTGAAACTTTTTTTTAAGGTCTTCTCTAAATACATAATAAAAAAACATACAAAAATAAAATGATGTTAATAATACTTAAGCCAGTTGTTCGTTGTTTTTTGTGTGGTTTTTATATGCTTGGAAGAATTTTAAATGTTAGACTGTAAAAAATGTGAAAGAAATTTCAGTGTAGAATGCAAATTTGAGTAAAAGTGAGGGGAGAAGGGAAACTGAAATGGATATTATGTACGAAAAGTGTAAAAGGAAAATATTAAGTAATAATATTGTAAAACAGATCACAGGTCTGATTAATTCCTCACAAAATAAAATAAAGTAAATAAAGATTAAAAAGTGCTTACAAAATAATAAAAACTAATGTTTAAATTAAATAAATTCTAAAAAATTATACAAGTTTTATAATATAAAACATGTTTAGAAATATAATGGAAAAAGCAGAAAAACCAATAATAATGATATAAATAATTCCAAAGAGCTGCTACTTCTTTGCGATCCCTCTATAAAACTTCTTTCTGCCGAAATCTTTGCAGAATAAGGTTAAGCTTTCCTATGAACATTGTCTGGCTGAAGATTTCCATAATATCAAAGCTAATTCTGTGATTCATTAGTGTATTCTACAGTATTTAGTCGTAATTCTTTCCCAAATACTCCTAACCATATTCCCAGCCAAAACCCACCTCTGCTTGGACCTTTGCTCTCAACGCGATCGTTGTACAACCAAAAACAAAATTTCTGGTAAATTTCAAAGTCAAAAATTGAACAAAAGCCAAAGTATAATAATAATAAACGGTATAAAGGTTATACATGTGTACGCACATACATACTCTATATATGCATGTATAAGTGTGGTGTGTGATGCATATACCGTAATTGTACGTGGCAGAGCTCAAGCTCAGCGCCAGCCCCCCCATACGAACTTTCACTAATGACTCTCGGATGAACTTTTGGCTCACTCTCACACGCACTCACACACACACACACGTGTATCACACACGTTTCACACACCGAACGCACTCTCTTAAGAGTCGCTCACGTGCTGATGCTCTTTTCCCTTTCTCCCTTTACACTTTGCCCCCTCTCTTTTCCACCTGCCTTTTGCATGTACGTGCCAAAGTTGAGTCATTGATGGATTAAATGCAGAATCTCTTGGAATCTTTCATTGCGGAAATTCTTTGGCGCCTCTCTTTGGCTGATTTATTGTATTTTATTTTAGTTTTCGGCCATGCCCAGAGATATGTCGGCGTTGATATGGCACTTAAGCCAAAAAAAAAACCCCCTCTCTCCCCACCTTACACCTTGTTTAATGTTCCTCTGCTTATCTGGCATGCACTTAGGCGGTTTGCTCTGATAAGAGTTGTGGAATGGAATGGGTATTAAGCAATACTCGTATTTTTAAATGTTTTATTTGTATGTCCAAATGCTAGGGAATCCAAACAACTGATATTCGGTTACAGTGGAAACTCCCTAAGGAGAATAAGTTCAAGGGGGAAACCCAATTGATTTCGTAGAACTTTATAAAGTTTCCGGCTCACGTTTTGGCCCCATCTAATAGATGTTCTACTGTATATGTATGTGTATATGTGTGTGCCGCTGTTCATGTGTGTTGGTATGGCTTGTAGATCAGTTCCCTATGTGGTGCTGCTGCTGCATTATGGGGTATACTTGTATTTTGACCGCCAGAGCGTAACCAGACTGGTATACGTGCCGCTGCCACTCCTGCCGCCGCCGTCGCCTCCCTGTTTGTGCCACTAAATTTGGTTGCCGTTGTTTTTGTTGCTATTTATTGTCTGGCATGTTGCAATTACCTTCGAGCGAGGAGTGTATTCCCCCACTACATAGAGACGCCTCCAAATGAGTAACTATACCTGGTGGCAGCGGCAGTGTCCGCTTTTGCTGCCGCTGCTGCTGCTTCTGCTCTGCCGCAGTCGAAGCCGCTGCTGTTAGTCCATGTGTTAAATGATGGATGGGGTGTCCAATTGGAAGGCGGTTTCAAATGGCAACCGACTGGGAAATGACGCCAACGAGAAATTGAGCCTCCATGGGGTGCTGATGGTCCTCATAGTGGGTAGTGTTACTCAAAGGCGTCTATTTCTTCTTAATGGGATATCTCTGGAGAGAATTCTCCATTGAGTTATTGGTAGTTTGCTTCTTAACTGTTCTTATGTAGTTATTACATAAAAATATGATTCATGGGTGGACCGATTCGATTAGAATGATGATTCCAGTAGCTGCTAAAAGGCCTTTAAAGATACGTTGTTGGTTATCTTTCTAGGTCAAAGCTTGGCGATAAGAATCGTTTATATAATAGAATTTTATGATGTTTAAAATTCAAAGAATTATCGTAGGATGATTGCTAAGCGATTTACAGATTATTACAATGTAAACCCCTTAAAGAATAAACAATTCAGTACATATTTGTCTCCTATCATCTCATTTCAAAGGGAAGATTAATTCTCTTACAAACCTTTACAATTCCCTCCACAATTTCCACATCCATCAATGTCCAACTACCCTTTACCCTTCAGATGTTCTTGAAACTTCCACTTTGGGATGAGAAACAAAGCCAGAACAATGGAAACATTTTCCAATTCAAAGTTCTCGTATATCACTGAGATTTTCCCTTTGAAGAATCCATCAATGTCAACACCTTTCTTTTCTGAAATTTGTCCAGATATTTATTATTGTAGACTTACTGTTTTCTATTGCCTAAATCGTATATAGTATGGTGCTCCTCCGTATAAAGTAATGAAAGTAAATTTTTTCAATGAAACCCTAAAACCATTTGCATAACAAACGCAATCCATTCAGAGACCTTCATGGCTTTCGGTTGGGTTCTGTCGTATTTCTTTTTATTTGTTGGGGCCTTTGGGGACTGTCACGGAAGATTGTTTGCTGAAAAGTGAAAATACATAGCTCGTGTGGCCTTTTTTGCATGTCTATGGGGTTTCATTATATATGGAAGATCTTTTTGGTCACGTATTGGATTGTTTGATTTGATTTCGGAAAGAAAAAGAAGTATGGTATCGAAAGTAACGTATGGTTTAGGAATTGGTGACTAATTTTGTTGGGCTATTGTTAGTATGAAGCTGAGAGTGTGAGTTTTTGGGATTGTTGGAAAAAGAAAAGAATTAACGAAAGTTTTTCAAGGGGTTAAGAATTGGTGACTAATTTTTGAGGTTTATTTATGTTTTGGGAGGGGTTTGTATAAGTTTTAAGTAGAAAAGATAATAGTTATGAGGCCTCGGGTGACATATCTAATAGATCTAAGTGCTACAAAATGAAATAATTGGCAGGAATCTCCTTTTCTTCTTTCTTTTCCTTTCTGCCTAAGGAACCCCCTTTTCTTTCCTTTCCTTCTAATGGTTAAATATTTACAAAACTCTGGGCTTAAACCGCATAAGTGTTCGACAGTAAGTTTGACTGTAAATCAAATTGTCTGTAAGTGAGTGTTTGAATGGGTTGTGTTATGCCAAATGCAAAGAAAGAAAGACATTGACTAGGAATGACAGAGATATAGGTAAAGAGATACATATAGAAAGCAACAACAACAACAAGAAGACGAAGTCGAAGACGACGGACCACAAACGAAGACAGCGACAAGTTGTGAATTCTTTCAATTTACCGTAAACTTCACCTTAATTCTTCGTGGTTTTTTTTTCCAAAGCCGGTTTCCATTGCCGCAGGCAGGCAGGCAGGCGCTAACTTGTTGCTGTTGCTGTTGTTTGCTTATGGCTAACTCTCTTCCACTTGTTCTCTTTTATGGCACAGAATAACACCACTAGAAAAAGAAGAGGAAAAAGAAGGCAAAGAAGCAAGGAAGAAGCAGACGACGACGACGGAGAAGAGAAGGACGGACGTTTGCATTTGGATGCCAAAACCCCGGGAACAGTAAATGAAGGACGACGAATATGGTGATTGTAACACGTGTAAGTATCAAAAGAGAGAGCGAGTCGAAGCTTTAAAGAGAGAGCTTATCTAGAATGTTGCATCTGTGTTGCTCTTCCTTTTGCCATAAAAACGTCAAAGTGCATACATTTAAGGTGAGGCCATGACCAGAGTATCAGTGCAGAATCACAAAGAAGATGCACATGGAAAGAGAAAGAGGGAGAGTGCAAATCTTGAAAATCAACAAGGCCCCACCTAACTTTCAATACACCTTGTGCATTTGTAGACAAAAAAGAGTAGGAGAAACACACGAAGAAGAAGCAGTAGCAAAAAGCGGAAGTTTCTTGCACATGTGTGTGTGTGCATGATCGTGCGTGTGTGGTATGTAAGCCATACTCCCATTGCGCGCGCTGTGCTCCCTGTCCCGTACACAGTGGTGGGCAGAAATATTGAGACCGGGAACGGGTTTTTGGGTTGGGTAGATATTTTGTAGTGGCAACACTTCTCCCTGAATACTGAACCCTTGAAGGGGGGGTCACCCTACTCCCCACCTGTTGTATCCATATCCGCCCACCACTGTATTAACCATCGTTGAGGTCTGTCCCTGGGTATCACTCTTTCTGTTGTTGGTCGTTTTTTCTGCTGCGTTCCACTCCAACGATTCTTACAACAAACAACGTCAAGTTTTGTAGTGTTTTATGGCTCTGGGACTGGGTCTGGCTCTGGCTCTGTCCATGGCAACCAAATGTGGCAGCAACAGCCTCGTCGTAAAGCTGAATGTCAAATTGTAAAAAATTGTAAAACTTGTGACCATCGATTCCACACACAGGGTGACTACATCTGGATAGAGCCCGCCTCGGGGCGAGAATTCGATGTGGCCATTGGAGCACGTGTCATCTCCGCGGAGGGTCGACGCATCCAAGTGCGTGACGATGATGGCGACGAGGTCTGGCTGGCCCCCGAGCGTCGCATCAAGGCCATGCACGCGTCCTCCGTTCAGGGCGTGGAGGATATGATATCGCTGGGCGATCTTCATGAAGCTGGCATCTTGCGGAACCTACTCATACGCTACAAGGAGAATCTAATTTATGTGAGTAAAACAACACCAAATTATATATGTAAATAGATTTAAAGATAAATACCTAATAAAATGCTTTGAAAGACCTTTGAATCCACGTTAAGTTCTTTGGTAAACCCAAAGTAATTTCATTAAAAGTCTCATATGACACCACTTGGAATATATTACATCATTATTGAAGGTATTATAGATATCGAAATTCTTATCATGCCCCATTTCACTTGAGGTATTTATCAGTTATTTGCTTCCCTATTTGATTGAAAAGAATATAAGCGGCATTCTATAGAAGAAAGAAACCCCAAAGCATGAAAGAATCAAGATATTTGTAATATTTTCTAGAAAATAAGTGAAATAAATCAGAGAATAATTGGAGATCTTTGAAGATCTTTAGATATTAATATGAACCTCTTCTTTCCCCAAATTTGCAGACCTATACCGGTTCCATATTGGTTGCCGTCAATCCCTACCAGATCCTACCCATCTACACGGGCGATCAGATCAAGCTGTATAAGGAGCGTAAGATAGGAGAACTGCCGCCGCATATCTTTGCCATTGGCGACAATGCGTATGCGCATATGAAACGCTACCACCAGGATCAGTGCATTGTCATATCGGGCGAATCGGGAGCTGGCAAGACGGAGAGCACCAAGCTGATCCTACAATATCTGGCGGCAATCAGTGGCAAGCATTCGTGGATCGAACAGCAGATCCTAGAGGCAAATCCCATACTCGAGGCCTTTGGCAATGCCAAGACCATACGAAATGATAACTCTTCCAGGTAAATATACGAGTATCTATTATTTAAGATTTAAGACCTATTGCTAATTGATTTTGTTTTGTGTTCATTAACAGATTTGGCAAATACATAGATATACACTTTAGCGCCAATGGTGTGATCGAGGGCGCCAAAATCGAGCAGTATCTATTGGAGAAGTCACGAATTGTCTCCCAGAATCACAGCGAACGTAATTATCATGTGTTTTATTGTATTCTGGCTGGTCTTTCGTCCGAGGAGAAGAGTCGGCTCGATTTGGGTGCAGCTGCGGATTATAAGTGAGTTGGAATGTCGGGCCCTTTGTTGGCTTTTAATTACCGTATCTTTCGTTCCCCCAACAGATATCTAACTGGTGGTAATAGCATAACCTGCGAGGGACGCGACGATGCCGCTGAATTCTCCGATATACGATCCGCCATGAAGGTTTTACTCTTCTCGGATCAGGAGATTTGGGAAATAATCAAACTGCTGGCCGCCCTGCTGCACTGCGGCAACATCAAGTACAAGGCCACGGTGGTGGATAATCTGGATGCCACGGAGATACCGGAGCATATAAATGTGGAGCGTGTGGCAGGACTGTTGGGTCTGCCCATACAACCATTGATTGATGCCCTGACGCGACGCACACTGTTTGCCCATGGCGAGACGGTGGTGTCGACCCTCTCGCGGGATCAGTCGGTGGATGTGCGCGACGCCTTTGTCAAGGGCATCTACGGGCGACTCTTTGTACACATTGTAAGGAAAATAAATACGGCGATTTTCAAGCCGCGTGCAACTTCACGCAATGCCATCGGGGTGCTGGACATTTTCGGCTTTGAGAACTTTGATCAGAATAGCTTTGAGCAGTTCTGCATCAATTATGCCAACGAGAATCTGCAGCAGTTCTTTGTGCAGCACATTTTCAAGCTGGAGCAAGAGGAGTACAATCACGAGGCCATCAACTGGCAGCACATTGAGTTTGTGGACAATCAGGACGCCCTCGATCTAATAGCCATCAAGCAGCTTAATATTATGGCTCTGATCGATGAGGAGGCCCGCTTTCCCAAGGGCACGGACACCACGATGTTGGCCAAACTGCACAAGACCCATGGCTCGCACAAGAACTATCTGAAGCCCAAGTCGGACATCAACACCAGCTTTGGCCTGAATCACTTTGCCGGCGTGGTGTTTTACGATACGCGGGGTTTTCTGGACAAGAACAGGGACACCTTCAGTCCGGATCTGTTGCATTTGGTTAGCCAGAGTGGCAATAAATTCCTCAGGCAGATCTTTGCCCAGGACATTGAGATGGGAGCCGAGACGCGCAAGCGCACACCCACACTGTCCACGCAGTTCCGCAAATCCCTAGATGCCCTCATGAAGACCCTTAGCAGCTGTCAGCCCTTCTTTATACGCTGCATCAAGCCCAACGAACTGAAGAAACCCATGATGTTTGACCGCGGTCTGTGCTGTCGCCAGTTGCGCTATTCTGGCATGATGGAAACCATACGGATACGCCGCGCTGGCTATCCCATACGGCACGGGTTCCGTGAGTTTGTGGAGAGGTATCGCTTTCTGATTCCAGGAGTGCCGCCCGCACATCGCACCGATTGCCAGGTGGCCACGTCGCGCATCTGTGCCATGGTTTTGGGCAAATCCGACTATCAGTTGGGACACACCAAGGTCTTCCTGAAGGACGCCCATGATTTGTTCCTGGAACAAGAGCGCGATCGTGTGCTGACGCGCAAGATCCTCATCCTGCAGCGAAGCATACGTGGCTGGGTGTACCGCAGGCGTTTCCTGCGCATGAGGGCTGCTGCCATCAGTGTGCAACGCTTCTGGAAGGGCTATGCCCAGCGGAAGCGCTACAGGAACATGCGCGTGGGCTACATGCGACTGCAGGCTTTGATACGTTCGCGTGTTCTCTCGCATCGATTCCGTCATCTCAGGGGCCACATTGTGGGCTTGCAGGCCCATGCCAGGGGCTATCTGGTGCGGCGCGAGTACGGCCACAAGATGTGGGCCGTCATCAAGATACAGTCGCATGTGAGGCGCATGATAGCCGTCCGACGCTATCGCAAGCTGCGCCTCGAGCACAAGCAATTTGCGGAGGTCTTGCATTTGCGGAAAATGGAGGAGCAAGAGCTGATGCATCGTGGCAATAAGCATGCCCGGGAAATTGCCGAGCAGCATTACCGCGATCGTCTGCACGAACTGGAGCGACGGGAGATAGCCACACAGCTGGAGGATCGTCGCCGCGTGGAGGTGAAGATGAACATCATCAACGATGCGGCGCGCAAGCAGGAAGAACCCGTGGACGATGGCAAGCTGGTCGAGGCAATGTTTGACTTTCTGCCCGACTCCAGCAGCGATGCCCCGACGCCCCATGGCGGCAGGGAGACCTCCGTTTTCATGGATCTGCCCCAAGGGCAGGCGGCCAACCAGGAGGACATCATTGCACAGTTGCACGTGTCCGAGGATGAGGAGGATTTGTCCGAGTTTAAGTTTCAGAAATTCGCGGCCACCTATTTCCAGGGGAATGTGAATCATCAGTATGCCAAGAAGGCTCTAAAGCATCCTCTGCTGCCGCTGCACACCCAAGGAGATCAACTGGCTGCCCAGGCACTGTGGATCACCATACTGCGTTTCACGGGGGATATGCCGGAGCCCAAATATCATACAATGGATCGCATGGACACCACGTCGGTGATGTCTAAGGTGACGGCCACATTGGGACGTAATTTTATCAGGAGTAAGGTAAGGGTATTCCATGAAAATCTCCTCAAACAGAGATTTCCTAACATTTCTCTATCATTTTGCAGGAATTCCAAGAAGCTCAACTTATGGGTCTCGATCCGGATGCCTTTCTCAAGCAGAAGCCGCGCTCTATACGCCACAAACTCGTCTCGCTGACGCTCAAGCGTAAGAACAAACTGGGCGAAGATGTGCGCCGACGACTGCAAGACGACGAGTACACAGCGGATAGCTATCAGTCCTGGCTGCAGTCGCGCCCCACCTCGAACCTGGAGAAGCTGCACTTCATCATCGGCCATGGCATACTGCGCGCCGAGCTGCGCGACGAAATCTACTGTCAGATATGCAAGCAGTTGACCAACAATCCTTTGAAATCCTCCCATGCCCGAGGCTGGATACTGTTGTCCCTGTGCGTGGGCTGCTTCGCGCCATCGGAGAAGTTTGTCAACTATCTGAGGGCCTTTATACGCGAGGGTCCGCCCGGTTATGCGCCCTACTGCGAGGAGCGACTGAAGCGCACGTTCAACAATGGGACGCGCAATCAGCCGCCCTCGTGGCTGGAGCTGCAGGCCACGAAGTCAAAGAAACCCATCATGCTGCCAATCACGTTTATGGATGGAAATACCAAGACTTTGCTCGCGGATTCGGCCACCACGGCCAGGGAGCTGTGCAATCAGCTGTCGGACAAGATAACGCTCAAGGATCAGTTCGGATTCTCCCTGTACATTGCTCTCTTCGACAAGGTCAGTTCTCTGGGCAGTGGCGGTGATCATGTCATGGATGCCATTTCCCAGTGCGAACAATATGCCAAGGAACAGGGCGCTCAGGAGAGGAATGCCCCGTGGCGGCTGTTCTTCCGCAAGGAGATCTTTGCCCCCTGGCATGAGCCCACCCACGATCAGGTGGCCACTAATCTGATCTACCAGCAGGTGGTAAGAGGCGTCAAATTTGGTGAATATCGCTGCGACAAGGAGGAGGATCTGGCCATGATTGCGGCCCAGCAGTACTTTATCGAATACGGGACGGACATGTCCATGGAGCGGCTGTTCACGCTGCTGCCCAACTTTATACCCGATTTCTGTTTGAGTGGCGTGGACAAAGCCATCGAACGATGGGCTGCTCTTGTGCTGCAGGCCTACAAGAAGTCCTACTACGTGAAGGACAAGATTGCGCCGCTCAAGATCAAGGAGGACATTGTCAGTTATGCCAAGTACAAGTGGCCCTTGCTCTTCTCCCGCTTCTATGAGGCCTATCGCAATTCGGGACCCAATCTACCGAAGAATGATGTCATCATAGCCGTTAATTGGACAGGCGTCTATGTGGTGGATGATCAGGAGCAGGTACTGCTGGAGTTGAGCTTCCCCGAGATCACAGCCGTGTCCAGCCAGAAGACCACTAAGGTGTTCACGCAGACATTCAGTTTGTCCACAGTTCGGGGCGAAGAGTTTACATTCCAGAGTCCAAATGCAGAGGACATCAGGGATTTGGTTGTGTATTTCCTGGATGGCCTAAAGAAACGGTTAGTAGAGGGAGGGATATACGAATCGTAAGCCATTTTATAACCCCCTTTCTCCCCTTTTAGTTCCAAATACGTCATTGCCCTGCAGGATTATCGCGCCCCCTCGGATGGCACGAGTTTCCTGTCCTTCTTCAAAGGCGATTTGATCATTCTGGAGGATGAATCATGCGGCGAATCTGTGCTGAACAATGGCTGGTGCATAGGACGTTGTGATCGCTCCCAGGAGCGTGGCGACTTCCCCGCCGAAACGGTCTATGTGCTGCCGACCCTGAGCAAACCGCCACAGGATATACTCGCCTTGTTCAACATTGAGGATGCGGCGCATCATGGTCGCCGCCTGAGCATGGCCTCGAATGGCGGGGCCGTTGAGCCCCGAGATCGACCGCATACGCTGATGGAATACGCCTTGGATCACTTCCGGCTGCCGCCCAAGCGGACCATGTCCAAGACGCTGACGCTCAGCTCGAAACGAAACGAGGAATTGTGGCGTTATTCGAGGGATCCCATTAAGTTGCCGCTGCTGCGCAAGCTGCAGAGCAAAGAGGAGCTGGCCGAGGAGGCCTGCTTTGCCTTTGCCGCCATACTGAAGTATATGGGGGATCTGCCCTCGAAGCGACCCCGAATGGGCAACGAGATCACGGATCATATATTCGATGGACCGCTTAAGCATGAGATTCTGCGCGATGAGATCTACTGTCAGCTGATGAAGCAGCTTACCGACAATCGCAATCGCCTGTCCGAGGAGCGGGGCTGGGAACTGATGTGGTTGGCCACAGGACTGTTTGCCTGTTCGCAGGGATTGCTCAAGGAACTGTCGTTATTCCTGCGCACACGGCGTCATCCCATCTCGCAGGACTCGATGCATCGCCTGCAAAAGACCATACGCCACGGTCAGCGCAAATATCCGCCACATCAGGTGGAAGTGGAGGCCATACAGCACAAGACAACGCAAATCTTTCACAAGGTCTACTTCCCCGACGACACGGACGAGGCCTTCGAGGTGGACAGCTCCACGAGGGCCAAGGATTTCTGCAACAACATCTCGCAGCGTCTCTCGCTGCGCACCAGCGAGGGTTTCTCGCTGTTCGTGAAGATTGCCGACAAGGTGATCTCTGTGCCGGAGGGTGACTTCTTCTTTGACTTTGTACGCCATCTGACCGACTGGATAAAGAAGGCGCGACCCATACGCGACGGTGCCAATCCACAGTTCACCTATCAGGTGTTCTTCATGAAGAAACTGTGGACGAACACAGTGCCAGGCAAGGATCGCAATGCGGATCTTATATTCCACTATCATCAGGAGCTGCCCAAGCTGTTGCGCGGCTACCACAAGTGCTCCAGGGAGGAGGCGTCCAAGCTGGCGGCCTTGGTCTTCCGCGTGCGATTTGGTGAAAATAAAACAGAACTGCAGGCCATACCGTACGATAAAATCCCTATATCCTTATTAACCATTTATTAATTGTTGATTTTTTTCTGATAGACAAATGCTGAGGGAACTGATTCCATCGGATATTATGAAAATGCAGAGCACCAATGAATGGAAGCGTTCGATTGTGGCCTCGTATAATCAGGATGGTGGCATGACCTCAGAAGATGCCAAGGTGGCCTTCTTGAAGATTGTCTACAGGTGAGGTTTACACCATGAATTCTATTAGGAATCGTTATTTATTGTAATTTCTTTTGCTGAATAGATGGCCTACATTTGGTTCTGCCTTCTTTGAGGTGAAACAAACCACCGAACCGAATTATCCGGAAATGTTGCTTATAGCTATCAACAAACACGGCGTGAGTCTCATACATCCCGTGACCAAGGTGAGATTCGCTTTATAGATCCTCATAAAAATGCCTAGATTTCATATTAATTTGTTTTTTCTAGGATATCTTGGTCACGCATCCCTTTACACGCATCTCGAACTGGTCGTCCGGCAACACGTACTTCCACATGACCATCGGCAATCTGGTGCGAGGCTCCAAGCTGCTCTGCGAAACATCGCTGGGCTACAAGATGGACGACCTGTTGACCTCGTACATATCGCTGATGCTGACCAATATGAACAAGAATCGAACAATACGAGCCAACTAGTAACACACACAGAAAATATTTATAATAATTATAAATGATAACTTGCAATAACTTATACACGTATGCCTTAGTACTCTTTAGCTCTTAAGTAAATCCCCCCACCATGCATTCCCCCACCCCCACCAACCCCCCACTAAGAATTCATTCCACACACACGCTTTGCTATCGATTATACCAAAACCAATTTTTTCCATTACTACTTAAATTTTGTTTTGTTTTATGTAGACTTTTTTGTTTTTGTTTCTTGTATAAATTTTTTGCAAAACAAACTGCTTTTTAGGTATTTTTTTAATGGCACATTCCACACCGTTTACTTAAATTATAATAAATATAATACCTATATATTTTGTATGAAGGAAAGGTCTTACATATCTGTAGATTATAGCATTTGTATCTGCGCATTTTGCATCTATCTCTTTTGTATATCTTAACTGCATATCCGTACTGATGACGTTTTGTATCAAATACATAGAAATGTTCAATTATTTAATAAATTATATACAATTTAAATGGGCTTTCATTTATTATGTTGATGACGACTGAATTGAGAATAAAGGGGTGGCTATGAGGTATATGCTAAGTCAATTTTAATGGTGAAATAGTAGGACTAATGGCAAGGACTTATAATAGAACGGGTTCTAAAGTTTTTGGAGTCTATTTTTCATCGGAAGCTATATAAAAATTGGAAGCTAAGAACTCTTAGAATGGAGTATTTAAAAAATAATAAGTTTTTTAGTTCATCCTTAATTTAATATGAAAATAAAATAGTTTCACTTTTGGGTTTTTCATCGATTGCCAGTTTGATGAAAGGGATTTAAAAAAAATGACAAAAAACTACATTTTTTTGGGGATTTTAACCTTCTTTGAATACATCACCTTATGGGATTTGTTTTCAGCAGAACTATGTCCCATTTTATTCGTAAAACCAAGCAGCGCAGAGTAACAGATTAAGAGACACTGGAACAAAATGTCTTCAATGGTGATTGGATGTGTTGTGTGGGAAGATTCTCGCAGCCTTATAGCAAAACAACATCGGCTTTCAGTGCTTGGATGAAATTAAATAATAAATATATCTTTGAAATGGTTATTTTATCTAGAAAAAAGTTTAAGGATCTCCACAACGAAATTATGTTGGCAGAAGCTTAACCAAGGACTACTATGAAACCACTAAATACAGACTGCGAACACTTTGATATCTTAGAGCTTGATAACTTTTAATTAAAGGTAAAGGATTGGAAGACACATGAAATCTGTGAAATTAATTCTAAGATGATCATTTGAGTGAAGGCTGCAGGATTCGAAGATACAATCGATGATAAGAAGAATCTGTTTCAAGATAAAGACCTGCGCGACGAATTAAGCAAGCTATTCAAAAAAGATATCAAGAGCTCTGAAAATCGAACCTTTAAATGGTTTAAATATAAAGACACTTCGAGAAGTATTCCTATCAGTCAGCATATAGGAGTTGTGCTTTGAAAAATTTGATACGCGCATCGTAAGACCAAAGACGATATAAAAAAAGACATACATATAAACATTGTTTATATTGTCTTTGGTAAGAAGTTTAAACTTTAATAGAGATTTGATAAAAAGGGTTTGAAGGGAACCTTTGAGAAGTATATAAAATTTAACCATCTTAAAGATAAACTATAGAAAATATTTAAAAATAAATAATAACATATAATAATAATACAAAAAAAATAAATTAATTTTTGCTTTCACATTTCTGCAAACTAAATTGTTTTCTCATTCTATCTATAATTCTTCAACAATTAAATATTGCATTGTCTAAAACGCAATTGAAACCTAAAATCAATATCAATATAAAGAAAATATGTAAGAAATCCCACGTTTAAATTATACAATACATATAGCCAGCCACCACAGAATAATCCATAGCGCCACCTCGCCTTCTGTTATTTTCAATGTCAATTGGAATCGATCGATCCATCTTGACCTAGGAATTGTATTTCCCATATAAAAACGGACACCACAACCCAGCAATTAGTAGTACTTACACCAGAGTACTCTTGTTTATTTGTAGGTCTATATAATAGGACTGGCATGTACATTTGTATATAACTTCCCCTGATTTTTCTTGGCTGGGCTCCCACGCAACCGATTTCCCACGCATTGTATTTTGCGGAGAATTTCCATTTTTCCACAGCGTGTGAAAAACGGCAGCAGTCAACGGGAGGCGACTCAGGCGACGGAGTAGACTTAGATTTCTTCAAGATAATTAACTGAGTTTTTTTTCAGCACCAGCAGAGCAGTCCTGAGAACTTTTAGAAATTGTTTTCTTCCCCCTTTCTCGACCGCAATCAAGGCAAGGCACCCAACTGTCCAACCAGACAGATAGTAGGGCTCGGAGGAGGGGAGGCGGTGCGCTCTCCATGAAAATGTACATTAAAAATTCCAAACTAATTTCATATTCAGCTTCTTATAAGACAGACGCGCGACCTTAAGAAGTTGCAGTTCCAATTACAAAACTTGAGACATTTTGGTGGTGGTTTTTCCATCATCACGCAACGAGCAGCGAGCGAGTTTGTTGTTTGAGTCTTTCGTTTTCCCATCGCCGAAGTGCAGCAGCGCTCTTAGGGGTTGACCTGCTTGGCTGACTCTGCCTCTGACTCTCCGATAAGAAATTTTGTCTACCAACTTAGAGATTGGTTTTACTGCCTCTCTAACCGTCTATTCGTTTACTCCAAGCGGAAGTAAGCGATAATTAATTCAAAAACTGCGAATCTTAATTTGTAAATCTGTAAACACACCAAATGCATACATAAATATTCAACAAAAGGCAGTAAAAGTTCTCACAGCAGCAGCAGTCGCGACTGGCGTTAGATGTTGCTTTTTGGGCTGTGAGAAAATTCTGCTCCTTAACTTTGGCCAAAAAACGGAAACAATAGTGTTATATATATAAACACACACACACTTATAAGTTTCTTGACTTGGCATTCAGCAATTCCAGACCAAACTGTAATTAAAGTGGGACCGTAAGAAGGGGGGCAGGGCAGGGGCCATCGTGGGAAGAGGTGCACTTGTTTTGTTTAAAAATATTCACACGATATCTGGCCATATTCCCACAGCAATTTACCTTCCACCAACCCACCCCTTCCCCACCAAAAGGCAAACCCTCCCATGAAAATTGGTGGACTAGAATAATGTTAAATCATGCTAAATCATATATAAACTGACGACATGCTTTACTTTTTCTTTTTGTCATAGTTTCGGGTCTTCCGTTCTTGTTTTTTTATTATTATTATTGTTTGGGGCTTAAAAACAAATTTCTTTTGCTGTCTTTTATATGTTACAAAATATTTTATAGAGCGGTTCTTTGATCGTTGAGAATTTCCAAAAAGAGATATGGCCAACAAAAAACCAGAAATTTCACCAAAATTCATATATACAGAAAATAAATCGGTAATGGAATGTGTTGTATATTTTCTCGGTTGGCTGGGGTTTCCTTTTTGATCCTTTTTTTCTTTGGAAATTCACAAGAATACAAGTTTTCAAAAATATTTTAACCGCTGCATCGAAAAAAATCTGCTATATGCTTATACAAAATTGTATATTTTAACTAGAAATTACATGTGTATATATTCTATACAAATATATATTATGTGTGTGTCAGTGTGTGCTCCTTCGAGTTATATACAAAGTGTTTTATGTATAGCATTTACACATCTATTGGTTCCATACTAGCACTAATTCTAGGACTCTAAGATAGTTGGGTGTGTCTCTAGAGAGAGGGAGGAATTGTTTGTTGGTTTGTTCGCGTCATGAGAAGTGTGAAATTAGGATTAGAAAAATCGTCAATCTACAAACTAAGGACTCTAGTAAAAACTATAAATAACCTAGCAGACATAAATGTAGGATGCAAAAGTCCTGCACTCAGGACAAGCCGCTACCATGACTATTCCATTGCACTTCTGAGATGGAGGGCAGCGCCTGATGCTGCTGTTGCTGCTGCTGCTGTGGTTGTTGCAAGCTGCCACCCGCCGGCGATCCGGCATTATTGTTGTTGCTGATGCTCGTGATGTTGTTATTGTTGTTGTGCCGTGTTGTCCGCATCACATCCTCAGCCTGGGTATTGCAATGCGGCCGCGGTCCCGGCTCTGGGGTATAGGTGAATGTCAGGCCCGTGGCATAGATAATGCCATCGTTGCGCACCAAAGAAATGGGCACCTGTGTGGGCTGGCGGACCTACCAAAACGTATAGTTAAAGTTAGAGATACAAGAGGTGGGGTATTTTCCGGGGGAGACACTCACCCAAAGCCATTCGCCGCGAAACTGTGAAATCTCTGGCACCACACAGAGCAGCGTCTCCGTACAGCGATACATGGTCTCGGCCTCCACATCACCGAACCACACCTGCAGATGGGGCGTAAAGTTGTCACCGCTCAGCTCCAGCATGGCCACATCGCCGCCACCATTGAGATTCAGCGAGTTGACAATGGGCACAGGTGTGACAGGAGAACTGCAAGACAAAACAGAACTCCAATCAAAACCAACAATCGAGGAGCAGTGAGGCTTTGACTTACGCCACAGGACCCATGCCCTCGTAGAACTGATACTCCGCCTTGTCCGTGGAAATGATTGTCCAACAGGCCCCGTCATTGATCATCTCTTTGTTGGGTTCCTTGGGACACGGTGTGGCCTGGAATTGTATGATCTTCTCCTGCGACAGACACAAATACATGCGATCCGTGTCCTTCATGTAGAAGGCACATTTATGGAGCTGCGAGACAGGATCATCGGCCTCCAGCAGAGCCATCTGTTTGTCCACCTTTCGAATGATGAGACGCGGCAGAGCCATGCCCGTCACCGAGCAAACCAGCTTGACTGTGGCCCCATAGTGGATATAGCCGTCGCGCACCTGAAACTCCTCCGACTCCGATTCGTTGTCGTCGAGCAGATGTATCGTGAATGCCCCCCACTGGGTGGACGAGGCATGAAAGTGTCCGTTCTCCACATGCAGATACCGCGTGGAGACGGTCTGTGAGCGCAGGCGATTGAAGAGGGCCACATTGGTGCCGCTGGCTATGCACAGGTCGGCGTTCTTCAGTGACTGCTTCTTCTTGGACGGCTTCGATATCACCTTGATCCGCTTTGAGTTGAACACGCCGATGTCGTGGCCATTCCCGTAGAACATCTTCACCGACAGCATAAAGTGCTTGCGCTTATCCGAGTCCGAAATGAAGAGGGTCTTGGCCGCGCAGTACTGCTTGCCGTTGAGATCCAGCTGCTGCATGTCCTGGTCACTGCTCCCGATGCCAATGAAGGCGCACAGCTGGGCGCCCTGCTCGCCCTCGCCCTGCTGCAGCATCTCCTCGTAGCGCCGTCGCCAGCCGCTGCCAAACAGATAGATGCAGGGCGGGGGGCAGAAGAAACGCTTCTCATTGCCATAGGACTTCTGGGCCACCTGGAAACACGCGACAGAGCGAAAATTCCATTAGCACAAATTGGTACTCGGATTATCGGCAAATCGTATCAAAACCGCAACCGCTATGCAGCTTTGTTAATTTTCTGTAATTAATTTCAATTATTTTCATTGCGGCTCGGACCGCACCGGCACGGCACTGGTCCCGGGCCGGACCAGACCTCAGACCAGAGCGCGTTGCTCAATTTGGATGCAGTCGAGTGTGAAGGATTCGTATTTGCCGCCGCTTGAAGATCGCCACCACTAAAAAGCCACCGCGACAATTTCAATACTCAATTTTTCCGCTAAAACCGCAAAAATGTAACACTTTAAACTGGACAAACGAATCGGACACCCTTCGGGGGGGCAGTGTTGGTGGGGGGAGGTGGCTCTCCGATTGACCCATTAGAATGGGTATATATTATTGAATTTACTTGAAGAAATTTCGCTATTTGTAGGATCATCTGAAAGGAGTCCTTAGAGCGTATTGGCTCTGGTTTAAGGGTTGGCTGAGAGGGGGAATTCTTGAAGGATTCCCTGGTTTTCGCGAGATGGTGGCAGGTTTTATGAAGACCAGAACCATTAAGGATGTGTTTATATAGTAGTAGATCCTATGGGACGCTCAGAACGTTTCATATTTCCACTTCTTTAACTGCCATTTAAATTTTTGCCTTATCCCATACAAATCTATGCAATCCTTTCAAGATCTTATGAATCCTTTATTTTTAAGAACACCTCCATAATTATTTAATACCAATTCTTTACGCCCTCTAAAAACACTACCGGGCGGGAACCTGTTCAACCTGAATCTTCACCTTAAAATCTCTTCGATAGCCCCCCGAATTTCACCCAAAATCATATCGCACCTTGGCATGGAGTATCACGATGACCATATCGTTGCGTTCCCTCATGTACTTTTCCATGGCATCGCGCGTCAGCTTCTTTTCCTCGATGTGCGGCCGGTACGGACCCGGCAACATGGACAACTGCATTTGTTGTTGTTGCTGCTGCTGCTGTTGTTGCTGCTGCTGATGGTGCACTTGCTGCTGCTGCTGCGACGGCGGCGGTGGCTGAGGACCGCTGCCCAGTCCAAAGTGCGGCATATCCTGACGTTGCTGGTGATTGTGATCGAGGGGCGAACTGCTTGAATTGAGGGCTGCTGCTGCGGCTGCGTTCTCGTAGGCAATGGCGGGCGGGGCGGCGGCGTTCAAATTAAATTGGTTGTAGCTCTTCATTTATGCACATGTCTTCTGAATTCTATGAAATTTAATGATTTGCTGTCCGCTTTTGGTTGGTTCTTTACTTTTGATATATTTTTTTTGGCAAATTTGTTAAAAAACTTTGGCACTTTTTGTGTACTATTTGTTGTTGTTGTATGTTTTGTATTTGTTATCCTGCACCAACACACACGGCCAGCAGCTGTCGTTTCTCTCACGCACTCTCTCTCTTTCTTCCTCTTGGTCGCGGACTCGGAGCTCGGATTCGATGATGGAGATTTAATTTTTGTACTGGACGCCGTAATCACATATTTGTATTTTGAAAAGCACTTGACTAGCGACTAGCGGTTGTAGCGGCTGGCTTCTGTTTAACGCTGCAACTAGCGCTTGAGTTATATTTATAATAGCTACAACTAAAAAAGCGACTACGAGAGGATGTTGTATCGATACATCGATGCTTTGTTATTTACGATAGTTCACACTTACCGGCGATATCTTCACCTCTACACAACACTAGGATTGCACAAAAGCGGGATATGGCGAGCCAGCTATTTTATAGCCAAATGTTTTTTGTGGTGATGTGCTGTCGCACTTTCCTATTTTAATACCAATCTAATCATTTAGTATAGGGCGCCGATTGAAAGGAAACCCTTTAGCTAGAAATTGAATATTAACAACATTCGGAATCTGTTTTACTGCACTACCAACTGTTCCCTGTATTTACCAACACTGCAAACATGTATCGATTCTCGCGCCCTCATTTGATATTCAAAATTGAAGCTACCCTTTGACCCTTCTGACCCATAAATATTTAATAATATCCGTGGGAAAGTGCAATACGTGCGTGACTGCAGAATAAGGGCTGTAGGTTATGAATGGAAAACGGCATTTGGCTATTGTGAACATGGTAGAGGACTTTCATTGAATATTTAAATTTAGTCATTTTTTATTTAGAAAATCATAAACTAATTTATAAACAATACCCTTCAATGGGATTTTAACATCAGTCATTTTTTGTATTTTAAAACTAATTTATAAACAAAACCCTTCAATGGAATTTAAATATCAGAGATTAATTAATTCGAGATCAACTTTAAACGTATTCGGTGTTTGAACACCAGAAGACATTGTAGTTCATATTTAGGAACATAAGATCTTGTATCATTATCTGTCTCAGCGTTCAAATCCCAATCTGTCGAATATACTATTTCAAAATATATTTAAAGAAAAGATGCATATAAAACAAGTAAAACCATGCAAGTAGAAGGGTTTTTTGCCAATACTTTATGGGAAAACTCTTAAAAACATTTAGTTCTATAATGCTATTGTACGTTATCTTTTTGAAACGCGATCAAATGGGTTTCTTGCAAAAATCGATGTTTGAGAAAAATATCGATATTTTGTTGCCATTTAGCCGTCGGGATTGTTGGGACTTTTTCAGGGACTTTTTGAGGAATTTTGTGGAGGCAACATCATCCCAACAATTTCCTTTGGGTCAATAATTAGAAATATTTGCAATACAATATTAATTACGTTTTAAAGCATCTGGAAAAAAAGAATTTTAGCATTAATCAAATGAAAAAGGGCATTTGGTTATTGCGCACATGGTAGAGGACTTTTATTGAATATTTAATAGTCTTTATTTGCGAATTGTGAGTTGGAAAGGATGCCTAGCCTGGAATTATTTGTGTTGAAGATTTAAATTCCACTGCTCGTGATATCTCGTAAGTAAATATCACTTCTTACACTATCGGTAGCTACAATCGATATTGCTTTTGTTCATTCGGCCATCTCTAATACTTGTGAAATCAAACAGCGGTCCAAAATCTTAAAAATAGTGATAATGGAGCAATTTAAGGGTCTGCAAAAATCTCTATACATATGGACTGACAGCGCTGATCTGGACAAGCGTGTGGAGCAGCTGAAAACCGCCACCGGGGGCGAGGTGGCCGTGGAAAATGTGCATCGCCTCTCGTTTTGTAAGTTGCGTGTGATATTGGTGCTCCGTGTGAGTCTTGCCTGTGAGTCAGCACATTCATTAGCGACCTGCATCCAATTTCAGCCTCCTACGCCAACTCCAGCTTCGACCTAATTGTCATTGAGTGCGCCCAGCTCACCGACAATTACGTAAAGCTGCTGCACATGCTGAAACCCAGTGGAAAACTCCATCTGTTTTCGTTCATTGGCCCAGCTGCCAGCTTGCTGCAGGAAATCAAACTGTCAGGGTTCATCAACTGCAGCGAGGGTACAGATACTCTGACAGCAGAGAAGCCCGGCTACGAGACTGGCTCCTCGGCCAGGCTATCGTTTGCCAAGAAGAGCCCCAGCGCTCTGAATGTGTGGAAAATCAGCGGCGACGATGAGGAGCTGATCGACGAGGAAGAGCTGCTGGATGAGGAGGACAAACAGAAGCCAGATCCGGCTGGCCTGAAAGTGTGCAGCACCACAGGCAAGCGCAAGGCCTGCAAGAACTGCTCCTGCGGCCTGGCCGAAGAGCTGGAGAGCGAGAAGCAAACAGCAACGGCCTCTGAAAATGCCAAATCCAGCTGTGGAAATGTATGTTAATCCTGGGATTTCCTTTCGTGCAGCTTATAATAATGATCTTTGTGTTTTCAGTGCTATTTGGGCGACGCTTTTCGTTGTTCTACCTGCCCCTACCTGGGCATGCCCGCCTTCAAGCCGGGCGAGAAGGTGCAACTGGCTGATAATCTGCTGAAGTCGGACATTTAACTTAAGGACCCATGCACGCAATCAATTAACCAATCAATCACATTGAAAATAGTTTATTAAGCTGACTTACTAACCGAAAATAATGTCATATGTAAATACAAATATGCGCCGCTACACAAATCACACAACAAATGCCCGAAACGGCGGCTGCTGCTTACATTTCGCACGGTGTACCCTTGATGAGATCGCGGTTGTTGCCCATCAATATGCGGTAGTTGACGGCCGAGGGATCCAGCTCTTTGTACAGATACGTTGGCATCTTGTCGGACAGAACCCAGATGGTGCCCTCGTTATCGATCTTCATGTCGTTAGGGAACACCAGGGTATGCGAATCGGAATCAATGAGACCCTGAGTGTCGGGCGTGTAGGGACGCTTGATGTTCCAGCAGGCGATGGCATCCTTGTTCACTTGCGTGTAGAAGATGACTCCGGTCTCCGGATCGTACACCTCGGCGGTGGACTGACCATTCATGCCGCGGTCTCCCACATATTTGAAGTCATAGTAGGAATCGCCACCGGTCACATGCGATTCGTTTTGCAGCACACGATTGGACACCTTGAACTCCTTGGTACTGGCCAGAGCATGGAAGTAGATGTCCTTGGAGTGATCCGGATTCATGGGACCCACGGCCAGGCCAAAGACTCCATCCGTCCACTGGAAGTTGACGCCACCCACATTGAAGTCGCCCTGCAGCGGATCAAAGTGGAAGAAGTTGTGCTTGACGCGATAGGACTTGTCGTTCCGCAGGGAGTACACAATCACTCCATAGGCCCCCAAGTCGGGGACATAGGCAAAGGCATCCTGACACTCGGAACGATCGGCATCCACAACCTGGCAATGAAATACAGTCCTTAGCATATGTTAATCAATATTTCTGCCTTGTTTACTCACAATATTGGCAAAGAACGAATCCTCCTTGGACTGATCAGCCGGAATGGTGAAACGACGCAGCAATGTGTCAGTCTTGAGATCAAAGACCAGTATGGAATTCGGTGTAATCTGCTTGGGACTGCCCAGAATATCGGCCAGACCCGTATCCAGCACCCACAGACGATCGCAGACATCGACCTGAATGCGGAATGTGGAAATGATGGTGGCATTGTCCTTCAACTGGACGCCAGCATCCTGAGCCTTGTCAGCATCCAGGCGGCCACCCGAGGGTGTCTTCTGCTCCTGCGGCTGGACATCGATGGGCAATTTGTTGGCTTCCCAGCTGGGATAGGGATGCAGTTTTGGTGACTTCTCCGTGGAGGTGAGATCAATGTAGTTGAGGGTGGCAGCAACACCGGCCTTCCATCTGTGAGGAGGGGATTGAATGTTAGAGATTGGGTGGAGATATTTTAGAGACATAAATCTATTATGGAGACCTCTGGTAGGTCTGTAGAAATCAATGGAAGATCATTAGCGATTATATTAGAGATTGATTTAAAATGGGACTAGGATAAGTTTATAAACGGAAGAGTAGATTTTAAATCTATTAGAGAGACCCCTGGAAGATCTATAGATATCAATCGAAGATCGTAACAGAATAGATCACAGATTCTATCAGGTTTGAACTGGAAATGTAGACTTTAAGTGTGTCATCCCACTGATAATTCCCTGATAATTCTGGTCTGTTTTCTGTTTTGATTAGTCAGAGCTCCCCAAAAAATAAACAAAAATTTGTTTGTCTTTTGGAAGTTCTCCCTTTTTTTTTTGGGGGTAAACCCCCACTAGTGCTGACGTCACACGCCGTGACTGTTTTGACCTTTTCTGTGAGGAAGGTTCTAATTAACTGCGACCACTTGTTGCAGGTTTTCTCCTATGAAATTATAAATCAATTTCCAATAGGCATTTGCATTTAGAAACTACAATTTAAAATGCAAAATAGATTCACTTTACACAAAGGAAAATAAACGCTAGCCAAACTGGGAAACCGGTTTATAGAGCCAGTCAGTTGATTTTGCAAGTCTAGCTTGACATTTAATTACCAACAAAACCACAAAAAAAAAACTAAATTGGTAAGGTAATGAAAGAGGTAATCACAAATTGGGCTTTGGTCTGTTGAATACTATAAAAATATATGTGTATGTACATATTTATTATTTGGTAATTTACCTTGGCACAGTGACAAAGATTCTGTTTTGCCAACGCTCCACGCCCAGCGGCAGGTTATTCTCCTCGATGTAGTGTCCGTTGGCTTTGGCCTCCGCCTCGGCCTCTGGCGTGGGCCAATCGAAGGCCAGCTGCTTCCACGAGAATTTCTCCTCCAGCTTGGCCACTGCACACCAGCTCCAGCAGCTTATCAGGCACAAGAATAGCCCTAGGCTCACCAATCTTATCGAATACATATTTTGTTTTTGTTCGAATTTGTTTTTGGTGCAATATTCGTTTCGATCGCTGCTTTTTATAACCGTTCGACACGAGCTTTGGACGCTGAGTGCAAGATCTGTGCTGGGAGACGAGCGTAATATGCTCTGTGGGCTTAAAGCTCAGCTCAGGTGAGCTGCGCTGTTATAATCTGAACGACTGTTATAATCTCTGTTATACCACAACAGCTGGCCGGTCCGTCTGTTGATGTTTTCTCTGCTGACTGTGTGGATGCTTAAAATTAGTAACATAAGCGGAAGGAAAACGAAAAATTGGTAATATTTTAAAAATACCTTTTAGGATGATGTCTGGAGTGCCCATCTGGAATATAATCAAATGTGCACTGAACCGATAAGATCGGGCGGGAGACGAGACTAATGGGTCGTTGATGACTTCAGAGTTTTTGCATTTTAATTTGAATGTGGGTTGCCAAATAAGCCTCCTTGTAATAATTATAAATTTGTATAAAAATATGAATATTTATTTAATTTAAAATGTAATGAATAAGATCACATATCAATGTAATATTTTCATAAAGTAGAATTATATTTATTGCTATTTATTCAATGATTTCTTTTTTAATCGAATTAAAATTATTATTTGAAATTCAAATGTGACGAAAGGTTATATTTCGTTGATCTAGACAAGACCTGAAAAAAATAAAATAAAAATTTAGAAATTTATGTATATTTATGTAATACCCATCTACTCACACGGAATTGCTTTGATTTTCACATATGAAAAGTCTGCCATAGGTAAGGGAAAAATATCTGTTAAATCAGGCTTAAACCTTCAGTAAATAGGTATTACTTATAGGTATTCCTAGGAGCTAGCAAAGTGTCCGTCTATGCCGAATATGGGTTGCCGAATGATATCTTTATACTATTTATTTTAAATATACTATGTTTTAAACATCATCCCATATCAAAGTTATATTTTTATAACTTTTACAAAATACTTAAACCTTTTTTTATACAATGATTTATGTACTTAATCCAATTGAAATTAATTCCCCCACCGACACGTTTCGAATATTAATAATTCAAATGAATATTTTATTCAAATATGCTGAAAGGTTGTTGATTCTCGCATTAAAAATGCACAGCACGAGTGGAGTGTAGCAAGTAATTGCAATTAAAATAAGAGTATTTCCTGCAAAAGTGAATTTGTAATTGGAATAATAATTCTTTGAAAGGTATCATTGTCTATACCATCGTACACCCTATATCAAAACTTCAATGTTTCCAAAGAATTGTATGTAATTGCTCGATTTTGTAAAACAGTTTCTGTTAGAGTTCTCCATTCTCCTTGGGAGTAAGATCCTTAAAGCCGTAAGACAAATCTACTAAAAGTTAAGGGTAAAAAAGTGAGTTACAAAATGGAAAAATCTTCATTACAGTTGTCCCACCTTTGGGTAAAAAGGTCTATACCAATCCATCGAAAACTTTATAATTTCTCCACATTTATCCTAAATTTAAAAAGAATGTATTCAAAAATGTCATAAAAATCAGTTTTTGTGTGTTTTGTCTTTTATTCAGTAAAATTCTCATTTATTCCGTTTTATTAAACTTTAAATTAATTCGTTAATGTTACTTTCATAAGAACATACCGAGTTTTTCTTTCTTTTACAGGTTGTTTTTGTTTTTGTTTTGTTTTTGGTTTTCTTTTCTTTTCCCTTCATATTGCTACCATTTTTTTGGGGTTTTCTTTTTTGTCACTAACAGTAGGTTTTTCTTGGTTTTTTCTGGGGTGTGTGTGTGGTTTTTCATTGGAAATAAATCTGGATTTATTTTTGCATTTGGTTTATTCTATGTATTTACTCGTACTCGTATTTATACAACAATTAGCTTGGCTAAAGTGTGTGTGTGTGTGTGTCTTATTTCACTAAAAGTTCTTCATTCGGTTGTGATCTGAGAATAATTATTTGAAACTCAAGGCAAAAAAATTAAAAATCATACATCATTTATTTGGTTAAAAATTTGCGCTTTTTGGGGGGCCTATGTGGATCTGTTGTGTTGAGAGGAGCCGAAGCTAAATGTTCTATATACAATATACAATGATCTACCCTAACAGCGTTCCCTAAATGTATACGAAATACAATCAATCCAATTAAACTACAATTCCCAACGATCCTCAACAAATATCAATGTACTAGAGATGTTCTTTGTCATGTGTAAATTTCATATATATATATATAATTTATATATTTATCTCGTACATTTATATATATAATCATCATTGATTTATCGTGTGTATAGTTTTTGGTTTTTGGTTTTTCATTTCATTTTAACGGCTTAGTTTTTAAAGTCTTTCATTTCGTAGGAATTTGATGTTTTCTATGTATGTTTTCATTCTAGCACTTTTCGTGATGGATTTTCATTATATTTCTATTTCAATTTCATTCGAATGTGAGTGTTTCGTGATTGATTGAATTATAAAAAGGTTCCAATTCGAATCAGACATAGTGAAAGTGAGAGTTATAGAGAGAGTGAGTGTGTGAGAGTGAGTCATCTTTCTCAGTAGGTTTCAGTTTATTTGTAGTTTAAATAAAGTCAATTCCTATATAACGACACGCTCATTTATATATCTGGTATTCCTTTCATTTCCCGTGTATAATATATATAATTTATAAATGCAATTTTAGAACTTACAGTATGTTCAAAAATTTCTCATTAATATTTCCATTAGCTTCCATTCCTTTCCATCTCTTCTTCCTTCTGTGTATAACAAGTACATATACAAATTAAAACGTTGCTTGAGCCCTGACCCTTGACCCGTGACCCTCATCCATAATATAATATTAACTTTTGAGGCTACACTAGACTATGCTATAGACTATATGTATGCATGTATATATATATCCCTTCATTATCTAAGATTTGCTAGACTCTTCATTCGATTTGTGCTATTTGCGATTCGCTGAAATTTAAACTATTAAAACTTGACCGAGTGCACTATACACGACACGACATACTCACACGCACATTTTGGATCTATACAAAATCTCTAAAGCTAACTTATCTATAAGGAACCAAGCCCCATCAACCGCCCTGCTGAGAAATACACACAGAGAGAGAGAGACAGATACATAGATAGAGAGAGAGAGAGTTCTGGGCTTGATTCCTGGAGTCTAGGAGTTTTGGTTTGTATTGCCGCGACCTGGTTCAGATAAAGACGTGTCCGTGTAAGATATAACAAAAGTTCAGGAGAAGGCCGCCATGGGGGGGGAGCTCTAGGAGACAGCACTGAGCAAAAGAGGTTCGAAACGAAACGAAAAACAACAGCAATATGTACTAAAAATAAACACAACAATTTTGCATTTAAAAATTACTAACTTTAACATGATTGGGTTTTTGTTTTTCGGTTTGCTACAGTTTTTTTTGTGTGTTTTGTTTTTGGTTTTCTTTTCAACTTTAAAGCCTAACAATTTGCTTAATTCAGATGCTAGTGTCGAGTTTTACTTTTCGTTTTTTGTCTTAGTTATTTTGTAAGTTAAAAGTATTTCGTTTTCCATATTAATGCTAAACACGTTTAAGGTACAATACATATTTCAGTTAATCTACAAAATTGCTGCTACCAATTCACTTATTTAGCTCAGCTTAAAGTTGATACAAAGTTTATTAAGTACATATTTTTTTGTTGTATTAAATTTGTCCTTTTCCTCCTCCTTCGTATTTGCATCCTTCTTATATGCATTTCATATTTTCTCTTGTATAATTCACCTATCACGCAAAGGAAATTGACAAGTTTTTTCATGTACGATGCTCATGAGTATCTGCAAAATGAAAATCAAAATGGCGTTAGTTTTCAGTTGAATTCGAATTTAAATAAGAAAAGATCGAAACATCGATAGAGAGAGATAGAATAGTTATATCGATACTTGCGAGTATCGGTTGCACAGCCATCGACACGCTATTTGTTGATCGTTTTTACCGTATTATTGAAAAGTGAAAAAAAGTTGTGCGGGAAGAAAGTGAATTTTGTGTGTTTTATGTGTTTTACGGAAGAGATTTTTAGGAAATTGAGTGCTTGAGGTGCTGGCAGGTGAGTTTTGCATAGCATAGTAAGCAAAATAACCTTTGAACTCCATTTCTACGCCGTTGTACCTAATCAATTGTGTCAATGCCCACGAAAATGGCCAAAATTTCTAATTGAGATTGAAAACATTACAAATATATATCGAGCTAATACAACAATTAAGTTCCACATGCAAATGTCTCTAAGGGGCGGGGGGATCATTAACCATGTGGGTCGATCACTTACCTTGTGTGATTGCGAGTGTGGCTGCGGGCGTGGGATGTGCGGATGCGGATGCATTGATGAGAGAAGCGGGCTGTGACGTTGTGGCGGCGGCGGCTGTTGCTGCCGAGGCGGCGCCCGTTGCACCATTCAGTTCTGTGCCCTTGGCGTCGCCACGCTCCACGAGCCGCTGTCGTAGGACCCGTATCTTTTCCTCCTTCTGCAAATGGCCATAAATGAATGTAAGAGAAACAAAATGTCTGATTGATTTGCTTACCTGTGTTATTAATCGTTGTAATTCCTCGTTTTCGGTAACCAGTTTCTGATAGCGTTCTTCATCCTCCTTCGATATGGCCGAATCGGGATTGTATTTCGACTCGGCTTTATCCTTGGGATGTCGTATGACCTCAATCACCTGGAAAAGTATGTTTGCATCACTCTTATTGGATTATATGGGACAAGAAGGACCTACCTTTGGCACAAATATCAGCAGCATGCTTAGGAAACAACAGAATATCACAGCTAGAGCAACAAAGGCAAAGGATGCGTCCTGTTGCGATGCAATGACCATGCCCACCGGTGCTGTTATCAGGCATAGAACGACCACATTATAGATGCTCATGCCCACATAACGCGAATCGTTGATCTGTTTCACTTTAATGGATCGCGTCTCGTAGGCCAAAAATAGGCCAAACACCAGAATAAGGCCCTTAAAGCCATAGACAAGGCCTACAGAGAGATACAGAGATACATAAGTTTTTGTGTGAGTTTCTAAGATCTAAGATTCTGAGGGCACCTACCTAACCACATGGAATTGCGTTGACTTTCACAATGCTCAAGCTCTGGACGTATTTTAATATCATCAGTTGTAGATACTGGATCTTCGAGTGGGAATGTTTCAAGATAACGCTGCAGCGGATCAAAGATCTGCCATGAGAGTAATATCACTAAATCTATTGATAAGAGGCCCGAAACCATGGTGTATAGCTTCCAAGGTTCCACTTTTTTCTGCAGCAAAGAACAACGTTTTATTTATAACTGATTTAAGTTGAATATTTAATTATTTGTTGTACCTTCGGGTCAGTTTTCGCTTTTGTTGTAAAACGATGCACACGCCAGACTTTGCTGAACATGGCACCATATGCTAATGTAAAACCGGTGGATAATAACCAAGCTCGAGCTTGACAAACCTACAAAACGAAGCAGAAGAATAAGCATTATGGAATGGATAAATATTTAGCTTATAGGTGTTACCTTTGGGTATTCCTCGGGGCTAACAAAGCGTCCGTCCATGCCCAATAAGATGACTGATGTGAGACAGATGATGACACCAAATAACATGATCGTATTGCAAACAGGATGTGAGGATTGTATTACTCTGGAAATCGGATAGAAATTAAGCATAATCCAAAGGGGAAATCTAACATTTATAGCTTCATACCTTCTATGCTTATTCCATATATTAAAGATGATCAAGGCGAATGCAACAAAGATGCCGCAACTGGAGATGGTGCACATACACACAAATAGTGGCAAGGAAACAGTGCGCAGGACATGGGTAACAATTGTGCGATCTTGGGGAACCTAAATTAAGATGTAAAACACATTAAAATGTATTTAGTTATAAGATTTACTTGTACTATAATGAATCATGATAAAGCAGGGCTTGCTGCACCCTCTGGCGATTCTTCTCGTGTCCCATTAACACATAAAACGAAACCTGACCAACATTTTCTCCTTTATTTTGAATATTTTGTGCCCAGATCTTGCAAGTGATGTCAACTCTTTCGTTTGCCCTTAGATTTCGCAGCTTGAGAGCCACAATACGATTGAGATCCTCTCGGTTAAAAGAGTTATTGACAAACTTCTCAATATCCGTGTATTCCGTTCTTATAGCTGGCTCTGGATAGAACTCCATTTGAAGTTTGTTCTTCGGTTTAGTGGCGCAAGTAAGCCAAATGCGATTCTGACGCTTCTCTTGGTCTGTGATGTTCCTTAATAGACTCTTTAATATCATTTCATCTGGTCTTTTCCTGTGTGCTTTATCCACCTCATTTGCATGTGCATAGGGAACAGTTTTGAAGCCCAGAAGACGATTAACTTTGAGGAAAACACATGGCGCCCTGCTCATGTAGCCAAACTTCTGATCAGCCGTGCACGGACCGAAGCGTTCACTCTGTCCCGAGTCGCCATACGTTTCGAAAAAGGCCAAACTCCTGGCGTACATATCATTGACTTCAGTCTCGTTTCGAGGATCATATGTAAGCCTACGTGCTGCAGTCGGAGCAACACTTAAATGGGGCTGTAGCATTTTTGTAATTGGCTGATTTGCGGTCATATCATGCGTTATATGATCAAACCAGGCCATGCTAAAGAGACACACAAATAATGTATATCCCACGGCAAAAAGAAGCGTGTAGGCCCAGTCCTTTGGACGGCGTGATAGGTATGTCCCTTTGGAGCCATCATAAATGCGTCGACTCCAATGAATTCGACCCGGAAAATGATATTCGCAGCCATCATAGTAGGATCTATTGCCAGATTCCATCTCGTAATCACCATAATCAGTGTGTCGTTGAGTTGCAAACAGTTCGTTAATGCGATTCATATCTATTTTGTGGGGTTTTATCGGATCGATGGGTGTGCCATCATCGATTGGTTCACAAGGATTTTCAGTGTTAACCCCAATGTCTCTCAGGATACCGAAATTGTGAAAGTGCACGTGAGATATGGATGGTTCCCTTCTGAAGTCCCCTGAATTTTCCTCTGAAAGTTCCTCAGAAAGTTCCTCCGGAAGTTCCTCTTTTTCTTCTCTTATTATTTCCGTACTCTTTAACGGTTTCTCCTCGGCTTCATATACGATTATTTCTTCTAAATCATCCTCCACTCTTTGAGACACTCGAGAGATTCTAGTATTAGTGCCTCTATGGCTTATAAGAGGATCATCAACATCTAAGGATATTTCACTTTCTTGATCCTCTTTGGAGAACTGGCATGTGCCCGTGGTCTTGGGACCCCGTATCTGATCTAAAGTTCTGGGTTCCCGACGTTTTCTCAACTCCGAGTCGTCTTGGTCTTTCTGGGCATTTAATTTTCGTATGTCTTCTGAGGTTAGGAACGGTCTGTTTGGCGTAGGAGGTGTCGACCGTTCTTTGAATCGTCTGGACAGACCAGCAATAGGCAGTTCAAGTCTGACACTGTCCAACGAATTTCTTCTAACATTTGGGATGTCTTGAAGTCTACCGTCAAGGACGTAGCCTGTATCACCGCAGTCGGGTATGTAGGGTTCAAAAGAAGAATTACAAGAACAATCATCTGAATCTCTTTTTGGTCGAGCAGTCTGGGTCTGGACACCTTTGTTATTCTGAGAATCTTCATACACAAAGCTTGTTTGAGTTTGTACATGATCAGCGTTCGATAAAAAGCTTGTTTGAGTTGGAATAACTCCGTCTGCACTATCCGAGTCCGAAAAACTTGTTTGAGTTTGAATATTCCGTTTTTTATGACTTTTGACTTTGCCTTCTTTGGAACCTTTCCTTTTTGGTTGGGTTTCTTTACTTTCTTCAGGGTCTTTACTTTTTGGTTGGGTTTCCTTACTTTCTTTAGAAACTCTACGTTTTCGTCGAGTTTCTTTACTTTCTTCACGATCTTTACGTTTACGTTTTCGTTGAGTTTCTTTACTTTCTTCAGGGTCGTTAGTTTTGGGTTGGGTTTCCTTGCTTTCTTCGGGATCTTCAGTTCTTGGTCGAGCTTCTTCGTTTGCTGGATCTTTTGCATGTGTTGCAGTGTTGCACTGGCAACGCTCTTTTTTGGTTTTCTTTGGGGATTCTTTTGGTTTCTCTGGCTGAGTTTCTTCTGGATCTTTACTTTTATGTTGAGTTTCTTTACTTTCTTCTGCATCTTTACTTTTTGGTTGAGTTTCTTCAGGATCTTGACTTTCTGGTTGAGTTTCTTCACTTTCTTCAGGATCTTTACTTTTAGGTTGAGTTTCTTCAGGATCTTGACTTTCTGGTTGAGTTTCTTCACTTTCTTCAGGATCTTTACTATTTGGTTGGGTTTCCTTACTTTCTTCAGGGTCTTTACTTTTTGGTTGGGTTTCCTTACTTTTTTTAGGAACTTTAGGTTTTCGCTGAGTTTTATTACTTTCTTCAGGATCTTCACTTTTTGGTTCTTTACTTTCTTCTGCATCTTTACTTTTTAGTTGAGTTTCTTCAGGCTCTTCACTTTTTGGTTGTGCTTCTTCGTTTGCTGGATCTGTTGCATGTGATTTAGTGAACCATTGGAAACGAGCTTTTTTGGTTTTCTTTGGGGAAACTTTTGGTTTCTCCGGCTTCTCCGGTTGAGTTTCTTCAGGATCTTGACTTTCTGGTTGAGTTTCTTTACTTTCTTCTGGATCTTTACTTTTTGGTTGAGTTTCTTCACTTTCTTCAGGGTCTTTGCTATTTGGTTGAGCTTCTTCGTTTGCTGGATCTGTTGCATGTGATTTAGTGTACCATTGGAAACGCGCTTTTTTGGTTTTCTTTGGGGAAACTTTTGGTTTCTCCGGCTTCTCCGGTTGAGTTTCTTCAGGATCTTCACTTGTTGGTTTAGTTTCTTTACCTTCTTCTGCATCTTTACTATTTGGTTCAGTTTCTTTACTCTCTTCAGGATCTTTACTATTTGATTGTGGTTCTTCTTTTGCTGGATCTGTTGCATGTGATTTAGTGTTGCATTGGCAACGCTCTTTTTTGGTTTTCTTTGGGGAAACTATTGGTTTCTCCTGCTTCTTGTCTTCATCAGACATTTTTCTTACTAAATTTCTAAATTCCTGTATGCCTTTACTCTAAACCTCTAGCTTTGAATGATATTTCAATGCTCACCTTGCCACCAATCCATTGCTCGGTATTCAACCAGGTTAGGTTATCCAGTTGGGTGTCATAGTAGCCCAACTTTTCGTATTTGCCCTTCACCATCTGCTCGATCTGTGTGAGGGCAATTCGATCGCCCTGCGAGCTGAATGCCACAACGCCCTAAAGAAATGATAATTCACCTTTGTAGGACATATTTGTGGAAATATTCTAGAATATTTACCGATACACCCAGAAACTGTGTGGAATTCATGGCCGCATAGATCTCATCGGCGATTTCCTTGTCCGTATAGGTGAAATCTTTCAGTGATTTCTGGCCCATCGTTAGACGTTCCATTGTTTTATTAAAAGCTAATGCCACACTCCAGACAGCATCATAGGCTAGGGGTGCCTCCTGATAGCCCTCCGGATAGCGACCATGACTTATGTCGTATTTATCCTCAATTAAAGCCTGATTCAGTCGATGTCTGTAGAAGGAAACATTACATTTACTTTGGTTTTTATGTATTCATTGTACTACTTACCGAAATTCCTCTGCAGTCATACCGGATATTGTTGTCTGATTGTTCTGATTCCACATGAGAGCCTCTGTCGTTAGATGTCCTTCGGCAGCTATACGCATTTGCTCAACAGTGCAGGTGATGCCCTCAGATGCTAGATTCACCTCATACCAGTTATCTTCATACCAGCCTGAAAAACAGAAGAAGGAATTCCCATAAATTCCATTCGCGCACGAGTGACTACGGGGGACTCACCTATGAAGAACCATACATGTGCCCGCCCATAGAGCTGCTGTTTGTACATTTCGCACAGTACTCGACGGGCGGCGACCACATAGAAGAGTCCCACAATGATGCGTGCATCCTGGCGTCGTAAATTACGTACGGCGTCTGTTGGATCGGATAGAAATGATTGTCTAGTTACGATTTCAACGCCAGCTTCCATGCATCGATTCTCAAGATCTTCTACGGTCTGAAAGTTACATAAATATCATACTGTGTTTTGTTGTGACTGTACCAGCACCAACTTACCGATATAAACACTTCTTCGGCCTGTTGTAGGATGGCCACGCGAGACCAACCGAATTTCTTCATCAGTTTGATGCGCGTTGGATTGTGCACTGTGGCCGATGGATGGGTACGGAAAAGCGTTGGAAAACGCTTACGATCGGACAGGGCAGGACTCGAGGCTCCATAGCAAAGCTGTGAAAAGAGAGAAGGCGGGGAATCATTATGGAATTTTTGCATTATGCAATTTTGGCTGGCAGCACAGCACACTCACCACAATGAGATTCCACATTTTGGCAGCCTCTGCCACAGTGGTGCACACAGTGCTGCATCCCGCCAGTAGCATGAGTTTCTGCGGTTTATTATACAGCAGATTGTACATCACACTGGCGCCCAGTCCCGGCTCGCACTGTCAATGGCAATAGACATGGAATGGAACGAAAAGTGAATTAGCTTTCTAACCTCATTCGGTGGCTTGCCAAGAGAACAAATATATGTATTTTCTGCGGCTAAATATTCTGTTTGAAATATATAAATAAATAAGTTCCCCCCAATTGTGGGCTCTTAGACTCTGTCTGGGATTATTGATTATTCTTTATAGTAGAGAGCAGTGGTTCTGATTTATTTCTGTCTGTCATTGGAGGGGAAATAATAATTAAAATGATTCGATTGCCGGCAGATTTACGAGTACTCGGATGATTGGTCAAAACGTTAATTTGCGTCGATTAATATACGAGATTTATGATGGGAAATGGTTTCATTTTAATCAAATGAATTTCCATTAAAACTTAAATTAATGTTTAATTGTTGCTACTGTTGCTGTTTCTTAAACTTTAATTTCTGATTGTTTCATTTTGTGTACCATTTTAAATACCTCAAATACAATTACCAGCTTTTCAGCACTTAAAAAGTTGTCAATTTATTTCCACAAAGCCCATTTTTATACATAATTCACAATTGCAATCTAATAGGCTTAATAAAATGTTTTTATGGAAATCCTTGATTCACTTTTTCACACCACAATTTATGTAAACATTTTAGCAACATTTTAGAAATAAAAAACCCTCGACTCTCCTGGCCATAAATCACTAAAATTTGCATTGTTTCTGCGTTTGGTAATTAATTATTCCCATGAATATTGCAATGTTGAGTGTGGGATTTATTTGTTGTTGGGTCGCTAAATGTGTGTAAATGGTTGCCATTTGGTTTTTTGAAATTTACAGAAGTTTTAATGGAGTTTTTCTAATTTGTTTGGTATTTAGAGTCATTAACTAATTAATGAATCACAGGCGCCTATAATGAGGCGTGATTTGGGGCAGTTTAACACCCTGTAATCAGTTATTAGCACCAGGAACTATACACCGTTGTTTCTTCCGCTTTGTAGATCGAATTACTCCTTGCATGAACCATTTAGGGTCCTATGCTCGGATTATAATTCCCTCTACCATATTATATCTACCACTAACTCCCTTCCTAGTCTTAAATTACTGATACTCTTACATCTTTCCTGTAATTAGTAATTACTTTGCTTCTTTAGTTTTAGTTCTACTTTTCCTCGAACACTAGTCTAACACCTATCTTTTCTGCCCGCGATCGGTTCTGTTAAGGAGTCGCGCGTTATGCAGCAGCGCCCCTCGGTCGGTCGGGCAGGAGGAGAACTGCATTCTTGCCTGGGATCCGCACGTACCAGCCTTCTTCTGGTGTTGCTTGGGACTCCAACGTTCTAAAGAAACTGGATTTGCTTTAAGTAGGTCTTAAATTGGTTTTTTCTTCAATTCTGCTTATAATAATAACCAAGTGCTGCCGCAATCATAGTACATACTGTACTCCCTAGACACCTGTACTCTTTTTAGCCTAAAAAATATGTGCCTAAAATAAATTGTTCCTAAAAATATAATTTAACAATTCTCGACTGGAATTTTAATTTGCTTTTTTGAATGCTAATTTCTGCCTTCATTTGGCATTTCACTTTTTTTATAACTTTTTTTTTTTGAATAAATTTTTTTATTTATACCCCAGACATGAAAATTATCAATTAAACAAAATTCATTCATGGTTAATGAATAATTCATTATGGTTTCTCTGTGTCTCTTACTTCCACTTCCCCTTCTCTCTCTCTCATTCTCGCTCTTTTTTTTTGAAGGCTGGCAGGAAATGTGATATATCCACGTTGACCATATGAATGATTCATTCATTCAGTTATTCATTCTGTCCATTCATTCATTTACATGGCAAACTCGTTTTTTTTCTTCTCTCAGTTTGTTGTTTCCTCTTCAGCAGTACCGGTGCCACCCCCCCCCCCCCCCCCCGAGTGTCCACCCAGCTGCCACCCCCCCGAGTGTCCACCCAGTCTTCCTGCTAGTCGGACGACAATTTTCATATTTCTTACGGGCTTTGCGTGTAAACAACCTCTATAATTGTTTTTTCTTCTTCGCTCCTCTGGCTCCGCTTTCCGTGTCCAGTCCCTGTTTATGCATAAGTATTATCCTGTACATGGTGCTGGTGCTGGTACTACTGCCACTACACCCCCACCATCGTCATCATTTGTGGATCCCTGGGTATATTTATGTATGTGTGCCAGGTCCCGAGGCATGCCGCATTATGACCCAGTCATAGCGAGGGCGAAGGCAATGGCGAGCGCTCTTGTTTAATAGTTTCTCTCCTGTGGGTAATACACTTACCCTAACAGAGGGTATTATTGGTTCTTTTATAGAGAATTTTGGAAGGCAGAGACTAGGGCAAGGTTTGGGGCATATTTAGCTAGCCAAATGCACTCTAATTTCAAAGCTATTCCAGGTCCTGTATCTTCGGGGAAATACTTTTTTAGGGACCTATAAATATACTAAATTTTTAACCATGGGGATCGATTTCATTCATATATTTTAAAGCTGTCCTAGAGAGTCATTTTTATTGTCTGTTAGAAAAGCTGGAATAGTTGGAATACCATTGCATTTGTTTCATTTATTATATTGTTTTGTTTGAAACAGGTCTAGAAAAATAGGTAGCGAAATAGTTCTGTTCTTTAGGATAATCTAACCATACGGCGATAGTTTCTTGCTATATATTGGTGAGGAAAGAAGTGTTTCTATAAGGTAAGTACCTTTGGCAGTACCTTTTGGTTTGGCAGATATTCCGGTTTTATTATTCTTCAAAGTCCATCCAAATAAACCCAATATTCTTCGCATATTTACTGCTAATTTATGAAGAAATATATTCTACTTCTTCTTTAAGATTCTTTTATAGAAAAACGTGGTCTTGAATTGGCCTGACATATTTCGCTTTTCCAGCCTAAAACAATAAACCGATTTCTCCCGCAGGCACGTTCGGGTTTTTGTGTCGTACTTTGTTGATCGCTAAAAGGGTATCTCCTAGAACCTGCAACAACTATGAGGGTATTCCCTGCTTCGTTGCTTTCTTTTAATCTGCCGCTGTGCACCATTCTTTGGGACATTTCACACATCAAAGTAGGTCAAGCAAAAGGCAAAGGAGGCAAAAGCTGAAGCTGAAGCTCAGGCCGAAGCTGAAGCTGACTCTGAGGCAGGCTGGAGAGGCTGAGCGAGAGAGGGGGAGAGTGGGGGACGACTGAAGGCGACAGTAAAGGCAAAGGCAAACATTGCGTGCGACCTTTGCCGCTTGTCGCCACGCCGTGCCATGTGATGTGGCAGGGAGATGGCAACTAATTATGCAGCATTTAACGGAAGCTGTTTGCCAAAGCCACAGAGCCACAGCCACAAACATAACGCAACGCAACGGAACGCCAAAGCAGGAGGCGAACCAGCGAACCGAGAATAAACTGAACAGAATTCCGAGAGAGAGTAGGAGTAATCCCACTCCCCCACTCCTCCATTTCTATAAGGCATACAATATCCACTGCTGCTGTCTGTCCGTCTTGGCCACGAGAGTGTGGTGTGGTAAGGCGGTGTGTGTGGCGGGTATTATATGGTCCTAGGATATGGACTGTCTCTATGGCTGTCCCTCCTGTCAGCCTTGAATAAAAATAACTCAAATGATGAGCTGAAAGCTAAGAGAGAGAGAGAGAGAGAGCGAGCGAGCAAGAGAGAGTGAGAGCTCGAGCTCGAGCTCGCGAGCGCGGCAAAGTGACCTCATTCAAAACTCAAAAAACAAGTAGTTAAGCTTTTCGCTCACTTAAAACTAATGAGGTTCGCGCTTATAAATAGACAGCACCCATGCCTCATGCAACATAGTCCATGCTACATGCCTCAGCCCAGACCAGGGCCAAAACCAAAGTAGTAGTCGAAACCGCAACAACTGTACCGCAAGCAGACCCTTAAAATGGCGAAAAACAAAAGCAAAAATATTAAAATAAATAAAAATAGTTGTGTGAATGTGGGGGGAAGGGGGCTCTAAGGGTGGGAAGAGGGTGCTCTAAGGGGGGAGGGGTGTGTACACATTGATAGGGGTACTTTATTCAGGGACCAAAGTTACTTTCGAGTAAGGGTCCTCTCTCTGGGACTCTCTCCTGCCGGCCATTAATTATGATATACGACATTTTATATGGCGGATGGGCAATAGGGGTTGAGGAGGGGGCAGAGCGGAAGGGGAGGGGGAAGGGCGGAGGGGGAGGGGGAGGGGTAGGGCGGAGACGGCATTTGTCTGATAGTAAACGCTGCTGCCTGCCTGGCTTTTTGTTTGTGTTCTTTGTTCAAATTTCGCTTTGAATTTCAATGGAAATTGAAACTTTAGTTACAGTTTTAGGTTTTTGCTTTTCCGACGGGGGGAATTTCTGAGAGATTTATTTAACATTTTAAACAAATATTTGCTGGAAATTAATTAAGTTCATTGCAGGGGCTCTCGTTACATACTTCTAGGGAATCAGCAGGTTTTAGGGTATTTATAGGAAGTTCAGGGAAAAAGGTTTTAGATTTCAGACAAAAATGTTACTTAAGTCTTTCCAATTAATCGATTCTTAGATTTATTTGAATCTTCAATGTATTTATTCTTCTGCAGGTGGAAAGAAAGTGATAGTGAAAAGGAAGTCAACTAAATTGTATTAAATATGAGAAACGATGGAAAACTATGTATTTTAAAGGGTAAGTTCATATACTCGTATTATCTTTAGAAGAATAAGTGTTATGCCTAAAAACCTTTATGGAGATATACTGATATTTCTATGTTTATTCCTATATATATTCCTATATTTATTAATCTTAATAATCTGCACTTAATCTGCACTTAATCGAGTCCTATTTACATATATTTCTATATCCTACATCTATATCCTACATCCTATATTTATTCATACGAATATAACTATATACATATATTCCTATTTATTTTCCTATTTTCAAGCATTTAATCGAGTCCTATTTTCATATATTTCTATATTCTTATTACATAATATGTTGTATTTATTCTTACGAATATTCCTTAATTTATTCCTATTTATTTTCCTATTTTCAAGCATTTAATCGAGTCCTATTTATATTCCTATATCTCTATTTTTTATATAACAATGAGCCAATAATTGTTTTCATCGCTGTCGTCCGACATTTTACTTGTTTCAGCGCAAGAGAGCGTTGCTAGTGAGCTGGGGGTTGATGCACGTGCAAAGCGAGTGTGCAGGGGTCTTGCCTCCTATTTTATTCTTTTTTATTTTATTTATTATTTAAATTCCTATATTTATTCCTATTTATATTCCTATCTATATTCACACCTAAAAATATTCCTTTTTTTTGCCTAAATATTTAAATCCAAATGAAAATTTTAAATAAATTAAAACAAAATAAGAGCACTTATATAATTTAATACTTATTATAAAAGAGCGATTTGTTTATTTAAAAAATAATTATAATCATTATTTTCGGTTCCTGCTACCATCATCTTTTAAGATCTACTAGATCTATTACCATCTATCATGATATATATCCTACTATAATTGCAGATATAAAAGGTAAGCATTAAAATTTGTAGAAAGAGGAAAACTCTTTGTGAAATGTTCTCCAATCAACACAAACCTCACCATAACCTCTAAAAATACACCAAAATTCTCTCAAAGAGGTACTAAAAGAACTTTCTATTCTTTAGTTCCTTTAATTCCACTAGTAGTAATCCATTGTAATCAATAATTGAACACATAGTCGTAGTATTAGTAGTTATGGCTATAATCACGATAATGCCGCCAGCTGCTCTCTCGCCCAAATACCTTTTCTTCTTGGACAAATGACACACACATAAAACAGCGATTTATCCTAACTCTACTTTGATGAATGTAATTGCCTGCGAAATGGTCAACGCTCAAGCTCCCACGCACCAAGCACTGCCCCATTCGGACCAAGTCGGACCGTTCACCCAAAACTCAATTACAATTTATGTACGGTCGTTAATCCTCCGAAAGGAGCAGGGAATTGTTACAAAAAGATTTCTGCTGCCAGCGAAATTGCGGAGAATTCAATTTGTGGAACACTGTGGCGTATAAATACCCTTTAAATGGGCTTGCAACTATGACAGAAATCATAATAAAACTAGAAGGCAGAACAAGCCCGGATCAAAGTCTCTAGAGAAATATGCTAATGAATGCCAGCAGTCCCCCCACTGCCCCGCCCCCTTTTCTGCCACTCTGCCAGTCATCAGTGGAATAGTGAAACAAAATAAGTGGCACCCCAGGGGTCTGAGAACCAGACCCCCCACATATCATATGCCAAAGAGAATATAATACATACATACATAGCTAGACTTAGCTTATCCTCTATTTGTTGGGGGTACTCACCTCGCTGTCGTTGCTATGGAGGATGAGCTTGAAGCCGGGCAGAAGATTTGGCTGCTTGTTGACATCATCCAATGCCAGTTTTGCGGCCGGCATGCAGGCCTGTCCGCCCTGCCATCCTCCCTTGCCTTCAATGGGGAAAATGCCACCTATGTGCAGCTCATCGGGCCTGCCCGCCTCGCCTCCCTTCAGGTGCGGCGAGGTGGCAATCAAACAAAGCAAAAATATCCAAAACGTAACAGCACCATCACTTGTCATATCCTGAAAACAGAGAGAGAGGGAAAACAAGGATGAGAATAAACAAATAAAACGCTTGAAATGTGATTACCGAATTTGCCAAAGCAGAAATACAAATCGGCGGCGGGAATACAAATACAAATAGACAAAAATGGGAAAATATCTAAGAAGAAGGACAACGACAACACCCCAGAAAAAGAGAGGAGCCCCCCAGGACTAGGACCAAGCCCAAAAAGCGATGAAAACCGAAACGAGAGAGCGACAGAAATGAAACCAGAAACAGAAAACCCAGAAGACCCAGAAAACCGAGACAAAACCAAACCAAAGCGAGCGTCAAGCTTCGTTTTATGTGCCAAAGCAATTTTTATGACTACATGGGCAAACGTAAGCAATTTATACACTTTGCCGGGTCCTGAATGTCCTGTGCGGTGCTGTGTCCTGTGCGGTTCGGTGTCCTTCAGATTTTTGCTTTTTGGGGCATATCGGGTCTGGGTTGGCATACGATTTACTGCCCAGATGTGAGGCTCAAGATAATATGTTAATTTGTGCAAAGATTGGGACTGGACTTGCGGGTCTCCAAGATATGGATATGGACAGAGAATATTTATGGAAAATTATTTAATTTTGGAAATTGATTTAGAGTGTTGAGGACTTAAGGGGGCTTAGATTTTGATTTAGTTTGCAGGAATCGGGGGTGAAGACTAATCTTTTACATTTATTTAAACAGTTTCTATATTTCAATCTGAAGTTTACCCGCTTTTAGGGGGTTTTAGTATAACTTTTGAGTTCCTTAATAAAGTTAGGGTTACCCTTTGGGAGATGCTATACCCTTTCAATCTATTCTATCTTTTCTTTGAGCAATCAACGTTTTTGCATTGATTTAAATGAAACATTTCGACTGATTGCTAGAGCTTAAGGACTCATAAAGCGCATGGGAACATTCATTACAGATACAGACATATCTACATATACATCTACAGACATATCTACATAGATATATCATTCGTAATAGCTATACAAATGGTTCTTGAAACCGTTTTTGTAACAAGCTTAAACATTAATAGATTTAGATGTATCTTGTGGTAGAAAAAGGATAGGAAAAGCATAAGTTTTTCCAAATATTAATATAAATAAAGAATAAAAATCCACTCAGGTTCTATAGAGGAAATCTGCAGTTTCCTAATAACCAAATATTTATTAGAAAAGAGGGAAAAGGTTTACTTATTGAAATTGAATAATTTGTGCTTTTTTTTAGATTTTTCTAACACTAAAATATTTATTAGAAAAAGGATAAAATATTGATCTATTGCAATCAAATATTTGTGAATTTATTTAGACCACCAAAATATTTATTTAAAAAAGAGAAAAATATTTACTTATTGCAATCAAACAATATGAGAATTTATTTAGATTTTTCTAACACCAAAATATTTATTAGAAACAACGAAAAGGTTTACTTAAATGAAAGCAAACAATATGTGATTTCGATTTTCGGAGCACCACAATATTTATTAGAATAATTTCTTACTTATTGCAATATAATAATAGTAGGATTTATTTAGATTTTCGTAACACCAAAATATTCACTAGAAAAATGGAAAAGGTTTACTTATTGCAATCAAATAATATTTAGATTTATTTGCATCACTTTGAAGCATAATTTAAAGGAATAAAATCTTTAAAAATATTCCACCCAGAGCAGGAGCAGGAGCAGGAGAGAACATCTGCATATCCCTATCCCATATCTTAATTCCTTTCTCTCATTCAACAACTTTGTTTCTAAGCAGCTTATGCCATAAAATTTGCCATAATCTAATACACTTCCAAACGAATTGTTTTTCCACCATCAGAAAGTTGTACTTTTTGTTTCATTTTAGTTCTAATACGATTCATTTAATCATACTCACTTTTCGGGTTGTTTTTCTTTAAGCTGGCTTACGCCAAGGATTTTCATTTGTGCGTTGCATTCGCATTCGTTTGAGATGGAATTGGGGGGGAAAACCCAGCCCCGTTTTTCGATGGAGTTTCTAAGAAATAACAAACAAGAAAAATGGCTTTGTTCTTGCGAATTCTTTTGAAAGGATTGTAGACTGAATTTCCTTTGCTACAGGTTTTCTTTTCCAACTTTTTTTTTGTTTTTCAAAAGAAAAATATGGCCAAATTCTTGGGATTGGGTATGAGATATTTTATTTCAAGAAAAGTCTTTGGATTTCTTTTGGAAAAAGGTGGAGAAAACAATTTCTTACTTGGGAAAAGGTAGGGGGATGAGTTCTTATATGTATTCTATATAATTGCTTGGCTTTTTAGGTATACTTTCATATATGTATGGAAATTTCTTGGAACTTGGAATTCGAGCTATTTTTAGATATATTTTTTGGCATTAGTTGGGCAGACTTTTATATAATTTTTCTGGGAAAAAAGTTCTATAAATTTCTGGGGAAAAAAGGTCTATTAATTTCTGGGGAAAAAGGCCTATCACTTTCTGGGAAAAAATGTGTTTAAATTTCTTGGAATTCTTACGCAAAGAATTCTTTGGAAATTTGTATTCCAATGAATGAACATTTTAGGGAAATATTTATTTTGTTTGATTAACTTAGGTCAGGTTTTTAATGCCTGAATGTAAGCTTTCTCTCTCCCTCTCTTTCTCTCTCTACCACATTTGGCACGTAATCCAATAACCGCATTAGGGGACTTAATTCAATTTCCCATCGACAGATACCTCTATTGGTTTGTGAAATCCTCTCTGGCATTTAAATTCAGTTTAGTTTTAATTAGCAAAATCTCATTAGGCCATAAAGTGGCTGCTGCCAAAGTGAATCAGAGTTCACACACAGAAATTCCACCCCTCCCCCTCCCCCCCTGGGCTAATCCATATACGGAATGTGGCTAGTTTAACCGGGCTATAACCGCCATGGAAGCCAAATCGAATCTGCAAAAAAAATTCAATTGTGTGCTGACCAAATTGAACTTGGATTTAATAGTAATTGTTTCGCTTTTTGTCGCTTTTTTCGCTTTTCTTTCTCTTTGTTTGTTGTATCTTTTTCTGTGGTTTTTGTTTGTCTCTCTCTCCCTTTGTCTATGTATCTATTTTGGTGTGTGTCTGTCTGTGTGTGTGTTTGCCATTTGAGTTTTGATTTGAAAGCTTTTAAGCTTTGTTTCAATTGAGATTTGTCGAAACAAATAAATAAATAAGCAGTTTCTATTTATTTTTCGCTGGGCAAAAGGGCATTCTACGCTTCGGCGCCTGAGTTTTATGTGCTTTACCTCCCCCCTCCCCCTCCCCCTATTGCCTTTTGCAATATCTCTTCCTCCCCTCGGGTTGATATTGGTTTTTTTTTTGTTTTTTTTGGTGGGCCTTCGGCAGCACTCTAAACTCCAGGAAAAAGCGTACTTTTTTACCCCTGTAAAAAAAATAATATTTGTTGTTGTTGTTGTTTGTTCGAAAGCACCTCTTAAGCCCCTGGTATGTGTGCGTGTGTGCGTGCGGAACGCACTCATTCACACAGATACGACACAAGGGTACCACCACACGCCACACACAAGGGTACGTTTGCATACGATTGTCGGCGGTTATTGAATGAATGCCCTCGAAAGTAGGCAACATAATTTCGCGCAAAACACACACACGAGCACACACAAAGAGGAAGAGGGAGATAGGCGCAGACAGGAACAGACACGCATAAGCAGCAGCATCCATCTCGCCCCTCCCCCCTCCAACACTCGAAAATTGTTTGCCAGTTAATCGCACTCAACCGTTAATCATGCCGCGGAGGGGAGGGCGGAGGAGGCTGCCTGGGCTTTTCGGGGTGTGGTTGGAGATTTGCGAGTTGACACCTTTCGAAGGTGAGTTAAAAGGAGGAATGGGGAGGGGTGGCTGATGGGGGACTAACTTCCTAGTGACCTAGTTTAGCCACACACAAACACACGCACACATTTGAAAAAAACACGCGTGTCACTCACACACAAACACACACACACAACACACACACGTTCGTATTAATTACACCGAGACTTTGCAAAAAAAATGCGACGACAAATGCCTTCCACTTCACTTCAGTGGCTCTTCACCTGCTCTCGCTCTTTCAATTCCATTCGCACGAGAAAAGAACGAACTCCCCATCGCCCTCCCCCTTCCCCTGCCCCTGCTTCTCCCTTGCTGGCGTTCTGCATCGACTGCTGCTTCTCTCCTGTAATCCCCATCTTCCTGCAATCGCATTCACATTCACACCTGTACTCAAAACTCTCTCCTGCATTCAACCTGCTCTCTGTCTCCCTCTTCCTCTACCTCCCTTTTTCTGTCCCTCTTCCTCTACCTCCCTCCCTCTCTCTGTCTCTGTCTATCTTTCCTGCACTCTAACTTACTTCTGTGCGCTTACGCTGAGAGAAAATGGGAATGCTATTTGTGCAAATATTTACAAGAATATTTACCACGTTTTTTGCTGTACATTTGACAAATGTGTAGATATGGTAATCCCTATGATCCATACATTTCCTGTAGCTAATCTCAATCTAAAAACATATGTAACTGTTTGAGGAAAATATGGCAAATGTTCCCGAAGTTTCCAGCTATGAATCTTATGAATATATGAATATATCTAAGGACTAAACGTAGACCATTTGCTGCTGAGAGAAAGCAACTGAATTACATTTATATGAAGTCAAAGAAAATCTATCAAATTTCAATGATATGAAAAGAAAGACATAGAGAGATATCTATAACTATTGCTACATTTTTGCCAATATTCTGGGTTAAGTAATGCTCATCTATTGTAAAGAATTGAAGGAATAGCAAAGGTAACTGCCTATGATATTTAGAAGCTTAAAATTACACATTTTTTGTACAAAATCTTTGGCAAATACATTTTTAATGTGTAATACTTCCTGTCTGGCCTTCTTTTGAGCATGTGCGAAAAAAATAAAAGTACTCCAATAAAATCTATAAAATTTCATTGACATGGCAAGCGAGATCTAAACATGTGCCAAAATCGTTGGCAAATACATTTTCAGTGAGTAATATTTTCTGTCTTGCCTTCTTTTGAGCATGTGCTAGGCTGTTCCGAAAGAAATATACATGTAGGCCAAGCTAAATCTATAAAATTCCATTGATTTGCCAAGAGGCAGAACTAAACATCTGGAAAAATCTTTGGCAAATACATTTTTAATATGCAATTTATAGCTGTATGGCAAGCTCTTGCTTTTTAAAGAACATATTATAAAATACAAGACGTTATGATTAACAAAAGTAATGACAGATTTTGTTATAGAGTGTTCTGTTCTACAAATGACGAAAAATATAATAAAATAGGCGTTCAAACACCCATTTTTGGTCAACATTTGAGATTTTTTTGACTAATTTTTAAGATTTAAGGAACCTATTTATAGAAAGTTTTTTTTTATAAAAACTCTGCCACATATTCTGGCTATCATTAAAAAAAAACTGTTTCGGAGATTACCTCTTAAAAAACACACATTTTTTCTATAAATTTATGGTATAGATTTTTTAGAGTTTCATTTTAAAAACAACCATAGTTTTGTGGCCTGTTTGGAGTGCTTTTTTGGGCGGTGTACTGCTGTCTCTATGGTTAACTTTGTCTCCGTTTTACACAGACACTCGAACCCATTCCCACATCCTTCAGCCCTCTTGCCCCTTGCCCCTTTCCTTCTTCTCCTTCCCCTCTTCTCCCCTTCTCCTTTCGACTCTTCTCTGCTTTCATTTACACTTCACTTACTTTGCGTATTGCCGTTTAAAAATGTGATGCGATTTTGGGTTGCTGCTGCTGCTGCTCCTCCTGTTGTTGCTGTTGTTGTTGTTGTTTGCTATTGTTGCTGTGGCTTCTTCTTCTTGGTCTTTCTCTTCGTTTTTGTCCTTGTCTTTGTCTGGTGCTGCTTTGGCTGCCTGGGCCGGTGCCTCAATTGTTTCATAAGACGCAATCTCTCGTTCGCAATGGGGAAGGGTGTGCGGGGGAGTGTTAAAGCTATTGTTGTTGTTGTTGTTGTAGTTGTTGCACGTTGCTGTTGCTGTTGCTATTGTTGCTCCTGGCTTGGCGGTTGTGCTGCTGCTGCTGTTCAAACATAATTTGATGACTGCGCATTACAATCGATAATCCCATGCACAAATGCAACCCAGCGCATCGGCATTGGCTTAAATCCATTTTAATGAAACCAATTCCGTAATCCCCAAATGATGAGCATTCCACCAATCGCCTTCCCTCTCACTCTCTCGCTCGCTCGCTCTGTATCTCTCTCTCTCTCTCTCGTCTTATCTCTTCTGGTTGTTGCACTTTCACCATACAACAAAAAAAAGGAAAGGAAAACGTAAAAAAGAAAAAGGTAAAGGAAAAGTACAGGGACACACTCGGGAGGGGCGTGAGCTTTTTTTTTTTTGTATTTTTTATTATAAACTTTTTGCGGTTTGATTGCTGATTACAGGCTCACACTTTTGCTCTCTATTTTTGTACTATAATATTTCTGCGCTTAAATATTTCTTATCAATTTTATTGCGTGCTTTTTTCCCGAACCGAACTGAATTAATAATTTATTCGATTTACAGGAGATGATTTTTTTTTTCAGCCATCACACAATTTCACACGCCTTCACACACACACACACACACGAACGCCAGCACGCACACGCACGCACACACGTTGATTGCTTTAAAACTCAATTAAATTCCTTTTTTATATATTTTTATATATTTTTTTTGCATGGGAATTTTGCTTCTGCTTTTTTTGTCTATTTTTTGTAGAAACTTTTTCGCATTGTATTTGGGGGATGAGACGACGCGAATTTCTGCAGTTGTGTTCGTTGTGTTCCACATGTATCCGACGACTGGAACTCCATGACTGACATTTACGGTTTCGGTTCGCCAGGACGAAAGCTCTCCAGACAGCACACTCTCTGTGTGTGTGTGTGGAGCTTTTTGCCTTGGCCGAAAAGCTTAAGCCCCAACCATTGCCCGTGTATTCCAGTTGCCAAGTCGTTTCGTTTCTGTTGAAGTTTCGCTTTTAGTTTAGATGAAAGTCGCGAAACTCTTCGGGCAATTATTGTTATTAGAGAGAGACAGACACACAGCGGCAGGGAGGGAAAGAGACAGGTTGTAAGGTTGTGGAGGTTTTAAGGACACCGGGGTTTTTATAGAGTTGTCAAATGGCCTTAGGAATGGCCAGTCAAAACATCAAAATTCACTCGCAATTGGCCAAGGGCACATACCACACCATACACCACAATTTTCGTTGTTGTTTCTGTTGTTGTTATTATTTCGTGGAGAGTTGTGCGGGGTTTTGTTTTGAAAGCGAAAGGCCATTATGGGCCTTGCCTTGCCTTTGCCTGGCATTGCATGCCACATTCAAAGCCAAAGTTTAGTTCCTTTTTTGGGGTCGTAACACAGTGAGAGAGCGAGTCAAACATGCAAACACGCACAGGCAATAGAGGCAGCAGGCAGGAGGCCGCCAAGGTAAGGTCCTTGTCATTTAACTCACTTGTCGAGTTGACCTTTTGTTGCCACACAGGCACACACACACATACACACAGGAAATGCAACAACAGTAACAACACTTAATGCCCAAATGCCACGCCTTGAGCTTGAGCCATAGCAACTTGTAGTTTTGTTACCCCTTTCCACCTGCCACCTGCTCCTTCGTGAGGCATATGAATGTTTGATGAGCCTTATCAAGGCTCTCTCTCTCTATCTCTCACTCTCTATCTCTCTCTCTCTCTCTCTTTCTGGGATTATAAAATATTTTCGAATCGATATCCTGCGATATCCGGCACAGCCAATTAGTTTTCAACTTAATTGCCCATGAATAAATCATTGCACAATTGTGTCGTCCTCGTCGTCGTCGTTGAAACCTCAAAACTCTCAAGTCGAAGGATTCTGTGGTGTTGGCTAGAACTAAACCTGGTATTTGCATTGGCCACAAAGTCCAGTTTCGGGTCTTTGGCGTTGGTGTTGAAATGTGTGCGGCCTGACCGACCATCAGGGGAAATCAATTACTCAAATATTTACTCATGAATATGTAATGCAAATGATAAATTCACTTGTTTTGAAGTTTTGGCCCCGGAAGTTAATTGGCAAACACACAAATTTAGTTTACCCAGCAAAGGAAGGGCGATCAAAGGACGAATACAAGCATTTACCAAGCACTACAAGAGGTATACAAATATTTGTGGAAGTAATGACAAAATAATGTTCGATAAGCGAAAATTTAAATGAATTATTCTAGAAATTCTAGAAAAAAGCACACGAAAAATACCAAAAGAACAGACAAAAAACTGGTCGGAAAATATACGAATTTATTCCCGAAAATGTACACTAAAAATACCAGAAATTTTCCAAACGAATAGACGCAAAAAACGATCAGAAAATATACGAATTTATTCCCGAAAAATTATAGTAAAAATACCATTACTTTTCCAAAAGAACAGACGAAAAACTGGTCGGAAAATATACGAGTTTATTCCCCAAAATGGACACAGAAAATTCCTTAAAACGTACAACCGTTTTTACGTATAAAAATGCCATACATCAAACACAACAAACGCCCGAAATTTCGCGTTAAAAACATTCAAAAATCAACAAACAAATTCTATCCAAAAAACGAATTAAATAAATGACCAAGCGATTTTACGTAAAGCATTCCTTAAATGACTAAAAAAGGGGTAAAAAAACATCGCAAAAAACGGTTAGAAAAAGTGCACAAAAATGTCACAAAAAAAAGGGAGAAAAAACCAGCCAAAAACCTCTAAAAGGCCTGTACCAAAAGCACAGAAAATAATTGTAAAAAAAAAACAGACAAAATTTAAAAATATATCTCCGGAAATCGTATAAAATTCTGGCAAAAACCCGAGTTATTCTCGCATGAAACAAGTGTGGATTTCATTGGCTTACATTTTTGAGCCAATTGTTGGCTTCTGACTGGTTTTTTTTTAAAGTACTTTTAAAGCAAGCTTTAAGCGGAAAATAAGTAAAGTCTTGAGAGAGAAACAAGCTCAAGAAATCTCCCCCAAAAGGGGATTTTCCCCCTCATACTCGCAAGCTTAAGGGCTCTGGAGATGTACAAATTGTACAAATTAATATGGGGTCGGAAAACATCAAGGAGTTGAAATGAGGAAGAAGAAGCTGAGGGAATTTAATGAAGGGCAAATGCTACTTGGAAGTATTGTTTAATGAATGCCAATCGAAAGATTCTTGAATAAAACAATGTTGTTTCCTAGACCTAACTCAAGTTGAGGTTTACAGGAAGATTGTCCTTAGATTTTTTTAGAACTGAAGTCTTAGACTTATTAGTATTACGATTTGAGGGTGAGAAACCCATCGAGCCTTGGATCTATATAGAATGAACATTAATTTTACTTTAATTCAATTGGTGTGGATCTTGGCCTTGGATCAGTCCTTTACTCGATAAGTATCTAATCGTATTTTGTATATTTTTATGTTTAATATAATAATTTATGTAAATTGTTATATAAAATGTCTCTAGAATTGTTCAAAATTCTCAGTTAAATAGGTTTAAAGATAGCCTATCCTATACGTGCATTCGTACTTGGATTTGGCAGACTTGAGAAAGTCAATGAACCTCTCGTGACGACTCCATCCATCCCGCTCCAGGAAGGCTTCGATTGCATCCTCCAGGTACTGCTGAATAGCACCAGATGTCCTTGACATTCTCTTATACAGACTATGGCTCTTTTCGACTAGTTTGTTATCGAAATCTGTTACAATGTCGTTGCTTTCGGACTTCAGCTCCTTGTAGGCTTCCAGATACTTGGGCTGGTTGCTGAAATTGCTGTTCCAGAGTACCTTTCGCTTGTAGACGCATTTGACCTTTCGCACAAAGGCAATCATTTTGTCATCCGATTGAGTGAGGTAGGAATATGTGATGTCCTGTTTCATACATTTCTCGAAACTTGAATTTTCTGGCAGACTTTTTATAGCTGCCCGCCCAAAAGATGCTGTCTTTCGCGATAGGGACTCAAGCATGTTGTGTCGAGTTATCTCAATATCTCTTAGAAATTCGCAGACCTTCTCCTCGTTACTTCCCCCTGGAGGAGCGGCACCGGCAAAGCCCTAGAAAGACCACAAAGAATTTCAATTAGGATCCAAAAGGACTCGGGATGGTTTTAATACTCACCAGCACAGCAAAAGTCAAAGCAAAGATCAGAGAGTAGTGCATCTTGTTCAGTGTTTGAGAGCAAACTATACTTTGCTGAGCATTCGCTGGGCTTTATATAGTAGATCGGTGCGTGGTTCGACACTATCGCAGAGTTTTCCTAGGAACCGATGACGAGAATGTAGCTCATTATGCCATTGACTCATAGATCAGTTCTTACGCATTGGCAATGGGGAGACCAGAGGAAAATCATCGGAATAACGCAGTTCAATAAAATATGCTGATAACGATGCTGTTATATGTGAAGCATGTCCATTGTCCATCTTTTTACAGCTTAATGCTATTCCAATCATCGGAAATTATACAGAATTTTCCAGTTGAATGCATTATGATTGGACTCTAGGAAAACACCAAACGAAGATTGCCATTTTCATGACTAGAAAAATCAACAAACAAATTCTATCCAAAAAACGAATGAAATAAATGACCAAGCGACTAAACGTGGAGGAACGTTGTGAGCCGCGGCAAAATCCGCGGCTCTACTTTATACCCGGTACGCAGTCAGTATATGCATACATCTGCTTTTTACATCTATGCTTTTTACATCTGCTTCTACCTTTCTACATGTACATGTTTAACTACACATAAGAAACGTGGAAGTGTTTGCGGCAGAGAGAGAGGGAATAATGAATGAACAAGAATCATTACACATTCACGGGATAAACACAAAACCAATCTATTCTAAGTAAAAAACATGCGTAAAGTATAGAACTTATGGGGGGAAATGATCTGTCAACTCATTAACTCACACGAGATCCCAAATTCGAGTGCAGTAAGCTATTAAGAGCCTGATTAAGTCCAGGAGTACTGATGCTGGCATGCAATCAGTACCGATGCACCCGTTCTGTGGGTCTAGCGATAACACTAGAATATATCTTCATCCCTCATTGTAAAGTTACATATATTACAGTATGACCTTTAAGGGCTAAACAGTTGGGATACTGACTGTTGAACTATCGAGCTTTTTCGGCAGCGTAGCTTGGGGCTTATTAAAACACGAGAGTTTAGTTAAATACTGATTAGTTTCATACTGTATATACAATGCAATATGATAGCGAGTCGAGTAGCGAGTGCCCTAATGCGAGCGAGAGTGCGACAGATCCAGACGAGAGAGCTATAGCGAAGACGATAGAACGAGAGAGTGATGGAGAAGTCGAAAGAAAGAAGGAAAGAAGACGCGAGAGAGCGCCTGCAAAGGCCGTGCGTATAACAATGTGGTACAGTGGGCAGTGCAAACAATGAACAATGAAAGTAGGGATTTTACTTTGCTGCTGCACCGCTGGCTATATTCTATGCGGAACCCGACACTGACAGAATCCTTAAGCTCCCGTACGCTGACTTCCCATCATGTTCCTTGGATCAGCCGTTTTCTCAATAAGTATATAATCGTATTTTGTATATTTTTAAATATATATTTATGAAATTCTCAGTTAAATATGTAGGTTTACAGATAGCGTATCTTATAAGTGCATTCGTACTTGGATTTGGCAGAATTAACAAAGTCAAGGAAACTCTCGTGACGATTCCATACATCTTGTTCCACGAACTCTTCGATTGCCTCCTCCAGGTACTGATGAATAGCACCAGAATAGCAGATTCTCCTATACAGACTCTGGCTCTTTTCGACCAGTTCGTTATCGAAATTTGTTACAATGTCGCTACGTTCGGCCTTCCTCTTCTTGTACTCTTCCAGGTACTCGGGCTGGTCGCTGAAATTGCTGTTCCGCAGTATCTTCTTTTTGTAAACGCTTTTTACCTTCTCCACAAACTCAATCATTTTCTCATCCGATTGAGTGAGGTAGGAATTTGTGACGTCTTGTTTGATGCATTTCTCGAAACTTGAATCTTCTGGCAGGCTTCTAATGGTTGCCCGCGCAAAAGCGGCTGCCTTTCTCGATATGGACTCAAGCATGGAGTGTCGAGCTATCTCAATGCCTTTCAGAAATTCGCAGACCTTCTCCTCGTGACTTCCCTCTAGGGGAGCGGCACCGGCAAAGCCCTAGAAAGACCCCAAAGAGATTTGATTAGGATCCAATAGGACTCGGGTTAGTTCTTATACTCACCAGTACAGCTATAGCCACAGCAAAGATCAGCGAGTAATGCATCTTGTTGTGTGTTTGAGAGCAAACTATACTTTGCTGAGCATTTGCTGGGCTTTATATAGCAGATCGGTGCGTGGTTCGACATTATCGCAGAGTTTTCCTAGGAACCGATTACGAGAATGTAGCTCAGAGATCAGTTCTTACGCATAGACAAAGGGGAGACTCGCAGTTCATTAAAATATGCTGATAACGATGCTGTTATATGTGAAGCAAGTCCATCGGCCTTTTTACAGCTTAATGCCATTCCAATCATCGGTATTTATACAGAATTTTCCAGTTGAATGCATCATGATTGGACTCTAGGAAAAGACCATGACTTGAAAACCCTAGAGAACTCCTTAGATCAATCTCAATCTTTGAGTAGATTTAGTTTAAGCCACAAGCCATATTGGTTTTTCCGACTTGCGAGTTTATTTTGTTACGCCCAACAGAACAATTCGTGTGGCTGAAATAATTGTGCCCAAGGCACTCCAATCAAATGAGTTCAAATCCAAGCTAAGACTCACCTCAATTCCACCTCCGAACGTATAAAATTGCAATCAGCACACATTCGACCTCAAGCCGGGTGGATGGGTGGGCTTTCGTCTCCGCATTGCCATTCGTCTTGACAGCAATTCCAAGGGGGAGAGGGGGGAAACCCCTGCAACCAAAAAACCCAAGAACCAACCAAGAACTAGGAACCACAACCTTAAATGCTGGGTGAATCACTCATGCATTGAGAGCAGAGAGGAGAGGCAGTGGCAGAGGCACAGAACAGAGTTCAAGTTGCTTTGCCTGTCCAAAGGGGAACCACAAAAGATTACCAGGCGATGAGCTGCAGCTCATCATTTTCCATCCTCTTTGAATAGTGTGCGCGTATGTGTGTGTGCTCCTCGTTTAGTCCTTGGGTATGTATGCACAAATATGTGTGGAATGTGTTTACCCTCTCTCTCGGGAGGGTAACATGATTTTGGGAAAAGCTTTCTTTGTTTTTCTGCATCATCATAGCTTAATTTCTTGTCTATTTTACAGAATAACACACCAAAGTTGACTATAAATTCAGCCTCATTACGTGACAAATTAGGTGGCAACGCCGGGCGTAATAAGTAAATCAATTGGGCAAGGTGACGACGCAACAAGAGGAATCAAAAGGACACTTTGGGACTGATGAGGAGGTGACTGAGCTGAAGGAGGAGAATGTAGATGGATTTACACGTCTGGCAACGTCTGGATTTCTAGAATTCATGAAATTCATAGTTTAAACATAGTATACATAGGTGGCAACGCCGGGCGTAATAAGTAAATCAATTGGGCAAGGTGACGACGCAACAAGAAGAATCAAAAGGACACTTTAGGACTGATGAGGAGGTGACTGAGCTGAAGGATAATATTGTAGATGGATTTACACGTCTGGCAACGTCTGGAATTCTAGAATTGATGAAATTCATAGTATAAACACATAGTATATGTAACTGTTTCCATGTTCTTTAAACCTCTAATATAAACACCTTATAATATACTTTCCAACCGCGAAAACTTGTTAAGAAAACGTTTGTTTTGTAGGAAAACTTTTGTGGGAGTTTGGCAAATTAAAAAGTTTCACTTAAATGAGGGCTCTTATCCGTTTTCCATCAAAATTGTCAGCTATATGAACTATCGATCCATGCTGAAAAAAAGCAACCCACTGCCACACTGCCAACACCATAAAAAGCAGCTCTTTAATGTCTTTCCTAATAGCTCTGTAAACTTTGGGCCCCGAAATCGAATGAAAGAAATGATGGATCTGCCAGGGTATTAAAAGCTTTGTACCCCCACCGAAACTTTTTGTTGGCTTTCTTTTCTTGTTTTTCTTGTTTTTTAAACATTCTTCTTTATTCTTTTTGGTAGAATTTTTGTTTTCCCATTTCTTTAACGTGCTTTTTTGTCATATTCTCTTTTTTGCATCTTTTTTGGTTTTTGTTAAATTGTTGCGTTAACCAAGCCAACCCCCCCCGCCTCAGCCTGCGACCCATTCGCGCGTTTGCTTGGGGCGGGCAATCCTTGTAAAAAGTTTAGCATAGCGTAACGCACACACACGGATACATGCGCACACATACACCCTGCATAGTGATGCAGAACGGCAGCAGGAACATCGTATGCCTGGCATGCGTTTTCCACATTGTTTCATGCGGTTGAATAAACACAAGCCGCGCGCCGCACACAGCCAGCCATACAACATGTGCATTTTATGATCTACAAGAGAGCACACAGAAAGAGACAGCAGCAACTAGAGAGAGAGGCTAGAAAGAGAGAGCCAAATGCCAGGCGGAAAAGAGATGGAAAGGGTGTGCAAAAGCGAGATGGATAGACACTTATTCGCTCGCTTGCCTCGACAGAAGGCGAAGCAGAAGGAGGGAGGCTTACAAAATAAACATTGCGGCATGTATTTTGTTTGTACACACTGCGTATACGTACTGTAAGGCCACTGCCACACATTTCCTACCTGCCTGCCTGCCTGGCAGCCTGCGTTTTGTCTGTGGGCACGGCACACACACAGACACGTACACGTACACATTGCAGTCACGTATGCACATTACTCAACACACAGGAGGCCACAGGACTGACTGGCGGGCGGGCTGGCGGACAGGCGGGCAGGCTGCTGGGCTCTGGCTCTGGGTCTGTCATTGTGCCACAGGACTTAACCCTTGTGCGCTGACTGGGGATTGGGGACTTGCTTCTTCTTTTATTTAAAGTTTTCAACAAATTGAAAAGCAATAAAACCAGAACAAATTTGTTCTTGTCGGGGTATACAGAATGGCAGTTTATTTATTTATTTTGTTGCTAAAGAGCAAGGCTGCGCAATTTCAATCAATCAAATACCAGAAATTGTACAATAATTCCATAGAATGCTTAAAGAAAGGAAATCATGTACGTGCATCCGTACTTGGACTTGGCAGACTTAAGAAGATCATTTAAATATCCGTATTCCTGAAACTCATCCTGATCTAAGTAGCCCGTAATTGAATCCTTCAATGTCCGCCTAAAATGGAGCGGTGCCGAATCCAATCTTTCCAGCAATGCGTTGGTTTTCTTCTCGAGCTCCTTGTCGAAAGCGTTGTTTAGATCGTTACTTTCGCTACTCCACTCGTAGAACATTTGCTGGAAGTCGGCCAGCCTTGGGTCACACTTATTGCTGAGTATATGTCGCTTGAAGGCGCTCTCGAACTTCTTCAGAAAGGCAATCATCCAATCGGCGCCTTGTGGCATTTCAGAGTCTTCTAGCTCGTCCTCCATTTGGTTCGCAAAAGCAGAATTCTTTGGCAGCAGTTTAATGGCCGACATGCCAAGCTCATATGCATTTTGCTTTGTGGTATCCAGCAACACGTGGTGACCAGACTCAACATCTTTCAGATATGCACAGACCTTCTCCTCGCTACTTCCCCTTGGAGGAGCGGCACTGGCAAAGCCCTAGGAAGAACCCGAAGAGATTTGATTAGGATCCAATAGGACTCGGGATGGTTCTTGTACTCACCAGCACAGCTATAGCCACAGCAAAGATCAGCGAGTAATGCATCTTGTTGTGTGTTTGAGAGCAAACTGTACTTTACTGAGCATTTGCTGGGCTTTTTATAGGAGATCGACATTATCGCAGGAATTTCCCGGGAACCGATTACGAGAATGCAGCTCGACTCAGAGATCGTTTCTTACGAAGAGACAAAGCTAGCATCAAGAAAAATCAACGGAAAGAGGCTGATAATATGTTGTTGTGGAAATAATGCAGAATGTACAAGAAATCTTACAATAATATCTTATCTTACATCATCTTACAATAATACTACACCCAGCTAGCACAGCTATAGTCACAGTAAAGATCAGAGAGGAAAGCATGTTGTGCAGTGTTTGAAATCAGACTGAAGATGCCTGAACTTTTGCTGAGGCTTTTAATGGGTGCGTGGCTTATCGCAGAAACCCACTGAACTCGAAATGTAATCAGAGTCTTTAATTAATAGATGCTATTAATACAAATGGGTGAATTCTCTTTCTTTATCAACAATTTAATTATATATTTTTTTCAATCGATCAAAATTTGTCCGAAAGTTAAAGCGTCCCAAAGATACTACCAGAAATTGTACAATAATTCCTTAGAATGCTTAAAGAATGTAAAGCATGTACGTGCACTTGTACTTGGACTTGGCAGACTTAAGAAGATCGTTAAAATATCCGTAATTCTGATATCCAGGCAGATCTAAGTAGACACTAATTGAGTTAACCAATGACGAGAAATGCATAATACGGAACGATGTGTTGTCCACTCTTTCGTCCAATGCGTTCGTTTTATCGATGAGCCCGCTATCGAAAGCGGCGTTTAGATCGTCACTCTCGGAACTCCATTTGTCGTACATTTCCTGGAAGTTAGCCAGCCTTCGGCAACTCGTATTGAGTATATGTCGCTTGAAGGCGCACTTGAACTTCTGCAGAAAGGCAATCATCCAATCGGCGCCTTGTGGCATTTCAGAGTCTTCTAGTTCGTCCTCCATTTGGTTCGCAAAAGCAGAATTCTTTGGGAGCAGTTTAATGGCCGACATGCCAAGCTCTGTGGCCTTTTGCTTTGTGCTATCCAGCAACACGTGGTGACGTGACTCAACGTCTTTCAGATATGCACAGACCTTCTCCTCGTCACTTCCCCTTGGAGGAGCGGCACTGGCAAAGCCCTAGACAGACCCCAAAGAGTTACAGTTAGGATCAAATAGAACTCGGGATGGTTCTTCTACTCACCAGCATAGCTATGATCACAGCAAAGATCAGCGAGTAATGCATCTTGTTGTGTGTTTGAGAGCAACCTATACTTTGCTGAGCATTTGCTAGGCTTTTTATAGGAGATCGGTGCGTGGCTCGACATTATCGCAGAGTTTTCCTGGGACTCAGAGATCGTTTCTTACGAAGAGACAGGGGCAAGCACCAAGAAAAATCAACGAAGAGGCTGATAATGATGTTGTTGTGGAAATTATGCAGAATTTCCCAGCTGATTATCTGTACAAGACATCTTCCAATAATATTTTCCAAACACAACTTGGAAACACATTTTACAGAGTAAACAAAGTGGGTTGCATCCCCTCCCCCCCGAAAGGAAATTATTGCAATTCTGGAACCATTTTTTGAGCTTCAAATTATTTTTTCATAACGAATCTTTGGGATTAATAAATGACAACTTGTATCAAAAGTTACACAAAGAGAGAAAGGCGAGATGAATATTTAAAATTTTAATTTGTTCCACGGCGAGGGAGAGGGTGGCTGGGTGGCTGGGGTGTCATCAGAATCAGCCCCTTGTCGGGGATTTGGGTTAAAAGTGAACTAATTTACATAGACCGCATGGTACAATGCGCAGGCGGCCGCATGGAGAAGGTAACAAAAAGATTCATTAGGGCCAATCAGTGCAAAGCGAGTCGTGGCGAAGGACAGGAGAGGACGACCATGCCCTGGCCAAGAGAATGCCAGCCGAGAGGATGTAATGGGTGGCACAAAAGGGGCGACAAAAGGGGGCACAAGCCGTGTGTGCAAACGTAAACACAGCTCTCTGTGTTAGCCATGGCTCTGGGCTTTTGGCTACTGACTACTGGATACTGGGCTCTGGGTTCTGGGCTCTCGGTTCTGGCTGGGGCTCTGGCTGGGTTTCTCTGTTGTTTGCCTTATAAATACGCACGCTCTACTTTAAACAAAGCGTACCCATCCACCCATATACCCACAGCACACACACACAAGCACACACACACAAACACATACATATATATATGTGTATATGTATACTACACGTGCCTGGGTCCTTGTTGTAAACAATTTGTTCAACCAGTACCAGTAACAGCCTCTCGATGGGCTATGTGTGTGTGTGTGTGTGTATCTGTGTGCAGTATGTGCAAAACAAATTTAAACTTTACACCCAAAGTTTATTTTTATGAGAAAAACTTTAAATAATGAAATTATCTGACAAGAACTTGGAGAAATGGCCGGCCATCATCCACAAAAGAAAGCAGAGCCCAAGAGGCAGGAGAGACTGAGAGAGAGAGAGTGGCAGACAGACACACCAGATACACAGAGCAAAAAGAGAGTAAGAGGGGGGCGGGGGGAGGTGTACTGTACTGCCGTACCTCATATATAATGAAAGGAAGAGGAGAGGCAAGCCGAGAGCCGAGAGGCCACACCATAACTGATTGCCCCAATATAAAGTTTTGTGCAGTTGGCTCCGAAACCAATCAATGGCGTAATTTATACCCGGACCCGTTCCACGCACCTGAGTTTCTGAGTTTCTCGTAACCCCATGGAACCCATGGCAACCCCCCCATACACCCCCGCCATACCCGTACCCATACCCATGTTGTTGTGTTATCAAATATTTATTTACACTTGAGCTATAATAATTCATTGATGCATTGAATGCCTGGCACGACACGGTTATGACTCGGTCGCTCGCTTTGGGGCCACACCAAGAAGGCTCTAGGCCAAGAGACCAGGTCTCGGTCTCAGTCTCAGGCACGACCCGGCAACGTAAACGTCAGGACTAACCTTTGCCCGATGTCCTTCAAAGGCGCCGTCTCTGTGAAAGCAACAGCTGTGCGCTCTCAATGGCCAATGCGAGAGAGAGAGCTGCCGCTGCTGTTTGCTCCCTTTTCGAAGCTTTCTGTACACTTCCAGCCTTCCAGTTTCGAACTCGTTTCAGCCGACAAAAGCTTCGTTATCAGAGCTTGGCAAAGCCATGGGGAATGGGTAATAAAACACGACTCCAACGAGGGTTGATCAATACTTAAGCATCTGCCAAGTCAGCAGTTGTGGAAGGGTTCTTTGAGATGGTTTTTTGGGCTAGGAATAGGAAAGGTACACTGGTTATAGTTGTGGATTGTGCGTCTATTCTCAGGCATGTTTTCTGTAGAACATTTCAAATATACCGAATACAAATGGTAAAGAGGTTCGGTTCGAAAACTACCATTTACATTCCCATATATAGAAATACGAGAAATACTTAAGATAGATGTCAAAGACTAAACAATTATGTCTTTTACGCATCACCCAAGACTGTGTATTTGTTGCTGCAAGTTTTCAGACCGAAAGATCCTACGTTGTACGTTTTTGGGACCGACTCAGCTGCCCTGACGAGCTGAAAAGACAAAGCCGAGTAGGCAGCGGGCCGCAATCAAAGACGAATCATAGATGCATAGAGAATTTAAACCCATTCAGAAAAACAGCCCAGTCAACATCTAATTGGTTTTTTAAAGTTTGTAATTTATTTTGTAAGCCATTTCCCAGTAAAAACTCTTAATAACATGCGTATTTAGATTTTGTAAAATTAAGAAAGCGACGAAACATTTCGTGATCGTCGTCGTTTTCATCCCGATAAATGTAGGCATAGACTGAATCCGAAAACTCCTGCTTTTCACTGAGCGATTCGTCCGTTACTCTCTCCAGCAGTGTACGGCGGCGTTTGAGAACATCATCATCGAAATCTGCGATTAGATCACTACTTTCGGACTTCCAATTGTTGTACATTTGCCGGAAAGCGGGCTGGCCTTCGAAACTCGAATTGTTGAGTATGTGTCGTTTGTAAGAGCTTTTGAATTTGCTCAAAAAATCAATCATTAGATCGATTTCTTGGGTGTTGTTGACCGAATCCATATCTGGCTTTATATATTCTTCGAAACTGGAATCTTTTGGCAAGATTTCAATGACTGCCCGGCCAAGAACTGCTGCCTTGCGCGTTAGGGTCTCTAGCATGGAGTATCGGTCGCTCTGTACATCTTCCAGATAGTCGCACAGACTGGCGTAGCGGTGGGGAATACTACAGCTAGCTAGCACAGCTATAGTCACAGTAAAGATCAGAGAGTAGAGCATGTTTTGCAGTGTTTGAAATCAGACTGAAGATGCCTGAACATTTGCTGAGGCTTTTAATGGGTGCGCGGCTTATCGCAGAAACCCACTGAACTCGAAATGTAATCAGAGTCTTTAATTAATAGATGCTATTAATACAAATGGGTGAATTCTCTTTCTTTATCAACAATTTAATTATATATTCATATACTACCAGAAATTGTACAATAATTAGATAGAATGCTTAAAGAATGTAAAGCATGTACGTGCATCCGTACTTGGACTTGGCAGACTTGAGAAGATCATTGAAATATTCCCAATGCTGATATCCAGGCAGATCTAAGTAGGCCTTAATTGAGCTAACCAATGTCGGCATAATACGGAACGCGTTCCTGTCCAATCTTTCGTCCAATGCGTTCGTTTTATCGATGAGCCCGCTATCGAAAATGGCGTTTAGATTGTCACTTTTAGAATTCCAGTCGTTGTACATTTCCTGGAAGTCAGCCAGCCTTCGGCAACTCGTATTGCTGAGTATATGTTGCTTGAAGGCGCACTTGAACTTCTTCAGAAAGGCAATCATCCTTTCGGCGTCTTGTGACAGGGTGGAGCCTTCTAGTTCGTCCTCCATTTCGTTCTCAAAAGCAGAATTCTTTGGCAGCAGTCTAATGGCCGCCTGGCCAAGCTCATATGCCTTTTCCTTTGTGGTATCCACCAACACGTGGTGAAGTGTCTCAACGTCTTTCAGATATGCACAGATCTTCTCCTCGCTACTGCCCCCTGGAGGAGCGGCACTGGCAAAGCCCTAGGAAGACCCCAAAGAGATTTGATTAGGATCCAATAGGACTCGGGAGGGTTCTTCTACTCACCAGCACTGCTATAGCCACGGCAAAGATCAGCGAGTAATGCATCTTGTTGTGTGTTTGAGAGCAAACTATACTTTGCTGAGCATTTGCTGGGCTTTTTATAGTAGATCGGCGCGTTGCTCGACATTATCGCAGGAATTTCCCGGGAACCGATTACGAGAATGCAGCTCGACTCAGAGATCGTTTCTTATGAAGAGACAAGGCTAGCGCCAAAAAAATCAACGGAAAGAGGCTGATAATGATGTTGTGGAAGTTATGCAGAATGTACAAGAAATCTTACAATAATATCTTATCTTACATCATCTTACAATAATACTACACCCAGCTAGCACAGCTATAGTCACAGTAAAGATCAGAGAGGAAAGCATGTTGTGCAGTGTTTGAAATCAGACTGAAGATGCCTGAACATTTGCTGAGGCTTTTAATGGGTGCGTGGCTTATCGCGAAACCCACTGAACTCGAAATTTAATCAGAGTCTTTAATTAATAGATGCTATTAATACAAATGGGTGAATTCTCTTTCTTTAGCTAATCGAATATTCCCTCAAAGATCAACAATTTAATTATATATTTTTTTCAATCGATCAAAATTTGTCCGAAAGTTACAGCGTCCCAAAGATACTACCAGAAATTGTACAATAGTTCCATAGATTGCTTAAAGAATGTAAAACATGTACGTGCACTTGTACTTGGACTTGGCAGACTCAAGAAGATCATTAAAATATCCCCAATGCTGATATCCAGGCAGATCTAAGTAGGCCTGTATGGAAGCCTTCAATGTCTTATTAATATGGCCCGATGTCCAATCCACACTATTGTCCAATGCGTTGGTTCTAATGATGAGCCCGGCATTGAAAGCGAAGTTTAGATCGTCACTTATGGAACTCCATTTCTCGTACATTTCCTGGAAGTTAGCCAGCCTTCGGCCATTCGTATTGCTGAGTATATGTCGCTTGAAGGCGCACTCGAACTTCTTCAGGAAGGCAATACTCTGTTCGGCTGCTTGTGTCATGGTGGAGCCTTCTAGTTCGTCCTCCATTTCGTTCTCAAAAGCGGAATTCTTTGGCAGCAGTTTAATGGCCGACATGCCAAGCTCATATGATTTCTTCTTTATGTGCTCCAGCATTATGTGCTCACCTGTCTCAATGTCTTTCAGAAATGCACAGACCTTCTCCTCGTTACTTCCCCTTGGAGGAGCGGCACTGGCAAAGCCCTAGACAGACCCCAAAGAGTTACAGTTAGGATCCAATAGGACTCGGGATGGTTCTTCTACTCACCAGCATAGCTATGATCACAGCAAAGATCAGCGAGTAGTGCATCTTGTTGTGTGTTTGAGAGCAAACTGTACTTTACTGAGCATTTGCTGGGCTTTTTATAGGAGATCGGTGCGGGGTTTGGCATTATCGCAGAGTTTTCCTGGGACTCAGAGATCGTTTCTTACGAAGAGACAGGGGCAAGCACCAAGAAAAATCAACGGAAAGAGGCTGATAATGATGTTGTTGTGGAAGTTATGCAGGATTTCCCAGCTGATTAACTGACGGTTACAATATCTGTACAAGACATCTTACAATAATATCTTATCTTATCAAAAGTAGGCCTATATATCGTTGATTTATTGCGATACAAATTTCACTTAATTCTACTACACTCTTGCCACAAAGCGACGCATCTATCCGTGGTGCTGCCAACTTGTTTGTCCTGCAGTGCTACCAATTGGATGACCCAAAAAGTGCTGCCAATTTGTAGGATAAAGAGCAACCTTTACCTCAAGCCATAGATCTCCATTCCTGACTCCATAACTCCCCCAGCCGCAAAACTTGGTCCACAAACAATTCATGTCATAGTGAAGATCAGAGAGTAAAGCATGTTGTTATTTGTTTATTTATTATTCTGAACCAATGCTGTCAGATCACATTAAACATTCATATGAATAGTCTATCCTATAGTCTATTCCTTTTATGTAAAATAGTGCCCATTATCAGAATATTTGGAGAATTCTTTCGTTCAAGAAACGCTTTAAAGGTTGTCAATTTTCCAGTAGTATATTTGTATAATAGAACATTTTGTATATTAAAAAAAATACATTCATTCATTCAACTTTTTACTTAAAAAATTAAAGAGAAGAAAAGTATAATTTTATAACTTGACAATATTAATGTGTAAATTTAAATTGAATTCTACAATTGAGCCTATGGATGCCTTATGGGTCTTTTAATTAAAATGAGTATACAAAAAAAATTAACTGAGACTACGAAAGATTCCTCTTACATTTAGTTGCCATTTAGATCTTTAAGACTATATTTGATAGCATGCGGTTTGCGGCTTAAGGACTAATTTCTGTTCATGCAATCGAGTACTATAATGTTTTCAGAGAATTGGACAATACGATATTGGAGGAGCGCGTAGCTATTCAGTCGTCAAACTCGAATACGGGCTTGCCATTGGCATCCCAGGTATTTTTGTATTTCTTGAAGGCACAGACCAGATAAAGAGCTAGAAGAAAACACACAAGGTCACAGGTTAAAGGGTTACTTTCCATAAATATTTAATGGCCCACTTACTGGTTGCTTCCCACTCTGATTTCGAGAGTGTACCCAGCGGCCTGCCCCGCTGGGATGCCTGAAATTCATGCACATGGGCAAATTCTTCGTCATTGCCACAGCGCTGCGGCTGGACCGACTCCAAGCCCGACATTCGCTGCAGCAGATTTCTACCCTGGGGCAGAACTTCCTTGTAGTAGTCCGCAAATGTGGTCTTTCGGACCAGCTTCAGGCCATACTTCCGGCCCAGCTTGACCAGAGTGGGGAAATGGACTAGAAATTCGGGGCAATCCACAACGCCCTCCAAATGAAACTGATATTTCGCACCGAACAGGGGCAGAGGATCCGTCTCGCACTCGAACTTAATGTTGTACACATCGTTGCCAAAGCTTTGAGCATCGGGACCGGCTTCCCGCTTTCGTCGCATTATCTCGTAGGCATCCGGAATGGTGGCTATGAAGTACCCGCCCGGCTCCAGGCATTCGGCCGCATTGCGCATCATGCAATCGGCCTGGCCCAGGGACTCGAAGCAGTAGTGAAAAGCAAACTGGCAGGAAACTAGATTTAGCTGCAGGGTCACGTCCTTATACCGCTCGCGGAGACGCACCAGCGTTGAGTCGCAGGCAAAGAATTCGGCTGAAAATTTGTTCGCGTACTTCGATTTCTCGGCGCGCTCCAATATGTCCTGGTAGCGCCGCTGGCACTGCTCCACCGATACCTCGGCAATGTCCGTGCAAATGATATGCGAAATGGCGGCCTTTTCCCACTTCAACAGGTCGCCGCCCTTGCCGCAACACATGTCCAGCACACGCAGGGCATCGCCAACGCGCTTGGATTCCTTAATCAGAGCCATGTACTCGTTGATTAGCTGACTCTTGATCCAATTGTTGAAGTTGCGCATAAAGAATATCTTTGATTTCTGTCGATCCCTGCGTCCGCCCTCCTTCAGTTCGTTATAATGATGCGCCACAACGTGGGTGTTTGCGGCGCCCTCCTGGGCTTCTTCATTATCCCCGCCAGCCGCCGCATCCTCCTCGAGGCCGGCATTCATTGGGGCTGTTGTCCTGGAAGTTTCTGCATTGCCTTCGCTCTCCTCGTCGTCGGAGAGGCTGACGCTTTTGTGTGCCTGGGCAAACTTCTCATCGGCGGCATTTTGTTCGTAGTTGATGCTCATAATTTCACTTAATTCCTACTTTGCTTGGGATGGGAATCTATTTTATCGATGATTCCGGGTCACATTTTGGGAAGGGGTGACCAAAATGAGTCACAGGTATTGATTTAAGTTGGGAATAGTTGGAAGTTAAAAATCAATACAAGAATATAGGAAAGTGTTAAATAAATATAATACTTTCTGCATTTGTACCATATAATATAAAAAAAAAGATTAATCCCGCCATAAAACAGTCACAGTATCGTATTCCATCACAATGAACCCGATAGTTGATAGTGTTGTATAGTGTTGCAACCAATCAGCTGTTAAGAATTCATGCGGTCTTTCAGATTTCGCTTTCTAAATGCGTTTTCTTGGATTTTTAAACAAAGTCAACCGTTTATTAACTAAAACAACTGCCCGAGAGCTGCCCAGACGCAGCATGGCCTGCAGCAGATATGAATATGTGAAAACATACGAGCAGGATGACACCATTCTACCGAATGTGTGGATTGTTATTCGCATCGATGGCAAAAAGTTTCACAAGTTCTCCAAGACCCACAACTTTGAGAAGCCAAACGATGAGAAAGGTAAAGAAACAACCAACTGATGATCAAGATTATGACTCGTTGTATTTGACCTTGTAGCTCTCAATGTGATGAATGCGGCTGCCATTGCTGTGATGCAGGAGTTTCGGGATATTGTCCTGGCCTACGGTCAGAGCGATGAATATTCGTTTGTGTTTCGCAAGGAGACGGCGGCATTCAAGCGTCGCTCAGCGAAACTACTGACCTACGTTACCAGTCTGTTCTCCACGAGCTATGTCATGCAGTGGTCCAACTGGATGCGCCAGCCTCTGGCCTATGCCCCGTGCTTTGATGGTCGCGTGGTGCTGTATCCATCGGATGAGAATCTAAGGGATTATCTGAGCTGGCGGCAAGCCGATGTCCATGTGAACAATCTGTACAATACAGCATTTTGGAAGCTGGTTCTGGACTCGGGATTGAGCAATCAACAGGCCGAGGAGCGACTACGTGGAACCTTCTCAGCGGATAAAAACGAATTGCTATTCCAAGAGTTCGGCATCAATTACAACAATCTGCCAGCCATGTACCGAAAGGGTACGATACTGCTGAGGAAACGGGTTGTCAACGATCCAGATGGCGACCAAAAGGGAAGACAGGCCATCGTGCCGCTTCACGAAGATCTGATTTCATCGCACTTCTGGAAAATCCACACAGAGATCCTGGGAAAGTATGTGCCCGGCACTTATAAGACACCTGAAATCATACCCAGACTAGTGGACTTGCAATTGAACACCAAACAGGAGAACGGGAAGGACGAGGAACTGAAGCAACCAGAGAATCTGGAGGGGGTTAGCTGATAGTTCAACTTATGGCAATATATTTTAAGATTAAAATTACATTAAGCATTGCTAAAAAAAAAACAACTCTACTAGTAGTCATCGTCGTCGTCGTCATCGTCATCCTCACTGGGCTTACTGGCGATGGAGCCATCGGCGTGAGGTGGCTTTTGGATCATAGCCGCTGCCTGCATACTCATCCACTGTTGCTGCTCCTCGCGTGCCTGCTCTTCGCGCGCCTTGGCGAACAGTTCCTGTTGCTGGCGCAGGAGCTCCTCCTCGGGTATGCCGAGATTTTCCAGCCTTGTGCTCTGTCTGCGTCGCTTGGCAGCCACCTCCTTGCAGTCGTGCAAGACTGCCTCCGCCTCCTGCTTGTAATCGGTGAATCCCAGTCGCTCCAGGGCCTCCAGGACATGCTCTGCATTGATGGTCTTCTTGTTGCGCAGATTGCACACCTCGTTCGCCTCCGAGCTGATCAAATGGATAAACTCTGAGCAGCAGTTCAATATCAGCTCGCGACTCTCGTTGGCCACGCGCACCGTGGGCACCAGCTCTTTGATGATCTTGTTAATGCTGGCGCGTGGCAAAGTAAGTTCATCATCCTCGGCACTGGGCGGCAGCAGCTCCTCCTGGGGATTGGACATGGCGTGGCTCGAAAACGTAAACAAAAACTGAAGCAAAATTAATGGAAAATGCTGCTTCTTGCTGGAGAGTGTTGCAAAACTGTGTTGGCTAATGTCACAATGAAATATCGATTAAACGCAGACCTATCGACAGCAGTGAAGCGCACAGAAGGAAAACACAAGAAAATTATTCAGGATTTTTATTTTAAAACAACTTCAAGAATGGGAGACTACGATTCGGATGATGAAAAATCTCAAGTGGAGAAACTGCGCCATGCCAAGGTGCCGCGTGGCATGTTTGTAAGCGGCTGGGATGACGACGCCGATGAACTGATTGAGGAGGACAAGAATCCCCAGGGTAAGCGGCAAAATATTCGGATTCTTCTTCTGCAAAGTTTTACCTTTAAATGGGCTTTCTGTACACCATCACAGCCAGCATTGAGCGCATGATTCTGTGGGCCGTCAACGAGAATCGTATAAGTGAGGTGCGTGAAATCCTCAGGCTGGACCCGGATGCGGTCAATGCCCGTGACAGCGATGGCTACAGTCCGCTGCATCGGGCTGCATACAACAATTTCGTGGACATTGCCAAGCTACTGCTGCAGTACAAGGCCGATCCCAATGCCCGCACCGAGCTGGGCTGGACTCCGCTGCACTCTGCCTGCAAGTGGAACAATGCCGATGTGGCTCAGCTTCTGCTGCAGTTTGGAGCCGATGTCAATGCCGAATCGGAGGGCAAACAGACGCCATTGCACATTGCCGCCACAGTATCGAATTGCAGGAATACAGCCACAACCTTGCTGTTGGACAGGAACATACAGCCCAAGAAGGAGAACAACTCAGAGGAGATGGCAGCGGTTATAGCTCGTCGAACGGGCATGAGTTATCCCATCTTTCAAATCGCCGATGAGGCTTTCGAATGCGAGACGGGACTGATAGATTAAACAAGTAGATTTAGCCATCATATAATACTTAATATACGTTTATTCAAATCGAATCACCACCCCAACCCCCTTCAGCTGGCTGGAGCCGGGCTCCTCACGAAATGTTCGTAGAATGATTTTGTGTATTTGATCATCTCGTCCTGCATCGCGGCGGGCACAAAGTAGGGATTGCCCTGACCGCCCTCAATGGTGCCCTTGGCCGTGTACCTCATGTAGCTGGAAACAGTCGTCTCCGGCGGCAGCACAGCATCGTCCTCAATGATGCAACAGTCTTTGATCACACAGCGACGACCCTAAGATGGGGAGAGCATCCAGATAAATCCTGCATTGCAATCTTGGGCCAATACTCACAATAATGGCATTCTTGCCTATGTAAACGCAAGAGCCAACAGAAGCCGCAGACACTACAGCACCCTCGCCCACAAACACATGATCGCCGATGTGCATTGGAAAGAAGGCGATGCCTTTGCTAAACTGCTTGTATGGTGGTCGTATCACGGAATCCTTGCTGATCACACAATACCGCCCCGCTCGTACATTGGCCAAGTCGCCACGGATGATGGCCCCGCTCTGCACAATCACCTTGCCATTTAGCACAATATTCTGGGAGCCGCAAAGCACTGTGTGGCGGCTAACTTTGTTGCCAGAGGCCTGTAAACAAAACAGAAAAGGGGTTTGATCGTGATGAGGTCATCCGATTTGTTCAGATGCCCAGATGATCCTTGGAACATAGGTAAAACTTGCCGTCTCCACGTATTCATCTTTGCTGTAGTAGGTATCCGCCAACTCCATTTATTTGGGGTCTTATTAACTTTTTTTTTATTGAATTTGTTTTGGCCAATTTTTTATCAGCTGAAATTGGTGCACAGGCGGTGTTAGCCAACACTAGCCAAAAACATCGTATATAGATATTGATATGGAACTAAAAGAACTAGTTACAATCGGACTGAGTGGTTCCGACATCGATATTTAGCTATCGGAATCAGTTGTTACTTTGGCGCGTATTTTTAAATTCAAATTAGTTTCGTGTTTTATGTAAACTTTAAATATATGTGATTTCTATTTTATTTGAAGGCATTTTTCATTGAAGCTAATCATTAATTAGAGGCACGCGATGTACAACAAATTGCAGCGGCCTTTGGCAGCGTTTGCATGGAAAAATGCAGGTGTTTAACCCAGATTGACCCTGAACTTTATGCATGTATGCAACAATCACGATGCAGATTAGACAGCTGCTCTTCACAGGCACTGAAATCTTCTAGTAAAACAACAATAAACAGAATGTTAATAATTGAACACAGCTTGAAGGCGGGGGAGGGGCGGGCCAAAATGGTCAGTGGTTGATAGCCTTCCACGGCACCAACTTCCCGCTGGCGCTCTGCTCCAATGATGTTCCAATTAATGCTCTTTAATAATCGCAACGCGGACGGACCGGACCCAGCCCAGCCCCGTCGTTAACCTTCAAAGTGCACGCTCGAATGCCCTCACGAGGCGGCAACGGCGGCTAATCATAGTAGCATTTGAATTTCTTATTGTTTGTTTTGTCTGTCTGTCTGTCTGTTGGTTCTGTGCCTTTTACAGAACGAGCATTCAGCCTTAGCCACGCCCTTAGTTAAGGTAATAATCCATTATATTATAGGGCCTTAATTATGCTGTTGGCATAAAATATTCAAATATTTTATAAAAGATTTTCTTTTTCATTTTAGGAACCAAAAACTATACCCAAAATGCTGGTTCTCTAAGGTAAGTGGGAAAAATCTTAGCTTGACCTTCTTTAAAAACATTCTTGAACCATTCTGAACTTTGCAAACAATTTGATTGCTAATTTTGGGTTCTTTAAAGAAGCCGCCAACAAATCGCTTAACCTTCTGTCGGCTGGAAAATCGCATCGAAATCCATTAAGCTGTTGATGTTTGCACTTTTGAACCAAAGGTTAACAAACTTGAACTTGAATATTGTTTGGAAATTAATTGAGTTGTTTTGTGCACACAGCAGACAACATCTAACAAATGATACAAATTTGTTTCGTTCTTTAAATTGTGTTTATTGTGGTGTTGAGGTTTCCAACGCCAATCGGTAATTAATGTGGTGTGAAAGAGCTTAAAAGTGATTCAAATGCTGGCCAGTTCGGGGTCAAAAGTTTCCGTAAACATTGCTAGAATTATTTTAAGAATTGGTAGATTGTTCAAGTATATTTTTCCGCACTTGAGATATTTTTCTGATTTTTCTAGAAAAACAAAAACTTTCTCTCCCATTCAATACCAAATATCAAGGCCATAGACAGAGGCTCTTGGAGAGCCATAGAACAGTCTAGTCAAGTGTTTGCCTTACACTAGCGCTGCATGAGCCTCTTCGAGTCTTCTGCCCCAAAGCGACCTTGAGAGACTACATGGAGGGCCCACCACAACAGACGATACAGACTATGTAAATACTTACAAAAGACCAACTCATCCGCGACCTTGATAATCATTTATTGCCGCTGCTGCTATTGTTTTTGTTGGTTATATTTTGGATATTCATTATTACTATATTTTGTGGCTAATCAAGATCAAGAAACACGCAGCACATCCCTCACGATCTCAGATTTCTGTTTGGGATTCGATACAAATCTTGAGGGTTTTTTTTATGGCTTTAACCTTTTTTTAATTGTTTTCGGTGAGCTTTCAATGGAGAGAAAAAACTAAAACACATTTCAACACATAATTAATAAATGGAAACTGAATCGAAAACAATGCCAGTGCTATCCAGTTGGAGTCGGTCCGAGTTCTGTCCGATGTCAGATATAATTGAATAATTGTACATAACTTGCATCGATCTACACTGAGAGAAAGAAGCATATACTTTTTTTATGTATGAGGTGGGAAAAGGAGGAAGATATACGTCTGCTTTTTGATTTTTTAAGATTTATTTGGAATTATCAAAAAATGTCCCAAAATGTTAAATTATTTTCTTAAAAGATTTGAAGAATAAAAAGAATAATAAAATAATATTATAAAATAAATAATAAAATAAATAATAATAAAAAAATTAATTTCTGATTTTTATATTAATAATTGTTATTTTTCATTTGTATTTAAAAAATGGAAATTATAAAAGAACAATTATTTTTAAATTTACAAAATTAATAAATTATTTAAAAATTATAAAAGTTATAAATATTTGTGTTCTACACTTAATAACTTTCGTTTTGTATATCATACATATGTCCTTAAAGCACATACATTTTTAGATTTTTTTTAATTTAAGAAACGTTAATTTTTTTTTAAGTATTCTGACGATAAATTTTTTAAAAATTTTAAAAGTTATATACATATATTTGTGATCTGCACTTCAATAACTTTCGTTTTGTATATCATAAATATGTCCTTAAAGGATCCAAATTTTTATAATTATTTTAGTTTAAGGCACATTTATTTTTTTTACGATTCTGACGGTAAATTGCATGTTTATTCTTATATAAAAAATGGTACAGCAGAGCATGCTCTTTCTTTACCAATAAACTTTCCATTTCTTTGGATATCAGTTGTTTCTCTCAGTGTATACCGTATCATACATGGCCAAGAACAATGAAGGAGAAACGACAAATGAAATTAATTGCAATTAACAAAATTGAGAAAATTATTCATTGGATTTTTCTATTGCGAACAAGGTAAAGCCACCAAAGAGAGAGACAGAGAGGGAGAGAGGTATAGAGAGGGAGAGAGATATAGAGAGACAGGGGCTATAAGAGGGAGACAGAGTGTAGTATATTGCATAATATTTTCACTTTTTGCATGCGGCTTGACCAAATGAAAAAACTACAAAAAAAAGCCCCCATCAAGTGAAACAAGTTTTTTGTTCAAGTCTTTTGTTTCAATCGATAAATTGTGTCTATAATTGACAATTTCATAGAGATAAATGCATATACATACAGAGATATCTATATGTACATATTTATATGTGTGTATTTGTGGCCATGTATGTGTGTTTTTCCTATATGTACAATTGTGCTGGATGTTCGGATTGACAGAACAAAGGTGACGTATCAGATGGTGGGGAGGCCATGTCATGGCACACGACGTTCTGGGGAATGTCAGCATTCTATGAATATTTCAATAACGTTTTTTTTAAGGCTATTTATATTTTTTTTAACCATTTATGGTCAAGCCAGACTGTGTGTTTGAGAGATTATTAATAAGAAATAAAATTTAGGCGTGGTTTTAGCAATTAATAATATTATATTTATTTATTAGAATTATTTGTGGAAAAGGTGGCAGCATTATAGGAACTGTTAGCTATAATCCACCCTTTAATATCTTCTTAGGGTCTGTTATTGTTAATTTATTGGCCATTTTTTGGCCATACCTCTACTACATGTTTTTTTTAATGATATTCCATTTAAATACATCAATATTGTTTTAATCGTTATGTACTTTGTATAACTAGAGTCTTTAAAACTTGCTGCTATAGGTTTTTTATAGGTAGAATGTATTTCTTCTAATTTGCATAGAAAATCTAACAAGTTCGAGGGCTTACCTAACACATTATGTTAATTGCATTGAACAGGTGTGAAGGCAATGGGCCACCAGATGTCATAGCAAATTCTGTGTGCAGTGAAAGTTGTTGTCGAGGCTTAGACCTTACTTGACTAGAAATTGTCTATTCAGTTATATTTCTCTTAATTAAACCATTGATTTTTCAAGATTTTCTAGACATTTCTTATATATATTTTAAATATGTTGCAAGATATCATAGAAAAAGTGTTGCCAGGGCCATGTTCTACCTTGAATAAAGATTACCCTAAAGCCAATCGTTTTTCCTCTTAATAATTCTACGCATTTATCAATCCATTTGGAAGAGGAATTGCTATAAATAAAAGCAGACATAACCTCACTACACTTTCCGTGGGCCGTTACTCTTCAATCCATTGATTTTTAAAGATTTTCTGCAGATTTCTATTATTAATTTAAAAGATATTGAAACTGTGTTTACTAGATAAATACTATTTAGGTTTGTGTTTGGTTTGGGTTGTTTCTTTCTCCTTTAAATTCCTGTTTTAAGACCTTAAAAGAAAGGTCTAAACATTTGCGACTTAAGTTGAAAATTCGAACTAAGTTTTATACAGAAAATTCAAGCCTTATAAGTAATTTTACTATAGAGGGTACTTGCAAGGTAATTTTGTACTTTAAATACAGAAAAATGTTCATGTTTCTGTTCCGTTCCCTAACATTAATACCATAAAATTCATCTATATATATTCTATAATCTATATATACAAAATAAATAATAATCTCCCTTCCTTCTAGTCCACTTTTTCTTAAATTCCCTCCCCATTCTAAACCTCTAATAATTCTATATTTTACCATTAAATTTCAGTATTATTTTATCTGCCTTTTTGGCTCAACTCGAAAACAGCAAAATGCTCGTACCATTTGCACTGACGACTAATTACAGTCATTACAATACAATATGGCAACCGAATGGCTTCCTCATGTCAAGATCTCAGCCCCAACAGCACACGAAGCGAGTAGCTCGCGATAAGTTATGGAGTTATGGACCGGACACCCACCTCCCCCCCACCCCTTCGGACAGGTTCAAAAGCCGAGTTCAAGAACTAACTAACGATTGTCCGAGACAATGGCAGTACAGCACCAAGGAGGAGACCAAGGGGACCAAGGGGAGACCTCTGACTGCTGCTGTTCAGTGAGGCATTTAGTATTTGAGGTTTTGCCTGAAAAAATTGTGTGAAACTTGAAAATGAATGCGCTTTTTGGATGTGGCGATTATTTATAATAACAAACCCCCTCCCTTCCGCCCTTCCTTAAGTTCTGCTTGGTTAGGCGTGGCCTGCAGACGGCTGGTGCCCCCCCTGAAGCGACGACCTCTGCCTCTGATTTGGCCCAAGTTGTGTGCTAATTAAAACATTAAGTCTCTCAGGGCCCCCGGAGGCTAAATTCACATTAAAAGTTTCAGTGTTCAGTGTTCAGTCTGGGGTTTGCTTTTATTTTGCACGTCAAAATCGATCATAATCAAAGTTTCTTTCAAGTGGCCCCCGTACGGCCAAAAGCCAAGTTTTAAAAAATATACGAAAAACCATAGTAACGTTTAAAGTTTTAATTTTAATATTTTTTAATTTTAATTTTACAATTTTAATTGAATTTTCTAGAATTTTATTGATTTATTACTTTTTTTAATATTTATTGAAAACTTTTGTTCTTTACTATTTATTTTTTTAAATTTATTTATTTATGATTTTATTTACTTTATTATTATTTATTATTAATATTATAGTCTTTGATAATTTTTTAAAAATTTTAAACATTAAAACAGCTGTTTTAAGTGATGGTAGATTCACCGAAATACCGATAAAATACCGGGTAAAATAGTTTTTAGTTCTTGTCATTCCATACAAATGATATCCATTCGCCTAGGGGAAATTTGTACTGACCTTTAAAGAATGTCCTCAAAGGAATTACTATAAATAAGCATAGACATACCCTCACTACACCTTCTTTTAATGGGCCGTTACTCTTCATTATCGTTCCCCACTGTATTTACCAACACTTTTTTTATTTGTTTTTTTATTTCTTTTTTTATTTGTTTTACCTCTCTCATGTTTTGTTCCAATTTTGATTGCTTTATCGAGCTCTGGTTTGTGTTTGGCATGCGGGCGCTAATAGTTTTGAACCTGAGGAGAGACCTATATAGCAAACCAAAAGCCAAAATCCGAAATCCAAAAAATCAATTGGCAAATTTGTATGCCATGGGCAAGGCTAACTTCGAGACACGAGCTCCGAGTTTTGGGCAGGGTTTCTGGGAGGTAGTTTCTTGATTTGTATTTCTGTTGTTCTGTTGTGACTTGGCTTGTTTCCACTTCCTTCTGGCTTTCAACAGCTCCCGATTGATCTGTGATTGATATCTGCAGAAATTGTCAAAAGATAAATGTAGATTAAGTCCCAGTTGATTGAACTTTAAAAGGTTTTCCCCAGTGTCAAATTTGTGCGTGTGGTTTGCTTGTTGGGTGGCCTGCCCCCTGCCTGCCTGATTGATTGACAATGATTGACATACAGCAGTAGCATTTCGCATGGCACATTGAACGGGCTTATTATGGCAGTAGCCCAAGGCCCAAGAAGTGTGGCTCGGAAGTGTGGGTTCCACCCACTGGAAAGACAATTGAAAATCGATTGCAGACATTCGATAACAATAAGTGGGGTGTACGATATAATTACGATTACTTCTGCAAGGGCGCAAAGCTCTTAGAGGTCACATTTTGGGGTTACACGTGTCGCCTGGGAAAAATCTTGATAAAATACTCTATAAAATTCTCAAAAAATAAACAACATATTGCTTAAAAAAAGAAAACATTTCCCTGTTTAAAAATAAACAGTTTACCGTGTGAAATAAATGAATGAACCTTCTGCCTGTGGCAACATTTTTTCCCATGTAAAACCCAGGCCAGACGATGACTATGCGTCATTTGAAATTTGTTTAAAACCAAATAAGGAAGTAATCAAACCGAATGTCAATTACAATTACACACGCATGCAGAGACAGAGACAGACAGACCCCGAGCAAATTGCTCATACGCCATGTAAGCCGAGAGCCCCCAGTCTCCTCCGAAATTCGAATTTCAGTCGATTCATTCGCCTTGATTTCCAGCTCGACAAACTATAAAAAAAAAAATGTTACGCACAAATTAAATTCATGAAACACACACACAAACTGAAACGAATTACGCGGCCTGCATGCCGCTTCCCCCCGCCCCTCGACATGTGGCGGGGCCTCTGGGGAAGGTCAAGTGCAAGCGCCAAATGTGTTTTATATTGTTTCTTACATTAGTGGCAACTTTTTGTTTAATTAATTTTTAATACAATTTTTTTGCCTTGTTTCTTGTTGCTTTGACAAGCAGCGTGGCTGACGGCTGACGATGATGTGACAGGCGGCACGACACTCGGCACAACTTGGGTGGTTCTGGGGGCTAATTGTCAGAGTTATGGCACTCGAAAAAGGTGCTTCCAGGGCCTTGAGAAGAGGCTATGAATAGGCCTCCAATTTCCTATAAAACCCCTTAAGACTATATATTTTTATTGCCCTCACAAACCTGTCATCAATTCCGGATATCTTTTTTGCATATTTCTTAAATCTCCTTTAATTATTTAAAAATTATCCATATAATTTGTAAGCCATCTTTTTGCGATTGCCATCTTCATTGTCGGGGATCTTTCATTACAATTACCATACCCTATACCATACCATACCAATCTACCATCTCATTGGATTTAATGCACTCTCATTGCCCTGAAATACCGAGAGAGATCGCTTGGCCCGGCGCTCGTGGTTCACCTTGAACTTGGACAAAGTGCAGAGCATCAGTCGGCGAATCCGCTTTACTTCCATTATAATTTTCCATTACACTGCCCTTTCCCTTTTTTTCTGTGGCTGTCGACGTCTGGCAGTTGAGTTATGAATGCTTTTAGTGGCCAAAACAACAACTGAGTCAGTCGAGCAGGTTACCAAAAAAAGAGCCAACAACAACTGACCGCCGCGTGCTGTGCATTTTTGATATGGAACACGTACTATGAGATACATTTTTTCTGTGGTTGGGTTCTTTTGGCTGCAAGGGACCAACGACCGTCCTCGGACTGTCTTTAGCTTCTTTTGGCGACACATCCGTGTTTATTTTTTATTTAATGCTTAAATGTTAAACGGTAGCCACTTTTTGCGTAGCTCAGAAGTTGATTTTGTTGCTCCGCTGTTGTCGAGTGATTAATTTTAATTTTTATATATTTTTATTTGTGGTACGGAAAAGGGAATTTCAATTTGAAGCTGGCTTGACCATTCCCGGAGTTTTGGGTCGCCAGTCGTTGACCGCTTTGGCCGCGACCTTGCCTTGCCGTAAGTTTGTGGTTTTACTCCGGGATGCTGTCGGATGCTGCTTGGATTTTTCTGGTTTTTATCTGCCGCTCTCCAAGGTGATAATTTAGCATATAAATGCCGCTAGAACAAAAGACTTTGGCAACGAACTTGAGAGCTGGCGATTGTTTTTTGGGTGAGTAAACATTTGATTCGGCTTCGATTGGGTTTCTCTTTTTGTGTTCTTTTATTGAATGCTCGGATGAATCACTGGAATGAATGCATTGCGGATATTTGTTGGGCATATACATTAGAATTTAGTGGAAAAAATAGATTAGAATAAATTGGAAATGCGGAAAAATATTATAAATTAATTTAGTAGGTTTTCTGGGAGGAATATTTTAAGAAAGAGCAAATCAGTGAATGTCCAATTGGCAGTCACGTGTGAACGTGGAATCCTGTAAATAAATTCCATTAATTTTCATTGATGTAGATAGATGTATGATTGTAGATGGATGTACATGTAGATAGGACGTAGATATATAAAAGTAATAATTTTTCAATGGCAATTCTGTGTACTCAATACTCTTTGTATATTCAATCTTTCATTCATAAAATGCTCGTATATTCCATCTTTTATTCATAAAATTAATCTTCCTAATTCTGGTCGTCACTTTCTTATGTTTTCCTTATTATTTCTCCATAAAACCATACAGATTTTAAGTCTTTTACGAGCAAGAGCCAAGATCCTTGATACATTTTTGGAATCCAAAATCATATTGTATATTCCATCTTTATTTTTTACCTTCTTTCAATTCTTAATGAAATCTTTAAAGCATTCCAAAGTACATACGATTATACATCCTAATCTTCAGAGCATATTTATTTAGCATACAAATTAATTGCTCAAAACCCCACCTCAGCTCATCCAATGTTTTCCCAAGTTCTATGGCATAGTTCAAAGTGCACATTGATGTTTCATTTATTATGCATTATTCAACAATATTTGTGTGTACATTTTATGGCTAATTTCGCACATCATAAAAGATGTTGGCTGTGCGTCTGCCACTCTCTGGCTTAGCCACATTGCAACAGAGCTGGACAGAGATGTTGTTCTATGTTTGCTAACGAAATTTGCAACTGTCAAGATCTGCCAGTTGGTAGATCTCCAGCGGAATGGCTGAACGGATCACAGAGGCTAACTCGTGGCTGCTGATGGTGCGTGGCACGGTAGTTGGTTGTGGGAATTCAATTAGCAAATTAAATATTAATTACCTACCAGACGGCTATGGATGCTAATTCAATTAGCGGACGCCAAAAGCCTAGTACCAGGTGCATATCATTTTTAGCATTTAATATTGCTAGATTTTGGATGTACTCTTTGGGGAGGGTATGATAGTTTGGCGTGGAATTATGGAAACCAGAGAAGGTTGGGAAGTATACCTAACAAGGAACAACAGCCCCTATTCTACTAGGGGTCATTCGCGAAGGTTTTAACAACCTTTTTAATGCAATTTCAATGGATTCAATGTTCCAATTTCCCATAAGCGAAAGGCTATATTCGTTTGGAATAAACAGACAAGAGATTCGGAATTTTTAATGATGAAATCTATTGAATCTTATAAACTAAGAAAACATAAAAAGAAACATATATCGAACTATTATATCATATAGTATTATATATGATTTCATATAGTATAGGAAGGATTGGGTAAAACTCCTTGTTCTTAAAACTCGTTTATTTTAAAGATATTAACATAAGTCTTTAAAAATTCTCCTTAAATATGCATGATCAAAATCCAAAAAGCAAAATTAACATCATCTTGTATAGGATCGTCTATCTTGTCTATCCCACTGCTAGGGTATCGAATATCGTTTCTAAAATCGATGGATTTTCATTTTTAAATTAATTTTTATTGGTTTTTGCTTTGCTTCGGCTTCCACGTGACAGGTGTTTCGATATTCTTGACTTGCTGATTAAATTTTTTAATTTTTTAATGTTTCTTATTAACATTGTGTGAGGTCATCCCCAAAGTGAACCAGTTTCGGAATCAGTTTCAGTTTCGTTTTCGAAAGTATGCCAAAACCAAAAGTATAGTCGGGCAAGGTCCCTGATCAGGAAAATAGCCCTGTGGCAGTGGCGGGGCCCCCAAGTTCCCGGTCGGGTTTTGTTGTTGTTCTCTCCCGCTCGATCTTCTGAGTGCCCCATAAATTCACACTCACTTAGCCGGCAATTAGCAACAGCAAAAGCTCTGGCTGGCCTGCGGCCCCCCAAAAAAGCTTTTGCTCTCACTCGCACGTTTTCCGAGCGCGCTCTCTTACTGTATTTTGTCGGGTGCCGAGCGCCAAAGCTCACTCAGTCTTCCGAAGACAGACGCTCGAAGCGGACGCTGAAAAAGAAAACGTAAGCAAACGGAGACGCGAGCGTTGCGCAGCCGCAGACGACGAGACGATCGAATCGATTTAGCAAAAGCAAAAACGGAATTGTATTTTCTTTGGTTGTTTGCTTTTGTTTCGTGTGTGGTTTTTGGTGTGTGTTGTGGTTATGCCATGCAAAACGCATGGTGAAGAAAAGAAAAAACCGACAAAAAGTTTGCCAAAAAACAACCGCAAAAGCCGTGCTCAATTCGAATTTGTTATAATTTGAAAACGGTATTATAACGGTATAAAATCTTTTTCGGCAGCTCATCTAGTTATTTGTCTTTATGCTTTGTGGTTAATAATAATGCAAACACATAAAATCTAAGCCAATTGGCGGGCATCTTTAAAAAAAATAATTAAAACAAATAAAACCAAAAAATTGAGCAAATTTCGGCCATAATCGTAAAAAGTAAATTAAATAAGTGAAGCCGCAGTAAATGATGCAAGCCTAAAAGGTTTTATATAAAAAAACATGTGCGAAATAATATGCAATGCATTCAATTTAATTGCAATTAAAAAGTGGTTGAGTAATTTATAAAAAATTCAAGAAAATTAAAAGAGCGTTGAAATGTCCCAAAAAATAACTACAACAAATCTCTTGTGAATCGAAGAATTAAACCATTAAAAACCAACTATTTATTACATCACATAGCCCTAAAAATAGTAAAGAAAAATAGTAAAGAAATCCGTAAACAATAGCTTCATAAATTACTAATAACCAATCCAACGAAAAAGTGTCCAAAGCTCCTCAAAAAAGCGCTAAAAATAAATTCTAATCACACAAAGAACGCCCCCAAAAACTTCTTATGAGATCTGCCGCATATGGCTCTCCTTCTCTCTCTCTCTCTAGCTCCCTCTGGTGTGTGTGTGTGTGTGTGTGTGTTTGTGTGTGTCTGTGCACGTTGTGTTGTTGTTAATTTTTGATGCACATTTTTCCCGTTGTCTTTTGTCCGCGCGTCCCTCTCTTACTCAACACTTGCTTTTGTTTGTCTTTTGCCTTTGCCTGCTTCTTCCCCCTTTTGGGCGTGTTTCATCGTTTGCTTTGCCCTTTGGTGTCTCTGTGGGTGTGTGTATGGAGTGTGTGCATCAGGTTTATTTCGACTGGTGATGCGTTTTGACTCTGTAATTTCCATGCCATGCGGCAGGGGCAGGAGGCAGGGCAGACACTGTAGCGCGGATTACTTCATCTGCAGTTCCATTTCCTATATAGTAGATGATTCAACTTGTTCGCATTCGCGTATATAACTGACAGACAGCACGCCAAACTGACCAGCGCAAAAAAAAACTACAAGCTGAGACACGAAAGAAAGCTAACCGAAGTATTTGGTACCCTGTAGGTTGAATGGTACTGCCTGGATGTGTACTTTATTCGATTCAGAATTGATAAGAAATAAACCATAGATACTCCCAAATATAGTTAACATTTCCCTATATTCTAACCCCAATTCTTGGCAAAACTATAATACCCTTTCCTCTGCCGGGGTATCAAAACAGAAACGCAAAAAAATTGCACGAAAAAGCCGGTTGAAGGCGACTCTTACATATTTACACGCACCAGCGCTCATTGAACACACAACAAAAACTACACCAAAAGCAACCGCAAAAACAAAAGCACCAACAAACACACACAGCCGACGAAAGCAAAAGCAACAAGGCGACACAAAAACCTGTAACGCAGGCAGAGACGTCGACAGAGGAGTTTTTTTTATAGACATTTGCAGAGGTAAACCCCAAGCCAGGTACAGCTACAGCTGCGTGTTGATTATGTCAATTTCATGTTTGCTTCATTTCCTCAACCACCGGCAGAGTGAGAGGGGAGGAGAAGAGAGAGCAAAGCCAACGGAAAGGGGAGCGGCAGCAATTTCACTTTCGTTGGACTTGAAAATAATAAAAGAAAAACAAAACACACACAAACAGCTGCAGTCAGGCGGTAGTCTCGGAGAGACGTGATGGAGACAGACAGTAGCTATGAGAGAGGGACAGAGAGAGAGAGAGAGAGAGAATGAAACGAAGCAAATGAGAGTGAGAGTGGACTGCAGTTGGAAGCTGCGGTGACGCCACTTGCTTTGCGGGGCCGTTGTGGACAGTGGGGCGAAAATAGGAAAATGGGAGCAGCTTCTGTTGTTAGAAAGAACTAAGAAAAGAATGGTGTAAACAATTATAATGAATACAATTTCTAAAGACGGGGCTTCCAATTCCACACAATGTGTCCCACAGTGCTTTGCCAGAGGCAGAAACTTTTGAGATTAGAGACCCAAAGCAAAGTGGCCTGCATTTAGGATCCACTGACGCCACTTACTTTTCTTGCGGGCGTTGCTCTAGCGTTGGACAGTGGGACGGTGAAATGAAATAACAACATAACATTAATTTCTCGAAATCATGAACAATTCTATCCACTGTGGTTCGTTGCTTGGAAAGAAAGAGAGCATGTGATAATGGAAGCGGCGGCACAAGTTTCAGTGGGAATTTTAAGCGAAATGAGAACCATGTGTGAATAGAAAAAAAGACCAAATATTATGCAGTAATAATTGTGATTGAAATCTTAGAAATCCATGATGATCGTCGCTGGCTTTGCTATTTGTGTAGATCGCCAGCTGCTGGCAGAGAAAGAGAGGGACAGTGAGAGTGAGAGCACACAAATTAATGTATGCTGCGCTTATTAGAGTGTACAATGGGACTTAAGTGAATACTTAAGCTTAAAATCAAAAAATAAATATTTAATAATCCAACCAAAAAACCTATGCGCTCCACTGTCCCGTTATCGTCTTTTGTGTGTGCGTTGCTGCTTGTCGCCTCTGCCTCTGCCTCTCTTCGTTTCAGTTTCATTTTGTAACTGTAATGTCTCTGTTTCCATTGTTGTTTTTGTGCCATTGTTGTTGCTGTCGCTGCTGCTGCCTGTAACGTAATAACGTAATATGCTTGCCGATTTCCACATGCAAGAGAGACGCTGCCTGCAAATGCGTTGAGCTTTACGTTTTGGTGCCAAGTCCAGCGTCGACGCAGACCGCAAAAGCAGCGAGAGCGCAAAAACATCGACAGCGACTGCAACTGCGGCAGCGACTGCGACTGCATTGTTGTCCGAGCATTGTTGTACGCTACTGCAGGAGGAGTGACTCGGTTTTATGTTGGTGTTTGTGACATACAGAAGGAGCGCCTCTATAATAAAATTGTAATTTTAAAACATCCATTTTAATGCTTTTCTTTATAACTCTGACAAATTATAATCAACATCGAATGACCACGAGCCTACATCATTTATATGTACAGCCGACTGGAAAGGGTATCAAAGCTTCGACTTGGGGCTTTCGCTTTTCTTTTTGTGTTGCTTTTGTTGTAAAATTGTGCTAATAAAGCGCGTCGAATCAAAAAACGGCCACAGCTCCTGCCGCAAAAATGCGAAGGTCAACCAGCCGCAGCAGCAGCGGCAGCAAAAACAAAGACTTCAAATGCCACCCCCTCCCCGCCCCCTAATTTTTTCGCACCTTGTTAGTTTTTCCATTTATTTTGTTGGTGTTTTTTTTTGCTGCTGCTGCGGCTGCTGTCAGCCTGGCGAAAAATTCTAATTATAAATGAAACAATTTATTACCGGGTTTTTAAAAATAAAATGCAATTTATGTGCAACGTCTGGCGGCGGTGGCGGCGCTGTTGACTAGTTAAACCGGTTCATTGCAACGTGCAACAAACTACAACAAAAAGCATCCAACTCAATGGGGGTGCACCCTCCCCCACTAGCCTCCCTCCCCCAGACTCCCCTGAGAAGCAGACAGTAAAATGCATTTTCCAAGAAAAACATTTTTCTGGCATTTAAAGAATTGCCAGAAAAAAATTGTTACGAAAAATCAAACTAAAATAAATTGAGAAAATTTATAGAAAAAGGAAAAAGATTTATGCCAAGAACAAATGTTTTTGTGGTTTATTTAAAGAAGTTTAGAATCAATTTAGGAAAACAAATAAAATATTTAAATGTTTATTTATTATAAAAAAAAAACAAATTCAATTTATTGGCAGAAGTTTAGAATCTATTTAAAACAATTTAAAATAGATTAAAATGTTTACTCAATAAAAAAAAACAAATAAAATTGAAACAAATATTTACGAGTATTTAATAATTAATAATTCATACAATAATTAATAATTTAATATTAATAAGCCCCAGTATAAATAATACTTCAAAATACTTGCTAAATAATTCACCTAAAACAAAAGCTTAATTAAAATGCTTAAAACAAGTCCCTGAGACCCTAAAAAAAAGTGCGAGAAACACCATAAAAAACAAGCCTTTCGAAATTGTAAATTTTCGCGTGTTTAAAGCTGTGAAAACAAGAATTTATTTGCAACAACAAATTTAATTAAATATTTAATGCGTGCGTGCAAAAATTGATAGCAGTCGCCGATTATCTTCTTCATTAATCATAAATGCAAATTTGTTTCGATTATTTAGCTAACCCAAAGATATATTATATATCAAAATTCGATTAAAAAAACCAATCAAATCGAAAGACAAAAGTGAAATAAAAAAGTTAAAAACAAAAAAATAAACCAATTATTTTGCATGCCGGTTTCTGTTTGACAAGTTTGGTAAGTGAACTTTAAAAAACATAAAACATTGATGGATGGTTGGAGATTGAACAATAAAGAGCGAAATTCTAAGCGGAATATAAATGAGAAATCATTGCGGAACTTGCAAAAACGATAGCCCAAAGGCATTCGATTATATTCGATTCTCATTCTGCCCCTCGGGGCGCACTTTCACATGCCAGAACTCGTGCTGCGCTGTGTGCTGGGGAAAACCCAACTGAATGTTGAGATATCCATCGAAACTTACATCCGCGTGCCTCTCTGTCCACGTAACAAGCTTCATACATACATCCAGACGAGTATGCGTATGAGCAATGCTCTTAGCCGCTAGCCTTTTGCCTTTCCAGCTGAGCAAAAATTAAAGGGGTATAATGGGTTTTTTATTTCACTTGTAAGCCCTTTTGTTTGGTTTTGGCAATCAAGCTGATGAGTTGATGGATACGCGTATGAGATCATGGATATGACAAAAGGAATGGCTTGAGAGATTATGAAATGGATTTTGAAGGGTTTTTTTAGATCTGTAATGTTATATTGATTCTTTCGAACATTTTCCAATGCTTTTCCGTTTCTTATATGCATTTTAATCCAATGATCAATTGTATTCCAAAAAGGTTTCGATTAGATAGGTCTTTGCATCCACTGCGATCGAAATAAATATGAAATATATTTCATATATGTGAAAATATTTCTTCCCTAAACATATCCTATTCAATTATATCTTCCAAAGATCTATTGCCTTATAAAGTATAATTAAAAATGAGTTTTATGCCCTGTTTCGGCCTATTGTGGTACGGCATGAGATCTTCCCCTCTGATTTATCTTCCTTTACCAAAATTCTAATCAATTCGGTAAAGAATTTCTTTATCCTTTGGAATGATATTTACATATGTTCTTCCTATACCTAAATTTTAAACAATTTGGTTTAGAATTTCTTTTCTTTTTTAATGTTTCAAATAACATTTAACATTTGAAGCTTTGATTTCCTTGGAAACTTCATTTGAAACCCTCACAGCTTGTGTCGTTTATCGTCGATCTTTTGGCCCCAAGTTCAACCTCTAGACAAGCTCATTAGCATATCATTGGTAATTCCCCCCCTACTATGGTTCCTCCTAGGGTATGTATAAATTCGCCATTCAAGACTCAGTCAATTTCATTCGACACTTAATTAAAGTTGCTTTTGCCTACGTCATGCATCCCTCGACAAGAGGCAGAAGTCCGGCAGTCAGCAGCCAGCAGCTGATGTCGATGATGGCTTCTCGCCCGGCGGTTTCTCAGTCTCTTAATTGCTCCGAGCATCTGAAGATTTGTGTTGAAATCGCGTTTTATTGTTAATTTTTGTTTGTGGCTGGAATCCGGTTCTAGCTCTCGTTTCTGGTTCGTTCAAACATTTGCTGTTGAGGCCTTTGAAATTAAACTCCTTTGTTTCAAAGAATGCCAGAAATTCTTTTACATTTCCGGGTGTGAGATTAACCCCTGCCCCCCATAATGAATGATATTTTTCTCTATTTATTTACCAAACTAATTTTTGCATTGAACTGCCTGCCTGTCACTTGAGATTCGTGAAGTATTCGCTACCTTAAAGCTTAGTCACGAATTGCAGATGCGATGAGAGTGGCCTTTCTGCATGATTTTGCAATGCAAATCTCATTAATTAAGTGCTCTTTCAAAATATATATCCAACCATCCATCCATCTATTTTTTACATATTTATTTTTACAAATTTATTGATTTTTTCCCACTCTTAGATTTCCCCTTAACAATCACAGCAGCCATAAGCCTCAGCCAGCATGAAAGGCTGGTTCGACGCGTTTCGAGACGATGGGGGACCAACGCTATACTCATTCTCGAACCGCACACCCGTCACCGGTGACGTCTCCATTGTGGCAGTGTCGGTTCTGTTTGCCACATTCTATGTGGCATTCCTGGTCATATTTCCGGGTGTACGCAAGCAGGTGAGTGGGCCACTGGGCTGCCTTCAACTTTAAACCTCAAATGAACCAGTTCGTAATTTATGTGGTTTATTTAAACCAGTTCATGAAAATTTAAATTCAAATTGAATTTATTTTTTGACTAAATTAAATCTTGGTTTGCATTTTAAATTACATTTTGTGGCTTGAAGCTATAATTTAAATGTTAAACATTGAAGGAATGACGTTGATTCACTCAACAAATTTCCCATAAACGAAAGGATACATGTGTTCCAAATAACTAGTTATTTTTTTTAATTAAAAAAAAGGAATTTATTTATTTATATCAATAATCTCAAGAGATTTACATCCATTGAACATTTGATTTGTGTTTTTAATGTATAATTTGAATGTTAAACATTGATTCACTGAACAAATTTCCCATAAATGAAAGGATACATTTGTTCCCAAGAACTAGTGATTTTTTCTTTATATTTTTATTTATATCAATAATCCCAAGAGATTTACAACCATTAAACATTTGATTTGATTAAATTAATAGCTCAAGATCTGAGCATTTACTGAACCAGTTCCCTGGCAGCGAATTAGATCTGAAATAGTGCTCATAAAAGTCGTAGAATCATCGTAAATGTAATAAACATAAAGTACATTTCATTATCCGTGTGTAGCGTATAGTCGTAGCCGTCGAAGTGTGGTATATATTACCATATCGAATATTAATTGACAGCCGGATTGTAGCCGCTACTTGAGGCCTGAACGTCCGATCCGATACGTTTTCTCACGCTGCTGCCGGCTGCTGTTGCCGGCTGGTTTCCGTGGGTCTTTCTGTCTGTCTAATTGAATTGTGGCACTGCCTGTAATCGTCGGCACGTTTCCAAACAGATGTCAGATAAATCTTGAACAAAAACGATGTATACTTTTTATGGAGAGACAGAGAGAGCGAAAGAGTGAGCGAGACTTTGGTTAACACGTTCTTGGGATGGCGCGCCCTTTTCTTGTCTTTTGGGGTCGCAATCGAAGATCAATTGTTGGCTTAATTAGAGTTTGGCAATACTTATAGCACTGTTCCAGTAGCGGTACACTCACAGGCGAGTATATTGGTGTTTGAGCTGATTTGCTGTATTCAAACGGTACAACTAACTACAACTCGGTTTAGAACTAAATACACAAAAAAAAGTTCACACAAATCGGCTTTATATTGCTTGTGGAGAATAGTCTATAGATTTCTCATTCACTGCGAATGTATCCTTTCGTTTAGGGGAACTTTGTAGACGGAATGCCTTTGCATTTGCATCATTCGTTAAATTTACAACTAAATACAGAAAAAAAGTTCATAGAACTCGGCAATCATGTCGATGTCTTTAGATTTCTCATTCATTCAGAATGTATCCTTTCGTTTATGGGAACTTTGTAGTAATTTGTTATCCCATTCGCATAATTGAATATTTCCCAATGGAACATAGACATTATTATGGTTCTACTGCTTGTATTTTTCCCAAAATATCCTTTCGTTTATGGGAACTTTGTAGAGGAAATGCCGTTGCATTCTTGTCATTCATTGAATATTTCCAACTGGAATATAGGCATTAATTAGCTTTTGATTGAAGTTGAATACGAGTATCTCCTGTAGATTCTCTTTATTTATTCTTTATCTTTATTCTTCTAGAAATTCACAACATTCTCGACGGTCACACTGTCGCTCTTTGTGGGTCTAGTCATACTGAGTGAGTATCAGCACAGATGTGTTGTGACCTTCAATTGAAATATGACTATGAATATGAACATAATAACTGATTTGCATATGCTCAATCTTTTCACACATCTTTATCGCACCACCAGTCACTCGCTTGGGATCCGCGTGGCATGTGGCACATGCAACCATCATTGCACCGTACAAAGCCTTCTCACGCGAGAAGCTACCAGCTCGGATCGGCACCCACATTGGCCTCATGCATGTCAATGTAACGCTGACGGGTAAGTTAGCCAATCTTTCAATCAGCAGTACTACGAGGAGTACTCACACTCGTACTCGTATTCGTTTGTATTCATCGGGTGAATGGGTGAATGGGTTGTCATATTTGATTATTTCTTGTGCAGAGCTGGGCTTCTATTTGTGTTTGTATTTGTATTTGTTTTTTAGTTTCAGTTTAAATTTATTTAGGGGTAATGCTTTAGGATTGGGCATGAGATTGTAGGGTAAACTTAGAGATCGATTTTACGGTGTGTCTTATAAGGTGAAGGGAGAAGGATCCTTGATTGTTAAATTAGAGGTTTTGATAGGAATTTTGCAATGGAAAACCATTTTGGAAGATGAATCCTTAGTAAATTTATTATACCAAGAACTTGGAGGTCTTTTTCTTGAATGATTTCAAGGAACAATTGGATGGGTAGGGTTCTATGGTTTAATACTATTAGAAGAGTAAATGTGGGCTTAAGGATGATTATTGTTCGTCAAAGAAAAGGTTTTCAATGGGATATGGGATGGAAAAGCTTAAAGAATTTTTTCTAGTGAAATATTTACGTTTAATGGAAAGATTTTTATAATATTTTGAGGAAATTTGAGGATTAAAACCTTTAAAATCCCCTTAAAATCATGTACAAGTCTTCTAATTTATTTTCTTGGATCAAAGACTACTTAATTATAGTTTAAAATATTATTATTTAATTATAATAATATTAGTTAAAATAATAATAAATAGTTTTCATTACAAATATGAAAAATCAGCACAAAATTCAGTTCCAAAAATGTAAAAAAAAACATTTGCTTATTGCTCAATGTTTGGATTGTTTCTTTGGCTTCTATTAATTTGGGGTATTACCTATTTTTATGTATATTCTATTCATATTCTTTAGAAATTTCCCCTCTAATGATTTACTTTCCAATTAAATATGATTAAAATTTCTATTTAATTGCCAATAAACCCGAAAAACGAACCATAAACATCATTAAATTAATAATTGCTGCGAAAAGAAACTCCACCATTTGATTATATAAAAAAAAGAGTGTTTCCCAGAAATTAGTGCCCCTTAAAAGGCAGAAAAATGTTGACCATTTATTTGGTTTTCATTGATGATTGAATATGAATACGACGCCCCTTGCCTCGAATGATTCGTTGATTGAATGGCATTTGTATTCATCGGTTTATGTATGACCCACCGAAAAGAGTTTTTCAATTCATTAAGCAAAATAATTCCCTCGTCTTGGGGGCTCACTGTGTCGTGCCTCCCCAATCTCCACGCCCCCATCTCTGCGAGTCGATCCCCCAAAGAGCAGATAAAAAACGAACGTCAACAGCGAGCGAACGAGTTCGAAGCTCGAAAACAATTGAGCAATTTTCATACGAGATTATTATCGTTCATCTCGAAAATCATGGAAGAAAACGCTGGATTAAATGAAGGTGAACTCGGGATGCCCTTAAAGATTGATGGGATATTATATTAAAGATATGGATAGAAGATGGACTACAATTTCTAATAATTTCTTTGTGTATAACTCTTACCGATCTATAGCTAGTTTTTTTAATAGAAAATACCAAGAATCATTTATAGATCTGTAGAATATTCTTAAAGCTTTTAAAAACTCATCCAAACGTTTTTGTCGAGGCACAAATATCATTTTTGGTATATTTTTTAATAAATAAAGTTATTAGTTCCCAAAAATTCAGAAAATATATAGAAAAATTCACAGAAATTCAGAATTACTCTAAAAAATATTCCTTATCCTTCTTTTAGTTACAAAAACATTTAAATATTCATTATACCCTGCTTAAAAAAGTTATAAGCATTTTTTGTTTGCTTAAATTTTAATTAAAATCGCTTTAAATTTCCATCGGGGTAGCAGTTGCTGCTGCAGTTTAGGGTTTGACTTGGGGTTGGACTGGAGGTTAGGCTTCTGGCTAATTGATTTCCTAAAAATGTTGTGGCTGATATTTATATTCCCCTAAATTTCGGTGGGTTTTTTGGTGGCTCAAACGAGGGCGATGGGTGGGCGGTGACGTCAGTTGCGGTTGCCGGCTGCTCCGGCTGCTGCTGCTTTGTTTGTTGGCTCCTGCCAAGTGCCAAGTCAAGTTGCATGTCACGATTCTTGGCAACAATAGTGGCAGGGGGGGCAGCTGGGGCAGCAACAGCAACAAATTGAAATGCCACTCGACTCGCGCTCTGCTCGACACCTGCGGAAATATTCGATTCCGAATAGCAAAAACGTTTGCCATGCAGGCCTCAAAGTCTATACATATGTACATACATATATACACATATACATATGTATATATGTATCTGTAGCTATCTATTTTGTTTGTTCAGATTTCACTCACTTTGCTCATCGAAAAGGTGAAATGCTTTTGTGGGGTTTCGTTGTGGGGTTACCTTAGACCGACCCCAGCTGAATCAATTGGAATGCCAGTTTGAAGTCAACTCAAGCACGAATAATCCCTGCCTCCCCACCTCTCTCCCTGCCTCTGTTGCGAGTGGCAGCAGCAGTGGCCTGTTGTGTGGCCCCATAACAATCATTTTTTGTTTGCAAAATATGTAGATTAAACATAAGGGCAGCAGGGCAGCAGGGCCATTTTCTTCATCTGAATATCTGAAATCTGATTTGGCATTAAATGGAGATTGAGATACTTCGAGGTTGGCTTCAGGGATTGCTAGACGAGGAAATGATTTTGTGGAGATTTTCGAGGGTTTTTTCTATGGGTTTTAGAGGTATTTTTGGGACCAAGGAGGAGGGGAGTCTTTCTATATACTTCTAAGGTGGTTGTGCCAAAGGAAACTTAGTACCAATACTTCATTTTGTAGAGTAATGAGTATACTGAAATATTTAGTAGAAAATGCAATGATATTCCTACTATATCTATGTCTAACTCTCTTCTGAGCTTCAAGTTTTTATATCGATTTTTATATATAATCTTTGGACAGTCATACTAGACATTCTGATTGGAACAAGCGAACAAAAGTGGACTAGAAATAGATCTAAACTAAACCACACCAAGAGTACAGATAGATGTACATACGGAAACCCGTAGATGTGTCGATATTTACCCCTTGATTTCAGTCCTCCTTGACAGGGGGTGGGTGGGTGTTTTATGTGGGTTTCCATATTGGTTTTCGACTACATTTTCCCAGCCCTAAAACCACACACCCTCTGCCTGGGCTAATGTTATTTTGGTAGCAGTTGAGGCACTTCAATCCCCCCAACCGGACTGACGTGCTTCACCACCATTCTCTCCATTCTATCTATTGTTATTTCTATTATTTTTGTTGCCTGTTGGATGGTTGGTTAGATGAATGGTTGGTGGGCGTTGGATTTCTGGTTTCTGTTTTTGGCAAAAGGGCAAACGTTGCCTCAAGTTGACAGCAGCTGCGCTCCGTCTGCCTCTGCTGCTTGCTCCACAAAATGTTTCTAGTTTTGGATACTTTATTTTGGTGTGATTTTTGAATATGATAATTGCGCATGTCAATCGCTGGAGTGTGTCTCAGAGGAGCCTCTCTATGGGGCACTCTGACAACTTAATTGTTGCACTCGTTACGGAGTTGTTTTTTTCGTCTCTCGTTTGATTTTCAATTTGTAATTGAAGCATTTTCCATTGCCAAATCAAAGTCAAGCAAATGTCAAAAAAATGGTAGGTAGATGATCATTTTATAATGATGATTACCGTATGAATAATAAGTCTGCTTTTTGTTTGCGGTCTTAATGATATCTCTTGTTGCACTTCCAATTTGGGTTGCAGTTTTTTCGTTGGTTTTTTGTTGGTTTTTTGTCTCTCTCTTTGAGGTCTTTTGTGGGTGTGTTATGCTCGATTAACTGCGGCATTTAGACACTTTGTAGGTGGCTGCCTTTTTTTTATGGCATTTTTTGAAGTGCAAGGAACTCGAGTAATGCCAGGTGGCAATTGTTGGATCAGCCTTTGTCTGCCTTTGGCTCCCTTCTAAGTCTCTTCTGACTCATTCAACCAAATGGAGGTCTTTGAGGTTTAAATGTGGTTTTTTCTATGGCCAAATTACTTTGATAGAAGGTTTGAATTACTTTTTTCAAAGGGGGTTTTTTTTTAAGATATTAGTTAGGCCTTTAGTTCTCTGCATTGATTTAGTTCCTTAAAAAGGCGAATGACCCTTTTTTGTGTCACTTGCTAATTCTAATTTCAGTGACTGTTCACATTTCTGTCTAATTTTGGACATCTGCCCATTAGCCCCCCACCTGTCCATCTTCCCACCTCCCACATGTGTTGGCAACGTTTTCTATTTATAAATTAATTCCATTCTATTTGCAATTTTTTTGATAGACTCATTTTACGTTCCATTTCCTAATGGAGACGGACATCTGGCGGCGCACTCACTCGAGTGATGACCAACCGAAACTCATGACAGAAATGGAACGTACTTACACACACACAGACAGGCAGGCAGAAGGGGTGGCAGAAGGGGGCGGCAGTAGAGGGGCAGCTGATGAGGTGTATATCCGTATAATTTAGAAAAATAGAAGCCATGCTGCCATTGTCTCTCCGATGTATTGTCGTGTGTCGTGTGCCTCTTTGTCTATTGTAAAGTCATGATTAATTTAGGTTTTTTTTTTGTTGTTTTTGTAGCTGCCAAATTGTTTTTTAACCCGTCCATCCACTCGGCAGCTCCACTCCACTCTTCTCTCTCGCTCTCGCTCTCCCTCCCTCCAGCTCCAAAGTAAACACACAAAAATCAGCATAATCATCACTTAAAATTATGAAAAGGCATAAAAATGTTTAAATTTATTTGTCTTTGTTGCTGTTGTTGTTGCTGTTGTTGGCTGTACTTAAGCGCGAGCTACCATCCACAGCCACAGCCACAGCCATATCCAGCGTCGTCATCCGCCTCAAGTATCAAGTAGGAAAACATTAATTTTCGTATGGGTATATGGTAATTTCTGTGTGTTGGGGGGAGTGGGGGCGATTCTTACATTTAATAAAGAAGCGAAAAAAAAATATTCATTTGGCGGAAGTTTGCGGAAGTTGGTTTTTCGGTGGGCGGGGGGCCTGGTTGCCGCCGAAAGCGGGTTCGTTCTTGTAAAGTTATTAACAATATTAATGAATCGAGTGGTTAATGGGTGATGCCGGGCTCTCAGTTTTGGCTGTTAATATATTTTAAATACCTCATGTATGAAATGGGAAAAACCTTTAGAGAAACGAATTAAGATGTAGATGTAGGACTTAGACGTAGATGTATGATTTAGATGTAGATGTAGAATTTAGATGTAGATGTAAAAATGAAGGAATATTCTCTAAAAAAAAGGCAAGAAAGCACAAAAAATTATTATTTTTTTAAATTTTTTTAATAAAACTAAAATCCAAAAATATTCTTTAAAAAAAAATTCTATTTTCAATTATTTGTTTTCTCTTAATTTACAAGAATTTTCAGTATTTTCTTTGAATTCTATTAAAATCTCATGAAATTAAGTGCCTTAGGCTTTATTTTGGAATCCACGGAGAAAAATGCTAGATTACTCTTCAGCAAAATACTACAGAAAATACTAAAAAAAAGATGACTATATTATTTAGTATTTTCTTGGAATTCTATGAAAATCGAATGAAAACATTGTTCAACCATTTCCTTGTTCTCAAATATATTTCAAAAAAACTTAAATAGAAAAAATTACATGATAAAAAATACTAATAAAAAAAATAGTACAAAATAAAGTAAATAAAAATAGTAAAAAAAAATACACAATAAAAAATACAAATAATAAAAGTAAAAAGTAAAGTAAATAAAAATAGTAAATAAAAATAGTAGAAAAAATACATAATAAAAAATACAAATAAAAAAATTTAAAAAGTAAAGTAAATAAAAATAGTAAATAAAAATAGTAGAAAAAATACATACATAGTAAATAAATACTAATAAAAAATTAGTAATCTTATTATGTATTTTTTCTTAGTTTTTTTTTCCAGTAAAATTCACTTTTTATTCAAAGATAAAAAACTCCCAAAAAATCTCTATAGTTGTGACAGCACAATCTAAAATCCATCATAGTCCGAAACGTATTTAAATTTCTTTTAAGATTATCTACAAAATAATGCCCCCCACCCAAGACAACATTTCCCGTCCTAGTATTTTCCCTAGCCCCAATAAAATAATACTCAAATCTACCATTTAACGATTAATCTTTATTTCGATGGGGTTTTTTTTTATGGATATCTCGTATCTACTTTTACTTCCCCTTTAATTTCCGACTGAATGTCAGATTTTAATCGATTCGGCCATAAACCACATCCACATTTGAATCAAAGTAGAGCTCCACTCCACTCCGCACCGCACCGCTCCACGCAATTACCAAATTGAACCGGTTGCAACGCGCGTTGCAACAACGGAGCAATTTCCACATCGAAAACGAGTCTGTCCGTGCCACCAACTGGGAAATCATAACGACGATTGTCAGTTTAATGACTTTACAATCGATCCACAAAGTGCGTAGACAGTGCGTAGACTTGACTTTGTTTTGCGTTCGCCATTTTCGTGATCGGATCGGAAAAAATACCAGAAAAATGTATGCGTACCATGGAAAACCTTGCCCCAAGCCGAAGGCCAAGCCCCAGAGCATATATTATATGACAACTTTTTGACGATTTATGTAATTCTCTTTTTTTTTACAATGTCTCGTTTTTTTTTACAATATTTTTCTTGGCGTTGAGTTTGTAATTTGTAAGCTTGTTGGGATTGGTGGGCGTTCGATACTTGGGCATAAATTTGTACCGCTTTGCCGGCTTACGTCTACCGTCTCTCTCTCTCCCTCTTGCATGAGTCATTCGGTGTCGGTTTGGTAGCACTGAGCGTGGGAATTTCCTATAAAAGTCATCGTTTTATAGCCCACCAAGAGGTTACAGTATATGGTGGTAGGGGTGACTCAAAAATGATATTTTATTGGAATTATAATTATGATATTATGGTATTTAGTATTATTAGTTATCAAGGAAATATTTGAACACGGAACTAGGGGGACTAGAAATAAGTATATGTATATGGGGTTTTTCGGTAATTGTTTTTAATAATATGTTTTGATATTCTGATAGATGTGGTGACTAGACTATAAAGACATAATCTATAGCTTCTGTGAAGCCTTAACTATGGAAGAAGGGTGTGTGTGTGTATGATACAGTGTATAGGTTAGGTTAGGTTAGGTGAACCCGGACTGATCTAAGCGGGGGCCTCTCATAGGCCAGTATGACCCTTAGTTATCCGAATGTTTGAGGACCTTTACGAGCGTGCTAGTGAGGTTTTAATGTCCCCTAGAATCGAGGTGTTTGTGGTGCAAGCAAGTAGTTCTCTTGGCGTCATCATCTTCCAGTGATGCCAGCGCCCAGCTATCTTCTCCTTGCCCGTGAGAGAGCCGAGCAGTTGTAGACAAGATGTTTCAGGGTTTCCATAGCCCCGGGCTCATCATGTTACCTACAGCTGTTTTAGTTGGTGATGTTGCCATAAGTAAACGGAAAATTCTATAAAGAAAAGTAGGGTATTTGGTGAGCGAAAAGGCAGCATTGACATGTAGTTCTGTCAATTTAAATTTAAAGAAGTTAAAGAAGAGCGATCTATTGCAATGAGTGGAAACGATGATCTTTTCTTAGTGTTTTTTCTACAATTTAGTAATTCTACGAAATTCTTAAAGTACTATGAGGATCATTCAGGGATCGAACTATCACTTAGTAGTACTTTAAATTGGTTTATTTTGTATTCGGAGAAGTAACTAAAGCCGTAAGCTCATCGCAGAAGAATATCGTTTATAGGGTGCCCCTTGAAGTAGAACCATTCCATATGGTTGGAGTTATCGTATATTCCCTTAACTTATTCCTATTCCATTTGTAATTCTATTACTAGTTAAAGAGCAATAGTTGACTACGTTTATTTTGCTTTAATAAATTCTTTAATAATTCTATATACCCTTTTCTTCAATCGCGAACTTTTTATGTATTTTTCTTTTATGTTTATCTTAAATGCTTGAGTCTCCATTTAATTCTCCAATTAAATCGCCAATTAATATGCCAAAACGATTCCCATTATAATTCGTGCTCTTAGGGTTTTTTTCCATCATTCTTTTATTGACTTTCGAAAATGAATGCCTCTTGGCTTTTAATTAAGAATAACCCCTCACCCCGCTTTTTAGCTTGAGGTTTTTTTTTATTTGTTTGCATATTTTGTCACTCTTTTTTTTTGCCAGACTTTGTGGCAAACGTGAGCATCAGCAGCAGCGGCAACCCCACGATCGACAAAATCATATATCATTTAAAGTCCGGCTGCAAAATAAAAGATTAATGATTTATGCATAAATGCTTAAAAAAAAGCTTTTAAAAATTAAAAACAATTCTCTGGCCGAGAGTGGGTTGGATTTTTGTCAATTTGCATTCTTTTTTCTTTTCCTTTTATTGTTTGTTGGCGAAAGGAAACAAAAGTAAAGTTTGAGCATTATTGGGTTTCTCTGCCATTCACAAAAATACACGCCCAAAATTAGGCATTAGTCAGATTTATACTTTTATGGGGGATATATAAGACGTCATCTATAGAATAGAGTTCTAGATCTTGAGAGGAAGGCATGTCTTTTGTGGATGCTCTTTGAAGAGACTGCGATTGTTATGATTTTGGGGTTGCAGAGATTATGGAGACTTGGGGATCACTAGATCCTTAGATCGAGATCCTTTTGTAGCCCAAATGAAGAAAATAAAGATGGCATTTGTAGCTCCATCTCTGCCTGGCGTTCTATCCCTCTTTCTCTCTCTTTTTCTCTTCCAGAGGGGCTTAGCATTACTCGTTGTTATAACCAGAATGAAGAAAAAAAGCTTATCTTCGTGGTTTCATCTTTGCCTTGCGTTATATCCCACTTTCTCTCTCATTCTCACTCTTTTTATCTATGAAATATTCGTGGCTCCATCTCTGCATCTTCCACTCTCTTTTTCTCTTCCAGTGCGGCTTAGCATTACTCGTTTTTATAACCAGAATAAAGAGAAACAGCTAATCTTTGTGTCACCATCTTTGCCTTGCGTTCTATCGCTCTCTGTCTCGCTTTATCTCTTCCAGAGTGGCTTAGCATGAATAGAAAAAGCTTCCATCTTCGTCTTGCGTTCTGTCTCTATTTTTCTCTTGCAGTGGGGCTTAGCAGTACAAATTTGTATGGCCAGATGGAAGAAAATAAGCTTCTAGGTATGGTTTTGCCCCCCATTCTCGTTCTATCTTCCAGCTTCTCTCCCAGTGTGGCTTAGCAGCGAGTGAAACAATTGCTTAAAAGAAACCTCTTTGCATCTTTGAAGATAAAACCACAAAAACTCAACAACCTGTGGCTTCATGTCTCTATCTTGTCTACTGGCCAATCGTATATTGTATCAAAATCGTCCGTCTATATCTGCAAGGGTATCAAATGCTTCTCTTGTTTATTTAGCTATTTTTTTGTGTTGAACCGAATGCGGAATCACTGGTGGGGCTTTTGAAGTTGTTTGGCCGCTCGAGAGGTGCGCAAAGTTGTCTATAAATTATGCAAATATTTTTTGTATTCATCCCTCTCTTTCACTCTTTCAACAACTTGTTGAGAAACGCGCTCGCTATAAAACCGAATGCAAAACGGGCCAAAAGCGCGTGCGCTGTAAACCGGAAAAATTGTTGACGAATGTTAACAAAATATGCAAACAGAAAATGGAAAAAAAACAACCATAAGGAGAATTGTATTTGTTGCACATTGATTATGCGAATGTTGTTGTTCGCTTGAGGGGCGCTTGAAAGCCATTGACAATGAATGTGGCATACGCCTTGTGGCAGCCGCAACACTTCCGTTTGCAACAGGAAATTATCATTTAATGTTGCAGTGTGGCATTTGGTGTGCTGTAATTGCACTGAAGGTTGCATTGCACGATGCATTCCGTTCGAGTGGATGTTGAAGGTGTGTGCCAGGGGTTCTGACTTGATTTGAGGTTCATTTGGTGATTGTTAAGAGGCTGTCAATGAGAGTTTAATTCATTTTTTTCCTTCCCGTCCACAGCCATACCCATTGGCAACTACACACCGCCGGATATCGACTACAACGAACGCTTCATGTGGGAGGGCGCCACCGATATGAGCGCCAACTATCGACACGCCCTGCAGCGGGGCCTGCCCTTCCCCATTCTCACGGTGGCCGAGTACTTCAGCCTGGGCCGCGAGGGCTTCTCCTGGGGCGGGCAGTACAGGGCGGCGGGCTATTTTGCCAGCATCATGCTCTGGGCCTCGCTGGCCGCGTGGCTGCTGATGAACCTCCTGCTGATTGCCGTGCCCCGCTATGGGGCATACATGAAGGCCCTCACGGGCGCCCTGCTCGTCTGCACCACCGTGGGATATCACTGTCTGCTGCCCAAGCGGCCGTTGTGCATTCACTTGGAGGGCGGACGACTGGAGTTTCACTTTGGCTGGTGCTACTGGTTGGTCCTGGTAGCGGGTGAGTGGCATATCGAGGCATTTCCCCTCCGGATACTCATTCCTGTTGCTCTTTTCAGGGATCCTGTGCTTTATAGCGGGTGTGCTGATCTCCATCATTGATCTGGTGTGGCCGCACACCTTCTCCACGGTGCTGGAGGTGTACTATGGCACTCCCTATGATCGTCATGTCATTCTGGAGGAGTCCAGCGATGTGCGCTACCGCAAGCCGCGCAACAGTCGCAGCCTGGAGGATCCCCCAGGTCTGGGCTCTCGCATACTGCGACGCCTGAGCTCCAAGGCCCGCGACATGCAGCATGGCATGGCGCCGCGTCGTGACAGCCCCGCGGGCGTCTCAACCAGCGCTGGCGGTGGCGGTGGCAGTGGGGCTGGTGGGGCTGGCGTCGAGAACAAGGGCTTCCAGTCGGATGTGCCCAAGAGTCCATGGCGCTATCCCTTCAGACGATCGCAGCAGATGCCGCCGCCCCATCAGCAGCACCAGCATCCGCTGCAGCAGCAGCATCCGCACCAGCACCACCATCAGCAGCAGCTGCAGTTTGTGGGTGGCCCGGTGGTGCAACATCCTATGCACCATATGCAGCGCACCATGTCCCAGGACTCGGGATCGAGCATGGGATCGGCAGCAGTGCAAATATCGCCGCTGCATAAGCATGCGCTCGCCCGAATGTTGCCGTAAGTTTGAGCTCAAACTAAACTTGGAATAAACTCTAAAACTAATTCTTTGTTGCCTCGACAGTAATCCTCCCGTGGAGCGTATACGTGACATGGATCACTGGTGATGCCATTGGACAAACCATAAAAAACACTTAATTTTTATAGGGCTTAAACAATTCTTGACTATAAAAAAACAACTAAACAACAACTTGATGACAAAAAATGCTACAAAACAATTTGTGATAATTTCTTAATTTAAAAAACAAAAAACAAAATCAATTAATTGACAAGATCACATAATTTAAAACCTTACAAACAAACAAAACATTCGCTAAATTTAAAATCTAACTTTAATTAAATTATTTTAAATGTTTAAGTTAACACAAAATCAACGATTAAGAGGCAATGAACGCAAAATTTCAAGGATAAGCACGTTTTTAGTGATGTTCATTTGTGATAAGAGAGAATCCTGCCACGCACACAGATACAGATACACCCATACATAAATAATACAAAGCAAAAACAAAAATGATATTTTTATATTTAAGTATAATGTATAATTTATTTTATGTTCTCGTATGAATATGAATTCCATGCCAGTGTCTATAAATATTAAGTCTATAACGAAACAAATGTGTAAACTCTATTTTAAGTTTAATCTTTAAGCCTTGACCATGTTAAAACTTAAAGAAGAAAAATGATATTCCACTATGACGATGAACACGAAGAAATGGTTTGTTTTTTTTAAATAGATTTATGGCTTTTGGGCAGGAGGCTCTTCCAGATTGCTATACTTGATTGTGCCTCTTACGATTTGAAGCCTATATAATGTGGTTCTTCAGTAATGGGTATATATTTATATATTTTAGATATTTCTTAATAGAAAATTTAGAATGTTTTAATCAGAAATATTTTACATTCATATTTTATTTATTTTTAAATCTGTTCAGTACTATTTAGTATTTTAAATCATTTTTTTATTTTTAGTAAACTTGAAGCTTATGTGATGTGATTCTTCACTGATGGAAAATATGTACGTATTTTAGATATTTTTAATAAAAATATTAGGCATTTTTTAAGCATAAATATTCTACATTTATATTTTAATATAAATATTTTTTAATAAAAATATTTTCTTTTGTTGAATATTTTGTTTAGAAATATTTAGAATTGTTTATAAAGAAATATATTAAAATTATTAATTTGATTAATTTTTTAATTTAAGTTTTTTTTTAATTTTAAATATTTGTTTTTTAAAGTAATTATAGTAAATTTGTAAATTTGGTTCTTCAATGATGGGAAATATGTATATATTTTAGGTAGTTTTTAATAGAAATATTAAGCATTTTTTAAACATAAATATTCTAAATTTATATTTCATTTATTTTTTTATTTGTTAAGTATTTTTTTTTAGTATTTTCAATAGTTTTTTAAAGTATTTAAAGTAAATTTAAGCAACAATTCTTGCGTTTAATGTTGCAAAATCCACGCTCTCTTTTAAATTTCCATCTCCTGTTAGAATATTTTCCCAATATTTTTATATATGCATTTTCGTTGGCCTTCTGATTTAGGCAGATTTATGGCAACAATAGAAAACATATATTACAGGAAAATGCAGCCCGCACACCTGGCCCCAGCCCCCATCAGCCCTTGCAGAAAAAAGAGAGTGAGATGAAAAGTGAGACTCCCCCACCCCCCCGAAGAAACACACGAAGACGAAGCAAAGAGCAACACAAAAAAAAAAGAAAAATGTCATAAATAAGAACGTTTGCAATTTGTTTATATTAAAATTGAGAGAGAGAAAGAGAGAGAGAGAGAGTCAAAAAGCATACAAAAGGGATGAGGGGGATGAGGATGAGGAGTGCCTATCCTGTGCACAGATTCCCATTGCATTTGGCTCTACAACACACCACTACCCTCCCCCTCTTGGCTGTGCAGCATCGCATGGCCTGCTGTTTTTGTGAATTATGCGCCTTCCGTTGCATGCGGCGGCATTTCCAGGCCCAGGCCCAGGACCCTGGGACGAAGTCCAAATAATGGCATGACGCGCCTGGCTGCATATTTTTGAAGTCAACAGCCAAAAGGGGGCACGGAAAGAGAGAGGGAGAGAGGAAGTACACCCACAACTAACGGGGAACGCTCGTTTTTGTAATAAAAATGTCATAAATCTTGATTTCTTGAACTCTAAACCAAAAAGCGTGCGATAGCGACACGGGACATCTCTCTCTCTCTCTCTCTCTCTCTCTCTTACTCTTACTCTCTCTCTCTCTCTCTCTCTGTGTGCACTGTGTGGCCTGGGGCAATATAACTGTCTATTTATGCTCGCCTTGCATATGAAGTACAGTTTTATTTGTTTTTATTTATTTGCACTCGTTTGCAAGGCTTTTGTCTAGCTCTGTCCTCCTCCCCCACACACACTCTCTGTCTCTTTCGCTCCGAGAGAGAGAGAGCAGAGAGTTCTGAAGTCCCAGAGAGAGGGAGAAAAAAGACTTGACATAATTAATTTATTGAACAGACTTAAGTGAGAATAAGTTTGTATTAGAAAGCGGATTCGGACTATAAGTTGGCATAGAATATAAGTTCTTAGAGCTAATATGTTAAGAATATAAGTACTCGTAGAATATAAGATGGAGCAGTCTTACAAAGAAATAGTTTTGATAGAATTACGATATTTTTCTAAGTTATTCCAGATTGATTTGCATGTGTTTCATTCAATTCAGATAATCTTCGAATATATCGGTGTATCCATTGTGATAATGGGATATTCTTTACTTCTTTGAAGTTCCCTTGTTTCAAATCTAATGCTTTATTCCCTAACAACCCATCATAAGAGTATCATAGACTTTTAAGACCTTTGTTCCCCAACTTCTGTGCAACTCTTGCCCAAGGAAATACTTGTAGTTTTCACTGAAATCCTTTTGTTTTTCCACCCAATTTCCGTTGAATGCTTTGAACAGGACAGGAAATTCCATTAACAATACGCATCAATTTGCATCGATCACATTGGGGGCTAACAATATGTCCAATATGCCAAACAGAAACAATGAGAGAACGGAAAAACGAACGAACGAATGAAGGAACGAACGAACCAATGAATGAATGAATAAAGCGACAAATAAAATAAAATCGAGTTGCATTTCGGAGAAATAAGATAAATTCTCCTGGCAGCTGCGCTAACGAGCGTCTCCAGGGAGAGTCGGAGTAAGGGGAGAGAGGGGTTTGGGGCGGGGGCTGGGGGTAGGGGGTGGCATAGACTTTTTGTCAAACAAACAACAAAAGTATTTGCTGAGTAATGCCATCGCTTTTATCTTAGGGGTTTGGGGTGGAAGTTGGGGTATATCGATGCATTTTTATTAGAGATGGGAGTTCTATTTCGTGCTCGTTTGGTGCGTATATCGTATGGGAATCTATGAGAAAATATGGAAGAAACTGTACCACAAATTGGTTGCATTTGATAAGGAACTACAAAGATATCATTTCAATGTTTTCCAGTTCAATATACATTATTTTAAAAAATGTAGTTAAAATGTATTTTAATTACTGTTTCTATTATTATTTTAAATTATTATATCGATTCATACTATATCGTAGCTGCAGCAGCCAATTAAAAATTATAAAAGTGCACAAATCGACGCTCTTAAATTAAAAAAAAAAACATGTTGAGGTTCTTTTTGCAAATAAGCTGAGCATGGGGCAAAGATCTGCTCATTCAGGGCTATATCCTAACTTTTGTTGCGTGAAAAGTACATTTCAAAAGGTGCCTTCTGTGGCACAGTATAATTGTTCTAGAACTATTAGATCTATTGGACCCAAATCTGGAATACCTTCGCTTTATTTTTGAACATTGTGTACTCTTAGAACTTTGGTGACTAGATTTTAAAGGGGTTTTAAGGTGAGAATTAAAGGGTACACAATGGTTAGTTATATTGTTTGGGGTGACTTTGGTGACTAGATTTTAAAGGGGTTTTTAGCTGAGAATTAAAGGGTACACAATGGTTAGTTATATTTTAGTCGATTTCTGAACGGAGAAGTAAGGAAGACCGTTTTCTGTATTTGTATTTGTTTCAAAATACATTTAAGCACTAAATTTATTCACTAAAAAACCTAAAACGGTCAACAATTTGTCACTGGATTGATTGGAAGTTTAAAAATAAACTCCAACAATGTTGTTTTAAAAATATTAACATTTTCTAAAATTTACTTGAAATTTTAGAGGATAAAGTGTGTAAAGTCGTCTATGGTTTTCAGAGAAACGTATGATATTTCTGCTTTCATTATGTGTGATCGTGAGTATTTCAGAAGGGGATCGTGAGTGTTTCTTGCCTCTCACACAACCATCCCTAATCTGCATCGCTCACTCACTCTCTCTCTTTTAGTCTGGGAGGAGGACAAGCACTTTTGCCTTTTGCTTAATACAAATGAAAATGGATGAGCTACTAAATGTTGTCACTGTCTGTTCGCTCTGCTGCTTGTTGTTGCTGTTGCTGGATTCGAGATGTTGCATTGCATTGACTGCATGAAATGGAATGAAAATGTTGCAACAAGCTGAACAACAAACCCAGTTCTCTCTCTCCGCTTGCTCAACAGCGAAAGTTCGTGCCAGTTCTAACGGTGGCTCAGAGTCTATCTATCCCTTTCCCTCTCTGATTATTCGTCTCTTTTTCTGGTTGCAAAGGAATTCACTTTGTTTCTATGACTCTCTCTCTGTCTCTCCCTTCTACCGCTTTTACCAGTGCGTTCTTGGAGTCTTACATCCACCCACCCACTCCCTCTATCCCTCTATCCCTTAACCCTCTATCCCCCCCGCCAGCTCACGTTGTTGCGTGTGTTTTGTCTTTGTTTTTATACCATTTATTTATTTAAGTCAATTTCGTTGAGTGTGTTTGAGCATTTTGTTGCAATTCGTTTTCGGGTTTCATTTTGTCTCTCACTCTCTTCTCCCCGCTTATCACTCGCTGCCTGCCACCCCCTCTGTTTTTTAGCGTCTCTGATGACAATTTTTACTTTGAGTGATTGCAGTGGCAATCGGAGTGTTGGGCAGAGGGCCAAGAGCCATTGGATGCAGCTTCTGCCGACGGTAAAATTCATTTAATTAATATTCTATTATTTAGTTACTTTTATTGCCAATAAATGGAAATTATCTTTAAGTATTTTATTTTAGCCTTATCATCATTTGCGTAAATGTGAGGGAGATCGTCCAGTCATTGTCGTGCCAAGTACCCCAATAAATGCCGTTCTTTTGAGGAAACCATCTTCTACCATCTTTATAATAATTTCCATTGAGGTTACTGTAATATTAAGAAAAGGAAATTAATAATTAATAACGTTACTTCTGCGTATGAGATGTTTACCTATGAGTGCAATCCCAAAACCACCAACCACCTCCATTATATTTCGCGCAATGAGTATCCTCAGAAATGTCATTATCCCTGTCAAATGTGGAAAACTTCATGTTCAGGCCGAGAGTTAGTGAATCTCCAGCTGTTCCTGAATATGTTCCCAACGATTTCAGTTTGTAGTCTTCCTCTTCGCTTCCTATTTTGAAATCATCGAAGCGAGCATAACTGGTGGATCCATCAACCTTTCCAAGTTGGATGTACAATTCATGAGGCTGGGCCTGGGTCATTTGATGTATTTTTTCGAGTACCAGGAAGAAGTTCTTCCGGAGGTCGCCGAACCCATGTTTGTAGTCGTTCCAGTTCCGATTAAAGTCCACATTGCCGTTGACTCGTCTCTGGATGACAGTCCAGCCAGATCCGGAAACACTGGAATTGCAGGGCACATCGAATGGGTCTACTCCGGGCAACCTTATGGTGTGGATATCGGTGGAGTTCACGAAGGGTAGGCAACTGCGGACTTTACATGTTCCTCGAAGCAGCTCTGTCTCTGAGGTTAGATTTTTTAATTGGGATTCCTTTTTGAGAATTGTGGATTCGAATGCTTTCACTAAACCATCCTTGATCGTCAGCTGGTCCTGGCAATATTTGATTTCCGCCTCCTGATCCTTTATCTTTGCCTGGTTTACTTCAATTTCTTTCGCTTTGGTGATCGATTCATCACGGCTGATGCTGGTTTCTGTTTCTAAAACGTTTATCCTGGCCTTAAAAGCTTCGATTTCCTCTGTTTTGGTGTTCAGCTGTCGGTGGTACTCTCGTATTTGAGTTTCCAGATCTATTATCCTAAATCCTTTTACCTCGTTTTCCTCGATCATTGCAGTTAGATTTCCTATCTCTGCTTCCAAACTTTTGATTTCCGCTTCGTACTCTTCTCGTTGATTAACACTGTTTTCGTAGTGTAGTTTAGATAGCTCTCTCAGGTATTCAATTTGATTGACTTTATCTGCAATTAGTTCGTCTTTTAACTTAATTTGTTCATCTTTGCATTTTAATTGACTCTTCAGTGAGCTAATTTTCTCTTTCATTTCATTGTTGAGTTCGACTGCTTCTTTCAACCGGTTGAAATGATCCATGAAAAGCTTAACCTCCCTCGGCACATGTGTTATTTTCCTTTTCTCTACACTGGCCAGGGAGGATTCCCCTTGCAGGAGAAGCCAAAGGATGAAAACCACGAAGTCCGAGCACCTCATTTTTCACTGTCGCACTGCAAAACCAAACTGAGTGGAATGGGATCCAGAAACCTATTTAAATACAAATAGTTTCGCTATATAAATAGTACATAGGTCCACATCATCGTCGTTTGAAATGAAATTTTGGGTATCGCCCGAGTGCGTAGGAGGCTTCCGGCTTTCATGATAAGAAACGTCTCAGCCGCTATGACGTGCTCTGGAGTTACTGCTCTGTGAATCATATTCTGAGTATTTCTTGAGAGAGTACGATTTCAAATTCTGGATGCTATAAAGAGTCATTGTAACTATAAAGTTAAGGAAAGTTAAGAGTTCCTAGAATGCGGAAGATTCGCTTATTCTCCCCTCGCACTCGCCCCATGGCATTCGTCAGGGCACGACTTTTGACCCTGTTGGCGGGGGCGGGGGCGAGGGCGGGGGCGAGACGTTTTCTGCTTTCACTTTTCACACGACAAGCGGCATTTTCTGCATTTCCTGTGGACACATTTATATGTGTATATTCCTGTAGATCAGAGTTCACTTCAAATGGCATCTTTAGGTGCATTTTCGCATTCTGTTTAAGCATATTCTTGATAACAGAATGCCTCTACACTGAGTGCAATTAATTGTGGGTACTTCTTTAATTTTTAAATGCATTTTTGCTTTTAGTTTGTAGTCTTTTTTCTTGTTTTTTCAAGTCAATCTTACTCCAATTCTTTGACTGCTGATATCGAAACCATTCTCTCCAGGAGACATCCGATCCGGCACGCACACACGCATAGCAGTACGTAGGCAGCAGCAACTTTTCCTTTGCTCAATAGACTCCTGGTAAAGGGGATATAGATAAAGATTATTGGGGAAAGTAGATGTGTGTGTGTAACACCCTTAACGAAATGTATTATATGTATGTATTGTAACAAATTTGTGAAACAAGGCGGGCCCAACGGATTTTCCTAACAGGTTGGGGAACCGGGAAGGCAATGGGGGAAGGCTGCTGCTGAGCGGAGGTAGCCGTCTGTGGTGCCGTCGTGATAATGAAAATCCTCTGCTTTTTGGTTCTTTCTTCACTTTATACTTTCACCATAACCTTTTTACGCGCGTTTTTACATATTTTTTCCAAATTTAATGTGTTTTTCTTCCTCTTGTTTTCTTTTCCTCTTTACTTTCTTCCTTTTCTTTCTTGCTGTTCAAAGTCGAGCCGATCGAGGTGGCACCTAACTATCGATAAGCCTGGTCTAGGGCTCTGAGGGCGCCAAACTTCGAATACGATTTCGTTGTTTGTTACAATATTGCTACTGCTTGCCTATTATTATGCGACACAGCTTATTATATATTTATGTCTCTGACAGGACTTTGAAGCCGAGGAGTTAACCCTCCATTTACCGTTACAATGGCCATAGTGTTGAGACGATTCTTATTCATTGACACCACTTCAACTCTTTTCTAGCTAGTTTAACCATTTATAAAATGACACGTACAGCTTTAATTGCCAATTAGCTCTTTCATAGCTAACTTCGCAACACAAGCAAACACAAAAAACAGAATTCAATCGCTTTGTTATTGGCCAAAAGTTCGCAGGAAAACTCAAATGTTGCGGGGAATTTTTCGCAACATTTTGCCATGTTGCAAATTGTATATTTTACACTGCGGTTCACGTCTCCACTTAGCCAAGACAACACATTTATACCTTATTTGTACAGCGTTCTTATACAACTTTGTCTCTCTTTGAATGTGTGTACTCTTAATGGTGGCATTTACTCTCTTTCATTGGTCCCCTTGTGGCACGCATTCACTGTAAAGTCATAGATTAGCAAAAGAAAATATAAATATTTAATGAAAACATAAGCTCAACAGAAAAAAGGTGTTGTTTTTATCAATCAGTGCTCTTACTGTCTGAATGCACGATTTCTGCCTGCACTTTCAATCGATGAAATATTCTCTGAATTGATCTCTCTCTCTCTTTTTTCTTTACAACTGACCTTCGACAACATCTGCTACCACACTTAAAGCTCTCTTGAATTGCATTCTATTCAAAGAGAGACTTTCCTTATCGTAATACCATTTCAATTACTGTTTCCACTTGCTTGTCGCTCTTTCATTGTTCTCTCTTCCATTCACTGCTCACGTCAGTTTCTCTTTGCAACGATCAGCAAACACAAAATACCCATAGTAATCTCTCTTTTCCTCCAGCAGTTTCGAAAGAGAGCCAAGCTAAATATGCTTCATGCTGCTTTTACTCTTTATTCAGCTCTTCGTTCGTTGCCCATTCGGCCCTTGCTTGCACTTGTTCTTTCATTTCGTTTGGAGCTTCGTGTAAGCGCGCGCGGTCGCTTCGTGCGTGGGCGCTCGTGGCGTTCGTGTGGCTCCGCTTCGGCCTGCTGCGCCTCGTCGTTTTAGTTGAAGCTTAGTCGTCGCAGTGTTTAGTACGTATGCAGAAATGCTGTCGCCTCGCAGGGCCAGCGACTAACGTGAATCGCGCGTGAATCTTGTCGTCGTTCGCTTCAGGCTCGCCAACCGTTTGGGATCGTCCCGTTGAGGCAGTCGTGTGTTCGGGTGCGCTAATCGCAGTCTAAAGATAACCCATTGAAATATTAGAATATCTAACTGTACAAATTAACGCGTGACTGAAGGCAGAAGCAAAGGCCATTGCTGTTTGCGTGTTTTTACTTTACCGCAAGCAGAAATCCTCAAGTAAAGTGAGAGCGAGCAGCAGCACTTACACTTCCACTTACTCTTACTCCACTCTCTTCCTTAACGGCGGGGCCTTTAATTGCTCTGCTCTCGTTTTTTGGCATACATTAAAGCAGCAACAACAACAACAGTGTCGCGTCTGTGCTTGTGCTTGTGTGTGTGAGTGTTTCATTGTGTGTTTGATGGTCACGTGGTCAGCCACCAAGTTGGCCTGCCAACTTGTGCGTGGAGACAAACACCAGCAATTGCAGCAAGTGGCCGTTCCCCCCAAAAAGGATTAACAAAGCGTCGAAAACAGGTAACACTGCCATTCCATATCTCTCCTGCAACTCTCTCCAGAGAGCGTACTCTATGCGTGGCCTGTGGCGTAGCTGTAAAATTTGCGGTTTTAAGCGCCAGTTTTTCACCCGCCGCAACTTGTATTCCCACTGTACCCAGCCCAGCCTCTGTGCCACACCCCCCAGCCCCCTGTCGATTGCCGTAACTTAAAATGCGCCAACTGACTGCCGGAAAAGTTGCCAAAAACTTTTGCCTAAAGTTTATTTACTTTTTTTTTACGCTACTGTTGCTATCTCTGTCTTTGCTCAGACTCTTTTCTTTTGTGTGTGTGTGTGTGTGTGAGACAGAGATCGCTTGAGGAGTGCACAAGTGGAAGAGAAACAGCGCTATCTTTCGCGCTTTTCGGGGCTTTTTATGGGATATATAAAAGTGCACAAATTATGTTTTTACGCTTTAAAATGGAGCTCTCCTCTGGGGGTTTTCCAACGCAACATTAAAGCTGTTTTTCAGAGCAATAGCTTTGATTTTTTAGGGAAATTCTTATAATTGTAGCAAATCCTCTGGCCAAGGAACTTCAAATGGTGTCCACAGCCGGAGAACACTGTCCTACCACTTATCAGGCATCAGTCCACCTGCTCCGACAGTCCAGAGCATCCTTGGCTCCTGCCAACTGCCGACTCGACTGTTTATTAAATTTGTATGTTGTCTTTCATTAGAGGGAAATGTGATGGAAAAGTGAAGGGAAAACTGAGGGGAAAACTGGGGGGAAAACTGAGGAGAAAGCTGAGGGGAAAACTGAGGGGAAAACTGAGGGAAAACTGGGGGGAAAAGTGAATGAAAAGTGTAGGCAAAGTGCCAAGTGCTGATGCAAGGAGCAAACTCCTTTGCCGTTGCCTTCAAGGAGCAACTTTATGTGCCATCATCTAGTTTTTGAGTGAAAATAAATAAATTAGTTAAATAAATAGAAAATTCAAAGAAAGAAACTTTCATATTTCTCCCTCTCTCTCTCTCTCTCTCTCTCTCTCTCTCTCTGTCTCTCTCTGTCTCATTTTTTGACAATTAGTTTATGCAAATAGCCAGCCCTCCCCTAAAATCCTTTTTCCAAATGAAGGACACGCACGAGTCCAGAAATGGAACTGTCATAGATACGAGTACAAATAAAGATACAAAGATACGAATTCCCGTTGCCTATTTTTGACAATTTCCTACAGCCCCCCACCCATCGAGCCAAAGCTTAATGGCTAATAGACCTTGAGGGGAGAGAGAGAGGGTTGAAGGGTGGTCCGTGATGTCAGAGGCAACAATTTATAGGCAAAAAGTCAATTATTACACAGTAAGAAAAGCTAAAAAAGGAAAAGGAAGGAAAGGGTGCCTGTTTTTTAAGTGTATGAAATTTCCATTACTTTGGAATTTTTTTGATATATCAAAATGTTCTAAAAATTGCAAATATTTCCAAAAAAAACAGTTCTAAAAAACAGAAAATATTAAAAATAAAAGTTCTAAAAAACATAATATATTTCTTTAAAAAAATATGAAATGGAATAGAAATAATGGTAGATATTTCTTATACAGAAAATAGAAGAAATATTGGTCTTCTGAAAATATATAGTTATGAAATTTATGAGAATGAAATGTAAAATAAAATTTTATTTAAATATTTTATAGCCCAAAAAGCAGACCGAAATTTCCTCGCTATTTTCTTAGACCAATACTCGGAGTAGTTTTCCCTTGATGAATCTTTTTTTCTATATCAAATATCACTCGTATTCCAAGTTGATATTCCTCCATCCAAATCTTTGGAGTCCTAATTAACTGAACATAATTCTAGAGAAAAATTAAATAGAATTGAAACCATAGAACTTAGGTATTTCTTTTATAGAAAATATAAGAAATATTGGACTTCTGATGATCTTTTTTTATGAAAAGCTTGAAATTTCCCAGCAAATTCCTTCGACCAAAACTCGAAGTGGTTTTCCTTTGAGGAATCTTTTTTTACTATATTAAATATCCCTCGACTTACAAGCTTTTATTCCTCCATTAATCTTTGGAGTCCCCATAAATTTCCTATAAATATTCCCGCTTTATTAATAGGTTGCCCTTCTTTTTCTCCAAGTGTAAAACCAAATGAGTTCTACATTTTGGTTTTTTTAGGTATTAAAATTTCCAGTTCCCTAAGGGATTCCCTGCAGCCCTTGGGGCGGGCCTTTGGGTTTGGGTTTTAGTTGTGTGATATGTGGCTTATCAGGAGGCACTTATATGCCCCAGTGTATCTGTGTGTATCAGTGTGTGTGTGTGTGTGTTGTGTGTGCTTGTGTGTGTACTTCAAAAAGGCATTAAGCCAAAGCGTATAAACAAAAGTTACGCATACCGCGTACCCCCCATAAGGCCCTAACCGTTGACGGGTTAATGTGATTTTAATGTACTTTTTAGCCCCTTAACCCCCTCTGTACTCTAACCCCTCACCTGACGCCCCCCTGCTGTGTCTGCCTCCCCCTCTGAGCGGGTTTAAGTTTTATGCAATGCCCATTTCCCTTCACTTTTTTAATGCTTTTTTCTTTGCTTTTTTTTTGCTTTAAGGAAAGTTTCTCCCTCTGTTTTTCTTTCATTTTTTTTTTATATTTATGCAAATTGAAAAGTGAATGTTTATCTTTTATTTTACTTTAATTCAGATTAAAATGCAATCCAGCAATTAGGCAAAAAACTTTATTGCAACCAAGGAAATTATGGCCATAAAAAACGATTAAAGAAATTTCAGGAAATATTTGCATAAGAGGAAAGGTATTGTTTTTCTTTTTTAAGGCATTTTCCTGGAAATATTGTAAGGGAATTTTAACAATAATAAAAATAATAAGCGCCTCGGGGAGGAGTATTATAAAAATATTTACTTAATAAAAGTCAAAGTTCTGTGGAAAATATTGATATTAAAATGTGAATGAAAAATAAAATAAAAAATATAAAAACATATATAAAAAAATAATATATGAAATAATATATAAAATATATAAAAAAAATATAAAATATAATAAAAAATAAACAAAGGAAATCCTTGATAATTTAGTAAGACAAAAAAGAAATAAATTCATCAGATGGAAAGTTACCAAAATGGTGTAAAAGAAGAGTATTTCAAAGGCTAAACTTCTACTCGAAATAATGACTGAAGGAAACGAAGATATTGGTGATATTTTGTGGAGAAAAAAAAGGAGAATTATATTCACTCTAACAAAATGAAAAAATGATTAACATTTAAGAGGATTTCTAAAGAAGAGAAAATACATAAAGATGGTACATTTCCTATGGAATAGGATTTATAAACATAAAGATTGTACATAGAAGTAGTACCCAATTATGATCATTCCATTCAATTCCACTCTTAAAACAAGGACCCAAGAAATCTTTATACAAATTATAATCCATTTAAAACCATATATGTATCTGTAGGGATCTTTAAATGAGGATGAGTTCTATGCAAGTGAGTAAAAGTCTGCTCCATAAACTCCATTGATAAAAACAGCACACGACGTCGTATTGTTCAATGGAATACAATGTTTATTCCACGGTGAAATTAGTAAGAAGGTGATGTACTCCACACACGCGCTCTCTTTCGAAGACGTTATTTTTGACAGTCGAACGTAAAACGCTAGCTTAATCTTTCTAAGGAAATTCTCTTTGAGAGGTGAGAGAGGGAAGTGAAAAATTTAACTTCCTCACCACAGCTGAGTACTTCACCTTATTACTAATTGTACCATGGTTTATTCCTTGTGCTAATGAGGTTAAAGTACAGTCTGTACATTTCTCGTTCCCAAACTCTTTCTTCGCCTATCGATATAGCTTCTTCGCCTATCCTGTACTGCCCATATCGATAGTTTAACGATATTCTAAAGCTTCCCACCAGAGCAACAGAAATCGAGCAATAAGCAAATAAGCTTCTAGAGCAAAGACAAAGACTGACAGCGAGTGAAAGAGAGACAGCGAGAGAGAGACAGCGAGAGACAGAGCGAGAGAGAGACAGCGAGAGACAGAGCGAGAGACAGAGCGAGAGGAGACACACCTGCCTATCCAATTACTTTCCTTTCTGGGCCGTCAATTGCATTTCATTTCCCTGGAAATCCCGCTCTTAGGAAACACTTTAACTCCGCTTTGGAGGCCCCTCCCCACTCCTCGCTTTCCGCCCCTCTAATTCACACAAAAACCTCAAACAAAAGGTGAAAATTGTTTTGGAATCATCTGCCAGTCGCCTGCCAAAAGGAAAACCCGCCATCAGCAGGCAGCAGACATCTGTTTTCCCCCTCTGCCGCCTGCCTTTAGTGCGTTTTCCTGCCTTGTCAGGTTGTTGTTGTTTTCCGCTGTTAATATATAATATATCTACGGTTTTTTTATGCCATTTCATTCTGTTATTGTTCAGATCGATTACCGTTACAAGTGCCAGATACTTGAGCACAGAGAGGGACAGGGAGAGAGGGGAAAGGGGACGCATGCACGTGTCTACAAGTCGCCTTTTATAGCAGTTTTCTGTTGCTGCTTTGGCTGGGATGTCTGTCATTAGGAAGATTGATTTCAAAAGCGTGGAATGCCACATTTTGGTGTGTGCCTGCCTCTGCCCCATTGTTGTGTGTGTGGCACGCAACGCCAACCTTCAACAGCTGCAGGTCCGCGACTGGGACCCTCGTGTTGTGGCTGTCATTTGAAATTATGTTTTAGATGATATCCCAAGCGGACTTGGGGCTGTTGTTTGTTTGGGTTTTTATTCAGAAATTAGGAATATTAAATGAGGGAAATAGAGGCAAACACTGGAGGGAGTTCCAGATATTACAGGAGATATCTTTTGGGGAGGGAAAGGGAGAATGGGCTGGTTTTTCATTCTGCAATGCATTCTTCACCATAGTTTTATTATCCAATCATTAAAAGCCACAAAAATCGTTTCTGCCTTTGAAATACGAATGATTTTTGGGGCAGGCTCTACTTACGGCCCTTAAAGCCTTTATAGAACACCTTGCCTCATGCAGCATCTTGGGAATATAAACTATAGTCTTTGATAAGGGCTACTCGAAGAAGTAGAGGAACCCCCAGAATGATATATCAACCTCTGATATATCCAATATCCCTGCGAGTACTCGAACTACTGTAGACAGTTGAAGCCACTTTAAGGGCAGGAACCCACCCATTCGGGCCACGATTACGTGTGCTACCCGTATGTAACTTTACCTCTTTTTTAGGGAGGAATATTGAAGCAATCCTTTTCCCATGGATAGATGGAATATACAAAAATAATTTGGAGTCATTTTTGAGATATATTTGAAATATTTTAGACTTTTTTTAGAGTCTTTTTTATGATCTTTGATTTGATATATCTTTGATTTCATTTCTTCTGTGATATTTATACTATATTTTATTCTGGAGTTGGTTTTTATTATTTAATGTCTCTACTTTTCATAAATGTTTATAATAAATGAAAAAATGAGTCAAAGTTTTTATAGATGTTTGCAATAATTTTACAATATTATTTTACAATATTTCTGATTATAATCTCTCATTATTAATCTCATTAATCTCTCATTATAATCGGAAATATTGTAAAATAATATTGTAAGTTTTTTTCAACCTATTTGCACTCCTTGAATGAGTAAAACCCTTGAAGAACTATGATCAAAACTCTTTTGCGGGCAAATGCTGAGTGTGTGTGTGTTAAAGGTTAAAGGTTGGGCTAAGCGATGGCCACCAAAGAGTCCTTCATTTGTGGCTCCTTAGTCCTTGATGGCTGCTGCTCTGCTGTGGTGTGGTGGTCTTCTGCTGCTCCTCCTGCCTCTGCTTCTGCTTCTGCTGCTCCTTCAGCCTCTGCTCCTGGCTCTGCTCCTCCTTCTCCTGCTGCTGCCTCTGCTCTTTGCATTTATATTGTATATTCAATGATGAGTATGTTATTTTACCGAAATGAAACATTATTTTGCGCAATATTTTCGCCTTTTACGATGCCAATCGCACCGCCCAGCCACCCACCAACCCAGGCCCCAGCAGGAACATCTTTAGGGGGGAGCCAGTGTATAGGAATGGGAGAGCCAGAGGTCTACTAATGCACTGGGGAAAAAACTGTATGCCTACAGGGTTGCTATGGAATATATAGAAGGTAGAGAATGTATTTCAGCCAGGATGTACTAAGGATCTATTTGTTTCATTCTTGGTAAACTTTCTTGGAAGATAAGCCAAAAACTAGACACTCTTTTTCGCCCAGTGCATGGCTCATGCCCACATTTGTGCCCTCGTCACTCTCTCTGTGTGTCTCTCTCTCTGCCACCCGCTCTCTGCCTTCCCTTCCCCTATCGTCTTCTACTTTTGGCTTATCTGCAAGTTTGATGGATTTTTATCCCTTTTGGCCGCCTTTTACCCATCATGTGTGTGGGTGTGTGTGTGTGTGTTTGGGTGTTTGTGTGTGTGTGTGTGGGCCTGCCTTACTTTTATTATTCCTTACCTTCCTTACCCCCTGACCTTTCCACGGGGCTTCATCTTTAGCTTCATCTCCATTTCTGCCTTCACCTTCTCCATGGTTCCCCTCTATTCCCCCTCCCTTCTCCATTTCCCCCCCTGCCCTCCGCTACTGAATTTTGTTTCCTGTTTTGGGTGTTCCGGGTTTTCCGATTGGCATGTGGTGGGGTGCAGTTTTATTATGCCACCACCACACACACACACACACGCATTTTTATTTTTATTTTTATTTATTGTGTGTGTGTGTCGTTTTTTTTTCCTTCCTTTCGGCCTGGTCCTCTGCTCCACTTGGCATTTATTTCGTTTATATTCGTTACTTGTATCCCTACCTCTCTCTCGCATCTCTCTCTCTCTCTCTATCCCTCTCTCTCTCTCTTTTGCAGAGTCTCTGTCTTTCTCTATCTTTCTGTCTGTCTCTGTCTTGCTCTATCTTTCTGTCTGTCTCTGTTGCACTATCAGCGTTTTTCTCTGTCTTTTTCTATGATCACCCTTTGAAGGCAGTTCCAATTATTTTGGACTGAAACAGAGGCACTTTATAGGATCAGAAATCAGTAAAAACCCATCAGAATTACACATGAATGGAACAACTTAAAGATGGTTTATAAAAGAAGAATTACAACTACAAAAGTGGAAGTTAATCTAGGAAGAATTAAACCTACAAAATTATAAATTAATCTAGAAAGAATTAAACCTAAAAATTGGAAATTAATTAAAGAAAAATAAAACCTATAATATTGAAAATTTTGCGATCAAATTTATACAAGATTTTATTAAAATTTGAATATTAAAAAAAAATTGTTTACGAATATTTCTATCCTCTCTATTTCTTTTACAAAATATTGCCCTTGGAACAGGGTCTGATATTTGCATCATTGAAAATTATGTGGTATTCCAGTACTAATTTTTATGATCGCTATAGCAAGGAAATTAGAAAGAACAATTAGAAAGAAAAAATAAATGAAAAAATTAGTAAAAGTTTTTATAGATTTTTGCAATAATTTTACAATTTTATTTTAAAATATTTCTGATTATAATCTCTCATTATTAATCTCATTAATCTCTCATTATAATCGCAAATATTGTAAAATAATATTGTAAAATTATTGTCAAAATCTATAAAAACTTTTCATAATTTTTTCTTTTTTCTTTTCTTTTTTTCTAATTGTTTTCTTTTCTTCTTTCTTTATTTCCACCAAAATCTTGCTAGTTTTTTGGGATTGATAGATCTCTTAGGGTATCTGAAGCTTCTCTTTGCGTAGCACCCATCTTTTATCCTTTATTTTTGTTGCTGCTTCCTGTTTTTATATCCTGTTTTCTTTTATTTTCTCTTCTCTTTTTTTGGTGCCGTTTGTCGGCGAATTTATAAATATAAATGAGTTTTGCTCGATGAAGGTTAAATTGAATTTTACTTGCGGGTTTTCCCTTTACTAAAGGAGTGGGAGAAAAGAGAGAAAGAGGGAGGAAGAGAGAGGGAGAGAGAGGTGAATGTCTCGTAGCCAGCAATAAGTTGTTTAGCTGATGATTGGTGGGGCAGTGGCAGGGGCAGGGGCAGGGGCAGTGGCAGTGACAGGGTGCCTCCTCTTCGTCTGATGGAAAACCGTTCCCCCACCCAGCACTCGCTTTATACTTTATTACCCTCCTACCCTTTTTCTCTTTTTGAATGATTTTAATTTTGATAAGCAAAAAGCCGCCGCCTCCTCCGCCTCATATTCGTATCTCTCGTCTCTCTATTTCCTTTTTTTTTGGTGCCTTTTTTTGGGGTGTGAAAACTTTATTTGTCTGGTGCTTCCTTTTGTTTGGTTTTATCATTTGTCAAACGAAAGACGAACGAAAACTTGCTCGAAATTGAATATTTGCATAAGTTTATTGAAACAGCGACAGCGGAGTAGCCTGGAGAGGGGCGGCACGAGGGGGGCTGGAGGGGTGGCATATTTGGACAAAGGGAAGAAGTCCTGCTTCCTGCTGCTTCCTGCTGTGTGGAGATCTGCGGCATCTGTTTGATTTGTTGATTTGCTGAAGGGTTTCGTTTCGTTTCTTTGGATTCTTGACTTTACATATCATATTTGGCTGTGTGTGTGTGTGTCTGTGTGTGTGTGTCTGTGTGTGTGTGGGGTTTACCTTTTGTGGCTTTTGGCAAAAAGTTAAGCAAATTAAATTAGAAAAGTATTTCGCCAGGAAATTAAATTGAAAAAGTATTTTTTCTCTTCCGTTTTTTTTCGTGTTTAGAAAATTAAATTAAATAGAGACTCCGGTTGGGGGGATGTGTGGAGTTTTCCATGAATGTGCTCTCTCTCTCTCTTTCTCTCTCTTTGATTCAAAGTCGAATGGAAATGTTTAAAGTAAAAATAATTCCTGAAAATTTCGAAATCACAGAAAAAATTAATATATCATCATTTTTGTCACAACTAATTTTCATTCTGTTGTTTTTTAAATATTCCTTAAATCTATCGCCATGTTTTTTACCATTTACAGCACTATAACAGCACTAATTGTTATTGGTGACCCCGACTTAAGTATTTACAATGTAATTGTTGGCTTATCAGCTGTAAAGTTCACACATTTCCATCACTCTATAATAACTGAACAAAATAGAGTGTTTGGATACTTAGATGATGTTTACATTACCATTTACAGCACTATAATCAGAGATTGGTTATTGGTGACCCCGACTTAAGTCTTTACAATGTAATTTTTGGCTTTAAAATTTACACATTTCCACCACTCTATAATAACTGAATAAAAAATAGTGTTTAGAAGCTTAGATGATGTTTAGACTACCATTTACAGCACTATAATCAGTGATTGGTTATTGGTGACCCCGACCTAAGTCTTTGAAATGTTCTTTTTGGCATTTCCGCTTTAAAACTCACACATTTCCACCACTCTGAATAATACAGACTATTTTCATGTTAGTTTTCATTGGAAAATATCACAAAAGTCCCCCCAAAACTGTACTTAAGTGTGGGAGTGAAAAAAAAGGTGACGAGAAGAGTAGCAATAGAATTTTCCTAGTTTTCATTAGCCCCAAAATACGTAGCTTGACTTTTTTAAATGCATTTATGAATTTACGCATTTAATTCAATATTCAAAATATTCATTCATTTATTTATTCATTTTTCGGTGGAATTTTCGCCATAAATAGTTTATATTCCCATAATTTATATTCCATTCTTTCTTTGTGTTTTTGTTTTGGAATTCTAATTAGAAAAAGTTTTGTGGCTCATTTTGATTCATTTATTTTCTCATCAATAAATGTGGCATAATTTTTGTTTCATTTTAAGTGAAAATCAATAGGAAATGCCATTTATGCCACTGCCTTCCGTCTCCCTCTTTTTCCCATTTTGGTAGTGACATAAGCCATAAGCATTTTGGCCATAATCCAGGAGCATTAGTGGGCTTTTGGCAGGGACATTCGGGGGCACATTCCATGGATCATTCGTGGCTGGAACTACCATCAAAGTTAATCATCGAAAACAATTTCTTAACCGCAGAAGTGCATACAAGCAATAAATATAAATATAAATGTATGCGCGCGCGAGAGTGTATCCATGAGATACAAAATATACTCGCGAGCAGATACATAAATTGCTGGACATAAAGCCCAGCGGCTTAAGTGTTGGCCCATATGTCAAACCGTGGAAAAGCGAGCGAAGTTTTCCTTATTACGAGCATCGGAAAACATAAATCTCAACGACACTAAAAATCAGATATCGAAGAGGGAAAAGCGGAGTGGGGAGAGTGGGGAGTGGAGATTGTTTGCGCCACCATTAATGTCATATTATGAACAGTAATTTTCCTTAAATTTTCTCGCATATTAAACAAAGGAAAAGCGCCGCTCGCTCGGTCCGGGGCCATGTTCCAAATGATTGCTTCAATAACCACGAAACGAGAAAAAAGAGGAGGAGGAAAACCCATAAGAAACAGAAGAAAAATGCAGAGAGTGGAAGTTCAGGAGTGGAGTCGAGTGGTCGAGGAAGTGAATGAAGAAGTGAATGAATGAATGAATGAATGAATGAGTGCATGACGTTCTGGAGACTGCTGCTGCTGCATGATGGACTTGCCGCTTGGACTAAGAGATTTTTCTCTGTTGCTTTTTTTGCACATGATAAAAATTTATTTAGACCAAATAGAAAAGAATGAGACTTGGGGGAACAATAAACCAACATCCAACCCCAGCCCCAGACACAGACACAAAGAGTGTGTGTGGCACAACAGAGCAGACCAAACGTTCGGGGCAATTGAGGGTCAGGAAACGGCTAGGCAGCCATTGACAGTCAGGAGCAGCCCCAGCCACAGCCACAGCCCCAGCTCCCAGCCGCTGTTGCAGGAGGAATGCCACAACTATTGTCTAGATTGCTGGTGTATCATATAGGGGTTTGGGGGAACCTTGCCCCAGGCATTTGCCCCTTCCTCTGTCTGTCTGTCTGTCTGTCAGCCTGTGAGAGGCAGGCCACTGAATAGCAACAACAGAGAAAGAGAGAGACATGGAGACAGCGACAGCGACAGGCCACTGACGAGCCACTGCATGCAATAAAATGTGTCTATCAAATGTTTCGTATTCATTCGTTTCTGCTTCTCCTGCTTCTAAGTCCAATGTTACGTGTGTTTAATGCTCTCTCTAAGAGCGAGGAGGGAGCATTAGCTGGGGGAAAGGCTTTGAAGTGGAACACTAGAGTTTGTTGGTGAGAATTGGAGGGCTTTATGGCCAAGACTCGAACATGCCTGCGGGAGAAATCGTTTTATTGCCTTACACTGGAAGAAGGCAGATAGCAAGAGCCAAGGTCGAAGACTTACTGCTTCTGCTATACGATCATAGGAATGTGCTCTATGGGTTCAAGGGGTTTATACGAAGGATGTTTATACATAGGGGATGGAATGTGGCTTTGTTTCTGTATTTCTTCCAGAAGATACAACCAAACTTGAACTCCATTTGAGTCCCATATCGATCAATGATCAGGTTACCTTTGTCATACTTTCTCTTTCCTAGAGAGAGAAAGAGGGCATCCCTTATTCGTTTTTCCTCTACTTTCTCTTCGTTTAGTTATATTTTTGCCTCTCAATGATGTTTTGTTTTATTTCATTTTACTTTGGTTTTCCAGCACTAGCACACACATCTGCCCTCTTCCCGCTTCCCCGCATCCTCCTCTCGATGTTTGTCTATTGGTCGGTTGATTCTGTTGCTCCTCGGCCTGGCTGGCCGACGTTTCCGTTTCCGCTCACTGTACGCCATGTTGATTTTGCCTTCTGCCTCGCTTTTCCCTCTTTTGTTATTTGTTTTTCGGTTCGCTGTATGCTGTAGTGTGTGTGTGTGTGTGGGTTAATGTGCGCACTCGACTGTGCGCAAATTGCTCAAGTGTACTCGTAGTTCAAGTTAAGGCCATCATCCCCAACCCCCTGGCAACCCCCCAGGCAACCCCCTAAAAATTATACTATATTTTCCCATTCTCTCTGCAGTTTTTAGTACATTTTCCGTTACTCTCGCTGTGTTTTTTTTTTGGAATGAAAACAAATTTTATAATAATTGCCCAGTCGTCGCGTCATTAATTTTATCATCATTTAAGACAGGTAGTGGCGGGGGGGTTGCGGAGGGGCAGGGGATAGAGGATGCTGTAAAGGAGGGTGTATTCTTTTATCATTTATTATTATGATTATTATTGCCTCTCACATTGTCACCTTTTCGCCCCCCTCTCTTGCTTATCTTTTGGCCATATTTTCGGTCGCTTATTGCCACTGTCTTACATTCTTATCATTATTAAGGACCTTCGGGGTCTGCCCACATTTTTGACGACACTCGACGGACACGTTGACAAAATGACAATGGGACATAGAGGATAAGGACAGGGGAGGAGGAGGAGGAGAAGGAGGAGAAGGAGCAGGAGGAGAAGGAGGAGTAGGAAACGTAGGAGGATGTGGAATAAAGAAAGAGGAACAAAGTTGAAAAAAAGAAAACGCCGCCTATTGATTTGCCTTTTTCGCCTATCTCCTAAGGCATTGCCCTCTCTCCCACGCAACCCTCAAAAATGCCAGGGTTGCCATCTGTCTCTTTGTATCTTTTTGTATCTCTCGGGCATCCCACCTTTTGTGTCCCATTTATAGGCGCTACCTTTTCCTTTTTCCCACCTTTTGTCAGGCTCATATCTTCTTTGCTGTTTTTCCCACCTTTAAGTTTTCTCTGTTTCCTTTTCCGTTCCTTTTCCTTTCCTTTCCTTTACTTTTTTTTCTTTTCTCTCTGGTTTTTTTGTTTTTTATTTTATATTTGCAAATCATTATTATTTCTATAGAAAAAGATACATGAGATGTGTCGTTGTTTTTTGGTGGATGTCAATTTTCTTTACCTTTATTTCCAGGCGAAAGTTATTTTGCGGGGGAAAGCGCTTTCCCTTTTGTCGAAGTGGAATATGGCTTATGGGCGAAATTTTTATCGATGGCTGGCAATCTAAGGGATGCGTTTTTTGGAGGGTTGGAGGAATGGGTTAAAAGAAAGGTGCGGGGGCATTGGGGGTTAAAGGAAAGGTAAGGTAGGGTAGGGTAAGGGGGGCTTGTGGGTTGAACGGAAATTGTAAATCTTCTTCGTTTTGTTGACTGCTTGTTGCTTTATCTTTTCTCTCTGTGTGTGGCATGGAAAGCGCTACGGAAATGGGTCGAAATTTGTTCGAGTTTCGCGTTTGATTGCAAAAAGGAATAAATATTTACTAAAGGATGAAGGATCATTAATAAAAGCCAAGAAAAACGGGGTACAATATTTATTTGGATTTTTGGAAAGCTGTGAAATATTATTGGAATATTTACGGGAATAAAATGGGATTTAATTCGAATAGAAATTCATGAAAAAACATTAAAAAATATTTTAAAGTCTCTGGAATTTCATTAAAAAAATAAAGCTAATGTCTAAAATATTGCAAAATGCCTAAGAAATGGAAATAGCGTCTCGAAATGCAACTAGAAATAAAACCCAAACAGGAACGAACACGCACTCGAATGCCGCAAGGCAACAAGTATTAATCTGCCCTGATCGCGCTATCTCGTTCTGCCCTGCCGTTGGCTTTGGTCAGGAGTCGCTTTTTTGAGGGTGGGTATTTTCGACTCTCTTCTCTCCCTGCCTCTCTCGTCAACTACTCTATTCTTCTACTTCTGTTCGACGACATGTTCGTCGTTGATGTTCGACGTTTTGTTCGGCAAAGATGGAAACGATTCTATCGTTACTGTGTTCGTGCGAACAAATTCGACTGTGGATGGCCTGCTTAAGACATGAATGGACATGCATTTGATCGAGCTACATATTTCCTCTGCCCTGCGGCTGGCTTAGGCACGAGTTGCTGTTATGAGCTTTTCGACTCTCTCCTCCTCCTCACTCTCTCTCGTCTACTACTACTCTGCCTATGCGGGATCGTCAACAGGAGTACAGGAGTGCAAAAAGTACCGTAATGTTTTGTTATTGCTTCCTCCTCCTCCCACACTTTGAGCGCGAACAAAATAGAGCATTGCCGTAGCAAAGCGAGAGAGTAAGCATGTGAGCTTATCGCTTGCACTACTCTCTTCACCGAAGCAAAGCGAGAGAGTAGCTTTGACTTAGTGTATGTGAGCTTAGCGCTTGATCTATTGCATTGTTCTCTTCTCTTTAAGCTCACTACGCTGGCAAGCTTTCAAAGCGTTTACCTACCAAAAAAAGCTTGCATATACAGATTGCATTGTTTTTGCATTGCTTTTGGCAAGCAGTTTGTGATCAGCGCCGGTAGTCGCTAACAGTGAAAACAACAAGCGGGTATGCCTACATACATACATACATACATATGTATACATAAATACATAAATATGTACGTACTACTGCATGTATGTATGCCTGCTTCAAGGCTCTCTGTGTTGATGAGTTATTCAGTCTGTGGGTCAAAGAGCAAACCAAGTCTGAGCAAACTTAAATTCAATTTATTATATAGAAACACTTTTACTTCCTACAGCACTCCTATCCAACACTCATGGCTCCTTCCACCGCTTGTAGCCGGTTCTCCCACCACTCATGTCTGAGGCCTTCCACAAGTTCTCACCTCTGCCATAATTATAGACCTTTTAAAGTCCAAAGTCTAATGCCTAATGCCCAATGTTGTTCAATCACCTTGGATGCCAGCGATTTCCCCCGATTCATAGTGGCCCATTTTCCTACATTTTCCAAACAAGGTGACAAAACTTGTGCTCTCATTTTCTTTTATTTTTTGTTTGAAGAAACTTTTACAAACAAAATGGGAGAGAGGAGGCCCCACCCCCTGTGAAACCATACAGCTGTGTAGTGGAGAGAGTATTTATGTGTGTGTGTGTGAGTGTGCGCCTGGTCTTAAGGGGGCGTGTCGCCTTACAACTCGATAATTGCGGCTTCAACTTGACTTTAACACAGAAAAAAACGTAAAAAAAAGTAAAAAACTAAAAAGAAAATCGAGAAAAAAGAAGAAAAGAAAAAGCGCAAAGAAAGAAAGTTGTTGAACTTTTTAACTAGCCTCCGAAACTACACAAAACTTTTCAATACTCAAACCCAATGGATTTTCCACCACGACTACATCTTTCTCCCTCTCTCTTACGCTCTCTTTGTCTCTGTCTCTCGTTGCAGCTGCTGCCCGAAAGGAAAATCGAAAATGTGCTTCCATTAGAACGAGCGAGCGAACTGCAGCGGGAGAAATCTGCAAACCAAATCCAACTTAAGTTCACATCAAATTAAAATCAACAAGCGGCGGAACGAGGGAAAACCCCCCACCCCCCCAGCACCCACCATTCGCCAGAAGAAAAAGCAAAGAAAAATTATAGAAAAATATATAGAGAGAGTAAGAAAGGGGAGAAGCAAGGAAAAGCCGTAGAAAATGAAGTGCAATAAAAGTCAAATGGCCACGTTAACAATGTGGAAAATTTTTATGGCCCTGCTCTGTGGAATGGCCCTGCCGCTAATGCCAGTCACATTAGCGCGCCTGCATTCCACATCCGGCAACGGCGGGGGAAGCAGTGGTGGCATGTCCAGTGGCGTCCTGGGCCCTGGCTCCGGCGGAGGCTCCAGCAGTGGCGGATCTGCAGGCAAAGATGCACACGGTAAGTCCTCTTTATGCTTGTCCTCTTTTTTTGATTATTTTAAATGGCAGCAGTGGCTGGCTCTCTGGCGTCCAAAGTCCAATAAATAAATTTAAATATTTAACTAACTTGCATTCAGAATGCGAATGCGAAGAGTGCCACTGCCACTGCCACTCGCGGGCGCAGACTGCAGCCAGTCGTCCGAGAGTTTGCCAACACCTCGTTGCAACGTTCCAAGGCACGTTGTTGTCGGGGCACGTGTCCTGGCATTTATGATTTCATTCGCTGCATTCTGCTGTAAACCTCGAGGGCAGTGCTCCAGCTACCCCCTCCAGCCTGGCTGCCTCCTCTAAACTGTTCCATTAGCACCCAAGCAAATGCTGGTGGAATTTTAAGAGCAGGACACAGGACACCCGGAATACACAGGATACAGGGTTTATGGCTGGAACAGGTTTAGAGCGGGCGGAAGTTGGGAAGCTCACGTAGTCCCCATCCACTTTTGTTCAAGTGCAATGCCACTCGTAATCCTAATCTTAATTCCAATTTTATTTCTTTGAGGTTTCAGGTGATATTTTCATACATTTTATGTTTACGAAGGCAGAGATATATAATTGTTTATGGGGGATTGAAATATGGTAGATTTTTGGATAACCAAAGGAAGGAAGTAGAAATCCAAAAACGTCGAACCGCGGCCTTTGCCGCTGCTCACAAGTAAGTCACTTTCCGTGTAGTTCAAAGCTTACCTCGTGTCCATTAAATAAACCTGCAAGTAATACTCCCTCCCTCCCAAAAAAATCGACTGTCAAAAAGTGGAAACTTAAGCCAGGAACTGCAGGGAACTACGGAAAACTGCGGAAAACTGCAGTAACTGAAATCTGCAATATATTTCCAAAAACTTCTCTCTGAAAATCAATTTCCACCTGCTCGAAAAACAAACAAACCGAAAAGAAATGACCAACATTTAATGCCCGACTTGTTGTTGATGATGGATCCCCCGCAAGGGTTAATCTTTGCACCTTTTCTTTGGCCACGTTTTCCGCGCAGGAAAAACTCAACGGACAGGTCGCTCCTTGACTTTTTCGGGGGGGCGCCTTTTTTTGGTGAAGGTTTAGCTGTCGGTCAAATCGGTTTTTGCAACAGCCACAAAACTTTGCAACTGCCACAGAGAGAAAGGGAGAGAGAAATGTGTGTTCTAGTGTGTGTGCGATGACTGTACCTTCCCAGTTTGGCTGCCACTTACGACCGCCTTATGTCCGCTGCTGTCCCTCGAGTATTTTCTGGCTAACTGCAGCAGCAGTCAACATGTTGACAAGTTTCTGCTATGTTCGCTGGCAAAGAGAGAGAGAGGGAGTGACAGAGAGAGAGAAAGAGAGAGAGAGAGAGACAGAGAGTGCATTTTCGTCATCTGTCAGGTGTAGCTTCTATTTTCGTTGCATACTTTTAAGCGCCTGCATTTGAAAATGGCCAAGAAGTTGGATTTTTGAGCAGGATTTAGGGGTAGGGGGGGAGGAGTTTAAACAGGGCTAAGGGGCAGGGGGAGAGGCCAACACTGCCAACTCCTTAAAGATTTATTATGGCCATGTTTCGGACTGTTGCTGCCGCTTTTGCTGCCGCTTTTGTTGTTGTTTTTCTGGCCAGTTTCCGTTTCGTGTGATAAAATGCTTGACACTTTTCTAAACGGCAAAACTTTTTGACTGCCAAAAGATTGGGACGCACACTCTGGCTATCTCTCTCTCTCTCTTTCCCCTTTTGTCTGCACTTGTCTCTGGCTCTGCCTCTTCTTATCCTCTAACTTGGCGCCTTCCCTTGCCCCTTTTGCAGTTTGTTGACACTGTCTCGCTGGCTTAGAGAGAGCGAGAGAGAAAGCGTGAGAGACGCATAAAGTGGAAATGATTTACGCAGTTTCCACCTCTGCCTCTGTATATGTGTGTCTGTGTTTGTGTGTGTTGGTGCGTTTACATCCTGTGGGCATAATAAATAGCCCCAGCTTTTCGGCTGGCACTTTTGTCAAATAGCTCTTCGGGTGCTACCAAAACACCTGAGAGGCTCTAAAACCGAAAAAGGTTGCGAGAGAGAGCTTAACAGGGGCACAGAGAGTGAAAGAGAGACAGAGAGAGAGAGAAAGAGAGAGGGAGAGCGGGAGGGAGAGCTGCCTAAACTTTTCAATCAACTGCAGTGCGCAGGTTGACTTGGCTTTTGATTTGTGGCCGCTTTTGTGGGGTTTTCCCTTCACTTTTCTTCTTGTCTTTTCTTTGGGTTTTCTTCTGTTTTTATCCCTTTTTTGGCGCCTGGGAAACCAAACATCAGGAGAGCATTTGAGATGTCATACTGGTTTATCGTTTGGTGACAAAATTTGAGCGGCTAAAGGAGGTTGAAATGATGATTAGGGATGGCCAGGGATAACCTCTCGGAGGCCAGGATTTCCTTTCTGTATGGATCAGAGATTCCTTGGCTACTCTTTCGAGTCCTTCAGTCCTTCTAGCCTTCAGTCCTTCTAGCCTTCAGTCCTTCTAGACTTCAGTCCTTCTAGTCTTCAGTCCTTCTAGTCCTTCTAGTCTTCAGTCCTTCTAGCCTTTAGTTCTTTATTCCATTAGCAGCTTCTTGCTCAAACAAAATTCGCATAAAACCTTTCATCCTGGGAACAAATGTCCTCCCCCTTGCCACAGCCACTGCCCCAAAATGTGGGATGGGGAAAACTATAAAATTTCTTCACTCATTCCTGGATTTCTTCTTTACGGCCTGCTGCCTCTGCCTGCCTCATTCTGCTGCCTCTTCTTACCTCATTCTGCTGCCAATTCCCGACTCTCTGCTGCCTCTTGTTGCCACTTCCTGCTGCTGCCTGCCTGCCACTTGGCCAACCACAAATTAGGCTTTGTAAAAAATACTTTTTTGGCAATCAAATTGTTTGAGTTTCGTGGTGACTGACAAATCCGCCTGCCCCCCAACCCCCCTCCCCCTGTACGACCAACTTTTCTATAGAATTTCTAATTACGATGAAACGATGAATTGACAAGTAGCTTGACAGGTGAGCAGCAGCAGCAGCAGTGACAAGAGCAGAACGCCCACCCACCCACTGGGTGACATTTTCGGTGGCGGCTTTAATTAATTAAGAGTGAAGGAAAGAGGGGGTAGGTAGGGGGTGGTGGGGGAATGGAAACTTTTACTGTCACTGGGAAAATCCAAAGAATGCAAACACTAAATCTAGGATTTATTTGTCTTTGTGCAGCAAGAGAGAGAAATGAATTCTTGAGATTTTTCAAAGGGATACAAAGATTTATATGACTTTGAGGATACACGCGATACGCGATGCCTGCCGCTGCCACTGCCACTGCCACTGCTGCTCTGCTGCTGCTGCATTTTGTAATCCTTTTGTGCATAGAATTTGCTTGAAATTGCAGGCAGGCAGGAGCAAAATTCAAAGCATTTTCCGCCACAAAAGCCTTTAAAACAAAAGCTTGACTCAAATTCCTTTTGGCCAAAAAATGACAGAAGAAAACGTTGTAGCGGAAGAGAGACAGAGAGAGGGAGAGACGACAGGTCGCAAAAGCCTTGCTACATGCCACATGCCACCTCCCACACCCCCGCTCCCTGCTCTCTGCTGGCTGGACCCCCCATTGAGAATGAAAGTTTACATGTCGCGCCGCCTAAAAGTATACCACGAAAAATTCTAAAGAGTCGTCGAGCAGAAAGGGTTCTTATGCGAAAAAGGGAGGGACAGAGAGAGAGAGAGAGAGAGAGGGAAGAGGATAGAGCATAGCAGAGGGGTTAGAGAGGGGCTGTGGCTGGAGAGGTGGCGTGGTGGGCTGCAGCCTCCTCCTCTCGCGTTGAAAGCAAACATTTTTCGCTTGGTTTCTCCTTGGCTCTAGCATTTTTGTGACTTTCATTTGCCATAAATTATTTCATGTTATTATTATACAATACATACGGCAGGGAAAATGCGAGGAAAAGCGGGGAAAAGCGGGGAAAAGCGGGGCTAAAGCAACAAGCAGAGTGGCAAATATTACAACCATTTATGGCATTATGCAGTGGCCTGGCGAGGGAAAGTCTTTTCCCCAGAAAATGTGGCACAAGCAAGGACATTTGGAGAAAAATTAAAGAGCTTTGGGGAGTTTTATTTACCAAAAAAAATAGCCTTAGGTCCTTAAGTTGCTAAGTTTCCCAAGTCTTCCAAGTCTTCCCAAGTCTTCCCAAGTCTTCCCAAGTCTTCCCAAGTCTTCCCAAGTCTTCCCAAGTCTTCCCAAGTCTTCCAAGACTTCCAAGTCTTCCAAGTCTTCCAAGTCTTCCAAGACTTCCAAGTCTTCCAAGTCTTCCAAGACTTCCAAGACTTCCAAGTCTTCCAAGTCTTCCAAGTCTTCCAAGTCTTCCAAGTCTTCCAAGTCTTCCAAGTCTTCCAAGACTTCCAAGACCCTCCCCCTTAGATAGTCTTCCAACCCTTTTGGAAATAAGCTTCCCTGCCCCACAGTAGACAGTTGTCTTTATCCTCTAATGCCTCACTAATGGAACTATTATGGAACCTATTAGACATGGATATATGTTCATTAATCAGAGCTTAATCAATGAATAAGCAATAGAATCATTTACCTTCATTAAGAAAGAGAAAGTCATTCCAAAATTAGAATTAAGGGTTTAGTTTGTATCTATTTTGGTCACCATTTAGGCACAATCATTAGGAAACCCTTCAAAGATGTCAAATAGAACCCTCGAAATGGCTATAAATATCCATAGAACTATCTATATCTATCAATAGATAGATAGATGCACATGGATTGGGCCATCTGTGGGATATATTTAGACCACACCAAAGTGAAGCTAAACCTATGCCCCCCTTCAATCCCTCAATCCTTTAATGATTCTCAGGTGCCATCAATCGTTGGTTCTTCCTGGAAATTCAATCAATGTTTATACGAAACGCAGGGTAAATAAATAAATATCTTCGAAGAAGAAAAAAAAGGAAGGCAATTTAAAAATAGTTGAGAATGCGACCTACTTATAGACCTTACAATTCCTTTGGCTAATTTCCTGCGACATCAGTGGGGGGCTCTACGATATATACAATTTTCCTAGGCCATAAATTGAGTACCAGGAAGTCCAACCCTTTGGAGCCTTTAAGCTCTTGATGATGATGATGATTTCGTGCCGACTCTCACGACTGTATAATGGATATCGTGTTTTATAATTAATATTTATGGCCAGCAAACATTCACTCGAGGGGGGTTGGGGGTGAGAATATCCATAGAATCCACACAGAGTGAAATATGTATATAAATTTCCACAGAGTCAATGTACGGGGTACTTGTCGTGTCGTGTCGTTGAGTGTCGCCTCGTATGTTGTGGGTGGAAAGTCATTGGGAAATGCTCTTCAGAGTTCCAGTGGACATTGCCCTAGGGTTTGAGAGGGGTCCGCAGGGGGTTAGCAGGGGCTTTGCGGGGGCTTTAGGGGGGGGCTTTGTGGTTGGGGGTCCACCTGGCTGTGGTTCGTGTTGACCCGTGATTATGTAATAATTAACTGTACATTAACTATTTGTAACCATGAAATTCCATGAGCAACCGAAACTATAATAAAATACGAGCATTGTTCTGTTGTGTACCCCCCTGCCCCTTTTTCCCCTTTCTTTCGCCCTTGCCTCCTGTTTTTTTTCCCTGTTTTCCCTCTGTTTTCCTTTGGATTTCTCTATGTTTTGATTTGATCAGGCACGACATCGAAACTAAGAAAAATATGATTAAATAACGACGACCGTAATACACTTATTATATGGGAGTATCTTCAGGGTAGGGCAATGACGTTATCATTGGAAAAAGCGGGAGAAAGTGGGGAACAAAAGAAAGGGGAAGACATTTTCTAGATAGATATGTAGATATAGAGGAATAGATAGATGAATAGATGAAGAAATAGATGAATAATAAATAGAATCGATGGAAATAGAGCAGATAAATGAAATATATATATTGAAAGTTAGACAGATGATAGATAGAAAGATAGATAGACAGGTAAACATATAGATAGTTAGATAGATGGATAGATAGATAGATAGATCGACGGACAAACAGCCATACAGATGGATAAATAGACTGGTAAACATATAGATAGATAGATCGATAGATAAAAAGATAGATAGATAGATAGATAGATAGATAGATGGATAGATAGATAGATAGATAGATAGACAGACAGACAGACAGACAAATAGATAGTCAAACAGACAGAAAAATAGATACATATATTAGAAGTTAGACAGATAGATAGATATGTAGATAGATAGATATGTAGATAGATACATATGTAGATAGATAGATAGATATGTAGATAGATAGATAGATATGTAGATAGATAGTTATATAGAAAGATTTGTAGATAGATATGTAGATATGTATATATGTAGGTAGATAGCTAGATACATAGAGAGACAGTGAAACATATAGATAGTTAGATAGACAGATATCTATACAGAAAAACTAGATACATCGCATTTGGAGTATGAAATATCTAAATACATTGAACATACATTGAACTAGAAAAAACAACCAAAAATCCCTACGAAATGCCTTTTTTGTGGCTATTTCTTCAAGGTTCTTTAATTTTCCTCTTTAAATGTACTAAAATAATTTTATTTGTTAATTCCTAGCCCTAAATATTCTCCCATTTCGCCTTAACCTTTTCCTAGTAAAATGTTTGGCCATGAAATTTAATCGCCAAACGATCCACAATCTAAGGGTATTTCTAATGGTCCCAAGCAAATATTTATATATTAATTTTTAGTGCAATTTTTACGTGAAATTTAACACCGATATAAAGGGAGACCCAACCCCTACCCCTACCCCCCGTGCCACCCCACAGAAAGGAGTGGCAGCAGCTGAGGCAGCAACGGGCCAAGGCCTTGGTTGCGTATACGTAATGGCAATTGAATTGTGTATAAGTATGGGTGTGTGTGTGTGTGTGGGAGAACTATAACAATAAATCTCATTTATGTGTTTTTGTGCGATTTTTATGAGTTGATTTTTTGATATCCACCCACGCACCAGCTGAAAAATTTCTTCTTCTTCTTTGCGGGGCCGAAAATTGTACGTTCCTTAAGCAAGAAAATAGTTTAAATAAAATACAACAAATATTCCTAGAGAGAGAGAGTGAGAGAGAGAGAGAGAGAGAGAGAGAGAGTGAGAGAGAGAGAGAGAGAGAGAGAGAGAGTGAGAGAGAGCGAGGGAGGAGTAGGAAATGTAATGGTCACGCTTTCCATGGACTTGGCCCATTCCAGGACTCCATTTCGTAATCTAATTTAAGCTGCCATTAGTGTTTAACATTGGGATGGGAGCACACCACCCCCCACCACCCCACACTCCTGGACAGCTTCATCAATCAAAGGCGTGTGGAGAGGCAGCAGGAAGAGAGGGGGAGGAGCAGGGGCAGCGGCTGCTTCCTGTGTGCCTGTGCGTGTGTTTTCGGCGTAATTTAAGTTGTGAATTTCAGAGCAAAACACGCGCCACAGCAGCCTCAAAAATATGCTTTGAATGTGCCACAGAGGCACAAACACACACACATACATACATATATATTTGTGGCATGTGTTTCTGGGGAAAGGAGGTGTAGGAGGGGGCTTGTACTTGACAGGAAGCTCAAGCAAAGCTCTTGACCGAGCAATGTTTATTCAGCTAAAGGGGTTTTGGGGGTGGCAGGGGGGGTTTAATGAGATCAAAGCGAAAGAGAAAGTCCTTAAAAGAAATGAAAGAATATGGAATACAGATATAGCTTTAAAGATCCAATAGATGGAGATGTAGATGTCTGCATTATCTACATGGCTTTTTTTTTCGAAATTAAACGCCTTGAAAACCCTTCTGTATAACCTTCCTTTAAGCGTATATTTTTTTGGTTTTTTTTTGTTAATTAAAGCTCCCAACACCTCGGATAACAAACCCTCCTAGAATTACCTGCCACCCCCCAACTCCCACCCCTTGTGAAATATCATTACCTATTATCAATTTGGGTTATCTGAAACCCCCTCTCCCCACCTCTTCAACCTTCAAGCGAATCGATTTAACCCGTCAAAAGGTTAACTCTTTTGTTGGTAAGCTGAAACCCTGGAACCCCCGTTGAAAAGTTTGCCAACATTTGCATACTCCCTGCAGGAGGGGGGGCAGGGTGTACTCAGGGGCAGGGGGTACTCTCTGAAGTAATTGATTCTTAAACTTGACACCTTTTCCAGCGGCAACAAAAGCGGCTATAAGCGGCTTAAAGGGGAGGACATCTCGACAGTCAACACCCCAAACCCTCAACCCCCTACCATCCAACCTGGACCCCCAATCCCCAGCCCTCAACCCTCAGCACCCAACCCTGAACTCTCAACCCCCCACCCTGAACCCCCAACCCTGGACCGCCAACCCTCAACCCCCAACCCTGGATCCCCATTTTTATAAGCGTAAATTTTGCTTCATTTTTTCTTTCTCTTTTTTAAGCGTAAATTTTGCGTTCCTTAATTTCTCCTTCCCCTTTTCCCAAGTGTTTTCCTACCTCTCCCTCTCCGCTTTTCTAAGTGCTGTCCTTTCTTCCTCCCCTTTTCTAAGCTTCTTCCTACATTTCTCCTCCCTTCTAAGCGTTTTCCTTTCGCCCTCCTCTCTTCTAAGCGTTGTCCTTTCTCCCTTCCTCCCCTTCAGTGGGGCCCAAACAATATGCTGTAGCTATAGTAATGCGATCTGGCTCATTAAAAGATTTACCAGCCAACAGCCAACGGCAGACAACAGACGGTAGAGGGGGGAGTGGGGAGGGGCTATGGGACTATCCTCCATTTGATTAGAGTTCCTGTGTGTATATGTGTGTGTGTGCCGTCATTTAAATGCCATTTGTCTGTCTGTCTGTCTGACTGTGTGGGATGGCTACTGTCTGCTGTCTCTAGTCTCTAATGTCCCTACTGTCTCCTGTCTCCACTGCCTCTAGTCTCCACTGTCTTTGGTATCCACTGTCTTTGGTCTCCACTGTCTCCTGTCCCTACTGTCTCTGCTCTCCTCTAAGATCTGTCGCTGCTGCTCCTTCGAATTGCAATTAGATTTAAGTGCGACTTTCTGGTAAATATGAACAGCAAAATGCTCTTAATTTATGGCCGACACTAATACACATTAATGTCTCGGGCCAACTGCGCTGGCAAGTGACACGGCCCGAGGTCAAGGGAGCCTCCAAGACGCAGTCATAGACACAATTAAAAGTCCATGGCCCAGAGAAATGTTAATGACATTTTCGCAACAGTCTGCCACAGAGAAAGAGAGAGAGGGAGATAGAGGGAGAGAGGGTAGGAGTAGGAGTAGCAACGGATGGTTATGGCTATTCGCACTCTCCCCCTTTCTCTCTCCCTTAGCCAAACTACCGTAATTTGCATATTTTAGGTTGACTTTTATTGCATTAAAAATGGTAGTGGCAGTGGCACTAGCAGTGGCTTTGCGGCAGCGGCCTCTACAGACCCAGACCTCCCCGCAGATCCCTCCTCTGTCTCCACACTGGGAGAAAAGCGGCTCATTTGGGCTTAAAGCGAACCCAAGGGTGACTCCTTTTTTCTCTGAGTGTAGCCTGATGTCTTGACTCCTCTCTCTGTCTGTCTGTCGCTGGGGTCTTCTCCTGCCTCTTCCTCTGGCTCTTCCTCTAGCTCTGTTTCTGTCTCTGTCGCTAGGTCTAGCGCCTCGCCGTTTGGATTCGGTTTTTGGTTTTCCTTCTTCTGCACTCGGCCTTCCTGGGGGGGCGGGGCGGCCCTGCCTCTGCCTCGACCCTATGTAAAACTAGTAAAAGACAGATTACAGAAATACAATTAAAATGTTTTAGTGAAAATTAACTGCAGTTTAAATAAAATGCCACGCTGGCCAAGTGGAAACACAAAACCCAAACAAACCCTGAAGACGATGGACAAGCGGTGCAGGGGGAAGGAGGGATGATGGGTGAGAGGGTGGTGGAGGGATGATGGGTTGTTGGGGTGGGTGGATAGTGCTTGGCAGGCGACTACATTGCTGTTGTGGTTGTAGTGGTTTAAAGGTTTTTGCGTTAAGTATACGCAACGGAGTGCATAGTCAAGACAGCAAAAAAGATGTTTGCCTTTGCCCCGACCCCCCCGTGCACCCCCCCGTGCCACAAAGGGTGGTGCCGTCAGCGTGCCACAGAAAGGTGTAACGCTCAGAAGTGGCTTGAAGGGGATTTTGCAATTTGTTGGACTTCTTCTAGAGCGTCGTAGCCAGAGCGTCATCATCATCATTATCACCAACAGAACAGCTGCCCCCCGTCCCCTGCCCCTGCTCTCTCCTCTCCTCCCCTCCCCTCTCCTGTTCTGCTATTTTGTAGCTGTTTCTGCGGCTGCCCTAGAAAGTTAATTGAAAAAAAGCAAACAGAATAACCACCGAAGGAGAAAACCGCACCACAGCCCCATGGAGCGCTGTCGGAGATGCCTCTGTGTGTGTGTGAAAAAGGTTTAATTTAAATAAACTACAGAATGGTTCTATGGTCTATGGTCTAGCGAGGTCCCAGGGTCGGGTCTGGTCTCTGGCCGTCCAGGTGTTGCCGACTTGGCTGCGGCTTAGGCGTGCAACCCAACGACGTTTAGACAGTTTTAGTGCCTGCCCCAGACCGAAGGCAGCCCCCGACCGAGGCAGCCCCAGACCGAAGGCAGCCTCAAGGTAATTTCAAATTGACTGCCGTTAGTCAGGGGTGAGGGCGGGTCCTTGGGGGATTAGATACTCACAAGAAAAGTCAATGTGAAATTAAGCAAAAGATGGATGGATGCGACACACATGTACAGACATACGTGTGTGTGTGTGGGAGGGAGGTTTATTTATCACAAACAAATTACACAAAAAATAAACTAAAACCGATTTTATTTGTGGTAAAAGTCAAAGATTGTGTGTCTGTGTGCACATTTAAGCTCTCGATTGCAATGAGGCTTAAAACTCAGAAATGGTAAACAAATCAAACAGAGAATCGCAGAGTGCCAGAGGAGTATATACGGGAGACAGGAAGAAGGTTACAACTCAGAGAAGAAAGCGTCTAGAAAATAAATTACAATTCTAAAAGATTGAAATCTGAATTCAAGTTGAGATTGAAGTTAGTTTCAGGATCTTTATGGATCAATAGACAAGTAATTTTGTTTTCTGTATGGACCATTCAGACCTTAGATATTTTATATTGTTATTCAGGGTTTTTTTCGATTCTTTTTACCTTGAGACAGACCTTCCTTTTAGCCTAGAATGAGCTCTGTATTTCCCTCTTCTGAGAGTGTATTTTCCCACCCTAAACTCCGACTAATGAGTATCCTTTAGTCATGCCTAGATATCATCTGAAAGCATCCTTCTATGTGTATTCTGTTATCCCATCGATTTAAATGGGATTTGTGTTTAATGCAATATTCAAGCATTTCTATTTTGATTTTGATTTATGGCTGAATATGACTTTCCCTTTTTACGCAAAATCCCCAACAAATCCAATTAGCAATGGGAAAGCTCTCTCTCTCTCTCTCTCTTTGGATGGTTGATTTTCCTAAACTATTTGCCTGTCTATGCAATCGGTGTCGTCTGTCTGTCCCTCTGTCTGGCTTTTGTGTGTTTGTCTGCTCAATTTACCTCGGTATTATCCTCGGTATTGTTATACGCAGTACTCGAAGAGCAGGTAGGGCCGCGGCCTTTGCTGCGGCTCACAATGAAATGCTTTTGTTTTTGGTCTTTGCCTTGAAATTCTTCGCCACTCTCTCCAGTCTTTCACCTTTCTGACTTGCCTTTCTGCCTCTTCTCCTACCTTTCTGCCTCTTCTACTCCCTTTCTGCCTCTTCTCCTCCCTTTCTGCCTCTTCTACTCCCTTTCTGCCTCTTCTCCTTCCTTTCTGCCTCCTCGCTCATTCTTTTGTTGTATGTGACGTATGCGCAATTTAATTTTTAATTACCCAAAAAAAGAGGAACTTGCTCAAACACACACCAAAAGAGGCAGACGAAGGAAGACAGAGAGAGACAGAGGAAGAGAGGGCGACAGAAGATGAGAGGGAGACAGAGGGCGAGAGGGAGACAGAGGAAGAGAGTGAGGGGGAGGGCGGTAGGTAGTAATACTCGGAAATTATCGCACTGCGCCAAATCTAGAGAACAACAACAGAAAACTCAGCCAAAAATTCAAGGCGCCAACAGAGACACATGCGACGACACACACACACACAGACACACACGAACACACACCCGTTGCTAACCTTGAACCTTGGTTCTTGGAGTGAAGAAGGAGAAGCGGCGAATTGTGCGAAGCGGAGAGGAGAGGAAGTGCTGGGGAAGTTTGTAGGCAGCAAGCAGCGCTGCTGGCGGAGAGAGGGAGTCAGAAGTTCAGAGAAAGAATAACCAGTGCTCTTTGTTGTTGTTAGCTTTTGTTGCTGTTGCTTTTGTTGTTGGCTTTTACTGTTGTTTTTGTTGTAACATAATACAAGGCCAGTGCCGCCGTCGCGTCGTCTTTGTCTCTGCTGCTGCTGTCGCTGCTGCTGCTTCTGCTGCTGTCTCTGTTTTTGCTGGTGTTGCCATCGCTTTTGCAGCGTCTGCTGCTGCTGTCGCTGCTTTTTCTTCAGTCGCTGCTGCTTTTGTCGCTGCTTCTGTCGCTGCTGCTGCTGTCGCTGCTGCTGCTGTCGCCGCTGCTGCTGCTTCTGCTGCTCCTGCTGGTGTTGATATCCTCTGTCTGCGCCTATGCATGGGAAATGGGTGTTTACACACTCACATGTACAATGTACATTGTACATAGATACCCTTTTCAAGGGTCCACAGATTTTGTAGAGTATTAAGAAAGAACTTAAGTCACAATGATTGCCATTCCAAAACCTTCTAAAACTCCTTGGGCTATGCCTAGAACACAGCCTTCCGCCAGCCCCATGGCTCTATGTCCCTGATCAGCTGACTGGCTCTGGCTGGTATGCTCCTCCGCCTGCCATCCCATCTCTTCTCTCTCGCTGTTGGGGCATCGTCTGGTCTGGTCTCTGCTTTTGCTTGGCGTTTAAGCAGCAGCGCTTTACACTAATAAGCAAAAGTGTCTAACGTAGCGTAACTAAATGCGAAAGACAAACATTTCATTAACAAACACGCACCAGCCCACCAAAAGGATGGCATGGGCGAGCAGGAAGTGGGGGGGCAGGGGGGGTAGAGAGGGTAGGATGTGACATTTATGTGTGTTGGCAACGAGTATATGTATATTTATAGCCATCTCTCGTTGTGTCTTTGTGTCTTGTAGACCAAAAAAGGGCTGCCAACTCATACATAGATAAACGCCCTGCCCTGACACGTAGCCTCCTTTTGTGTGTGTGTGTGTGTCCGGGACGTAGGGTGTGTTTCGAAATTTCATAATATCTTTTCATTTCATTCTCTCGCTTTTTTTTTTGCTCGCTCTGTTCTTTATTTTAAGCTCTTTGCTTGATTAGAAGGTGTTGGCACAAAATGTCCTTTGTGTCTCTGTCTCTCTCTCTCCCTCTTTGACTAGATGAGTGTGTCTCTAGATGAGTGTGTGTGGGTGTGTGCATATGTGTGTGTATCTCTATCTGTGCGATTGTTTGCTTCAAATATTAGTATTCTTCCTACTTGCTTCTACCTACTTTGCTTCATGTGTAATTTACATTTACGCTCAGGCGTCAAAAATTTAATAAAACCATTTTACTTGCACCACGCCACCAGTTTTCCCCACTTGCCCCCACTTGCCCCGCAGTTTTCCTCCAGTTTTCCTACTTTATGAATGTATTTATGCAAATGGGTGTTTGGGTGGTTATCCGCTCGCTCAATCCCCATCGAAAGTGATGATTTCAACCTTCACTTTTTCTCTCTCTCTCTCTCTCTCTCTCGTCGTGTCGTTTCTTTATTGGCAGTGCACGAGGGGGGGCTATGGGTGCCGCTCTGCCACCTTTCTGCAGGTTTTTTTTGTGTCATAAAACAAACTTTGTTCGGTGCCACAACCACAATCAAAATCATCCGCCACAGAGCAGCACAGCACCCACCCACCCCTCACCCCCCGCTGAACCCCCTGCTGTGTGTGAGTGTGTGTGTTACATAAGCCACATACAATTTCAAAAGCTGCTCTCTCTGACTCTCTCGGGGGGCGGGGGAGTGTGCGTTCGCGGGGGCTATAAATGTCATATTTTATCTGCTGCCACTACTGCCACTCCCTCCGCCTCTACTAGTGCTCCTCCTGCTGCTGGCTGCTGCTAAAAATAACAATTTCTAGACCAAAACTTTATTAAAAATTTATTTAATGTTTACCAGGAGCTGTGATGCTCTTCTGCCTCCCGCCTCCTCCTTTGGGGGGAAATTTTTTTAAGTTCAGCTCGAAAGTAGGCAACATTTTTTCCCTTTTGCTTTTTTGGGAGACTTTTTAAGTTCAGCTGAAAAGTAGGCAACGATTTTGTGCCGTAGGCCCAAAGGGCATTTCGGCGCACAATTTTGTTGATGTGTGTGTGTGTTGGTGTGTTGGTGTGGCAACCAGATCAAAGAGAACAGAAATATATTTTATATTTTTCCTATAATAAATTTAAATTGAATTGAAAATGTTTGCGGCTTAAAGAAGCGGAAAATTTTCGTATAAAAAGAAATTTCCATGGAGAGACCTTCACCTGCTTTGGGGCGAGCATTACGTGTCGAGCATTTGTCGTGTTAAAGCCAAGTTTTGTGACTCTCATAAATCTGTGTTCATTAAGCCACACACAGGTCTCAGCACGGCGAAAGGGTTGTGTGTGTGTGTGTGTGTGTGGGTGGGTGGGGGTGGCACATCGTGCGACCTAAAAATGCCAAAAATCAATACGAAAAAAAGAATAAAACACGTGCAACATTTACAAGTGCAACAACAGGGAACACAGCATCGAAAGGACATCCACTCCTGCCACACACACACACACACACACACACACGTACGACTATAACTATTTTGCATAAAATAAAATTTTGGTATAGTTTTTTTGTTTTTCTGAATACAAAGCACGTAGGACACCCCCTCCCTCTCCCACCCCCTTCCCTCGTTTGGGGTGTGCCATTGTCCTGCCCGCATATGTCCTTTTGTTGCTGCTCGTTTGTTTGTCGCCCAGAGACAAAAGCTAAGAGGAATCTCTTTCACTCTCCCTCTCTCTCGCACGTCTATTTATTGACCCACATTTAAACAATTGAAACTTTAAAAGAATAAAATGAAATACAATAAAATAAAAGTATAGTTTCCATCGTGCGGAATACGGAATAAGCCCTGAGAATAACGGCCAGAGCAGACGATGACAGAAACAAAAGTTTTAAAGGGAAAGCAAAGGCAAGGCAAGAGGGAGGTTGGAGGGTGGGAGGGAGGGTAGGGACGGGAGGGGAGGGGCAAGAAACTGACTGAAAAGGTTACACTTTGTGGGGGTACACAGTGGGTGCTATAATTATATATATATTTATTTCAAAATGGCTTTTAATTGGAGAAGAAATAAATATTTATTTATATATTAATTTTATTTATTTTTAATTTTGTTTTTATTTTTATTGCAACATTTTCTAGAATTATTTGCTCATGAAATAAATCCCTAAAATAATCCTCAATTTTCCTCGTAAATTTGTTTGTTCTGTCAACTGTCCTTAGGCCTATGCGCCGCACTGTAGTTCACTTACATTTTGTACCCTACTTTTGGACTCGACTCGACTCGTAGTCTCCTGAATATTCATATTTCTACTCGATCTGCAAAGGCAAAAAAAGTTATGAATTATTAAATATGAACACAATTGTCTCTTCGTCTGGGCTAGAGAGAGAGAGAGAGAGAGGGAGAGAGAGAGAGAGTGAAAGAGGTATACAAATATTTCGTGTGAAGTAAAAAGAAAAGAAATAAATGCAACTGCAGCCTCATGTCCCATGCAAATGTTTTGTGCTCTCTCTCCTTCTCCCTCTCCCTCTCAGGTGCTTAGCATGCATAACCCCTTCATCTCTCTCTATCTCTCTCTCTCTCCCTCTCTTTGTATGTCTATCCCTGTCTAAAATGTTGCATATGTGGGCTATGTGCAAAATGATGCGTGTGGCAAAAATTAGGTGACACAATTTCACACAGCTTCATAGTTTCCCTCATTTTCTCTCTCTCTCTCTCTCTCTCTCTCTCATTCTCTCCCTGTTTTTCCCTTAAATTTAAAATGCTTTTTGCTGATGGTATTTGAAATGAGAATTTTTCCTGGCAGAAGTCAACAGCAGCCCCTGAAACGAGAGTGAAAATTGTTTTATTCACAGCAGGACGATGATGAGTTTTTTGAGGATTAAAAAGAACTAATGGGAGTTCTTATGGGAGTGATTATTATGATTAAGATGATGGGATTAGTTAGGTTCGAGAACAGAATCTTTGGGCTCTGGGAAGATAGTTTTCTGAGAGGGAAAGAAGTTGGCTTTGCTCTGAGACTTTGACACTTGGTTTCAACATTTTAAGAAGCATTAGAGGAGATATTCTTTAGCTCTGTTAAAGAAAGGGAGATCGGGAAAGCTTATAGAGAGAGTGAGAGAGAGGGTGTGAGAGAGAGGGTGTGAGAGAGAGAGAGGTTGTGGGAGAGAGAGAGCGAATGGTAGAGGGCCCTCCCCTGATTGGGGAACCTCCTCCATCGCTGGGGCACTTGTTTTCTTTCATTTAGGTCCTCCTCTGGCTAATAGCACTATTTATGAGACTGTATACATATTCCTACCTCTTCCACAATAATCTCTCCATAGACCTACCCCCTACCCTTCCCTCTACTCTTCTGTCCTCCCTCTTGTCATTCCTTTATGGCCACATATATTCCCATCATAGGACTCCAAGTCCGAGAGCATAGCATATGCTGCAGAGCAGGAAAAAGCATAATAATGAGTTAGGTATTCCTCTCGCAGCTAAGCTGTACTTTCCTTCCTTCCTTCCTTCTGCACTACACAGCAGGAAGGGAGGGAGGGGAGGGAGGGAGAGAGGGCGGCAGCAAGGATATGGAGTGTAACAGGAACAATGACCTTTAACGCTCTTTAGCCATTAATGATATTCATGCGCTGGCTATTTCCTGGTCTGGACCTCAGCTTACACTTTATTTTCTCTCTCTCTCGCTATCTCTCCCTCTTCATTCGCTTTATTCTCTTGGCTTTCTTTTTATCCTCTCGGCTATCCTATCTGTCGCCTGTCGACAGTCCGTTGGAGAGTGAAAATAACTTACAATTGACCTCGTTAGGCGGCTGTCTCATGTGTGTGTGTCCTGGCTAGTAGTTTGGCTTTAGTCTTCTGACCTCTCAACTACATTATTTCCTGCTTTTGGCCCCCGAGTGCCGAGCGCGAAGGGCCACAAGAAGCAAAGATGCAACAGCAACAGCTACAGCTAATGCTGATCCAATTATGGTCTTGGCTGAAGATGCAGCAGATGCAGATGTAGATGCTGATGTAGATACGGAGACGTGCTTAGAGCTGCTGTTGCACGGTGCATTTTTTGAGGCTGAAATGAGGGAACACTGAAGCAATTACAAAAAATTGAAGATGGCCAAGTCAGGAAAAGAAAATGAAAGGCATTCTTATGACGGTTTGCCGTATGAGCATGTAGATGCAGATGTAGATACAGAGTCGTGGAGTTTACCGGTTTACCAACGGTTTACCGCCGGTGGAAAACGTATCGTGCCACAGTTGCTGCCTCTGCTGCTGCTTAAGTAAATTATAATTTTTCTCCTGCCTCTCCCCCCACTCTGCCCCCCTCCGCCTCTCTTTGTTCCTTGGGCGCACTTTTCCTTTTGTTTTGCTTTGGCAAAAGTTAATTAAATTTAAATTACATTTCGTTTGTGTTTCGCTGGCTGCCTGCTAAAAGGATTTCCTACCAGTTTTTGCATTAAAGGCGCGCACAAATAAATTAAAAATAATTGCGTGAGGGAAGCCTCTCCAGAGAGAGAGAGAGGGAGAGGGAGAGGAAGAGCTAAACAAATCAACGCGCATGAAATTTTCAACACATATCCGGGGGGGGGATGTCCCGTTTCCCCTGGAGGACTCTCCACTCGAACACACAAAACAGGACGAAAACATAACTTGTTATCTTTTTTTACGAGAGTTTGGTTTCATTTTTGTTTTTGCTTTTGTTTTCTGTCGTTTTGTTATTGTTGTTTATCATATGGAGGACATGTATGATATAAGCTTTGCTTTGGCTTTTGCCGGTGCTCCTTCCTTCCGTTCGTCCTCCCTGGTGTAAATGTGTAAACACGCGCTTATCAATGTGTGAGTGTTGGATCGGTGCGTGTCTGTGTGTGTGCCGCTGCCGCTGTCAAATGTCATTGCCAGTTGGTTATGTGGCTTTTGACTCGGCAAGGGATGAGGGGCGATGGGGCATGGGGCAGCAGCAACATTGCTGACACATAACAATAAAATAGAATCGTTTATATTTTGTTATTATTTGATATACACTCTGCCTGCAAGGGGAGAACGCGGCGGGGTATCTTGCCTGCCAGAAGCAGGATGGAACTTGTGGGCAAAAATTGAGGGCTTATTGTGGTTGTGGCTTAAAGCAGGGAAATATTTTACAAAGTTTTAATAAAGGCTTTAAGGAAACTTTTTTTTTTGAAATTTCCACCTTTCTTTTGATATTTTTTAAGATATTTTTACGGGTAGTATTGGAATATATTCCTTCTTTAAAACATTTAACAAATAGATATAGATATACATGACCATAAAATGTGTGGCATACATCTCTCCCAGTGTGGCTTAGCCCTAAAGGGTGGTCTGGCTTTTTGTGATAATTTTAATTTGTATTACATTTTTAAATTATTAAATTTAATTTTTAATTTTAATTAATTTTATTTAAATTTAAAACAAATTGTAAATATTTTTTTTGTGATTTTAGTATTTTTAGTATTTTATTTAGTATTTTTAGTATTTCCAGTATATTTTTTAGTATTTTTGGTATTTTTAGTATTTTTTAAAGTATTTCTTATGCCTTTTGTCTTATAATGAAATAATTCATAGTAAAAAATATCTGTGTAAAAATATCTATCGTGGCCTTCCCATCCTCGCCTCTCGTCTCGTCTCGCCTCACTCATTATTTATTTATCTATTCAAAGAGTATCCTTCCTTCGTTCCAACTCAACATAGCTTTTGGCTCTTAAATCCTCCATCTATATATGTATGGTGTGTATGTTGTATATGGTGTGTCGCCTCCACTTGCCTTTACTCCAATTTCGACGCACTGGCTGCCATAAGCCATCCGGGGGACAAAAGCCATCATAATAACTACACATCGCTATTTGCCGTTGGTATTTTTTTCTACTTTGCTTCTTTTTGTTGCCTGTCGCCCGTCGGTGGTGGTGTGTGTGGTAAGGTCATAGGAAAGTAGGTTGAATATTTGCAATATACTCGTGTCCCTGCCCCGCCCTCGAGGCCCTCCCCCACTCCCCCTTTAAACATATCACCGCACAAGTGTTAAAATCGCTCATCATGTCAATTCTCGCACAGCTGCGGGCAGATGCGAGATGTGGGATGGATTTGGATTGCAGGAGGGCTCTCGCTATTGAACTTTATGTCCATAACGGCACACATATATACACATATATGTATATATGTACTCGTAGCACACATATTTGTACAATATTTGTATGTTTTCTGCGATGACAATCGCTGTGTTATGCTGAGCTAAGCATTTCCATCCATTCAATGTGGCAGCCACCAACAACAGGCACCAGGCAGCAGCCACCAGGCAGCAGCTGCCTGCAATTGTTGTAGCATTTTAAGTCGGCTCAGATCCTCGCCCCTATACATATACACTATACTACACCTCTGTTTGTATGTGTGTGTGGCATTGGGGCAGCAGCATCGGTGTGGCTGACAACAATTGTGGCAAATGTGGACGAGCATTAAGAGTACACAGAGAAAACCGCACTTGTTTGGTTATTGGCCCCATAAAAATACCAAATAAATCGAGTTAAACTGTACATAAAATACCAACTTCTTTGAGAGATTACAGACTCGTAAACTAAATGGAGTAGGCAATGGCCAAAGTGTATTTTTATGGGAAAATATATTAAAGAAATGCCAGGACTTAAGACTTTAGGGAATTTCGTTGAAATCGAAGAAAATGATTAAGTACTGGAGCGCAGATGTATGAGATATAGAAAATATACTAAAAAATGAAAGCTTAGTTCTAAATTTACTGAGTACATTGTCCAAGGTGCCAACATTTGGATGTTTGAAGTATTTTTGTGGAAATATTTACAAGAAAAAAGTAACAAAATATTAGAAATACTGATAAATTAAATAAATTCTATCTAAAATTGAATTTCTAACATTTTCCATAATTTAATACCTAAAATTACGATTTATTATTGATATCTAGTATATTTGGTATTTTTCTTAGTATTTTTCTTTTTTATTACTTTGTTTTATTTTTCTTAGGATGTTTGGTAAATCTATTAGTATGTTTAGAATTTCAATTTGGTATTTTTTAGTATTTTATTTTGGTATTTTCTTAGTATTTTACCAAAATTACTGATTAAACTTGTATTTGTAGTTGGCTAATATTTTTTAGTATTTTTAGTATTTTATTTGGGTATTTTGTTTAGTATTTTTGTATTATTTTAGTATTTTTGGTATTTTATTCTACATTTAATTGTTGTATATTTTCTGAGTATTTTTTTATTTAATTTTGAGGTATTTTAAACCCCAATTGGCATTCTTGATTAGCCAACTCCACGTGGCCTTTCGTGCTTGTTATTTTTATACCCGGTACTCGAAGAGTATAGGGGTATATTAGAGGTTTAGTTAGGTGCTCTTGTCCCAGGGGGCGGGACCTATCGCGGGAAAGAGTTTGGATCAAATAAGCTGGAAACTACAATATGTGTGTGTGTGGATTGTGAGTGGAATTGCTGTGTTCCGTTCTCTTTTTTACTTTACTTTTTACGTTTTGTGTGTGTGTGCGATGTCATATCAATGCAATCATAACGCTAACCCACAGGTAGGGGGTGTGGAGCCCCTTCAGAATGTTTGATATGCGTATCTCTGGGAGATACGGGAAGCAGATGGCAGTTTGATGATTGAATTAACTTGAATTTGCCTACTATCATTTGCCGTATTCCAAAAAGGATTTTAATTTTAAGGATCCATTTCTTTTTCCATTTCCCAGAAATGAGTATTTCCAGCCCACAAGATAGTTCATAAACAAATCTATTGACAGGATTCCCAATAATCAGGAATTTGAAAAATCTATCATTTACTCCTGAAACAAAAAATGGTTTAAAAAAACACATGACATTTAAGTTTCAATCAGAACGCTGTGCATTTTATTCATAATCATATTTATGTTTCTATGTACATGTAGATATGTACGGGTACACCGATTTGTTTGTAGAGATGGCAACGAGTAATTTCAATGTAATCATAGGACGTACAAAATGTAGATATATTTTAGGGGTCTCCCTAACTCAGCGAACCTTAATCTTCCTCACTCGGAGGTCGCTGCTGATACACAGAGTCACAGTGCTAGTCAGTCACTGTCACTGTCACTGTCAAAAGACTCAATCTGGTACTTGGCAGTTAGTTGACGTAGAACTGCGCTCGGATCTGATGTTACGAGACGAATGTAGCGAACGGGTCGATTCGTGAACTTAATTTCACCACCACGAATGAACGATCCCACACGATCCCAGTGAGTCTGGTCGCAAGAGACATCCAGGTTTATTTCATTTGCATTAAAATATAAAAAAATATAGTTGATTGCGAAAACGTTGCTCAGCTCGAAGACTTCGTGGTTATCATCATTTTGGCCATCCTTGAAATGGCGCGCAAGATGTTCCCCGTCTGCCACATTCACCCCCGGCAACTCGACTACACGGTGGGGCAGATTCTTTCCGGTGTCCACTTGATCAAAGGCGTCGAGTATCTGGTCCGCCTCGAAGATTCCAGAGGGACGTACCACATGCAGCAGCTGTTGGACAGTCATAAGCGGGAGGCGTACGAGCGAGGCCACCGACTTGAAGTCCTCGCTGGGATTGGTGTCCCTCCACTTGCATACAGCTCGAAATATATCAACTTCGGGGGCCCAGAAGCTGTCTCGTCGCAGCACTTCCTCAAGTGATTCCTTGGACAGGTCTTTGAAGGAATCATGTCTTAGTATAGCGGATCCATTGCCGTCCATAAACATGAGGCATTCTTCAGCCCGCTCGTTGAGATTGTTGCGACGTGCTGCATCCAAGATGATGCACACATTACTGACGGCCAGATTCTGCTGCAGATATTTGTTTATGCCTGTCTCGACGTTCTCCAACCCGTAAAGATGGGCCAAAACGAGCACATCGATAATGGTGTTCACGTCCAGGGTGGAGACAGGTATAGTCCCGGAGTACAGATATCTCAGGATTACCTTGAAGGCTTCAAGCGGCGCCTCCAGCGGAACATCCCGTTTGTGCGACTCCTCCATACCGTTGAAGAGCATAGCGCGGAAGTACTCAGAACGCGTAGCCAGAACGAGACGGTGGGCGGGCAGCCGCTGACCCTCCACCAGGAACTCCACGTCCGAGTAGGGCTTGTTCATGCAGAGGCTGGCCATGTCCGCGACGAGGCTGGCGATGTCGTCGATAATGGTAGCTTTATTTTCCTGGCTGCTCATTTTTGTTTTCTGGATCTCTGTGGATTGAATGGAATGGAATGGATGATGTCTATATCTCTATTCTTTAAGTTGTAGGAACTCACTTTGTTTCAATATCATTAACAATTTACGCGCACAGATTGTGTGTTGTGTGTGTGATTGCGTAGGTTTTTGGGTTTTTTTTGTTTTAATCAATTGCAAATTCCAGCCCTGGCAATGCCCTGGCAAATGTGGTAGTCAGTTCTTGGAAATTGTGTGTTTATTTTATGTTATTTAAAGGCTTATAACGCAAAAAAGAAGTGGGAGTGAATGAAACGACACCGAACGCACTGACTGTTTGCTTCCAAATGAAATTCTTCTCGCTTCGCTTTGCTTTGAGAGTTACAAATGTTTGTAGGAATGTATGTATGTGCATATGTATGTATGTATGTATAAGAAAGCAGAATCAGCAAAAGCTTGGTCTAGCGGCTGTCGCTGATCGTCTGGCTTAAGGGAACGAAGAGAATGAGGATGAGTGTATGCACACATACGTACGTACATACGTGTATACATATGAATTGGTACAGTTTCCGTCGCTCTTGTTCAGGGTATACTAACAGCAAGATATGGCCACTCGAGTGAGAAGCGAAGCCTCCGTTGTGTGTCCATACCTAATGATTATTCTACCTTGCACTTGTCTCCGTTTTGTGCCTTTATTTTGTTTTCTTTTGGTAATTTCTGTGTCGTTTCAGTTGCCGCTTCAGTTTGTATGTGTGTGTGTGATAACATGTGTGTGCACGAAGGTGCAATACATACGTATGCAGGTACAGATTTTTGGGGTTTCCCTTTCTTTTTGTTGACAAGCGGGCGATTTGATGTGTTTCGTATAACGGCGCCGAGCTATAAAGAGATCACCCATTTCGTAATTCGTATTCCGTCCGTCCGTCTGTCTGTCCGTCTTCATTTGCGCCTAGATCTCAGAGACTATTAAGGCTAGAGCAACCAAATTTTGTATCCATGCTCCTGTGATATCAAACCAGCACGAGTTTGTTTCCTTTGCCGCGGCTCACAACGTTCCCCCCCGTTCTTAGTATTTTTCTTTTTTATTACTTTGCTTTATTTTTCTTAGGATGTTTGGTAAATCTATTAGTATGTTTAGAATTTCTATTTGGTATTTTTTAGTATTTTATTTTGGTATTTTCTTAGAATTTTATGCAATTATATACCAAAATTACTGATTAAATTTATATTTAGTATATTTTAGTATGTTATTAGTGTGCTAAATTTCTTAGTTTTTCTAGTATTTATGCCGGTATTTTTCTTAGTATTTTTGGTATTTTTCTTATTATTTGTGCGATTTTTCTCTACATTGCATTATTGTATGTTTTCTTGGTATTTTTGTATTTTATTTTTAGGTATTTTAAACCCCAATTGGCATTCCTTATTAGCCAACTCCACGTGGCCTTTCGTGCTTGTTACTTTTTTGTTTTTTATTTACCCACAGTATTTTTATACCGCGTATGCATTTCTTATTCATGGAGCGATAAACTCAAACCCCCGGCACCTACTCAATCAACTGCCAAACGACATCAAATGTGGCCTGATTCCCACTGCTTCCCCCTACCCCTCCCTCCCCCCTTTAGCCACTCGACTCCACTACTTTCCACTCATTCCGCCCCGCTTCAATCATAATGGGTGTGTGCTGTGTGTGTTTGGCCCGCAGAAGAAAAACTCCAAAGAAATGCCACAAAAGTGTTTACATAGCGTCAAAGCAAAATATTTTATCGACACGCACATGGCAGACACCCCCCTTGGCCACCATCACCCCACTCCTAACAACCATCCAATCTTCGGATTTCTCTCCACCCACTCCTTGACTTGATTCGCATGTTAACAACTACAAAGGGTGTGGGAGGGGAGAAGACCGAAAACAAGCCAAAAGGAAAAGCAAAAGCAAAAAGGCGCAAAAAATTATTGCGCTTTATCTTTTGATTTAACCTTTTGTGCGACAAAAGCTTTTAATATGCAAATGACTAAATGAGCGTCTTGAGGCTATTGGCAGGCGGGGGGCAGGGGGTTGCCCTGAGAGGGGATTGCTTTGGGGTTGGGGTGGGGGGTGGTGTTTAGGTTTAGGGGTTGGTGGTTTGGTCAATTGGTACATTTGCACATTTCATTAACGCCCGAAAAGGAAACTCCCACCCCAACTCCCTCTGCCACTCCCAACTATGCGCTGACGTTGCGGAGAAAATTCCTAGACTTTGATGTTACATATATGTGTATGTGTGTGGGTGTGTGTGTGTGTTTGCTCAAGTGTTAGTGCGGCACACTTCAACACACTTATTCATGCACATTTGCATATCATTATGTGTGTGTGTGTGGCAAAAAAAAGGAAGCTTCTCCTCTTGTTTCCTTCTAGTTTCCCCTCTTGTTTCCCCTCTTGTTTCCCCTCTTGCTCTCTTTCATTGCCTTTCTCTCTCTGCTGCCCGATTGCCTTTCTCTTTCAGCCATCATATTGCCTAGATTTAAGATTATGAGCTGCCTGCCCTGAAATTCTGTGGCACACCACTGTACGACTAGTCCTTGCTATGTTTAGTATGTAAATCTCTCGCCACCCCACAAAACCCCACGTTTAGGCTTTCGGCTCGTCGCAGGTGGTTCTCTGTGTGTGTGTGTGTGTGTGTGTGGCGGGTAGGTGGGAGGTTATTAAGTCGATTTGCCTTTGGGCCCCAAGGCTTAAAGACTTTTGGCCCTGAAATGCTGCAGAAGCCCCAGCAGTGTGCAGCAGATGATGATTTAAGTTTTATGTTTTGGGAAGAAAAGGCAAGAAATTGGAAATTTAAGGAAGGCAAAACAGGAACAAAACTATATCTTTGGATAAGCTTGGAGTTTAAAGTATTTCTTGAAGCTTGGATCCCTGGAAAACTGTTTTTCAAATTGAAATTCAGTGATTGAAAAATATATCCCCAACCAAACCCTTTGGGGCACCCCAGCAGTTTATTAAAGAGTTGGTTATCTACTGCCACAAAAGATACATCTAGGTTTCCCCCCTCCCCTGCCCTCCCCCAGGTGGAATTTCCCTTTCAACTTTTGATACATTTTCTGTCAAACATTCTTGCTCCCCCGAAAGTCAACTAAAACAAATTATATTTAAATTTTGGAAACATTTAAGGCCCCCATAGGAGCCATAAATTGTCTCGGCTCTGTCGTGGCCGCAAAAGCCTGGACCTCGAGGACACAGCCAGAGAGAGAGAGAGAGAGAGAGAGGGAGAGAGAGAGAGAGGGAGAGAGAGAGAGAGAGAGGGAGAGAGCGGAGAGCGGAGCTGAGAGAGAAAAGTTTTGTGCACACAGCTCCTGTCGTCTCATTATGCCTGCCATTTAAAACAAATTCAATATTCGCCTGGGTTTTTTCTGTGGCAGCAGCAGAACTTGCAACTTGGTCAACACCTTTGAACTTTTCCCCCCGCCCCTGACACTGCCACAGCCACTGCCCTCTCCCTCTGGTTTTGGCATGAAATTGAAAATGCTTCCCAGAGACGGAGAGAGAGAAGCGACTTGATTTGGTCCCCCCCACTCCCCCTACAAAACTATCCGCCACAACAACACCAGGCAACAGGACAGGCAACAGGAAAACCCCAAAGCCAACGCCAACGCCAAAGCCTTGTTTCGAAAGTTCCCCAGGTCCAGGGTTGCCAGGGTCCCAGGTTCAGAAGCTCCAGGTCAGGGGGTCAAAAGTGCCAACGGGGCGAGATACAGAGAACAGAGAACAGATTTCTGTTACTTTATTATAAAACTGGGCTTAGTTCTTGGCCTCGATTGTTGGCCCTAGTCGTCCCTTCCTCTTGGCCTTCTCCCACTCTCTCCCTCTCCCTCTCTCTGGTTGATGTTTCTGTTGTTTCTGGTAGTAAATTTATGCAGAAGTTGCTGTTTTGTATCGATGTTTGGTGTAGTTATTGGCTGGGGTTCTACTGTACTGCTCCCTGCTCCTGCTGCTCCTCCTGCTTCTTCTGCTGATTCGTTATATGCTAATGCCTGGATACGGCAAAGGCTCTTAAAGTAGTTACCATTAGGGGTAGTTCATGCAAGGTTTTTGGCTTGATTTAGGAGCAGTAGACGATTGATCGATTGATTATGCGGCTATTGATTTTCTAAACAGAGTTTTTGCTAGAGAATTAAAGAAAATGGTTGGGAAAATTAAGAAATCTTATTATAAATTGGCACAAGAATGCCCCTAATCTGTGCTGATTAATTTAGAGCATGAGTTTTAACCTAATTTTTAAGAGGAATACATATTCCCAAAGAAACTTCTTATAAAATACAACCAGAATGGTTTTAAAGCCTCTTTAAAGCGATGCAGAACGGTCACTCTAAAAATAAGATAAGATTTAACCTCAAAGATGATTCAACTTTGTTGTCTAGAGTATCTTAAAGATCTATTGTATGAACAGCTGACTCCATCAACAGCTGACTCCATCAACAGCTGATCGATGGAAACGAAATCATAGAAAACTACACACATAAAAAGCAGTTGCTGGAATACCCCTATTGATGCTGTTACTGGCACTCACTGCCTTGGCTTTTTGCTGTTAATGCTTCTGCTGTTGTTTCTATTTAAAGTTCTTCCTTCAAGAGCTACCACTGTACTGTAGTTCTTTGTTTACCTTAGAGCTTTGAATATTTCTCATGTTTTTCCATTGATGCTCTGGCTGTTGCTGCTGCTGCTGCGTCTTAACCCCATTGTATCTCTGGGGTTAAGCTCAAATTTATCCCATTTACTCTCCTCCAGTTTCTGGCTCTCCCTCTCTCTCTCTCTGTGGTCCAGAGATGCGATAACAATCAATAAGCCAACAGAATATAAGGCAAAAAACAAGAAAGAAACCAGAGAAATGTAAATGGGTTAAACTCGAGAGATGGCCACAAAGATGGGCCAAAGATGGGGGCCTCAGAGTGGGGTTAACACAGCGAACCCTGATCTGCTCTTTGACTTTTGGAAGAGAGAGAGGAAGAGTTTATTATTTGTATTCCTTTGAAAGGACGGTATTTCCATGGATTGATTATCGTTTACGGTAGAACTCGTGGCTGCCTTTCAGTTTCTGGGTAGAGCGTTAGTTTTGCCTTAGTTTTCGAAGCTCGTCCAGGTGACGACCTGCTGGCAGTTGGGCGTCGTCAGGGAGCCACAGAGAGCACAGCGAGACCATCCTTGTAATTGACGACTTCTTTGAGATCTGAGTACATGGAATTCCTATGAACAATACGCATATCCACATCGTGACTTCTGTCATTGATCAAATACTCAGCTCTTCCGATCCTACCTGAGGCTCCCCAATGGAAATGAAGTCTCTCTGCCATATAGCGACCCTTGAGCATGCCCCCAGTTACATTGGGTCTCCCATGGTCCCATGGTCCAATGGAATGGCTAATAAAGGCCCCCAGCTCTCCCCTACCCGAATGGCCGTTATTCTTTAAAAAAAATGGAGGCAGCAGCAGCTTTTTATAGTAGTTTACGAATGAAATCCATGCCATCGACTTGCCAATTGACTGGACATCGATTATGAGTTGTCATCAATATTACTATTCTATTCTTACTATTACTATGCCACTCCTGTCCTTACCCTTTTTTTCTGGAATTCCAAGGCACATCATAATTTACATTAGAGGATACCGTGAATCTCTCCCTCTCTCTCCCCCTCTCTCTTGCCGAAATGTTACCTCCGCGGTTGGTGGTATCCATAGTATCTATCTATTCCGTTAATAGCGGGAATACCCCTATTGCTGTTGCTGTCTTTCCTGGAAATTGCAGTCATAGGAGCTTCTACTGTAGTTTTTAGTTTCCTCCACAGCTTTGAATATTTTTCATGTTTTTTGCGGCTCCTCCTGTTGCTGCTGGTGTATCTTAACCCCATTGTATCTGTGGGATTAAGCTCGAATTTATCGCATTTACTTTACCTCAGTTTCTGGCTCTCTCTCTCTGTGGTCCAGAGATGCGATAACAATCAATAAGCCAACAGGAAAACAGGAAAAACCAGGAAAAACAACGAATCAACGCAGAAACCAGGGAAATGTAAATGGGTTCAATTTGAGAGTCAAGAGAGAGAGAGAGAGAGACAGGGGTCAGGGGTCAGAGAGCTCTGGCTTAAAACCAAAATCATGTTGATGCTTTTCGACTTTTGGCTTTTTATAGACAGCACAGCAAAGGGTAGAGTTTATTTATTATTTGTATTCCTTTCTGAAGGGAAAGCCGGCCAAGATGTAGATGTAGATAAATGGAAAGAGCTTGCCCAAAGACGAGGCAAGATATTTTCCCATAACTTTTCCTGCCCAACTTTTTTTTGAATCAAGTTTTTTGTGCCGTCATTTAATTGAATTTGATGACAAAATATTATGAAATTTGAATATTTTTAGCTGGTCGAGGCTTTTGTCTCTGTTCCTGTCTTGAATTGAGTTTTCAGCTGCCCAACTGAATGGCTGCCCAGGCTGCCTGGCTGTCTGCCAATTTGTCCAGCAGCAAAAAAAAAAGCGAACGACATTGCGAATTTGATTAAATTTGAAATGTAATATAATAAAAGTGAAATTTTGTTATATTTTTACATTCTTTCGGCTGTCGTTTCAAGTCAAAGCCCCGCCCTGGGACTTATCTTGGCAGCAGTTCGTGGCGAGGGGGAGGGGCGGGGCTAGTGTAAATGCCAGCAATTCTACCGAAAATATAATCCTACACCAAAAACCAAAAAAACCAATGAAAAAGTCAGAATAAATAACCGCAAAGAGAGGGGAGGGGAGAGGAGGGACAGTCCCCTCTGTAGGGATTGCCGCCTGACCACAGGGCACACACACACACAGAGAGGCTCATGGCACACACACACACAGAGAGAGGCTCATGGCACACACACGATGGACGATAATTTTCCAGCAGCGGACTTAATGCGCAGCCATAATACTCGTAATTTTTATAATGCCAACCACACGAACACACACACGGCCATGGAAAAGCGGCTCAAAAAGTCAACCAACACAGAGAGGGAGAGAGAGAGAGACAGGGAGAGAGGGGGAGAGACAGGAAGGGCAGGCCAGAAACGGCTCATTAGGCTACGTGAGAGTAACGGCCAAGAGAGAGACAGACAGACAGTGTGTGAAGAGCGCGGGGGGGCTAATGGGTAATGGAACGGAAGCGGAGTAGCAGGAGGTAAAAAATGCAGAGTAAAACTCGGATCAAAACGAACTTTAAATATCCTTAAATAGGGATTTCTTTCATGGCCAACAAAGAGGAGATTTTCGACTGTAAAGAAAGTCCAAAATCAGTTTTCGCCACAACTATGTAAAATTGAGGAAAAGCGAAACATTTTCCCATTGAATGGTGAAAGCTTTTTAATAATAAAGTTTTCCGGGCATAAAGTTTTGATTGATTTCCTTTTTAGAAAACTTTACGGAAAATATTATATGAGTTTTTTTTGGAGTTTGCTGCAAGCTCATGTTAAATTCAAGGGAATCTGCCTGAAGGCCTGCCTGCTGGCCTGCCTGCCTGCCGCCTTTTGTGGCAGAGTTTTAAATGTGGTGCCAGTCCGAGCTCCCTTGGGTCTTCATAAAAATTTTCACCACTAATGAGCCCCACGATTAATCGAGGCAAATGTCAGAGTAAACAAATACTCGCAACATTCAGAGAGAGAGGAGTGAGGGGAGTGGAGAGTCCTTCAGGTCTGGTGACGTGTTAATGTCAACGGAAAATGGCAAAACTCTGGGAGGCAGGGGCGGGGCTGGCACTGGAGTTGCGTCAGCAGAACTCCTTCTGCGATTAAAAGGTAATTGCAGGTGGCTCTAGCTCTAGGCTCTAGGCTCTACGACAATTATGTCTGGGAATAGAAGTGGCTCTGGAGACTCCTTGTTAAATATCAATTAAAATGCCTGACAACAAGTTAATTTCGTCCTTCAGGCAGAGCTGGAGCACCTCCTCCTACTCCTACTCCTGGTACTCCTCCTCCTTCTGCTGCTCCTCCTGCTGCTGCTCCTGCTGCTCCTCCTGCTGCTGCTGTTGCAACAAAATATGCGCAAAATGCATTTGACATAAAAGTTGCGAGTGCGTCAAGTTGTTCACAAAACTATTGTCGCACACAAACACACAGATACACACCCACACAGATACAGGGGGAGACACAGATACAAAATTCCATTAAAGTTTTGCATTTGAAATTGCATCAACAGAACCGGAGGCTTCTCTGTGTGTGGGTGTGCATGTGGCATGGCTAGATGGATGGATGGTGTGTGATGGGGCGTGGCATTGTGGTGGTTACTGCTGCTGCAAATAGCAGAAGTAGCAGGAGGAGAGAGTGTGTGCCAGGGGAAGGGGTGTAAGTCAGGGGAAAGGGTGTGTGTATGTGCCAGGGGAAGGGGTGTATGTCAGGGGAAAGGGGTACAGCGGATACTGATTGAGGTTAGTTTAACCCTAGAAAAGCCATGTAAGAGAATGAGAAAAAAACAGCCGGAATAAAGGGAATTACTGGGCCTTGGGAAACGTTTGGGAATCACAGCAGGAAAATTGCCTGAACATGGAAAGTTTTTAAAGGTTTTTAAAGCTAAAAGAAATCGTTTCGGAAGCTATAGGAGATTTAAGCCATAAAACATTGAAGAAAATGTGAGTTCTGGTTCATGGAGTTCATTTTCCTAGAAACACATAAGCCCTACCATAGCTTACAATATAGGAACAGCATTTGTATCCATTTGGATGGGTTATAATATTGAATAGAAAACTATGACATTTGGTTGTGTGTTTTTTGGGGAAAGCAGTAATTTTAAAGAGTTTTGTCTATGGATTGTATAGATCTAGTGATTCAAGAACCTCTTTTGAAAGGTTGCGGCCATATGTTAAGCTTCAAGCTTATGGCCTCAAAAGCCAAAGCTGTAAGTCCTAAAGGACAAAGCTGTTAGTCCTCTGTAAATAATACATACATAAATGTAGCTTCAAAATTAAGAAGCTCTTAGACAAAAAAACCATCAGGTGAATATGGTTATATCTATTGATCTATAAGAGGTGCAAATCTCCTTATTTTCTGTAGTAAAAATATAATCAAAACCCAGTGAAAAAATATAATGGATTTTCCAATAAAAGGTACTATTTTTTCTGCATTAACTTCGTTTCCCTTATGGGGAAGTTCCCTTAGTTCCGCCTCTGTTTTTTGCTGTATTTATTCCGTTTTCCTTAAGGACATATAGTATAAAGTTCTGCCTCTCCTTTCCCTCAGGTTGAGATCAATTTTCCCTTTCTCTTTGGTCATTAAAGGGTTAATTCATGCAAAAAGGTTATGCTGCAGCTTCCTTGCTAACACTTACACTTCTTCAGCAACCTCCCTCGCCCCCTCTCGCTCCCTCCCTCACCCCCTCTCGCTCCCTCCCTCGCCCCCTCTCGCTCCCTCCCTCTCTATGAAGTCTAGTCCCCTTTTTTTCCCATATTTTTCCCTTTTTTTGCTGTAAGTCAAGGCAAACCGAAAGCAAATGCAAACCAAACGCAAGTCAAGTCAAGGGATGCCAATAGAAGGGGACACATAGGTGGCAGAGGAGGGGGTACCTAGGAATGGCATCCCGAAGCGAGAGAGAGAGAGAGAGGGAGCGGGAACGTAAGCCAATCAAGGCATTCAAAGAGAGCATATTTAAATAGCTTTTAACATGCACGAGCTGTCGACGAGCTTTGGGTGTAGTTAAGTGAAGGCCAAAATCCGAAAGGCGACACAAAAATGCAGTCGAAAAAGGAGTCGACAGACACACCAGAGAGGAGCAGTGGCAAAGCAGGAGGAACAGACAGACATGCCACTGAAAATTGCCAGAAGCAGAGCCAAAGCAGAGACTTTTAAAGTCGCTTAGCAATGCTGCAGTCAACGTGTGATGCATTTTTGCCTGCCACAGCCACAGGAAGAGGCAGAGCCAGAGCCTTGGCATTCCTTTGATGCACCACCAACCAGCATCAACGCCAGCCAGCCAGGCATTGGCATTTTCCAGGCAGACAAATGTGACGGCCAAGAAGCTAAATTTGCCAGAAGACTAATGGCAGTTCCACCCTGAAGAGACCCCAGGAAAGACCCACACCCAGGTGTGTGTTTACCAGCAGATTAATGAGAGAAAAAACTGGCATATAGATAGAGGAAATTCTATTTTAAATACTCGAATATTTCCTGCTTTCGGTATATTTTCGGTATAAAGAAATCTAAAAACTTTTAGTGTGTTTCTTTGGTTATATTTCCCAGCCAATTTGTGCCCCAATATTTAAATCTTTCACTCGAAAAAATCCATTAAAATCTTGCTTCAAATTCAAAGGTTTTTCTTTTTGGGAGTCGCTTTTGTCGCTGCTGTTTTGGAGGCCCAACGCATGTCTATGTCCACAGTGGAGACCAGTACTAAGCAAACAGTGCCATCATAAAGTATACACACACACACACACACACACTCCACTCTGTTGTGGGGGGATGGGGAGTGGCATTTAAGCGCATATTTATTGTACAATGTTGCGTATGCGCAATAAATTTTCACAAAATTTCGACGCATTGTGGCAATAAAATGACATTTTTTCATATTTACACATAAAGTCAACGGCAAAAAGAAAAAAAGGAAAGGAAAGACAGGAAGGGAAGGGAAAACCATGGTTTAGAGGGGAGGAGGGGGGGGGCTTCTATGGTTAGGCTTAGGGTTCAAGGGGGAGGCACTGGAACTAGGGGGACTGGAGGGACTGGTGGCATTGTGAAGGATGTTACAACGATTTTTTATGGCCCGTTTTTTGTGCTTTTGATATGCTCATATGATGCGCAGACATTTTTATTTATATCTACACATTTATCTATAAACATTTTTGATACGAACTGACAGGGAGGGGGGGCCACAAAAGCAGCAAAAAGACAGCCCAGGCCACACATGTGACAGCTATTGTTGGCTGCTGTTGCTGTTGATTTTGATGTTTTTGCGCCTGATTCAATGCCAAAATGTTGTTGCAGCCAAAACGCCGCATAAAGCCATAAAATACTCGACATTCAAGAGACGAGAAACAATTAAATATTTCGCCAACGACTGACTTGATGCAGACAGTAAATCCTCTATAAATATTTAGGAAAAAGTTTCGAAAAAGGTCTTTAATAGGTTTTTAGAGAAGGTTTATAACAGAGAACGCAGGGATTCTAATTTTTATAATATTTATTAAGGTTTATTATGAAAATAAATGAATATACAAAATAAATTCAAATATTGTTTAGACCTTGAAAGAAAAGTGATTAGAGATTGAATTCTCACTAATCTTTATTCGGAATCGTCTGGCCTTATATGTAAGGGATGGAGATGTATTCTATTCTTATCGCTAGACCCAAGGAACGGGTGCATCGGTAATGCTAGTGGCCAACTGATGGCATGCAAGCATCATCATACTTTGGTATCATTCCAATGAAATTATAGAATGATAGAAGCATATCCCGTATCCCGTCTCTCTCTCTCCCTCTCCCAATGTGGCTTAGCAACTTAAACTTATCATGGCTTAGCTACCACAAGGCGAGTGTGAGCTACCAGTCACGCGTTAACCCTAGCATGATGTACCTTAAAACGCCGCTCTAACGCAGCTCTCAATCGATAACGATACAAAAAGTAGAACCCGTCTGGTTTATTGCATCTTAAATTGTTTAAAAGCCCAGCCAGGTTTTATTTGGGTTAAGCTGGAATCTAAAAACGTAAACAAACAAACAAAAACCAGTAAAAAACAGCTATGAGATTAATCATGCAAATGCATTACTCGCCTCTGCTGAAGTTTTAACCTCATTTAATCACTGCCAAAGGGTATAGCTATAAATGTATATAGTTTTTTGTATATTTTGTAATTAAATGCGAAAGCCAGCTTAAAGTAGGCATCAGAGGAGTTTCTGTCCGAATAAATGGGAAGGCCAAAGCCTCGCCTCGCCCCCAACGAAACGGAAGAGCAAACAAAAAAATCGTTGCGTTGCACGCATTTTGCACATGCATAATAAATGAACAGAGCCGTAGGCTCTCCGCTCTGCGCTCGCCGCTCTCCACTCTGCTCTCTGCGCTCTCCACTCTCCACTCTGCGCTCTCCGCTTGGCGCTCTGCTCGGCTCCCCGCTCTCTGCTTGGCTCTCTGCTCGCTGCGGCTCTCCAATGCTAAGCCTATGAATGATGGAGTCCAGCAAAAGAGCGAAGCAGAGAGGAGTGGAGAGGAGCAGAGCACAGCGGAGTGGAGAGGCGCGGAGCCGAGTGGAGTGTAGCACACATTTACGCATTTGTAATTACGTAGAAATTAAGCCTCCAGCAACATTTAATTGCTAAAAGCTTTGCGCTCGCTCTCTCGCTCTCTCTTTCTCCCTTTCTGTCTCTCTTGAACGTACATTTAATTAACAAATTTTACGCATTTATTTTCTATTTTCATGGCTGATGCTGTTGGACCACACACACACGCATACAACATAATTTTCACCCATACAGTGAAAACGAAGGACGTCGATGCTGTGGAGGGCAAATCAGTGTCGCTGCCCTGCCCCATTACGGAGCCCCTGGACAATGTTTATATGGTCTTATGGTTTCGTGACAATGCGGGCATACCGCTCTATAGGTGAGTACCGCCCCCCGTCCCTCCCCTCTCCCCAATTGGTGTCTCCGGCGACGCACACATTTAATTAAATGCAAACGAGAGACCGGAGACCAGTCGAGAGACGAGTCTCGTGTCTCGAGAGTCTCGAGTGTTTTTCGAGTGAGAGTTTTTGCTACCTTTTCAAATCGTTTTGTGGAGGTGCGAGGGAGTAAGTAGGCTACGATTTGGAGGCCCGTCCTGTTTCCGGTGGGAAAAATTTGTTGCCTTCGTGCCGGGGCAGGATGTGTGATTTAGCTACCCCACCCTCCCCTGTCCTTCCCTCTGTTTTTTGTTTTTGTTTCACTTTTTTTTCCTGCCTTTGTTTAGCTTTTGTTTTTCTTTGTTCCCGCGTCATGGAATTAACTTAATTATGTTTACCTAATTTAGAGTGATTAACCTCGGGGCCAGGACGAGGAGAAGAGCCACAGGAATTATGTGTGTGTGCAGGAGGGAGAACAGGAGGTGGAGAAGCAGAGGCAGGGGCAGAAGCAGGAGCTGGAGGAGGAGCAGAGGCAGGGGCAGAAGCAGTGCTGGAGGAGGAGCTGGCTTTAAAGCTTCAATTACGGAAATGGTCAAGTCAACTGAAGTCCCAGCGGGAAAGTCTCTGCGGAAAGTCCCCGGGAAAGTCCATAATGAAGTGCCTGAAATTGCTGGCTCTTGGCCTTAAGTCTTGTGGGCAGGGGTGGACAGGGTGTGGGGGGAGGGGGACTGGGGCTATACCGTCTAATTGCATTCACGGCTGCATTTTCATGCCACGTTGCGCCTTTTGGATGTCAACCAAAGATTTACCCATTCGTGCTTTGCATAATTGCTTTTGTGCGAAGGGGTCTAAGGGTTGAAGGGTTGCAGGGTGTATAGGGTTAAGGGATGTACTCGAAGGAGCAGAAGATTTGCAAAAAAAAGAAGACATTTTATGAATTTTTATTTATTTTATTTATTATTTACAGAGTTCTTAAGTAAACTTTAAAACTAGCAGGAATAACAGGTTTATTTACTTTAATTTATTTATTTATTTTATATTTTATTTTATTTATTTTATTTATTATTTATTTATTATTATTTATTTATTTATTTTTTGATTTTTCATTTATTTTTGAAGTTTATTTTAATTTATTTATTTTATTTTTTTATTTTTCATTTATTTTTGAATTTTTTTTTAATTAATTTATTTATTTTAATTTTCTTTATTAAATATAATTTTTGGTTTTACCCGAAATTCAAATAATAATTGTTTAAATATTCTTAGAAAATCTAATTTTTATTCTCTTACAATTTCTAGTTTTTCCTGGGTTTTCCTGGTTTTTCCAAAGTCCTCATGGAGTCCTCCTTCTGGAGTCAATTTTCCCTCTGAGCCTTTTTGCAAAATTCAATCAGTCCCTGCACTTTATTTGCCAGGCCCTAGACGTGAGCGTGGACTTTTTTGCGTCTTGCTTTCTCCAGGGAGGAGAAAGCCTTTTCATTACACTCAATTTGCGTGAAAGTCTTGCTCGGAGGTCCTGGGCCTGGGCCTGCACTCGTTCTGTATTATTTAGCCATAAACATTTGCTGCATAGGCCCCCATCAAAAGAACTGTTATTAACGTTAGCACTCAGTCTTTCTCCCTCTCTCTCGCTTTGCCCCCCCCCCCCCATCCCTTTCCCCCTACCTTACTCTTTCTGCCTCCCTTACTCTTTCTGCCTTCTACCTTCTGCCTCTACCCTTAGCACTCCTACTCCCTCTCTGAGCCTTAATCTTTCTTCCTCTCTCTCTCTGGCCTTCTGCCCTCTCGTTTTTCACTCTCTTTCTCCCATTTAGTGCGGAGTGCAACTGTTTTTTAGTTTTTAATTAAAATGGCGGCTCCCACAAAAAATATGCCAAAAAAAATGTGGGTTAACGTGGGGCTTTGGCTGCTGCTGCTGGTGTGCCTCTCTGTGCTGCACTTGAGTCTTGGCTGCACTGCAGTCCGGACCCGCAATTAAGTTGTTGCATTTGCAACGAGTGTCGAAAGAGCCACGAGTGTCGAGGGGGGGTGGGGGCAGGTTCGACGGCGGCTTCCCGCATAAATTATTGTGTGCGTGTGTCTGTGTGTGTGTGGCATGCTACAAAAGGGCGCTTAACGCTCTGTCGAAAGTGGCTGAAATTGCAACAACAAGAAGTATTTTTGGGCAGGCGAGAGAGACAGAGAAAGCAGCAGAGATAAAGAATGAGAGAAAGAGAGAGGGGGAGGGCTGCAGAAAGACGAGCGGGATGGAGTGGCTGGCTGGAGGACCTCTTCTGATTGAGAGACGACCCCTTCTGGCTGTCTGTCAGTCCGTCTGTCCGTCCGTCCGTCTGGGCTTCAAAAATTCACGCAGCAGCACTCGTCGTACATTTTTCCATCTTTTCACTCTTTTTTTTTGCTGAAACCTGAAAGGCTGGCAACAAAATATGTTAATGGAGTGAAAGGATTGCAAAGAGCGAAAGTACACTGCAGTGCATTATTTAATTACATTTTGTCATTTCATTTGTTAATTAAAGAAGACGCCTACAGAAATATTTGACTTAAAAGCACGAAAAAAACCTTCAATTTTTTTACAATTTTTATTTTTAAGATTAAAACGGGAATGGAGAAATATTTCTGTGGCGGACACAATTTCGTACATTTTTCCTAATTGTTTTTATTGTTTCAAGACAATTTTTATTAAACTTATTAAATTAATGTATTTGCTAACCAAAACAACTCTTTTTCGATCTAGTGATGTTTTTTTTTAGAAAAATATTAAATTTAAATTATTGATAATATTTTAAAAACTGAGGAACACACAAATTTGCTTTGTTTTAATTTCAAAGTAAGTTAAAAATTATTTGAAAATATTATTTTTTTAATGGAATATTATTCTACTTAAAAAATTAGCTTTCAATAGTTTGTTGGACCTCCTTTGTTTTTTTATGAACGCCTTTATTCGTGTCGGAATAGAATCCACTGGATGTTGTCTGTTGGATGATTCTACTGTAGCTATGAAATGAGTTTAAAGTGGAACCCAATGGATCTTCCAAGATGTTCCTTAGGTCTTTTATTGAACTAACGAATTCGAAATTATACATCAATTATACAATGGAGTAGATTTATGGAGCAATACAAGACTCTTCTAGCAGTTGTTCCTCGACAAACTAAAACGTAAACTTGTTTTGTAGAATTTTTTAAATTATTAAGATCTACAAAGATTTTTTCTAAAAACATATTATATTTTTATTTTTCTAAATATATTAAATAATAAATTATATAATAAATAATTATAAATAAATTAAATAATAAATAAATAATAATAAATAATATAATAATAATAAATAAATTAAATAATACATAAATAATACAATAAATAATAATAAATATATTAAATAATAAATAAATAATAATAAATAAATTAAATAATAAATAAATAATATAATAAATAAATAATATAATAAATAATAATATATAATTTAAATAATTTTCAAACATTTTTGCAATATTTATTTAAAATAATAATTAAATTTAGAAACGTTTTAAAAATAATACATTAATGCACTTTGGATGTCGATTAGTGATTCTGTTTCATTTAAAGTGTTAATATATAATTCTTAAAAAAAGTCTTTAAACAATATGAAATATTACTACGAAAATTCGATAAATAAGGTTTTTTTTCTGTTTTTTACGCTGCTTTTCTGGTTTATTTTTATTTAAGCAACTGCCAGTTCCGTCTGCCAGTTCCACTCCCGAGTTTCTTAATATTTATATTTTGCACTTGGAAGTTTTTCCCCAAGTTCTTTGAAAGCCGAAAACAAAACTTGAACCATTAAATGCACTGTAAAAACGCCAAAGTGCATAAGAATTTGAAAAACAAAAATGGGGAAAAATTAATTGTTATCTGCAGAGCATAAATTGCATTTTGGCACACAGACACACACACACACACCCCCACAGAGACCTGGGCTCCCATCCGCGTGGCTCTGGACCGTGGCCTAATGAGCAGGCCAAAAATAAATTACGCTAATTTTCGTGCAAAAAGTTCATGGCCGAAGGAGGGGTGGGGCAGGGAGGGGAGGCGGAAGGAGGAGCTTCAGATCCTGGCTGAATTATATTGGCTATGGATTTCATTAATTTCAGAGTGGATGCGGGGTGGCGTGGGGTGTTGTACGGGGTTGTTTGGGATGCGATTTAATTCGCGCACCCCATGGCCCCACATTAAATATTAATGGGAGGCGATGGGGGGTGCGATGGGGGGGTGCGATGGAGTGTACGGGGTGCCGCCTCGTTTCATGTTATTTAATGTATTTATCTGTTTTTTTCTCTCGTTTTTTAGCTTCGATGTGCGCGATAAGGAGGCGCGCGACCAGCCCCGACATTGGTCAGCCCCGGAGGTTTTTGGCTCACGTGCCAAATTCCATTTTGATTCGCAGCCAGCAACCTTGGAAATTAAGGTGAGATTTAACCCCCACCCCCCTTTGTGTGTGTGTGTGTGAAATTAGTTAAAAATTAAATATATTCCATGCCAGTCTGCAAAAAAGATTCACTCCTTCATTCATTCATTCGCTTGAATGCCATTCATTTTTCGGGGTCATTGGAAAAGTAGCGGGTTTCCTTTTTTGTGTTTTTTCTTTATAAATAAATGCGCATTTTAAATTTAAATAAAATGTAAATGAAAAAGTTTTTGCCATAAAAAAATGTCTAGAAATAAATATGTATTTTTGCATAAAATGTTTGCGGTTTCAAGTGTGTAAATAAAATTTATAGAAAACGCACAAAAATGCACTTCAAAAATCATTGTAGAGTTTTTTATTGAAATTGATTGATTTCAATCTGCCAATATGCAAATAGTTGTGCATTTTAAATTTTAAATCAATAGAAATTAAATTGGGCATTAAAAAAAACCAAGAAAATATGCAAATAATACGCCAATTGGCGTTTAGTTTTTTGTTCAACTTTATTAAGTGGATTCTGGGAGCCCTAATGATACTCGTAATTAAATGCAGTGGAAAATGCAGTGAATTGTGAATGAAAATTCCAAAGGGCAAATGAGAGAAGGCTTTAAATTTAAGGAAAATCTTTAAAAACAAAAAACAGCAAAATAATCTTGTAGGAATTGAAAAATTAAGCAGAAAAAGTTCTTTTTCGACTATGGAACACCTTTTATTGGGTTTCTAAATCAAACAATTATGGCTGGTGTTGAAACTTGAAGTGTGACCTTAATATGATCTGTCTGGCAACGCTAACATTAACATAATGTACATTAACAGCGAGAGCCTCTGTTATCTCTCGTCTCAGCACATAAAACTGCTTACGGAAATACTACTAATTCCCAATTTATTCTCAAAATCTTTGCTGGGTAGAGTTATTGATCCAGAGTTTAAATGGGGGAAGCTTTATGAACAATACTCTGCAAATAAAGGATGGAAAAGACCTTTGAATATGTCAAATGGATTGTAATAATGTAATAATACTGACATCCAGGACTTCCAGTGTCTTGATAGATAAAAGAACTGGCAGATAGGAGACCCAAAGTATCTTTTCATTGGTATAGAGATGAGTAGAGCTCATAAAAGCTAAGTAAAAGGCTCTACCCAAAAGGGGTATCCTGGCAAATCCGAGAGCCACAGCCACAGACTCCTTCTTCGATTCTCAAGGGTGCTCAAGCTGCTCTAAAAGAAGGCATCAACCTAGCCTGAATGTCTGGAAAACTATATGTGGTAACCCCTACCTCTTGTAGCTTCTGAAAGGACACACAGACATCGATCTGATTGCTTAGATGCTGGTCAAGCCTGTTTGTGCAATATTTGTGGTGTTCAAGTGTCGGCTTGGCCTTCCTTCATCTACTTGAGGCCTGGCATGCACTATGCATACCCTTGAACACACACTGGAGTGCCAGGTATTTGCCAGTCAGCAGCGGAAACAACAAGCAGAAACAGCAGCAAAGAACATGGCCAAGAAGAGGGCTAAGAAGGAGCCCCGAAACCGAACCGAACTGGAATGGAATGGAATGTGGAATGTGGAAAACAAATTTAGATATCAAAAGTTGTTAAATTGCCTGGCGCACGCGAAATGTTTATTAATGTCTTGCATGTTTACAGATAACTTGATTTACCGTTACTGTCAGGCAATACATAGATACAGCCAGCACACACACAGATACACACACAGATACAGATACACCATATCCTGTATGTGCGAGTACTTATGCAATGTATAGGACGAGTCCTGGCTTTGGCCTGAAACATTTTGACTTTTTAAAGGCCAACTTAGTTAAGGTCTTAAGTGAGTTAAGCAATAAACACAGGTACGGGGCGAGTGGCAAGGGGGAGGGGCATTGGGAGAGGGGATGGGGGATCTACTTCGTTAACGAGGTTGCATTTTGTGAAATGAATGTGAAATGCACACGAAGAGGCAGCCACCATAAATTCCAGTTGCAACACACAAACACACACACACACACACACAGTATACTTCTCATAATACGGGATCAGCAGGAGGGAGGGGGTAGGGGGTAGGGGAGGAGCTCGCTCATGAAATATGTGCTAAAAATGGCGACTGGGGACCCAGACAGACAGCGAGAGAGCTTATAAATGAATTTTAATTGCATTTCAATTGCAAGCCAATTAACTTGACGCTATTTTATGTGGCAAGTGGCAAACAATCATGAATCATGAAAAAAGGGTTTTCATTTATGCTCTAATTAGATACATATATACATTTTTTCTGTTTATGATTATTTCAATGATTCAATGAACTTTATGATTCAATCAATGTTTGATTGGTTATTAGATAGATTGATAGATGGATGGCTATCAAGGGATTGGCAAACTTTTCGTACACATTTTTTGTGGATATTTTTGAATAATAATCATCATTTTATTTATCCAAACTAAGGAGGGTTTGATCGGCTTACCAATCAGGAATTATTATCTAAAATACATTAAGGGAGCCAAATAATAAATCTAAACAGAGATTATTGGATGACTGGAGATTATATGCTCGAAATTTTAAACTTTTTCAAGCTCAAACATCTATCTTTCCGTCATGTCCGCGTTCGGTTCGGTTAACGAGGCGCACGTTATGCAGCAGCACCCCTCGGTCGGTTGGGCGGGTGGAGGGTTGCGTTCTTGCCTGGGATCCGCGCTTAGCAGCCATCTGCTGGCGTCGCTTGGACCACTTGATGGTGAAGTCTTTGTCTTACAGATTTCATAATCCTTTTAGTGCGAAATGTATCCTCTTTTAAGACCTTAGACTCCTTAGTTGGAAGATCTTTTAACAATAATCCTCTTCAAGAGCACGCCATACGGTAAACTCTTTTTATCAAATAATCTTTTATGATATCAATCATCCAGCAATCAGGCCACAAACAAAGCTAAACAATGCAAAAATTGCCACAAATTTTGACCTAGAAAAGCTTTTCTTTTCCGCAAAAGAATAGCCATAAAATTCTACATAAAATCATAGAATTTTGTTTGTCAAATTGCAGAACAAAAGCAGAAATTCTGTTTGCCAAAAATCAACATAGATTAAGATAGGCAAAGATTGGGGGAAACAGAAAATGTCATAAAAGAAAAGCCAGGGAAAAGCCAGGGTTTATTTTATGCTCAATCGAATTATTGAACAAGAGAATGGAAGCCAGAAATTCATTCTTCAGAGACAATGAAACTGGAATTAGCCCAAAATTGGAAGGAAATTTCAGCCAGGAGACCGCACTTTGAGGCTTGTACTACCAGAGGGCGGGGGGCGTGGGGGCGTGGGGGCGGGGTGGGGTGCTGCACAAGTGACATGCAATAATTGAAAATTATATGGCTTTTCCAGGCGGCAGGCAGCAGGTGTTTGCTGCTGCTGTGTGTGTGTTGCATGCTAATCATGTGTTTCCCCTTTTTGCACCTACACATAATAATTTACCTCCCTCTCCCTCTCTCTCGTTACAGGATATCAAGCGTCATGATCAGGGCATTTACCGATGTCGTGTGGATTTTCGCACAAGTCAAACGCAAAGTTTCCGTTTCAATTTGTCAGTAATAAGTAAGTGTTGCCCCCAAAAATGATGGAGTACTAAATTTGAAACCATTCTCATCTCTCTCTCTTCTGTCTTCTGTCTTTGTGTGTGTCTGTGTGTGTGCTTTTCTAGTACTTCCGGAGCAGCCAATCATCTTGGATCGTTGGGGCCGACAGCTGAACGGCTCTCAATTGGGGCCAAAGCAGGAGGGCGATGATATCGTTATCACTTGTCGTGTGGTGGGCGGTAAGTTGATTCTGACTACAAAAGACGAACTTAACCCCAATCCCAGCCCCCCCAAAAACAAAAAATAGAAAACACACAAACCCGTAACCCTCTTCCACACACATACACAGATACTAGAGGCACACATACACATGTGTGGATGCATACATCGTATGGCTATATCCGTATGCTCGGCTAGACAATTTCCTGTTAATTTCCTTAAAAGCTTTGACCGACAAGAGGACTAAAAAGTTTTTTCGGAAAGGTCTCTCTGAGCTGCCACCCACTGCTGCCTGCCACTGCTGCCTGCCACTGCCTGCTGCAAATGAAAATATCACAAAGTCTGCTTTGCTTTTCTTTTCGTTTCACAGACATTGGCAGGAGCAGCAGCAGTCGGCGGTAGTCGGTTCTCTGGTTCCTTTCTCCATGCTTGACTTTTTAATTTGCACCATTTTTCGTTTTTACTACTGCCATTTCACTAACTCTTCTCCCTCTCTGTGTGTGTCTGTTGTTTTTTTGGGGTTATAGGTCGACCCCAACCGCAGGTCCGCTGGCTCGTAAATGGACTGCTTGTCGACAATCAAAACGAGCACAATTCCGGCGATGTTATCGAGAACCGTCTGTTGTGGCCCTCGGTGCAGCGAAACGATTTGAATTCCGTATTCACATGTCAGGCACTGAATACGCAATTGGATAAGCCCAAGGAGAAGAGCTTCATACTGGATATGCACTGTAAGTACACACCACAGATCCGCTAATATATTTGTCGGCGAGTGGGAGTGGGTGAAAGTAGGAGAAAGGTTTTGGGGTGCCAGGGCATCCTCTTTCTCTGAGTGTACCTCTCCACTTTCCATGAGCTTAAATGCCAAGAGCGAGAGAGAGAGTCCCCCATTAAATAATTATATGCCAGAGGAGGCGGAGAAACACAGAGCCTACACAGCCTTACGGCCTACAAAGCCCTACGGCCGTAGAGTTGTCGATGGGGGGGCGTCAACATAAATGTCAGGTCGTGTTCTTAGAGCAGGCCTCGTGGCTGTAAGAAGCAAAGTATCAACGAGCTGTAGACACGGAAACACGGAAAGGAAAGGGGCACAAAGGAGGGGGAGGGGTTGGCCCGGACAGAGTCATAATCCAGGCAGCCAACCATCCAGCCAGCCAGCCAGGAAGTGCAACACTCGAGAGCTGTCGAGACGTAATAGACACAAATTGTTGTTGATACGAAAGGTACTTCAAGGATTGTACGAGTATATTGTAAGGGAAAGGGAAGGGCAAGAGAAGGGTAAGGGTAAGGGGTGGGAGCACAGCAATTATGAGGCCATGAAATATGATGGCAAACAGTACGAACTTTAATTACAATTGCAATGAAATTCAATTGAATGAATGTCCTTTCCTGTCTTGCAGTGAAACCTCTGGTGGTGAGAATCCTGGAGCCGCCCAGCTCAATGATTGCCGATCGTCGCTATGAAGTTGCCTGCGAGTCATCGGGCTCTCGACCGAATGCCATCATCACGTGGTACAAGGGAAAACGGCAATTACGACGCACAAAGGTGAGTGTCGTACGGGGCACAAGGGGAGTCCTGTGTGTGTGGGGTCCTGGAGTGACCGCAATTGACGCAGCTAGTTTGCTGTGTTGCTGCTGCTGCTGCTGCTGCTGTTGACTGACTCACGTTCAAGCTCGATAACTTATTGTGTTTGCACAGTCATGCCAAAACAAACGTGGCCCGTAACTCTTTGCACACACACACAGGCACAGGCACACAAACAGCCATTACCACCCACTCACCCACTCAACCATCACAGAGAGACATCCACAGACAAAGGCAGAGACAGAGGCAGGAACTGGAGAGAGGGGATGATGTGGCATGTGGGTGGCAATGGGCATGTACTATATCCCACCCACTTGTTGTGTCCCTGGGCGTGGTTCACACTCATCGTTCGTCCTGCGGGCGGATACCACCTCCGCAACTTGGTTAGAATAAACAGCAGATAATGTGATATAAACTCCACAATACACAAACGATTCCCAGCTCCACTACACTCCACTCCGCTTTTGCTTTGGCTTTAGCTTTGGCTTTTACTCTTTGTTTTTCTTCCTCGACTCGTCTTTTTTTTTTTGCTCAGTGTGTGTAGTAGTGTAATACCCTTTAAAGAGAGTCCAAGGGTTTTCCAAACTATGGAAATATATATGATAGATGGGATATAGCCATATCCTGCAGTCTTAAGAGCTTCGGAATGGCCTCTATAAGACTTAAAGTTTTTTTAGATGGGATGCCTTGACTTAATTTCTTGGAAATTAAAGTCTTTGTTGGCAAAACTAAAGAGTAACGGACCCAGAATGATTTTCTTTGATTTTTTTGGTAGCTTGATGCCCCTGGAACCCCTAGATCTCCAAGAGTATCTCCATTTTCGTTACTCCCCCAAAAAATACACCTCTCCCTTCTTTTTTTGTTTACTATTTTTTGTTTTCTCTTTTTCCCTGTCTGCTTTTTTTCTCTCTTCAACTTTGGACAAATTTATGGGAGTTTTGGCGCAATTTTGTTGCAATTCATTTTTGTGTGTGTGTCGGAGGGACCTCTCGGAGTCGGAGTCATAGTCGGAGTCCTGGTTAGGTTCTGGGTCCGTTGTTTATGTCCATGTCTATCCGCCGTATATGCATACACGCTGATTGCTTTGCCGTTCTGGCCAGGGTCCTGGGTCTGGGCTCTGGGTTCCGATGTTTTTAAAGACCGGAAATGTTTTTCACTAGTTTTCATGTAGCATAAAGTTGCCGTAATGCGGCAAAGACCACCCCCTGGCACACACATGTCGGCTCCTGCCCTCCCCCTGCCCCTGCACAGCCCACACGTCGGATGGATCCTACCGGCAGGCCATCCCACATGTTTTACATGACTTTTCGTACCCTACTTTAGGGGCTCTAATATATGTCTGTCTGTCAGTGTCTGTTTGTCTGTGTGGCGGTGTGTGTGTGTGTGTCTGTGTGGGTGGCCTGAACTCTGGCCAGGGGGTTGCCAAAGCATTAATCAAAGCCCTGCAGACGGTCTAATTGAGAAGTTTAGCCTACAAATTGAAAGCATTTGGTATGTGGTCGGTCCGTCGGTCTATAGAAATGTAAATGTTAGACGGAGAGAATTTTTCAGTTACAGTTTTGGGACCGAGCGAGGGAATCCTTTATGAAGTCAAGGATTGTGTTGGCAGTAATCCTGCATTGACAGGCAGGGTTTGATCTGTCAACAGAGCTCATAATTAAGCAGGGAATGCTCATAAAAGGGTAGCAAATGGCTGGGATGGAAGGATATCTAAACATCTAGCCATCAATTTAGAAATAGAGAAATAACATTCGAGACTTTCAATACTGCTGCTTGAATCCTTGAATGCCATCGATCAAATGTGGAAAACAAGGATTTATATGACCGCTAACTGCCGACACTTTAACACCTTCAAAGCGCACACACAGGCGGAATCCCTTGCCAGCCATTCACAGGACATTCCCTCAAGGAACTCCACCCCTTGCCTTGCAGCAGATTCGCTAAAAAGGATAAGGGAGAAAGGACAGCACTAAAAGGGGGAGCTCGGAAGAGCAGGGAGAAAGCCAAGGGCTCAACTAATTATGTGACGCCTTTGTTGCTGCTGTCCTTCTTGGCCATTAAATTTATAATGCCACACACAGAGACACCCACACACGTGGCAAAAACACATACCAATAAATTTTAAATTGCAAAACATAAAATATTTCGACAAATTTCCAAAAAAAAGAAAGAAAAATCTCACACACAAAGGAAAAACCGAAAAAACCGAATGAAACGAAAACTTTGCCTCCAGGCAGCAGTCGTCTGGGGGGGGAAAAACTTAATTAATGCAGAAACATTTTCTTATATTTTCCACTCTCTTTTTTCTCTGCTCTTCTTTGGAACAGGACGACATATCAAAGAACTCGACACGCTCGGAGCTGAGCTTTGTGCCGACTACAGACGATGATGGCAAATCGATAACATGCCGTGCGGAAAATCCGAATGTGAATGGCCTGTATTTGGAGACCATGTGGAAATTGAATGTCGTTTGTAAGTATTACAAATTGTGTTTAAGACTCGAAAAGAAAAAGGCCAGGAAGAAGGCAAAGGCAGAGCCAAGGCGAAAGCATTGCCGACAGGTAAGACAGGACCTGGGCCCAGGGACCACCACACGACAAGGCTGGAAATTTATTACGTCGGCGATGTCGCCCATTGCCAGCGTTTGCCGTTGAAAGCCTTTAAAATGCAAATAAATCAAAGACAAATGACAAATTGTGAATAATTTGCCAAAGGGGAGGTGAGCCCTCCCTCTCCTCCCACCTACCCCAAAAAAAACTTCTCCCAAATGAAATATGTGGGCTAACAAAATGTATGGCAGTCGCTTAAATTAAATGAAGGACTTTTGCTGCTGCGGCGACAATAAAAATAAATATAAAAAAATAAATAAAAATAAAAAATAACTGGCCCGAAAGTGGAGCTCCCGCTGGGGAGGAAAAATTAAAGGAAAATCTCTCAATAATTACATCTACCAGAGGCTTAAGCCACAGCCCGGATATCAGGGGGGAGGGGAGGGTAGGGTAGGGCAAGGCACACTGCGGACATCGTAAAGTACTGCTGCCCCTCACAAGCGGGAGAGAGAGAGACAAAGAGAGAGCGAAAGATATCGCACTGTGCGAATGCGTTACGTATACGCCGGGTGTTTCCGGCTGGCCAAAATGTATTTTATTGTAGCGCATATGTGTGTGTGTGGCAGCATTTTCTGTGTAATGGCATTTCTTTAAATATGAAATTTTTACTCTACATTTTCCGTGCTTCAATCACAGAGTGCCACGCCTTCTCCTTCACCAAAAATTACAGCTTTACGCTAAAGCAGAATATACAATATATATATATCCTGTGTGTATATGATTATATATATTTGTTTATGCGCCACACATACTTTCTGCCCTCGTATTTTATATTTTAGAATATTATTTTTTATTTGTTTGTTTTTTTTCGTGTGCGCGCACTGCCGTTAAGGCGATTGCCTCGCTGCTGCTGCTGCTGCCGTCGTCTCGGGGCAAATAAACTTTATGATCGGCACGTAGTACGTATGCCACAGGACCAGGCATGCGAACGGCAATGTTGAGGCAGGCACTTGACTTGGTTGCTCGCGTTTGGGGTACAATTTTCTAAGAAAACAAACATATTTCATAATTTACTCGCGTAAAGGAAATGGCGGAGAGCCGTGGAATTTTGTGGAGAGCCCAACAATTCAGAGAGTGTCTATGGTTATGGGGAGTAGAATATGATTGGGTGATACGAAACTTTGTTTTAAAGGAGAGATATTTGGTAGTGCTAGGAAATTTGGGAACCAAGGAAGGCAAGGTTTTTGTTGTGATATATTTTATATTTTATAAGAAAGTTATTTTATCTAAATTTAATACATTTCTAGGCTACCAAAACTCTTTTATTTTATGCCAAAAAAATACTATAAAATAAGTGTCTATGATCTGTTGATTTCTGAACATTTTTCTCAGTATTTTCTACATTTAATTTAATTACATTTACATTACATTTAATCTACATTTACTACATTTACATTACATTTAATCTACATTTATTTAATGCAAATATTCAAGACTAAAAAATACCTTTAGACTTTAAGGACAAACCTTTTGATAACCATCTTCTCCATGAGGGTTTTGCGCCGCCAAAATTTCACCAAGAACTCATCTTTAATGCCTTTCCTTTGATATATCTATCTTCTTTTTCTCTGTCTGATAAATGCCTTCAGCTTCTGTAATCTTTAATTCAAAATTGCCATTGTACCATCGCTTCTACTGCCTCCCCCTCCTAAATGTCATATCCTACAGTACATCCTGCAGTTGACTTTAATTTAAACGAATAAACGAATGTGGGTGCTGCAGAATGTGATATCTGCATCACGAGTGAGTTATTATGCCACCAAATAACAGCAGCAACAACAACAACATTCTGTTCTGCCTGCTTAGGCACGACATTTGGCCAAGGCCATTTGGCAAATACTTTATATGTATATGTGTGCACATATTCGTACGATACAGGAGAGGATACGAGGGATACGATGCGTACACTCGTAATCGTACTCCTATTTTTACAGTAGCTCTCCGCTGCCCCTGTTTCTACAGTAACTCTCCGCCCCTCTACCCTTATTTCTACTGTGACTCCTTCTGCTCCTCTACCCCCATTTCTACTGTGACTCTCTGCCTCCCTCTATCCCTATTTACACTGTGACCCTCTGCCACCCCTCTACCCCTATTTCTACTACGACTCTTTCTGCCCCTCTACCCCTATTCTTTCTGGGACTCCCTCTGCTAGTCCCTCCCCCACATTGGCCATTGTATAATGTTGTTTATATCTCCTATGTGAGTGTGCGTTTTACAATTTATAATGTTACCCAAAGAACGACCCAGAGTACGACGAGGAGAGTGGGCACTCTCGTACGAGGCGAGTCCTTCGCTACTTAGTTGGTCTCCTGGCAATGGGAACAAGACAAAAACATGCAATGCAATCACAGACGCTGTACAGATTCCCATTTTCCCCCTTCAAACACTGAGGGCGAGTGCAGACCCCCCATACATATGACATTCTTACGGGGGGTGACCCCGACCCAGAAACAGACACCCAGCCTCTGTAAAGTGTCCTTTGTTGCTCCGTTGTTTATGGCTGCTGCTCCTTGTGCGCGTGCCTGGCATTTCCAAAAAAAGCGTCGCGATATATTTATTCCCAGTGAATGCCACAATTTGAGTTGATATTTTTAAAGTGGCCAACAGAATGGCAATGGAGTTGGCCAAATAGACAGGAGACGATAGACAATAGAAAGGGTAAGGGATTACCAAGCTCTCTCTTCCATTTGAATGGTTCTTGCCCAAAAGGATAAATGGGGTTTACTTTTGGAAGAGTACTCTTCTATCGCCTTGATTGATGTTTTATTTTACTATAAAATATCTATACCAAGGTAGTACTTAATTATAGAGATCTATGGCTACCCTTCAAGGGTTTCCCTGTACTTCATTGCTGGAAACCATCGAATCCGATGACAAATCGGCCACCAGTTCGTTGTAGACACAATGGGGCACCACAGTGCCCACAATCTTCTTGTTGACGTCCGTCTTGACGCGTATGATCTGTATCTTGCGTCCGTTCCGCTCGATGATCTTCTCGATGCGGCCCCAAATGGGCAGCATCAGGCCGGACAGGACGTGGTAGGTCCGCACGCGGAGACCCACCTCGCAGCCGTTCGGATTGGGGCAGGGTCGGCTCCAGAAGCTGTGCGAGCACGTCTGCAGGCAGTAGTCGTACTGGTGTTGCCAGTACGGTTGGGCCTCCTCCGGCGGCACCTGCACGTAGCGCAGGCAAATGGAGTCCAGGTTCTCGGTCTTCACTTGGGGTCCGGTATTGGGGCGAAACAGATTCATGAAGATGGGATTCGAGGTGGATTCTTTGCGGGTGGTCAGCAGGGAGTTGACCATTTGGCCATTGAGGCACAGGACGGCGGTGTTCTTGTTGCGTCGTTTCTGCTTGAGGATGTAGAAACCCTCGTGCGGTTCTTTGGATTCCCTGCGGAGTCTGCCAGGGAGAGGAAGAAGGATCAACCATGTCGGAGGTAATGAAAGGAAAGATCACCCACTTGGTTAGCGCTTGCTCGTAGGACATGCCCCGCTCTACCTTCACTGTATGCAGTTCTGTGTCGGCTGTGCCTGTGGCATGTTGCCTGGTGAATCGCACCAGCTTCAGGGCCGTTACTCTCGCGCCATGGGCATCCAGATCGAGGATGCCCAGATCGAAGCGACCCATGCGCTTCATTTGCGTGATCAGGGAGTACATGTTCCCCAAAAAGAACTTGAAGATGGCGTTCTGAATCTCCACGCGACAGCCCAGGATGCGATTGAGGAACTTGGCGATGTTGTTGCAGTCCTTCTCCATGGTGAAGAACTTGCGGTTGTTCTCCTTGCGCATCGAGAGCAACCCCACGCCCGCCAGGGCCGTGGCGCAGTCGTCATGGAAGTTGCCATCGTACGTTTCGGGTATGTGCTTCGAGGTCAAGGTCTTCTCGCCCGCCATCTGCTGCATCACATGCTCCAGGGTGTTGCGGCCGATGGCGTTGTCGATGTTGAACTGTGAGAGATCCCGGGCATCGGTGGCCCGACGATCGCCTTGCGTGAGGGCGCCCAAGCTCTCCAATCGCTTGGCCACGGTGGAGGCAAAGCGTCGTTCCCCGGCCAGATTCGTGATGACGAACACGTACTCCGGCGAGTTGACCTGATTGGAGCGATGGGTGCGTCCGAACTGCTGGATGGCCCGATCGGCGCTCCACGGGAGTTCCAGGGTGATGTGCAGGCGTCGGCGTTGATTCTCCACTCGCTTGTCGCTCTGCAGGGAGATGCCGCTGGAGGCGGCCTCCGAAATGATGGCCACATACTTGTCGCCCTCCATGAAGCGCTGCTTCTCCTTGTAGTTGACCAGGTCCGTGCAGGTGTCCGCCTCGCCGCGCGTCTCGTACCGGAAGGCGGTGCGCGACAGGCAGACGACACGCCCCCGGCGGCCCGTCATTTCGGCCACCTTGCTCGTGCCGCCCAGCTTCGAGATGAGTTTGTCCAGCGTGTTGGGCGGCAGGCAGCGGCCCAGCACCTCGATCTTCTCCAGCAGCTGTTCCTTCATCAGGATGCAGCGGGTGACATCGCGTTCGCTGATCTTCGCCTGCTGCTGCAGCTGCTTGTCCTGCGGCGGACTGTCATTGGCTTCTAGCTGCTTGGTGGCCACCATATTCAGGTGCAAATGCTGCAGGATGCGATCCTGTATGCTCAGCCTTTCCACTAAATATAGATACAGTTACAGATCGATAGATAGATACAAGTTGCACCCCTCTTACCCTTGTCGGTCTTTGGCGGCCTGCCACGTCGCTTGCGTCCCGTCTTGTGCCTGCCCTCGGCCCCTGCCTCCTCCACGAGGGGGGGCCAGCACTCCTGCAGGCTGTCCAAGTCGCTGTCCTCGGACGCGGACCCGGACCCGGAGCCGGAGCCCCCATCCCCGTCGTCCATCCAGTCGATGTGCGTGGGCCTGGGCTTCTTGGGACGCGCCGGCTGGGAGCGCGTCTGCGGCACAAACTCCCCCGTGGCGACCAGCTCGATGAAGGCCTCCCGATTGGGCGCCGGGAAGTGTTTCTCCACAAACGACTGCATGATCATCTTCGAGGTGGACACAAAGGACGTCAGCTTGCCGTTGTTCCGCTCCAGGTGCTCCAGCGTGCGCGTCTCGCCCGTCGACTGGAGGCCAATGACCACGGCCTTGCCGTGGCGTATGGCATGGCGGGTCATCTTGACGACCATGTTGACCTTGGAGGCGATGCACATGTTGCGGAAGAAGCGCTGGTGGGCGCACCAGAACTGGCACAAGATCATCTTCTGCACCCGACTGTCGACCTTCATCAGCTGGCAGGCCTTCGTCAGCTTCTTGCTGATGTCCGCCCACACCTCGGCGGCCTGGTTGTAGTTCCGCGTGAAGGTCGGGTTCATGTTCACCTCCTGGATGCGGAAGCTCACGTCCTTGAAGCTCAGCTGGCGGGCAATGTAGGTGCCGCGCAGCTTCATGTCCATGGCCACCAGCTCCATGGCCCCGATGCCGCGCTTCTCCACCGCGTACACAAAGTCCGCCAGCTCCGGATAGGCGGTGCCGGGGCCCCACAGGCCCAGACGGGTCATGTAGGCCATGTGCTTGGGCTCGCTGGCGCCCGTGGCCGAGGCGTAGATGACCCGGGCCTGGGGCAGCCGCTGCTGCAGCTCCAGCACCGTGGCGGCCGTCTTGGTGGACTTGCCCGCCGTTCCCATCGTCAGGTTCTTGGCCTTGTGGCACTCGTCGAACACGATGACGCCCTCGAAGTTGTTGCCCAGCCACTGGATCAGCTGCCGGAGACGCGCCTGGTACTTGGAGTTGGCCGTCAGCGATTCCCCAATCAGAGCCGTGTACGTGCAGAAGATGACGCCCTTCCGGAAGCGGCCGTTCTCCTCGGAATCGATGCGGCAGTACTTGAGCTTGTTCAGGGCCGCCACCTTGATCCTGGAGCCCGCCCCGATGTCGTGCAGATCCCGTTCCGCATCGAACTTGAGGTCATTGGAGACGGAGACCCACAGGGCACGCTTGCGACCCTTCAGATAGTTGTTGTAGATGATGCCAGCGATGGTCCGGCCCTTGCCAACGCCGGCCCCGTCGCCCAGCAGGAAGCCAGCCCGTTCGCCGCTCGGCAGGATCCGCTCGTGGGCCTGACACGCATACAGGACGGCCTCCAGTTGCAGGGCACTCAGGCAGCCCGAGATCTGGAAGTGCGGCGACAGCGCCAGCTCATAGGTGATGTCCGGCAGCTCCACCGACGACAGGGTGGCCGTCTCCACGACGGGATCGGGATGGGCCACGCCGTGCTTGAGCTTCGTGGGCCAGTACTCGGCGAAGGTCTCGGCCACGCCGATCTCCTCGTAGTCCACCTCCTCGTCCTCGACGGCCTGATCGGGGCCCATGACACCGCGAAAGCCGGCCCTGCCGAGTCCGCTGAACTTCCCGGGTCCGTGCAGAGTCGTGTACGTGGGATACGTCAGGATCTGTTGCATTTCGTACGCTGTGATCGGCTCCAGCGGCGGCAGGCCGCAGGTGAAGCAACCTGCAGCCACACTCGGTGGCACCTGCTTCACCTGCGTGATCAGGCCGTCGGGTCCCGTCACAAAGGACACGTGTATGTCCTCGCCATGCTCACCCTTCAAGACGATTATTCTCGGCTCCTGCTGCCCGTTGGACATCGCCTGCTGACCAGCTTGGAGCATGCCCTTGGGTACAGGCTTCTGCCAATTGCCTGCTGGCATGGCCGAAGGAGTAACTAGGGGGGGTATCTGCTGCAAATGGTGGATCGTTGCCCCGTTTTCAAGCTGAATTTTGCTGCCAGAGTTCGGGATCGGTGCAGGTTTTGGCTTAAAAATCGGGGGTTTGGCTGGTTGCACTCGCGTTGTGGGGACTCTGATGGATGCAGGGGGAGTTTTCTCTGCCCCAACCCAATGTCCTGCTGGTTTCCCAAGTACAGTGGATGCTGCCCCATTATTAACCTGTGGCTTCTGAATCGAATTTACTGCTGGTTTTCCACGAACCACGGTCCTTGGTACAGGCGGGGAACTTGATGGTTTTTGGGGGACTTTAACCTGGTACGATTTTCGTATATTCACCGAGCTGTCTGGTCGCTTTATAGGGGTAACCGGTAACTTGATCGTTTCCCCGCTCTCGAGCTGAATCTTCAGACCAAAGTCGCGTTTTTGAGCACCTTTTGGCGTAAGATTCTGATTGCTGGCTGGTCTCACACTTGTTATGGGGGCTTTGATGGTCACCTGTTGAGTTTTTCCATTTTCCATCTGCTTTTCCAGAGGTTTTGAGATGGCTCTGGGTTGTCCTGGTGGTTTTATAGTCCCAGTAGGAGCTGATACAGTTTTGTCTGCTGATCTCACACTAGATTTGGATCTCTGATCAGGTTTTTCCAACTCGTTGGACACAGGATTGACTGCAGGTTGAATAGATGATTCCATGTTGTCTGCTGTTCCCTCACGGACAGATAGAGAGAATAACGGCCCCGTACCCTGCTCAGTTTCGCAGCCTCCCGTCTCGGAGCTCCGATTAGGTCTGCCTGCTGCTCTCACGCGAACTTTCGGAACGCAGAGTTCGTCCACCTCGTCCCTGCTCTGAAGAGGTTGTGGCACATTGATTGGACTTTCAGCTCGTTTCATATCAATGCTGAAGTTAGACCTCCAGCTGGGCAGAGTATTAGTGGGTGTGTCAGTGGGAGCCATGCTGCTATGGAGCGATGCTCCATGCTGAAGATGCTGATTGGAGTCCCAGCTTTGATAGCATGTCTGTTCCATCATTGGAAGACCATCTGGAACGGCCGCAAAGTTATTATCGGAAGGTAGATCCGAGGGGCAGTTCCAACTTTGGTCAAATGTTTGATCGAATATATTCGCTTCAGTTTCCATTGGCATCGGAATCGACGACATATAGTCCCAGCTCTGATCATCAGTTGGTTCTGGTTGTACATTCGTACTGGACGGGCATAAGGAGTCAAGTAGATCGTGTAATGATTCCACCGATTGGTCATTGCTTTCCATTGAATCGAATTGTGGTTGAAAATGTGCATCGGGCAGCTCGCCTTGGGGTTGCATCGTAGAGCTCGCATCCCAGTTCGGTGCCGGGTTTTCGAACTCCGCCCAAATTGAGTCGAAAATATCCGATACCGAATCCGGAACTGGTTCCTCGACGAATGCTGGTTCGATTGGTTTTCCGATTGGTTCAACTACTTTTCTATCAAAAGACAGCTTAGATGTCAGCAGATCCGACTCTACGCAATCACCAAATGGAAAATAAAGGCTCGTGTTTTGCTCTTGTAGCCCTCTTGGCAGGGGCGGAGCTTCGCCGGGACCCGCGTACATGGAGCAGGCCTCCTTCTCGGCCATTCGCAGGAAGTCCCGCCTACTGATCGGAGCTCTCTCCTTCTTGCCACGTGGCTTTCTCCCTCGCTTCCGCTCGCTGGGAGCGGCCACACTGACTTTTAGAGACATTTTCGTGCCCGAATTTCCCTACAAAATTATAGACTCGGTTTAAAACGGTTCGGAATTGTACGGCAACAAAAAGACTCACAAAAAACAAAATTGAGAAACTCAATTAAATATTTATTTGGCAAAATATTTCTTTATTTTTTTTTGGAGATCCGATTCGGGCGAAAATCCGGCACTGACTGAGGCTTATTTTGGGTTTTCGTTCGGCTTAAGTTTTGAGCAGTTTCACAGCCTGCTATATTTCATTTGAATCAAATATTTCCAAGCCCGGGGGATAAGGGCGGGGGGTGTGGGGTAACGGCAGCCGTAACGGTAAATGATAATCACAAAAATGGCCGGCAACATGTGTGCGGAAATACGCGACGCGACTTTTTCAGCGAAAAGAGTTTTCCGTGGCATAGCATAGCCCTTCGGGCACTTTGCCTGATTGGCAGACGCCGCCCAAGAGCCCAAAAAGCCAAAGCAGACGACGACGACGACGACGTTGAAGGAGGACCAAAGGCGAGCGCCAAAAGTTTTCCGGGCCATTCTAAAGTTTTCCAGTAGCGTGCAGGAGGGGTAGATGAGCGGAAGGAAAGGCAACTTTTTGGCTTTGGGTTTTGGCCCCCGTTGTTGGCCCTAACTCTTGACTGTCGGCGTTTGGTTTTTGGCCGCCAATAACTCAACAATATTAAGGTTGGCACGTGCGCCGCCCCGACCCCCCATGCCCCCCCTGTGCCTTTGGCGGGGGTCTCGGGTCTGGGGTTTCTGGTCTCCGGTCTCCGGATCCTTTCTGCTGTTGCTTTCTGTTTGTCGCAAAGTTTGTGGCTCGTTAAGCAAATTCAAACGACTTAAGCGGCAACACATGTTGGCAAACAGCGGTCGAAGCAGAAGCCCCAGTCTCTGCCCCAGCCTCAGTCTCAGCAGCCAGAGGATGCCACTACGATGGCGATGGCCATGTCGCCATAACTCTCGGCTGATGCTGCACTTTGTCCCTGTTATTGCTCTAAATCGCTCATATTTGCAAAAACTATTAAATCAGCTCTTGCCTCATGACAGGCATCCTCTCGCTCTGGCTCTAGCTCTAGGTCTCTCTCTCTCTCGCTATTGCTCTAGCTTTATCTCTCTCTCTCTCTCGCTTTTGCTCTAGCTTTATCTGCGCTGACAAGACACTTGTGTAGTTGGAAGATTTAAACGGTTGGAGTCTGACGAGTAATTGGGGGGTGATGATACATATATTGGGAGCGGGGAGACTGGTGAAATTTTAAAGAATAATTTTCATTACCAAATGGCCAATAAATAGCCTAAAAATAGACCAATTAATGTTGGAAAATAATCATAATAATTAAAAAAATAGGAATTAAATATAGAATATAATTAAAAGGCCGCATAAATTTATTAACATTATTACGCCACATTTAAATAAAAAATACAAAATTAATAATAGCCAAAATAAACCTCAATAAGTGTAGGATAAACATAACCAATGTTAAACCAATAGGAATTAAATATAGAATATAATAATAAATAAAATATAATAATAAATTTTAATAACAATTAAAATGCTCCATAAATAAAGTCAATTTATAAAGTAAATAAAATAAATAAATTTCAAATAAAAGTTACAAAAAATGTATTAAAAACCCCAATTATTATTGGAAAATAGTGAACCTCTTAAGAATACTTTTCCAACTCTTCCAACTTTATAAAAATACAAAAAGAGTAGACATTTTGTGTTTCCAATTGCATTATAAATCCATTTAAAAAAATTCCCAAAAATAATTTAAAGTAGATCCAGGCTTACATTGATTTCCCTTCGAGGAAAAAAACAGCTTAAGAAATAGTCAATTAAAAGTTAATTCATCTTTTCTTTCTCTCTCTCTCTCTCTGTTTCTCTGTCTCTTTGCAGATCCACCTTTGGTCACACTTCGCCTGGGCTCCACATTGACACCGGATGATATCAAGGAAGGCGACGATGTTTACTTCGAGTGTCACGTACAATCGAATCCTCAATGGCGGAAACTGCTGTGGTTACATAATGTAGGTCCTCCCCCACCCCCCCAAAACCAGGACCTGGGACCAATCGAAAGTCAACCAAGGCCTGGTTGCTGGTCTCTGGTCCCTGGTCCTTGATTCTCGTTCTGGTGGCCCCGGCGACGGCTGTCTGCTCGGCTGGCTTCTTCCATTCATTTTCTGTTTAAGTGTCAATAACATGGCAAGTTGCGTATGCGTCGAGGTGGCTGCTCGGGCAGTCGCCACCGTCCCGATGTCATGATGCATTGAGCCGCCTCATGGCTTGCTGGTGCTCTTACTGCCACTGCCACTGCGACTGCTACTACATTTGCTCATTTCAATTCACGCCAGATCCACTGGGGCAGGGGCAGGGTCATGTGTGTGCACTGTGGGACTGCCATTGGAAAGAGGATATTGGTAGGGGTAGGGGTAGGGATAGGGGCACTCCGTGGTTCCGATAGTGTACCATTTTGGGGGCGGGGGGCTTGGAAATAGTTTTGGGATTTGTGGCATTGATTTTGCCGTCGCTCAACTGCAGTCAGTCCGCAATCGCTTGGCAATCACTCAGATCCAATCCCCCCAGCTCCACCACCCACCCAGCACAACCCACCCTGCACCACCCACCCCCTGCACCCTCCCCACCTCTTCCACTCCTCTGTGTGTGAATTTTTGCCTTTCGGAAGCGCTTAACGGATTTTGGCAAATTGAAATTTGAATTTGAGTGATTCCCCGAATAGATTATATTTGTGATCCGTTACTCTATTATTTGTACTTTTTTCTGCGGGTTGTCTGCAGGCAGATGAGTGCATATAAGTTCTGTTTACAGATTAAGGGGATTCATGGGTTTAAGTTGTGGGTTTTAACTGGGGGGAAAAGCTAGCTATTTCTTTTGCTGTAACTTTGGGAAAAGATGGAGGGAGGAAGGAGAGGAGGGGGTGCTGGAAAAGTATGAGAATATATTGGGAAAGCTAAGGGTAGTTCATATATAACTGAAGCATAAAGAAGGAATAAGAAAAGCCATCAAATAGGATTCTTAGGATTAGAATTGGTGAACTCCAGGGGGTATATCATATTTGTATAAGTTAATGCCATTTAGGGTTATTCTTTGTGATTCATTCAAATAGATTTGGATAAAGGACAAGAGCATCGAGTATTAGCCAACCAAAGACAACATTTCAGCCAATATTTCAAGGCCAAAATCTTGTAAATTTAGGAATAATATTCTTTTTCATACTTCCTCAATTAATCCTGGTTATCTCTCTTCCCCATCCATAGGGCATTCATCTGGAGCACAATACATCCGCCCGGGTCATCCGCTCCAATCAGAGTCTGGTCCTGCAGAAGATCACCAAGCACTACGCCGGAAATTATGCGTGCAGCGCCATCAACGACGAGGGCGAGACGGTCAGCAATCAGCTGCCGCTGCGCGTGAAATGTGAGTATTAGCCGCCAAACCAACGACTACAACAGGCAGAGTCCTTACCAGGAAAAAGGAGCTGCTGTTTAAACAGGAACTCTGGCCTGGCTGGACACTGCCACTGAGACTGCCACTAGCCCCTGCTTCTGCCCCTGCCTGCCTCTGCTCCTCCTCTGTGATGCTGCAGTGATGCATCAGCGATTTTAAGCATAAATTTGCCAAGCGGCGGCACTTTGTTTGAATGCATCATCTATCTGCCAAATGTCTCTCCCTCTCCCTCTCTCTCTCTCTCCCTCTCTCTCTCTCTCTCTCGCTCTCTCTGTCTCTCTTGTTGTGTCTACACTCTGCGTTCATCTGTTTTCTTATCATAAAGTCAGGGTCTGCAGACATCGCAGTTGTCATTCCTCCCCTCCGCAACCCCCGGCTGCCCCTCTTCGCTCTACGACTCATTTGATGTATTGCAATTTTCCCTAGTTTTTCCTTTTGCATTTTCTGCTTTTGTTATACACTGAAAGAAAGGGTATTATGGCTTGAAGTTTAGGCTAGAGGTTTGGGAATGCAGAGAGGAATTTTGGGGCCTAAAAGGTATATATTTTGTATTTATTATGTCTTTATACCAAAATCTGTGTAAGAACTAAGATCAACTATACTATATCCCCTCTAAAATGAGAATCTATAGAAACGATTGGTCTCCAGGTCATGTTTGGGTGTAAAAGTCTCGGTTTATCTATGGCTAAAATCTGTGAGAGTATCTGCATCTTCGAGCTATAGCCATAGCCCTTTCCATTCTCGTTTCTTTCAGCTGTTTTTATATATTTTTTTGTGCTCCGTCCGTTTTCATTTTACAACTCAACAGGAGGAACGAGGATAGGGGCACGGGGAATGGGGGCACGGAGAGGCACTGACTTGACGCAGTTGCAAGTCAAGGCTGTGAAAATATTTTTCATTCCGCTTTTTGCATAAATACAACATTTTGCTTGTGCCTCCTCGACTCAGTGGCTCAGTGGCGTTTCTTCACATTTCATATGCTTGCCACATGCGCTGTACTTTGGCCATATTTCATCGCAGTCAGCAGGCAACCAGCCACCAGTACCAGCAGAGCCAGGACTCTAGCTTCCAGATACAGATACAGGACTACAGGACTGGGGCTGCAGCTGCAGCTGAAACGGCAACTGCAAGCGGAATTATGCTTCAATTTAACAGCCCGCGTAATGTTTGCTGCCAGACATCCTTCCTGGAAAGGCGAGGGGTTCTTACTAGTCCTGTTTCGTTCTGCTCCTACTCCTGCTCCTAGTCTTGCTCCTGCCAGCTGTATGCTGGAATTTAAGCAATTTGACAGACGCCTCGACTGATGAGGATGATGATGATCGCACTCGTAATGAGCTGTGGGGCAGGCTACGAATAGTAGTGGCTTAGCTCCAGCCACTGCTGCAACTGCAGCAACTGCGGCTCCTACTCGTCCTCGTACTCATATCTGCTGCTGAGCGAAACACATGTACACACACTCTACACTGCCCTGCCCTGCCCCCTGCCCTGTCTTGTTGCTGCTGCTCCTTTCTCGTGGCTCTGTAGCCATTTTGAGCCATACAAATTGCTGCTCCAACTCAAGTAGGAGCATGCCACATACTCCACTCCTTGCCACTCCACTCCACGACGCGGGACGCATTGCTGCGGGCCATAAATTAAATGAAGTGTGCGCCACAGTCGCTGCCACAGGCAAAACGGCGGCTGTCTGTAGCACTTTTTGCAGCATGGGAACATGTGTGGCACATGCCACAACTATGGCCATTCGGAGATGTATAATTATGCAATCGATTCACTGATTGAACTCTGAATTTAGCTTCCTTTCTGCCAGCTTACAGTGGGCCGTTACTCTCCTGTGAGATTCCTTGCCACTTGTTGCTGCCGTATGCCTGGGGGAATTCCCTTTGTGAATGTCATTGAACTTATTCCATTTTCCTCACTTTAAGGCCATGTAGGTCAGTTCATGCCAGCCCTGGCACCCCCCCGCTATGGCCACTCAAGTGTTGCTTAATTAGCAAAGCGACTAAGTAATCAGTCGCCCGACCCTCCCCATGCCCCACGCCCAAAACAAAAACATAATACGAAAGTCGAGAACAGAGTCGAGAGAGCCAGCATATCCCTCAGCAGGATGTCAGGAGAGGGCGTTATTTTCTGGCTAATTAATTACGCCTCCCACCCTCAACCCCACGCTACCCGCCACGCCCTCATTACCCGCCCCGGTTTTTGCTTTTTGTGTAAATTTTTGAAGATAAACAAATTCATCAGAAATTCAAGTTTCCCTTTCGAAAAATTCAAAAGAAGGATGAGGCAGGGGTGAACGACAACGACGACAGCAAATTACGCATACGCCACGTGTGCCGCCACGTCAGCTAATAATCCTTTAACATTTATGGTATGGAACGGAACGGAACGCCTTATTTACCTGGAAGTACTAAATCATGTTGCCACATTAATTAATTTCCCGTGAACAAGAACGAGGAAGGCACTTTCCACACGACAGGTTTTCCATTGGCTTTACTCAACCACCCACCCACTCCCTCTCTCTCTCTTTCTCTCTCTCTCTGATGGACTGACAGACTGACTGTCTGAATGACTGACTGAATGCCTGACTGATGAGGGGGCGTCGTGGCGCTCTGTCTAAATCACTTTTGTGCGTTTTTCTTCCTGTGTTTTCCAACGATTTTCACAACATTTTAATGCCCTCCAGCCGATAAGGTGTAGGCGTATGGGAAGGATATGATTACAGGGCACATCATTAGCCATGCAGAGAGCAGGGCGGGGCGGGGCCCATCAACAGGTGACTGGAAACGGGGAAACGATAATCAGAAATATTTGGTTATGCTCTGGGACAAAGGAGGGGCTCAAGTTGAGAGATTGGCAAGAGCTTTTAAAGAAGGGAACTCTTAACTAGGGAGAGATCTCCGCCTTATATATTATATATGTATCATAATCTAATGCCTGTTTTCCTTATACCAATTACAGATACTCCCATATGCAAGCACTCGGATCGTGTGATATTAATTGGCGCCTCCAAGGATGAGACTGTGGAGGTTGTGTGTGAGATACAGGCCGATCCACCACCGCGGTAAGTTCTCTAAAATGAAATCCAAACCAAAACCACACCCCAACCCTCACAGAGATACCAGAAAAACTTCCCCTGGCACTACCCCTGGCGCTACCCCTGGCGCTACCCCTAGCTCTCCTTCCCCTGCGATTTTGCTTCTTTTCCGGTTTCCTGTTGAATGGAAGTGTTTGTAAAATTGACAAATGATTGTAATTTTCTCTGTGTTTGTACGCGGAAATGTGAGAAAATTTAACAATATTTTGTTGGAGATTTTTCTTTTGTTTTTTTTGTGTCCGTTACTCTTTATGGCTTTCCTTTTCACACGGACCTTAAATTGTTGATTTTAATTCATTTTAAATGTGCAACTGGCTTTTCCGGCGAATGATGCTTCCCGTACTGCTGTTCCCCCTCTTTCTGCTGCTCCCCATCCTGCCGCTCCTGCTCTCTGTCCTTCTGCTGCTCCTGCTCTCTGTCCTTCTGCTCCTCCCTGTCCTGCTCTTGCTTCTCCCCGTCCTGCTCTTGCTCTTGCTACTGATGCTGGGGATTTAGCTGGTCAGCGGGAATGTGGCCCACTTTAATGTTTTTTTAATGAGGCTCCCCCCCACCTCACCCCTGCCGAGGCCTGTCTCCTGTCGCTCTGACCAGCTGCCACTCTGCCTTAGTCCGAGCTGTCTGAGTGCGTCTCCCTCTCTCTTTCGCACGCCCTGTCTTGTCTTGTATTTAATTTCAATTTTTTTCTGTTTTTTTCTTGTTGTTGCTGCTGTTGTGTGCTGCGTCTTGAGCTGACGCTTTATGCTAAAATAATTAATCATTAGCCGGCGGAAAATATGCGAGACCGAGACCAGAGCCGAGGCCGAGGCCAAGGCAGCTGCGTTCTCATGTAATTGTTGTGGCTGCTGGAGTAGATCCTGCAGAGCGGATCCTGGCGTGAACATTAAAAAGCTGCTGCTGCCGGTCACAGGGGACGCCACTCGCAGGGGGAGCAGGGCGGGGCGGGGCGGGGCATGATGGGTGCGACAAGTTAATTTATCAGCATTTAAATGCCTGACAAGCCAGACCAGCCTCCGGGGGGCAGTATACAAATTTATTATTTCTGCATATTAATAATATATTCAAAATTTAATCAAGAAAAAATCTAGCCAGGGGGTTTTTAGGGGAGTCTTTAAAGTGGGAGAATCTTAAGCACAAAAGAACAACTGAAACTCTAAAAGTATCTACCGAAAACCCATTGTTCCCTGGATAACAAAAGATACATTCGCCCCCCTTCGGATATCGCCCATTAAAAAACTATTAGCATGTCCTGAAATTATGCCAGAGGCCTGCGGCCTGTCCCTCGTTTAAATACTCGTGAAATCCTGTCACTGTCATCGCGCGCGCGTGTGCTCCCTTTCCCTCTCCCCCTCGCCAAGGGATCTCCTCTGCTCTGGTCGGGCCCTGTCCATTATTGATTTCATTTAACTCTGGCGGAATGTACGAGTATTTTTAAATGGATTTCTTTTCGGATCCTTTATTGATTTACGGTTATTTTTGCTCTGTGACGCTTTTGAAGCGTCCAACCGAATATGCCAGAGATAATTAACCTTTTAAAAGGCTTTCGGAGAGGGAGGACATGGAGGGAAGTGGGGGGGAGATGGGGGTGGATTCCGAGTCCAAGTCCGTGTTTAACCTTTAATATTTTAACGAGCTATTTTAAAAATGTAAAACTTTGCAAACATTTTTCCACTTGCTGACTGTCGCACTGCCTCCAGCCTCGTGTCTCTGCCTCCTGCCTCCTGTCTCTGCCTCCTGCCTCCTGTCTCTGCCCCTCTGTTGCTCTTCTGCTGCCCACACCTGATGCTGCTGCTGCTGCTGCCCCTGGTCCTGCTCTTGTCCTGTCCTGTCCAGCTCTGGTTCCGATCCGTTCCTTTCCTGTCAAAATGTCAACGCAACTTACGCTCCATACAGAACAACAAATAAAATAAATAAAAATAAAATAAAATATAATATACGTATATCCTTTTTTGTTTTTGCAGAACATTTCGCTGGAAATTCAACAACTCGGGCGAGACCCTGGACGTGGGCAGCGAGCGATTCAGCGTGAATGGAAGTCGCAGCATTTTAAAGTACACACCAGTCACAGATCAGGTAAACACACACACACACAGTCGATATATATATATGTATATAGTATATACATTGGAGACCAGAAATTCCTTCATGCAATTAAGCAAGAGCTGCATTTTAAATAATAAATATATGTATGCATTTTGCAGGATTATGGCACACTGTCCTGCTGGGCCGCCAACGAGGTGGGCACCCAGCAGCATCCCTGTCTCTTCCAAGTCGTCCTGGCCGGTAAGTTGTTGCTATCCCCCTCACACTCTCTGCCTCTCTTTGTCTCTCTCTGGTTATGCAGGTTGAAAGATCAGGATATTTCTGGACAAATACTTATGGTTTCCTTTAGAAGACTTAAGGCAAAGAAAATGCTTCCATTTCAACAGACTTAAGCCTTTATTTATTTAGTATTTAATTATCTAAAGCTTAAAGAAGAAAAGTCTATATAAAACTCCCTTTAATATCAAGTTTAAGCTTTCCTTAAGTATTCCTGAGTGATATATTCCATAGATTGCATTCAAAAACCCAACCCTTTTATTTTAGAAATTTATCCCCAAAAATATTATGTCCTAATCCTCCCTCAAAGTGCCCTGGAAAAAATCGTACATGTTGCATAAAGAAATTTACCGGAAATTTGTCCACTGCCAAACCAAGGCTTACGAGTATATGGGGTAGAAGCCTCGCCATGAACGTGGCACAGGATCCTTTCGGCTTTCGGCTTTCGGCCTCCTGCCATACCCTGCTGTTAGCTGTTTGCCATTGCTTCATTACGTGCAATTTGACCTTAACATGTTAATGCCGCCTGCAAACACAGAGGCAGGCGGCCACTGGACTCCAGCTCGGATTTCAACTGGGGAAGGGGAGTGGGAGTGGGACAGACAGAATGGAACCCAAAAACCAGCAAAACCAGAGAGAGATTGGACATTGTACAGTTTTGTGGGGGGTGGCGTTGGAAAACCGATGCCCGATTCAATACACAAACAACAGACAGAAAAAAGAACAACTTTTCATATGCTTCTCTTTCTCTCTCTCTTTCTCCCGAATGATGATGCTGCGCTGCTCTGCTGCCTGATGCTCTGCTGCTGCTCTGCTGCCTGCTGCTCTGCTGCTGCTCTGCCTGATGCTCTGCTGCTGCCCGCCTGCTGCTCTGCCTGTCTGATGCTCCGCTGCTGCCCGCCTGCTGCTCTGCCTGCTGCTCTTCTGCTCTGCCTGCTGCTCTGCCTGCTGCTCTGCCTGCTGCTGCTTGTTAATTTCCTGCGTTACGTGTGGACCCCAACATAAATCTGATTCCCATGCCTGTGCTCTGCGTGTGTGTGTGTGCGGAATTGGAAATCCCCTCCCTCTGCCCACCCCCTCAGCTTTGCCGAATGCCGTCAGCAATTGTACCGTCTTCAACCGCACAGAACTGAGTGTTGACATACAATGCATACCGGGCTATGACGGCGGCCTGCCTCAAATATTTGTACTGGAAATGTTTTCAACACGCACCGGCATCACAAGGTAAGCATATTAATCAACTATAACTACAACTACAACTACAGTCAGCACTGCGGGGGGGAACAGGAACAGGAACCAATGCTTTTAAGCTGCTTATGACCGAACCCCGCGGGCCAGGGATTGTGAGGACTGGCGGACATTTTGGGGCACAAGAGGTGGTTGAGGGGTTGTTAGGCAGCTTGACCCCAAGCACAGATATGGAGCATATGTCAAACAAATGGCTCCATATCGTTTCGTGGAATACATACATGTACACGGGGGCATATGTGTGTGTTTGCCTATGGGCTTAACCCACGAAAGGCCCTTGGGGGCCGTTGAATAGAATTTTTGGGTAAATTTGCCAAGGGATCGCAGAAAATATTCATTATATTTGGATTGTTATATTTAAGATTTGAAGATACTTCAGATATTATATGAGAAATATTTGCAGGACACTTTTCCAAGCTACTTTTACCTGGTAAAGGGTAGAGCATAGTCCAGCAAATAAATCTAAAAAAAATCTATTGTTAGGTCTATATAATTTCAGGTCTAAATAAGTTTACTTTTTGGCACTAAAAATATATTTTTAGCCAAGTTTTTGTCTTTGAACTTTTCCAATTGCATTCTGATTGCTTCTTTATTGATTACCACATAAGCACAAGGGTTAATACACTCTCCCAGATGTAAATGTAGATGTAGATGTATATGTAGACTCCTGTTTACTCATGGGCATTCGTGGGGCTCCCTTGAGAGCTGGAAGAAGCATCAGCAGCGGTGTCTGCGCCTGACACCTTCCATACACAAAGACAGACACTCGCCCGGGAGTAGCACCAGCATCATTTTATTCAGTAATAGTCCAGCAGGCACTTCAAGGATAATACTGATAGTACGAGTGGCAGCAGAACTACTAGAGGGAGGGGCTGGAGTGTGTGCCGTGTAATTAGGCGTGAAATAGCCCGCTCTTGGCCACCATGGCTCTGTCTGTGTGTGTGTGTGTGAATGGCTCTTCCAGCCAGCCAGCAAATGCACATACGTATTGTACGATACATATACATATGTTTATGGTAAATAGGAAATCAAATTCATATGCACACATAACATTATGCGAAGGGTTTCCCTCATTTCATTTTCATTTTATTCCTTTTCTTTTTTTTCGGTATAAATTTTGTGGAAAATATACAAGGGGACAGAAACATCTAATAAATATTTCTTATTAAAAACAAAGACGTCATGGAGAGAATGGAAAACCCAGCCACAAACATCATCATCAATGTAGGAAATGTTTTGGCATTGAACCCTAATATTTCAGAAGCAAAGGGGTTGGGGTTGGGGGGTGGTGAAGCCAAAGCCAAAGCATCGCTGGGCAAAAGGGGCATCAAATTCAAATTGAGGTCATGATTGGGAAAGAGTGCGGCGCGCATATCTTCTAACTGGAGAAATGGTTTAGGGCTTAAGGGGGTTAGGAAAACATGCCAGCAAAGAAAAACCCGGGAAATTCCAAGGCAAAAAAAAAGGGCTGCCAAAAAGTATTTGTGGCTTTGGCTTTCGGCTTTTGGCTCTTCTTGAACATTTGATTAAAGGCTTAATGCCGTTGATTTCCTTGCCATTTCCTTTGATTTAATACGCAATCATTTGAGGACTACCCACCGATTACATTCCTTTCCACTCTCTCCTCTCATTTCAGATTCAATTTGAGCAATGCCGAGGAGGCGCTCTTCTCGCTGGAGAACCTGGACACGCTGACCTCGATGATGGTCCAGGAGAACAATTCGCTGAGGCTGCGCATCTACTCGTTCAACCAAAAAGGACGCAGCGCCGCTTATCTCTTGCCCGATTTCATAATTGGCTCAACAGCTTACAAGTCAGGTGAGTGGCACTGCCAGCCAGCCAGCCAGCCAGGCAGATGGTGCCCCTGCCCCCCGCCCCCCGCCAAAAAACGAGCAACACAATTTGCTTGATTGATGGATGGATGGATGGTCCGATGGATGGGAGGCAACTCCTTCTCTGGGTTTATGGTTTTGACACTTGAGAAGCTACCATCAGGAGAGAGCATCATCTCTGCTTTCTCGGGTCTAGCGTAGGGTCGCTGTGATTTCCTTCTCGTGCATTAATGCCATGCATCCCGCTCAGCGTCCTCTCTCTGCCTGACAGGTAGGCTCCAGCAGTCAGCTCCAGTACTTACATAATCAACATGCCTGCCTTATGCCTCATGCCTCATGGCTTATGGCTCCTTCTCGCATAGCCATTCCGGCTGTTGCTGCTGCTGCTGCCATCAACTGATGGCGTAAAATATGTGTAAAATTACTTTTTGACATGAGCCGAGAGAGAGAAATCAGAAAGCCTTAGCCAAATGGGAGAAAATATGGGTGAAAGCTAGAAGCCGGCACAGTGGAACGAATAGGCGAAAAAATACGATTTAGATTAAGCCAAAGAAAAATATGTATATCGAAGTGAACAATGGAAAGATCATAGATCATAGTAAAGCAGGGAATATTGGGAAGAATTTGAGAGAGAATTATGGAGAGAGATTTCGAATTCAATGTGAAAGAGAAGAGGGAAAGCTATAGGTAAAGCTGTAGCTATTTGGCTGCATAATCCATGATTCCAGTGTTTGGAAGAGTATGAAGACGTTCGTCCTAGTTCTGTATATAGAATCAGTTCCCCAAGAACTGTTATTAGACAGAAACCCAAGGAACGTTTAAAGGTTCCTTCTTCTGAGATCAGAAATTCTTCTTCAGCTCTTCAATCAGTTGCCAATCTTCTATAGACTTTCCTGCCACTTGGTACCACTGTCCATCCTTCTAGCCAATTAAACTTTAAACGTTAGACATTCACTGCTTATTGCTCAACACACTCACACTCACACACACTCACACACACCCACATCAAGACACTTATTCCAGATTTACTCATGCTCATACACTTTGCTTTTCTCCTCCCCCCCACCAACGATGTCTATGTGCTGTGCAATTCCTTTTTGGCTAAATATAAAACCGTCAAAATGTCGACAAATATAACGTGTGCTGCCGCCTGCCAAAACCAACGACAACGATAACGACAACGAATGAATCTCTGGTACTCGTTCTGTCCTACTCGTTCCCGTTCTATCGTCTATCGTTCTCTCGTTCTCGTGCCTTAACTACCACTTTCCATCGGCAATCAATTTGATGTGTGGATATATGCCACCGATGGCAATCTATCTAAAACCCGACGATGATTTATGAACGACGATTGTCAACCTGTAATTACGGCAACAACAACTGGTACAATCTGCAACACCTACAACGAACAACCCACACAGACGACGACGTAACACTGACATTGTCGCCGGTGATTGTTGGAAGTGTCCTGACCATCATAATTATTGGTGTTGCCATCGCGATACGAATATTTGTGGTGACATTTGTGCACAATTTGCGGCGCAATCGTCATCACGGCAGCAAGGCAACGGCTGCCGGTGTAACGGCCCAGCCAGGGGATGTCTTCAAGGTGAGTGTCCTCCACAGTGGAACCCCACAGCGAATTGCCAGAGCAATTAATATGTGTACGAGTTTTCTCTTGCTTTCTTTCGTTCCTCCCTTGTGTTTGTGTGTGGCAGGGCGGGAACCTGGAGAAACCGCGATGGCAGCACACGGACATAAAAACGAAGTCATCGGAGGATTTGGTCGAGGACGAACGTGATCCGGATGTAATACCATCGCAATATGGTAAGATCATAAACAGTTGTTGTCCGCAGACACTTTGTGTGCGCGCTCTCTCTCTTTGCAGCAGACAGAGAGAGGGAGAGACAGAGTACTCTTGAATGCTGGAGGAGCTTGATTGGAAAGACAAATGATACGTTTCTTTATGGCTTTCTCTCTGAGTAAGGGTATCCCTTGTGCGACTTGCCTGGGGATAGGGGACCAAGACTTCTCCCTGCTCCCCTTTCTTTTAATGTCACATCCAGTCAAGTGTCCCCCGAAGCTGGAGCTGCTTTTATAGTGCACTTTGAGCATTAAACTTTAATCAAATTTTATGGCCACTTTTCCCGACATTTACTTTCATGTGTCCTGCAATCGTCGCGCGCTTCGCATCGCTATCTCTGTTCCTGCTGCTCCTCTGCTCTTTGGTGACCCGCAATCGTAATCAATCTCATCAACAACAACAACAACAATACGACACTCGCCCGCCAAACCAATCCAATCCAATCAACAAATGCAATTTTCTTTTAATCGTAAATATTTTTAACGATGGAACCCGCCAATCTAACAACGCAACCGCATCTCTGCCTCCCCCCCTACATGGAAATGGACACGGATACGGATGCGGATTCGGACATGGACTGGACATGGACATGCACACGACGACGACCCCGAAACGTGGCACCGGTCATCAATAAATTTCAATCAAACAGTCGGCGGCAGCAGCGCCGGCAGCAGTGGCAGCAATGCCTCGAACGTTGGCAGCACCACAGCGGGCACCACCACTGGCAGCAGCACTTCCACCGCGGTGGTGGCATCAGCAGCGACGGCGGCAGCAGCAGCAGCAGCAGCCGCATCAGCATCTGCCACAGGAGCAGTGGCTGGCGGCGAACGGGATGCCCATCAGTTCACATCAGCCACGTCCCTGGGAGGAGGTGGCGGTGTCTCCAAATGGTCACCCAATGGCAATGTAAGTACCAGTAGATGCATAAGAGATGGCAAATTAGCGGGTGCTAGAAAAGTAGCTAAAAGGGTTCCCTGTCTTTTGCTATGAAGCTATTTTTCCATTATTTATCGACTCTTAAGGCTCTTAAGGCTTTCCCTTGGCCACTCAATAATGGACAGGGCTTTAGGAAGGAAGCCAAATAGCCATCACTGTCGCATATAGATTGTAGTATAATTAAAAATCCCACTCAAGGGAGTCGTTTTTTCTTCTTTTTTATCAACGAAATGGACGACAGCAAATGAAAGTGAGACAAAGTCGTTTGTCCTTCTTCCTTCCGCCTTTGCCTTTGGTTTTGGGTTTGCAATTTGATTTGGCAACTGTTTGTCCGGTGTTCAGGTGGGTCGATCGGTTGGCCAGGTGGCTGGGAAGCAATCTGGCTAGGACCAGTTAACGTCTGTCAGTCTGTCAGTTGCGGTCCGTATTAACCGTGTCCTGCACTCCCACTCCTTCTGTCCCCTTGTGTCGCCTTGTGTCTCCTTTATCTGGGCAATCTGTTCCCTGCACTGAAAGCAATCAACTACTCAAATTGTCAAATTGCTAAACAGAATCCAAGGCAACCAGCAACAGCAGCTGGTGCCTCAGACTCCATTCTGAGTCTCAGTCTCAGACTTCAAAGTCCTCTGCTCTGAGTCCTGAGTCCTGGGTGCAAAATGCTTCCCCGACTATATTAAAAAAAGCTTTTAAACTGTCAGTGTTCGCCTGTTCGAATTTTTCTCTCATTCTCATTCCCATTCTGGTTATGCTTCCCACTCGGGAGGTTATAAATAAAAATCCATTGGCTAAATCATGGGATAACGTGCGCTGCCACCAGACCCACACCAAAACCAGACTGCCAGAGAGTCGTGCCACTTGGTTGCAAGCAACCAGAGGTAGAGGCAGAGGCAGAGGTGGGCAGAGGTAATTGTGAGATTTTTAAAACACAATATATCATGTTGAGCTCGGGGCCATAATCAATCAATTTCTGTTCTGTTCTGCTCTGTATTGAGCACGAAACTTGGGTGAAGGAGTTTCTATTTTTATTATATTTCCATCGGAAGGATGGCAAGTGACGTGGGGGCGGGGTATGAGGGGTAGGTGTGGCAACAGGTGTACAGGTGCAACAAAGGATGGGAAATATTAGAGATGGAAGGGAACTCAGTTCTTTTAAAGGGGAATATGCGAACTAAATTAAGTTTAGAATGTGTGAAACTTAATTATATTTATTTGGAAACCATTGACCACAGTTCTGGTAGCTCGTATATTCCATATTCGATTATTATTCCATGCGAGAGCTTATGTAGTTTTTTTCTTTCGCTTCGCTCTTATTTATTTTGAATTTCTGGCCATGGCCATCCATTTGAGATTAGAGTGCCAGTCGCACATTTGTTTTCATTTCATTAAATTCGCAATTAGAATTTATTTATGGACTTTCCTTTCACACACACACACACTCGTATAGCACATCCGTCTCTATATGTATGTGTATAATTTTTATGCGCTGACAACGTTCAAGATCCCTGCTAGCCATTACCATAAGCTGTCGTGCCGTGCCGTGGAGATTAGAGCCCGGCCATATGCACAGACCATGACCAATTGACTGCCAATCCGCGAATATATGTATATATATCACTAATCTGCCAAAAAACATGAACCAGAACCCCCCGCCAATCCAAGCGAAAACCCAAACCCCGAAACCGAACCAATTTGCAATGCAGAAAAAAATCACACAAAAACAGAAACAGAAGTACCCCTACCCATGCCCGTGTCCGTTACTCGTGCGAGCATTGTAGCAGGGAAATCAGCCAACGCTGCGGTTTCTACTCCCCCGTGACACAACCGATGGAATCATTCAGAGGAGGATCCGTTCCACGCCGCATTGCCCACACACACACATAGAGAAGCCCCCAGATAACACAGAGAGTACGAGTATCTGTGAAACCGAAACGACGAGGGTTCCGGAGTTGGGCCGAAAAAGAGAATTTTTGTATCATTCTGTAAATGGGATTTGCTGCACAGATTTCAATTACATTTAAATTACCATTCCAGTGCTCAGTCGCAGTCGCAGGCTCAATCTGAATGGGATTGGTGTGGTGGGTGGCGAGAGGTGGTGGGCAATCGCAGCATAACTCAATTCGTTAATTAAATAATTTTAAATATTGCCAAACATAACAGCGAACGAAACGGCAATTTCACACCGCTCTCTCTCTCTCCCTGTCTGTCTCTCTCTCTCTCGAAATGCAATGCCTGCCCCTTTGCTGCACCACGTGAAAATTGCATTGAGAGATTTCAATTAGAATTTCATTCGAATTTCGTGTTGGTTCACAGCATTTTTGGCGTTCAAGCCGAAATATTTTGGTATAATCATTGCAGATAATTGGATTGGCTCTGAAGGGGGGCTGGCACGGTGGCAAGGGGGGGGTGGTGGCAGGTGGCAGGGGTTGTTCAATAGAAATAGTCGTTTTATTCCAATGCCAAATATCTGCAAATGAAATTTTTTGCCATTTCACAAGGAATTTTCTAAATTATCTCTGACCAACTAAAAACTCTTTAAAAAAGATTATACCAATGGCATTGTGGTTGATTGGGAAATTAAAGAAGTTTTTCCCAGGAGAGGGGGGAGATTCCCATATCGAAATCTAGGGCAACGTCAGATTGCTTTCACCAGGATAACAAACGATACCCCCGAGAACAAACGCATTATTAATCAAGGATATGCATAGCTCCCCCCTAACTATTCCCTTATTCATCTCTGAATTTAGTCGAAGTAAAATCAAACATTTTTCCTGGGAAAACTCCTACAAGTCTACTCGATTTTACTGGATTTTTTCATGTAGAAAACTCTGGGCTTCGCATTCCAGAGCGATTTCCAGCTGAATGACTTTCGGTGCACTAATGCCTCACACCATTGCGATATCCGCTTTCGTCTTGCAGGTGGTGCCCCTGACGACGACGACTACGATGCTGTCCGGCGATCCGGCGACGAATGCGACGGTCACCTACAATCAAATCAACGCGCAGCGCGCCCAGCTGCTGGCGGCCGTGGCAGCGGCGGGCGGCGGGTGCAGCAGCACCGTCATCTCGCCCAGCAGCAGCATGATGGGCAGCCTGGGAGGCAAGCCGCCACTGGGACTGGGCGGCGGCACCATCATTGGCTCCCCGACGTCCCTCTCCTCGACAGCCACGCTGGCGGCCCACCTCCAGCCGGTGCACAGCAGTGGCGTGGGCACCCTCCCGCCTGGATTGGGTAGCGGCGGGGGCTACATACTGAATGCGTATGCCAGTGGGCGGATGCACCACCCCCTGCAGCAGGTGGGTGTTGGCGGCGGTGGAGCCACTCATACGGCCACTCTGAATCGGCATCACCATCAGCAGCAGCAGCAGCAACACCATCATCACCATCACCAGCAGCAGCAGCATCCGCACTCGCACCATTCGGGCTCCAGCCTGCTGCTGGGCAGCGCCGGCAGCGTCATGGGCGTTGTGGGCCTGGCCAACAACACAGCCTCGACCACGACTACGACCACCTCGTGCAACTCGTCGCAGGACTTGGACGATAACATCAATATAAATGCGATTAAGGACTGCCTCATGACGCAGCGCGTGCCAGAGAGTTGTGTGTAAGAGCCAGAGGCTGCTTGGAAGTATCGTGAGTATCGCCAGATAATCCAGATCTACATAGATATAAATGCTATATGTATGTGTATTTAGGGTCTAGGAATATATATGTATCTATAGTATGTCATAGTTTTATTCTCGTTAAGGTGCTGTGCATATCTAACCTACTCTTAAGACACATACCTAGTTATAGGCAAACCTCTGACTCTGTAAAACTGAGCAAAAACTAAGCGAAAATCTGCATATCTTCAAGGCGATTGATTGCATATCCATTGTTATATCAGAGGCTAAACATCTAAGGAATGATAATGCTATATAAGGGGAGGATATCAGACGAAGTAGGGTAGATATACGTATCAGATATAGTTACAAAATTTCAAGCTTGCTTTGGAGAGTCTCGTAGAATGGTTCTAGCATTCTTTCTTTAGCTCATTCCTACCGAACCTCCTTGAAGAATAGCTTTTCCGTGTGGATTCGATATCGATTTCGAATCAATGTTCTTTCCAATGCTTTAACTACGTTTCCAGTTCGATAGAATAGCAAAGTAAATGGATTAAGTATATAAAAGAAACCACTCCCTAGTTTAAGGAAACTTCAAAAAGACTCAGACAATGTAGTAGCTAAATATTTTATAGCAAAAATGTTCCCGAAAAATGAGAAATTAATTACATATGTATATGTATTTATGAATGTGTGGTACTACCAGTAAAGATTGTATATAAACATTATCCTGGCATATAGTTGTATAAATCAAATATTAACCAGCTCCAAGGAAGCATTTCGTTGGTGTACATAGGATATTGATAAATGTACAATAAATGTAGGTAAATACTAGCATATGTATGTTTGAGGAGTCGATTCGTTCGGCCACAGGTCCTGCTTAGAGATGATAAACACTAAAGTTAAATTGTTAGAGCATAGTAAACGGAAGAGTTTAAACTGAAACATAAGCATAAATACTCGTATCCCGTATCCATAAATATGTACGTCTAGAGAAGTCGAAGAAAAAGTGTGACAAAACAGAATGAAGAATACAGAATGTAAAAAAAACAAGGAAAATAAATATAGATAAATTACAAGAACCGAACCGAAACGAAAGTTAATTAATTATTGCTGCTGGCGGCCGACCCTCCGTGGTCAGAACTTATTTGTTTCCAAGTCGGAAGCAACTTTTCAGGATTTAATTTGAATTTTCGCCTTTCTGTTTAATCTATTTCGGACATATGTCCGCAAGGATCCTTTTTCCAGCCCACACACACATGGCCAATTTAATTCGCCACTCAAACTCAAATGTGCCACCCATCTCTGCGGCTCGCATGCCAGCCACAATGCCCAACACCCGCAAGACAAACCGCAAGTGCCAGGCGAAAAAACTACTTAAAATTTCATATGCCCCCTCCCCTGCCACCGCTGCCTGTATCCCTGTCCCCCTGTCTCCCTGTCTCCGTATGCAAACTCTTGCCCTCTTCGTGCGGACTTGCCTCATTAGTAAATCAAATTTATTCGTGGGTGGCTGCCCCGCCGCACTGCTCCCACTCAGCCATTCGCCCACTCGAATGGTAAACCACATGGAACGTGGGACTTAAGCAGAATTGACAGCGGTAAAGGCGAAAATAAACTACAAATGTATGGAATATTGCTGCGTAGGCAAAGTAAGTATATGGATATGAATGGGGAAAATATCCTCCATCAAATCAAGAATGCTCCCCCCATCACGAGAAGGCACATGCATACCCAAAGGACGCCATCGGATCAAGGATTGTCTTCCGATCACAGGAAGCCATCGCACGCCCAGATCGGCCCACAAATAACGGAGAGAACAAGATATGTGTCTAGAGAACATATCCTTGATCCTTCGTCCTTGTGAATGACTCTATCAGATCAAGGCTTGTCTTCCGATCACAGGAAGCCATCGCCCGCCCAGATCGGTCCACAAATAACGGAGAAAACAACAGAACAAAATATGCATTGTTGTTGTTGTCAATTTGTTGTACAATAAATGGTTGTTGTTGTACAACAACAATTTTCAACTTGCGGCCGCTCAAACGGCCAAAAACGAGAAATTCAGATCTGGGATACCAGGCGAACAGAAATCAGCAGCAAGCAACTAAAAAATGTAAATTTAAAAAAGTGGTGCATACTTTTGGGGGCTAAAAAACTAGCGACCTTCTGCGACTTCTGTTCGCCTGGTACTCAGGTCCGAAATTTCTTGGTTTGCGTCGATTGACGAAAAATTTAACTTGAATTTTCATTGCACTATATCTCGGCTATTTATGGGCCGATCTGGACGTGCCATACCTTTTTGTGATCAGGAGAGTCCTGCCAACCGATTGGCATCAGAAAAAAAGGACATTCTTTTCGCCGTGATTAGTTGCATACTTTTAGGGGACCAGGACAAGAGTCCTAGTCGATTTTTTTATGCCAATCGATATTCATGATCCTTGCGATTCTGGGAGAGCAGGTCCTTTAGCGATCTGACGCTCCTTGGCAGAGATATAACGTAAACAAAAATACTGGTTTGTTTTCAATACACTATATCTCGGCTATTTATGGGCGGATCGGGGCGTGGCATACTTTTTTGTGATCGGGAGAATCCTGCCAACCGATCGGCACCAGAAAAAAGGACATCCCTTCCATCACGATTTTCGCTAAAAATCATGATGGTTACATCATTGAAATCGCCAAAAATCGGCCCGATTTTCGAAGTCGGGTTTTTGATGCCAATCGATAGTCTGGATCCTTGCGAACCTGGGAAAGTATGACCTTCGCCGATCTGACGCTCCTTAGCCGAGATATAGCGTAAACAAAAATACTGGTTTTTTTCTTCACGCTATATCTCGGCTATACAACGTCTGATCTGGGCGTGCCATACCTTTTCGTGATCGAAAGAGTCCTGCCAACCGATTGGCACCAGAAAAAAGGACATTCCAGGACAAATACCAGTAAAAAACAGTGTGGAGAAAGTATCCTTGTTCCTTAGTCCTTCATAAGGACTCCATCAAGGATGTTCCCCTGATCACAGGAAGCTATCGCACGCCCAGATCGGCCCACAAATAAAGGAGAAAACAGCAAATCAAAATATGTACGCATTGTTGTTGTTGTCCATTTGTTGTACAACAAATGGTTGTTGTTGCACAACAACAACTTTCAACTTGCGGCCGCTCAAACGGCCAAAAACGAGAAATTCAGATCTGGGATACCAGGCGAACAGAAATCAGCAGCAAGCAACTGATTTTGTTGATTTTTTGTTAAGTGTTGTACATTTGAGCTTCTGTCACTGCAAGTGCTTGTAGACAGAAGTTCAAATGTACAACACTCAACAAAAATTTTTAAAAAATCAGTTGCTTTCTGCTGATTTCTGTTCGCCTGGTATCCCAGATCTGAAATTGTGGTCTTTGGCCATTTGAGCGACCGCAAGTTGAAAGTTGTTGTACAACAAATTTACATGATTTGTTTTGTTGTTTTCTGCGTTATTTGTAAGACGATCTTGACGTACGATAGCTTCCTGTGATCGGGGGAACATCCTTGATCTGATGGAGTCCTTATCAAGGATCAAGGATTTCTTCTCCACACTTGGGTTCTCCGTTATTTGTGGACCGAACTGGGAGTGCGACGGCTTCCTGTGGTCGAATAAACGGCCCTGATTGATCCCTGATCCTTAAAAAGGAAAAGGCTTGCCCAGTCTCTGTTCAGCCTAAACGTATGCTATTATTTCTAAGCAAATGTAACCCAAAAATATGCTGTACTTTTTTATGAAAATGTTGAGTTCTACCTGAAAGTATGCAATCATTGCGAATAAAAATGTATACCCAACCAATAATAAGATTTGTGAAGTCTTTATTCGTACTATTTGGCCATTTGAGCGGGCGCAAATTGTAAGTTGTTGTTGTACAACAAATTAACAACAACAATGCATATTTTGTTTTGCTGTTTTCTCCGTTATTTGTGGGCCGATCTGGGCGTGCGACGGCTTTCTGTGATCAGGGGAACATCCTAGATCCGATGGAGTCCTTATCAAGGACGAAGGATCAAGGATAATTTTTCCACGATTATTTTTTCTGGTATTTGTCCTGGAATGTCCTTTTTTCTGGTGCCAATCGGTTGGCAGGACTCTTTCGATCACGAAAAGGTATGGCACGCCCAGATCAGACGTTGTATAGCCGAGATATAGCGTGAAGAAAAAAAACCAGTATTTTTGTTTACGCTATATCTCGGCTAAGGAGCGTCAGATCGGCGAAGGTCATACTTTCCCAGGTTCGCAAGGATCCAGACTATCGATTGGCATCAAAAACCCGACTTCGAAAATCGGGCCGATTTTTGGCGATTTCAATGATGTAACCATCATGATTTTTAGCGAAAATCGTGATGGAAGGGATGTTCTTTTTTCTGGTGCCGATCGGTTGGCAGGACTCTCCCGATCACAAAAAGTTATGCCACGCCCCAATCCGCCCATAAATAGCCGAGATATAGTGTATTGAAAACAAACCAGTATTTTTGTTTACGTTATATCTCTGCCAAGGAGCGTCAGATCGCTAAAGGACCTGCTCTCCCAGAATCGCAAAGTTCCAGACTATCGATTGGCATCAAAAAATCGACTAGGACTATTGTCCTGGTCCCCTAAAAGTATGCAACTAATCACAACGGAAAGGATGTCCTTTCTCTCTGATGCCAATCGGTTGGCAGGACTCTCCTGATTACAAAAAGGTATGGCACGTCCAGATCGGCCCATAAATAGCCGAGATATAGTGTAATGAAAATTCAAATTAAATTTGTCGTCAATCGGCGCAAACCAAGAAATTTCGGACCTGAGTACCAGGCGAACAGAAATCAGCAGACAGCAACTGGTTTTTTTAGCCCCCAAAAGTATGCACCGCTTTTTTAAATTTGCATTTTTTGAGTTGCTTGCTGCTGATTTCTGTTCGCCTGGTATCCCAGATCTGAATTTCTCGTTTTTGGCCGTTTGAGCGGCCGCAAGTTAAAAGTTGTTGTTGTACAACAACAACCATTTGTTGTACAACAAATTGACAACAACAACAATGCATATTTTGTTTTGTTGTGTTCTCTGTTATTTGTGGGCCGATCTGGACGTGCGACATCTTCCTGTGATCGGAAGACAATCCTTGATCTGATAGAGTCATTCACAAGGACGAAGGATCAAGGATCTGTTCTCTAGACGCATATCTTGTTCTCTCCGTTATTTGTGGGCCGATCTGGGCGTGCAACATCTTCCTGTGATCGGAAGACAATCCTTGATCGGGTGGAGTCCTTTTCAAGGACTAAGGATCATGGGCATTTCTTCCAGGCTTGATTTCTACGTTATTTATGGGCCGACTTGACCGTGCCACGCCTTCTCGTAGTCGCGAGAATATCTCCTCTCGTTTATCAACAAGGACTACAGGGATATTACTTTCCTACAGTTATACATCGCTATAACTCGGCTATTTCCTGGCCGATTTGGACGTATCGCGTCCACTCTTTACCCCCAAAATAAAAACATAGCCGTGGAAGTTTTAATTAAGTCCTTTATTTGAATGTTTCATTTTGTATATACGCTTACAATTTAAATCTGCAATGCTATGTATAAGGACTGCTCGCATAATTTGCGTGATGATTATACACCTCGCTGGCCGCTGCACTTCGCTTTTCCGATTTCAATTAACGTCTTGTGTTACCCTTGAAACTGGAGACCTGCAAGCAAACAAAGTAGAGTTTCCTTTAGCCGAGTACAGTGTAATTATTCGAGGGCAACAATTAATTATTCAATAATTATATGGAAGGCGAAGGGACCATTGAAATTACACGACTTGATAAATGACATTGGGCATTGAATAACGTGTCTCACCTGCGGGAAATAAAGGTTAAATATAGGAAACAAATTAATTGTCGAAGGCTTTCAGTGAAGTGGGTTTGCCATGGCATTCAATGCGAGTGCGAGCTGAGATTGGCTCAGCATTGAGAATGCGATACTAAATCTATTACCCAACAAGCTCTCCATGCTAGAAACATTTCTTATTCGGCTCCACTCAGGTGAGTATTGCAAGATATCCAAGGTTTGCCGCAAACTTGAAGTCCTGGGGCATTGCCAGGAACTCTCGTCCTTTTCCTTTTTTTGTGGCAATTGTTTGGCACTGGCTTTCATGCCATCGCATAATAGAAATCAGTTCACACGTGCCAGAAATTACCCAGATACAACGCCACAGAACTAACAAGGAAAAACGAAACGGAAAACGGGAAACGGCATAAAAAAGAGAAGGAAAAACCATTCCAGGATTCAGAGCCCTGAGGTCAGTAAATGTAAATACAACCAACGCCCCGCACCGCCCCGTTTGTCGGATCGCCCACAAATACTGGCAGAGAATGGAAAAGCCTTTAATAGAAATTGCAAACGGAAAAAAACGAAATGGTAACAAAATTATGCGCGTGATTTATGCTTTTGTTGTTTGCCGGCTGCCGACTGCCGACCAGTCTGTTTGTGTTTCCATATTGATTTTTCCACCAGCTAGCAGCCGCCAACGATGTGTGAAAATTAAATTCCCGTTTAGAGTTTTCCCTCTATCTGCGATTAGCTCCGACTCCGCGTCAGTCCCGACTAAAGACCAAGCGCCACCCTGACAACAGACAACGCGCTGAGCAGAGCAGAGAAGAGAATTGAATTGAAGCGCATTGTGTAAATCAGCGGCTCAATAAAATCTAATAGCCCGGGCAGATTGCGGCTCGGCACGCACCGCACCAAGGCAACACGAAGGGGGGGGCCATGGCGGAGACGGAGACAGGACGCAGCCGGACGGAGTCTAGGGTAGGTGGTAAACATAAATTACTAGACAGGGACCGCGCCGCGTCCTTGACAGTGGCAAAACCTAATGGGAATCCTAATAAAAGCAGACAATGACAGCCAAGTCGGCTAATGTCACCGATACGAATATTCTGCACCCTGGGGAAAACCTTCTGGGCCACAATCTGATGAGAATATTCTGCTTTAATGGAATATATATAATACTAATACTAATGTACTTGGCAATCTATTTATTTCGAAAGGTAATGATAGGTCATTAAAACTAAGGCTATAAAAAGACAACTCACGCAATGCCCATAATTGTTGGCTTTGGTTTGGGTTATTTAAGGAAAACTTTAGGCATTAAAAGCCAATTGAAATTTAAAGAAATCATAAAGAAAACATAAGCCAATAAAGAGATCAAACATCTCACCAATTAAATTCATATCAAGAAACATTTTCAGATGAATCGAAGCAATGTGGGCAAATCCCACAGATTGACTACAAGGAATACCGGAAAAATACCCCAGCAAAAAGCGGACTCCTGTTCATTATCCCAACTTTCTGACAATGTTATAGCACTTGCAGCAAGCCATTGCTGCCGCCTGCTGCCTGCCACTTGCCGCCTGCGTATTACCAAAGTGAAGCCGCTTTGGCAAATTAACTAATGACCCCATGTCGGTCGGTCGGTCGCTCGATTGGAATGGATGGATGGAGGGTGGAGTGTGGACTGAGCCCGGAATCGGGACGTGACTATGGATAGTATGGGGAGATTGTTGCCGGGCAGCGATGGATGGCGGATGGAGAGGATGCCGAATGGCTGATGGCGGATGGTGGCGGGGGCGTTTGTTTAATTGTCGTGCGACCCGCTTTTTGCTCCGTTTTAATGAGTCAATTTAAATTCCGATTTCGATTACGGGGAAAGCGTTTTCCGAGCTGCCAATGGCCCGCGCGCACAGCTGAGGCCAAATCGATGTTCATTAGCAGAAGGCGAGCCGCACTCTCCCCCCCCATTCGGCAAGTCCTTTGCCACTTTGACCCACGGACTCCTTGCGCTCTTTATTTTTCCGGATCGCTTTGTCCGTGCGGCATTGTCAACGCAATTAGCAGCCAGCGACAGGGCGACAGAGAAGTTTTAAAGTTAATATTGGCTTTTGTTTTTAACATTCAAATGACTTGGCCAGGGAACATATTTCACCAAGCAACCGAAGTGGTGACCCCGACCTAGGGTCACATTCATAATTGAAACATTCTGCATTTATTATAATTTAAATGATTATACAGATTCCAGTTTTTTTATTCTTTTTAGTGGTTTTTAATTAAAAAGCAACCGCAGTTTTTGTTAGCTAAATTAATGAGCAAAGGCTCACCGAGCTTTCCATTTACCACTTTCCGTTTGCCGTTTTATTTGTGATTTTTATTGCTGGCAATTTTAATTAAAACATCAGCGTTACATTATTTGATTTATGGCGCCGACTGACAGCCAGGGCAATCGCCATAAACAAATGCATATGTAATTGCATATTTGAACTCAATTAACCGGCGACTTGACCGCACAAATTCTGCACAAATTTGTCAGCCAACAGCCACAGCTAAAAGGGGGAAAAAACACACCGAGGAATGCGTTGCGACGACAAAGAGGAATCCTCAGAGAGGGAGAGAGGAGGAGACCCAGTGCCATAGCTATAAATCGCAGCCTACACTTTCAACTTGACCCCAACGGAGTCGCCTCGATGTCGTTGCGACGCAGCGCTGCATGAAATGAAATTTAGCGCAACGGCAGCCGGCAGCCGCACGGCCTCTTTCCACATGCTTTTTGTGTTAGAATTTCTATTTTTTTGATCCTGCCGAGCTACGGCTGTGGTGCTCCTATTTTTTATAGGCCTTTCTCCTTTTCCGTGCGTCGCTCAACGCAACAATTTATGGCTAAGCGCTCGTGTTTGGCCTAAAAATATATATATGTATGTATATGTGTGCACCAGAAACCAGTTACATAGAAACACGTCAATAAATTACAGGCGCCTGGAGAGGCCTCGCAGCAGACCAAGCCAAGCCGAGTTGAACTAATGGCAGGCAGCAATATCCTCGACATTATGTAACGACGAGCAAGAAATTTTCTAAAAAATTATCAGCAAAACAGGTTACGAAGCAGAGATGCCCTGGAAACAGAGAAGATGGAGAAAGAGGGTTACATTACATATTATCTACATCTACATCTACAGGGGCTGTATGAACCTGCAAATCTATGCGCTGTAGGCTTGCATTCAGAAGGCAGGGAACATCCAATCCTTAAGCTGGCAAACTGTGGTAAACATTCCTGAAACTTCACTCCGTTTTGCCAACATACTTACTAATACTTCTAATACTAATACTTACTTACTACTTCAAAATATGGCAGACTGTACTTGATTTGTGTATATAGAAATGAGAGTAAAGAACACTTCCCACAAATGTGCTAAAGGCTGTCTCAAATCTTTTGTAAAGCCTCCAAGACTCATCCTCAATTACCAACATCTTCCAGTGTTGTCCCCCCAAGAAAATATTACCACAATCCATCAGTCTCCTGCAGGAAGAGGGACAAACATCCCCTGCGACTGCATATACCCCCAATCTGTAGGAATGGGCCGTAAAAATAATCACGCAAACAACAAGAAAAATAAATTTAAATTCTGTGTCAACATGCGGCCAGGACTATGTGAGATGTGAGATGCCCCCGCCCCGCCCCTCCCCCCAACGAACAATCGACAACAGCAACTTGTGCGAGTGTGATGTGTGCGTGTGTGAGATTGCCAGTGCGTGTGTGTATGTGTTAATTAAAATGCCTTAATTAAAATAATTTTCAAATACTTCTCGCAGGCAAAAGGAAAACAAGGATATTACTGAATCCAGCCCCTCCCCCCCGTCCCACAGGAGGCACTGGAGATTCGCTTTTTTCTATTGAGAGAGATTGACAACCATGACAGGCGCAACTGCCACGCGGGGGATTGCCACACCGCCCCAGAACGTATTAAAAAGTTTACAATTTCTGCAGCAGCAGTGGCAGGGCGGAGTCGAGTTTAATTTTTTGGTTGAGTTCATGCGAAAATTGCAAAAATCATATTCCAACTGTTTGGCAAGCCATCAAAGGTATGGCTGCTGCTGGCCAGGAGGAGGAGGAGCAGCGCGGGGGTGGCATGCCCATGGATGCCATGGATACATTGAGGATGGAAATGGAGTCTAAACTGCAACATAAAGCGGAATGGCAGAGAGAGAGACAGAAACTTTGGAATGGAAAAATGCAGTTAGTTGTGGCAGGGCAATGAGATGGGTGGAGGGGGAGTGGACAGTGCAACATGTGTCCCCCAGATCGATGTGGGCTGCTCCTACTCTATTTGCATAGCAAATTGAAAATTTTCCATAAACCTTGATTCCCGCAATTGAACCTGGCTAAGAAGGTAACCAATTGTCCTGACTATTATCTCAGCTCTTTTTCTCCTTTTTCTTCCTTACTTTCTTTCCTGTACTTCTGTTGTGTTTTTATCTTTTCTTCTGTGGTATCTGGCACTTTTTAATGTCTTATCTACGTGGCCTGTTTGTCGGAATGAAGCTACAAAAATTTAACACAAAACACACGCGCCATACATAAAAAGCAAGCGGCGAAACGAAACGAAATGGTACAAAAAAAAAACAGTGAAAAGTGGTAGCAAGTGGCAGGGTGGCAGGGGGGAGGTGTGGCGCCCCAGCAGGAGTCATAATTATGCCTGGCCCATCGCGCAATGAACATGGCGCGGCACGCAAAACATTTTTCGTAATTATCTCTCTAAAACCCCCAAAAACACTCGTACAAAAAATTCAAAGCAAAAACACTAAAAGAAAAGAGGCTGAAGAAGGAGTGGAGAAAGCAGAAAGGAGTTGACCGAAGCAGTGATGCTCTGTATGGAGAGAGGGGTACTCAAGCAGCTCTCAGGATCCCTCGATGATGGCACTGAACAAAGAGTTATGGAAGCGTCTTTGCACACCCTTTCAGTGTTATCAATGTTACCAGTATCCATCCACTTTGAAGAGTCTCAAACCTGCAGAGAAAGGGTAACCTAAATGGCAGAGAAAGAGTATCCCAAATTGCAGAGAAAGAGTATCCAAACTTCAGAGAAAGAGTATTCAAACTGCAGATAGGATAGAGTATCCTAAATTGCAGAGAAAAAGTCTCATAGCTGCAGAGAAAGAGCATCCAAACAGCGGCGGAGACAGACAGCCACCAAAATAAAGTAACCGCATGGCAGCACGTGAAACCCAAAGAAAAAAAAAAAAGCGGGGAAAAAAGGGGGAAAAAGGGCGAAAAAAAGGAGGCTGAAAAAAGCTCCAAGAATAGCCGAGCCAGGGACAAGCCTTCCCTGCAATTCCACCTTTCAGTGCCAGCTCTTTGGCAACTTTCAAATGTATTACTCAATTATATAAAGCAACTAGAAGTGTTGCTCTCTGAGACTCTGATATTCTACTATTCCGGAGTTACCTTAACCAAATGGGTTTTGTTCTGGTTAATGCATGACACTTCCCATTTCCACTCCAATTGCATATCGAATTTGTTTCACACTTAAGCCTTTACTTTCACTCGTGTTTAGGCCATGGACAAGTGCAAATGTCTGCCCCACTGAGTGCTGTGATTAAGGCCCTACTGCTGGCCGCTTGGTTCAAAGAAACCTCAGCTTCAGCTAGGCTCTGTCAGAGGCCGCGGCACGATGCCGCAAACTGTCACATGTCGCGCTTTTACTTTAATACTTTCACGGAAAACTGCGAACCGCGTGACACCTGCAATGTATGCCGATTGCATGCGCGCCTGTACACTGTGAATGAGTGAATGATGCAGACATTAAAATGATTGAAAGCCACTATCAGAATATCCCATCTTTAAGGTAGGAAGGCACAGATTTCTAATACATTATCTATCGAATCAGGGCCATGGCCTTAAAGAGTTTTGCTGCCATGAAGGCCAACATTTTGCCAACACACACACAAAAATCGTGAAAGAAAAGGATGAACCTTCGCCGCAGCACGACGGGTGGGCGTGTCGCCTATGCGGACGTGTGTGTGTGTGTGTGAGTGAGGGAAAAGTTATTGTTGGTAATATCAACACTAAAAGTGTTTATGATATGAAAAATGTTGACAGCAACTGCAGAATAGATATGCTACGACTGAGCCCCGCATAGGGGAAAGCCAAACAGAAAGATAGAAAGGGTAGGGGATACACACACACACACACAAACACACACATATAGAACCGTCATTCACCGTCGTATGTGTGTGCTTGTAGTTTTTATCGCTGTTGCTGACTTTGATGAAAAATATGATTATGTCCTTTATGCGAATGCCTTGCAGTAAAAATAATAATAACACAGAGATACTCCTCCTCGTACATTCCCGTGCCTCGTTGTGGCATGCCCCCCATTCCCCCATTGCTCCTTTTGGCTGTGTTTTTCCTTTTGCCTTGTTTTTTTTTGGCAACATTTTTCATGACTTTTCTCAGCTTCCGCTGACTTTATTGGCTGCTCGTCTCCGGCTCGCCTGCAGGGTTAAACATTTCGGATTCTCTCAAGAATTCCCTCTCGCTTGCTCTCTCTCTCTCTCCCTCTCTTGTTTCTGCCTTGTCATATGTTTGCTTTATTATGGACAACATGAAGCCGTAAGAAACACTAGCCATAACAATAAGAACGGGCTACAAACAACTGACGACCGACGACCGACGACCAGGCCCTATCCATGAATGCAGTCAAACGGTTGTGACCCATAAACCGACAATGTTGCAAGTTTGCTCTGCTCTGCTCCCAGTGGCACTGGCACTGTGCCTGGCAGTGACAATGCGGCCACGCCCTGTTGTGGATGCTGCTCTAATACGCCCACACATAACATGCTCGTTTTCACTTGGTTGCGATTTTGGCAATGGAACGAATGGGGGATCGTTGGAGATGTTTCATTTTCTAGGGGGCACCAATAAGTATGCTACACTTTTTGTCGGCCCCCAATAAGTATGGCCCCAATAAGTATGCTACACTTTTTGTAGAACAAGGAAAAGCGGCAAAGGCCACGGCTCTACTTTATACCCAGGCCGTAGGCAGTATGTATGTGAACTTACGGAGTCGGAAGCGCTTCCTTCTGGGTGTTACACACATCCACTATCACTACAAATCTAATATGAAGGGCTACACAAATACTGACTGAGTATCGGCTAGCAATGCTTATAAAACATTCCCTCTCGTTTATGGCAGATTTCTTATACATAAAAGTGGAAAGCAATTGGTTATCCGTATCTAAAGCCATTATAAACCTATTAGCTGTAGCAATCCCATTATACACACCACCACCCACAAATGCTTGACATTTTGGTCCGAAAAAAGTATTAGTTCTAAGAAAATTCTAATAAATTCTAAAGAATTCTACAAATTCTCCTAGTAGTTCATTGATTCTTGAACCAGACAAAACCCCAGTGATATTCCCCTAATTAATACTCTACAGCCATTTATCCAACTCCCAGCAACGTTCCTGGTCCTTCGACTGTTTCCATTAAATTTTCATGCCCGCTGTCCATCTTAAAGCATTTTGTCCAGTCAACACTTAATTATTATCGAGAAACAAAAGCAAAAGGAGGGAGTGAACATCACCACATGATTTACTTAATATAATTTTGTCCTAGGGAGGAAGGACAACCAACTCTCGGCACACTTAATGCTGCAGCAATGTAATAAAAATCCAAGACGATGGATGAGGGACGAGGGTCCCACCCCAAACAAATGCCCGTTAAATATTTAGTTGATTTAATTATGTGGACATACTAAGTGTGTGTGCGAGTTTGTGTGTGTGGAGCAGAGCCATTAAATCAACTCAAACTACGGCCAGGAAATTTACGAGCCACAGAGTTTTTCGGGGAAGCTCTCTCTATGTCTCTCTGTCTCTCTCTCTGTCCCTCCTTTAATTGTCTTTTTCGGTTATCTGTTGCTTATTTATTACAAATGCCATATGCCATATGACATAACAGAGAAATGAAGAGAGAAAAGAAGAAGGAAGAAGGCAGAGACAGAGGCAGAAGGCAGACGGAAGAGGCTAAGGCAAAAGGCAGAGGCGAAGGCAGAGGCAAAGGCAGAGGCGAAGGCAGAGGCAGAGGGAAAGACCGAGAGAAACAGGAACTCCGATGATTTTGCTTTGTGGTCATTTTTTGGTAAATTAATTAAACAAATAAAATAATATGTCAGCAGCAGCAAAAAGCAATAAATACTAATTTGCCTGTTTCAACACAAATGTCATCTTTGTGTTGAGATAAATAAGGCACAAACCCACACAGAGACAGGCAGACAGACACACAGATACAAGCAGGAGTTGGCAAATGTTTTGTGTGTGGGCCCTAAATTCCTTGCCATTTTGTTGCCAGGGGTTTCTGGCCAGCTGCCTGGCCCGGAGAAATGCGGTTTGTCTCGGACTCGACCTCAGACTTGGACTCCGTCGCAGGACTCCTCAGGTCTCCTGAGCCAGGAGGCTGAGTGGTTGATTGTTCGAGTGGTTGAGTGAGTGGCTGAAGGGCTGAATGGCTGAGTGTTCGGTCGGTGGTTGGCTAGACGACAACTTATCGCTGACTTTGTTGTAATTCCCCATTCAATTAATGAACCACTTTTGTGTGTGTGTGTCACATCCTTTAGTCCTTTTATTGTATGTCTAAAAAGCTTTGATAATTGCCATTGAATCGGAAATGACTGCAGATATCTGTGCTCTTTATGCTTTTTTATCAAATTCCAAGAGGTACAAATACTTAGCCATTCAGCCACGCCCCTAAGGGCGTTTATTACTTAACCTTTACTGAGTATCCAGTCTCCCCTCCTCCACACACCCACAGCTAATGTTCCATTGAATACAATCCCTCCCGAGGGCAGATCAATGTTGTTTTCCCAATGATTATTATGCCTGGGTCTGGGCATTAAAATGTATTATATTTCTGCACCTACCCCCCCAACCCCCCTGCTACTCCTCCTCCCCCTGCTCCTGGAGCACCATCTGGCCTGTTCGAATTATTTTCTATAAATTTAATCCCCATTAAAGAGCGGTTATGTTCTCGAGGTCCTGTCCGGCCATAATTGTTATTTTCCTTGTACGAACAACAACATCTTCCCCCTCCCCCCTGCCACCGCCCCTGGGGTGAGGTCGTGGTCCCTGCTTGTCCCCCCGACCCTCGACTTTGTTTGGTTTCGGATTCAATTCGCTTTTTGTTTCTATTAATGACACACACACACACAGACAGACAGACACACATTCGGGAGACAGACAGGGATTCATCCGCTGTGAAGGACATTTGGCAGGCAGAGAGAGAGAGTTTTTGGCTCGTCGCTCCTTGGATTTATTTCACGGCACATTTAATTCCAGCACGCGCCTGCCAACATGAATTTGCCAGATACTCAGATACCCGAAATGCGAAATGGGAGGATCTACTCGCGCTGACAACGAGGACACGCCGCGAGGACAATTCGACGACAACGCTCGGATAAACAATTCCCCGCATGGCTTCGCCCCTCTGTCCCCTCAGTGGCAGTAATTTGTTTAATTTTAAGTAGCCATAGCCAAAGGAAAACTATTCGCCCCCAACCCCCGTAAACCCTGAGGTTATAAGCGGCCTACAACATAATCGTCAGGGGAAGCCTGGAGCAGGTCCTGCTTAGGCCTATTCCCCAGACCACTTATCAAGTGTCCTGAGAGAGCCACACTGCCACCCACTCCCTGCCCTACTCCCTGTCCCACTCTCTGCCCCTCTCCCTGCCCCACTCTCTGCCACACTCCCTGTCCCACTCTCTGCCCCTCTCCCTGCCCCACTGCCCCACTCCTGGGGGTCTGCTATTTCCGTTGCTGTTTGCCGCCTGCCACGGTCATAAAAATCAAAAGAGCATAAAAATACATTTGATAACAGTGACGACTTCTGTTTTTGGTGTTTAGTTTGTTGTTTGCTTTGCGTACCCCCTCTCCCTTCCCCTCTCTGCCCTCTGCCATCCCCTGGCTATCCCCCAGTGACCAGCCTGTGCCTGAGCCTCCGCCTGTGGGTCCTGGGCACTGGGCCGTATTTGCCTAAAGTGCTCATTTCAATGTCGCCAAGTGTCAGGCCAAGACGTGGCCCACCACTGGCCATCAGAGGAGGAGCAGGAGCAGGACAAGAGGCAGAAGCAGGAGCAGGAAGAGGGGCAGGAGCAGGAGCAGGAAGAGGGGCAGGCTGAGGGGCAGAAGCTGGAGCAGAAACAGGAAATTGGCATTGCCAAAACGAAACGCACAACGTCCAAAAGTGAATTAAAATAAATTTGCTAGCGGGGATTTGGGGATTTGTTGTGCTGCGCATTTTTAGCAGTCGCCAAGGCCGCCAAGGATACGGCCAACGCATATTCTTCTCCAAGAGCCAAGTTGGTCAGGGCTGGCAAAACGATATTTGGGCAAAGGAAAGGGCAACCTCTTTGGGGGAAAACCCTCCCAATAAACCCAGAGATTCCCTTGGAATATAATGCCTATTCTATCAGAGTTTTTCCTTCTATCGATCATGGATTCAACCAGCCCTGAACTGCCCTGCCATTGATGGACTTATAAGACATAATAAAAATTTTCCAAAGGAATTTGCAATGTTTTTGTTTGGCCCGCGGCTATTATCTCTCCTTGAGACGGTGACTCCTGCCTGCCAGCCTGCCTCTGCCTGCTTGCCTCTGACTGCCTCTGCCTCTTCCTGCTTGCCCCAGTTTGTCCTGCCCACTGATGCATAAGGCATGCGGCAACATTTATATAATTGTTATATCAAATATTCGACATTGCCGGGCGCACTTTAAACGCTCAAAAAGCCATCAAATTTATGTCTTTAAAATTGGGCCAAAAGTCAGCAAAAGGAACGCCAGGCAGCCCAAGGCCCAGGGGCCCCAAAGGGCCCAAGAAAGCTGCAAGTGAAAGTGAAAGTGTAGGCGTAGGCTTGGGCGTAGGCATAGGCGATGGCATGGAATGTGTTTGCCGAGAATGTGGTACGGCTGTGGGTGTGGCTGTGGCTGTGGGAGTGAGTGTGGTGGACAGGCGCAGGATTCGGGTGATTGTGATGGAAAAGGGGATTGTGGTTTTGGCATATCGTGGTCAGGCTTCTGGTTCTGCTGCTTCTGTTTCTGGCAACCCCGTGGCGCTGATAATGACGCGGCCGCGGCCGCGGCGCGGCTTGTCGGAGTTTCCTAATTCTTGTCCCACTTTGGAAAACTTTACAATTAGATTCGCGCCCACCAGCCCCAGTCCTCCCATTAGTCCTTGAAATGGGGGCGTGGGGGGCTTGGGGGCGGCTGATTTATTGACAAACCGCGACGACAGCGCCCTCTTGGGTTCTCCTGCCCATAAATCAACAAAATATGTTACCTTCCCCATTAAAGAACAAACAAATAAATATGGCGGACAGCTAAACGTTGAAGGGCTTTAAATTCTGTTTTTATTCCGTTTTTTTGGGTAGTGAATATAATTATAAATAGGGTTAAAGGACGAGCCCAGGCCTAGGCCCTATTCCCGGCCTAATGATTACGGCATAATCCAATTTTCATTACATTTACATCAATTCAGAGAATGATAAATGAAATGCTGAAATAATGGTAGCCAGAGTCCTGTCTCTTGGGGGCAACCCTTTTTTTTCTCCTACAGGCCGCTGACATTTTCCACATTTCTATTATATTTTTCTCTTTTTTTTCTCTTGGGTTGTTTCTGACATTTACCCCGTTTTTTTGTGGGTTGATATACCCTCTATGAGGCATGGTATTTCCGCTCTACGAAGACTTGGAAGTAAAGCCAGTTCTTTGGGGCTTTTCTTTGAGAAAAGTGAATGCCCCATTCGGCTGCTTTTCCTTTAAGCATTTGCATAATTTTCCACAGATTAAACTACAATTTATCATAATTTTTTTTCGGTCATGAGTGAATGCCCGAATGCTCAAAGTGATTTTTAATAGCCAACGACGAGGACGACAGGGCGACAGCAGCTCAAGTTTTCCATTATTTCCATCATTCATTGCCAGGAAAAATAATCGCTATATGTTTAATGAGACATTCTCTCTCTCCCTCTCTCTCCTCCTTGGGGAAAACTCTTTGCCGAGTCAGCGGGACATTCAAAGGAGTAAGTACATCAAAAGGCGGCCAATAAATCTCATGGCAAATGCGAATGCAGTGTGTAACGAGGGGAGGAGGAGACCCCATAAAAACGATACGCACGATATCTTGACCAAACAACAGGACCCAAGAGAGAGAGAGAGAGGGAGATGGTTGCGAGAGAGTAACGGATATATACATAAATCCAAAATTGGAATCGGGGGCGAGCTTGGGAGCAACTTTTGAGTGAAGTCAACACATTTTCACACACAATAAATTTTTGCCAACGTTTGCTCGAATCTCAGCGGAAGACACACTGCCATTGCCGGGGCTGTGGGCGTGGCCAGTGAGCTCGTTTGCCTATTGATTTTTCTTTTAGCCAGAGAGTTAAAGCGCAGTCTTGGGTCGGCACACATGGCGTAAACTTTCGCCCACGATTGCCACGCCCATCGCGACAACCTTGAGACGGGAAATTGTGTGTCTCGTGTGTCCAAAAGTTTTGCGCTGAGAGATTTATGGGTGCCCCACCCCCACCCCCCTGGAAGCCATCCATCCATCCATCGACCCGCAGACAGGGAAAGCGTTAATCCAAGTCAATTAGTTTCTTTGTTGTTTTCGACAGCGCAGCACCGAAAATGTTCGCCACTTAACTTTATGGAAAACTTTGAGAACTTGGCTCCAAAAACAACAACAATGACCTTTGCAGCTGTGAGGTGGGGGGGAGGCTTAAAACTAAATTAAAACAGAGATAGGAGAGAGGAGAAAGTAGGGGAGAGAGGAGTCTTCTGTGAAGGTCAAAACTGTGACAGCCGCCAGCCAGCAGCATCTTTTGCAATTTGGCTTTAATTTATGAGTTCCACCTCTCATTACACCTTTGGCCGTCGGCCCGGAAAAAGTTTTTCCAACAACCTGTTGTAAATTTTGAGACTTGAAATTCTCATTATTAATTTAAGGAACGAAACGTAAAGGGTTCTACTTGGGAGAAACTGAGTCTGCAGAAGGATTCGTTTGTCAGCTGGTGAACCACAAATGAAATTGTCAGCATTTCGGCACATAAATTTCCATTGAGAACAGAAGCCAATGCCAGATGGCAGATGCCAAATGGTTGGCCATCATTTAATAGGTTTATTAATGATATATCCATAGTGCGAGTCGATGAGTGCTTAAATCATTTCTGTGGGTTTGCTGGCATCAGCAACAAGATACATCATTAAGCCTTTGCTCCACTGCGGACATATCTATCCACAATTTGTGTCAACGATTTCTGTCAACAATTTATATCAAAGATTTATTGTATTATTACGCCAATGAAAAATGGCAAGGATTTGAGTAGAGAAAACTGAAAACTTAAAATAATTTGGCATGAATATTCCCATTTAAATTACGATTTTTGAACAAAATCTAGTCATATGTTTAAATTCAGACTTAATTTGTTCTCCAATTTTTGGTTAAATTCAAAATATATTTAATTGAAAATATTCCACGCCTAAGACTTTCTTTATTCTATTTCTATATTTATTTATTTTTTTAATATTATTTATATTTATTATAATTTATTTATTATTAGAATTTATTTTAATATTTTTAAATATATTTTTATTTGAAAATATTAAATGCTTCCAACTTTATTTATTCAATTTCTAATTTTTTTTTTATTATTTTTATTTTTTTATATTATTTTATTTATATTTATTATTTATTTATTGTTAGACTTTATTTCAATATTTTCTAATATTTCTAAGAATATTTTTAATTGCAAATATTTCACGTTTTAGAATTTATTTTTTCTATTTCTATATTTATTTAATTTTATTTTATTTATATTTTTTATTTAATATTATTTATTTATTATTGGAATTTATTTCCATATTTTCTAATATTTCTAAAACTATCGGTAAAACAGCCAGAAACTATCGGTAAACAGACTAATCCACGCCTAAGACTTTATTTATTCTATTTCTATATTCCTTTATTTTTTATTTTATTTATATTTATTATTTATTATTATTTATTTATTATCAGAATTTTTTTCTATAATTTTTGTAATATTTCTCAAAAAATCCCACTCTAAAATGGAATAAATCTAAAGCCGTTTCTAATCCAATTGAAAATGTTTATCCCAACACTCGGAAGGAAACTTTTGCATATCTTTCCCCGTTTCCACCCTTCCTTTTACCCCCTCCCAACCCCCAAACATACTCCATGGAGGATGTTGATGTCTTATTTGTTCCACGCCCAATTTCCCAAGCAATTCCCGCGAAACCCTCCACCCCCCGCCCACCCCTGGGCAAACCCTTCTTCAGGAGATGTGCCTACTCGCCTGATTTGCTGCCATTGAATTGAATGATTTTGTTTTTCAATTTATTGGGATTTTCTTGAAGGCCGCCACCCAAAGCAAACCAAAAGCAGGAAATGCGCAAGGCCCTGCCCTGCGCTGCCATCAAAACATATAAAGCATTTTTATTATAAGTCGGGTTGAGGGCTGCCAATGGGCGGGAGGGGGGATGGAGGCCACACACACACGCACGATATTATCAGAATTGATTTATTTGCTTGCCTGCCTTCCTGTCTGCCCTTCCCCTCCCCTCCTGCTGCTGCTGCTGCTGTTTGGTAATGTTTTAAAGGATATCTGGTTAAGGGGCGGGGGCGGGGTTAAAGCCTTTGATTTCCTTACCAGTTGTGGGGTCCGGTCTTCTGCTCAATTTGCTGGTCCCAACACGTTCCTGCTGCTCGGACTTTTTATTTGCCGCCGTAAAATATAAATACATATATTTCTTCTTCAAATTGTTTTCGCACGAATTTAATTTAATTAAAATGCCTTTGTTGTTTCGCCCCTGGCCACTGGCACAGCCATAAATGTTTTGCGGGGTGGATGAAGGTAGCTCCTAAGTACTGCACTGCCCTACAAAATGGAAAGAGAGAGAGGGAGAGGGAGAATGTAATATCGAAATGGAAATTAGAATAACAAAACAGCATTACAGCATTTTGCATGCAAATCTTTTATTTATTGTCTGTGGCAAAATGTTGCATTCGAAATGATTATTTATGGAACATTATGGAATGCCCGAAAAAGGGAAATTATTTTCGAAATATTGTTTCCAAAATGGTTTGCTAATTCCCATGATTTTTCGCTGGTCATTTAATTTAATTAAAAAGTAATTGAATTTCGCAGTCAGCCTAAAAGTATGCACAAAAAATGTAAAGTTTTCGACTGCCTGCCCAGAGGATCTTGTGAATTTCTCATGCAGCCTAAAAGTATGCAATGAAAAATGTAAAGTTTTCGACTGCCCGCCCAGAGGTTCTTGTTTTGTTTTCTTCATTCTGGCTATAATAATAATCCAATCGTTACCAAATTTTCTAATCTAATAGATTTTATTCTTCTTTATTTGTCTGCTTTTACAATTTTCCCATTCTCTTGTTTGTTGTTCACATTTTCCCTGCTGTTTAGTGTAACAATTTCTGGGCACACTTCAAATAATATTTCTTAAATGTGTGTCTGCGTATGTGTGTGTGTTTGTGTGTTTGTGTGTCTGTGTGTGTGTTTTCTTTTTATTATTTGAAAAACCGCAAAGCTGATGAACGCCACTGAGTTCTGGCTGTTGGTTTTTTGGCTTTGTTGGTTTGTCTGTCTGTCTGGTTATTAAAAATGGAAAAAGAGAAGAAAAAAAAGAGAGAGCTAAAGCACACACACTCCCCCCTCAGCCCGGAGAAAGGCGTCGCCATCCATAAATCCCGCCAGCATTTCCACATTTCACATGTGTATAGGTTTTTTATTGCCCCAGAGTGCTGGCGTGGCTGCTCGCGATGCCCGAAATAAAAAAAAAACCAACAACAACAGCGAAAGGGGGAAAGGCCACCGAGGAGCGAACTGCCAGCGAGCTTTGCGCTTAAGTCTAATGCGAAAAGTTGTGAATAGGCTCAGTAGGAAATCCTATTTTATGGCGCAAAGTTACTGCAGTCATAAAACCGTTGGGGTTATGTGATGGTAGGAGAACAGTCCAGAGAGAGAGCAGAGACAGGGAGAAAGCAGGGAGCAGGGAGCGATATGCATGGGTAGGATGTGGGACCAGGTCGTAGGTCTCCCCCCTACAACTCTTTTTTCTCTGAAATCTTCTGTTGCTTCTTCAAATGTTTATATTTGGATTGGTTTTCTTTCACAGATTGTTCCATTCCATTGTTTCAATCTTTACCCAGAAATAACCTCCAATAATTAGGTACATTTTTGGGTTCTTCTCCCTTTCGATTCCATTTTGAATTCTTAGATTCCCCCAAAGCAAAACTGAGCCAATTTCGGTACCAATTTCTGTGGCTTTTCCGGCAGTCATTTATTCACTTGACACTTCCCTTCGATGCAAAAACCGGAGAGAATAAATTACGCCGATTCGGGGGCCCGTAATGCCGGGCGACAGGGCATCATTAACAAAAACACTTTGCCTATCGAGTGTGATAAATGCCGTCAACATTTGCTGCCAAATTGGGCATAATTTTTTGAGGGCTATACTTTTGTGTTTGTTATTGCTCTTCCCCCACCCACTAGAGTATCCCCTCCCCCCTCACATGCCTGTACATTATGTATGTATAGGAGAAACCCTCACTCAATGCACTGCGTTCTAAGTTGCTCTGTAAACAGGCCGCAAATTAATTGATTGTACATCATTTATAAGGCACGCGTCGCCAGCCACCCACTCAACCACCATACCCTCCATGCTCCCTGTCGAATGGTATTTTTTGGGTATTTTTCGGTGGTAATGTAGTGCAAACAAAAAATGTTGCGCATACGCCGTGTGCGACACAAAAAGGGACCCATAGGGGAGGGAATTCGAGGGAAAAGAATCAAATCACATCGCAATTGCAAAATACACGTAAATATAATTTACTTTATTCTGCGGTGCTTCATTGCCTTTTAGCCACCTCAACCGACAGGCCACCGCCGCTCAGCCGCTTCAACGTGCGAATGAGCGTGCAAAAATGTAACCCCCACCCCCCCCCCCCCACGCACAGAGAGCGAGAGAGAGAGCGACAGCCTTCGCAAAAGCTTTTCAGTATTTCAAATCTAATTTATGACATTGAATCAATTTTCACAGACTTTCTCTATCGGTGTTGGTGTTGTGTCTGTGTGTGTGTTTGCTCTGCGGTCAACGACGATTTTTCATATTTTTCTGCACTTTTTGCTGCTGCTGTTGTTGTTGCTCCTTTGGCTTTGCTTTTGATGTCTGTCCTCGATACCAGGAACAACAACAGCCAAGAGGCAGAGCTATAGAGAGCCCCAAGTCGCCAAAGCGAACTTCCTGTTTTTTGTAGTTTCCCCCCTCCCCCCAGCACCTCCCTTTCTTGTGCGGCCTTCGTCGAATTGCCAAATTGAAAATTGATGAATGCCTCTGATTGAATTTGATAGGTGCCAAGCACTCAGTGCGGCTATTAATCTCCCGCCTAACGTATGATGTGCCCAAGCCAGGCCCAGGCATGCAGGGAAATGGCCAATTCGATTCGGTCACAGATGATGTAACAAAACAGCAGGAAACTAGTCAATTCTAAAGTAATATACTATGGCATTAATAGGGGCATTTATTTAGCAATAAAAGCGGTCAATCTTAGGTTAGGATTAGTAGATCTTCCAAGCCAAGGCAGGTACTTCTTTCACTAACTTCTTCAATGATTCTTGAATGTTTTAGTGACTTAAATGGGTGCTTTAACATCTGGTAGGCCTTATATTAGTGGCATTTCCATAGGGACCTAACAGAAACCACAGCAAAGATATTTCAGGTTATTTCTGGAGTTATACTTTGAGCAAATTAGTGGCCAATCAATCCTAAGATCGAAAGAAAGCATATTAAGAAATGTTGCCATTCAAAGTGAATCCTTTCCCCTTTTAATCTGAAGGATTCTTCGGGTTTTCAGCTTAAAGTTCCCTGCTTATAGGGGTTCCTGGGGTATCCCTGGGGTATCCTGGCTCAATTCTCCTATGAAATACCCATACATCCACCCATCTATAATCACACTTTGTGCCCTCAGAGTATCTCAAAAGTCGTACATTGTTCCCATTTTTAGCTTTTGCTTTTTTTTTTATCATTTATGAAGGGATCTCAACGCAGGCTCCCTTCTCACTGCCCCCTGCCCCCTGCCCCCTGCCTGTCTCTCTGTCTCTCTCTCGCTCTGCCTCCTGCCTGTCTGTCTCTCTCTCTGTCGCTCTGCCCCTGCCTGCCTGTCTCTCTCTCTCTCTCTCTGTCCCTATCTCTGACTCTGTTATTGCAGTGTGAATTTATGGCCAACAGATTGGTGACTACACATATCCTGCTCCCCCTCCAGCTACTCCTCCAACTCCTCCTTTTCATCCTCCTCCTTCTGCCCCACAAAAAACCGTATCTACCGCGACTTTTATGCGCTTTAAATACTGCCATTTCCCCCATTTCCCCCATTTGCCATTCCTCAGTGCCATTCCTCATTTCCTTTACCCCCCTGCGGCCCCTGTCCCCCCCGGTGCTGCAATTAAACATGTTGAGCACGTCAGGTTTCAATGAAATCGATGCGGCCGCGACAGTCACGTGCCTGAGATATTGAAAATTCAATCGCTGCCATTAATGCGCACAAATCTTGACTTTTTCGAGGCTAACATCAATGCGATAATGGTATGTCCTGGATGGTCCTGAAGGAGAGGGAGCGGCAGGTAAGCTGCTTTGAATTTTTCAACATTTCCGCTTATTATTTTACGTGTCGGATTTGCGTGTCACGCAGCAGCCAGCGATGGGAGCAGATAGCAGCAAAGGGAGTGGAAGAGGGAGGAGCAGGAGCAGGAGGGGGAGGAGCAGCACCACCCCAATCATTGCTCATGTTTATGCAAATTAAAATATGTGCAATCACAATACAATAACGCAACAAAAATTATTTGCAGGCAATTTACAATAAAACTTTATGACATCATTTTTTAAAAAAGGAAAACTTACACAAAAGGGAGAGAAGGGGAGAGATATAGAGAGGGAGAGAGAGAGGGAGAGAGGGAGAGGGACAGGGAGAGAGGGAGAGAGTGACAAATTACAAGGGAAATATCATTCCATCAAAGGCAGATACCATCCAGAATTAACTTTTTGTCCAACACATCAAAGATTTCATCGCAAAAATGATAATTGGACAACAGGCGAATGAGCGATGATGTGGTGGCTGGTGGCCTAATAATCACCAATACATATACACACATACATACATATATGTGTTTGTTAGTATTAGAATTCCTTTGGCCAAACAATCAACAAGCGATCAATCAGTTCAATCAAAGCAGCAGCAACATGTGACACCCCAGCGGAGGACACTCGGGTTTCAGTTTAATTAGCGGGGACTGGTCTAGGCCTGGTGTCACATCCATCATGTCCCTGGACAGGGGAGAGACAGAGAGAGAGAGAGAGAGAGAGAGAGAGTACGCGTATCAATACTCATAAGTATCGATAGATTAATCATCAGGGAAAGTGCTTTCCCCCCAAGCAAAACTCCAATTCGTTGGTGACTTTTGCGACCTTTTTGCCATGCAATTTTAATGCTTTGCGGGTAGCAAGAGAGAGAGAGAGAGAGAGAGAGAGGGAGAGGGAGAGGGAGGGAGAGGGAGAGAGAGAGTGAGATGTATTTAAATGATTTCAAGCCAGAAGCCCCAAAGAAGTAACGAGGACACTTCATTTTATATGCTGCCACACGCCAAAGAGAAAGAACAACTTTTACGAGAGAATTGAAAACTTTTGACCCCTGGGTTCAGTCTCGGTCGGGTAGGGGGCTGGTAGGGGGTGTGTGGGGTGTGGCACACAACAATACAATCAACACGTCTCCACAATCGATCGATTTCATGAGCAATCAAACGTTGTCACATCCAGAGAGAGTCCCAGCGATGTAAAAGTTACAGCACAAGTTCAAAGTTCTTAACCCACAAGGCACCCCCGCACCCCACATCCCCAACGAAAACCGAAATAAAGATGAAAAGAGAGTTAGGCCACCCCCTCACACCCCCCAGAACAAAACAGCAACAAGAAGTGAAAATGTCCAGCAATAAAATGGGAAATCCATTTGGCAGTCCCGGCATCAACTGTCGTCTGTGACAAAACTGTGACAAATGCGACACAAAAAAAAACAGCAACAGAAACAAATTGAAATTAAATTTGCGCCTCCAACTTTGTACTTTTCCACATTTATTTTTATGAAAATTTATTAAATTTAAAAGAAATTAAATGGCAGAAAGAAAGCAGAAAAATACAAGGCCTAGAAGTGCATTTGGAAACACTTCGTTACTGCGTCTCTCATGCGAGTAAGAGACAAATATTGAATATTCCGCTCATTCGAAAGTGATGATCGGTGCTAAGAATCAAGAATTTAGACCCTTTCTTACGCTCAACTTCATGAATGAGTCTGATGGTAGATATCTATCCCTCAAAGCAGTTCCCAAAGTCCATTTGCACCTTTAATTAATGTCTCCAAATGTTAACTTAAGAAGCCAAAGAAATACTGCCACGAATGGTAAGTATATTATTCCCTGGGACTTTCTCTCTCTAACACTTTCTCAACTCTTTTTGCCATCAATCGAAATTGAAATGGTTTCTCGTTGAAATCTTCCTTTTTTTAGTATAAATTTACTTGAAGTTTATAGTGTAACTTCCCTTGGCCTCTCGCAGAGAAATAGTGCACCTCATAAAATACCCTATAATCATCTCAGAGCCAAAGTAAAAGCAAATCTACACAATGCCTCAAATATTTATAGCTTAACCGGAAGTCAGCACCCTGGGAACCATTCACCGGCCCCAGACCAAGTCCCAGCCCCAGCTCCAGCCCTAGACCAAGCCTCAGCCCCAAACCCAAGCCCTTGATCCCAAGAACCGACCCAACCCCCATCGCCTACCACTCAGCAGTTCCGTTAAAGCAGTTGGCCTTATGGCTGACGCTGAAGCTGAGGCAGTGCCTAGTAAAAGTTAACAAGAACACGTAGTAAAGATTTTGCCGTTTAGGTTTTAATGCGATTAGAGTGGCAGACAACAGCCAACAGCGGACTCGAAGACTTCGCCTTGGCCCTGCCCTGCCCTGGCCTGGCCTGTGATTTATGGCCTGAAATACACGTAGCCATAATCGATGCTGACCCACAAGGAGAGATACAATGTCTATGGGGTGGGGGTGAAAGTGACAGGACCTAGGCCAAGACCCACACAATATTTAAGTTTAAAAATTTATCAATTGGATTTGCAAACTGCTTTGTCATAAGTTCCTCTCAACCTTTTTGCCTCCCCCCTCGACCCAACCAAGTCTTAGTCCAAGTCCTAGCCGAAGTCCTTTCTTGGTGACTACCAAGTCCTATCCGAAGTCCTTTCTTGGCGACTAGTTATCGCGTGAACCTTCGGCACGTGCCAGTATTTTGTATTTGATTTACTGCCTGGCCACGAGAGATTTAGCTTGGAGTCCGACGGGCGGGCAATCCTGTGGGAATTGCTGGGAATTCCAGCTGTGGATGGTGAAAGTTTTGATGCCTGAAAGACAGCAACTGAAAGTACTATCCTGCATAATTCAGTCGCACTTTTTGGTTAGCTGAAAGGTAATTGCATTATTTTAGACCTGCCATTCATTGCAGCTAATGAACTCAATTACAAGTCAATTGGCGGCTAATTCGTTGCAACCAGAGAGGATCCACTCCTCCCCCTCCTCCCTCATTATAATATGGCCTTTTGTTTGTGCCGTAAACCAGTAAACCGAAAACCGAATGGTAACCAAAATATTTCATGTCACTTAAATTAGTTAATTTTGCGCATAAATGCATAAATAAATGTACGAATGCGGTCTGCATTTTGCAGCGGGATTAACTTTTCACTCGTCGTAGTCGTCGTTGTCGTCGATGCACTCGATGTTTTTCCTCATAATTATTATTCCGTTTTTCAATATTTAATTTGTCAGGCCCCACCCTCTACCGCTACCAATTCTGCACTTTTCGACTCATTTAGTCTGTGGCAATATTTCTAATTAAAGGTTGCAAACAAAATCAAAACAACCGCGAGCCGCGCAGGACACATTTCGAATAAGTATCTATGTGTGCACGTATGTGTGCGCGTGTGTGTTTGCTCTGTTAAGTACGCCATGATTTATGCATCGCTGCTAAATGTTGCTGAGGTTTCCAACCCGTGCATTTTGGCCATTTGGCCATGTGGCCAGTGTCAACTGTGCGGCATTTTAAATTGTAATATTCCATGCACGCATAATTGAAGCTATTGATTGTATCGGCACAGTGGGCGTAACAGTGTGTGGCACTGCCCTCGTTTAGGGGGTGTACGGGGGTAGTACGAGTTGGGGTGGAATATTGGATAACTGAAATTGAGATTTTGAGCCTAATGAAATGAATGCGTGCAATGGCACACAACAGACACAACAGAGGGGAGGTTGGTACATCATTATTAGTCGGAAAAAGTTAATGATTTGCGGGGGAGAGACAGGGGTAGACAGTGGAGCCACTTTTCCATGGCTAATAGCTTTAATTGTTTCCGCTTTACACAAGAGATATTTTATTAGATTTAAAGCTAATTTATTTACCTGACAAAAAGCAGTGGGAGTTCTTTTGTAATCTTTAAATCTGAAAGAAAAAATTATTAAAAATATAATCAATATTTCTTCTACCACAAAATGTTCTAAGAACTCTCAGAAAAAAATCTTAAAAAGTGCAGTAAGTGATGCTTCCATGCATTACCGATGCACCCGTTCATATGAATTCAACTTCTCTCTCTAGTGTTTAGACTTTTCTTTTAGGATCTCAACATCAATGTAGATTTCTTTCTAGATTCGCATTTAAGCTCTCTCAAAATATCCTTTAACATTATATATGTATAGGCATGTATATGGGACTGGGACACTTCTTTCGGAGGCGACTGTGATAAGTGCATATGTTGCACAGCCAGGCATGTTGTCAGGGAAGCCACTGTAAAGCTTATCGCAAGCCCTTGCTGACCGTTCTGGCAAAAGCTTTCCAAGATCAAAGCTCGATCAAAGGTTATATTATCCCAGAAAAGTGACTAAATGTTCTCCTACTTTTGCTGTTTTTACTGAGACATTCAAATGATAATTAAAATCGATTTAAAGGCATTTCTAAGCCTCAAATGAAAGATTGATTGACTATATCTTGTGAAGGATTGACTGACTCTTTCTCTCTCTCTGGTCTGAAGGATTGACTGACTCTCTCTCTCTCTCTCGTCTGAAGCACTGACTGCCACTCAGCGGATGGCTTCCAGTGGTTTCTTCTTCCTCCAAGTTTTTTTGTTTGTGATTTTGTTATTTGGCAAACTCCGAGAGAGAGCAAATTTGGCATCCTGCTTCCTGGCCTTAGGCAGAGTCAATGCCAGGATACTGAGAACTGGCTGCCGGAGTCCTGGAGTCCCCGATTCGAGGGAGCAGCTCTAATGAAATTGCAGCGACTGGCTGAACAATCTTGGCAAGGATTTAAGTTGGCCCAACGCGCTGTGATTGTTATTGTTGCTGCTCTGAGCCGGTTCCAAGGAGGCAAAGGGGGGGGCGAGGGGGGCTTTGTGGCCCAGCAAACATTTCGCTTTGTCTAGAGCGAGACAGAGGAGGATTCTATTGAAAATCCGATTTTCTTTTGCAGCTGGCAAAGGTTTTTTTGTTGTTGTTGTGGTGGAAAATGATATGATGGAGCCAGAGAGTATCATGTAATTTTGCTTCTTTCCGGTGGCCACAAAATAAAGGAGTTACAAGAGCGGAAAATCTGGTTGAAAAGTGGAGGATATATTTCTCTCAAATTAAATTAGAAAATATTAAAAAAATATAACAAAAAATAGTCCAAGAAAACAGTGAAAATTCTAAGAAAAAGTCTCTATTGAAATCACTGCTTAGTGATTATGGAACCAATCGACTCCATTTCCCTAGATTCTCCGTAGCACCATTTCCACTCCCCTTTTCCTTACCGTACCTTCCCTTCCCTTCCCTTCTTTTCCTTTTTCTTTATGCTTTTACTTTCACCCTTGAGGCAGGCATCTCCGCTTTTGCTGCCTCTTTTTTGGTTTATTTACCGGCATGCATTACCTTTTTCCAACTTATCGACATAATTATCTTAAAAAATATGAAATTATATATCGCACATAAAAAAAGGAACAAGGAAGCAAAAACCGACGTAATACAACGGCAGAAAAGAAACAAAAAAGAGAGAAATATGAAATACCAAGGTGAGCATAAAAAGGCAGCCGAAAGCAAAGTGCCTGCCATGCCCAACGCCCACCGCCCAACGCCCTTTGATTATGCGGCTGTGATAGCAGGACCCCTGATACAGTTACTCCTGTTGCTGTTGTTGTTGTTGTCCTTATAACGAAGCCAAGTCAAGTAAACTTGAAGGAACCAAGAGAGAGAGAGAGAGAGAGAGGCAGAGAGGAGAGGAGGGGGAAGGAGAGGAGAGCACTTCTCATTAGAATGCTTCACAGCGCAGATTTGACAAGACGGCCGCCTAAATACGTACAGCAAGGGGGCGCCCCCGCCCCACCCACTTTTCCACACTCTCCACTTGGGCTTTCCTTCAGTTTTGATACCCAGGCAGAGAATGGGTAGTTTGGGATTCTAGAAAATGAAGAAGTAAGGGTATTCTGGTGTAGCTTTCATGAAGAGAAAGTGATGGAAGAACGTTGGTTTACTCGGTTATGGTGTGCGATTCCTTAGAGGTCGGAAAGGTGCCAATTCTGTATCGATTCTCAAGCGTAGGGACACGCTCACTCTCTCTTTCCCAGACAGATATACCGAAAGAACTTGGAATAAAATCTGGTGTCATACTTTTGTGATTACTACCTTAAACCAGTATCTACCAGTTACTAACTTACTAGTTACTAGTTACTACCTTAAATCAGTATCACCTTCAGAAATCAAAAGAAGAAATCTGTGGTATTCCAAAAATATAAGAGCTATTAGAGGCAAGATTTCCACATTAATATATAATTATATATAATTATAATACAATTTCTTAAATATCCATATATAGTTCATAGTTTTTAAAGATAGAATATATAGAAAGTTCTAAGAATATAAACTCCTTCAAACTTCTCTTTCAAGGCTGCTCCTTCTACTAAATATCCTTTTATTTCTTATAATTTCCTCTTATCGATTTCCACTTTAAAACTCCCTTTTCCAGGGCATCCTCATAGTCGAAATACCCCCAATTTCGTATGTATTTCGGCCGCGTGTTGGTGCGGGTCTCACAGTCACGCATTCCTTGTTGTTGTTACAGCTGCGCATTTTTAAACAAGATTAAAGCGCGCACGTCGTCAACATTTTAGGGTGTTGCCACCAGATGAGTGCCGCGCGCTCGCACGTTGTGGCAGCACTGCTCCTGCCGCTGCAGAGTGGGGTATTGCTGTCGGCAATTTGTTGACTTGACTGCAAATGTGTCGCATCTTAATGCGCTGTTATTAAATATGCCACAGCAAATGGAAGGCAGCCGCAGCCACAAGGAGAAAGTGAGAAAAGAAAATACATCTATCTACAAGGTTGAATCATAGCGAATGTATCTTGGAAATTTTCCATTTCCCCTCGAAGGAGTTATGTGAGTGTGTGAGTGTGAAAACAGGAATGTATTTTAGCAAAAAATAAAACACATTTCTGGGAAACGATTGCTGCTTCTTGTGTTTTTGCAGAGTAAAGTCAATTATTTTATATATATTTATGTACATATTCATGTGGCAGGTGGCAGGGGCAGGGGGCAGGTGGCAGTTGGCAACGGGTTGCTGAAAGGAGACGGCAGGGGGCTGTCATGGGTGCAGGAAGGAGGTTGTTAGGGACAAGTCAAGATTCTGTCATGAGCGGAAGACTTGCAAGTATTTAGCTTTGATTAACATATAGATGGTGTAATTAATTAAATATAGCACTATGTGTCGATGGTGGATTTGTTGGAGATTTCTTTAGATATATATCTGTACATATATCGGTGTTTTATACTGGATTGAGGTAGGTTTCATCCAGCTTTCATGCAGCTTTTACCTTTCTAAATTTTTTCATGCTTTAATTCTGATATTTCTAGGATTTTCAAGAGCTTAACAAATTTTTTTTATTTATTATTTAATTTATTATTTATTTATTTTATTTATCATTTCTTTTATGTATTTATTATATTTACTATTTATTTATCATGCTTTATTTTCATATATTTTTAATGTTATTTATTATTTTTATTTATTTATTTATTATATTTTTATAATTTATTTATTATACTTTATTTTCAAATATTTTTAATTTAAGATTATTTATTATTTATTCTATTTATTTATTATATTTACTATTTAATTATTATACTTTATTTGCAGATATTTTTTATTTTATTTTATTTAATATTTATTCTATTTATTGATTATATTTCAATTTTTCTATTATACCTTATTTTCATATATTTTTAACTGAATTTTTTTAATATTTTTTAATTATTTATTATACTTTATTTTCATATATATTTTTTTTAATTTTTAATCGATTATTCTATTGATATTCTACATAATTCCAATCCATTACCCATATTTTCTTTAACCTTCCCTATCGTTCCTTAGGCTTCAATGATATCCACTCTCTAAACACCTCAAAATATGTTTGAGCTCCTATTAATTAGTCTTTAAATTTGAAAACCCGCCAAATCTGGATGCAGCTCTCTCTTTCCCCCTCCCCCTCTCTCTCCCACCCATTGGGTAATACCAAAATAATTGAAGAGTCATTTCAGAGCTTCGTTCGGGTATGCCGAGCGACAGGCGAGCAAATTGAAATTTCATTTGTGTCAACCGCATGTCTCTCGCCATTCGTGTCCTCTCTTATATTTCTCACTCCCTCTCTTCGCTCCCCCTCCCCGCTCCTCGCTCCTCCTCCCCGCTCCCCTCCTTTTATTTGGATTTTTATTTTTGCTTGCTTCTTTTTTGTTGTATTATTTTCGTATGTTGATTTAATTGAAATAATTAAACGGGCAAAAATGTCGTAGGTGCGCATTTCATTGATGACCTAAAAGTGACACTCGCGCACATTCATTCATTTGTTGCATTTTTGTTCGATTTTTTCCAGTGCGGGATTTAAATTGGATTCTGGATGTCCGCCCCATCGCACTGCCCATGCCAATGCCTGCTTGCAATAAATTCGCTTAATGAAGTTTTAAAAAAAATACCAGCGACTGGTCGAGGTAGCGGCCGTGTGGCGATTTCACGTGTTTTATACCGAAATGCATTAAATGTAATTATTTCTTTAATTAAAATATTTAGTGCAACAGCAGCCGACAGCCGGCAGCGGAGAGCGGAGAGCCGGCAGCGGAGAGCGGAGAGCCGACAGCGAACCTCGGACAGCGGACAGCGGACAACAATGTGAGACGAAGAGAGAGCCGTGTGCCGACGTTAACAATTTGCGCAAAAGTCACGTCGTTGCTGTTATTATTGTTAATGTTGTTATAATGCCTCGAATGACCATTCAGCTTAATTGAAATCATTAAAAATACCGTTGCACAACAGCCAGCCCTACGTTGCATACACACACATACACATCTCTGTGGGCTGTGGGCACGTGTGGGCGCTGAGGAATGCCTTGAAGGTACACATTGCATGAGCAGAGATATTGGTAAATTAACTTGGAATATTGTTTAAAAAATGTACCTTCTGTGGTTTACAGGATAAGCGTTCGATGGGGAAAGAAATATCCTTCAATAATTACACAATATACTCAAAAATTACACACAAACAGCAAAGGAATTTTGTTGAAGCGCAAGAAGTCAGCTGCAGCCCCATGTAGGAGTGCTTAAATATTTCACAGAAAGATGAACATACATATGTATGTATGTATGCCTTTTCACCGGTAACTGAACGACTGAGAACATAGAACGATTCACCTGCACACGAAGCACCCAAATGAGAGCACGTCTTGAAGCGACACGAGGCGTGAGGCGCGATCGTGCATGCGTTTACCGAAGGCTTTTGTTATCTCTTGCAATACACGAAGCTCTCTAAGTGCTCACACACTCTCTCTCTTTCTTTCTGTTTTGTTTATCTGTTGCTCTTTGATACATTACATGATGTTTTTGAAGCGACACGAGTCTGAAGAGCGATCAAATACTCGAAGCTCTCTGCACGCTGTCCCTCTCTCTCTCTCTATTTTCTTAATCTGCCGCTCTCTAATAGAATTGCATGATGCCGGGTAATACAAAGCTCTCTCTTTGTTTATTTCATATTTTCTAGTGATGGCTCTTTGGGTTGAGGAAAAGTAAGAGAGCAAGAAGTAGTCTAAGTTCTGTGATTTCTCACACTCTTATGGCAACTGCCATTTTGTGCACTAAATCATAGATATTTCCTTTAAAAATCTTTACTTATCTCTTAGCACAACATTTGCCTCATTTTATTCGAGAATATTCAAGATTATTTCAAGCAATTCAAACAATATTCCATGTTCCATGTCTTAAACTCTCTTCTGCTCTCCACACTGAGCTTTCGACACGAATTTTCCTGCAGCCCTGACATTCCACTGCCAAGTGGAAGTGCTTCATGAAAATTCCATTTACAGCATCAAATTATGCAATGACAAATATGAGGGAGCTCCGAGAAGTCAGGGCAGGAGCTCTTCCAGCTGCCAACAGCATCAGATAGCCCCCGCCCAACCCCTAACCCCCGCCCAGCCCCTAACTATCACCATGATTGTCCTTCAGTCCTTCTGCAGTTGGAAAAGTGCCATGCAAAAGGTTAATTTACTTGAAAAATTCTTGAATACTGAGAATACTCAACAAATATGCGAGCAATTGTTGAGCTTACTTTTTGAGGGTGGAATGAGGGGGAGGGGAATGGGTTTTAGGGGTTGGAAAGACTCCAGACTCAGATCCGGACAACTGCGCTGATTTATCTGCACAAATTGCCAACTGAAATTAATAAGAGAAATCAGTTTACCATTTCCTGTCCGAGGACGAGGACGAAGGACAAAAATACTAGAAAAATGCCAACTAATAGTCCATTGTCGTAGTCCTCTACGACTGTGGGGGGAAGTACATTGAAGTCTGGGGGATTGAAGAGACATTCCAATAACTGTACAACATCCGGTTGCACACACACACACAGACACACAGTCAGAGTCAGAGATACAGGACACAATGGCAAAAACGTTTCCAATTTCAATGGGGGGAAATATTTCTATTTCAACATGAAAATATTTTTTAGCAGCCTTTTGTGTAGGATATCTAAACGACTCTTCACCTGACGACGACAACGACGACGACCCCCTACCCCCCTCCCTCCCCGCCAAGAGAAAAATTCAATCTTAATCCAGTTCGCTTGGTAGGAAATTTTTTATAGACAGAAAAGTAACTAAAAAAATATAAAAAAAATTGATGCCATGCACTTAGACCTGGCTTGGGAGACTGCGGGGACTGGGTACTGGTGGGGGCTGAGGTATGGGGGGTACTGAGTCTCTATATAATGGAAGCAGTGACGTATGCACTTGACTTGACTTGCACATTTGCGGTGTGGCAGAAAGCCTCGAGAACTCAATTCGAGCCAAAGCCAAATCCCAAGAAAAATAGTTATTGTTGGAGGCAACGACGACAGCGAAGACGACGACAACGAGAATGAGAGGAGAGAGGAGAGAGACGCTGAGAGGAGAGAGACGCTGAGAGGAGAGAGACGCTGAGAGGAGAGAGACGCTGAGAGGATGAGACGCTGAGAGGCTGCTGAGAGGATGTGGATGAGAGCGAGACTACGGCAGTAAGTAGCTTTATTATAGGATTTTAAGTTATTACACCGACAACGGCCCTGAGGAGGAGGAGGAGACCTGGTGATCTGACACTGGGTTGGCTAGGGGTTGAAAGAGAGGCTTAGTCCTGCTCCTCCTCCTCTTCCTCGATGAGATGTGTGCGCCTCCCTGGCCTACAGTCGAATTTGTCAACATGATTTGTAAGGAATTCAATTCGTTTTCCTATGTGCAGGATTTTGCTTTTATTAATGGAGGAGTATTTACATTGCAAACACACACACACACACACACGTGCAATATGTGGGTCAAAGTTGATGAAAATGTATGGGCCATGCAATCAGGTATTTGTAAGGAGTCCCCAAGTATTTATTTAATGGTAGGAAATACCTTGATATCCTTGATATCCTTGATATGTTTTTTTTAATTTTTTATTGAATATTTTCCGACTTACAGCTAAAGATTCCGTTTGTCTACCGATAAAGCATTCCCTCCCCAACCCCCCGATAAAGCAGGCCTTCACCCGCCCTCAGATAAAGCAATTCTTCTCCCACCCCTCGATAAAACATTGCTTCTCCCACCCCCCCAATAGAAAATTCCTTCTCCCACCCCCCCGATAGAGCATTGCTTCTCCCACCCCCCGATAAAGCTTTCCTTCTCCCACCCCCTGATAAACATACCCTCTACCACCCCTCCCCCACCCCTATTTAGAGTCACTTTACAAATGTCAAACGCCAACATTTTGACAGTTTTTTTTTGTTGTTTCATAAAAATGTTGGACACTTTTTATTTGTGCCTCCACTTTGACCCAGTTAATAATTTAGTACAAAATACATTAGCATTGGGGTGGGGGTGGACTAGGGGTGTACTACGAGTGGAAGGGCGGTTTCTTCCATCAGTTTTTGTGTCACAATTTTGACACTAAGACTAATTTAATGGAACTTGAAAATGTTGTTTATGGCGACACGCGACGGCGGCCTAGAAGTATCTGAGAATAGTACGAATGCGGATCATATTTTGGCTGACATATCTATTTATATGCAAATGCCACTGCCCCCCCAGGGAGGAGCCCAGAGTGTCACCTGCTAGACTCATCCTGTGGCAAGTGGCGTGTGCGAGTGCGTGCCAAAGTCAAAGTCGAGTTCCTTTTGTTGTTTTCGGCATTCCATGGACAATAAATCACGGCACATACGGCTGTGCCGCAGGTTGGGTGTTGCCGGGTGGTAAAAAACTAATAAATCTAAGGCCAATTAATTGACTTAACTGCTGCTGGCAAACCAGCAGAGAGACTCAAGGCACACCACACGAGGCACAGCCAACAGCCAGCAGCCAGCAGCAAAGGGTCGCAATTTATGGCCGCACCATCAACTTGAACCCGCACATAATAAATCATAACATTTTACAGATAATAGAAAACCTCACACATGTCCGAAACAACCTCGAAACTCCCCCCCACTACCCCACTCCCCCTCGCACTACTCCTTAACCTTTCGACTGTTTTGTTGTTTGCCCGGCGGCGGCCTGAAATTTTAATAAACCGCAGAGAGAGAGCTGGAGCTGGAAGCTACTCCACTGCAGTGGAAATAAAAATTGTTTCACATAATTTATGCCGCCTAAGAGGAAAACTTAGGCTCCCACACACACACACACACACACTTACACACAGCAGACAACCAGGACACAGACCAGACAGAAGGATGTTGCCCAGGATGCGTATCCGGCGGCGCCTTTTTGATCAAATCTATAGTAACTTTTTGTGTCTGTCTGTCTGTCTGTCTGTGTGTGTGTGTTTTGTGTGTCTGTCAGTCTGTGTGTGTGCTTTGTGGCTTTCTGTATGTGTATGTGTGTCCCCGACTTGGGATTCATTTTAGTTTCTCCATCCTTGATTTTCGTTCGTTACTTCATTTACAATTTTTCTGGGTCTGTTTTTTATTTTGTTCCTTGTAGAATTTATATTTGTTCCATTAACAGCGAAATTTATTCGGGGTTTATTCACTGAAAGGCATGGAATTCTCAAGGTGAATCCACAATGATGAGATCAGTGTGAGAAATGGTAAAAGGATTCAAAGTATGACACCAGAACAACCAACGATCCATGATACTCCGCTTGATACACCAGAAACCTTTTCGCCAGAGCCACAAATGGGGAATATATTCCAAAAACATTTTTGGGCTTCAGAAATCTGCCAGCGACGTTTACCCACACTATTTTCCACCTAAGCAACACTGGTTTGGGCTTCAACTGCAGCAAAAGTGCAACCACGTTCAAAATCATGACCTAAGAAAGAGTAAAATAATATTCCAACAAAAAAAAAGAACGAAAACATCTTTAGAAATCAGGAAACTATGTTTACGCACATTGCACATTTACCTACACTAGCGTAAGAAAGTACAGCCTCATCCCAAGAATAATCTAATATTTACCTACACTGGAGTAAGAAAGTACAGGCTCATACCAAAAATAATTCGAATAGTTGGAAGTTCCAAATGGCTCCACTAACAATTCAAAGATAACCCGAGTCTCGACTGAAACAGCTTAAGAAATCAGTAGGCAATGCTTACCCACACTGTTTGTCACCTTAACCAACACTAAGCCTTGACTGTGACGGAGTTCAAGTGAAATTAAGGTAACCTTTAGAGCAAATGGACATCCCGAATCATCATACATTTTGTTGTAACGTTAGGAGACCTCAAAATTTGAAGACATTTAAACTGATTTCAGAATTTTCCATTAATCATAGCCACCTGCTTTAGATGGTTTAAATTGTAGCACCATTCCCAAGCTCCTAGAAAGAAGATCTATTATTTTTGTTCCTTTTCATTTCTTTCCTTGAAGGAAAGAATCAGAATCGGAAAATCAAAGCAAAACAATTGCAGCCGCGCACTGAATCAAAGTAGAATCGAAACTTTTTTCGGGGGCGTTGCACAAAAGTGTTGCCAGTCGGAACGGAAACTTCCCGTTACGCCCACGTAACGGGGGCTGGCCCGCCGCGTGTTTGTCTAGTGGCCGTTACTCCTCTTTCGCGACTCCTATATCCTGTCTGCCGTCTAATACGGTGGGCAGCCCGTCGTCCGTCCGCCGTCGACAGTCCTGCCACGCCCCACGTCTTGTAATGACGTCATTTACATGCTGCAACAGCATTCATTACAAGCGAATGTGGCAGGGTGAAGGGCGGGGTGAGGGGGTGTCCGGTTTTGGAGGTCTAGGCCTGGAACATCGCCGCGGCAATTACATAAATCATAAGAGAAGGCAAACGTAGTATGAAACCTCAACAGATAGTAGTCCGATGTAAGGTTAAGATGTTGCCAGACAGAAGGGGGAATGCATATAGAACATATACTGAGATAGGGATAAGGTTTGGTTATCTCTAGATAGAGATATGAACAGGGGATAAATCATACTCGCTTAAGAGTATTCTTTATCCCAAGAGCATTGTCGAAACTTAGGCATAGAAAACCAGGTTAAACCCTCTCTGTATTGCACTTTGATTTTGCACTTTCTTTCCAAAAGTTTGTAAAAACTTTTATGGGGTAATCACTGGCGGAAAGGCCATCAAGTTCTTTCATTCGTTCGTTCATCGAATCGTAAATAAATTATTCCCCTTGATTGATCAACTTTTTCTCGCTGACAGCCATAAAGGGGTAGAGGGGCACAGAGGGGGCACCGAGGGCAGAGGGAACTGCGACTGTCATTGTGGCCGAAAATGTCGAGGCAGCCGCTCGTAAACATAAATCCAAGTGACGCTAATTGTTTGTTGCAATTACTGCTGCAGTTGTTGCCACTGTTCAGTTACGTGTGCTGCCACACAGCGGCAACAGCAGCAGCAGCAGCTGCCACAGGGATGAGCAGCAGTGGGAGGGGCTGGAGGTTGTGTTTGCATGCAAATTTTGTTGCATCTGCAGTTGCTGCTGCTGCTGCTGCAACAGCAAACAATTACTCAAACATTGTTGCAACTGCTGCTGTTGCTGCTGCTGTGGATGCTGCAGCTCGTTGTGCGTGCTAAATGGCGACTACTCTGGCGGCTAATGATAATCACTCGACGCCCTCCATCCACCCCCGGCGCCGGCCCCCGGCCCCCGGCTCCACTCACCTCTATAATCCGTCAGTTTGTCGATTCTTACTCACTTTAGCAGGGGCTTCTCTTCATCTCTGCCATCGCCATTGTCATCCCCAGTTGTCCGTCCAAAAGGCAACAAAATCAAAGATAGTCAAAGTGCTAAAGATGCCATCCAGGGCCATTAACCAACACTGTTTTCTATCCAACAAACTCCTCTAAACATAAGTAGAGTGATTTTAAGGATGGGATAGATGCATAGCATACATCAAAGCCGAAGGAAATCTATCTATCAATGTTTACCCACACTGTTTTCGAACTTTAACCAACACTGGTACTTTTTTGTGCAAAATCAAACTGAAAGAAATGCGGCACTGAATCAAAGTGGAGTCCAGCGCTTCTCGTTGCGCCCTCGGGCTGGCCCCGCGTGGCTGTCGTTACTCGTCGCTCGTTACTTTCACGAGTAACGTTTCCGCCTAATCCGTGGTAAAAATACTAGAGGAATCCTGCGTGTTGGTGTGGTACTCGGATCAGACGCGAATCCTCAGGCTTTCTCTTTAGATGAACGCGTGGCCTAGCAGGGTCTTTAGGGCCTTTAGTCTTTGGGCTTTAAGTTCGACTTTGTGGAAATTAAAACTAACCTTGCGTTTGTCGTTTAGCTAACGATTGCAACTCTGTTACGAATCAGGTAGTAATCCCTGACTTATAAACACAGCTCCCAGTAAGTATTACCTTGTAGAGTATTATAGAGTATTCGTTCCAACTGCAGTTGGAGCGTTGTTCCTTGTGTATTCCCATATCAAGCACATCCTTGAGAGTCTCTCTCTCTCTCTCTGGTTGTTGCTTCTGTTCTGCTGTCTGCTCATCTGTCAGCAGAGCCATCAAACAGACCAACAAATCTCCTGCCAGGCCGAGCATAATACTATTTATATGCCATATAATTGGCACTCCAATCCACCTCGCCCTCGTGGTCCCCCTGTTGTGTCCTGGCGGGGTGCTGGCAGGGTCCTGGCCTGGCCTGGCCAGAGCAGGCAGAAGATGAATTTCAAGTTTGCATGCAAAGACAGCCGCCATGGGAGGACGATGGGGCACACAAATGGGGCGTATAATGCTCACAATGGGGACGGGGGGCAGGGGGCTGGGGGAGGCGTGGCGGTGATGGTGATGGTGCTGGGAGACACACAGCTGGATATAAATCAGAATTAATGCATGGCCATAACAATATCAAATTAATATTTTTGGGAAATGCATACGACACAGCCACAGAGAGAGGGAGAGAAAGAGAGAGAGAGGAGTCCTCTCACTGGAGAGGAGTTGGGAGATGGATGAGTGGATGGGTCCCTAATTATACATAGAATTTATGCCTGCAAAATGGCAATTGAATAATTATTCCTAGAGCATTCCAGATATTCCCAAAATAAACATAGAATCCCCATTCAGGAGTGGCCATGAACTAGTTCTTTCGTATCGTGCAATACCTCAATTAATCCTGCTGCAAAATGCAGGCACCCATCTGGTTGCACCTTCCACTGATCCATGCCCCACCACAACTTACCCCCCCGCCCCATTTAAAATTATATGCCCAACGCCCAAATGCTGATGGGGACTAATTTGTATTACCAAAACCAGACAAGAAGATAGAGAATGAGCGAGAGGGAGGAGCAGGGGCATGGTGTGTGGTGTGTGGCAACTGACTTCCTCGACAATTAAATAAACAGTTCGTAATATGTACCCCACTTGCAACCAACTGCCAGAGACCTGACACACACGCATGTAGTGGAGTGTGTCCTGTGTCCTGGGTGCTGGGTCCTTTCGTGTGGCAGTTTGCAACTGGAAAGTGATATTAATTATGGGCTTTTGTTGCAGTTGCAGTTGCCTGGCCTGACGCCTGTCGCCTACAACCAGTCCATGAAGGTCCTGGAAGGGACTACAGCCTGGGCTTTGGGCTTCGGGCTTTGGTTTTGGGGTTCTGGGGCTCCATTCTCGTCACTGATTAAGTGACTTTTGGGCATGACACAACTCTGCGGCTTCTGGGACCGGCACTTAGTCACACACTCAGCCTCCAGGCTCCAGGCAGGGCCCCCTCCACCCACTTGGATCCAAGTCAAACAAAATTTTGTAGCAATTAATGGTGAACAAAGTACACATGCAACTGGAGACAAGGGACTTCTCGCCCATTAGCCCTACAACTGCCTTCAAACTCAAGCAATTTGAATCCATCTTTTATGGCATTTCAAACGGTGAGTCTACGAAATCCTTCTAAAACTTCTTGGCGGGTAAAACCTGGTGCTGGATCTATGTAATGGATCCATGGATGTTGGAGCCAAAGAGGTTCAAAAAGGAACGACTGTGGAGTAGTCGCCTCATCATATCTACATCTACATCTACATATGTATTTACATTCAATAAAACAATCTAGAGTACACGCTTTTTGGTCAGAGAAAAACCAAATGGTTTCCTTTAAAAAATAACTAAAATTCCCCCACAGTTAGTGTCTGGCTTTTGGGTATAGTTCTCTCTGAAGCGTTCTCTCACTCACTTTTCCCATAATTATTCCCTGCTAATCACTTTCGGTGGAAAACTGCACAAGCCATAACCATAATGAGAGCTCGGGAAAACCAGAAGCAGAACCCAGAAGCAGAACCAGGGCAAGCAGAAAACCTATCGCGTGAACAGAGTTTGAGTGGCACTCAGGCATTCGTTCAACGCTTAGATACATTTGTATCTATCCGCTCGCAGTGCGGTAGTTAACGCAAGGTCCTCATACGAGTGGCAGTAGCGGTAGCAGCAGCACGTGTAACCTGTGTTTATGCAGTTGTACGGCTGGCTCATGGGCAAAATTCAATTTATTATTCCACTATATGAGCTTTCGCACTTAACTTGCATGAATATATAATGAGCTCCCCCCTCCCAGTCCACTCCCCCCTGTATGGAAATGCTCTATAGATGGTATATGGAAACCCTGAACGGTGGGTGGCCGCATTGAGAATGGGTGGGGCGGAAGGGGGGTTGCGTGTTCGAACGGTTAGGGGTGGGGGTGGGAGTGGGGGTGGGTTCTCTGACCCGGCGCCTGTTGTGAGACGACGGCTAAATTGAATTATTAATAACACGCAGCGCTTTCAATGGAGAGACTTCATAGAGGGATGCCTTATATCTATAAATATACATAGACATATCTACATGTACATGTAGATGTGTATGTATGGCGTTTATTGTGGTTAGACGAGACAACCTTGACAAGCACAAAAAAGGGCAAACGCAAGAAAGGGGACTAATCGTGGTACTTATGGCCATAATTTGTCAATTTTCGAAACAATTCCCAACACTGGCATAAAGTGTCTGGGACAGACTGTCATCTTTTGGCTTTTGGCACCCATTACGGCTCATTTCTCTTGCTCTGTGGCACATTCTACAGGCAGTGACCCCCCCAACCACCCCTGACGCATCCCTTAACAAAAAAAAAACGAGAGCGAACACATTTAAATGCCGTTGTATGCATAAATTACTCCGAAGTTGACGCTTTTTTCACATAAATGTGTAAATGAGTCTCCGCGACGCTTTCCGTTTTCTCTTTTTTCTGAAATTGAAATGCAACCCTGAATGGTTTCTGTTTCTCCCTTTCCATGATCCCTGATTGAATCGACAGTCAGGAAATTGTGTTCCTTCGTTTATTCGATTTTCACAGATTTATGAGGCTTTCAGAAAACTAAACTAAAAACCAAAAATCAAATAAAATAAATGTGCACTCGACTGTGGGGCATTGACTAAATGCTTTGGCAAATAAAAATTCACTTAGCTAACAAGAAAGGAAAAGGCAGGCCCCACCTTACCGCCGCTTTGTGCATTTGACCTGGAGATAACTGCCGCCGGCCGGAGCCAAATGACACACATTAGGGTGGACCAAAGGTACACTCATGGTTATGTGCCGAATCAATTCAAGCCCAATTTCCTTTGATGAAATGTATTTGCGAGTGTGTGTGGGGAATCCGTGCCGTACGTGACAGTTGTTCTTAAATAATCCTCCATCCATACGGGGGGGGGATAATGGCTAAAAACCAGGCAGGAGAATCGGCAGAATAAAATATGAAAATATCAAAAGTGCGCCACAAAAGTGGGCTCGAGAGCCTGCAGAGGATGCTCCACTGGACGCGTACGTTTATACGGAAAATCGTTCAATTAATAACACAAATCCTTTATGGTCAGTTACCCAGGGACACGACCAGACCGAACAGGATAGCCAGTCGACTGGCCGTTAATTAATGCACTTTTCTGTCTGTTCTCCAATCGAATACATGCACATTTCCCCCACTCCACTCCACTCCTGCCCACTTGGTGCTATGATTAATGTTTAATTAAGTTTTGCAGCATACAAAAAACAACCAGAAAGAAAGAAAAAATTGGCAGGCCTGGCAAAAGGATTACATCATATTTAATCACAGTCATTATTTATAATGATATCGTTTGCACGAGGCATTAAAGTCAGAGCCTCTCAAATATGCCAAAAGTTATCAAAGAGCCGGCGAAGTAAGAGTAATATCACATAAGCGTTATTAAGTGCATTTCATGTTCCAGACAATAATTTCGATGGAAATTCGCTAAAGTTCCCAAGATAACCCAAAAGGTATCATCTTCCTGAGACTGAGCCTATTTGGCATTCCAGGGCATTCCATTAATTTGATCTCATTTTCCAGATCAGAGCAACAGCATAAATGGCTATAACCTCAATACCCTCATCGAATTGTCCGACTATTTTCCATTTTGGGAATGTATGGACGAGTGTTCTCTCATTATCCTTCAATGCCCTTACGCAATTTGCATGTGTGTGTTTGTGTGTGTGTGTGTGTGTGTGCAGAGGAGCTTAAAGTCAGGCCTTATCGGTGGGGGGCAAGCCAAAGTGCAGTTGCCGTCGTTCGAGTTGAAGTAAATTAATTAACAATGTTTATTGTTTGCACAATATGCACGAATATTCCATTGCATTGCCAGTGGCTGCTTGTTGTTGTTCTGTTGGTGGTCTCCTTGATGGTGTGTGTGTGTGTGTTCGAATGTGGCTGCAGTTGTATCTGTCGCTGCGTCTGCGGCCGCTCTCTTCGCTCTCCGCTCTCTTCGCTCTCCGACTGACTGACTGACTGACTGTTTGACTGACTGTTTGACTGACTGGCAGGCAGTCAATTTTGGCTATGGCACTTACATGTTGAGAAATGTTTTACATTATTTGCACATGCTGGCAAATTAAATTAAATCAAATTATTTTGTATTGTTTCTACAGATGTTGCTCCTGCTCCCGTTTCTGCTGCTGCTGCCTTGCTGCTGCTCATCATCATTATCATATCAGGGGCCACACAAGTTCTTGGGTTAAATGCAACAATCTGGTAATTGGTAATTGGCCAAAAGAGCGAGAGACTGAGACCTGCGGCCTCTTGCATTTAATTATTACCATAATAATTGAGGTGGCCTTTAGGCAAACGTTATTGTTGCCTATTAATGAATAAGAATACCAAATATGTACATACGTATGTATGTATATGCCGTAAATGACACTGATCAATTGAGAGAGCAGTTCAATTACAAACAAAACGTAATTAAGAGAAAATATTGAAAGTCACAAGCCGTAGAAAGGTGCAAATAAATCGAAATGCTGCCAGCAGAGAGACAGCAGCAGAGCCCCGAAAAGCGGGCAGAACTTAAACGAAGACGAGAGAGATCCGAAACCAAAGCAGAGAGCGGGGCTGACAGCGAGAGAGCATGCAGCAATGCCAATTGTGGAGAGAGGCCCGACACGAAGTGCGAAGAGTAAAGCAGAGAAGACCGGGCAGACCTCTAGGCGGCAACGGCAGCGTCGTCCAGCACCCACCCCAAGCGGGCAGCGACCGATCTAGCTCAGCCGCCAGAGCGAGAAAGAAGAGCAAGAGAGAGGCTTGGCGCAAGGTATACTTGTAAAGGTAGCCGCACTGAGAGAGCCACTACTTCATATTCAGTCGATCCCAACTGCTGCTAGGCAGGGGGAGAGGGCGAGAGAGCAAGTGCGGCTACCTTGTTAAGTGTACCTTGGCTTTGCGCTTGCTGACCGCTCTGCCTCCGAATGGAGCAGCGAAACGAAGAAGTAGAAGAAGCAGTAAATAAAACAAACATGAATCGACATGCATCCACCTGGCTTCCCGGAGCAGCTACAATTGTATTTATTCTACATTTCCTTGTCAAAATTTCTTTCGAAAACAAAATCAAAATTAAATCAAAAGTTTTCCCAAATTTCGCAGCACTATGGTCGAGACGCATGACATGATTGTGAATTTAATTGTTTTCTTCTATCAGAGGTATTTGATGTTTGTAAGTCCTTGTGTCCAAATGGAGATATTTTCTTTTAAATCCCCTCACTTACAGCGTCACATCCATCCAATCAAGAAGCTGGCTGCTCTGCTTGTACTGCACAACATTTTCCTCTACTATGTGATCAACATGTTCAAGCATTTGGCACAGTGTAAGTGTGAGGCTTCACTGTACTGGAATTAGCACAAGGATTCTCTCCCTGTCTCTCCCTCTCTCTTTTGGCAGCTTCGATTGGGTCTGGGGGTCCGGTGAACACCTTCTATTATGTGCCCTTTGTGTATGAGACGCCAGCAGATGGCAACTCTGGCGAGGATTGGCATGCGGTGCTGAGGACACCCCAATGGCGGTTCTTCGAGTCACTTTTCCGGCATCATTTGGGCCTGCTGCTGCCCTTCAATCTGGCCCTGCTAGTGCCCGTAAGGAATGCACCGCTCCCTCTCTCCCCTCGTCCCCTCATTTCAAAAGATTCTTTCGTTTCCAGCGCTGCAAACGGACTTTAATTAGCGCTTTGGTGTTGGCCTCCAACTGTCTGATGTTCGTGTGCTTCACCTCGGCCATCTGTCACTGGGTGTCGCTGTCCGGCGACCTCTACGGCGGACTCCAACTGCTGCCCATCCTGGTCCTGGGTCCTGTCTGCCAAATGCTCCTGATAGGCTTTTTCATGGCCCGCATCTGGGTGAGTCCAGGGCCAAGCCAGAGCCTGATGTCAGTTGATGTTTAAATATCTCGTTGTGCACTTCTATCTCGTTGTGCACTTCTAGCGAAGTCCTTGGGTTATTCTTGAGGCATGAGATTTGATTTAGGCAAATACTGATTGCCAGAGGCAGAGCCACCACATATGCACATACTACCCACCCACCTTTGAGGCCAGCCAACCCATCATAATCAGCACCACAGAAGTTGAACCAATAAACCCTACCGAAAACCGAAAACCGACAACCGAAAACCGAACCAACTACAGTCCGTCCCATCCACCTCTCAATCTTGCTGCCATGCCGAAAAATCACTTTCACTGCACAACTGCCAAACTGCAGGCATTTATGACAGCAGCAGCAGCAGCACCAGGAGCAGCAGCAGACGAGTGCCAGGATCCCTTGGGGCCAGGAGCAAAGCAAAATCGCATAACAAAATTGTTGCTGAAAAGTTGAACAAATATTGAGGTCAGCAAAATGTCGAGCCGAGTCGACTCCCAGGCATTGTGCTGCCGCTCCTGCTGCTCCTGCCGCTCCTGCTGCTTCTGTTGTTGGTGTAAACTGTTTTGTAGCCTTTGGCATAAACTTCTGACACGCTCGGGCACAGTCTGAAGCCTGAATTGAATGCTCTCCTTCTGTTACGGCTTCTGCCCATGACTCTGACTCTGGTTCGTGTCCTGTGTGGCGGCGGCCTCTTCTGGCTCATTCTGACCAAAAAATATTCAATGAAAATCGGCAGTCGACAGTCCTCTCTTTGTCAATAATAACAAGAAGGAATACGATTGGGGGGGTACGCCCGTGGCTAACGAATTTTGGATACCCTAAAAGAAGGAACTTACTTCAAAGATAGAAGACAGAAGACATAACCAAGGTACTTTTTTACATATTTCTTTGGCAAAGTCTTAGCCAAGATATGGCAAACATTTGTACACAATCATCATACCCGCCGTTGAAGGAGTTGTTGCTTTCCCCCCTCCCCCCTTCACCCAACGGAGTTTGCATGGCGCATTGCAGACGTCGATGTTGCCTACGGCTCCGGTTTCGATGCCGATGCCAATGCCGATGCCCCCCCACACCAACACCGACAGCACCCCGACTGCCACTATACCATCTCCGTTCTTATTGAGAAATTGCCGCAAATGCTTTTCGATTTTTCCTCTCACTCTCTCTCTCCCTCACTCTTTCTCTCTCTCTCGGACATGGCTTGGCTTTTCATATTGCATAATTGATTGTGTGTGTTTGTGTGTGGGTATGTGCGGGTTGCATAAATGCCAAGCAGACGGCATTGTCACCACCCACTCAGCAGCTCGAAACCCGAAACCCCGATACAGATCACCCCCCGCCACTGCCACTCCCCCTGCCACCCGCCTGCATTTATGCACATTTTCAATATGCATTCAGATGCATTTCCCCATGCATTGATTGCCACAGTTGGCCGCGACCAGAACCAGAATCAGGACCAGGATCTACCAGTAACCATAAAAGAGCATTGCATTTCGGACCAGAAGCAGTGGCATGTTGCACGTTGTGTTAACGCCTTCTTTGGTAATAATTAAATTGCGCAACTTTTCTGAATTAAATCCACAAAAAGAGCCACAAAGGCCTACAGTGAAGACAGGCTAAAGTGGAGCATCCAAGGGGCAGATGTTCCTTTTTTCTATTACTAACAAACTTTCTTTCTCTTTGCTTTATTTACAGGTGGAACCAGTAGTAGAATACAATTGGGAAGATCTTTTTAATTGAGGCTCTGGAAAACCCATTTAGAAGCGGAACCCATCTAGGAAGAAGACCCACATTGAATCTTGAAATGTGCCTTAAAACTTTAAACTAATTAAATATTTTAATATCATATTTGGCAAAGAAAAGAAAACCCTCTCAAGCGGAAAACTGTCTAAGCATTGATTGGGTGTGGGAGAACATTTTGCTAGCCAGATGCAATTAAAATTCCTTTCATTTGCACACTTGACAGCCACTGGACATGGCAGCAGCAGCACACTCCTATCGTGTCCTATAAGGACACACACACACAGACATATCGATGGATATGTAGGTTAACATGTAGATGACACATCAGTTGTGACACTTTTGTTGATTTCCTGTGCAAACTCCGGCACAAATTGTAAATTCAAATGCAATAAAATGTTGATATTACTTTATAGAGCCCAGGCAGCAGCAGCATCAGCAGCCACAGTCCTCATTATGTCACCCACACACACACACACATGCACACCACATCCCCCTATACGTACATATATTATATGTATTTATGTACATTTTCCTATGTACAACAAAAACGGTGCTGGGAAAGCAAGAAAGATTGCAAATTGCATGTGGAACTCCCACGAGTCTAATAACACGGGGAACAAAACAAGAAGCAAGTACAGCAGAAGATGGAACGGAATCCAAGGGGAAGACGAGATACTCTTTGAGTGGAAAAGATAGGGTAGGGAAAGATAGAAGGGGAAAGATAGAAAGGGAAATAAGGCAAAGCTGCCTGCTCTCTTTCTTCGCTGTTACGCCAACGCCCGGTTCACTCGCTTGTTTCACTCGCTTGGCTCACTCGCTTGTTTCACTCGCTTGGCTCGCTCGCTTGGCTCGCTCGCTTGGCTCACTCGCTTGGCTCACTCGCTTGGCTCACTCGCTTGGCTCACTCGCTTGACGCACTCGCTTGGCGCACTCGCTTGGCTCACTCGCTTGGCTCACTCGCTTGACTCACTCGCTTGGCTCACTCGCTTGACTCACTCGCTTGGCTCACTCGCTTGGCCCACTCGCTTGGCTCACTCGCTTGACGCACTCGCTTGGCGCACTCGCTTGGCTCACTCGCTCGGCTCACTCGCTTGGCCCACTCGCTTGGCCCACTCGCTTGGGTCACTCGCTTGGCTCACTCGCTTGGCTCACTCGCTTGGCTCACTCGCTTGGCTCACTCGCTTGGCTCACTCGCTTGGCTCCTTGGATCACTCTAGGATCTTGATCTAGGAACGACTAAGGTACTGCATCACATCTCCTTGACAATTCATTAACATTTTCCGTAATTTATTTAAGTCTTGGCTCTTTCGAGGCCTTCTACCAAACTTCATACACTATGAAACTCGTGTTTTTTTGTCCCACTGATTGCACTTCTGTGCACTCCATCACATAGTTAGTTTACCTTTTGCTGAATGGCATAGTACTAGAAGCCGGGGAGAGAGCTCTCGACGAATCTCAAGTCGTGATATGGCCGCATAGTAACGAGCCACAGCCGTGTCCGTAACCGTAGTCCCGCCACGTGACTATGTAATAATGAGGCGTAGGTGGAGAGAGGTGGTTGAAAGCACAACCGTCGTCGTGTCTCTAAGCCGGAGAAATTTAATTTCTAGCCACCCGACCCACCCCACACACCCATACACTCCACACACAACCCTCCACACCTCCGCCGTGCCACATAATTGTGTATTCAAGTAAGAGATATGGGAGTTGAAAGAAGCTCTATCAAGGAGAGACGATGCGACGCGACGTCGTGGTGGCGGTGGGGGCAGGAGATGGAGTGCCTGCCAAGGGCTGCCTTAAATTAAGATAATGACATGTGAGGTATCGCCTCCTGGGGTTCTCGTTCCAAAGGAGTAAAAGGTACAAGGTAGAAGGCGGAACTGGAACTGGAGCTGGAGCTGGAGGGAAGTGCTTGGTAAATTGCGATAACATAGAAATGGCCTGAATGGTGGCTCACTTTAAAACACTTAACCCTTGACACAGGACCGGTGGGTGGGTTGGGGGGTGGAGAAACCCAAACCATCACCCTTGCCATTGGGGTTGGCTTGGATCGGGGGGAGCGTCTGGGGGGAGCTGGAGCACGCACTTTTAAAGCGCAACTTGATGGCAAACTGCCAAAGAGTTTGACTTCCTTGATGGCGTGCGGGGACTTTGGGTTTTGGGTGGGTGTTGCAGCAGAAATCTAGGACATGCCAATGCGCTGGGCTCGGGGAAATTGAATTTTGTGCCTTGCCTGCCGCGCAGAGAGAGTGGCGGTGGGCGGTGGGTGGAAAATGCCTGCATCGGCTTACGGTAATCATTATTGGCTTCTCAATCTGAACGGCAGTGCGCAAAGACCTAAGACAGAGCTAGCAGCAAATCGCCTTAACCCACAAACCTCTCTAGAATAAAACTCTATAAAGTCCAATACTTTAAGCAAATATTTCCCCCAGCTGTTGGCACATTTTCTGACCAAGTTTTCCACTATAGTGACCCCCAAATCTCACTCTATTTGCCGACCAATTTGCGTTGACTCAACCAATTTGCTTGTAACCTTCAACTGGGCTGCCAGAGTTCATCCTTTCTGTGTGTGGCCTTTCGGCTTTTCTCATCCGAGACATTCGTAGACAGGTAATTGCCGTTGATTTCGGGTCGCTCGCATCATTATGCTGAATCATTTCCCCCCCTAAAATTGACAGACCCCCAACCAAAGCGAATCGAAAAGTTCGAAAGGATATTCAATAAGCAAATCGATAGAGAACGCAATCCTTTGCCGAACACACATGAAAGTAAAACTTACACAGAGAAATTTCCTTCTGATTGATGCACAAATCAGCAAATCAATTGGAATGACAAGCACAAAAGAGAACCGAAGGAAAATGGAGCAAATGCAAGCGAAAAACGAAGGAAAATAGGAAAATTTGCATTCCAAATGCCCCCAAGGTGGGGCCATTTCCATTATATGTATATATATTATTTCCAGTATAAATAAATGCGTGATTTGTGGCAAGAAAACAAAATATATGCAGAGGCAAACCCTGGCCACAAGGGGCGGAGTGTGGATGGTCCTCTGCCTCTGGGAAGGCGAAGATTTACTTATTCTCCAGGCAACACACACACACATATGTACAGTCACGCACTTCTCGCTGGCAAGGGGCTGCTGACGAGACACTCAAAATCCTCGCCACGGAATTTACTGTGATGTGCGGCACAGTGGCGCAGGAGACTATGATAAAGGATTAAATATTTCACAAATAAATAAAGTTAAGGAAATTTTAAAGTGTGTATAGAATGGACATGAAAGAAAGAATTCAAAGGTATTTTAAAAGAATTTTATATTATATTATATTTTTATTTATATTTATTTATTATTTATTTATTTTTTTATTTATTTTTATTTATATTCATTATATTTATATTTTTATTTATATTTATTTATCACTTATTATTTAAAACTATAATATTTTTAGGGGAAATTTATAAGCAAAACTATATATAATTTTATATATTTAATTCATTTTTATATTTAATAGAGTTCCCCTAGAAACTGAATATTTTTAAAAAGTTTTTAACAACAAATATTATTTGTAAAAAATTTTAATAAAAATATAGATTTATTTCCTAATTTTAAGCGCAAAAAAAATAATTGTTTGGGAAATGTAAATTCCGAGATTTCAGCCAGTAAACCAAATAGAATATAATATAATACAAAAAATGGAAAGAAATATTAAATCTTCATTTTGGAAAGAGTTTTGCAGTATTTAATTCATTTTTATATTGAATAGAATTCCCCCCAAAAACTCTATATTTTTAAATACTTTTTAACAACAAATATTATTTGTTAAACATTTTAATAAAAATATAGATTTATTTCCTAATTTTAAGCGCAAAAAAATAAATACTTGGAAAATGTAAATTCCGAGATTTGAGCCAGAAAACCAAATAAAATATTATACAAAAAAAAAAAAAAATATTAAAGCTTCATTTTGGAAAGTGTTTTTTTGCAGTTTTGTTCCACTGTGCGGTGGCTGCTTTGTTTTCGCATGTAATGGCATTTTAATTGCACGCTACAGCTCAGCCCAAGTGTCTCTCAATTAAAAGTGTCTGCTTGGCTCACACACACACACACACACACACACACACACCGCAATCTTGGCGTTGGGAAGGAAAATGATGTGAGGCCACATGTCGAAACCCCATGGAACGGGGCTGAAGATTCCCCTCGTCGAAATCGCATAAAGCTGTCAGAGCAGGCGTGTCTCCTGCCAGATAAGCAGTCCGGCAGTCCTTTGTTAACATTTTAGGCAAATCCCCAAAAAATTCACAACAAAAACTCCAACTTCTCGATGGATGAGAACTCAAATTTGATAAGAAACCGCGGGGAGACCGCAGTGCCACACCAGCAACCCTTGACCTTAGGGGAGGAGCTGCAAGGCCAGAACTTTGGCCTGCAACATCGTGCCCCCGAGGACTTTCTACGCTCCCAAGTGGGTATACGGAACATCTCCCTCTGCTCTATGGGGTCTTGAATTTTGCTTGGTTTTCTTTGCAGTGGCAATCGGGTCTGACCTCTAGATGGTTTCTGGGCTATCGCTGGCTTTTGGGCGGCTTTTTTGGCGCTGGCGCTATCAGCTATTTGGCCAAACATCATCACCATGGCCGATATTTTATCTACTTGACCAACTGGGGCTTCCTGCTGTGTGGCATTACCAGTGTTGGTGGAGCCATTATAGTGACAATCTATCACTGGAAACCACAGCGAATGGGTGAGAGTTTCTATATCTATACTCTTCGTCTCTATATCCTTCCTCTTTTAAGTCGAATGTACCACCCAAATCAAAGCCTATTGGCTGTGCTATTCTATCAATTTGACAGTGGCAAGTCAGATAGCTCTTATCTATTGGATCTGCATATATCCGCTGGATCGTGACCCCACCAGTCCGGTGTATGTCAGCGATCTGTACAACATCTGGACACACGCCCTGCCCACGATTCTCTTCACCGCGGATCAGCTGATCGTGGCACAACCCACGCGTCTCCTGCATTTTGTGTATCCCCTGGCCTTTGGTTGGATATACACAGGCTTCACTGTCGTTTACTATGCAATGGGTGGTTTGGGTTTGTAAGAAGATTCATCACACGATTTATGTACCCTGTAAGTAATGCAAATTCCTTTGTTTCTTTGCAGGAGGGGCCGTCCCTATATCTACCACTTTTTGAACTACAGTAAGCCCCGCGAAGCCCTGTTTACCATTGCCGCAATTAGTGTCATGTCGGTGGTGCTGTCCACCCTGCACTATGGCGTCTATCGGTTGAGGACCTTCCTGGCCCGTAAGCTGGGAAAACTTCAGTGATCCTTGTCGTCCATCCCCGCATCCCCATTTCATAATTGCATTAAAGCGAAGCGTGCCAAAACTTTAAAAATCCCCCAGAGAGAGAGAGAGAGACAAAGAGAGAGAGAGAAAAAATATATATGTACATGTTTGTATATGAAAACAAATTTAGCTTATTTGTCCTCTGATATGTGCGTCGGGTCTTGGTCTTGTTTTGTTGTTTACGCCGCTCGCACGTGTCTGGAAAATTAAAAGCTAAGCTTCTCTGCCGCCCCTCCATGTATCCCTTGTATCTGTATCTATCCATCTGTATATGTTGTATCTCGCTTCAGTTTTATATGCAAAGCTCCACCACAAATTGTTTTGATAAAGTTTCAGTCTCATTTCGTTGTTTTTGGGGGGGAGGGGGCCAAGGGGGAGAGGGGTTCTCTTTCCCCTTGTCTGGTCATCTTTTTTATATTCCTTTGGTCTCTTTCTATTCCTTTTGGCCTGAAAAGGGGGTAGCTCTCTATTAGAAATATGAAATACTTTTTGGCTCTTCGTAGTCGGAAGCGTGCAGGCAGCAAGAGAAGCGAGTGAGCGAGAGAAGCAAGAGAAGCGAGTGAGCGAGAGAAGCGAGTGAGCGGGAGAAGCGAGTGAGCGGGAGAAGCGAGTAAGCGAGAGAAGCGAGTGAGCGGGAGAACTGAGTGAGCGAGTAAGCGAGAGAAGCGAGCGAGCGGAAGAAACGAGTGAGCGAGAGAAGCGAGTGAGCGAGAGAAGCGAGTGAGCGAGAGAAGCGAGTAAGCGAGAGAAGCAAGTGAGCGAGAGAAGCGAGTAAGCGAGAGAAGCGAGTGAGCGAGAGAAGCGAGTGAGCGAGAGAAGCGAGTGAGCGAGAGAAGCGAGTGAGCGGGAGAAGCGAGTGAGCCGGGGTTGGCGAGTGAGCAGGGGAATAGCTTGACCTTTGCTACATATATGCATGTATATTATTTGTATATATAAATTCTTTTAGAGATATTTGTAATGCCGAAAATAGTGGAAACAATATCTCTTTTTCTTTCAGTTCTTTAGTATATTAAATAGTATATATATAGTATAGTAGTATATTATATATTAGGTAGTATAATTGAATCATTTCATAGATCCTTATATCATCCAAACAATACACTTAAAAGTTGAAAGCCCCCCCAAAATCAGAACCCTATATTATCATAGTAATGATCTTTTTTTTAGGTCAAAAATACATCCAAAAGTGAGCATTTCTTTCCTGATTTTGAGCAGGTTTTCTCTGCTCTAAGGACTACTCCTAGGAATCGAAAAATTCAAGTTCTTCAAGTGCCTGCAACGTGTTGCAAAGTAGTTAAACATTTTAAGCTGCAAATAAAAGAAATTTCCACAACATTTTATGGTTCGAATTTAACATTTCCTCTCGGTAGCTCGACAAATGTTCCCTTTTCATATTGCCTGCAATTACAGTTGCATTTAATGTGGGCGGGGAGGGGGTGTGGGAGGGTGACACACAACAACAACATTGTGTTGACGCATTGCTGCGTTTTTCCACCTGTTCAACCAACCCCCCTCCACCCACATATAACCATGGTAGAACCCCCACCCCACCCCACACTGCATTAACTTCTGCTTCGATAAATAAACAAGTTGAGCTACTTAAGATTTAAGTTGTTGTTGCAGTTGTTCCCCATGCCCCCTGCCCCGTGCCACAATCCTCGAGCCCCTTGTTGTTGCAAGTTTTGCTGCACACAAAATTTATAGTTGGAAACCTTTTTTTTGCCCCCCTGCCAGCTACAGTGAAGATTCCGTGTGGAGAAGGCACAGGTTCCGGCCATGTTTCGGGTGTCCTCACTGTATGTTAACCCCTTGATTCCGTTACAACATTGCATATTACGTATACGCTACGTATGCGCATTTCAAGCATGAAACTCTCTTCTGCACAATGCACAACTGCAGCGTAGCAGCGTCGCTGCCTCAGTCGCTGCCTCTAGCTCTGCCTCTGCCTCTGCCCTGCGTGTGCGTTGGATAATAATAAACATATAAATGTTTATGTTAAATTAAATTGAATGCAAAAAAGCGGAAATGTAACAAAAAAATGGTGAAAGAAATTGTTTGCGCCCAGAGAGCAACGGGTAAACGCTTCAGTTGTTGCACGACGACAGAAAATTTAAGAAGGCTCCGCTCCGCTCTGCTCTGCTCGGCTCTGCGCCCAAGCCACACCCCCCCCATTCCCATGGTGGGCGTAAATGCAGTTTCGGTTCTTTGGCTGTTGTCAGGCAAAGTGCAGCCATAAATACGTTAACGTTCGATATTTTTGCCAGCGTCTGCGGCAGCTGCAACCGGGCTAAGTGGCTGCTGCCACACCCACCTTTTGACATGCCACTAAGCAAAGACACTTTACAAGTATGTGTGCAACCCCCCCAACCCCCCAATCCCCCATCTGCGTATAGTTACTTACTTGTGCCTGCCTGGTGGCAGTAAAAAATTTACTAGATTGAAATCACTCGAGGCACTTGATGATGGCACTGGCAAAGTCTCTCCTTGGCCGGCCTCTATAATACCATTTTGGTCTGGGTTTTTGCTGTTAGGATGGTAAATATAAGAGGGAGTTTATACACTCCTGATAGGTGTAAAATTTAGTTTAAAATTGTAGCATAAATTTGGCAGAAGGGGGGAATACTCTTGGTACAAAAAGGTATTCAATAGATTGCCCACAGACCCTTCAGCATCGTCTCCGCGCTGAGCTGCAAGGACGATCCTCGTGCCTTTGCTTGGATGGAGTTCAGGTATTATCATCAAAGCAAAATAATAATACAAAGTAATACCCATAGAAAACTCACTTTCCTTACCTTTCTCGAAGCCAAAGTATCCTTCAATCGCTTGCCTGAAAGTAAAACAATTTTTAAGTACATTGTGAGAAATTTTCAAATCAAAATCAAAACAATTGTTAGGTGAGACCTTAACACCCCTTAAATTTGTGGTAAACAGGCTAAATCAAAGGCACTTGAGGTCAAAGTTGATTCATTTCAAATACGAAAATGGGAAATACTCATTGAATGCTCAACTATTTTCCCTGGAAGTCATTCTTTAACAATCCATTCCAAGTGTTAAAATGTGTATATGAAAATGATTGGCTGATTACGCACACACTTTGCAGGGTCTCCCCCCACCCCCAGGGTCTTCCTTTTTTTGTTATCCTGCCACCCCTTTTTTTTCCCATGATTTGCTGCGGAAATGACGCAAATAACGCAACAAATTTAAGCCAGTCACAAAATTGTACAAAAGCACAAACGACAGACAAAACGCAAACACACCTTTCGCTTCAGGTTCGGCTTCGGCTTTTGGGTTATTTATGACAATAGGCATGTGAGAGAGACCCGGACACGGACACGGCACGGACCCGGACCCGGACAACAGGATGTTTTATATTATGCCATGGGAAAATAAAGGCAAACACACACGCACACACAGACACAGACATCCGCCCACGTACGTAGTGTCCTATTTGGCTCTGGTTCCTGTTGTTGTTATAATATTTTGCATAAATTCCATTTAGGCTCGAAAGATTAAGGGGTATGCTGGAATTCGAAGGGACTATGGCATGGGGAGAAGAATACTGGAAGGAATATATTATGATTATAACTGTGGGAATTTATTCAGAACAGTCTACTCTTAAACCCCAAGCTGAAGCATTAATTTTATAATAATTACCACAGAGCTGAAACGGCCAATATCTTACATTCTAGCACCAATCATCACTTTTGAGTGAGCGGAATATTCTATATTTTACATTCTACATACTACATTCTTCTATTTTCTACATTCTACATTTGTTTCCCCCTTTGCGCACAATTTTCCAGGTCATCCACCTAGTCGAGCCAACAATTAGCCAATACGTTTACTTTTTTTACCCCTTTTTGTGTCATTTTGAGAGTGAAATTTAATTGTGCTGCTCATTAATGGCACGTCGCCTGCCCCGAAAGCCTGCCGCCGGAAATATGTGATTTCCGGCAATAAATACATATTTGTGCCATATTCAGAAACATTCAGAATACATTGACTGGTACTGGAATAATACATATAGAGCTCCATGTAAATTCTCAATAAATGACAGACCAGACCTGAGAAATCCGCACAGATAATTACGTAAAGGAAAAGGGGGTGGAGGGTGCTATATATTCGTATGCGAAAATTTACGAGTTTCAATTTAAATTTATAACTTGATTATCACTTTTGCAGGCAGGAGGGGGGTGTTTTTTTTCTTATCCTCATTCTGAGAGAGCAAACAATCATTTGAGCATAAAGCCATAAATCTATAAGCCAACAAGCAGAAGGATTCCAAAGGATTCCACAGAAGAATCTCAAGAATAAGCAAAAAAAAAGGAATACAATAAGGAACAAGCGGACATGAGGCAGCAGAAAGTCTGGAGATTGCAAATGGAACTTGGGGGAATACACTTTCTTTTCGGAATCCGCTCCTAAATGGATTAATAGAAAATGGTAGAAAATCGTAGATATTTCGATGGGATTAATCGTGTTTGTGAGCAGATCCAGCAGGTTTCCATTATCGAGGCAGAAATTACTTTAAATCGCACTCATTCCATCATAAAGCTAATCAGCTTTCTTCAGTTAAAGTGCGAGTATATGTGTGTGTGTGTGTAATAAAGGGGGAATGGGGACCGGCCAAAGCCGAAGCCAATCAAAGGCAAAACAATAAACAGGCATGACAATAAATAAATAAATAAATAAATGCCCAAACAAAAGACTCACAACGGAGGACAGCAGGCAGAAGGCAGGAGGCAGCCAGGAGTCGGGCATCAAGAGCCAGGACTTGAGGAGCCTGTCCATCCACCCCCGCCCTCCCCCTCCCCCCATAGGATCTTGGAGGGCGAGAACGAGGTCCTGGCACGCAGCAGCGTTTTGTTTTGCGTGAAAGGATAATGACGCGCCCACTTTCCTCCTCCATTCCCGTCGCTTCGCTGGCAAAATGCAAACGACAATATTGAAAGGAGAGCAAGGACAACACCAGAGGGAGAAGGATAAGAATAAGTCTGATGGCTGGGGGCTGGGGGCTGGCGGCTGGCGGCTGGGACCTGCTCCTGGGTTGTGGTTCAGAAATTGATTGAATGGCGTATTAAATTTAAACCACACACACACACACAGACTGATACACACGCACACGCCGTTCCATAAGTAAACATTTATCTTTCCTCACTCCGCTCCTCATCCCTTTCCACTTTCCTCGGTCCGTGTGTTGTGCTATGTTTTCTTTTCGTACCCACTTCAATTTAACGGCTACTTAAGTCCATCATTTTGAATATACGTAATACCGAATAACGAAAAACGGATAACGGATAACGAACAACCGAATACCGAAGGGAATTCGCGCTGTACTGGATGCCTAATATGCCCCAAAACTAACAGCAAAAGGGAACTGGATAAGGGGCAATAGAGACAAAGAGTTTACAATTCAATTTACAAAAGAATATCCATTCATAAGAATGGTGAACAAAAACGTTTCTATTGAAGTAATCATAGGTGTACCTATTATTATGATCATGTGTGTACATACATATGTACATATGTATATAATTTGCAATCATAAATTCTGGAAGGTTTTACTGTTCCTAGCTACATAGACCCAAAAACTAATGTTCCCGCGTGTTCCGTCCGTCTAATCATATGTATGTATGATGTATGATTATGTGTATGTTCGTATGTAGATGCAGAAATGCAGAGTATCTTGGAAGAGAGCAACAGCGAAGAGAAAGAGAGAGAGAGCGCGATACTGAAACTGGAGCGGCAACTGAAACGGCACAGAAATTACCAAAAGAAAACAAAATAAAGGCACAAAACGGAGACAAGTGAAAGGTAGAATAATCATTAGGTATGGTCACACAACGGAGGTTTCGCTTCTCACTCGAGTGACCATACCTTACTGTCAGTATACCCTGTATGTACACACTCATCCTCATTCTCTTCGTTCCCTTAAGCCAGACGATCAGCGACAGCCGCTAGACCAAGATTTTGCTGATTCTGCTTTCTTATACATACATACATACATACATATGCACATACATACATTCCTACAAACATTTGTAAATCTCAAAGCAAAGCGAAGCGAGAAGAATTTCATTTGGAAGCAAACAGTCAGTGCGTTCGGTGTCGTTTCATCCACTCCCAATTCTTTTTTCAATAACATAAAATAAACAAACAATTTCCAAGAACAGATTACGACAATTGCCAGGGCATTGCTGGAATTTGCAATTGACTTAAACAAAAAACCTACACAATCACACATACAACACACAATCTGTGCGCGTAAATTGTTAAAGATATTGAAATAAAGTGAGTTCCTACAACATAAAGGATAGAGATATAGACATCATCCAGCATTCCATTCCATTCCACCCACAGAAATATAGCAAACGAAAATGAGCAGCCAGGAAAATAAAGCTACCATTATTAACGACATCGCCAGCCTCGTCGCGGACATGGCCAGCTTGTGCATGAACTCGGACTACTCCGACGTGGAGTTCCTGGTGGAGGGTCAGCGGCTGCCTGCCCACCGTCTCGTTCTGGCTACGCGTTCTGAGTACTTCCGCGCTATGCTCTTCAACGGTATGGAGGAGTCGCACAAACGGGATGTTCCGCTGGAGGCGCCGCTGGAAGCCTTCAAGGTAATCCTGAGATATCTGTACACCGGGACAATACCTGTCTACACCCTGGACGAGGACACCATTATCGATGTGCTCGTTTTGGCCCATCTTTACGGGTTGCAGAACGTCGAGACAGGCATAAAAAAATATCTGCAGAGGGATCTGGCCATCAGTAATGTGTGCATCATCCTGGATGCAGCACGTCGCAAAAATCGCAACGAGCTGGCTGAAGAATGCGCCAACTTTATGGACCTCAATGGTTCCGCTATACTAAGACATGATTCCTTCAAAGACCTGTCCAAGGAATCACTTGAGGAAGTGCTGCGACGGGACAGCTTCTGGGCCCCCGAAGTTGATATATTTCGAGCTGTATGCAAGTGGAGGGACAGCAATCCCAGCGAGGACTTCAAGTCGGTGGCCTCGCTCGTACGCCTCCCGCTTATGACTGTCCAACACCTGCTGCGAGTGGTACGTCCCTCTGGAATCTTCGAGGCGGACCAGATACTCGACGCCATGGATCAAGCGGATGCTAGAAAGAATCTGCCCCACCGAGCAGTCGAGTTGCCGCCGGCGGAGAATGTGGCAGACGGGGAACATCTTGCGCGCCGTTTCAAGGAAGCAAACCGCGAAGTCTTCGAGCTGAACAACGTGTTCGCAATCAACTATATTTACTTATCTGCTTCTGCAAATGTAACGTACCACGTGGAGTTCTCTTGCGACCAGACTCACTGGGATCGTGTGGGATCGACCAGGGGTGATGTTGAAATTAAGTTCACGAAGCGACCCGTTCGCTACATTCGTATCGTAAAACCAAAACCATCCGCAGTTGTACATGGGCTGAATGCGAGGTACCACATTAATTAGCACTGTGACCCTGTGTATCAGCAGCGACCTCTGAGTGAGGAAGGTTAAGGGTCGCTGAGTTAGGGAGACCCCTTAAGTATAGTAGTCAATCATCAATAGTCGTAGCCATCTTCATCTCTACACAGAAATCGGTGTACCCGTACATACATATCTACATAGAAACATAAATATAAATAAAATGCACAGCGTTCTAATTGAAACTTAAATGTCATTGGTTTTTTTTTTAATCAGGTTCGTTGGGTTTTGGTTTATTGCCCATTTATTATTTTTTATTTTAAGAGAAACCCAAAAAGTAACAGATGGCTTATCCAAATTCCAAGTCATCGGGAATCTTGTCTATAGGTTCATCATATATGTACATACATATATGTATATGAATCTATGTATGTGTGCTGACATTTTTGGGCATAGCAAAAGTGCAATTAGCAGACTTTCATGACGATTGAAACCCTGCAAAGCGTTTACCTAGGAACACATATACCGGCCTCACAGAGATCTCGACCCTTGACCTGACCCTCGCTCCGCTTACCTAGTCGCACTACTTCAATTTTACGGCTACTTTAATCCATCATTTCAAATTATTATCTTCTCGCCTGCTGCCTTCTACCTGCCGCCTGCCTGGTGGCCTGGTGGCAAAAGTTGGCAAGTTCCCGAGCACGCTCTGTTGGCCACGCATCAACTGGGCCTTCAATGGGCATTAAGAGGAGACTTGATGATGGGGCCCGTCCTGGATAATGAAAGGAATGGAAAGGAAAGGGGCATGAAAGGCCCATTAAAAGGCCACCACAGAAAACTGCTGACATCACGACTGAGGACGACAAGGATGGGAGGATGGGAGGCTGAGGCTGAGGCTACTTCGCCGTCGAATTAAAAAGTTGCCTTGATAATCCTTTTGCAAAATAGACGGGATTAAGTAAAATGCTGAGCCGGAAATTTATGCAGGCCAGCTGCTGGCTGGTGTGCTGTCGTCCAGGTGTTGACCATCGCAGAGTCAGTTCGAGGCGAAGTGCGCGCCATGAGAGCACTTAAAATGTGCCACAGTGTTGCAATAATTACCGTTAAATGGTGGCAGTTTAAAACACTTAAGAGGCAGAGAGGCAGGCGGCAGGCAGCAGCTACAGAGTCGGTATGGCACAGCAGGCTGGCTGGCTGCCTGGCTGGCTGGCTGTCTCTCTGTTATTATCCTTGCAGCAGCAGCAGTAGCGTCTCGTTGTAAGACCTCTCCATGGATTGCGGTGATTTGTAATTTTAAGCAGCGTATGATTAACTTTTCTGCGGCAGGAGAGGAGGGTCCTTGCTTGTCCCCATGGTTGAGCAATGACTGCAGCTGCGAGTCCCTGGAACAGTTGTTGTGCGGATTTCAATGACATTTACTAAATGGGCTTGTTGCTCCAACAGAAGTTAACAATTAGCTGAAGGAGTGCCGCTAAGGATACGCTGGCGTTTCCGCGATTCAGATGTTCCACTTTGAATGCATTCGGTTAGACTCAGGTTTAAAGGCATTGCGCGGCATGCGGCAGCGCCCCTCGGTTGGTTTTCTGGTGCTATTATTTGTTTCGCAACTGTGTGCATAGCTGTCCTGCAACACGGACTCCCTCCTGCTGCTGCTCGTCCTGGTTCCTGTTGCTGTTGGTCTGGTGTGCCATGCATTTGAGATTTTGCAGCACAACACTGCGTATGATCAACGTATGTGTGTATGTATGTGAGGTGGAGTGGCTGCGGGAATGAATGTTTGGCTGTTTTGTGGAGCGAGAGACATGGGGGCGTGACTATGTGGCACTGCACATGAAATAATGACAACAGCTATAAAATTTTGTTGGCTTTTTGGCGACACAAGGAACGGGTGTTCCAGGAAACAGATTCCTTTAGCAACTAATTCCCCAAAAAGAGAAGATTTGCTATGGCCATAGCATAACTGGAAAACTCCACGGAAAAGCTTTAGCTTCAGCCAACTAATTTGCTTACCATTTGTGGCATCGAAAGGGATTTCAAGATGAAGATTAAATCGATCACCTCCGGCTCAATCGCTCGTAAAATAGCGGGGCAGGATGAGTACTACTAAGTACTACTACTAAGGTTAGAGAACATCTGAACCATCCGGAATCCACCACGCAGAGTTTTATTGGAGTTATGGTTTCTGGGAACACAAATGACAGACGCATTTGCTCAAGTGGCTTTCTGAAGTGGCTGCTGCTGCCACAGATTCCACCCTGACTACCCTCTGCCCCCTGCTGCTGCTCCCCTTTTCCCGGACTGTCTTGAATTATTATTCATGAGAGCTTTAATTTATGCTGCAGTTAGAATTAGTGAGCTTTGCATTTTTCGCCCTCTCTGTTCCTGGTAGGCATGTGTACATATGTCTATGAATATCTTTACGTATGTATGTGTGCGCATCTGAGTATCTGTGAGTGTGTCTAAGTATGTGTGCCTGTGTGTTTGGTTTGGTGTTTAGTTTTCGTTACGGAAGTACTTAAAATGGCATTAATACTTTTATGAGTTGTGGCCCAGGCAATCTGCGGTCAGGTGGTGCGACCAAAATATTCACATTAAACATTCATATCCATTCACAGCGAGTCTGCATATGAATGCTGTGAGTACGGCATGCATTTGTAATGCACAGATAAGACTGTGAATTAGAACAGGGCATACGATATTTGTTAATACTCGCTGAGCTTTGCCATGGCCGCCTGCAATCAATCAGGCAGATATGTGGGTGGGCAGAGGGAGTACGACTCAGGACCTCATCCTCCTCACCAAGAGATACAAGGTACCAGCATGGATCCCCCCGAAGGTCAACCACACAAGGCTAACCCCGACTACCCGGCCGATGCAGCATATTCCAGGCGGAAGTCTTTGCCATCAAGAAGTTTTCATAGTGCCTGACATACGAAATGAATCCATCGCGTCGCCCACTATATCTGGCTATACGATCATCGTTAGGTTAGTCACCAGATCCCAAAATTTCCCCAACAACGTCGACTCGTGACGCAGCCAGGGAAACCAGCGAGGGCTTGCGTTTAATGATAAAGATTCTGAACAAAAATACGAATGCCATAAAGTCTTTTCATTATTCTTAATCATATACAAATTCTAAGTTGTACCCAAACCTCCCCCCACTGGAAACCCCTGCGATCCCCTACAAGCCGGGTGGCCACGCCGCACGTGCCGGTCTCCTTATCAACTACACACTTCTTGTAGACGACCCTGGACAGGCTGAGCTTACCCCAGCCCGAAATAGGTTCCTTAGAACACCCACAGAAAAATCACAGCAAAATTAACGCTACCGGAACAAAACGGAGATAAGTAAAAGGTAGAATAATCATTAGGTATGGCCATACGACGGCGGCTTCGCTTCTCACTCGAGTGACCATACCTCGCTCTCAGTATACCCTGGACAAGAGCGACGGAAGCTGTGTGTACGCACGCGCGTGTACACTCATTCTCATTCTATTCGGTTCCGATCAGCGACAGCGGCTAGACCAAGATTTTGCTGATTCTGCTTTCTTATACATACATACATACATATGTACACACATACAAGCACATGAAACCATAAAAAGCAAAGCAAAGCGAGAAGAATTTCATTTGGGATTAGACGGTCAGTGCGTTCGGTGTCGTTTCATTAACTCCCACTTCTTTTTTGCGTTATAAGCCTTTAAATAACATAAAATAAATCCACAATTTCCAAGAACAGATTACGACAATTGCCAGAGCATTGCTGGAATTTGTAATTGATTTAAACAAAAAACCCCAAAGTGAGTTCCTACAACATAAAGGATAGAGATATAGACATCATCCAGCATTACATTCCATTCAATCCACAGAAATCCAGCAAACGAAATGAGTAGCCAGGAAAATGAAGCGACCTCCTCTTCCCCAAGTACCACCAAGGAAGACATTATCAACGACATCGCCACGGACATGGCCAGCCTCTGCATGAACTCGGACTACTCCGACGTGGAGTTCCTGGTGGAGGGTCAGCGGCTGCCTGCCCATCGCAACATTCTGGCGACGCGTTCTGAGTACTTCTCTTCTTCTCTGCTCTTCAACGGTATGGAGGAGTCGTACCAACGGGAAATTTCGGTGGAGGCGCCGCTTGAAGCCTTCAAGGTAATCCTGAGATATCTGTACTCCGGGACTATACCTATCTCCACCCTGGACGTGGACACCATTTTCGATGTGCTCGATTTGGCCCATCTTTACGGGTTGCAGAACGTCGAGACAGGCATAAACAAATATCTGCAGCAGAATCTGGACGTCAGTAATGTGTGCCTCATCCTGGATGCAGCACGTCGCAAAAATCGCAACGAGCTGGCTGAAGAATGCCTAATGTTTATGGACGGCAATGGATCCGCTATACTAAGACATGATTCCTTCAAAGACCTGTCCAAGGAATCACTTGAGGGAGTGCTGCGACGGGTCACCTTCTGGGCCCCCGAAATCGATATATTTCGAGCTGTATGCAAGTGGAGGGACACCAATCCCAGCGAGGACTTCAAGTCGGTGGCCTCGCTCGTACGCCTCCCGCTTATGACTATCCAACAGCTGCTGCATGTGGTTCGTCCCGCTGGCATATTCGAGCCGGACCAGATATTCGCCGCCATTGATCAAGCGGATGCTGGGAGGAATCTGCCGCACCGAGTAGTCGAGTTGCTGGGGGAGAATGTGGCAGGCGGGAAACATCTGGCGCGCCGTTTCAAGGAAGGAAACCGCGAAGTCTTCGAGCTGTGCCACGTCTTCGCAATCAACTGTATTTGCTTATCTGTGTTTGCAAAAGGAACGAGCTACGTGGAGGTCTCCTGCGACCAGACTCACTGGGATCGTGTGGGATCGAGCTGGCGTGATGGCAAAATAGACTTCACGAAGCGACCCGTTCGCTACATTCGTCTCGTGACATCAGATCTATACGCAGTGGTGCAGGAACTGACTGCCAAGTGTCTGATTGAGTAGCACTGTGAGGAAGGTTAGGGCTCGCTGAATAAGGGACACCCCTGAAGTATGTGTATATATATTACCTGTACCTGTATGCCTGTACATATGTATCTATATAGAAACATAAATATGAATAAAGTGCACAGCGTTCAAATGTAATAAACTGAAACTGTTCTTAATTTCCTGGGTAGCTGGAGGAGTATTGGGGTATGCAAATCAGATCTGTGGATGTGTGTAGTGCCGTGGAGGAAGCGTTTCCGAACCCATAGAGTACAGTCTTGGTCATCGTCTGTCTGCCCAGATCTGAGAGACTATCGGAGCTAGAGCCACCAAATGTTGTGTGTTTGCCACGCCCCCTTCCAAGCGAATCGCTGAGCCATGCCCACTGGAACAGTTTAAGATGTGCTGCAGAATACTCAACTCGTATTACAGGGAATGGCTCTTTACTTACCCCATTTCACTTCTGGCCATGTCTGGCTCTTGCCACTCTCTCAACTTGATTTCCCCCAAGTCGGTCATTATTTTCAGCCATGTTATTTGCTGCTCCCCCCTGCCAAGCATTTACATGTTCAATTAGCTTTGATGGGGCAGTTGATCCAAAATACTTGACATTTTATTCGAAAATTTCCATCGTTTTGATGGACTCTGTCATTGGCCCTTAGCAAATCCCTGAAACGCGTTTACTTGTAGCCAATTTCCATTCTAGTTTGAGTGGCAATCAGTGCTGCGATTTGTTTATGGCTTTTTCATGCTTATTTTTTCCATTCTCTCTCTCTGCTTGTAGCTCTAACAATAACCAAAAAACAGAGTACGATACCAGCGGCTCGTTCGCTTCTTTTGGCCAAAAGCCTGCACACCCGCTGCCGCCTTGGCTGCTGCTGCCTTGTCGGAAAACTAATTAAAAGTTTAAATGTTTGTAATTAGCGTCGGAATAAATGTCTGCCTGCCACATTATAAAATTAGTAAATTTTATGCCAAACTTTTTGGCTGCATATAGAGAAAAAATCACCCAACCACCCACCCACGCACTCCCCCTCCCACCACCGACCTACCCTGTTGACGGCGGTTTTCATTTCGCAATTTTCAGTTGTGTGGTTTTGATGGGTTTTCACGGCTTTTTCGAGCTACGTTTTTGGGGGGTTTTTTGCAAGGCTACGAAGACAGCTCCATGTATCTATGGAAAAGGGTTATAGATTTCAATGAGAGAACTGATAAAAGTAGATTGTTACCTGGTTATGTTGATATATGGAAGAACTGCCATCTCCTTACAAAAGTATCTTTTTCTAGTTCAAGGCTTTTCCCTCATAGTTTCTCCAATCTTTTTCAGATTTCTGGCTTCTCCTTTCAACTATAGGGAAAATCCCTGTCGCTGTCTGTCGCTAACCCAAATCAAAATCCAATCCAAACCCCCCCAGAAATCAACGACAACTCAACCAAAAAGTCAATACAAATCATTTTCAACCCTTTTTTTGGGTGGAGACAGCTTATAACCGACCACGCCCCCTATAGCGGTAGTTAGGGGGGAGGGGAGGTATTCAATCAACAATAAAAACGCACACGCTTAATTAATTTAACCCGAAAAGTCAATCACGCGAAACGTTGACGAATGACAACGACAGAGGTAGGAAAAAAAGAGAAACAGGACAAAGCCCAGGGCTGCCACCACACCCCACCTTAACCAGGGCTGCCACCACACCCCACCTCATGGCCCATCCTTAACCAGGGCTGCCCCCACACCCCACCTCATGCCCCATCCTAAACCAGGGCTGCCATCGCACCCCACCTCATGGCCCATCACTTAACCAGGGCTGCCACCACACCCCACCTCATGGCCCATCCTTAACCAGGGCTGCCACCACACCCCACCTCATGCCCCATCCTTAACCAGGGCTGCCACCGCACCCCACCTCATGGCCCATCCTTAACCAGGGCTGCCTCCAGCCTCTCGAACGAAAGAAAAATAAGTACGGCGCACAATGACAAACATCGATAACAAGTTGTTTTTGATTTCGTTGGCAAGCATTAAAATACAACACAAAACAAAGCAAAAACAAAGAGTGAACAAAGGACACAATCAGAGGTCTGTCTGTAGTCTGTAGCCTTCGGCTGAGAGGACAGCACATAAAAAATAACAAGGATGCAGCAGCACAGGACACAGGACCCAGCACAAAGAACCGTTCCAAAGCCATTTGCATTTCTCAGCGTCCCGCTTCGATTTTTTGTTTCTATTTTGTTTTTTTTAATGCTGCACTAAAAGTTCACTCAAACGTAAAAAATAAAATGTTTAATATATAAAAAAAAAAAAAACAGGAATAAAGGGAATATAAAAAAGTTGCTCGTTGTTCGACAGCAAAAAGGAGGAACCTCTGAAAACGGAACACGCGCTAATCTATTTTTGGGTTTTATTTTCTCTTCTTTTTTTGGGGTCTTAGGGGGTTTGAGAGAGGGGCAGCTACTTACTTAGATAGGTCCTATAAATGGACACTCCTCGGATCTCGGTTAGTGGGTAGGTGCGAAAATATCTGGCGGAAAAAAAGAAAACAAAATCGATGAATATGAATGAGCCATGACCTTTGAACTTTAGCTAATTACACATGTACACCCATGTATGTATGTATTTATGGTTTTCTTTTGGTTACTAAGCTTAGATGGACAGCAACCTTTTGGCCTTAGGATTAATGCTATTCAGATTGAAGGTCAAGGAAAATGAATTAATGGAAATTCAAGAGGAATTTCTTTTGGTTTTTTTTTAGGAAAATAAACATAGAAAAATACTAACAAAAAATACCATAAATATTTAAGATATTTAAGCATTGTTTTATTCATTATTCAATTAAAATGATATAATAAATATAAGAATATATTCATAAAATAAATTCTATATTTTTCTACGCAGATTTTACTCCTTTAATAAAATATATGATAAATAATTGAATATAATTAAATAATATTTACAATGTGCCACAGGTTTTTCGTTGAAGATATGTCTCCTACAATCCCACTGTCGATATGAGTCTTAAGTCCTGTAAAAGTTCGTACGAATCCCTACGGATTCCTAAGGGTTATCCGCGCTGTTAATGGGGAAATTTTTGGTTTTTTTGTCTCATTCTTACTAGATTTACCTGCCTTTCAGATCGGAATAATGATCGGAAAACCCTCCTTGAAATATTTGCTTAGTTGTCTGGTGATTCTCAGACAATCTTTGACTCTTTTAGGCCCCAACTGTCCTTGCCAAACCCATTCAACCCTCTTTGACTGCAATTCTGTGCTTGTAGCCATTTAATAATGCTGAAAACACTTTCCAATCTGCTTAAATTTCAAGAGCAAACTGAGCGCCCCGCCTGCCACATGTGCGGGGGCACGGCCACGGCCTAAGTAAATGCAGTGTGCCGCAAACATAAACTCATTAGCCCCGAAATCCCTCGCCATACAAGGGCGGGGGGAGTGGCAAATTCAGAGTGTTAGATACGTTGTAGAGGAGAGTCCAATTGGTCAAATATTCAATATGCGCCAACCGAATGACCGAACGGAGCAGCACAGAGCATCAGATAAACGCAATGCAGCGTCGCTTAATTAAGGTTTACTAGTCAGCCTACCCACACAGAGAGAGAGAGAGAGAGAGAGAGACAGAGAGAGAGATAAAGAGAGAGAGAGAGAGAAACTCAATGTAATTATGTGCTAAGTGCTGGAGGACGTCCCAGCTTCAGCTTCAGCAGCCTCACCCAAATTTCATTCAATATCGGACAATCGCTGAATGGTCGAAGAACGATTCAGAGTTCTGGCTTTTAAGCGGTGGGAGGCAGGGGGTACCGGGGGTATGGGGGAGGCTGTGAGGGGGTCCATATCAATAAACCTCATAGCCCATTTACAATTTCAAACATTCGTAATGGATTTTTGGCTCTTTGGTGGCAATTAGTACAAGATTTTGCATCCCCAGATTGTGCAGAAATATTTTCTTTAAAAATATATATAAATATATCATTTATTCCACTCTTTCACCCACTGTCTCTGACTCTCTCTCTCTCTCTCTTTGTTGGGAAATTCAATTTCTTAAAATTTCTTAAAATTTCTTAAAATTTAATTTTGTTTTCATACATTTTGCTCTTTTCTTTACCCTGCACATGTGTTTAATTAAACCTATTTTTCTGCTCTTTTGGCCATTTTCTTCAACCCATCCACAGCCCGTGGCAGCAGCAAGGCTTCTCGCTGGCTCAGCAGGCGGCAAGAGAGAACTGCGGGCGGGTTAAATGCCAGGACAGGCTCTGCTCTGCTGTGCCCAGTGTTGACCGGAAAAACGCGGGAAATTAAGGATAATGTAATTTATTGATGCATTGTAAAAGTTAAGCTCCCAGCCGCCTGCCTGGCGGTGTCGCCTCCGCTGTCTCGTATAAATTACAATTTGACACAAGAAAGGGAAAGGGAAAAACCTGCCGGAAAACGAGAAGAATGGAGAATGGTAGGGGGCATGCGGCATGCAGCATGCGGGTGGTTGGTTGCCTCATAATACTTTGTGCCCACAATTTTCTGCACAATTAGCAACTTTTGTTGTCCTCTCTCTTCCGCTCTCTGTCGATTTGCATAAAAATTCAAAAAATATTTTATTTTATTTTATTATATTTAACACACACACTTAAAAACTTTTTATGCCATGCCGCTGCACGTTTCATAATATTTGTAGAGCACTAAGGGATGGGTTTTTTTTTTTAATTTCGGCGCTAAATGAAAGTCAAACAGAAAATGTCGAAACTTTACTTTTCCATCATGTGGAAATTAGAAAAATTAATGAGGCATTCACTTGGCCATTAGGGGAGTTTCCCTTCTTTCTTTAAATCAACAAATTAGCTTTAATATGTCTATTACTTTAACTAAGTTCCATTTACCAATTAAGCAAACGGAAATTCAATTCATTTTCAAGCAGCAGGCAGGCCAAATGATTAGATTATCAATCGATAATTGGAATCGGATAATAATCAACCCAAAATGGTACGAACAATGGCCGAGGGAAGCCAAAACCTGAGACAAGCGAACAAGAACGATTACATTTAGTTAGTAATTATTTTACACAAAATGCAAGGGCATCCATGTATGTGTGTAAGCTTTTGCTCTGATTATTATGTGTGAAAATAATATCTTTCGGCTGCCGCAAAACGTGGATTTGCTGTACAAATTTTCCATAAGCAAATGGCCCTGAAAAAAGCAACACAATTATGTATAAAAATATATAAAAACCTAAATATGCCCATAAAAAATTAAGAAATGTATATAAAAAAAAATAATACAAAAAATTGAAATATTTGTATACAAAATATAAAAATCTAAAGATAATATTGGAAGAAAATAAATAAAATATATGTAAAAAATAAAATATAAAAATAAAATAAATAAAAAAAATAGCAAAAAAATAAATAAAAGCAATAAAAAAAAAACAAACAAAAATAAATAAAAATAATAAACAAAAAAATAAAAATAATAAAATATAAAATTAATATAATTTTGTGATTTGTGTATAAAAAAAAATATTACAAAAAATTTAAATATTTTTATACAAAATTTAAAAATCTAAAGATTATATTGAAAGAAAATAATTCTTTTAAAAAATAAAAACATTTTAGTAAAAACAACTGCTATAAAATTAATATAATTTTGTGATTTGTGCCTTAAATAAAAAAAGATAATTTAAGAATAATTACCAATTAAATAATAAATAAAAAATAAATACAAAAAATTGAAATATTTGTATAAAAAATTTAAAAGTTTGAGGATTATCTTAGAAGAAAATAAATCGTTTAAAAAAATGTCTATGTAGTAAAAAGAACTGCTATAAAATTTAAATAATTTCTTGATTCGTGCCTTAAATAAATAAAGATAATTTTAGAATAAATACCAATTAAATACTAAATAAAAAATAACATAAAAAGTGTCTAGAAAATGCATTTAAATATTTCAAATTTTAGTTGCAAATGGAAAATAATTTCATAGAAAGGTAAGAGGAAAAATGTTTGATTGTAAGGCACTTAAATTGCATTTAAGTCCATTAAAAATATATTTTCACCAAATGGCTTTATGCATTCTATTCTGTCTGGTATTCGCCTGTCTGCTGCTGCCTTTCGGGCCCAATTAAGTGCGACAATGGCAATGGGGAAACAAAGCCGACACTTTTGACAGTTTCATTTTGGCGACTGAACACACTCGATTAGGGCCAAAGGAAGGAGCTCGTCTATCACAGTGTGTGAAACGGAAATTCTTTCTAACCAAACAATCAACACTTGCCCGGCAGAAGGGGAGGACAAATACTGGTGCGATAGTACACTTGGCCATGGCTTTCGGCTTTGACCAAACAAACATATTTGCCGAAATGCCTTTGGCTTTAATTTCGCAAGACGTTCGCTGCCAGGGTCGGATCTTATTTTGTCTATTTATATCACAGGTCTCTGCCCCACCCCCACCCACACCCCCAGAGTCTTCCCACTTCCTACTGTCGGCCACAAATCCTCGTGCTGCTAGATGGGAATGCCGGCAGCTAGTGGCAAGTGTAAGTGTGGCGCATTCCAGGCGTGTTGAAACTGTAAAATAGATGCCCTTCACCCACACACACACACACACACACACACACACTGAAATTGCAATTGCAACACACACATACATAGACATTTGTATATGGCAAGAATACAGTGCGTTTCGCTACTATTAAGAAAAAACACTTAAGTCTAGGAATTGTAATGTAAATTATTCCCAAAATTGCATTTTATCGAATTTATTATCGATTTTTGTTCGATATCATATATTTTATTAGTGTTTAAATCGATGTCGATAAGCAGCAAAAGTCAGTTTTTACATTATGCAAAATAAATCTTAAAATGCTCTATTTTGCTAAGAAGTCATCGGTATATCGATTATTACATCGAAGTTTCGATTAATTAATAATCGAAATGCATCCACTGCCCAAAGTAGTTGAAAAGTCGATTTCCCAATCGATAAATATAACCATAAATCTATCGAAAATGTTATCCAATCGATTGAATTGATGACTAATCTACGGGTTTATCTTTCAAACGTATATACACTTGCGTAACGCACTGTCCACACACACTCCACACATGGCTTAAGCCAGAAATCCTTTTTGGCCTCCTCGCACACACACACATAGACACACACACACATTCGTAGAGAACTAACAAGAAGATGCTCTGCTCTGGCCGTATTTTAGCTTCTTTGCTGGTGAGCTACGTAGCTTAGCTGGCGGAGATTTATGGGGGAATTCCTAAAAGAAATCCAAGTCAATTACTTGCTTAATTATTTCCTTTGAAATTTATTGATTTCTTTCAGACCGATTCGCCCGAGCCCGAATGGAATGCTGTTCTCTGCTCGACACGCTTCGTTTGCTATTTGTTTTGTCTTGGAAATCGGCAACTTCAGTCCCTCCCATTTCCCCATTCATCTCCTTCCTCCCCTGAGATACACAACAGCAGTGAAGGAATTTTTGCTGTTTGAATTTTCGCTCCTGGCATTCGAGTAGAGAGCAGAGCAGAGTCGCTTGTCGCTTAAATTCAAATGAAAATATTTGCTTTAATAAAATCCAAATTCAACATAAAATAATTAATAAAGTTAAATGTATCTATGGCCCAAAGGTAAGACCCAAAGCGTTTGATGGCCACAAGAAAATGAGGTATACATGGCCGAGGCTTGGGATGCTCTAAAAGAGAGTGGAAAGTTTTCTTTAGCAAATAATATTAAAGGATGCAGAACCATAGTTACCATACAATAAAGGATTTTCTATGCTCCATTCCCAGCATTCCAAACATCTCACGAAAACTCAGAGTACCCTCCAAAAAGAGCAAACGAATATCTACCTATATGTTTTCTTTTCATTAAGGAATTCTCCTCGGGTAATGTCAATCTGCTGAAATTGTAAGCCTAATTGCCTTTTGTCTGGCCATTAAACATTTTAAGATTTTGCCTGTCAATCGTTTTCCATTCAACAGGAAAGCTTACATTTTCCCATTGAATGAACTCTAATTAATGAAAAAATGGAAAAAAAGAACACGAAAATATATATTCTACAGCAATTTATTAGGCAATTTGTGGAAAGAAAGAGCCGAAGAGCCTTTTGATGTTTGCTCAACTGTGCGTATGAGTAATATGAATATTGACGTACTCACGCTCGAATGAGTTTTAGTTTTTATGTGAAATGCTGTTGTTGTTGTTCAGGACTCTTATGAGCACTACTCGTATTATTGTTGCTGATGTTTTTGATGTTGGTTGGGAGCTGTTTTTGAAGTAGTTTCGCCGGCTTTGGAGTGGACGGCAAAGCCCCCTTGTGGGCCTTTTTGCAGGGCAATCCAAATCGAGTGTGCTCCCAGCGGGGCACGTGTGCAATCATTCTTTTAGAGGGGTTTCGACATTGACATTTACCACAATTTACCACAAAGAGTATCTCTGCTTAAAGCCAGAAAGAAACACTAGTTGAACCCATATTTATCCACTCTGTAGCCCCGACAATTGTTTAAGCCCAGAGAGACATTACTTTATTTATTTGGCCTCGTTCCATTGAAAATTTGAGCATTTTTTGTTGCCACAACGAAAATCTCTTTATTGGATTATCCTGCAAAATTTACGCGGCATTAAAAGCGGCCAAACGAGACCAGCAAGGGGTGCCACAGGGGGGGAGGAGAGAGGCAGCTGCAAGGGGTGCCACAGGGGGGGGGAGGAGAGAGGCAGCTTCAAGGGGTTAAGCGCAAGGTAGCCAAACTCGCGAGCAACAAAACGAGAAAAAGACAACATTTTATTCACATTTTAAAGGTCGTCGGCGCGCTTCCATTAGTCCACAAAAAAAAAGGAAAAAGAAACAAGAGCCCCTCCCAGCCCGCCTGCCCCCTCCCAACCCAATGCCGTAAGCGCCAAAAGCGACAAAAAAAAATCCATTAGCCTGTCGCATATTTCCAGGACATTGCCTACTTAGAGCAGTTTAAAGTTTTTAAGCCCTGCAATGGAGCTGTGAATTCCGTGTTGCGGCCTAAAAGTGAATACAGTTCCAAAAGTGTGGCCAAAAAAATACAAAAACAGAGCACAGAAGAGGCTATAGCCCAGGGGTGAAGTGCGATTCAAGCGGTGGCAAACAGACAGGGATTTCAGGATGGGGGACTGAACGAAGGGTTTATCTGGTAGGATTTCAAACGATACCTTAAACGGAGCCTAATAGTGGTTATAATGGTTAATCTAATCCAGATTCAACACTCTGATGGAAATAGTCATTCTCTATGATTCTATAAACTCTATAAACAAGGTAAGCCGATAGAGAGCAATAAAAAGGTATTCTTAGATGTCAAAATTACGGAAGAGAGAGAGAGAGAGAGACACTCTCACAAATGCGTTGTGAGAAAGAGTCTCAAAGGAGTAATGCGTTTATCCCGCCTTTTTTCAAGTGATGGAAAAATATGGTCTAGTGATGGCGATATATCGAGTATCGAAGTTAGCAATTAGCAATTATATTTTCGATGGCTTTGAAAAAATCGATGTATCGTTGTTAGAGCGATGTTTTTCCCATCACTATTTTGAAGCAAAATTTTCAGTGTCAGTTTCATTTATTCCAAATTCTTTTTTTTTGCTTCGATTTCGGCCGGACATATACATATGTAGACAACATCCATTCCATTCCACCCACAGAAATATAGCAAACGAAAATGAGCAGCCAGGAAAGTGAAGCGACCATTATCGATGACATCGCCAGCCTCGTCGCGGACATGGCCAGCTTGTGCATGAACTCGGACTACTCCGACGTGGAGTTCCTGGTGGAGGGTCAGCGGCTGCCTGGCCATCGCAGAATTTTGGCTAAGCGTTCTGAGTACTTCCGCGCTATGCTCTTCAACGATATGGCGGAGTCGTACCAACGGGAAATTTCGGTGGAGGCGCCGCTTGAAGCCTTCAAGATCATCCTGAGATATCTGTACTCCGGGACTATACCTATCTCCTCCCTGGACGTGAACACCATTATCGATGTGCACGCTTTGGCCCATTATTACGGGTTGGAGAACGCCGAATCAGAAATAGGAAGATATCTGCAACAGAATCTGGCCGTCAGTAATGTTTGCCTCATCCTGGATGCAGCACGTCGCAACAATCTCAACGAGCTGGCTGAAGAATGCGTCAACTTTATGGACCTCAATGGATCCGCTATACTAAGACATGATTCCTTCAAAGACCTGTCCAAGGAATCACTTGAGGAAGTGCTGCGACGGGACACCCTCTGGGCCCCGAAGTTGATATATTTCGAGCTGTATGCAAGTGGAGGGACACCAATCCCAGGGAGGACATCAAGTCGGTGGCCTCGCTCGTACGCCTCCCGCTTATGACTATCCAACAGCTGCTGCATGTGGTTCGTCCCGCTGGCATATTCAAGCGGGACCAGATACTCGACGCCATTGATCAAGCGGATGCTGGAAGGAATCTGCCCCACCGAGTAGTCGAGTTGCCGGGGGTGGATGTGGCAGACGCGAAATATCTTGTGCGCAGTTTCAAGGAAGACCAAAACCGCGAAGTCTTCGGGTTTAGCCACGTCTTCGCAATCGACTGTATTGAGTTATCCTTTTCTTCAAGTGGACCGGCGCACGTGGAGGTCTCTTGCGACCTAACTCACTGGGATCGTGTGGGATCGATCATTCGTGGTGGTGCAATGAACTTTACGAAGCGACCCGTGCGTTACGTTCGAATCGGAAAAGCAGATTCAAGAACAGTTTTACATCAGCTGATTGCCGGGTACCATATTAAGTAGCACTGTGACTAGCAGCTACCACTGAGTGAGGAAGGGTAAGGGTCGCTGACCTAAGGAGGCCCCTTAAATATATCTACATTATGTACTTCCTATGATTACATAGAAACATAAATATGAACAAAATTCACAGCGTTCTGATTGAAACTTAAATGTCATGTGTTCTTTTTAAACCATTTTTTATTTTAGGAGAAAACCAAAGAGTAAATGATAGCTTATTCAAATTCCTGATTATTGGGAATCCTGTCAATAGATTTGATTATGAACTATCTTGTGGTCTGGAAATACTCATTTCTGGGAAATGGAAAAAGAAATGGAAGTTAAAATCCTTTGTGGAATACGGCAAATGATAGTAGTGCTCTTTGGGATAGGCAAATTCAAGATAATTCAATCATCAAACTGCCATTTCTCTGAGAGGAGGGGGACCCCTTCCGTATCTGCTTCCCGTATCTCCCAGAGATACATTCTGAAGGGGTTCCACACCCCCCTACCTGTGGGATAGCGTTATGATTGCATTGATATGACAAAACGTAAAAAAAGTAAAGTAAAAAAGAGAACGGAACACAGCAATTCCACTCACAATCCACACACACAGACACACACACACACATATTGTAGTTTCCAGCTGTTTTGATCCAAACTCTTTCCCGCGATAGGTCCCGCCCCCTGGGGCAAGAGCACCCAACAAAGCCTCATACAAATTGCCGAGAAATCCTAGCAATGCCAGAGATGCTAACAGGACCAAACCCAAGGACCCCGAGACCCCGGGACCCCAGGACCATGCCATGCCGCATGCACGGATTCTGTGAAGAGTTTTTTTTCCTGCCACAAAAAGAAACGGTTCAGAAAAGTTCCTCAAAACATGCGTGTGAGTGTGAGTGTGTGTGAGTGTGTGTACGTGGATGGACGTTTGTTTGGCTGCTGCATCAAATTGAAAAATTCTACCCCCTCCCCCCACCACCCCAACAAAGTTCCCTACAGCGAGGTGGAGGTGGAGGTGGAGGGGGAAAGGTATTCAAATTAATTTGAATATTTGACATCCAGCGACTAGACCAATTAAATACTTTTTTGCAAAACTATTTACAACTATTTTCATAAATTATTTGGCTTTAACTTTTTTTTTTTTAAATTAGTTTTCATTCGAGAATTTCGAGAACAAAAATCCGAATATTTGTGGAAAAATTGTAAGAATTATTTCTAATAAAATATCTACCAAATATCTATGCCTCCGCGCATATACCCCTCTTCAAATGATACCCATTAGCCACATTCGGAGAAGCATTTGTGGCATGGCAGCGCCCGTTGCCATACCGACAATAATTCAATATAATTTGGCATAGAAATCAAATAAATGCGCAAAAAAAGGAAGCAAAATAAAAATAAATCAAAAATGTCAAAGATCAAAAAGGGGACAGAGAGAGAGAGAGAGGGAGAGAGAGAGGGAGAGAGCGAGGGCTTTTCATCCCAAACGTTTGCTATCTATAATAGCCTTCAAATAAGTAGAGGGAAACTCTGATTCGTATAAATGTATATGTATATGTATATTCCAGATTGTATGCATATGTGAGAGTATATATGTATGTATGTATATACAAAATATATCAGTTGTGGCGGAATCAAAATGCAAATGCATGTTCTGCATATTTAATGCGTGACAGAAAATGCAAAAAAAAAATCAGAAACAGAAAAAATGCGTGCAAAGAAACGATCATTGGTATACCCTGTAAAGGATATTGGAGTGTTTTTTATCTGTGTAAATATCTTATAATAATTAAAAACCTTTTTTTTATGCCGAAAATACCACAAAAAATAAAATATACATAAATAAAAATATATAAAAAATATAAAAATATACAAAATAAAATATATAAAAAATATAAATGAAAATAAAATGTTGGAAAAAAAAGCCTTTTGTAAAATATACATAAATAAAAATATATAAAAATATATAAAAAATATAAAATATAAAAAATATAAAAATATAAAAAATATAAATGAAAATAAAATGTTGGAAAAAAATGCCTTTTGTTGCCCCGCAGTTGCATTCAACACAATGGAGAGAAAACTTGCAACCAAAACTGCGGCGGGCACCCCCGACTACCCCCGACGGCTGCTGCTGCTGCCCTAAAAATCACGCATGACAAAATGCCAAAGTGGCAGGCAACAACAATGCAAATACAACAATCAAATATTCGAAGGAGTTTTCAACGGGTTTCCCATAGCCCAGCCCAGCCCAGCCCCTCCTACACCACGCCCACAATACTTTTTCCCCATTTTTCGGCCACAGCAATGACTTTTTACAATTTTCATATGAAATGAACCATTAAATTGAATTGGCATTAAAATTATGTGCATGCTAGGAAATATATATATAAAATATAGAAAGAGATGAAGTAAAAGAGAGAGAGAGAGCGGGTGAGAGAGTGAGAGAGAACGAGTGCTTTTGGCACTTTGCATGCGACTAACCGAAAACCCATTCCGACTTCAGAGTTATTTGCATTTTTATTACAACAACTGGCAAAAGCAGTTGAAGGAACGAGAAAAAATTCAAATAAATGTTTGTTAAGTATTTTTGAATTGAGTCTCACACACACACACACACACATGCATTTAGATCCATGCACCTGCTGCTTCACAGCCGCAACAACAGGTGACGAGCCAAAGCACCCACTGCCTCTGGCAGCGACGGCGACAGCGACAGATGTGGGCACAACAATAGGTTCACAAATACATACACACATACATACAGGATGTGAGAAAAAAATACTCCAAGGAATTGCTCTTGCTGGACTACAAAATGGTAAATAATTGCCAGAGGGAAATATTTTTTTCAAAGAAAAAAATACCTTTAACAAATTATGCCTCAAAAAATAATTAAAATAAACAAAATCAACTGAAAATTAAATAATAAATAAAATATAATAGTTCTAAAAACTTTTTATAGCTAAAAATAATAATAATGTAATAGTTTTTAAATGAAATCTATTGAAAATTAAATTAAAAGAATTTAAGTAATAATTTTTGAGGTAAGGAAAATCTATTTAAAATCCTTTAATATATTTAAATGTCATATCTGTCGGGTCTTAAAATTGTTTGCAGTGTATTTTTGCTTATTCTTTGTCAACTTGCTTGCCGCCGAGTCCCTTTGGTGTCTTCTGTGCACTTTGCACTTTACCGTTGGTTATCGTTCACTGCTTGTCTCCTAGATTCGACGCTCCGTCTGATCCACGGGCTGTCTATTCGCTGTGTTGGTGTTTGAGAGAGAGAGAGAGAGAGCGATGGTGTTCAGAGTGGAATGAAGGAGGGACGTTACTGAGAGAGAGACGCTTGACTTTACCATGCACTTTACCGTTGGTTATCGTTCACTGCTTGTCTCCTAGATTTGTCTATTCGCTGTGTTGGTGTTTGAGAGAGAGAGAGAGAGCGATGGTGTTCAGAGTGGAATGAAGGAGGGACGTTACTAAGAGAGACGCATGAGCGTGTTACTCTGTAGCAAGCTGACTGGGTAGCAACGGAAAGAGAGAGAGAGAGGCACAAGCAATGGCGTTACAGATAATGAGAGGCTGAAACGGTGCTCCCTCTCCATTACACGACTTTTGTTGTTCTTTTTGCTGTTGTTTGTGTAATTGTTACCGATGTTGCTGCTGCTGCTTTCGGCTCTCATTTAGTCGCTGCTGATGTCTGGCTGTGGCTCTCTCTCTCTCTCTCACACAGATACACGAACACCTGCAGACACAGACAGAGAGCCGCTGGGCAATGGCGTTACAAATAACGCGAGGCTGAAACGGTTCTCTCTCTCGATTCTTGCTGTAAATTAGTTTTGTGGAAATCAGAGCAATTCTGAAGAGTAATGATACTGCCAATACTACTACTACTGCGCCCCTCGGTTGATTCTCTGCCTGAGATTTGCTCACTTGGTTTTCATTGCATATCAATATCCTAACAATTACCTTGACATCTTGTCCCATCTTTGCGCTACAGAAGCTCGTTAAATGCCTGAGTTTTCCCGTAGAATAACGAACATAATACTTCTCTTGAAGTCTTCCTGGCCTGTTCTTTAAATGTGACACAATAAACTTCAATGCAAACTTCTAGCAGTCATATCATTAGTCAGCCTGCAACAAGATGCTTGCCACACAAATAACAAAAAGAAAAAGAATTATCAATGGATAACCCAATGCAACAGCAATGCCTGAGGCAGCAGCAGGAGGAGGAGGAGGAGAGCTCTGGCAAAAAGCCGCCATTTTTCTGGCTTGTTTGACAATTGTTGCGGTGTGGTGCATGGAACATGGTGCATGGGTCCATGGAGCATGGAACATGGCCGCCATTCATCGTCCGTTCGTGCGGAGCAGCAGCCGGAAGCAGCGGCAGATGTTGAACGTGACCATGACAACGATTCCATTGCAACCCGGAGAGCAGGGAGGGACAGTCCGGACTGCGGACTGCGGACAGCACTACTCCATCCCATCCAACCACTAATGCCGTGCTAGTTGTTATAGCTGTTGTTCGACTCAAAGAGGCATGCAATGCAAGTTGTTATAGTTAGCTGACTCTTGTGGTGCGTGCACCAGCCCGCACGTCCCCAAGTTGCCCCGTCGCTGTCGCCCCCCGCGTTAGTGGCACAACTTTTCAATGGAAAATTTAAAGATACGCCCAACGTTCTTCAAGTGTCATCCGGCGGCAGCCTTTCACCTATTCCACCTTTTTCACGCACCATTGAAAAGCCCTCATTTTGTCTCACAAAAAAGGAGAAGAAAATTCTTGAAAGCAGACAAAGCAGCAGTTTTCCTCTTGCCTTTTGCTAATTGTTTTCGCCACGCCGGGTGTGAAAATTGGAAAATGTGTCTGAAGGCTGAAAGGTGGAAAGGTGGCAAGTGGAAATCGGAGCTCGCTTCGATGCTTTTTTGCCAGACGCCAGACAGTGGGCGACGCCTTTGATGGTGGGGGCCCTGGCGCCTAATTAGCATCGAGCCGTCACAAATTGTTTGTTAATTAAATAATGACAAAACATAAAAAGGATTTCGCATTTTCCCACACACACACACAAAAAGGGGTCCAAGTGGCATTGAACCCAATCGACAGACAGACAGACACTCAAGGAAAGGGTAAGGTGGATAACTGATTGGATTCAGTGTTCGAAAAGGATGAAAAAGAGAATTTTTCAATTTTAAAAGTCGCCTTAAGATCCATTAATTTACTTTAATTTAATTGTGGAAAATATTAGCTTAGTAAATATAATCCTCGCTTTAGTGCTATAAAGAGTAGTGTTGGTAAAGCAAACAAATTTTAAAGGAAATATAATAAAATAGTTTACAACTAATGCCTAAAATATATATATTTTTATTTAAATTCAAATTATTGAATAATTCACTTCAGAATTAGTTAAAAGTTCATCCATTCTTAAAATTTCTATAGTGTTGGTAAACACCTAACCATAAACCTGCACAAGTACAAATGAACATAAATTTGAAAGCAATAAACTTTAAAATTGTTTATTTCTAAACTTTTAAATTTGTTTTTGAGATCAAAGAAGTTTCGTGCTGATATCTTACCAAAACAGTGTTGGTAAGTCGCAATTTGAAGTCTTAACAGTGTTGTTAAGATGACCGTTTGTGGGGAGCAGAAAGTTTTGACTGATAAAGCAATGAAAAGTGTACTTGATCTGAGTCTTGCATGGAGGAATATTGAAGAAACCACTCCGTAATGGCTTTATCGAATCTCTTCCTGAAATCATCCCCTTCGGCACGTGCATTCCGAGTGACCAAATGCCCCCCCTCTCCGTTGGCAAATTAAAATTGCGAACCAATAAACTGCACTACCAAAACAGCCAACTCTGACTTTTCCGAGACCCCAATTCCGTATTTCGTATTTGTCCTTTTGCTGTGCGATGGCAAATTTTATGGCAGCTGCAGTGCAATATGCAGAAGGGAGAAAGCCGGTGCCTGCCCCCAAAAATCGCAGCCGTCCCACTGCTGTCGCGGGTCATTAGAGACACGCCGCGGCGCCATTGGCTTTCCACGACTGCGAGCCACTCATAAAATACAAACAGGCAGGCAGAACCGGACAGAACGGAACAGAACGGAACGGAACGGAACAGAAACGATGTCAAGTCAGGAAGTCAGGGGGCAAACTGCGAAATGCAAAACCACAATTGATGGGCCAGGAAAATGCGTGAGAATAACGGCCAAGGGACAACACAACCCCAAACCAAAAAAAACTTTTGGCTTCCGAATTTTAATTGCCAAAATTATGGAATGTTTAGAGTGATTGTAAGGAGAGATTAAGGACACTTCTTAGACACCATTAGGAAAGCATTCGCATGGTTCTGAATATATTAAGAAGTTTTCTAGAGAGCAAGGCATTATTAGAGTCTGACAATCATATTTGGGTATTTCTTTCCCCCAAACAAATCCCACTCTCAATGTCTCGCTTATGAGCGGAAATTATAAATCCATTATATGAAACTGTACTTTTCCCCCTCAAAAACGGAGAACGCATTAAATTTTAGAGGCGTATGCGCGTGTGGCCATAAAAACCAAATGGCGTACGAGAGGAATGAAAGAAAGAAGTGAGAAATAAAGCGAAGAGGCAAAATGGTTGAGTGAGAGAGAGGCAACATATTTAGCATTGGAATATGTTTTGCACCTAAAAGTAGGCAACAAAAAAGCTGAATACTTTTTGATTTGCAATTTTCTTCTGGGAGAGGCACTCCCTCAATTAGCCTCATCAAGAAGGACTCTCGCAGGAAATGTCTCCTCTATAAAGAATCATTTTCAATTAGCCCTCATCCTGGCTGGGTGTAATTTATGAGCTTTCCCTCCAATATATAATTTGAGGAAAACTTTGCTTTATGGGCGAGCGCGAGAGGGACATCCCGCAAATAAACATTTGGGTAATGCTCACAGTTTTGTCCCATTGCCATGTTATGCAAAAGTTGTAAACGACAACGAGGACAAGGACGAGGGGAGACTGAGAGTTCCACATAGTCCTGGTCCAAGCTTCTGGAAATCCTGTTTTATGTCTGGTGTGCCACCACCAACTCTGGTAAAAGTTGCCGCAGTAATAAAGGAGATTACCTTACACATAACATGTGGAGTAGACAGCGAAGAGCAGAGGGGGACTACTGGGGGGGGAGAGCTTTCTCCGAGTAAAATGATTTCTGGTTTAGCCGCAAAAGCCAAAGGAGCCGCCTTTGAGGCGGTCGACATGGACACATCCTGTCCGCTGCAGGCGCCAGGGAAATGCAGTCAAATGTGCCGAAAAATTGCAAAACCAAAACTTTCTGATTTTACGGATGAACATTAACTCCTCTCTCCCTCCCCCCAACATCGCCCAAATTAAGGCAGAGTTCAAACGGAGGCGAGATGATCCGGGGCCAAAGTTCCGAACATTACAATAGAATTAATAAAATGAAATGAACTTTAAAACTTGCATTTAAATGTGCTAAAATGTTTGAAAAGCTCAGTCCCAGCAACGAAAGCGAGTTTCAGGGCAGACCGAGGTGTTCTACTGCATGACCCGTATGCGGAAAGTATGCTTAAAGCTATAGATTATTTTATATATTTATTTAAATATAGACCCAAATGTAGTCCAGAAATACTGATACTGTTGCTTGCTTGATCAGTTGGCCACTTGCAGTACCGATGCACCCGATCCGTGGTTCTAGCGATGAGAATAGAATACACAACTGTACCCATCCCTCACTGTAAAACTACATATAAGGCAAGAAGTTTCTCTACTCGTAAGAGTCTAGACTTTTCTTGTAAGATCTAAACATATTTATCTTTGTATTTGATGGCTTGTATTTTAAGGTTTATAAGACCTAAGATATTCTTTCTATAAATGTTCGTTTTTCTCGTAGCTCCAACTATTTTCTCCCTGTTACCCGATCCTTGATACTGCCTTCACAGTACTGAGTTCCTATTCGATTGCTGGCTCTCCTTCTATTAGTGGTACTTCCACTTAAGCCTTTTCTACATCCTTACTTCAGGCCTTCGACTTGGAAACTAAAGATACTCGCACTACAAGTACTCCCCATCAATGGCAGCTCCAACGAAATATTCTCCAAAAATAACCATTAAGCCTGCAGACTGTTCTCTTGCATGTTTTCTTCAAGCACTCTTGGCCAAGAACTCTGTTGAACAGGTAGGACTCGAACTCGAACTGAATTCCCTTCAACTTCAACTCTCTTCTTGAACTTAAATTGTGAGATTCATTTGCTCCTCATCGTTGGCTGTGGCCAAGTTGCACTTACACTTTTCTCATTACGCACACACAGACACTATGTGGCACACTTGGGCCCATTGTTTTCTTATTTTTGGGCAAAAAGGAGAAGAACCAGTAGCCGCCCGATGGGGATGTAGCGGCGTCCATGGAAAACAACACAAATTGTTATGATAAAAGTTTTTATCAAGTTTTCGTTTCGCTTTTTGTGTGTGTCGTGTCGTCATCGTCTTGCTCTTGCTCTCTGCCGTTGATTTTCCCCATAGAAGATAAGGAAAACTCGGCGGAGCTGGACTACTGGAAAATGCATAAAACAATGCCTTCGGGGTGCCGGCATGCGGTGGGGCTTTCTGTGTCTCATAAAATTTTAACTACTTGCAAAAATACTGCTAACTGGTAAAACTTTAAGCCAAAAATCATTAAGTCTGCTGAAGAATTGTGTGTTTTGGTATAGAGATGGCTCGCTAGCTCCTACTCGCTCCTTCCCACTCGCTCCTACTCGCTCCTTCCCACTCGCTCCTTCGCTCCCCAGACGAGTGTGGGGAGGGAGAGCCGCCTGACTTCCAGCGTGTATTGTTGGTGGTTTTTGTGGTGGCCAAGGAGTTGCAGGGTTGCCTTGTTTTATGCTGCAAAATTGGTTGCATGGCCATTTTGCGGTTCGGCTGCAAGCAGTTTCTTCTTCTCGGTCTTTGTCATTATGACTGGACCTTGGGGACAATATCCTTTGCTGGACACTACGCAGTGTACCAGTACGAGTCGCTCTCTCTCGCTCTCTTTCTCTCTGCGTCTGTGTGTGTGTCTCCCTTTTCTCTGTAGCTGTGTCTCTGGCTGGCACACAACTTTTTAATTGCAATTAAAAACTAAGCAAAAGTCTTGGCCAAGGAAATCTTAACCATTTTCCAGTCTCTCTCTGTCTCTCTCGCTGTCTTTCTCTGGCTTTTTGGCTGTTGCTCCGAAATTAAATGAGTGTCGTGTAGGGGAGACCGACCAAAACTTACAGATTGCACATTTTTAGTTTACCTCAGTGTAAAATATATTGCAAGCCACAGCAAAAGTTGACCACGTCAACGGTTAACAGCTCCGGTGGAAGTTGTTTAGAAAAAGGGACTGCATAAAACAAGAGAGACGGGAGTGAATTTTAGTCCAAATGAATAGGGAAACGAATGCACTAGAGAATGAATAGGGAAACGAATGCACTAGAGAATGAATAGGTAAATGAATGCACCAGAGAATGAATGTTTCTTATAAGGATTGGCTTATACATATATGCATACGGTTTGTGTCTTGGCTGATCTGAAGGTGCGTGTCTGCGTTGAGTGATCTTTGGTTGGAGGGTTTGAGACTATGCTAAGGGATTTGTGACTCAAAGAGAGAGTAAATAATATAAATATGTATGAATGGATATAGTTTTGATACAATAATTTTAATAAAACTAATATTTATTATATATTATAAAATATTTAAAATACAGCAAAACTTCCTAGAGGTTTAGGAATTGTTATGGTTGATCCTTAGACAATGTCTATATGCATTAATTCAACAAATTAAAACACTAAATCATAGGAATTTGTAAAGCCATCACAAAAGAGCTGCTCATTTCTTAGACGATTCAAACTGTTTAAGGTTTTTTGTTAAATATTTTTATTGCTTTTTTTCCTCTAATAATATTTTTATAAAATAAAAGCTTTATACCTTTTAATGGATCCCATATAAATCCCTACAAATCCCTTATCGTAGTCTCAAACCCTCCAACCAATGATCACTCAACCCAGACACGCACCTACTGCTCAGCCTGGACAAAAACCGCATGTTCGCTTAGCCAAGACACATGGCTCTCAAACTGGGTCACAGCAAAGCTTTCACCTATATTCGGCCGAGCGATGGCTTGAAGCGGACGGCACTGTTGGACGATCCGTTGACGCTGTTTCTGGCTGGCTGGCTGGCAGGCTGTGAAGTCAAGTTCATAATAAAACCATCAAAACCTTGCCCTGTCCCATTCAGTTGTCTGCTAGCACTCGGCTTGTGTGTTGGCTTCTTCTTCGATCCGATCGGGGCAAAACAATACGAACCAGCCGAATTTTTTGGCTAACGCAATAATAATAACGGGTTTTCGACAACGAAAAGTGATTTTCCAGCGAGAAGATGGCAAAACAATTGAAGTAAAATATACAAATTGCTGCATTTTGGGTTTAACATTTGAAATCAAAATAAATAGCCTTGGAGGCGACCCGACGAAGTGCCGGTTCAAAGCGGTTACCAGCCGCCAGTTAACCACCACAGCTGCAACAACAACAACAACAACAACAACAGCAACTGTAAATCAGCATAAAATTAATTGTCGCCCAAGTGAAGTGAACGTGCCAGACGAAAACAGAACCAAAAACAAAGCACAAAAAACCCACTAAGAAACAGAAGAGGCCGAAGCAACAGGTAAATCACCAATAAATCCGCTCAAGGAAGTACTACGGATCAGGCAAATTGTACAGTGCGAATCGTCACTATAAGGTTGAACAGAACTATTAAAAAGAGAGCAAGGGCTTAGGGCCCCATAAACCCATAAGGATTTCTTTCGAAACAATGGGAAGATCTTCAAGTATTCGAAAACCCCTTGAAACCTACAAAGATTTAACCTGGAAATGGCTAAAAAATGTTCAATCATAGCTCTAAAAGTTGGTATAAGTCTTGGACTTGGATATGGTTTAGGAGGTGGTTACTCATCCGAGTACTTGAAAGAACAAATCATCGTATGAGAGCTATTTTTAGGTACTCTTCAAACTTCTGGAAATACAAAAAACAAACCTTTTTGGACTTCTCTCAACTTCTTCGTCACTCCCTTTGATACCTTATAAATACACTCCCAAGTTAGAGAATTCCCACAATCGCATATAAATTGATCCACCCCCATCCCCCCAGTTCCATGCTCTTTCAACTGATGACGTATACGCCATGTAGACACTAAAACTCATCAATTTATGCATATATGTATATATTTATGCATATGTTTGTGTTTCGTCTAACGCTTCGATTGTTACCATGTCTATTTGTTTTGGCAGCCAGCGCCACAAGCTGGTCATATTTTAAAAACACGTTTTTGCATGCGGCAGTCTCTGGCGGTAGTTTCGATTCAAGTGTTTGTTTGTTTGTTTGTTGACTCTGAGCAATGGATTTTTCATACTGGGATACAAGTATTTGCAGAAGAACAGACAAGGCAGAGATTCGTAGAGTAATACCTGTATCATAGCTATAGTTATAGTGTATGTTCTATATCTTTGAGAGACTGCAGCAAACAAGAAGTAAAACTGAAGATTTCTTTGCAGTTTCCCAGTCTGTTAAGGCTACTCCCAGAAAGCTTTCAGAAAAGCAGAAATTACCATAAAATGCTACCCCCTATACTTACGACTTCTTTGGTATTTGATAAGAATTGTCTTTAATTTCAAAGTCTTAAAAATTTTTAAAAATTAGTTGATTAGATCTTGAACAAAGTCCAACTATATTTAGAAATGGTTACAGCAAACCTTTCCATATTCCATTCAGTCTCATTGTCTTCTCTGCACTTCTCGAGCCTTCTTTTCTTACACAAGAAACCGATCGGATCGGATCGACTCCGAAACCAGTTAAAACTGCTATAAACTCACCTGAACACAACTGCTTGACATTCATGACGTCACTTGAGGCATTCTCTCCATTCAGACAGATTCTCCAACTGCCAGAAGCCTCCCCAAATCCAGAATAGATCTTGTCTGGCGGACTGAGTCATCCTCAAGCTGGAAGGGGTTGGGGTTGGGTTTGGGGAACTTTTTCAGAACACTTTTAACGAGCAGCGTGAAAACCAGTTTTAATCTGAAAATAATGGAAATCATTTAAAGCGGATTTAGACGTCAATCTGTTGTATGCCACAATTTTACAACAATTTCTACAATTTGTGAATACTTAATGAATCAGCAGGGAAGATGATTTTGAATAGCTGTTACATATGTTCTCTGTCAGTCCCAATAGCCCCTAATATGCCTTTACTTTCTTTATTTCCTGCGATAAGATTTCCCACTGTCAATATCGTTTTTAATTAGCTTCGTAGCCATTCTCTTATCAACACCAGAGATACGAATATTACCTGAACAACAATCTGTTGCAACATTCGTAATTAGATCTTTTACGATCATTACAGAGTGAGAGGAAGAGAGAGTAAAAAATTCTTAGAAATTTGTACTCCCCATTGGACATTTCGAAGGACCCAAGAAAAGCTGTTCCGCTTTCCAAATTCTGCCCAATTTCGTTACTTTTTAAACAAAATTCTGCAAAATATATATGTTATTTTCTTTGATGCATTATTTTTATTAGAAATATTCAATAATCATGAGAGAATGTGCCACATTTCCTCTGAATAAATAGAATAGTTTTAAAACTGTTTACAAATAATATTTAAGTCGAGAATTTCCCGTAGTTCCCCCTTTTAGAACATTTCATCCGAATTTTTGCATTCATTCAGTTCCATCGATTGTTGTTTGTGACTCACGCCATAATAGAAAATCGATTGCAATTAAAATTTGACAAACCCCCATAAATATTTTCGATCGCGAAACGTGCCCACCTCTCGATTAAATCAATAAGCGAAAACGTGTCAATATTTCGCGATAATTGTCAACCGGTTCCACAGCCAAAGCACAGAATATTTATGGGATACAACGTATCTGGCAGATATATAGATACAGTAGACATATGTACACATACCTCAGATCACTTTATCACTGGCTAGTAAATTAAACAATGAACACATCTAAATGAACACATTTGATCTTTAGGTCAACAAAGGCTACAAGCGTTTTCTTTGGAGAGAGATTTTACAATCCTAGTAATTGTTTTATGAGGATAATATTCAGCTCTTAATTTGTTGCAGTTTGTCTGTGATTTCTGTGACATTTTTTCCACCAAGATATAGCCCCCTTAGATGCCTATTAAGACTTGGAAAGTACAGTGCAGATATGTGTGTATTTCGAGTTGAAAACCTCTTGCATTATCTATGCCAGACAGACAATAAATTGCAGTATCTAAAGGGCCAAGACCGTCAGTCGCTCGCTCTCTATATGCCTTATCTCTAGCTCGTGACAGTGACATCATTCCTTATCTTTAAGATCATTTCGGGTTTATCTGATTGTCACTTATACAGCTTCCAACAGAGCGATAGAAACGGCCATTCAGTTCCACTTGAAAACTCGCAGCTAACAGAACCGTTGACTGTATTTTGCAGGACACCATGGAGGCATCGCATCATAATCATCAGAATCCCGCCTTTATTGGCGACGATGGACGCAGCACAGCGAGCACTGTGGTGATATCGGTAAGCGATTCGGGCCCCCCGAACCTAATCTATGACCCAACTAATCATCGCTCTTCCATACAGTCCAGCAGCAGTCCGGTGCCGGGCGCTACGGCTGCCGACCAGGAGGCTGGAGCAGGAGCTGGGGCTGGCAAATTGCCAGAGGAGCGTGCCACCTGGGGCAAGGGCGTGGAGTTCCTAATGTCCTGCATCGCCATGTCCGTGGGCCTCGGCAATGTCTGGCGATTCCCCTTCACCGCCCTGGACAATGGCGGCGGCGCCTTCCTCATACCATATCTCATTGTGCTGTTTCTGATTGGCAAACCGATTTACTATCTGGAAATGGTAATTGGCCAGTTCTCCAGTCGCGGTTCAGTAAAGGTGTTCGATTTGTGTCCAGCTATGAAAGGTAAGCGACTGTGGATGTCCACTTTGTGGTTCAGTTCGGGGTGTTGATGCTCTTGCGGTGGGAAAAGATATCTGTCAATCGATAATTATCGATTACCCAGGATTTCCATGGAAAATACTTGGGAATTTATAGAATATTTTTAGTTTCAAAGTGTAGATGGATCTATAATGTATTAAGGTAAATTCCAGCTCTATGCATGGTTCGATAAATATCGATTTTAATCGATTTATTGCTGCAACTACTTGAAATGGGAGCAGATACAAATCATATTAGAGAATTTTAGATTGGATTGCTATACTATTCATATTCCAGAGTGCAAACTCTTAAAGTATATCAGATAACCCCGTCAAGCAAGAGCATAACAGCCAAAAGAACTGAATCCGCGCCACGTACATCATCATTTGTGCTCATCAAGCTGCTCATCCTCGAAACCGCATCTCGTACTCGTATAGGTGTTGGCATTGGTCAGGTGCTGTCCATATCCATGGTGACCACCTACTATGTCGCCATAATGGGCATAACCCTACGTTATTTGTACGAATCGTTTCGCTCGCCGTTGCCCTGGTCCGAGTGCCGCTCGGAATGGGAGTCCACCTGTGTCGCCTCCAGCCTGGGTAACACCTCCAAATTGGCCAATAACCGAATGGATATGGATATGCCTCAACAGCAGCCGGTGGCATCCGCCGAACTGTACTTTCTGTAAGTGGTTTGTATTGTCGTTTGCTGTTCGCTGTTGTTCTGGGGGGGTCTCGCTCTCGGTATCATTATTGTTGGTGGTCTCTTCCTCCTGCTGTTGTGTGTGTGTGTGTGTGTTTTGGGGCATGTTTTTCTGGTGTTCTGTGGGTGCATTGTGGGGCTAGGCTAGGGTAATCTTATCGCGCGACACTCTGTGACTCTGGTGAAATCCCAACAGCCAGACTCAACTCAAGTTTATGGCTGCATTCGTTCGCTTTATTGGCATGCGGCACTAATTGAATGAGTGCCATCCAAGCGAATATGGCGCCTAAATTGCCATTAATTGAGAGAGGATACTGACGGGATATTGCAATCGGTCGATGCGATTGCAACAGCCACAAACGGAGAACATCATCAGTCGCTCCAATTGGCAATCATCATCATCATCATCATCAGTATCATCGGCATTCAATAGTGGAGGTTCTTGGAGATTGAATTACTCAATCACTGCACACCGTATAGCCTTGGCCTTCACCTTGTTTCATGATGGAAGAAGTTCGATTGTTTTCCGAGAAAGTACTCCATTATTGGCACCTTTCTTAATGGTTATTGATTCTATGATTCTTTATTGAATATTTGTTCGGCTTAAGTAATTCTTATCTTTAAATGTTGATATGCAAGGCGACACCAAGTAAAATCCAAGCGTTCTCCGAACGAGAGAATTAGAACTTCTTAGAACATTCTTCATTTGAGATTCCAACAAACATCCATAGATTCTGTGATTATCGCTCTACTGATTCTATTGTCCATCAATCTTTGAAAGATCAGACTTCTATTTATGTTCTTAGGTAATGTTTTCTTCCAATTCTTTTGATCAGAGTTTTATGGAGAGTTTATGGACTTGTTCCAGAGTAGGAAATTCATCCATCAAATCGTCAGCTAAAAAATGAGCAAAAAACCAATGCACTCCCTAACTAAGAAATAGTATTTAAAATTATGTTTAAAAATAGTTTGAACTAAAAAAAACTTACCTTTCCTTCTTGCTTTCACCTTCACTTTCATTGTCTCTAATCATAATCTAAAACATAAGGCATGGCTAACACGACTCTCTACTCGTCTCATTTGATTTGTGTCCTTAAAGCCCTTTACTTTCTATATCTGTTATCCGAAAAGGTGTTGGAATCGGTCAGGCACTGCAGGTGTTTATGCTCAGCACATACTATGCCGCACTGGTGGCGATAATTGGTCGATACTTTTATGAGTCGTTCCGCAGCCCATTGCCCTGGGCCACATGCCACGAGGAGTGGGGTGGCAACTGCATTGACTCCGCCCCCGATGCACGCAATTGGCTGCCACAAGATCCGCACGACGATCAACAGACACTAAAAAATTACACAATAATCGACGAAGGCCAGCGGGTGCGGACCAGTTCGGAATGGTATTTTGTGTAAGTGGGGGATAGCACTCTCCTACGGTGATGGTGGTGTCCTATCCTAACAATGACTTTATGGTTTTGTGGTGTTGGTCGGTACTTGATGATCTTTGCCTTAATTTGGGACACCTTTCAATTGAAATCTTCAGGAAGGAAGTGCTGCACGAGAAGCCCGATATTGTCGATGGCATTGGTCTGCCCAACTGGGAATTGGTCGTTGGTCTATTCGTCGCCTGGCTGTGCGTCTTCCTCATCATTCGGCGCGGCGTCAAGAGCTCCGGCAAGGCCTCCTACTTCCTGGCCATCTTCCCCTACGTGATCATGGGTGTTCTCCTCATTCGTGCCGTCACCCTGCCGGGCGCCGCCGACGGCATCTTGTACTTCATCAAGCCGCAGTGGGGCAAGATATTGGATCCGAGAGTGTGGTACGCCGCCGTCACGCAGTGCTTTTACTCGCTCTCCGTTTGCTTTGGCAACATCATCATGTACTCGTCGTTCAACAAATTCGGCCACAATGTGCATCGGGATGCGGCGATCGTCACGGGTCTGGACACGGTCACCTCCCTGCTGGCGGGCTTCACCATCTTCGGCATCCTCGGGCACTTGGCCCACGAGATCGGCACCGATGACATCGGCACCGTGGTGAAGGGCGGCGCTGGCCTCGCCTTCATCTCGTACCCTGATGCCATTGCAAAGTTCAAACAGCTGCCGCAGATCTTCTCGGTGCTGTTCTTCCTCATGCTGTTTGTCCTGGGCATTGGCTCGAATATCGCCATGACCTCCTGCTCGGTGACGGCCATAAGAGATCGTTTTCCACACTTCAAGCAATGGCAGTGTTCGCTGTTTATAGCAGTCGTCAGCTTTGCCATTGGTCTGATGTACATAACGCCGGTAAGATAATGCTTGCAATGCCTCAGAATCACTGGCTGAGTTCTTCTAACATTCCACTTCCACTTTAGGGCGGACAATATATGCTTACGTTAGTGGACTTCTTTGGTGCCTCAATGATTGCCCTGGTCCTGGGCATTGCAGAGCTCTACACGATTGGCTGGATCTATGGCACTGATCGCCTCTGCAAGGACATCGAGTTCATGCTGGGCCGCAAAGTGGGTCTCTATTGGCGACTCTGCTGGAGCATCATCACCCCGCTGATAATGACTGTCATCTTGATCTACTTCTATGCCACCTATGAGCCCCTGACCTACAATGACACAGTCTATCCAAGCTGGGCGTACAGTAAGTGCTACCTCGAAACACCTTTCACCTTTCACCTTTCACCCGATCAATGATCGCCCTCCTTCGCAGGCATCGGTTGGACCATCACTGCCTTTGGCATTCTGCAGTTGCCCGTTTGGATGATTGTCGCCATCGTCCGGGATCCGGGCAGAACTTTGAGTGCGAGAATCTCTGGCGCTTTCACACCAACAAAGGACTGGGGTCCCCTCGATCCCCTGCTGCGGGAGCAGTACCACAAAGAGATTGACAACGAGTTGACCCCGAAACGGGGTCAAGGCATTTGGGCCGCCATTAAGCAGAACATTTTTGGTTAGCCAGAGTGGGCGATAAACATGAGAGAGCATACAATGTAAATAATTATAGTCTTTAAGTTGTGGAAAAGTATATGAAAAGATCTTGCATAGCTCTTAAGTCTGCCAATAAAGTGTATAAGTATGTAAAGGTATTTTTTTTCAGCTACTTTCCGTTTGATCATAAGAGGATAGGATCCAAAGAGATCTGAAGCCACAGCAAAATAAATGAACAAAAGCTCTACGGAAAGCTGTAAAGCTTAAAGCTCTGGCGATCGAAGCTTTTTGAAATGAAAGCTCACGAGCTTTTAGATCATTGCTTAGCCAGCTCAAAAAACTCAACGAATGAATGAACTGACAAGATCAACTCTCAGAAAATCAAATAATGAAATATTTCGAATAATTTTTTATAAAGTGAATTGCTGCCTTGTAACTCAAACATGTCCTCAGAAGGGTTAAAGGTTGCTAAACAAAATGACATGATACCTGGTCTCCATCCACACCCACCCTGACCATGCCTTAAAGACTCACAACAAAAACGAAACAATCTAATCCCTACGATATATGTTTGTATGTATGTATGTATGGTGCATGATTATGTGTAAGTTGGTATATAGATGAAGAAATGCAGAATATCTTGGAAGAGAGCAACAGCGAAGATAGAGAGAGAGAGAGAGCGATACAAAAGAGCATTAGAGCAGCTCCGACGATAGATAGAGCCCGAGAGAGCTCCAGGGACGGATCGAAGGAGGCGGGACAGAGAGACGAAAGAACGGAGAAATACGAAATGGGTGATATCTTTATAGCTCGGCGCCGTTATTCGAAACACATCAAGTCGCCCGCTTGTGAACACAAAGAAAGGGAAACCCCAAAAATCTATGCCTGCATATGTATGTATTGCACCTTCCTACACACACATGTTATCACACACACACACATACAAACTGAAGCGGCAACTGAAACGACACAGAAATTACCAAAAGAACACAAAATAAAGGCACAAAACGGAGACAAGTGCAAGGTAGAATAATCATTAGGTATGGTCACACAACAGAGGCTTCGCTTCTCACTCGAGTGGCCATATTTTGCTGTTAGTATACCCTGAACAAGAGCGACGGAAAATGTACCAATTCATATGTATACACGTATGTACGTACGTATGTGTGCATACACTCATCCTCATTCTCTTCGTTCCCTTAATCCACACGATCAGCGACAGCCGCTAGACCAAGCTTTTGCTGATTCTGCTTTCTTATACATACATACATATGTACGTATGCACATACATACATGCATATGAAACCATAAAGAGCAAAGCGAAGCGAGAAGAATTTCATTTGGAAGCAAACAGTCAGTGCGTTCGGTGTCGTTTAATTCACTCCCACTTCTTTTTTCAATAACATAAAATAAACAAACAATTTCCAAGAACAGATTACGACAATTGCCAGGGCATTGCTGGAATTTGCAGTTGACTTAAACAAAAAACCTACACAATCACACATACAACACACAATCTGTGCGCGTAAATTGTTAAAGATATTGAAATAAAGTGAGTTCCTACAACATAAAGGATAGAGATATAGACATCATCCAGCATTCCATTCCATTCCACCCACAGAAATATAGCAAACGAAAATGAGCAGCCAGGAAAATAAAGCTACCATTATTAACGACATCGCCTGCCTCGTCGCGGACATGGCCAGCTTGTGCATGAACAAGCCCTACTCGGACGTGGAGTTCCTGGTGGAGGGTCAGCGGCTGCCCGCCCACCGTCTCGTTCTGGCGACGCGTTCTGAGTACTTCCGCGCTATGCTCTTCAACGGTATGGAGGAGTCGCACAAACGGGATGTTCCGCTGGAGGCGCCGCTGGAAGCCTTCAAGGTAATCCTGAGATATCTGTACACCGGGACAATACCTGTCTACACCCTGGACGTGAACACCATAATCGATGTGCTCGATTTGGCCCATCTTTACGGGTTGCAGAACATCGAGACAGGCATAGAAAAGTATTTGCAGAGGGATCTGGCCATCAGTAATGTTTGCCTCATGCTGGATGCAGCACGTCGCAACAATCTCAACGAGCGGGCTGAAGAATGCCTCATGTTTATGGACGACAAAGGACCCGCTATAGTAAAGCATGAGTCCTTCAAGAGGCTGTCCAAGGAATCACTTGAGGAAGTCCTGCGACGGGACAGCTTTTGGGTCCCCGAAATCGATATATTTCGAGCTGTATGCAAGTGGAGGGACACCAATCCCAGCGAGGACTTCAAGTCGGTGGCCTCGCTCGTACGCCTCCCGCTTCTGACTGTCCAACAGCTGCTGCATGAGGTTTGTCCCTCTGGAATCTTCGGGTCGGACCAGATATTCGCCGCCATTGATCAAGTGGATGCTGGAAAGAATCTGCCCCACCGTGAAGTTGCCGAGTTGCCCTGGGTGAATGTGGCAGACGGGGAACATCTTGCGCGCCGTGTTAAGGAAGCAAACCGCGAAGTCTTCGAGCTGAGCAAAGTATTTGCAATCAACTATATTTACTTATCTTTTTCTGCAAATGTAACGTACCACGTGGAGTTCTCTTGCGACCAGACTCACTGGGATAATGTGGGATCGACCAGGGGTGATGGTGGAATTAAGTTCACGAAGCGACCCGTTCGCTACATTCGTATCGTAAAACCAAATCCATCCGCAGATGTACATCAGCTGACTGCCAGGTACCAGATTAAGTAGCACTGTGACCCTGTGTATCAGCAGCTACCACTGAGTGAGAAAGGTTAAGGGTCGCTGACGTAACGGAGGCCCCTTAAATATATCTACATTATGTACGTCCTATGATTACATTGAAATTACGATAGTCGTAGCCATCTTCATCTCTACACAGAAATCGTTGTACCCGTACATATCTACATAGAAACATAAATATGAACATGAATAAAATGCACAGCGTTCTAATTGAAACTTAAATGTCACGTCTTTTCTTTTCTTTTAATCATTGGCGTTGGTTTTTGGTTTTTTGCCCATTAATTATTTTTTATTTCAGGAAAAAACAAAAAGTAAAAGATGGCATATCCAAATTCCTAATCATCGGGAATCCTGTCTATAGATTTGCTTATGAACTATCTTTTGGGCTGGAATGCTTGGGCAAAAGGAGACGGAAAATACTAATTTCTGGCAATGCCCTGGCAATGGATATCTCGATTCTTGATACGTTGCCGCCCCATGAGTATCGAAGATCTAATGCATCGTCCCACCGAATGAAATACTCGCCGAGGCACAAGCAACACATGACATAGTCATAGAGCTGAGCCGCTTGTTTGTAATCAAGTTTCTTGGAAGCTTTCAGAGCTACGTGTAACTATTATCCGAATACTTTTTGCGTGAATGACTCCTGCGACAAGCAAGAGACAAGTCATGGAGGATACGCACTTCCCAGGTCGTTCCGTTCGCTACATTAGCGTTGGGATTGGTCATTGTAACTGTGATCAGAAACCCACTAAAACTGAAGGTCATGTACACGATAATAAAGATAAAAGATCAAATAAAAATACTAAAGTATAAACCTTGGAAACATGATTAGGTGTTAGTTTAAATCAAATGCAACTCAAGCTACCACCAACGAGAGAAAGAGATGGAGAGATAGAGACGCAGAAAGTTGGGCATCTCTTATCCACTTACCCACCTAATCACCAGGTTGCTCTCTCCCCTCCCCCGCATTGGACGACCATTCCACCGCAAATTGACCGCAGCATTTGACAATTTTCGGCATTCGGCAAATACGCCGCAAAAAATGTGGCCAGAGAGCGAGGGGCAACTAAAAAAGAGAGGGACAAAGAGAGAGGGAGAGTGTGAGACCAAATCAAGAGAAATGCTATGTACTTTGTCTCTGTTACGGTTCCAAATCAAACAATGGAGCCCAGTGGCCCAGTGGGCGGCATGGAAGGACAGCGCTCTGCCTGCCGGAATCCGAAATCGGTGGGTCCGCTCCGCTCCGGTCCGGGTCGGGTCCTCCTCTGTCCCGTCCGACATCTTAGAGATAATTGCTTTGATAAGGCCTCCGCTGCGTCCTCTTCGCTGGGTAGTCCGTAAACATTTTTTATAAATGTCGCCAAATATTTACATGTCGCAGGGATTGTAAAGCTTCTCCGAGGCTTGGGATTGCCTTTCCTTTCCATTTTTTTCCTTTTCCCCCTCAATCTCTCAATCTCGCACTCTCACACTCTCTCACTCTCTGTCTCTGTCTATTGCCCACTTTTTACAATGGCCCGCATTTGGCCTGCGGCTTGACTTTGCCGATTGTCTGTCTGTCTGTCTGTCTGGCCATGGCCTGGCCTGTCCTGGCCTCCTGGTGGTGGCTTCCTGGCCGGCGATTCCCGGACGTTGCCGTTGCCGCGTTGCTGGAAACCGCATAAAAGTCATTGTCACAGCAAATGGATTAATTTTCGCGGCACGTTGTCATATACACCTCTCTTTTGCACTCTCACACTTGCAACATCTCTCTCTCTCTCTCCCTCTCACTTTGTCGCTTTTTCTCCTGGTCTTAGCTCTGTTACTGTTATTTTTTTTTATATAAAGAAATTAAAAAGCCTGGTCAGTGGTTGGGATTCGGGTTGGGGGATGATATGGTGGGTGGCTGGGTGGCATTTACCGCAACAATAATTACGTTTTTGGGCTGTGGGTTTTTGGGATCCTGTGATGCTCTTGGATGCTGGCACGGAAGTGTATAATGTTGCTAAGTAGTTGCGGTTTATTTGTTCTTGTTGCTGGTTGACATTCTCTCTACCCTCCCCCACCTCTTTGCTTTTTGTTTCGCCCCCATTTTCTTACTCACTTTTCCCCCCTCTCTCTCTCTGTTGTTGTTTCGTGTTCCGTAATTATCATGAAAGGCAACAGGAGGTTTATTTCATGCTGTAAATGCCACATAATTAAGTTTTGTTGCTGTTTTGCAACATAAGAATGGAATTGTATTTTTCCTATTTATGCAAAGTACAACAAAAAAAGGCGGAGATTAACTGAACATTTTAAAGGGAAGTCCACTGTTTTTCCTAACTAAAAGACTATAGTGTTGATTTTATTTAAATTGTTAACAATTTACTTCATTTTAATAGTTTTTAATGGGTTTTCCATTGAATTAAATACCAAAATTTAATAAACCAAAGAGAGGGTTCCTATATATATCAAACAATCAAACGGCCTATATGTACAATATCAGACGGGTTCTGAAGAGCATTGCAAAACCATCCCAACCCAACCCTCTGGGACGATCCTTCTAATACTCTCCGAGCGTGTCTTCGAGCACTGGAGCACTAGGAAAGCCAGTGGAAGCTCTCTGTAGAAAACGTCGCTTCATACCAAACAGACTTGTATGAGCGTTACACATCTTAGTGTTTATATTGTCTTTGAACAAACGGTAAGTCGTAAGCCAACAATCTAGGCCAAAACACACTGAGCATAATATTGGGAGCCCACATCGAAAACAATTCCAATTGCAAAAGCCAGGGCAATCGCACTATGCTACAGAATTTTTTATTTGTTATTCTATTTTCCTTTTTTGCAAACTGGAAGTTGTTTCCCATGTAACTGTTGTCGTCCAAGCGTACGAATTAAATGGCACTAATATTGTAGACTTCATGTTCATTTGAATTATTCTCAGCTGCCGCTCCTTGGGTCCGCGCTCAATGCAGTTGTATGCACAAGTCATGAAATTCCAGAAGCCACTACCGCACACGCGCAAATGCTGACAGGTTCGGGTCGATCGATTATAGTACCATCGCATATGTCTCCAAATGCATCCGGTCATAACGGGTTTCTCCTTGCACTGGGCTAATGGGAGGCTGGGAAATAGCAAATATGTGCCTCTCACTGCAAGTTAGTCAACTCACTCGTGTCATATTCGAAACCATTACCAACCACAAACGTCAGGTAGAGGCAAAGGCCAAAGCAACTGCACAGCCACCGATCTCGCCAAGTGAAAGCCATCTTTGGTATTGTGTCCATACTCTTGGCTTGGCTCCCTGGCAAATGCAATTAGCTAAGGCAATTCTTGGCCATGGCGAGACGATTTTCCACCAATCCACAACAAGGACGGGACGCAGCGGAGGGGAACAAAGCTAAGAAACTTGAAGGCGCTGAAGCACGAGCTGAGACGGTGAGATTTTTGTTGGGGGTCGTTACTGGCACTCGGCCCTCGTTCACCGGAAGTTTTCGGCAAGAAAGCGGATCCCCCCCTCATCCGGATCCCCTGAACATACCCATCATCTACTTCTAGATCTACTTCTAGATCTACTTCTAGATCCAGATAATAGTAATTGCAATTTCACAGTATAAAGCATATAGAAAGTCGTTCGCTGTAGTATTTCACTGTACTTTACTTGGATTGGATCATAAATGGATTGATTGTCTTTGAACTGCCACCAGAACAGCTTCATTAAGGCATGAAGATGTGTGCCTGCCAACTGGCCCGGTCGTTGCGCTCGGAGTTCACTGTATTCACGGTTTATTTTACTGTATCTACTGTAACATGCCAGAGGGATGTGGAATCCCTGCAGAATGCGGCTCAATACTTGGACTAGAAGGTTGGCTCTGACGCTGTCGAATCAGTTTAAACAGTTTTCTGAAAGCTAGGCTTAAATATTGTGGAAATGTTTAAATTGTTTAGCTGTGAGTTAATGTATGTTTATTTATATTTATGTTTTTTTTTTTGTTGTATATCTGTATGTACGGGTGCTACAATTTTTGCTTCCTCGTTGGAGATGGCTACGACTATCGTAATTTCAAATCAATCATAGGACGTACATAATGTAGATATATTTAAGGGGTCTCCCTGACTCAGCGACCACTAACTATACCACGGCACTGGTACCAAATCTTCTTTCATGGCGACCAGATGATTTACAACTCCGTTTGTATTTGATATTACGATACGAATGTAGCGAACGGGTCGCTCCGTGAAGTTAATTTCACCATTACCCCTGGTCGATCCCACACGATCCCAGTGAGTCTGGTCGATGGAGACCTCCACGTGGTACGCTCCATTTGCAGAAGCAGATAAGTAAACACAGTTGATTGCGGAAACGTTGCGAAGCTTGAAGACTTCGCGGTTTTGGTTATCCGGGAAACGGCACGCAAAATTTTTCTCCCCCTGCAACGCTGCAACGACTAAAAAGTGGGGCTCATATATCGGCAGGGGTCGAGCAGCTTTTGGATTGATTGCGAAACGGCCCGGAACATGTTTTTCGTCTACCACATTCTCCCCCGGCAACTTGACTCCACGGTGGGGCAGATTCTTTCCGGTGTCCACTTGATCAATTGCGTCGAGTATCTGGTCCCGCTCGAATATGCCAGCGGGACGAACCTCATGCAGCAGCTGTTGGACAGTCATAAGCGGGAGGCGTACGAGCGAGGCCACCGACTTGATGTCCTCCCTGGGATTGCTGTCCCTCCACTTGCATACAGCTCGAAATATATCGATTTCGGGGACGCTAAAGGTCTCCCGTCGCAGCAATTCCTCAAGTGATTCCTTGGACAGCCTCTTGAAGGACTCATGCTTTACTATAGCGGATCCATTGCGATCGATAAATTTGAGGCATAATTCAGCCCGCTCGTTGAAATTGTTGCGACGTGCTGCTTCCAGGATGATGCACACATTACTGATGGCCAGATTTTGCTGCAGATATTCGTTTAAGCCTGTCTCGACGTTCTGCAACCCGTAAAGATTGGCCAAATCGAGCACATCGATAATGGTGTCCTCGTTCAGGATGGAGACAGGTATTGTCCCGGTGTACAGATATCTCAGGATTACCTTGAAGGCTTCCAGCGGCGCCTCCAGCGGAACATCCCGTTTGTGCGACTCCTCCATGCCGCCGAAGAGCATAGCGCGGAAGTACTCAGAACGCGTCGCCAGAACGAGACGGTGGGCGGGCAGCCGCTGACCCTCCACCAGGAACTCCACGTCCGAGTAGGGCTTGTTCATGCAGAGGCTGGCCATGTCCGCGACGAGGCTGGCGATGTCGTCGATAATGTGTTTCTTGGTGGTGCTTGGGGAAGAGGAGGTCGCCTTATTTTCCTGGCTGCTCATTTTCGTTTGCTGGATTCCTGTGGGTGGACTGGAGTGGATGAAGTCTGTTGAGGTACTGAACCATTTCAGCAGCGCAGTTTGCGAAAGTTTAAATAAAAACTTGAGGAAATGAACAATCGAAGTCTAGTAGTAAATAGTGAATAGGTTTACGAAGAGATAACGAACGATAGTTCGGCAGAGCGATAGGAACGGTGGAAAGAACAAAGAAAGATAAGAAAGTCGCGAGGAAACGTCTGAAGAGGCTGGTGTGGTGCAGTGGGGGCCGATTAGATTGGATTAGATAAGACTTGACATCGACACTGCTAAAAATATGACTTAGCGATTGCACTCATTCCCAATCCCATTTCCGCACTCCCTCAGCCAGACAGTGGGACAGATCTCGACTCTCGATTGTAGAATGACCAATTAATTACCACTTTTTGTTCCGATTTATTCCACTGTCAATTTTTGCTCTCCTGTTGATTGCAGAACCACTAATCCAGTCAGTCAGTGGACTGTAACAACACACACACACACACACACACACACAGCAGCCCAGAGCAGCCACAAAAAGTTATGGATGTTGCCACATTCATTGCAATTTTCGTTGGCCCATGCCCCATGGCTTAATAAAGTCCACACATCACATCACTTGCGTTCCACATGCATATCTCGCCAGGAAAAAAACAGAGAGAGAACTTTGAGGGCGAGTGGTTGTATATTTATGCATGTCGTTGTACATGTGTGTGTGTGTGTGTGTGTTTGTGTGTGTGCTTGCATACAGTTATGCTATGCGGATTTATTGGGCAACGCGGCGTAAATAAGTTGTTGTATTAACATTTGAAGCCCGCTCAACTGATTTAAGTGACACATAAACCTCTCTGTTCTCTCCGCTCTCTCATTGCTCTCTCGCTCGCTATCTCTTTGAGTTGTTGGTGCGGATAGCCCGACAGAGACAACGGACCCCCCCCCCCATTGATGATTGCCCATGGTCATCGACATTTGCTGTACAAATTTGCCATGGGTAGCATGGGCTTGAGATGACGTTTGCCACATGGGGGGGGGCTATCCATCAGAGTGGATCATGAAACATCCTTTAGTTCAATGGAGGGACCCACCTTGTTCTCTTTCGCGTTTGTCCAACAACAAAGAGGCCATCAAGTGGTTGAGCCATTGGGCTCCATCGAGTGGCTTAGGGTGGTCCCCGGGTGGAGGGGCGGAGCAGCCGCAGCGTTTGTGGTGTGCCACAAGCGGATATGCAGCACCAGGCCAAAACGTCAATGCCCAAAACTCCACTCAAACACACACACACACACACACACACACACACACTCGCAGAGCCTTCTTTGGGCGTATTCCCTCTGGCGGCGAGGGCGTGTTAAATTCTGGTAAATGTTTATAAATAGGCTGCGGTAACAGCGCTTCAATTTTGTATGTAAAACCGCTGCAAAAATGTGAGCTGGCAGTGGCTAAGCTTTTCGTGGCTTTTGGGGTTCATTTATTCCGAATTTGTTTGATTTTTCATTTTAATTCATACAGAAATTTAATGTCCATTAAAGGTGGGATCGAAAAAAAGCCTCTAATACATAGAGGATGTGTGTATCTCTCAAGCAATTTTAGTTTGATGAAATATATCTTCTTAGGAGACCTACCAGAGGTCTTCATTATATCTTATATGTTGTTAACCCTTTCGCAATCGTTTCAATCAACTCAAAAGGACCTTAATGACTCGCAAGTCCATTCGAAGTCCATTCGAAACTCGCTCGCATTGTCTCAAAAGCTTTTCATAGGGGCTTAACAGGGTTAACCGGGGGGTCTTAAGGCCTCCATGGACTCTCTCTCTACCCAGATGGGTTGAACCATCTCAGTGGGGTTTAGGCTGGAAATGGTGCCACACAATCCAAAGGGGTTTCATTCTGCATGTGGAGTATCTACTGCTTGAAGCTTCCAAATAAAGTCACTTTATATGCTCAACCTACAAAACAGAGTTGCATTCTACCAAAGTTCCATTTTGCAGCAAAGCTGGCAAATATTTGGCCTGGTTCTTTTTTCATTAATTTCCCAAGTAGAAACAACAATTATTGACTGCAACGGCATGCCACGCCCTCCCCCCCGCCATGCTGGACCTGAACCTGGACCTGAACCCATCCAAAACTTTGGCGAAACAAACATTTTCCAACAAAAACTAAACCAAACCCATGGCGACCACATTGAAACAAATAACGAAAGTAGCAACAACAATGGCAGCACTGGCTACAGGAGTATCTGCAACATCTGCTTGAACAAATAACCAAAACACGAAATTGGGGAAGCGCCTCCCGGCCACCTCATTTCGGCCGTGAAACCACTCCTCCTCCCCTCCCTTCAGTTGTATTTTTGGGGCCTGCTCTCCCTCGAGGCGTTTCCCCATCCAACATCTTTGGAAACTGCGCCCGCGATTCCGTCTGTCAGACTGCTTGAATGGTGGAGCAGCCCCAAACCAAAGACAGTTGCCTAGGATGGCATAACACTAGTCTACAGCAAAAGGAATCAAATTTGGCAACGATTCGGGTAGGAAAATATTAGAAGACAAAAGTCTAAAAAAGGTGTAGGAAAAAATAGAAAAAAATAAATATAATTCTTTATTTTGAAATTAATTGTTTACAGGTTGTAGGTATATTTATTTAAGGAACGCCTTTGTCTCCTTTCTAATTTTCTTCCTTAACTCACCCAGAGGTCGCTGTTGATACACAGGGTCACAGTGCTACTTAATGTGGTACTTGGCAGTCAGCAGATGTATAAATGCGTTTGGATCTGATTTTACGATACGAATAAAGCGAACGGGTCGCTTCGTGAACTTAATTTCATCACCAGGCCAGGTCGATCCCACATTATCCCAGTTAGTCTGGTCGCAAGAGACCTCCACGCGGTACGATCCATTTGCAGAAATAGTTAAGAAAATATAGTTGATTGCAAATACTTTGCTCAGCTCGAAGACATCGCGGTTTTGGTCATCCTTGAAATGGCGCGCCAGATGTTTCCCGTCTGCCACATTCTCCGCCGGCAACTCGACTGCACGGGGGGGCAGATTCTTTCCAGCATCCACTTGATCAATGGCGTCGAGTATCTGGTCGGGCTCGAATATGCCAACGGGACGAACCACATGCAGCAGCTGATGGACAGTCATAGCCGGGAGGCGTACGAGCGAGGCCACCGACTTGATGTCCTCCCTGGGATTGCTGTCCCTCCACTTGCATACAGCTAGAAATATATCGATTTCGGGGGCCCAGAAGCTGTCCCGTCGCAGCAATTCCTCAAGTGATTCCTTGGACAGCCTCTTGAAGGACTCATGCTTTACTATAGCGGATCCATTGCGATCGATAAATTTGAGGCATAATTCAGCCCGCTCGTTGAAATTGTTGCGACGTGCTGCTTCCAGGATGATGCACACATTACTGATGGCCAGATTTTGCTGCAGATATTCGTTTAAGCCTGTCTCGACGTTCTGCAACCCGTAACAATGGGCCAAATCGAGCACATCGATAATGGTGTCGACGTCCAGGGAAGAGACTTGTATAATCCCGGAGTAAAGATACCTCAGTATTACCTTGAAGGCTTCAAGCGGCGCCTCCAGTGGGACATCCCGTTTGTGCGACTCCTTCATACCGCCGAAGAGCATAGCGCGGAAGTACTCAGAACGCGTCGCCAGAACGAGACGGTGGGCGGGCAGCCGCTGACCCTCCACCAGGAACTCCACGTCCGAGTAGGGCTTGTTCATGCAGAGGCTGGCCATGTCCGCGACGAGGCTGGCGATGTCGTCGATAATGTCTTCCTTGGTGGTGTTTGGGGAAGAGGAGGTCGCCTGGCTGCTCATTTTCGTTTGCTGGATTCCTGTGGGTGGACTGGAGTGGATGAAGTCTGTTGAGGTACTGAACCATTTCAGCAGCGCAGTTTGCGAAAGTTTTCATAAAAACTTGAGGAAGTGAACAATCGAAGTCTAGTAGTAAATAGTGAATAGGTTTACGAAGAGATAACGAACGATAGTTCGGCAGAGCGATAGGAACGGTGGAAAGAACAAAGAAAGATAAGAAAGTCGCGAGAACACATCTGAAGAGGCTGGTGTGGTGCAGTGCGGGGCCGAGTAGATTGGATTAGATAAGAATTGAAGGACAAGTTTCGATTAGTTAAAACATCGACACTTTGAACAATGTAATGCAGCAAAAATATGTCTAAGTTCTGTGGCAGAATATTTATTGTTTAGCTCTATCGAAATTAATATACCACAAAATTTCTTTGTGGTCTAGTGATCCCCAAAAGTTGTACAGCCATTTCGTTGACCTTTGCAATCAAAATACTGAGTATAAGTATACCCCTCCTACATGCTATATCCTATATATCCTCCCCATAGTTTTTAATATTCTTAAAGCGAACAATAACGAAAATGACTTTTTCGAGCTGGATTTAGAAATCTCATTTAGGTTGTAATAACAAAGTGTCACACAGAAATCAATTAAAATCATTTGCCGCTCAAAATCGGCCATTGCCAGGAACCGAACAGAAGCGACATCCTGCCGCACACACACACACACACACACAGAACACTCCCCTGGAGCCATCTAGTCGTCACCTCTCACGGAACCACCTCATTTGGCATCTGTTGCCAGCGCTGTCATTTTGGTCGCAGCCCCTTTGGTGCCCCCTCGGATCAGCCCAGCCCTCAACAATGTTGTTTTACATTTCCGGTAATAAATATACATTTGACAAAATAATAGAGAGAGAGAGAGAGAGAGAGAGGGAGACAGCGCACACAGACAGAGGACAGAGACAGGTGGCATTTGGCAGTTTGCCCGCAAAAATTTTCGCGTTCGGCGTGGGAAATTGAAATTTTCGGAACAAATTTTGTTCGCCAGGTGAGAAACTTTGCGGCATTTCATTTCCCATAATTAATTAATTATTGCTTTCAGTTGTGTGTGTGTTGATAGCTTTGAAAACTGCAAATAACCAAAATACAAGTGCCGCCTGGAAGCTGGAACTTTGGAACGAAGCAATGATCAAAAATTGGTGATATTCAGGAGAGAAGTACTGGAGAGGCCCAACAAATTTCTGTATATTTTTTGGATGGCTTTGCTGCTCCTGAGTACAGTTGCCATCAGCCTTTGATAGCATTGGCATCCATCACGAAGGGTCTGGGGCTGGCTCTGGGGCTGGCTCTGGGGCTGGCTTTGGGGCTGGCTCTGGGGCTGGCTCTGGGGCTGGCTCTGGGGCTGGCTTTGGGACTGAGAAATCTGTACATATGTACTTATAGGTTAGTATATTATCCAACTCTTCATTGGCCACATTCTTGGCTTAATTGAAGCTCATTCGATGTTGTTGACTATTGGTTTTTCAAGTCCAAGTATCAGTCATTCTCTAGGGATTCATCTAAAGATTATATCGCAGTATAATTTGTGGCCATTAAAAACCGTTTAGAGGCATCTTTAGACACATAAAATTGCTTCCGCTAAAGCCAATCGTTGTGAAGAAGACACAAGTCTGAGCCAAAAGGACCTGTGGCCAACAAATTATTATAGTTCCCACACATCCTGTTGACATTTAAGTGACAGCGCGGCTAAACAAAGGCGACAATGGGCGGCTGGGAAATGTGGAAATGGGGAAGCGGCCAAACGGGAAATGGAGAGGTGAAAGGCAAACATGCACAGGGTGGAAGTGGAGGCATATACAACCAAGCACCACCTGAGTCCTGAGTCGGAGTCCGGGAGTCATAACCATGACCAAAGTCACACGACAACATGGGACACCGAAACACACACAAACATACACACACACACACACACACGGGTAGCTTCACATCCGGTGACATCCGGTATTTCCTGCTCTATCCCTCTCTGCCTCCCTGCCTCTTTCTGGGCAGCATTCCTGTGGCCTTGTCGCACGTTCAGCGTGCCACTAACAACTGCCCCTTAACAGCAGCCAGCAGCAAGCAGCAACAGCAACAATCTCACATCATAGTTTATGCGCTATGGTTACACTATCACGCCACACACAGACACAGCGAGAGAGCGAGAGCGAGAGAGAGAGAGGGGCAGATAACTAGAAAGAGAGGAGGATAGTGAACTAGAAAGACAAGAACTTGATGCTCTTCTCGATGAATAGTCTTAAATGGTTTTGATGGGTGAAAGATCTTGTAGAGGTGGACATTTTCTCAACAATGAAACTTTAAATTGTTAAATAGTGGTACATACTTACTCATACTTACTTACTCTTTCAGTCAGGATAAAAACTAGAGACTATTTAGGAATGAAAGTTCATATATTTTTCTCTCATTTCAGCAACACTTTTCGATTCCAAACTGCCCCCTGCACACTCGCTACGTTACTCTCTTGCCCGAACACCCGACCGCTCGCTTCATTCGCTGACGCCGACACGAGTAACGGACAACACAGACCCAAAACTTGTTTATATAATACAGGTATACAAACTAGAGATGAAAGGACAGCGATATACCTCTCATTTTCCTCTTTACTAGTTGAGTAGGTCTGCATCGGCATCTGATTTCAATTTCAATCGCTTATCGAAAATCTTTGGCTAGCATTTCAATAGTCACCACTTTGTTTTGGACACTTTATGGTCTACAGAGGGTCTTAATTGCTTTTCCATATCATTTAAACCATTTTTGTGACAAATATATCATCTCTCATTCCTCATTTGTAATATATTTCACTATGCATTTTATTTGAAGAACTTTTCTGGTGACCCCGATCGTCCTGGAAGAGTATACAGCACTTATACACCCCTTTTGAATGCTGATGAAAATTTACAGCTTACTTCTTATAGCGCTGTGGCAATGGCGGAGAGGCTGTTGCTCTCTGCTGTCGTTGCCGTTGCCACTGCCTCTGCCACTGCCTCTGCCTGTCATGCATCCGTTTGCAGGATGCACGAAATAATTCTGTTTGTGTGTGGAGCTCCTCCACTCCTCTGTGTGTGTGTCCTTTCATCAGCGCGTGTGTAGTTTAGGACCGACTGGTGGGACTGACTTCCTTTGGGTGCCCTGGTTTGGCAGCGTACTGCAGCCCTGGGATCCTCTCACGCTTGATGTAGTTGGTGGTTTACTACTAATTTGCAACCACATCGTTTGTTTTGTGTGCTGCTTCCACTCCCACTCCCCCCCTCGCTCGCCCTCGCTTTTGCGAGTGTCCTTTGTGTGTGACAAGCTTCGCAGAGTCTTCCTCCTCCGGGCTCCTCTTCTGCGACACGTCTGGTGCATTAATTCTTGCATCACAATAGAACGAGAGTGTGGGGCACTCTCTCTCTCTCTCTCTCTCTCTGTCAGTTTGCATTGTTATAAATGGTCCTTCTGCCGCCGCTGCTGCTGCTGCTGGTCCTCGTCCTGCAGCGTTCCATCCCTCTTTTTCTTTTTGGAATTTTTGGCGTCCCTTATCAGCTGACGCTGCATACTTTGTGGCATCTTCAGAAAAGTTGCACAGCAACTCTCACAGTTGTTTCTCCCCTCACACACTGTGTGTGTGTGTGTGTGTGTGTGTAATTATGGAATACTCGTACATTGTACAACTATTATATCAAGAGATTGCCACAAAAAGATACAAGCATATATGAAATTATTAGGTATACCCCATCCCAAGCCTCTTCGACATCTGTGAGGAGATCCCTACATAAATTGGCATTAAAAAGTATTTAGCATGTTAACAAGGCAGCCCTGGCAGTTACCAGGGCTTTGGACTTTCGTAATAAAAGCAAAAATCGACAGCAGACCAGAGTTCACAAGGCACAAAGCATCCCAAAAACAACATAAATATAATTGTATACATATATGTATATATATAGGTACAAATATGTATATGTATGCATAAAGGACACGTTGTATGATATAGAAATTGGCTTTATAATCGGCTTACGTTTCCTGATATGAGGGAGAGACACACAAACAAGCTTAAAATTGAGTTTCATGCGAGTATATGCAAAAAGCTTTGCATATCATACCCACACACCTACACTTGTACCGAAAAGACACTCGTATATTAAGATTTAACTTATAAATAACACACATTTACATATCCGTATGCAGGCATAATGATAATTGGAATAGCTCCACAGTCTGTTTTACATATAGAAAAAAAATATAGAAAATATATGTAGAAATCAAGGAGGGATGGCATTTCAAAAACATATTTGCATTTTCATTTTCTTGGGCAGAGGATTACAAATAGAAGGACGTTTTGTGGCGGAGTAAGGGAAAAGTGCTTTCTATTCAAACTTTTGTAGGTTCGAATTCAGATTCAAAACTAATAAAGAACATACTAGAGAATAAAGAATATATCCTATATAGAATATCTTTCAAGTCAGGAAACCCTTTAGCACCTGCTGTTTTTACAGAAGCAAACACATAATCCTCTGTTCAAAGTTTTAGATTACAGACTTCTTATAAACTATCATAGAAATCATATGCTCAATTGAGAAGACTAGAAATATCTCTAAGGCGGGTTTGCGGGAGTTGACCTGCCGATTGAGATATGAGATTGAGATGGACAGTGCTGTAGTCCTCTAGCTGCCTTCTTCGGTTGTTTAGAAAACCTATCATTAGTTCGGCTGGTGTACCCAATTTTAGGGATTGAAAGATTTGAAGGAGCTTCTGTCCATGCCCTCAGGGTTTTCGCTTGTAAAACTCATATTTTCTGCACAACTTCAGACTTGAATGTCGTATATCAGGGAGAAAGCTTACTTTTTGAGTTCATAGAATGATTGGCACTAAATAATCCCTTCAAATTCTTCTATATTCAATAGATCTTTCAACTCCTTTCATATTTGATTTATTTCAATTAATTTCATCATTTTAATCCTGAAATATTTGCAGATACTTAACTTCCCTTAACAATTGAAACGCAATTAAACCTTAATCACAATTCAGTGATTTAGTGAACCAAGTTTTAACCCATAAATCTCATTCAAACAATAGACAACGAGAGAGAGAGGGAGAGGGAGTGCCTGCTGTCTCTTTCCATTCATCTTCCGCATCAACGCGCCAAAATAAAAGCCAGATACCGAGTAGTACACACCATCGCCTCCGCCCCCCTCTCTCTTCCCACCCACCATCCGCTTTATTTACGCTTCACTTAATTGATTATCAACAATTTATTGATAACAATTTCTTCTGTTGCAGTTGCATTAGACCCTTTTTGCTGATAAATTGAAATTAATTTGATTTGAATGTTGAAAGTACAGCCTAGACGCTACCCAGTATTCAGAACAGGGTAACCTTTGCTTGGATCGTCTCTGCAGTTCTCAAAAAACATATCTAAACAAATTCCCATTTCAATCAGCATGAATATATTTCGTCTCTTTGCCGATCTGGCTCATGTTTTGGCCATTCTCATACTGTTGCATAAGATATGGAAATCTCGTTCGTGTGCCGGCATTTCGGGCAAGTCGCAGATACTATATGCAATCGTTTACTTTATGCGTTATCTGGATATCATCACCTCGTATGTGAGCTTCTATAACTCGGCCATGAAGCTGCTGTTCCTGGGTACTTCTGGAGCCACTCTGCATCTGATTTATCGCAAGTTTAGGGCTTCGTATGATCACAATCATGACTCGTTCCGCATTGGTTACCTCCTGGTGCCCTGTGCCCTGCTTTCGCTCTATTTTAATCATGAATTCACCGTACTGGAAGTGCTCTGGACCTTTTCGATTTACTTGGAATCTGTTGCCATTTTTCCGCAACTATTTCTGGTGGCCAAAACGGGCGAAGCCGAGTCCATAACGAGCCATTATCTGTTTGCCTTGGGCTCCTATCGGGCGCTGTATCTTTGCAATTGGGTCTATCGCTACATTGCAGAGTCGCAGCTGGACTTAATCGCCATCATCTCTGGCATCGTTCAAACTGTACTTTATTGCGATTTCTTCTATTTGTATATTACCAAGGTCTTGGAGGGCAGGAAACTGCAGCTGCCCACCTAAACGGAGGAGACTTTAAAAGTGATTTAAACCCATTGGAACACTTCAAGAGAGACTTTAAAAGTAATTTAAACCAATTAAACTCTTCAAAGGAGTTTAAGGAGCGAAAGAAAGCATTTTTTCGAATAATAAATTTAAAATTGTTGAAATTGTTAAATAATTGTATGAAATATCACTTCCAAGAAATCAGTATACAAACATTTTGGTATTTTACTCGTTTTATTATGAGCAAGTGAGCCTGGGGTTGGCCCACGAGCAATGCGAAAGCTGGTACAGTTGTACCAAAGACTATGTAAACACCAAGCTGTGTCACGCCATGTAAAATTTTCAGCTCGCCTGGAATTCCACGCAATTCCTAAGTGAAAAAGAGAGAAAGACATATAGACAGAGAGTCAGCGAGCGCTCTAGTGGCTGAGCTTCAACATGCAGCGCGTATTTTGTCTCTTGGAACCCTCGAAATACCCATTGTCTCCTTGAAGATTACGATTCTTGATCCCCTTTTCGTAACTAGACAAAACTTGTAGGTTTCTTTGTAATTGAATGCTTTTGGCTTAATCCCTGCACTTAAGACAAGAACAGGCATTTCGAAGCCAACTGTTCAAACTAATTAAACAATTTCTATCGTTTCGTTGTCATTTCCCTGACATTGTTTTCCGTCACATTGAAAAGTCATTTTCCCTTCGCTTACCCTTACCCTGTTCTGCCTTGGCTTTCCCTTCGTTTACCCTTTGTTTTCCCTGCGTTCTGTCACTGTTTTGCCCATGTTTTTTGCATGTTTTTAGTGGCTCAACTTACAACAAATCAACACATTAAGTTGCAAGTGGAGGTGAGGCAACACAAGCCAAAACAGTTTGATGAACTGAACTTTATGGGGCGCCACAGCAGACGAGTTGAGGGGTTTCCGTTTTTGAGCGTGGGGATGTCCGCCCCTCAAATAGAGTTCTCCTGCACTCCCAGCCCGTACGATCCAGGGATGTGTCACTTAAGTGCTTCTCTCTGGTCTTCCGTTTTTCATTAGGGCGGTTCTTTTTTTCAGCAGCTTCGAGTAGGGGCTCTCGACGAGTCGAATCAGCTGGCTTAGTGCAATTTAATGCACAATTGCTTGGGTTTAACCTACGACCCCCAAGTGCAGTACAGACACCCACTGCCTGCCGCCCAGAGCATGTTTTGTCTTTAGTGGACGGGTGGCCGGGTGGAGGCGGGAAACGGGGTGTTTTCCGTCTGTTCTTGTTGCTCTTGTTGCCGATGTTGTTGTCGTCTAGTCACGTCTGCTGATGACAAGCGTCTGTTGTGCAGCACATACCCACACCCCTCCCTGCTGGGCCCCCACGGACATATTGAATGTCCTGGAGCTGGGCTTGGGCCTGGACCTGGGCCTGGGCCACCCTCTTAGCCTGTGTCCTGTGTCCAGGCGCTTCGTTGCGCTGCATGGCGCATTTTCCAACGCCATTGTCCTGCTGTAGGTACTATTTTTGTGTCGCACAATTTACTGCACTTCCTGGGCCAAAAGCACACAAAAAAAAGAACAAAAAAGTAAAAAGGAGAAAGAAGAATGCCATACCAGAGACAGAAGAGGGTCTGTAGCTGGAGCTGGAGACCCGACGACAAACTTTGGGGGGAGACCAATGGGGAGGGGAGGGCGCGCATTGTCTCGATAATTACCCATGTCCCCTGGTGTGGCAGGCAGCCGCCGCCATGTGACTGTCGACTGGTGGCTGGTGGCTGGCTGACCCTTGGCCCCGTTTTCTATCTATCAACAACTTTTGCCGAACAAAAGTTGGGCACGTTTCGCCACAGACAACAAGAGAGACAGAGCCAGCAGGAGGGACAGAGACAACAAGAGAGACAGAGCCAGCAGGAGGGACAGAGCGAAAAGGAACTCATGCTCGATACTCGGGCAATTGGCAAACGTATTGCCAGCGCAAGGACATGTCAAAAATACATACACACATACACCCCGAGTGTACAGTCAGTACTCTACTCGATGGCTACTTCAAACAGCTTAAAGAATGGCTGTGATTTGAAATGTCGAGACATTTCGAGGGCCTGCGACACAACTCGAGTTCGCCCTCGGGCTTTTCAAGGGGTGGGAACAACTTTAAGGTTTAGTTACTGCAAGATGGAAACTCTAAACGGAAAAGGTTCTTCTGGGAGTCTGAACCTTTCCGCTCTCAAAAGTACTGAGTCTCAGTTGGCCACTCGCAGTACCGATGCACCCGCTTCAATATTTCAGGCCAAGATTAAACATTTCCTCACAAAACTCTTAAATGTTTTAATCGAAAGAAACTTAATTTAAAATGCCCAAAACTGTTTTTGTTCACCTTTAAAGTCAAGGACAAATGGCAACAGAATAAATATTGAATATGACACAGAATCCAGGCGAATCCTCCACACACAACAGCAGACACCGACGCCGACACGGAACAGCCATAAACATAAATCTCTGGCCAAAATAAAATCAGGCAGGCACACAAACCCACTAACCGTCTAAGCGTTGGATTAGGTTAGGGGCCAAACGGAAATTGGGGGAAATGCTGCTGGTGCTGCTCCCAGATGAAACACGGCAACAAAATTCAATTGTTTTTGCAGGCACAACAATTTAATTTGACACGTACTTTTAATGTGCAGAAGATACCACCCACCCCCACATACATATGTGTGTGTGTAGTCACAAATTGAATTTAGATACAATTTCCTGTGACTGCGTGACTCTGCGATACAAAATTCGGTGACTGTACCCAGTCTTGTCGTCTGCCCTGGCAATTAAAAAAAAAATGGTTATGGGTGCGCTGTCGGCAAACAATAAATAAGCAATTTATATGCACAAATGCATTTATCGAGCGTGAAAAGATGCCATTGAATGAACCAGTACAGTAGGTGTAGGGATCAATATATATATATGGAAATACTATGGCGACCCCTTTAAAGAGCATACAAATAGCACAAACGATTGCCAGCTGACGCTATTAATTATATTTACCACTGCGATAAGAAAAAGTACAATACGTAACATTTTTCTCTTTTTAATAAATATTGTAAAAATCAAGGAAATTTAAGGGCACAAAATGGGCGAATGGATAATGCTCTTTATGGAAGGGAAAACTTACCTCTCGAATGGGTTTGGATAAACCCAACATCCCTTTATACTGAATAGTCTGTGCAGGCGATGGGGAAATGGTTAATGCTCTTTATGGAAGGGAAAACTTACCTCTCGAATAGGTTTGGGTAAACCCCATAACTGTTTACTCTGAAAGCGCTTTGATAGTCACATTTCAAGCTTGAAAGGGCATCCAAAGTGTCTGCTCTTCCCTCCAACTATTTCCATCGGACATTCTTTTTTTTTGGTATTTTTTTGTATTTTTTGGTATTTTTTTGGGTATTTTTTTTTGGTATTTTTTGTTGTTTTTTGGTATTTTTTTGGTATATTTTTTTAATATGAATTTTCATTTTTCTTTGTCTTTCTCTCAGTTTTTTGCTCCTGGCCCCGCAACAATTCAATATTTGCCTAAAAAATTTACGAGGCGTGACAGGCTGGCGTGGACTCTGCTGAAAGGGCGGGGGGGCATGGTTTTTTCTGTTGCTGCTGCATGCAAATGCGACGCATGGCGTTATTAATTCTCTCGCTGAGTAGCCCCAAGGCCTCGCCACATGCAATGGCCCTCAAAGTGGGTAGGGGCGGGAGGGGCGGCTGGGGCATGGCATGGGTAGGTATAAAAATAAAGAAAAATATTTATGAAAATATTTTGTTACATTTCCGCGAGTGGAATGCGCTTCGCTTAATATTTACTATTGTTGGGGGCAAGGGAGGGAGACGTTGAAAAAAAGCAAATTTATTGGAATTTCTGGGCGGACTCTACAAAGAGTTCTTTTGTAGGTTTTAAGACAAAGATAATCGAATCAAGGCTGGAATATTCATTCATTCGTTTGGCACCCTTTCAGGGGGAGTTTTGAATAGAAAAAAAACCAATTGCCTATAGAAAATGTGTTTATAATATTATAAAATAATATTCCGATATATTCTTTCATTAAAATATTTAAAAATAAATTTGAAGCTCACCTTTTTGTTTGGCTTTTTAGCCCTATTAAAGTGTTGCCTACTTTTCAGCTGCTTATAAACGTTTTTCTGTGTGTTTTATAGGGTATTAAAGCATCGACTTTAAACGTTTCAACTGGAAAAAGAAAAACATAAACCTTGCTTGTTAATTACTTATTTTTTTTGAGGGGTTTGGGCCAGTGCATAAAATCGATTGATGAAAGGTGATTAATTTTAAAAATAAGATATATACTTAGAAGAGGAAATTGTTGCTTAAATATAATCATTTATTCATTAGGTGTTAAGGGGAGGCCTCGTCCACACCTCTTTCAAGCACTCCCCTCCAGTTCTTAGTGTGTTTTAGGCATGGCCAGAGGTTCTCTATAGGTTCAAGTAAATAGTTGAGTAAATGCCACCTGTCGTACCCCCAGAAATGGGTCACTAAATATTCCGCATAAAAAAAAACCCCACTTAAATATTAGTTTATTGTTTTGGGAGGCTGAGCGGAGCAGCTGCTGGCACAAACGGTGTGGGGAGGGGCAGGCACTTTTGGACAGGCTAACGCTACCCATTATGACAAACGGCGATGGCAGATGGTGCCTCACACACACTAGCACACACAGACACATACACAGAATGCATGTCATGCAAATTATGAAAGTTTTATGGTCTGACAGACAGACAGCCGCACAGTCCATACCCTGCAGAGAGAAACAAAACCAACTAATAAAGAGAAACAACTTCAAGTGGCTGTCTACCGCTCGCCCTCTCTTTTTGCAGCTGTCTCTTTCTTGAGTTGGTTTCATTTTTCAAAAAACTTGTCAAAATAAGTTTTATTGTTTATGATAAACAAAACAATACCTACTCGTACAATGGGAATTGCATTTAGAGAGCGAGAGAGAGAGGGGTCGAAATATATATTTATTTATTTCTGCAACGTAACCCAGTACCGACCCCCTGCCCCCCAGAAAAGTTGCTTCCACTTTCATTTTCTCTCTCTCTCTCTCTGTTGCTCATTTGCTCAGTCTTTCAGTGTCTCTCTCTCTCTCGCTCTCTCTGTCTTTCAGTGTCTCTCTCTCGCTCTCCCTCTCTGTCTTTCAGTGTCTCTCTCTCGCTCTCTCTCTGTCTTTTTCTGGGTGAAACTTTTAATTTTCCAAACACGTTCCGAACAAATGAAAATAGCAGCCATCTCTATGCTTGTTCTTCTCACTACTTTTGGTACCCTGTAAAACAGAGAAGTAAAAGCAAAAGGGATATCTGTAATAGGAAGAAGACGGTTCTCTGGTCCTCTAAAAGATCTACTTTTTAAGATCTCTGCGATCGCAAGTCCTTAAGGACAGATTCCTCTGTGGTTCGAAATAGGCAACTCATTTTTAAAAGTCTTATAGATAAAAACATTCTCCTTCCATCTACCAAAATGGTTCCAAATCGTTAACAAAATAAAGCTCTAATTTCCCGTCAATGTTCTATGTTCCACTTCTCAGATAATTCCATTCAAAGCTCAACTAAAAGGTATCCCAAAGACTGCTAGTAGTCTGCTAGCAAAAACTTCCAGTTTCAGTTTCCAGAGTATCGAAATACGACGCTGGACATCCATGCCCCATGCTACATGCCCCATGCCACTCCCATGCCGAGAGTCGTGACTACCACCCGCACGAATTGTCTGTGCAAACATATGGAATGGAATACTAGAATCGTAGAATTGGAAACGTGGAATTGTCGACGTTCTCGTTGACCACCCATCCGAAGACCAGCCATCCCCTAAGCGCATGACTTCACTTTCTCTGTGTGTGTGTGGGGGTTTCTTTTTGGGGTTGGGGATGCGGGGGTCATCCCAGCGGATAGTTAAAGTGTCCAAAACGATTTAGTGGTCCAGCATGTGGAGGCACACATAAGTGCGCGTACTCCAAGGGAATAATGGAGTGCCGTCCAAAGAGATTGCTTTCGGATGGGGAGGGGGATGGCAAGGAAAAGTGTCTCTTAAGAGGTCAACAAATTGATTTATTGCACACGGAATACTCGACATTGTCCTGGTTACTTGAGGATTATTTAATCATTAACTTTTTAACATTTAAAGGCCCTTCCAAAACCGAGAAATTCCCAAGCCTTCAATTAGGCCAAACAATTTTGATATCCACAACGGTAAAATGTTTACACGGCGGCGCAACCCAAAAAATGTTGCACCAAAATTTGCATTGGTGCGGAAATGGGGGCTGGTCTGGTTGCCACACGCCACGCGCCTGGGTAAACAGTTAGATAGAGAGAGTACTCGACAGAAGGGGGTGGGGGTGGGTACACTTGTGTGTGTACAAAACGCAATATGCTCAACATGTTGGCAAACTTTCACAACTGTTAAGGTAAATATTACACACGGCCAAAACGGAATGCCTTAAAATAACAAAACGCTAACGCAAACCGAATGAAGGCCGCGAGAGCGAGGAAAGGGGGTGGTGTACTGACGGTGTAGGCGTGGCAACACACAGGGTGTTTAATAAGTTTTGGACTAAGAGAAATGAAAGGCAAGACATGAAAGATCTACATTATGACAACTACATGCAGCATCTCTATCTGCATCTACATCTACATCTATCAATTTGTAAATACATTATTACATTACATGCTGCATCTACATCTGCATCTATTTATTTGTAAATACATTATTACATTACATGCTGCATCTACATCTGCATCTACATCTGCATCTATTTATTTGTAAATACATTATTACATTACATGCTGCATCTACATGCTGCATCTACATCTGCATCTACATCTGCATCTATCAATTTGTAAATACATTATTACATTACATGCTGCATCTACATCTGCATCTACATCTGCATGTATTAACTTGTAAATAACAAACAGATCCTTTCTCTCTGTTTTCTCAGTTTCTCACCCACAGAAAACCTTTGCCTTTAATGTCACATCCTATCCATAAGTCATTAGTCATTAGTATTCCAAAAAGTACGACACACGAATTCCCAACAAATTTTCTAAGCATTGCATCCCGTACTTCATTCAGCATGGGCAATATTTCCATTATCGATTTGACGGCAGACAGCAGCGATGAAGAGGAGTCAACCGGCAATGCCATCAAGTGTCCGGTTTGCTATGAGGACCTGCTGCGAAAGTGTCCAGTGGCCACCAAGTGTGGACATCTCTACTGCTTCAAGTGCCTGAGAAAATGGCTGAAGGACAATGCCGCTTGTCCCATGTGCAAAACATATCTAGATACTTCGGAATACTTTCGCATATATCTTTAAGCTAAGATTCTTGTGTTATTATTGTTTGTTGCGTTTCTTGTTTCGGTTAATATTTGTTTGTTATTAAAATTATTGTTATACATAATATATTCAACTTTCTTTTAGGTTACCCTTTGCCTCTGGCAGCCTTGCCTTTGGGTTGCTGCTGAGTCGGTCCCAGAAGCCTGCAACAACGTACACAGCGCAGAGAAAAACTTACTTTTTGGTCCCAAAATTGCAACAACAATATGCACTAGTCTTTGGCGAGGCGCAAAGTTTATCAAACATATATCGAAGTAGCCTGGAAATGACTGTTATCAACCTCTTCCAGAGCCACCCTATGCTACTGGTTACCGGAGATCGAAACTAGTGGATGTTTTATACCTCTGAAGAGAATACAATGCAAGGACAGCTCACTGGTGGGACGACTATCAAAGGATCGCCTCATTAAATTCTTATTCTTAAATTTATTTTAAAGTCTTTACGATTTCCTCCTGATATTCTTTTATTAAAATCTGAAAATTGCACAGAATTTTTATCACCGACTTTTTGCCATTCAAGTTTCAATTGGACCCTCGAATTTTCACAGTTTTCCATGCGACATTGGTGCTAATCACATGTCGTGGTCGTGGTCCGTGGTCCGTGGTCATGCGGTAGTCAGCAGTGGCAGTGGCAGTTGCACTGCCAGTTGCAGTGGCAATAACTGGTTATCCCAGTTGCAGTAATCGCCTCTTTGTTGCAATATCAATTTCAATGTACATTCAAATTCAAATGTGCACACCACACCCCACGCAAGGGTAGCTGGCATTTGGATTGGAGTAGAGTCTGGAAAAGCGGGGCGATGTTTTTGGAGTGTCTGAAGCCCCCACGCGCTCTGCCTAACGACACTGGCAAAGGTCAGAGTGGACCTTCAATGGGTTCTGCTTTTTCTTTCTCAATTTTTTGTGTGTGTTGTTGGAGGCCAAATGCTTTGAAAGCATTGGGGGCATGTGGCATGGCATATTAGTAAAAAAAGGAAACAAGTTTGGCACAAAAAATAGAAATGCGTATGTATCCGTTTCTTTATCTGGATCTGCATCTGCATCTGTGTGTGTGTGTGTGCCTGTGTGTGTGTGCGCTTCAGGGGGAAAAATTGAAAATGCTTTTTAGCAGAAGTACGACGCTTTTTGCAAGGCTTCATCGTCTGGGTTGTGTTTCAAGTCGAGGACCGACGGGCTTCCCTGGACCCTGCAACCGTTACGCTCTGGTCCAATTCGGATTTGATGCATTTACATTTGCACCTGTGCCACACACACACACACACAGAGAGGACGCACCTGGGTTGTAAGCTTAAGTGCCATTACATGCAATCGAGTCGAGTTTGAGTCGAGTTCTGCTCTGGTCTGTGCTTCGTGTTTTCGGCGCTTGGTCCATAAGAGCATAATGCATATTTAAGCATATTTCGTAGTCTACTTTTACGGGCAGTTGGGCCCCTTCTCTCTCTCTCTCCGTCTGTCTTTCTTTCTCACTCTCTCTCTCTCTCTGGCAAAGTGCACTTCATCTAGACAATTTGTTGGGCGGTTTTTTGTTATTGTTGTTTGGTTTTTTAGCATTTGTTTGGCTTGTAAGTGGCTGGATTATGTGCTGGCAAAGTTGTGACTGCTTCAAGGGTCTAGGGGTAACTATTTTGGGGGCTGTTTATTATGTGGGCTTCATTAAACGACATTTGACTTACGATAATTAATCGTGTTTGAAGGGTTTTCGAGCGAAAAGTAATTCTTTTTTTGCACTGTGTATGTTGTTGTGGGTTTATGGGACCGACTCAGAACAGTGTCTAGTCGCTATACATAGGATACAAGCGATAAATGGACTCCTCGTCAAGTTCGTCATAGCAAAACGGACACCGAAGGTTATTTTCCAACGATTTCATCAAGCACACCGCACAGAAGACATGTCCACAGATGGTGGCCATTGCCGGCAAATTCTTCAGGTATTTGGAGCAACATCGACAACGGAAGCCACCCATGCTCTGGCCTGCTGGACGTTGGGAGCCATCTTGGCCGCCATTGTTGCCGCCTGTCAAGTCAATTACCTCCATGGCAGCGTCTGATGGACAGTTCCAACTGAAGTTCTGCTTACCTAAAACTCTAGCTGATTGTTTATATTCGTTTTAGTATTTTGATTTGATAAGTTATCTGACACTAAAAGCCAAGTTGGCTGCATCGATAGAGAACTCTGAGGAACCCTGGTTGCCAGGTGTCGATATCTATCGTTTAGAACGTAAACTTCGATTGAATAATACTTTGGAAAGCATTATCTGTGGTTTACTATCATATCAAACGATTAAATGATGTGCCTATTTCCCAAAAATCGCAGAAATATAACATCCTTGATGAACCATAATACCATTACCAGATACATTGGCAATCGGTTTGTTTTCTCGCATGTTATCCTGTCATTGTACAAGTCACTATTTGGAATGCATCGTGGATGACAAGGAAGTGATTGGTTGACTGATATTGTTCCTTATGTTTTTTCTCTTTTTTCTCGATCAAGTGTGCATTTGAATGAAATGTCAAACATTGGCCAACCGATTTTGGTCCGACTTTTATCATTATTGTAGTCTAACTTTTGTGTAAAGGTGCTATAGGACAGTTCTAAGAAATTTTTGAGGTAAAAGCTTCGAAAAAAAGATAAAAACTAAAAAAAATACAGGAAAAATGTGAAAAAAAGAAGAAAAGAAACCGCGTTATTCTGGTCGACGTTGTCGTCCGATGAGCGTGCGAGGCGAGTGAGCCGAGGGTCGACGCAAGGACAAAGCGAGTGTAGAAAAGTCTTAACCCTAAAAAGTATTTATGGTTCTATAACAAAAGGAAGATTAAGAAGAGAAGAATTTCAAGTAGATCAAATTCTGAGAGAAAAGAGAAAATATTTTCAGCAAATTTTGACAGTTTTTAGGCAAAAACAAACGTCATAACCACAATCGAAAGCCAAACCATTTCTGCATATAAATTTAGTAATCAACCAACTCTTTTTTGTGTGTTTTAGCATGCTGGACATCACGCGGCAGGCCTGTCTGCGCGAAATGCTGTCCGACCCCTTGGCCCAGCCCCGGCAGGGACCGACCCTCGCTGAGCTGCAGCAGCAGCACGACGAGCAGCAGCTGCAGCAGACGCTGCAGAAGCAGCAGGAGGTGGAGCGGACCCTGAAGGCCATAGCCCAGCTGAAAATCGACAAGGGTGGTGGGGCCTGCCGGCCAGCTGGCCTTCAGCCCACTGCCATGACGATCGCCTGGAAATTCGGCTGCCTGGGCGACGGCGACGGGCAACTCAATCTACCGACTAGCTTCTGCTTGGGCCCCGACGAGGAGATCATTGTGGCCGATACGAAAAACCATCGGATCGCTGTGTTCGACAAGATGGGTGTCCTGCAGTTCCAGTTCGGCCAAGCGGGCAAGCTGAGCGGCCAGCTCTTCTTTCCCCGCAAGGTGGCCGTCATCCAGCAGAGCGGAAACTTCGTTGTCTGCGATCGGGGCGCTGAGCGCTCTCGCATGCAGATCTTCTCGAAGTGCGGCGATTTCTTAATGAAGATTTCCATTAAATTTATGGACATTGTGGCCGGGCTGGCCGTCACCGCCCAGGGCCACATTGTGGCCGTGGATAGCGTCTCGCCGACTGTCTTTGTGATATCCGAGACGGGCAGGCTGTTGCGTTGGTTCGACTGCAGCGACTTTGTGCGTGAACCCTCGGATGTGGCCATACGCGACAACGTTTTCTACCTTTGCGACATGAAGGGACACTGCGTGGTCGCCTTCCAGGACGACGGCACATTCCTCTATCGCATTGGCAACGAGAAGGTCTCCTGCTACCCCATGGGCATTGATGTAACCAGTGCTGGGGATGTGCTCATCGGGGATTCGCATGGCAATCGCTTCCATGTGACTTGCTACGCGAGCGACGGCGTCCTTAAGTCGATGTACGAGTGTCCCACAATGAATGTTTCACGCTGCTGCGGCTTGAAGATCACATCCGAGGGTTATGTGGTCACTCTGGCCAAGAATAACCATCAAGTTGTTGTGATAGATAAGCTGTCATAGAAAGCGGCAGGCACTACAGCACTACAGAAATATATGATATTTCCCGCTACAAAAACCAATTTGTGAATCATCTTTGAATGGGTTTGTGGGTGAGTGGATGGCACTGGTTGAACATTGAGTAAGTAATCCAACGAGAAGCCTGAAGAATGTGAGTGGATCGTAAGAGCAAGCACAATTTGGATCGTGGGAGCAAGCACAATGTGGATCGTGGCAGCAAGCGCAATGTGGATCGTAAGAGCAAGCACAATGTGGATCGAAAGAGCAAGGGGGAGCATAAGTCGGTCCTCTCTTACAGCGCTGTCAGAGATCCATTACAGTGCGCTGTAACTGCGAGCGCTCTCAGACTGTTAATGGACAGTGACGCTAGCAGGCTGTTACCGAAGATCTGCGCTGGCAGACTGTTAGCAGAGATAGCTAGCAGACTATTAGCGCAGATAGCTAGCAGACTGTTAATGGAGAGGGATGCTAGCAGACTGTTAACAGAGATCGCTAGAAGTCCGCTAACCTGTGCTGTTAACAGCACTGTTGCTCTGTTACAGCTATTGCCCTCAACATTCTGTAAGAACAGATTCCCCCTCTGTGCAAAACAAGGATTTTCGGGGTATTCTGGGCTAGTGGCTTCAGCGAACTTTTCCAAAGAAAACCCCCCCTCCCCCTACCCACCGATGTAACTTGTAACATGACTGAATAAACACAATTTTCTTCTGTTTTGCTGGTTGGTTCGTTCGTTCGTTCGTTTGTCAACAATTCAATTCATCAAGCCAGAAGTTTTACCTGGAACACAGCACAAGAACAGATAGATATACCCGCATGTCTACCTATATAGAGCGAAGAGGGGGCGGGGGAGGTACCGTTTCGTTACTTTTCTGTTCTCTATTTTCTTTAACTAAAACACCCTTGAGAGTTTTCTTCTTTTCTTTATTTGATCATCTTAGCTGCCACTTGCAGTGGCACAAATACACACAGAGACACAGACAGACACTCAGGAGGACACACAGGATACGACCTCCTGACTGACATCCTTGACTTGGCTGCTAGACTTTTACTTTTGGCTTTGGCCAACATGTGGGTGAATGTGGGTGGGGGGAGGCACAGAAAAGTTTGCCAACTTATATTGAAAAATGTTGTTAACACGCAAAAGTTTGTTGTTGCTGTTGGGTTTTTTTCTGCAACGTTTACACAGCCCACCCGTGCCCCTCCCCCTGCCCCAAAATCAAGCTAAACAAGTGGAATTCAATAACTGGACACACAGAACGGAACACAGAAGTGCAAACAAAATAACCAAAAAGCTGCTCAGCTTCTGTTAAAGTGCTCGGAAAGGGCACAACTTGGGGCCAAGATTTGAATAGAGTCCCGAATGTTTTTCCTTACCTGTAAAGAGGGAGAGGGAGAGAGGGGAGAGAGGTGGAGAGAGGGGTAGAGAGAGGGGGAGAGACAGGGAGAGAGTTGGAGAGAGGGTGAGACAGGGGGATAGACGTCTACTGTACGAGTATGTGCCAGCCCCTCGAATGGGTCGGCGGGCCCTGTATAAATATTTACCTGAGGTTAAGAGCATCGGCCAGGGAATTTCAATGAACTCGCTCACTATCTCTCTTTCCAGCTAAGACTCCCCTTTGTGTGTGTGTGTGTGTGTGCGTTAATTCAATTTGTGAAAAGTTCTTCTTTTTTTGGTGAATTCCTTTTGGTTAATTCTATTTGCTTTCAAGGTAGGAATACATCAGCCATTTGAAAGATTGGAGAAAGTCGGGGATGGCCTGGAACTCCTACTGGGTTACAGTGAAACCTCAACTAGATTCTAGATAGAGGCCACCACTGAGAGGTAACACTATGAGCGATCCAGTCATATCCATCGCTACGATTTCCGTCAGTTTAAAGCTGCTTAATGCCCTTAAGGGGGGTTTCTTCTATAGAACTCTTAACCTGTACAAACCCCCCAAAAAAACCAACTCCCATAAATCTCCATCGACAATCGATTTTCTCCAATGGAAAACTCTTTTTTTTTGTTGTTAAATAATTTACACATAATTTAACACAAACTTGATGTCGATGTTGGGGTTTTCTTGTCTGGTCTTGGGCTTCTGCTGGTTATTTTTGTAGACTTTTGTCGTTGACATTTGCTGTCGTCTTGTCTCGTGATTATACAGGGTATTTTCATGGCTATGAGGGTTTACTGTATTTGCCAAGAGGTTTGTATCACTAAATGGTGTACAACTTCAAGCAAAACCCATATTATTCCTCCTGCAATGTCACCCAAAAATAAGTCCAAAAGTCCTTTAAATTCTTCAGTGAAAATTAGAGGTTATCCTTTAGTCTCAACTACGCGACTGTACCTCTCGTGCATGAAGCTTTGCTTTGTTTTGTAGCTTTGCTTAAATAATTTAACATATTATCAAACGTGACGTCGGAAAAGGGAGGATACAGACACGCCCTGTTTCCCCTGGCTCCTCTGGCTCTGTTTTTTCTTAAGTGTTGCACGTAGCAGCCGCAGAATCGGGCAGACAGCGAGACAGTGGGGCAAGGGGGGAGGAGGGGAGGAGGGGACATGTATTGCAATCCGTTAAATTTGCAGTTACCTCATAAATTTATAAAAAGCAACAGCAATATGCAGGAGCAACAGGAAAAAAGGAAAATCGTCTGACAACATTTGAATGCTCTATGAAAAATGTTGAAATTTTCGGTCCAGAGATTATTTGCTTTAAGAGGACTTTTTTTTAAGAGTAATTTATTTAATTTATGTTTTTCAAAATATTTTATAGTATATTAAATAAGTAGAATAAAATCCAAATAAAATATATTTTTTACCGGAAAATATTAAAAACAAAATACTTTCCAAGAGGCTCCAAATTTCGATAGCATATTGAGGTAATATCCATGGATCTCCTATATTTGTATATCTACTCTATACATTACAAATTCGCAAAATTTGTAACCCTCCCCCTAAAGGGTATTCCCTCATTTTCCACCTCCATTCCCATTCCGATTTCCACTCCAGAGCAAAACAAAAGCCAAACAGAAGAGCAGCAACAAAATTGTCATATGCTGATGAGACAGGAATACTGGTACTCGTACTCCCGTACTGCTCCCCTATCCTATGCCCTATCTATCGTTGCCATCCCCTCTTGCTGTCCGCCCTCAAACCGCGACGATATCCAGGGATATTTTTTTCGTGTGAAGCTTTTTTCGCCCCCGAATCCCCCGTTGGGGAAAGCTAATCATGATTTGCAATTTAATTTGTTTGCATTCGCGTGCGTGGCGCAAATAAATTGATGTCATACCCGGCCACGCCTCCCTGACAGCACGCCTCCACTTTTCGCGCTGTGGTTTTTCGTGTAACGCTTTAAAAAGGGGAAATACTGCTGTACTTTTTTTTGTGTTAGACGGTACCAGAGGGAACAAGGGTATGCTCGAATGGGGGAGGAGCAGGAGGAAGAGGAAAAGTCTCAAAATAATAGTTCTACTTGTAAAGATTTTTTATATTTATTTTGTAATATTTAAAAGCTAAGACTTGAACTAGAAGTCATCTCTGGGTCGAGCAGAGGAATTTCTGTTTTATTTTTATATTTTTTGTTTCAGCTTAGAGTCAGGAAATGCGATTTTGTGTCGCTGGTTACGCTTGGTTCGGTTTTACACACACACAGACACACACATACGGGCACACATTTTCATTTTGTAATTATTTGCATATTTGATCACGTATACGCCCCCAAGACCAGAACTTTTGCTGGAATGTGTGATGTTTCGTGATGTGCTGCAAATAATTTGATTTCTTCTTCAGTTTTGTCATTGAAGTTGGGGGCGGTGGGGAGCGACTGACACTTGACACCAATTTTGGGTTTGTTTAGGTATTAATTATATATTTTAGGCAATTATTAAGCCAAAGCAATGGGCAAATAAATCGAATTTTCATTGATTTACGAAGGGCTTCCATTATGAATCATTTGTTAATGCATTTAGGAATCATTTGTCAAGGATTTAGAATGAGGAAAAGGAAAGATTAAAAGGAAAACAAGCAAACAGTTGGCCCCTCGCAGTACCGCTGCACCCGTTCTGAGGCTCCAGCGATAGGAATAGAATACATTTCCCTGTCCACCTTTTGTATGCCCACAATTTCTCTTCAATTGTTTTATATAGAACCCAAAATCTACTTCCTTGATGTCCGCCAATTAAAACTGATAATTATCATCGGGAATCGCTGTACGAAACAACGTCTTTGGCGCATTACTCAAACGGCAAACCCGATGTCTGTCTCTCCGCAGAGCAAATCGCAGGTAAACCACACAGAAGCAGCGGCAGCAGCGGCAGCAGCGGCAGATGCATCCGTTCAACGACAGACAGCGAAACAAACAGAGCAGATAGACGGATATCGATGCCAGATAGTGGACCAGGGGACTGCGGGGGGCGGTAGGGCACAGGGGGACATCCCCGTAGAGGAAGTCGAACCATTTACGAATGCTCAAAAAGCAATTTAAAATGATTTACGTTTCACGAGGACAAGGACGAGGAGGAGGAGGAGCAGGAGGAGGAGGAGGAGGTGCATAGAGAGTCGTGTGTGTGTGTGTGTGTGTGTGGCACGAACAACGATTTCTAGTTTGGCAGTTAATTACAAACGGTACTCGACTGTCTCTCCCTCTCTCCGTCTCTATCTCTTCCACTCTCTAATCGTGAATTAATAAAGTGCCAGTCAGTGTTAGATTTATGACACAAAACCATCGGAGGGGATATCGAGACAAACCGTTTTGAGTGAGAAAAACTCTGCCAATGATGGAGTGTTCGCCCCCTACCGCCCCGCCCCCTTCCACTCGATTTCCCACTTGTACTCGTATCTGTCAAAGGCTCTTCAAAAAACAACATTTTCCAGGCGACTACAATGAAAATTGCCCACTTGAATTACGAGGTACTTCAAAGCCAGAGAAAAGGCTTTAAAAAAAGGCAAGAGGGAGGCTAGTGGGAGAAGGCTAGTGGGGGGAGGCTAGTGGGAGGAGGCCTGTGGCACAGTCTAGACTGTGGGACTACCTTTTATTCTCGTTTTAATTTGTGAATTGAATCACTCTCTCTCTAACCCTTTCTTTTCTCCATGTGTATACAATGAAAAAAAATGCACTTGGAGGCATTAGAAATGGGAGGGAAGGCTTGGAGGCTGCCTCTGCCTCTTTTTTTGCCCCTGCACTAAACGGCAAAGTGTGCGGCCCATTGTTGAGGGCTGCCATACAATTTGACTTCCTTATCGCACGCTTTTAAGTGCCAATACAACAGGCTCCGTCTTCAGCTCCCTCTCCAGCTCCCTCTCCAATGAGAACTTCAATTTCGAGCAGCTTCTGCTGCGAGCTCCAGGCTCCTGTTCTCCGACAATGAGCTGTGCTCGAAGCTCAATGACGACACAACGAAGACGACAGAAGGCGACAGAGAGCGACAGAGGAGGAGAGAGAGAGCGACAGAGGACGACAGAGAGCGACAGAGGGGGACAGAGAGCGACAGAGCACCGACGGAGGAGGACGGAAGGACCCGAAGACGACATCAACAACGCATTTGATTTATCAAAAAGCCAAAGAAAAGAATAAAGCGGGAAGCTGGCAGAAAGTGGCAACCGGCAAAAGCGCAAATCACTTCCGTGTGAAAAGGCCAACAAAGGAGGAAGGCAGCGCAGGAGGCAGCACAGGAGGCAGCGCAGGAGGCAGCGCAGGAGGCAGCACAGGAGCCTCTGAATGAGAGTGTGATCAGGTTTCCGTTCCAAGGGCTTTCGCCAGACACTGAGACATGGCTGAGAGCCCATGTTTATGACTTGGAATTTATTCCAATTGATACCCAACAGCCAGCAGGGCCAGCCAGCCAGCATCTCTCGTCAAGTATAGTGGCTAATGCCTACAGCATAGAGAGGGGAAGGGGGTGCACTCCGTTTCCCTTAGCCACTTACCACTGTAGCTGCCAATGCAATTGCCAATAAGATGCCGTGTACCTGTACCTGCTCTTCGTTTGCATTCAGAGCTCAGAACAAAAAAAAACAAAATTTACCGCATGAAATTTTGCTCAAGACTCACGTCTTTCGGGTGGCTTTGGCCAAAGTTTTTGTTTTTTACTTTTCAAAAGTTAAAATACTCTTTCAGAGGGCGTACAATCGACTAAGTAGTTCAGGTTGGCTTGTAAAAGTGCCTTTTACAGATGTAGATGTAGATTAGATGTAGATGTAAAGATAGGGCAGGTTTTTGGATACAACTAATTGGCATATAAAGGATCCAAAGTCATTAAGTCCAAGGCCATAACAAAATTATTATATTTAAAAATATTTATACATATTTTTTGCATAATTTTTTACGCTGATTTTAATTTATTATGAATTACGATAGAAAATGGGATTTTAGGGAAAATATTATCAGGTTTAGTAATTATTTATAGTTATCCAAATATAATATATTTTAGGTTTATATTTTTATAGAAATTTTGTTATTAATAATAATTTATTTGTTCATTTAATTTTCATTTTATTTTTTTAATTATTTATTTATGTTTTTTTTGTAATATTCCCATAAAAAAGTATATTTTTTGTGCGAAAATAATAATAAATTAGTTCTTTATTAAATTTGTAATTTATTTCATTAATTATTTCGTTATTTCATAAGGTATATATCTTTTTAATATTCCCATAAAAAAGTATATTTTTGAACGATTAAAGTAATAAATGATTTCTTAATTTAATTTTTAATTTTATTTCATTAAATTTTTAGTTTTGTTAATAAATATTTTTTAATATTCCCATAAAAAAAATATATTTTTTGTGCAATAAAAGTAATAAATTATTTACTTATTAAATTTTTAATTTATTTCATTAATTATTTAATTATTTCCATAAATATTTGTATGGTATTCCCATAAAAAGTATATTTACGAAAATATTAATAAATTATTTATTTATTTAATTTTAAATGTATTATTTATTTAATATATTTATTTAGAAGTCTTTTTTTATATTATTTTTTTTAATATTTAATATTTTCTAAATAATAATCAAATATTACATTAATATTAAAATATTAAACTAATTTATTTTATTTATTATTATTATTTATTTATTTTATTTATTATTTATTATTTAATTTTTAATATATTATTTATTTACATTTACCTGTATTATTTTTAGTTTCCCATAAAAAAAGTATAAAATTTGTGCTTAAAAATCTGCTGTTCTGCTTCGATGATTCCTGAAGGGTATCCAAGGATTCGGCTACCGAATATCCTGAATATATCATATATATTTCTGTTTGTTCTTGCCATAGTTTTTGCTGTTGTTGCCCCATGTTGTTGCATTGTCTGGCGGAGGCAGCGATGCAAAAACAACAGCACATAAATCTTCATAAGGAACTTGGAGCAGAGCAGAGGACGAAGCAAGGAGCGGGGGAGCAAGGGAGAAGGAACCACAGCCTCTTGGTTTTCTGGGTTAGTTTACCGTTACCTGAGAAGAGCCATTTGCTTTTGGTTTTCCCACTTTATTCCCCCTCCAACTATTGTCTACCTCTCTCTCTCCCTCTCACTCTCTCTTCCCTCTCTCTCTCTCTCTCTCTCTTTGGCTACGTGTCTCGTTCTCTCCGCTTAGTGCTAATTTTTTGCACGCCTCTCGTCTGTAAATAAAACACGTGGCAAATGGAACGCCTCTGAGTAAGACAGAGAGAGAGAGAGAGAGAGAGCTTGAGATTCCTCACACACTCACACACACACACAATAGGCGCCATAATTCAACATAAAATAATGCACAGACCCCCCACACCATAGAAAGAGAGGGAGAGAAGAAGGAAAACTGTTCAGGAGTTTGCCCACCCACTCCCTCATCCCCCCTGAAAGTGGCTGCTGGAAAATGTTCTTTTAGTTTGCCCTGCATTCGAGGCACTGCGAAATACTATTAATGGCCGAATTAAAGACACTCGAGAGAAACCAGGTGGCAGCAAGGAAACCTGATTCAAAATTTTTGTCTTAGTTTGCTTTGGCTTTGAAGTTAAGCAAATGTTTCAGTCACAAACATTCAAGACTCCAAGCAACTATGAATTCTCAACACGAAGCAAACATACCCGAAACCCAAGAACAGGGGGGCAAGGACCAGCCCACAGAAGAGACGGTCGTTGCAGAGGTAGAGGCGGAGGATGAGGCAGAGATCGAGGCAGAGGTGGAGGCGGCTGAGGCAGAGACTGAGGCGGAGGCTGAGACTGAGGCAGAGCTAGAGGCAGTCAAAGCAGAAGAGGCAGCCGCAGATGTAGATGTTGATGTAGATGTGGAGTCAGCGGTAGAAGAAGCATCAGAGGCGGCTGAGGAAGACGTTGAAGATGTAGAGGCAGCCGTTGAAGATGTAGAGGCAACCGATTCAGAGCTAGAGGCAACCGATTCAGAGCTAGAGGCAGCCGAGGCAGAGCTGGAGGCATCTGAGGCCTCTGAAACCGAAGACGAAGCTGAGCAACGACCGGTCCGTCGCTATACCAAAAGTCAATTGTGGAAATATGAGCGGGATTACCTAGAATTGATAACATATCTGGGTCTAAATCCGCAATAGTTCCACAATGAAATCTACACACAAAAAACACACACAAACCACCATCAGGATGCCGGCTGCAGGATCTACAAGGAATGGTTACCATTGCTACAATTGAGCCCGAAAATGGTATGTGTTTTGGCAGTTTATTTCAATCAAATCAAGCATTACTTTCTTCTCTTCAGAAGCAGCATTCTTCAGCTCTTCGACGATCCCCAAAGAACCCACAAAAAGTAGAAGGAACGGTGGAAAGTCTGCTGTAACAACTGCAGTTTCCTTATGATCCACGGTATCCTATAGACACAGACTTCAAGCTCTCTGATAGCTGCAGATACAAATACACACAGACACACTGCAATCCTGTGGCACCCACGAATGAATGTTTTCACATCAATAACTTATATTTTTTATTCTTCAATTATCAATTAAATGATTTGTTTACTCAGAAACCCTTAGACTCGGCATTTTGACTCCTTTTTGGCTCCTTTGGGACCTCAAATTATGGCCAAGTGGTCCAGGGAGCGGTCTCCTCTATTCGTATCTAACCAAAAAAGAAATAGAACTACAAAACAAAACAAAATAAAAAATAAAACGAATGGCAAGGCAACGGGAACGACGAAAAAAAAACAAAAAAAAACGGCCGAAAAAACTTTTCTTATTTCGCATGAAAAATGCGAAACTTTTTTAATATGCAAAAAGTTAAATTTCATTTAAATCAAGATTGCAGCAGCAGCAGACGACGAGGACGACGAGGACGACGACTGATGCGATGCGACGACTGCGATACTGCTGCTGCCGCTGATAGATCTCCTGGATCTGTTACTGATGCCTGCTCCCTCTCTCTTTAACTCTTTGCTGGAATCCCTCTTAGCGTTGCACTTTCTTTTAATCTTAAACTTAAGCTGCTTGTTGCACGGCTTTTGGTTGAAAATATTGCCTAGGTTAAGGTATAGGCTTCTTCGTCCTTGAAGGTGGACGCTCTGGCAACTCCTTTAAGGCCCTGCCTGGGCCCAAATGGTGCTATAAATTTGCATGTAGGTGTGTGTAGTCCATTCAGGCAGAAGCCATGCATTCCAGTGGGCAGTGAGAAAGTGTTAAAGGAGATGCCAAGGCAGCATCTGTAGAATGCTTTAATTCAATTTCCATTGCCAATGAAATTCTTTAAATTAAGTGGATTTTCAAGCCAGAGTTGATGATGAAAACTAATGAAATAATAAAATAAAACTAACACCAAACATAGTTTACTTAATTCTCTTTTTATTGATTGTCATTTAACTATAATTTGTTAGACCGCAAGTACATTGAACTCTTCCACCAATCCTTTGTTGAGGCACTTTAATCGTTATCAGTGTACCACTCGCCTTTGAATCTTTGCCATTTCCACAGATACTATTAACAATTTGTCGGAATTCTTATCACGCAATACAAACATTCAATTTGTTCATTAAAAAAGTTCAAGCGTTGGTTTTCTTATCAGTTGTGGACGTATCAGCAGAACTCTCAGACAGCGTGGCGCCGATTCAGATTGTATATACTCATATTGCTAGTTTTTGCTTCATTATCAATGAGTTTCTTATCAGTTTTGGGTGTTTCAGCTCTACTACGAGACAGCGTGGCGCCGATTCAGATTGTATATACTCCTATTGCGAGTGTTTGTATTATTATCAATGAGTTTCTTATCAGTTATGGACTTATCAGCTCTACTACCAGACAGCGTGGCGCCAATTCGGATTGTATATACTCAATTCTCATTATCAATGACCTTCTTATCAGTTCTGGAGGTATCAGCTTCAACACGAGACAGCGTGGCGCCGCTGTGGCACAGAACTAGACTGAGATTAAAACGCTTTGAGTAAAGATTACAGAAAAACCTTCTTTCATATCAATAATTACTGCGGCAAGGACCGCGGCTCTACTTTTAAGCTCAAAAACACCTTGCTGTACATATAAAGATTAGAAAAACAATTACAACGTAATTTAATGCAAGAAAAACCTTCTCTAATATCAATAATTCCATAAGAAACAAGCAGTAGCTGCGGCAAGGACCGCGGCTCTACTTATTCACCCAATAACACCTTGGTGTACATATAAAGATTACAAAAACAAAAGCAAGTATTTCAATTAAAGGAAAAACCTTCAGTTATATAAATAGTTCCACAGGAAACGCGCAATAATAATTTTAAGCCCAATAACACCCTGTCATATATGTACATGACCCTCTACCTAAACATACCTTCTCTATTAGTCATCCCCCCGACTATATTAAGTGCCCACCTGCCTGCCTTTGTCTGTATACATTTTGCATTTTGGAAAATTCTGACGAAATGACGGGCAATCGCCTGATTTGTGAATTGACATTTTGGACTTTGGACTTGGTCTGCAGGAGTGCAGTAAATTTGGCTGCCCGGAGAGTTTTACGGACAAACAAAGAGCCCGAACGCGGGTTCGAAATTCCAGTCCGCTGCTGCATGCCACAACCACAAACGCCAAAAATTCTGTTGCTGTTTTGGTATTTTCCCCTCCATCCCCTCCCTGCCTCTCCACTCTTCTCTTTATAGATATTTCCGCACCCCCCACCACCACTCCCACCCCCACTATATTGCTCTCGTGCTGCTGCCTCGCATGGCATTCATTTATTGCCACTGTGCCCCGCTGTTGGGTTCGGGGGGTCAGGGGGCACTGCAGCAATACAAACAATTCGCTTATTGAGCAATAATTGCCGCAACGCAAAATTATGCATAGGGAAACAGGCCAGCGACATGAAACCTACGCTTCTGGATGGAAATAGTTCGAAAATAGCCATTAAATTTGTGTGGATACAACAAATTTGGAGAGTTTTTCGGTATGTCACATAAAATGTGATAGTAAATTGGGGAATTCTCCATATTTTATGAAACTTTTATAAAATTTGAACTGAATGAAACATTAAAAGGTTAAGCTTCCAGTTATGCATAGGTCTTTTGATAGATAGGTCTTTTGTCCTAGGTTTAGAGACCTCTTGAGACTGGAGACTTTTCTTCAGCATAGACCAAAGAATGAGTTCTGTCTGTGTCAATGGCAACAAGTGGCATAGAGTTGCGCAAGATAAAGGCCTCAAAGGTACACATTGACATTGAAGCCTTTTCAATCTAAGGCACAGCTTAGAAAGTGTTAGAAGCAGCTCTGGCGATGTAGATACGAAGTAGATGTAGAGCTGATGGAGATGGTTATGGCTCTGGAGAAGGCTTACCCCTGGCACTCTATGCTCTGACTTTCGAGCAAGATTGTCGGTGAGTCATTGTCATGGACATAGATTTTACTCCTAAGTATCAGCGGGAGCGAGCAGTGCAAGTTGACTGGCGAGTGACCCTAGGGTTAGCGAGTGAGCCGATGGCTGGCGAGTGAGTCGAAGGTTAGAGAGTGAGTCGGTGACTGGCGAGTGAGTCGGGAGCTAGCGAGTGAGCCGGAGACTGGCGAGTGGTTCGGTAAGTAATTTATTTCCGACTGCCACCACGTTCAAGCATGTTCCTGCGCTATCAAGGCTTCCAAGCGCCGGAGATTCTACCCATATCCTTCTCCCCATATCGTTCTCCTTCTCCCCAACCCATAGCCTTCCTGTTACACTTTCGATTAATCTCTAAACATCGCTATATCGAGATGCTGCGGATTCCTTTAACCTTTAACGATTTTTTAACATTTCAGGCTCATTTTCGAGCCTTTTTTTCTCTAGTTACCATACACCCCCCTCGCCTACTCCGCCGATGACCAAGCGGTATAGAAAAATTGGAACCTGCTACATCAAAGTGCTGGCTGCTGCTGGCTGGCTGGCTGCACCACTTGAGTTAGGTGCAAAAGCAATTACGCGCATTGACTTTGTAATTAAAATCGATTTTCATCAAGTTTTACTGCCAACCAAAGCGCTTTTGATTTCCACACAGACACAGGCACAGGCACACGCATGCCACATGCAGCAGGGGCAGGGGGGCAGCAGCAACTGAAACAATCCGTTTTTGTGTCTGCTGCAACTGCTGTTTTGCGGCAATTTTGATTAGAAATTCGGCACGTAACCCCTTCACTCTTTTCTCTGGGCAAATTAATCCTGGCTCTAGTCCTGGTCCTGGCCCTGGCCCTCTCAAAGCCTGTCGTCCACCCCCTCTCCCCCCCGAAACACTTGTCGGACACTGACCATCCTCGTCATCGTCAGTTCTTTTCTGGTTGTTAGGCCCTGGAACTATTGAGAAGGACCTCCTGCTATGCATTTTGGTAGAGGCATTTGATGAGCTTGTCGCCTATGAAAATTTTCATAAATTTTCTGGAGAGGAAAAGCGAGGGAGAGCGAGAAAATTGCTTAAACTGTTGGGGCGTCAAAGTGGTAAATCTCCATTCAATTGAAATCTTTTCTTATCCCTCATGAACCGCTTGCCTGCTTAAGCTTTTCCATTTGCCATGCAGAAAAGTCAACATTGGCCTTCTGCTTAATTATGACCATATTTCACGGGGCAGACAATGAGAAGAAATCTGTGAAAATAAAACGTTAATTGCATTCAGAAATTGCATTTCATTTCGCAGATACATATATATATATTTATCTTGTAGATTCTTTTTCATTTTATTACTTTTGATGGCAGAGGCTGGGATGTCGCTCCACGGTTTGCCTTTGATGCATTGTGCCAACAATTCAATTGAATTAAATTTTACGCCATTACGCGAAAAGAGACAGAGAGAGAGAGAGGGAGAGAGAGAGGGGGAGTGGCAGGGGGGTATCCACATCCATCGAACGACAGACAAGTCACGACTGCTGCTGCTGCGGAGGGACTGGGCCCACATGTGTAATCTGTTTGCCAATATTAAAATATTCATTCACCTTAATTGTCAACGGCCGAGAAGGACCAAAGGACCAAAGGACAGGGACAGAGACAGGGAGGGGGACAGAGACAGGGACAGCACAAGGACCAGAGCAGAGCTCAGAGCCCCGAAACCCGGACTTCGGTACGCGGCCTCAAACTCTGAGCGCCATAACCGCGCCGAAAATAGGTCTCTCTCTCTCTGTCTGTCTCTCTCTCTCTCTCTCTCTCTTTTTCTCTCTCTCTCTCGCTCACACACACACATAATAACTTGATCTCTGTTGAGTTGTCAGCAGAACATCACGAAAATTGTAACGAGCAGCATCAGAAAAAAAGAGAGAAAACTTTTGCAGGTTACTTTTGCTGTTTTTTTGTTGTGTTTTATTGATACCCTTTTCAAGATAAAGCAGGGGTATATGGGTGGAAGGGAAATCTCACAGATAACAGTTACAATGTTGGTTCTATGGTTGACTACTAGCTATCCCCAAGATGGAGTGCTAGAAGTACCAACTGGCCTACTTTGCCTATGTCCTACCACAGCCATCAACCCTCTAGCATTAACCAACACTTTAACAAGCAGAGAGAGAACAGAGAGAGAAAGAGAGATAGAGAGAGAAAGAGAGACAGAGAGAAAGAGAGAGAGAGAGAAAGAGAGATAGAGAGAGAAAGAGAGACAGAGAGAAAGAGAGACAGAGAGAAAGAGAGACAGAGAGAGAAAGAGAGACAGTGCCATGCGGTTGTGACTCTGAGAGTCCGTAGCCGCAACCGAAGACCAGACTCTGCAGAGAGCATTGGCTTTCCATCTTTGAGTATTCAAAACTCACCCTTAATTGCTAAGCCAGACTGGGAGAGAGCAAGCGAGCGAAAGTTAGAGACTTGCAGCTTTGAAATTCGCATACCCTTCCCCTTTCTTTACAGGATATCCACAAATCCAGACACCTTCTCCCACCTATACATTTCCTTACTTTATTTTTGCTTTTTTTTTGTTCCATTTGAATGTTTCGTGTGCAAAAATTTCGCCATGACGGCTACACCCACACACATACAGGCGCACCCGCAGATATTCGCACCCACACATACACGCACACGCACACAAACAGATACTAACACATGGACAAACACAAACTCTCTTCCTTTTTTTTTGTATTTATCTGCTTTCGTTGTGCTTTTCCTGGGTTCTGGCCAAGGGACGGGCGGTACACTGAAGGTATGGATATGGGGGGTGGGTGGGTTCTGCTGGGGTCCAGGGGTCCATACAACAATTGTAATCACTGGGAATCAGCATGTTTCACATACCAACACGAAAATCTGTCGAACATAAAAAGCAAAAATGCTGCTGCTGCTGCCAACCCCCACACGCCGCATAAAATAAAACTGTTGAAGGTGCAAGTCCATGGAGGCAGTGCGTATGGGTATGCGTGTACAAGTGTGTGTGTGTGTGTAAGGGAGGGGGCATGGCATGGGCGTCACAAAGTGTTCTGCTCTACGGAAACAAAAAATGGAATGTGGTTCAAGGCAGGAGGCAAGAGGCAAGGTAGGAGAACCGAAGGCGTAGATACCCTAGATGATCTCACTCATGTGAGTAGAAAACCACCCGTAAGGTTACCATAAAGCAACCCTTCTATGGGTAGAAGACTAGACTTCGATATAAGATGAATCCTGAGGGAACTTTTTAAGTTTTAACTTGGCAAATCTTCATTGATGACCACTAATTGTTGCCAAAATCCTCTAAGAATCATAATACCCCATAGTCTTGGATGCTCTTGGTGTCCATTGAGCCATGCCTATACGCCTTTCCACCTTTTGCATTTCCGCATATGAAAATTCAATTTGCTTTTCAATATTTGTCTTTCTTTCTGCCTCTCTCTCTCTCTCCTCCTCTCTGTCTTTGGTCCATCTCTTTTCTTCCTTCTTTTTTTGTCAACATTTAAATTTCATTCCGAGTTGTTGTAATTAATGATTTTTATGTATTGCCATAAAAGCGCCAATTGTTTGGGCCAATGCGACGGGGCTCGAAAGGTGGAAAGAGGCAAAAGGCAAGGGGGAAATGTTTCTGCCAATTTGGATTGTCTCCTGCAAAGGTGGGGCTACATTTCGAATAGGTTCAAGTGGAGAAAAAGGGAAGAAAACATCATTAAAGCTATCAGGGAACGTTAAGATGGTTCAAAATGATCAAAACGATGGAAAGACAGAAACTTCCAAGGAACGATATACAAAAAAGAAACTTCATCAAAGTTGATGAATAAAGGATCATCTGTAAAACCCTTCGGATTTTTAAGGAATAAAACGATATCTTGGAAATTTTACAAAAGTTTTATTCATTAGGAACGTTTTCACACGTTTGGATCCATGGATCTTTGCATCTTTGAAGGTATGATAGCGGGCCAGACATAGGGGGTATACAAAAAGGATATTTGATTAAAACTGTATTCATCAAATGAGGTCTGAGGTTCCTATCGGATCTTTAAGGAATAAAACGATGTCTTATAAAAGTAAAATTCACCGAAAACACTTTTCCGTTTAGATCCATAGATCTTTGAAGCTATGATATGTTAGGGGGATAGATTTAATGGGATCACAGTCTGATGAGGCTTACTAGAGGTTCCTACAGCTCTCCCAAGAAGAAAGACAGAACACACGATTTAAACCAATTTAATCCCAATTTTTTATAAAATTCCACAAAAAACATCCCCTAAAAACTCATCCAACTAAATGAACCTTTCAGTCGCTTCATAAACACCTTCTTGAACAGACATTGACACTCAAAAAGCATCCATAAATGGCATAAAAAGCGTACTGAACTGTACTTTATTCATATTCATTCATATTCAATTGATTTTAATGGCAATTTAATGGCAACTGTCTGCTAATGCGGTGGCAAAACTCCAATTACACAAAATGCCCGTCATTAGGGGCATTCGCACCCGCACCCGCGAATAATGTAAGTTGCCATAATCCAAAGACCAACAGCAGCTGTGATAAATATTAATAACAATAATCCAGAGAAAATAAAACACAAAAAACACAGAAAAAAAAGAACCGCCAAGCGTATTGGAAAAATCGCAGAACAAGGCAAATAATATTAATAATCATTTCGCTGTGTGGAAAACCGCAACATTGAAAAGCTGGTCGGGTGTTTTTCGAATGCATTTAGCACATAATTCACAAGCAATTTAAATGCAGAACAGAACCACCCCACTCTCTCTCTGTCTCTCTCTATGCATCATTTGTTTGCAAATGCCCACACCGACCGCAGAAATATTTATTCGCATTTTTTTCCCGTTTTTGCACTACGATTTTTTCAATTTTTGCGCACATTTTTTCCCCCTGGCTTGTCAAACGATTTGCAAAAACCAACTGCAGTGGGGGGTGGGCAGGGGGTGGGCAGGCTGTTAACAATTGCATTTGCAGTTCAGGCTCTGGTTTCTGTTTGTACCTGTCGAGATACCCTGTAATGGCAGGGAGTAATTCGGGGTCTTTTTTTTGGGATTTATGGGAGGTTCATGCGTGAACGACTCTCTATTGAAACTCCCACTGTCTCCTGGAAGGATTCGGAAGATACTGGAAGACTTCATACACTCAGAGAAAAATGGCAGTAGTAAAGAACACCTTTGTTTCACAATTTTTACTCTCTGAGCAAAACTTTTGGTATATTTTTGTAAATTTAAGTTCAAAAGCTTGAAAGTTCAGATAGTTTTTCTCTGGGTCTAGGCATTACTTTTAGAACACCTTTTCAGCTTTCCTTTAGATAAATATCTGGTAAAGATTTCACCCCCTACTCCGCCTTAGAAGTCTTTCAACGGTCGGTAAAGTTCCTACAGTATGAAACCTTGTAGCTTTTATCAGAAGGATCTGCCGAGGACCATCTACAACGAACTGGAGGAGGAATCGTTATGGGTCTCACGATAACCATGTTCAGGACAAGGCTGTATCCGAGGTTTGTCCTTCATTTCCTTATTTACTCGTAAATCCATATACATATACATACATATGTATATAGATGTATATACTCCCCCGTCAGTTGCAGGGTATCTCCTTGTCGATAATCTCCACACAATGATGAGCTGTGCTTTCCCTCTCGTCTGCTGTTGTTTTAAGCGTTAAATTTAATTACTCGCCAATGGCTGGGAAAAACTATAAAATTTCATGCATGTATTGGGGCGGTGGTGAAGGGGCGGGGCATTCCTGCGAAATATAGAAATTTGAACAGCTGTTGCCTCAAATAAGCAAACAATCAACAGAGAAAAGTTATAGTAGATACACGTACACACACACACACCCACACAAGTCGTGGAAATAGTTTTTCTATTAACCAAAATACAAATATTTCAATATATCAAATGGGAATATATTTGATGTATTTTTGGTAAGAGAAAAAAGAAACGGAAACCGCAATTAATTGAAAAAAATTGTTATTTGTCATTTGGGATTTTTTAGAGATTTTTGGCATGCCATACAAATCTTTTTCTGTTCGATTTTTTCATTGCTTAAAAATATGTGTGCGATTTTTAACTGTCACAAATTGTTGCCTTTTTCTGCAACATTTATGCATAATTTAATTGACTGATAAAAAGGTACAATTCTTGGAATTTATCAGTTTATTTTATTCCGTGCTTATGTATATATTTCTGATGTCAACCCTTTAGATATTTCTTTGAATAAATTTACATAAAAAAGAGAAACTCAAATAAAAATTGTATTAATTTCATTTTGTCTGATTTATAGAGTTTTCCAAGCTTAATTATTAATTATTTTTCATTTTAATAATACAAAAAAAAATATGAGCGTTTTTCAAATAGATTAATGTTGAATGTTTAATATTTGTCAAGCGAATCGAATGGTGTGTAAATATGTTTGTTTGTAGAAGGGCAGATCGTGGAGGTCGTAGAATATTTTGTGTATTTAACATTTAACAAACATTTTTTTGTATGCCAGAATGTAATAAATCATTTACTTTACATATATGTGCTAGCTTAAAAGCTGAGAGCGAGCAACAGAAGCCGCAGGCAGTGACTTTTAACAGGGCGCTGTAACAGGAGAGCGGCAGCCAACAGCAAAAACAGTCTGTTAAGCGCTGTTTCTCTGTTACAGACTGTTAACTGAATTGCAGTCTGCTAAGCGCTGTTTGCTCTGTTACAGGCTGTTAACTGGAGAGCGGCAGCCAACAGCGAAAACAGTCTGTCAGGAACTGCTTGCTCTGTTACAGGCTGTTAACTGGAGAACAGGAGCCAAGAGCTGTAGCAAGTAACAGTCTGTTCAGCGCTGTTTGCTCTGTTACAGGCTGTTAACTAGATTGTGGTATAGGCTGGTATATCTAGGCGATCGCCAACAGTCTGTTACAGAACTCTGTAAACAGGCTATTAATAGGAGAGCGGTAGCCTAGGCTAGAACGCCAACAGTCTGTTAAGCGCTGCTCCTCTGTCACAGTTGTTCCTCTATTACAGCTTTTTCCCCTGATTTCTCTAGAGTTCGGGCCCCATAACATTGTCGCTTTCAATTACAAGGTCTTGCAGATTTATGGCCCGATTTGATTTGGGCAAAAAAAGCTCTCCTTATCGCCCTCGGGGGTCAAATGTTTGCCGGACACGCATTTGGTTTTAATTAATTTAACACGAAATCATTCAGGCGATATTTCCGAAAATTAAGCGCCAGCCCAGGGCCCACATCGAATGGCTTATTGACATGCCACCACACGGGCAACAATAGGCGGGGGTGTGGGGCTGGCATAAATCTCAAAGAAGGGAAAGTCTGGCCAACATCTAAATCTATTTTATTACCCCAAAATTTTTATTTAATTGAGTGCACAATAATTATATTAATCAATTATACTCTGAATATTAATTATGAAATAAATTCTTTGAATGGAAATCTTCAATACACCTGAGACAGGCACTTTTTTCCAAGTTTTCTTATAATGTTGAAATATTTTCAATTTAAATTTTTGCAGCCGGCAATCTTTTCAGCTTGTTAACGGCCATTTACGGGATGGAAAGTTTTCCCAGCAGCCACGCCCCCTTTTGCTGGCATTTACTGCCCGCCCTGCCACTTGGAACTTCAGTTTTTGGTCTATTTCAAAGTGTTTATGCGGCTACAAAATGAAGCAGAAGCAAAAGCAAAGTTTTTCTTGACAAACTTTACTTTTTTGGTCACAGGAAAAACTTGTGCAAATGGCAGGAGCCAGGGGGACACAGGAAGGCACAGGAGAGGGGGGTGGGCAGAGCAAAACATTTTTCATAAATTTAAAATTGCAAATTTCTTAGACAAAAAAGAAAAGGAATATCCATAACGAGAAGTTTTGCGGCGCAAATCAATAAGGGCCCAGGCCCAGCCCCACTAAGACAATTGAGTTGTGTGTGTCCTTGCTGTGGGTGGGGCGGGGGCGCACATTAGATAAATAGGCGCATGGCACGGAATACTGAATACTGGCCAAGGACCAAGGCAGCAGCCTAGACCGGACCGGACCGGACCTTGCAACGTTCGTTGAAACGTTGATGGCAATGTCTTAATTGATTTAACACGAAATCAGTCAAACGATAATCGAAAATTGCTACGCAAACTGTTTGATTACATGCAATGCGCTGGGGCGGGGTTGCGGTGCGGAGGGGTGGGTGGCAAGGTGGCTAGAATCCGCCACACAATTGACCCATCCATCCACAATCCACTCAACCCCCAGACAGGCCAGCCAGGCCTGCCAGCCAGCCAGCCACAGCACATTGTAACCCACTGCTCATCCGTTTCAACTACGCTTCAATGCTGACGGAGGAATTGACAGAGTTATTATGCCCTATACCACAATGGGGCATAAGGGTTTAGAGGAGAGTTTTGGACATAAGACGGCCAGACAGGTTTCGGTTAACGCAAATCCCACTAAAATTGGGCAAGTGTGCGTGCTCTGGTTTTCGCAAATCGAAAAGTTCTTACGTTTTGAAAACTTTACGATTTCTAAATACACATTTTTCTGATCGGTAAAAAATATAAACATATTTGCTGATTTTGTATATTTATATTTATATAATTAGACATTTATTTTGTTAATTGTAATTTATTTAATAAAATAATTTCAAAAATAAAAAATATATATACAAAATTGGAAATTTCCATAGACAGACAATACATATAAATGTCAGTTTTTTGGATGGATGGATGGATTACAGATAACACCTGTTGCCAAAACCGGAGCATACGGATTTCAATTCACGTGAATTTTTCTAAATTTGCGAAAACCGGAGCATGGCTGTGTGTATTTTGCGAATGTTTCTGAGCAAAATTCTCATAGTTCCTCAGTTTAGATTTTTACAATGAATCTTTGTATATCCAAAGGTGTGTTTGTTCTCTTCTAAAGATAATCCAAAAATATCTAACCATCAATGTAGTTATCTATTTTTTACTACAAAACTATAAACGTATAACTAATACAAAAACTGTTAAAATTTCCATGCCTAACTCTCATTTTCGATCTCCGTTTATTAGAGTATCAAAATCTTCGTCTAGCCCAATCCAAGTCTTCCTTTCTTGTTCGCTTTTCGGTCGGTTTTCGGGGGGACATATAATTGAATTTCCTAAATTACAACCGTTAGTTTCTGCGGCTATGCGGCTTCCGGGGCGATAGGCGTGGCCATGGCTGTGGCTATGGGTCGTATGAGCAATTGTTGTAATTGTGTGAATTTTCCTTGCTTATCATTCATAATCGCACCGCTACTCCTCCTCCGGCGCTCCTGCACCCCTTAGGAACATTGAATTACAGTTTTCCCCGAGTTGCTTATCGCTGGGCTTTACATTCGATTTGGCAATGAACTGGCCCAAGCCCGCCCCGTGCTGCCAGTGTTGACTAATGCCCGTTAATTAGTCAACTGTAGGCTGCCTTTTTTTCTGTTCCGACCACTATTTGCTTGGTGGTTTGTTGCGCCTAATGTTGGATAATTTATATTTATTTTTGGTTATTTATTTGCCATGTGCAAATCGTGGGAGGTTCTGAATGAGTGCTCACTGAATAATTTCCTATGCGGGTCGTATATCTCCATAGACAGAGGGAGAGCCAGCAGCGGTAGGGGGACTGGGGACCGATTGTAATGGAAATTGATGAAGTGTTTTTTGGTCGGGGGCGGAAATGTTCCGATAAGCTCCTTTATGGGGTTATAATACTATATATTGTTTTTTTCTAAAAATACTTTGGTTGGGAGGAGGTTTTTTGTTCAAAAATACTTACTCTGAAAGAACCTTACCCAAGGAAAGCGAAACAGAGCAATCCCCTCGGAATGTTCTAGATGCCAAACTCCAATCGAATTCCGATGACAGCAGTACCCATTCGAATGACGTCAAATTAATATATACAAATCCGTATTATATAGAGGAAACGGAATCCGAAATGGCGTTTCAAGAGAACCCGAAAAGCACCGAGATGAAGGATACCCCAAAGGTAAGCTCTCACTCTATGCAGTATTCTAGCTGAATATTTGAACCGCAGGTTGAGAACACTTCAAAAAGTGCTCCATCGATAAGAACAAGAAGTCACCAAGAAATTAAACCAAAGTCTCCAACTGAAGTAGCCCCCAGAATTGAATTACAGGAACTCTTGACAAGCTTCTCGAACGCTCAAGCACAAGATACAAATAGGATCGCATTTTTGGAGGAGCAAGTTAGAGCTCTGCGGGAGGAGCTTTCGGCAGTACAGAGCGTCCACAGAAATGTCCCTATAGTCCCTACTGCAGGCGAACCAGCACGGGACATCCGTTGTCTTTTATGGACTCAAGTCGTACTCTTGTGTCTTGTTTTGTTTCTATTTGTAGACATATTTCCGGAACCAACACCACCCCCACCCCCAACATATTGGGAAATGATAATGCAGTATCTGTTCCATATGTAAATGAACAATTTAGGTATATTTTTATATGAGGAAAACCCAGAAAAGAAGTCCGATAAACTACTTCAAGCATTGGCCGAACCCGTACATGAGTTATATATCTTCTTAACTTGTAATCCTTGTTTTAAATATAATTTGTATATTATTAAAGAGTGTAGAACTGGTGACTTATGATGGTGCGAGCGGAGAGATGATGATCTGTCAACTCATTAACACACACGACATTCCAAAGTCAAGTGCAGTGAGCAATGAAGACTGGCAGGCAATCAGTGGGCCACTTGCAGTACCGATGCACCCGTTCCGTGTTTCTAGCTATAAGAATAGAATACAAAACTTTCTCCACCCTTTATGGTAAAATGACATATAAGGCCCGAAGTTTCCGTAATTCTAACGTAATTTTAACGTTATTTCATTATAATCATAGGACGTAATACATATACATATACTTCAGGGGTGTCCCTGACTCAGCGGACCTTAACCTTCCTCACTCAGAGGTCGCTGCTGATACACAGAGTCACAGTGATACTCACAGTGCTACCATAACCCGGCAAACACCTTACGTACAAATGAGTATGGATTTGATTTTGCGATACGAATGTAGCGAACGGGTCGCTTCTTGAACTTAATTTTACCAACCAAAAAGAACGATCCCGATCCCAAACGATCCCAGTGAGTCTGGTCGAAAGAGACCTCCACGGCGTAATTTCCAGTTCCAGAACCAGATACGAAAATAACGTTGATTGCGAAAACTTTGTTCAGCTCGAAGACTTCGTAGTTATCATCATCATTATCATAGTGGTCATCCGTGAAATGGCGCGCAAGATGTTCCCCGTCTGCCACATTCACCCTCGGCAACTCGACTACACAATGGGGCAGATTCTTTCTGGTGTTCACTTGATCAATGGCGTAGAGTATCTGGCCCAGCTCGAATATGCCAGCGTTACGAACCTCATGCAGCAGCTGTTTGACAGTCAGAAGCGGGAGGCGTACGAGCGAGGCCACCGACTTGATGTCCTCCCTGGGATTGCTGTCCCTCCACTTGCATACAGCTCGAAATATATCGATTTCGGGGGCCCAGAAGGTGACCCGTCTCAGCACTTTCTCAAGTGATTCCTTGGACAGCCTTTTGAAGGACTCATGCTTTACTATTTTGGATCCATTGAGGTCCATAAATATGAGGCATTCTTCAGCCCGCTTGTTGAGATTGTTGCGACGTGCTGCATCCAGGATGATGCACACATTACTGACGGACAGATTCTGCTGCAGATTATTTTTGTCTTCTTGGCTGCTCATTTTCATTTCTGTGAATTGGATCATGTCTATATCTCTATTCTTTATGTTGTAGGAACTCACTTTGTTTCAATATCTTTAACAATTTATGCGCACACATTTTGGGGTTATAACGCAGGTCGATCAAATATTCTGCCCGGCCGAAATCGAGGCAAACAAAAAAGAAGTGGGAGTGAATGAAACGACACCGAACGCACTGACTGTCTAATCCCAAATGAAATTCTTCTCGCTTCGCTTTGCTCTTTATGGTTTCATATGCTTGTATGTATGTGCATATGTGCATATGTATGTATGTATGTATAATAAAGCAGAATCAGAATCAGAATCTTGGTCTAGCCGCTGTCGCTGATCGTGGGGCTTAAGGAACCGAATAGAATGAGAATGAGTGTACACGCACGTGCGTACACACAGCTTCCGTCGCTCTTGTTCAGGGTATACCAACAGCAAGGTATGGTCACTCGAGTGAGAAGCGAAGCCTCCGTCGTATGTCCATACCTAAAGATTATTCAACTTTTCACTTATCTCCGTTTTGTTCCGGTAGCCGCAGCGTTTATTTTGCTGTGATTCTTATGTGGATTGTAAGGAATTTCGGGCTGGGGTAAGCTCAGCCTGTCCAGGGTCGTCTACAAGAAATTTGTAGTTGATAAGGAGACCGGGGCCGGGTTTCAAGTGGGGGAGGTTTGGGTACAACTGATGGGGATCTGATGACTAATGATGATCGCATAGCCATACATACATACATACGTATATAGTGGGCGACGCGATGGATTCACTTCGTATGTCAGCAAGAGGCTACGACTGAGACGATACGCGAGCAGATAGCAGATGGTGGGGATGACCGAGATTCATGGACGCGTTGCTGCCGGTCTACTGGTTAGTCGGGTAGAGTGGGTGTGGGGTAGGGATAGATCGTGTCAAGGGCTCGTGCAATCCATCGATGAGGAGGGTGGCTGTAAACTTTTAATGATCAATACACATAATAGGAAATACATATGTATATGGCTATGCACGAGTATGGGTCTTCTTCATTCTTTCTTTGTTACATTCTTCTTACAAAGTGACGCGTAGAACCTTCGAGAGTTCACATACACACATACATTCGCAAAAGACTTTTCGCTGGAATGAGCGCAGAGCAAAAGAGACCGCAAAAAACTGCTCGTCGGCTGAGCGCGAGAACAATTTTTGTACGAACGAGGCAATCGGTTGCGCTCAGACTTGTTGTGACATGTCTCAGTGAAGAACGAATGGGTTAACAGTTATTTGCGAGCTATGTCTAGACTTTTCTCTTATTCTTAAGGAAAACCAAAGGAAGGGCAGGAAATTCTAGATGGTTTCCTAAATATTTTCCATCCAATTCGCTATATATTGATTATCCAAATGGATAACATGTTCTCAAGAAGAAGGGCCTTACCTTACCGTACCTTATATACTCATAGCAAGATCCACCAAAGTGTCCCCATAAAAGTATATTCCTAAAATATGTTTACTAAAACATTTCCATACAACATTAACATCAGTTCCCATAAATAATCCTTGCGAAAAGTCTGCAAATAAAATGCAAATCCCAAATATCGTATCGGAACGGCACGCGATATATACAAATGTGCGTGAGTGTGTGTGTGTGGTGGTCAGATATGAGCAATTATGCATGCATAAACAAAATGCTCATTTTGGCATGGAACATGAGTACATATGTGTATCGTATGTGTATCGATGGGTGGGGGTGGGGTGGCACGTTGGCACTTAACCTTTCACTCGCTGTCTCTGTCTCTCTCTCTCCCCCACGAGCACTCTGCCTCTCTCTCTCTCTCTCTCTCTCTCCCACGCGCACTCTGTCTCTCGCTGTCTCTGTTGTGCGTTTGCAATTGAATTGCCAATGAGGCAAAAGTGCCATCATATGAATTAATGAGCAGACGCCTTGGAAACAACAATAACCACATTAAAGCGGGAAACAGAGAGACAGCAAGAGAGAGAGAGAGAGATACATCTGTCGTAAGACAGAGATACAAGAGAGAGAGAGGGGGAGACAGGGAATCGGGAGAATGGCACTATTGAGTGTGATAATCCGCAGGCCTTTTTGCTTTCGCTTTCTCCTTTCACTTTGTGCGTGTGAAATATTCATGCACTGCATATATCTCTCTGTCTGCAAGGTGTGTACGTGTGTGTGTGTGTGTGGGTGATTGAATGGGTGGATGGGTCACCGGGGGATTTGGCTCTGTTTCTTCTTTTCGACCAGAAAACCACTTGACCAACTTCTGGCCTGTCTGTCATTGGGGAAAATGGCAACAAGATGATGTCTAATCAGCTTCATCATTTGTGGGTGGTAAAAGGAATCCCCACATCCCCCCACACAGCATCAGTCACCAGTCGAATGTGAAGGTAGTGACTGGGAGAGTGACTGACTGATAGTGTGACTCATGGAGAAGAAATCAGTCTTTTAGTCAGTCACTTTTTTAGTCACAAAAATGTAAATAATTTTCTAAATTTATCTATATTTAATTTGGAGTATTATTTATAAGAAAAATCCCAAAAAGACTCTGTAGACGTGTTCTTTCTCTCAAGTAGATCACTTTCTCTATTCTCTTAAGAATTCTACGGTACAGAATGCACATCTACATCTACATGTACATCTACATTATACAGAAGTACATTCTCTGCACATCGACGTGTACATGTACATCTACATTATACAGAAGTACATTCTCTACACATTCTCTGCACATCTACATGTACATCTACATTGCATAGAAGTACATTCTCCGGCACTTTGTCCCATCTCTAAAACTCTCCCTATCTTTTCGCATTGATTAAATTTTTGGTGTAGTAATGCGTTTCACTTACACATACACACATACATACACACATAGATACACACATACACATGTACATGTATGTATGTGTGGAGTATTTATTCCTGTATATTGATATGCATGTCAGTGGGAGAATAGGTCAAGTGAGACACAACATAGAGGAGACATTGGGTAGACGTAATCGTCCAGACTTATTTTACCTACAGTATAGTCACGCCCCCCCGCAGCCCCTCCTCGCAACCCCATTCAAATACAACCCGTGAGAGAGATAGGAGCAGAATGAGATTCATGCATAAAATTATAATAAATCATGGTACGCAATAAATATGGAATTCAGAGAGAGATACAGAGAGAGAGGGAGGGAGCCCTGCCCTGCCCATATGCGTCGTGGGCGTCGATAAGCTGCCCGAAAAGCGGCTAAACATAATCGAAAACGCGTTGCGTTCTGCTTCGGCCCTTTCCCCCGCTCAATTTCGTTTTCTTTCTGCGTTTTTGTATTTAAATATAAATGAAAATGTTTTGCAGCCTGATTGCGGCATATTTTGACGCAGCCCAGGGGGCTGGTGAAAGTTGGGAGGTTGGGGGTGGGCTCCGTTCTCCATTTGGCTTTTCCTTTGATAAAATCACGTACAGCTTCCTGAGGCACTCTCTCGCTCTCCCTCTCCAAAAAAAGGCTTAAGCCTTAAGTTCTTGCGGCACCAACAAAAGGAAGGAAGCGTTTGCCTCTTTTTGTGTTGTCTGTGCCTCAAGTGTCGTTGTCGATGCGTCACTGGCAACCATCCTAGAGCTCAACGCTCCTCTCATCCTCTCTATCCATTGTAACACTTGAGATGCTTCTGAAGTGTTGAGATGTAAGCAGTTTATAGGACTTTATAAAGAGTCGCATGGAGCATGTGCCATCAGCCACCAGGCAGCAGGCACCGCCCGAGTGCATTCAATGAAGTCGAAAAAGAGTTTTGCCAGCCATTTCATGGATGTTTAGCCAGGTCCCAGGCTCCCTCCCGCTAAGTAACCGTTCAATTTCAAGCCTGACTGCCACCAGGTGAGGTCCAAAGGGGGTGTATTCCAAAGTTTTCGGGAAAGCCAGGAAAGAGTGAAAGTCAGCAGGAAGTAATACTGGGTTTGTGGTATATTTGCATGCCAATTTTCATTAGTAAGAACAGAAAATACTAGAGCATAGCGAACATATGAAAATGTATGTGTGCGCATGTCGTAATTTCAATATTATGTGGAAAAATCTGCCTTTATGTGTGCGCAAGTCGTAATGACAAAATTTTGGTGGAAAACTCTGCCTTTTGAAGGTCTTCTTACTACCAATAGTATTCCATAACTTAGTTAAAGTTTTCCTGGAAATATCAATCTGTAAAATGGAAACCCCTATATTTTCCCTCTGGCACATCAATACCCTATATAAACAGATACTTACATAAGATATAGGTATATATATGTATACTATATGTATAATTGATTTCCGTCGCTGTTTCTGTTTGTCGCCACCACCCCCTGCCCTCTACCCCTGTGTGGTGCTCGACGATGGATGAAAAGTTAAACAAGTCCGCTCGCTCGCTCTCGCTGGAATCGTGAGTTGCCTTAGCAATTTCGCATAATGAAGCGAAACAATGGACCACAATGCAACCCAACCATGCAACCCACGAGTCGAACATGCCAGAGGGGTAGGGGTAGGGGGTGGGTTGTGTGCAATGGCTATTGCTACCCATATCTAGCCAAAAGTCAAACAAATTTAAGTACTTTTATGCGCCATAAGAGCCACCTGATAGAAATCTTTTATTTGAACAGGGGATAAAGATACAGAAAGAGATGCCAAATGGAGAGAGGGAGACGGAGAGAGAGAGAGAGAGAGAGAGAGAGGGAGAGGGAGATGGAGAGGGAGAGGGTGAGACGTTGATCCTTTCTACCATTTCTGCTGCAGGCACATGCTTTTTATCCACAATCTGTACATCTGACTAAATGCATTTTTGCATCATACAAGGGTCTTGCATGTGTGTGCCATGTGTGTGTGTGCCATGTGTTTGTATGTGTGTGTTTGTGTGTGTGCGGCGTCTTTCGTATCAGCGCGCTTTGTGCGATTTATGAATTAACTTTTTTCTTCTTGCATTTTTCTTCTTTTTTTTTCGGTATGAATGAATGAAGTCAACTTGCAAAACACACACACACACACACACACACACATGCACTACGTTTGAGTACGAAAAGAAGATGGAAGAGACATGGAAAATCCTTACAAATGCTGCTGCCCCAGACAGGGAGGGGGAGAGCAAGAAAGAAAGCCAAGCCAAAGCAAGGCAAAGCAAAGCAAAGCAAAGCAAAAGCGATTCCACTGCAATTGCAAACAAAAGCCGAACCGCCCATGGATTCCCCTCTCCCTCCACTGCACTGAGGGCAGGGGGGAGCAGTGAGATTCTTTTTTTAGCAAAAGGCGTATAAATAACATGAAATGCAGGGGAGACGATGCCACACAGAACGAACTGCAGATGCTCTATGGAGCAAGAGAGAAGACGTTTGGTGATGGGGAAATAAAGAAAAAGGGTGGACAAAGCATTAAGGAAATCCAGAAATAGTTAGATGAATAATGAAAATAATCTAAAATACATGGAAATGAATAATAAAAGTAAATAAAAAGAAAAAATAACATTTTTTAACAAAATTAGACCGTTATCTTAATTGTATAATCATTAAAAGTGGTTTAATAATTTACATATTTTATTCATAAATTTAAAATATTTAAAATCATTTTTTCTTTAATTTATAATAAATATATTACAATAAATAAATATTATTCAAAATGTTAAAATATTAAAATTATCAATATATTAAATATTTATTATATTATATTAAATGGGACCTTCTCGCATTTTTTTTTTTTACATTTTAGAACAAAATTACAAAAAAACTAACAAATCTACAAAAAATACCGATCTTTAAATTTTTAATCATTATAAATGAATCAGTTATATTATGCATAAAAAAATGATTTTAAAAATCAAATGTTTCTTGAATTTTATATAACCACAAAATAATTGTTTTTTTTTTATTATTTTATTTATTTAATTTAATTTATTAATTTATTTTATTTATTATTTTATTTTATTTATTATTTTATTTTATTTATTATTTTATTTTATTATTATTTTATTATTTTTTGTTGTTTTTATTATTTGTTAAAATAAAAAATGTGTAAAAATTAAAAAAAAAAGTATTTAGTTTTTTAGAGTTTTCTTTACCCGTAAAACTCCAAATCTAATAATTATTTTGTTTATGTTAAAATATATCTCATAATAATTACGCTGCCTGGTTTTCTCATCTTTTAAATATATTTTATTCTACAAAAATTATTAATTAGACAGTTAATATTTCGCTACACCAATAACAGATACACCTATCTATGTATAACCCAATTCCTGTCCTCCCCCATAGCCAAGGCACCCCGCACCGCCGTCCAAATCTGTGTAGAGAACTCGTTTGCGTGTAGCGTAGAAATTTGCAGATTGCTTGGCGCTGATAAATGGCAGCTCATGTCTTTGAGGCATCAGCGTACCGTCCCAGTACCCCGGTCCATTCGGCCACGCACCCCTACCCACCACCCCACCCCCTATTGCATTGCATATCATATTAGTTGAACTTTTGTGCTTACAATCCTCTCATTGCTGGCTGGGTGGGTGTTCCTCTTCGTTCCATTTGCGAGTCTTTAATTGAAATGCCTCTCAGACTAACGAGTGACTTGAGTTGCACACGTTTTGTTTTGACATAATTTCCACTTGCCTGCAAAAGTGCCTGCATTATGCAACGAGAGAGGAGTGAGAGAGGGGAGGGGGGATGGGCTCTGGGTTCTCTGGTTTTCTTTTGAGCACATATTTGCTGATTGCATATAGATGGGATTTGTCTAGTGAGTATTTACAGAGAGATAGATGGATTGCCAGATGGGAATTTTTGAGTGCTTATGTGAGATGAATGCGGCAATCCAAATCGAAATGGATAGAAGGCTTCAATTGGGTGTTTATTAATGGGTGTACAGTCTCTTCATAGGTTAAGTTGGGGCATCACCTGGAGATGATTGTCAATTGAGGCCATCACTGAATGATCTGCCTATCTCGAGTACATTTCCATGTTAATGAGACACCAAAACTCACTCAAATAAACCCATAAATAACCACAAAGTCGAATCATCTCTGGCCATTTGCTATATTTATATTCGAGTTGGAAAAGTCATGCACTTAGGCCTATCAATAGCAGCCACTGATAAGAAGCCACAGCCACTGCGAATGAGGCTGCAACTTCTGGGAGGCACTGTCTAATATTAATTTCATCAACACTCCATCAGAAAGTGCAAAAGTCATGGCCAGACTTGGCTCTGCTCTGCTCTCGAGAGTCATAATCATGCGAATGTCAAAGTTAATGCCGTCTCCAGAAAGAAAGAAAAAACACAAACAGAGTTCATCATTTTATGGGCTGTCATTGTTGGGAATTGCTTTCGGGTTTGAGTTGTATTTTTGCTTTGCTTAAGTGATTTGACGCCTCTCATAACCCCCCAACCCATGGCTTATGCTTTGTCATTTGCTCAACCAAAAAATCCACAAAAAAAACAAAAGAAAAGCAAAGCAAAGCAGAGATAATATTCTACTGCAGTGAGGTTTTTTGCATGAGAATTTATGTGTTTATATTGTTTTTAGCTTGATTTTTGTCGAGTTATCTGCATTCTAATTCAATGAATCAGGTCATATATCATTCTATAATATGCGCAAAACATCCACGTATAGCAGCATAGTGCGATTTTTAATAAAGATTGAATGGCATGCCAAAAGGGGTTTTATTATCTCATGCGATATTTTTACATGTATCTTCAAAAAATGATAATATTATCTTATGCGGTATTATCATATGCAATTCCAAGACAATACATAGGAGACCACAAAAAGTAGTTTTACTAGTATTATCTCATGCGTAATTATTACAATGAAATACATACCTACCAATAAGTCGCATGAGAGACCACAAAAAGTAGTAAAGTTTTCTCATGAGATATTAAAACATGCTATAGCAATACATAGCATAAAAGACGACAGAAAGTGTTAACATTCTCTCATGCGATATTAGCACATGAAATACTTTGATATCGCGTGAGAGACCACAAAAAGTGTTTATTTTCTCGTAAGACATAGCATAAGAGACGACAGAAAGTGGTCATAGTATCTCATGCGATATAAGCACATGCAATTCCAAGATGTTGCATGAGAGACCGCAAAAAGCTAAGCTATGGCGGGACTTTTCGTGACGCTTATATTCCTTTTCACTTATGCTTCGTCTTTGACAGCGGAGAGCTGAGTCGGTCCCTAAAAACCAACAACAAAATACACTAAATTATTCTTTAAGGCTTTGGCAATGCTCATATGGAAATTATTTATATACAGGTATTCCTAATACAAAGCCCCCAAAACTGCTCTAAACATTTTTTTTCATCCAAGTAGCTTGAAAAATGTCATTCCACCTAAAACACACAACGAATTTTTAGTTTAATTTCTAGTCTGAATTTAGTATGTCGAAATTTGAGTAAATTTGTAGCGAAAACTCCCAAACAAACAGCGAAGTAAAGATCCAGTGAAGTACGTGATGGATTCCAAACTCTATTACCAACTCCAGGGCCGCGTGGACATACTCTCCGAGGAGATTCTTCAAATGAAAGCCAGAATGCTGTATTACAGAGATCACATGACTGAACTGAATGAAGATATAGCCGATGTGTATTTGAACTTGTATGAGATTTACAAAATATTCGAAGTGGAAGATCAACAGCATCTCAAACTAAACAAGAAAGATCTGGCAAAAAAGCGAGTAGTCCCCGAAGAAGTACAACCAAAAGAATCATCAAAGCCAACCTCATCTTGTAAACACAGACGTCCTCAGAGTGGACAATCGGAATCTTTAAAGAAAGCTGAGAAACGACAGTTCCTTAAGAATATGCTGCTACACAAGAAATCGGAATTCTCCATGAATCTAAATCGGAACAACGAGTACTTTCCGGATCTGGAGAAAATATTAAAAGAAAGAAAGCGATTGAAACACTAACCTTCCAAAATAAATACAGTTTAAAGCGAGTTTGTGATTGCCCTAATCGAAGCCTCACCAAATCTAACCCTGATGACTTCTTTGCACGTTTTGGGTTTTCAATTGCCATCCTCCAGCTCTCTGTTCGTTTCGTTTCGTTTCAATTGCTCTGTAAACAAAACAAAGTGCAAATTTATGTGGTAAACCACTTGAAAAAGGAACCTTTTTTCCCTGAGCAGCAGCATCAGGGGTATGCAAAGCTTTGATTGTTACTTGAAATGTATCTGCAGGTGTATGCTCTCTGTGCCTCTCAGCCGCACCCCCCTCAACTCGTATCTGAATGTGTATCTGTGTTGTGTGTGGCAAAGTGGCAAGTAGTCAGGTGCCTCTTCCATTCCATTAGCCTCAAGTTAAAGCGTTTTTAAAGTCGTTATCATGGGATTTGGATCAGTAGAACGATTCTCTTGGCCATTCCATGGAATATTTAATCTCATGATTGCATTTATCTAACAATTTTCTTTGTGTTAGGTTAACTCGATTATGGCTTCTACAATCGTTGGTTGCACACACACACAGGGACAGTTCTTAATTGATTGTGAGGCAAAAGGCTGCAAACGAGATTAATTGATGAATGGTAAACCGATGGTGACCCCAACCCTCGATGGTGACCCCACCCCCAGCCTCTCTCCTGATGTCGGAGACAATTCAAAACTGCCCAGTCCTATGGCCACAGTTCTTTTTTCCCCCCCAAGTTGTATGCACTCAAAATAATAGACCAGAGCCAGAGCAAAAGCAAAGGAAAATAGAACCCAGAGATCCGAGAGAGCACAAATAGAACAAAGAATGGATGGCTTGGAGGAGCAGTAGGAGTTTCTGTTGCTGCTGCTGCTGCTGTGTAATGGCAGCGTTTACTCAATTTTTAGTACATAGTAAACGTATTTCGTTTATGGCCCCGTAGGTTATTTGTGTGTGTGTCTGTATGTGTGCGCATCCAGTCAGAGAAAAACAATTCCTGCAAAAAGATATATACACATATCCCTGACACAATAAACGAAGTTCGTTTCCTGAGTGGCCATTTTACTGCGAGGCCTTTCCACGAGTAGGAGAGTGGAGTGCCCCGGTTGGACCATCCTTTTGCTAAGTAAATATGCGCACACAAATATGATGAAGTATAGGACGGTGGAGGTGGAGGGGGTGGGCGTGGGTTAGCTTTTCCTGCTACTGGTTTGCTTTTAATTGCTTTCAAGTAAACATAGAATGGTGGCCAGTGCCCGGCCTTTTTGCAAAATGGGAACATAAATATAATTGCCAGGTTGGATTTGCTTGCTTTCGGTTTGAGGTGGCTTTAAAATTTCAAGACGTGGCCTGGCCTGGTCTAGATTTGTGTGTGTGCACTCCGCCGTAGGTGTAATTTAATTTAATGCCACGATTTGGCAGTTTACTACCTGATTATTGTGGTCACCCTCCATAGATTTGCTTTTTAAACTGTTCAACCCAAACCATTGGCTTGGCACAGCTGTAAAGTGTTCAATCATCACTTTCGAATGAGCGGAATATTCAAAATTTGCCCTGTAATCGCAGAAACGCTTTGGTTATAGGGGGCTCGTTATAAAAACCCATATTTTGCTGGCAAGTGTCGAATATTTACACAAACCCGCAGTGTGAATGAGTTTTTTTTTGTAAGAGTTCAAGGGTTAGGGGGAGTGCCAGCTGCATTAGGCCATAAATTTGCCAAAAAGTAAACAGTTAACATTTTATTGCCGCCCACCGCCTCCCCCATTCGACTGTTTTAAATAATTATTTAACATTTTACATTCTACATTGTTTAGCTCTCGCGTTTCTACCCCCGCAACATCATGCGGGTGTGCAGGGGTTCGCTTTTGTTTGTTGTAAAGATTTGCACGATTTGCATTTGTGCCAAAACGATTCATGAATGATTCATGTGTTCGCCCGACCAGAAGCAGATGTCGACAATACCCATTCCCATCCGCCGGGGCTTCGATTCGATTGTACAATGGGGCACGTGCCACTGGTATTGATAAAGCTTTAAAGAGATTTCCGTTTGGGTTTTGGGTTTTCGTGCAACATCAGTTCTGGGGGAAACTAGTCTTCTCGACAAACCCTTAAAACAAAGCATGTCTTGCCTAGTATGCCCAGCAGATATATATTGTTCCCGAGTAAAGTAATGGCAAAACGAAGAGAGCAGGACACCCCAGCAGAAGAAGCAGGCGAAGCAGCAGATCCCCTCGCTGTGGCCGACGTTTCCATACGCGTTGGTCGCATGCGCTCGAACATAGACCACGGCATGCGACCCGATCTCTCGAGGCTACCGCCCGGCCAGGAAGTGAACCGAACCCGCTACAGGCTGACGGAGGACGACAACACCATGTGGGTGCACACCAACACAGAGTTGATTGGTGTGCAGAAGAAGTACATACAGAAAATGGGCATGGACATGGATAACTACTTCAATCCCAAGTTGCCCAAGAAAGAACCAGACGAGCCGCCAGATACGAATGCGGTTACCATTACAAAAAAAGTATCCAAACCGCCTAGCCTTCCCGCAATACCCGAAAACCCCGGCGGGGAGGACATTGGTTCCTTTGAGTTGCTGAACTCCGAGGAATTCCTGGATACTGTGGCGCAACAAAGCGGTTCCGGAACCGCCACCAATGTCAGGGAATGCCTCATGAATCTGACGAGCGACTGCGAAGCCAGCAAATGGAATCGACAGAAACTCCGCAAGCTGAAGGAAGCCGCAGGACCAGACACTGTTCAAGCCATCGAATGCCCCAAGAAAGTGCAGCGTCCCGCAGATGGAGCTGGAGATGGATCTGGTTCGGGCTATGGTTCTAGCTCTTCCTTGTGTGTAATAAGAAAGCAAATTGGAGCTTGTAAGAAAACCGAAACCCCCAAAAAGAAATTGAAGAAGGAGCGAGCTAAGCGATTGAAGATGGTAATGAAGGCTCTGAAAGAAAGCACAGCAGAGCAATCCCCTCGGCATGTCCAATCACATTCCGATGACAGCAGTACCCATTCGAAAGACGTCAAAGTTATATACACAAATCCGGATTATAAGGAGCAAACCGAATCCGGAATGGCGTTTCAAGAGAACCCGAAAAGCACCGCGATGAAGGATACCCCTAAGGTAAGCTCTCACTCTATGCAGTATTCCAGCTGTAACCTTTGAACCGCAGGTTAAGGAAACTTCAAAGAGTGCCCCATCGATAAGCCACACGGTGATCACCACCGTAGCGAGGCCGAAGCCGCAGTTTGCTGAAATTAGACCAAAGTCTGAAAAGGAAATCGCCCACAGAATGGAACTATGGCAAAGGCTGGCAAGCACCTCGGGCTCCCTAGACACAGCCTCCCTAGCCACAGCCCTAGCCACCACCAATATCGAATTTCTGCAGGTGCAAGTTAGAGCTCTGCGGGAGGAGCTTTCGGCAGTACAGAGCTTCCACAGAACTGTCCCTATAGTCCCTACTGCAGGCGAACCAGCACGGGACATCCGTTGTCTTTTATGGACTCAAGTCGTACTCTTGATGCTCTTTGTGTGTCTTGTTTTGTTTTTATTTGTAGAACCAACACCACCTCCACCCTTAACATTTTGGGAAATGATAATGCAATTTCTATTCCATATGTAAATGAACCATTTATGTATATTTTTATATGAGAAAACCCACAAAAGAAGTCCGATAGACTCTACTTCAAGCATTGGACGAACCCGTACATGAGTTATATATCTTTTTAATTTGTAAACCTTGTTTTAAATATAATTTGTATGTTTTTAAAGAGTACCGATGCACCCGTTCTGTGAGTCTAGAATAGAATACAAAACTGTCCTCATCCCTCAATCATCTATAAGCCTATGCCTAAAGCTAAGTTTTGGTTAACTTTAGGGACAGTAAAACGCATAATATCTGTAGTATTAAGAAAACTTGCGACGATATCTGAAGAACCAGAAATGAGCAATACAGCTTCCAGGCGATTCACCCAAAACAAATTCCATCTGCTAGTTTGAATCTTTGATTCCTAATTGATCCGAAAGCAACTATTACACAGAACTTGGATGAAATGAAGATACATCTGGTCACCAACAGAAGTATACTTCAAGATGATCAAAAACCTGAAACAGGGAAAGTCTTCTTCGTCTTTACCGAGTTTTTGGAGTCTCCGCAAGTCTCAAGGCAATTCCAACTCCAAATCTTTCAATAAGCCACAACTGCACACGCTTATATGGTGCTTAGATGATCTTCTGGGTTCTATATATGGAAAATACTGCCTGCCAAATCCTGGTACACGCTTTAACATATTTATATTATTTAGTTTAAAGTTACTTTGGAATTATATTAGCGTTTTTTGGAGCAAATTCTGGGCTACTTTATGCCCACCGGAACCGCATTTTCCTGCTTAAATATTTAGTAAACTCTTCCCTTTCCTTTTTTTGTGTGTTGGTAAACGGAATGCCACGTCTTCCACTTCTTCAACAGTCATTCTCCATAGGGAAAAGCGGAGATGAAGATGGAGAGGGCCACTGCTCCAGCGGCTGCCAATCGCGCCAGTCAGCGTCAGCAAATGCAAATTTAATGGTCTATGAAAAAGGTAGACCAGGCAAATGCTTTTAACCACATCCGTTGCTATTAGTTCGCTGGGGCATCGAAGGAGGAGGAGCAGGAGGAGGAGCAGGAGCAGGTGGTGGGAGTCTGAATAACAATGGAAAATGACGCCAGTGGAAATGTGAAAATCAATGCGCATTAGTGGTTGGTGTTTATTTCATCTTCAGCAGCGCAGGTAGTGGGCTTCCCCTCTTTTGGCCAACTGAATTTTACATTAGCCAGGCTTCAGGCTCCTCGGGGAACAGCGAAATCAATTGCTTAGATATAATACTAAAAAGTGTAATCCCAAGCAGATCCATAGATTTTTCGTGCACCAATCAACAGATACAAAGATACACTTACCAACATTTAGTCTAATGGCATTGCCTAGTTCTGCTGCCGCACAAATATGACCTATGGCCCCCCCACAAATGCTGACTAGAGGCTCTGGGATGGAGGATTGGGGCCTGGAGTCTGATGGAATTGGAGTGGATTTGTTTGTGTCTCTCTCTCTTTATCTTGTGGCATTTCCTGCCGTGTCCTGTCCTGTCATTCGTGCATGCATGCCACACACATACTGTCCCTCTCTCCTCCCCAATTCCCCCCCATTCGAGGGGGGGCAATGGCAATGCATTCAAGCGCAAATTAAGCTTGACAAGCAAAAATTAAACTGTGTATCTCAGAGTGTGTGCCTCCCTCTCACTCTGTATCTCTATAAATATTTCCGCACGTGTATCTGTGCATGTATGTGTGTGTATCTGAATGATGTGTCTTGCTTGTTTGGCAAAATATAATTTCTTCAATGTTCAGTTCATTAAACAGAGCAAACCAACTTGGAAAAGCACTTACCAATGAATAGATTTTGAGATACATCTCACAGATACAGAATGAGAGAGCAATACTCATGCAGGTAGGACAGAGCGAGAGAGAGAGAGAGAGAAAAAGAAGTACGGGCACAATAAATATGCAAATTGCGAAATGGAATACTAAAAAATGGTCACACAGTAGGGCAGATTAGAGACCCCAGCATACTCGCTTCTATCGTGCTCCAACCCCCGGCTCACTTGCTTTGCATCGGTCTATTCACTCGCTTCTATCGTGCTCCAACCCCCGGCTCACTTGCTTTGCATCGGTCTATTCACTCGTGTCTATCGTGCACCAACCCTTGGCTCACTTGCTTTTCGGTTCCTTCCGTTCACTCGTGTCTTTCCGGCACCAATCCCCTGCCTCACTTGCTTCGCTTCGGTCCGTCCACTCGCTTCTATCGTGCATCAACCCCTGGCTCACTTGCTTTGCTTCGGTTTGATCATTCGTTCGTCTCGTGCACCAACCCCTGGCTCACTTGCCTCGCTTCTCCTTATCGTAGTAGAACACAACAACTCCTAGAATTTCCTCTCTCAACCTGCCACCTTTGCCTGGAAGTCATCTCAAACAGATATCCAAGATCCCAACAAAGTCCTTGATCCATGAAACGCCAAGAGCAATCTAGATCCTTCCGAGAACTTTCCGTAAAACCCTTAGAAAAGAGCCTCTGCTAAGCCTGCGATGAGCTCTCTTCGTCATCCTTGGCCATCTTCCAAGAAAAAATAACCCTTTTCTTGATCAGAAACTCACCCAAAACCCCGTAAATGGCTTACTTGGCCACCCGCTAGAACTCCCTCCCTAGAGCTATTCAAATAAATAGAGCTACCAGCAAACATTGAATCTGCGTTGAATTTATTCCCAATTAAAACCATTTCCCCATTGGCTTCTGCAGAATTCCGTGTTTGAAAGTGGATTTCGCCAGGCCGTGCCAAAATCCGGCATGGATTTGTCCGCGGGGCCTAAATCAATTGCCAGAATCGAATGGACTCTGCCAGGCTATTTCCTGTGCCAGGCCATCCCACGCCATCCTGCCACTGCCTCTGCTTCTGCCTCTGTCCATGCCCAAACCATATTTCGTGCCATTTTTATGAGGACACAAAAAATTGCCTATGCAGAGAGTCGATACTGAGAGTCCAGCCGAAGTCCGATGTCCGTGGTCCATGGAGAATTCCCTGCGACGCTGAACGCTGTCAACAATCACGAACCAATTGTCTATAAATACCAGCAGCAGAAGCAGCAGAAGCAGCAGCGGCAGCAGCGTTAAAGCAAACCCACTCACAGAGATCCAGTTGCCACCAGCCACGCACCATCTCTGGCCCCGTGATTCTGGACAGCGTCCTGTCGTGGACCCTCGTCATCCTATTGGTTCTGTTGTGGGGTGTGCAACCCCCCATTGCTACTTCCGCTCTGTCGTTTTTCATTACATCGCATGTAACTTCCGGTTTGTTAAAGCGACACGCACTGTGCTCTGGTGCTCTTGTGCCTGGTGTCTGGTGTCCTTGTGCCTCTGCCAGTCCGAATCCTTGGCTCTCCTACTCGTTGTTATGGCTGCTGACATCCGTGCAAACAGTACGAACGAATGAGCCAATGTCCTGCGGATGGGCTAGATTTTTGGGATATTTTTTGGGGAAAAGCATACCCTAATCGATATATTTTCTGGGGTATATATTCAAGAAATATAATCATCATTTCTGTAGCCCAATTGTATGTTTCCAACCAATAAAACTCATAAAATCTCTCATAATTCTTTATTCCACGAATTCCTTTGCAAGTACAGTCCCTTCAAAGCCTTCCACTATCGATAGTCCAGTCCTGTGATATCACGCTGTCATCTCTAGAACCAACGCACACCGAATCGCCATTGAGCAGGCCTGGCTTTGACTCTGGGCACACACACACACCCGGCCGGATCGACTGTTTGTCCGCACGTTTAGAACTGGAAATGACAAATTCACTGTAGGTGGGCGCTCTCGCCCTCCCGCCCACGCCCATCGCCTGCTCGCTCTCCGCTTAACTCCTCCAACACGTTTGCGACTCAGCAAACACCATCATCAATTTCCGTGGGGAAATCACACAAAATTTTTGCACAAACAAAATGTTTGGTTGTGGGTCCAGGTCCAGGTCCAGGGACCAAAAAAATGCCCACGAATTTTTGCATGCTGTCTGTGGTGAGAGGGGGGTAAGAGGTGAGGGGCAGCAGCAGCTTAGTCGACATGTTGAGGTGGAATATTGGAACGGAATGGAATGGAACTAAATCTGGCTTTGTCTTCATTAAGGCAGGGCTGGGGGGTTCTTTTTTTATCAATTCAATTGTGGAAGATCGCAACTTGGAACTTGTCAAGCCAATTCCACAAATTTTCACTCCTTTCCCCATGGTCTTCCCCCATTTTATAAGCCCTGTTAGCCAGTAGATGCTTTACTTTAATCTGCCAAACCGTTGAGCAATCTACCATAAAAACTTTGCCTTAAGTCTCTTAAGAAATCTGTCTTTAAATCGAAAGCCCAGACAACACTCCACCAACATTAGACCATTACTTGCAGTCCACAGTCCACCCTCTTGAAACTGTCGCCCAATTAGCCACAATTTCGACTCATTTGTTGCACTCACTTGTCCTGAAGTGGGGTCACAGGACTCTCCCCAAATTATGAAGTGGGCTAAAGGGAGATTTCGGTTTATATCTGTCGAATGTTGTTTGTTATTGTGGGTAATAAGTAGGACTCCTGGTTGTGGTCCTGCTTCTGGTCCTGAGCTTCCACCGTATAATTTGCGTAACATAAAACTTTCAAAAAGTCATCAAAAGTTTATGTAGACGGAAAGCAGCTAAGTAGGGGGCGGGAGGGACCAGGTTTTCTCCTGTTGTTTTGCATATGTTAACAGGGGGAAATTTTCAACGTTTTCGCAAGTTATGGAAAACTTTTTTAAAGCCTTCTTTTGCAGGATCTTTAAAGCACAGAAGTAGAGGTGTTTGAGCTAATTAGCTATGGGAGGAAAACGCACTAAAAGTAAACTCGATTCGATGCTATCGAGTTGCGTCCCGCTTTGTCCGTGTCCCTGTCCATTTCCCTTTTGCCCGCCTGCTTATTTCTGCTTCGTTTACTCCTGCCGCGCGTTGTAATTGCAAAAGTTTATCTTTATCTCGGCCACAGCAGCAGAAGCAGCAGCAGCAGCAGTGGCAGCAGCAACATCAGCCACTAAAGCGGCAAATGGTCACATTAAAGTAATTACATCCAAAGCTCGATGCTCCGCTCTCATGCAAAGCTGCTGTTGGCCGTTACTCGAGAGGCGAACAAGAAACCACTGCGGGGGCTAGGCCAGAGAGATGGCGACTAAAAGAATACCCCTTAATCTATTGGCATATCTTACTGTAAATCCCAATCTAAATACAACCATTTCAAAGCTTTTTTTCGCTAAGTGTAGACTCCGAGAGCCAATAGCTATAATTTTCCCTTCTCTCCACGCTCATCCATAATTCTTGATCTATTTATAGCTCCACAAACCCTACTTACCTTTTGTATTTTCCAAAAAAACTTCATACTCTTATAATCCCTAGAATACCCCTTACAAAAAGGGCAAGTTCTTCGAATTAGTCCTGGCCCTACGCTAATTTGCTACCAGAAACCAGAAACGAAACGGATTTCAGTATAAAAACAGCAGCAAAAGATGTAATATACTGCCACTCCCCCCGCCCAAACCCCCAAGGGGTTCCTCAGGTGTATTTGTGGATCCGATTTCGTGGCAATCAATCAATTCCTGTACCTTAAATTCGCTCAGGAAGGAATCTTCTGGTTTATTTCCACACACAAACCACAGAGAAGCAGAGAGAGAGAGAGAGAGAAACAGAGAGAGAGAGACAGAGACAGAGAGAGAACGAAATTGGCTGGCATTTGAAAGCTCGTTGACTTGTTTACTCCTTGGCCTGACTCTCACGCCGCTCTCTCTCTCGCGCTGTCCGTTCGATGACAGGTCCGGTCCAGTGGCCACAGCTGTGCCCCTCGCACTTAAGAAGATTAAAGACTATCCGTTAGGCGGAATGCTGCAGGTCCACAGCTTGCCGAAGCGACTTCTCGCGGTTTGCCTCTGGCAGCAGCCGGCGGTGACAACTTCATTTTTGTTTGTGGCATCTTTTACAATCAGCCCTAAAAGCCGCAAAAGCCGAATTGCTTTTTATGGAGCTCTCCACTCCCACTCTCTTTCTCCAGGCTTTTCTTTCTTCGTTGATAGCTTTACTACTGGCATAGGGCATACATAGGTCTTAAATTATATCGAACTTCACACGAAGTACTACCTCACCTTTGGCTCTATTTGAGGAGCCTTAAACATGGCACTCATTTCCCTTGGATCATTCGATAGAAAGTGCTTGTTGCTCTCTTTCAGCGCCTCCGCTTCCTGGGCAAATCTGGCCAGTCTCTCCCGATCTGTCTGGCTCAATATGGTGTTCTTCTTGTCTTTGCTCTCCAGCTTTTTGTATATCGAGTGCAAGTCCATAAATATATCCCCCAAGTCCTGGCTCATCTCGTACATATGCTGCTTGCAGGACTCCAGTTCGGTCCTCATGGTCTGCAGCCTTGCGGCGAGGTCCGTGGAGCTCTGCACCTGCGACATGACCTTTGGCATGATGAAGCTAATGATAGCATCCTTGTTGGCAGCCGTGGCCTCAGATTGGGTGATGGTCTGAAGTTCCTCGAGGCTTTGGATCACAAGTCTTTCGATTTGTGGGTCTATATTATGGGAGTCTTTGTCTTTATCGATGGAACTGGTAGATGTTTCAGGAGAAGATTCGATGGGAATTAATGTGAGGCCGGACTGCGGTTCTGGCAGATTTTCTTCCTTGGTTTTTGGTAGATTTTCTTCCATGATTTCTGGTATATTTTCTTCCTTGCCTTCTGGTAGATTTTCTTTCTTGGTTTCTGGTAAATTTTCTCCTATGATTTCTGGCAAGTTTTCTTCTAAATTTTCTGTACATTTTTCCTCTATTTCTATTGTCGAACTTTCTGCCATTTCTGTTGGCAAATTTTCATTAATTTTAGACATATTGAAAGACGATTTTTACTTGGGAAATTTTGAATAGAAAAAGTGTTTGAAAACTGGTAAAAATTGAGTAATAATAATACAATTTTCCAGCCTACTTTTACAAGAAAAACCTTGATATGATACCGAAATAAATATACTAAAAAACTTACTAGAAATTGAAACCTTTTTTTGTGTTTTTGCAATATAAAAATCGTCAAAGTAATTTCATCTTTTGCTGCCTTGAAAACCCATAGATCGTCCCACTATTTCAGCATCCATTTCCAATAAAATACCAGAGCTGGCAAACAGTAGGGGAGACCTACCCCCTTCCCCAAATCAACAGCACCAAATTCAATTGCAAATAGTGAAACACATTGTTCTCGTGTCTCACTGTTTCGTTGACAATTTTTTAGTTTTTACGAATCGAGAAGCAGATAGCTAAAAGGGAGAGTACGTTTCGGGAGGGGGAGGGGTGGTTGTAGGGGGGAGACATCGACGACGATGCCATGGGAATTTATTGAAAATGCTTCGATTTATGTTTAGTGCGATATTTGCATTTTGGCTGACGAGCCAGGGAGACAGGGAGCCACAGGAGGGGAGAGGGGGGGGAGCAACAGAAATATGTTTTCAGTATTGTGACAGGACCCAAAGGGGGTTGCTAGGGGGTGTGCTAGGGGGGAATGCAATCATTGTTCGAGATTGCATCAGAGAAACCTTGAGCTACATTTTTCGTATTTCACGCAAATAAATTGAAAGTTATCGGAATGCGAGGCGATTATCAGCTTTAAGAGTCGATAGGGCGATAGGCAGTCGATAGTATCGATAGAAAATGTCAAGCTATAAAAAATTGAAGGTTAAACGGGAAAGATTGAAGGGGAAAGAGAGTCATGGTATACTTTATGTAGGAGAGAATCATATAAGTATTCATAATAATAAGTGAAAATAATTATCCATAATATTCATAAATATAATTATCCATAATATTCATAAATATATCCATAATATTTATAAATAATTATCCATAATATTCATAAATATATCCATAATATTTATAAATAATGATCCATAATACCCATAAATATATCCTTAATATTTACTGTTAATAATTATCCATAATATTTATAATAAATAATTATTCATAATGATTATTTTTTGTAGTAAAAGAAAATACAAACCCAAAGTAAAAGCAATGTAAAACCCATTCAAATCGCAACGTTGGCAAGTTTATGCCTTTATGCCTTTATTTTAGAATCTCTTATACCCCCTGGCGACTCTTATACGTGCCAGCCTTCAGCCGGCATTCGGCTGGGCGCCGTCTGTTGCTCTACTTTTGGCTTCGGCTCTCAGCCGAACTCCCGTCCTACCGCAACCAGAAACTTGGTCAACATTATTTGCGCGCTCTCTCTCTCTCGCTCTCTATTCAGCAAAAGAGAGAGAGAGCGACTGTGTTGGATTCTCTCTTAAAGGACACTCGTGTCCTGTCGCCTCGTACCTTGTGCCAGTTTGGGTTTATGTCTTCATCGGATTGGGTCTGGCTGGCAATTTATTTACATGCCGGTCAGGATTTTCGTGGAGTATGCTCTATAAATTAAGCATAAATCAGTTGCACGGCAAATCATTTGATTTCATTTGACGGAAAACTCCACTACACCCCCAACCCCCCCTGGTGACATTTCTCTTTGTCTCACGTAGTCTCCATGCATGGCTGGGCTTAAGGGGCCGAAACGAAAATGATTTGAATCCATCAAACAACAACTTTCCTGGCCAAGCAATTGATGAGTGAAGTCTCCAGGGTGCCAGGGGGGGTCATGGAGTGCGGGGGTGGGGCTTGACACGAAATTGATAAGCAAATAGCCATTTAATGGGCTTGAACTGAATCGAAATGATTAGCCGTGAATGAGGTTAGAGCTGTTAGAGCCGGACACTTTTTGTAAATCGATAAAAGAACGCCTCAATCGATACTTTTTATGACACATTTGTCCACGATTGAAAAACTGTCAAAATGGAGAAGCTTGGGGAGGTTAAGGGTGGGTTAAGTGGGGCTTATATCACACCTTTTTGGGTTGACAAGTGTAGTCTATATTCGAAAACCCCTGGATAATCAAACAAACCTCCTTTTGGGAGACTTTTTGTAACCCCAAGACGAAGATTTTATCAGGGAATCTTTTGTATACCTCAAAATCGTAATATTTCTTCTATGGAAGCCTTTCCATTGAAAACTCTTAAGGAATGCCTTAGATTTTCTATCTAACTATCAAACAATCGCAGTAAAACATATCGTTATCGATTAGTATACCACTTTCTGCCCACATATTGAAGGGCATGGCCAAAACGCACTTGAAAAACCCCCACACACACCCTTGTTAACCCCATACCAACCAGGGGGTGGACGATTTTGCCACGTCATAGAAAATACGCAATAAAATCAAATCATGCTCGAAAATTTGATGAATATTCATGACATTAAAAGCTCTTGAATTATTAACGAGTAGAAGATATTCAGTTTTTGGGCCATGCATATTCCCTACCCCCAGCCCCTGCCCCTCCATCGATGTGGGGGGGTGGGGGGAACTGTTCAATTATGAATTTTTGACAATGTCGAAGAAGAGGCGAAGGAGGAGGAGCAGGATGGAGCGAGAGTCGAATCTGTGAGGCAAAAAGGTGCAAAATAGGCAAAAATGTCTACAGGCAGAGAGGGAGAGCTGCTAACAACCCTTAAATGGGTCTGAAGGGGGAGGGAACCCAATCTGTGTGTGTGTTGAAGTGCCATTGAAAATGTCAAAAAAAGACAGAAAAGGGCAATGCAATGCAATGCCATGCAATGCAAGTGAAAGTGCACACAAAGGCGCTGATTAGACGATGAAAGATACAGAATGTCGAGGCAGGAGACGCACTTTGAATGACTGTTAATTGAGAAAGAGGAGAGGGAGGGAGAGAGGGAGAGAGGAGAGAGGACAGAGAGTTCAGAGAGGGCAGAGAGGGTGAGCCAAAGCCTCGCAGGACATGTCTGGCCCCAAGTCTTATCTGTGCAGCAAACTCCACTTTTTACACGAAAGAAAGAATTCCTGAAATTAGCACCAAAGAAAATGCAAATTACACTCCAGACTCCGACTTTTTTTCCTTACTTTTTTCTTACTTTTTCTTTTCTTCCAGACAAAATTCGGGTTTTTTTCCTGCTGACACTGCAGAAAAACAAAACAAATTTTCCATTTTGACCCACAAAAACAGAGAAGAAAAAAAAACAAAAGGGAAACTGTCTAGACTTACCCCACGTATTTATAAACGTGCCACGGGCCTCGAATACCCTTAACCTTTTTTGCTTGGCTCCATTGATTTTTGGCAATTATTTGGCCAAAAAATGTATACAATATTTTCGAGAGAGAAGTAAGGAGAGGGATTAAAATGGAGGGAGGGGAGAGAGAGAAGAAAGAAAGAGGAGAGAGAGGGGAGAGGAGAAAGAGAGAGGAGAGAGCGGTAGCCATAAATGACAATTTGTAAGCAGATTTGAGGGAAGAACCTTTCAGAGCCACACACAATAGACAAAGGTTAATTGACAGAGGAACTCTACAAAATATTCCAAAAAATAGATAAACATTTAGAATATATTTGGGGAATATTTTAAGACAAATATAACTACATTTGTCCAGCTTTCCTGCTCCCTGAATCGTAATAAATTATGAAAGCAATGACCAGGTAAAAAATTCAAGATTATTCAGCTATTTGTTGAAGTCATCGAGTACTATGGTTCAAACATGAACACATTATACCACTTAAGCACACTACTTCTTATATATTCACAGAGATAAAAACAAAACCAATCTATTCTAAGGAGAAACCATGCATAAAGTACAGAACTTATGACTGCTAAGACTGCTAGGGTGTCAGCGGAGAGATGATCTGTCAACTCACTAACACACACGACATCCCAAATTCGAGAGCAGTAAGCAATGAAGACCCTAATTTAGTCCCAAAGTACTGACACTGATGCCTGCATGCAATCAGTTGGCCACTCGCAGTACCGATGCACCCGTTCCGTGTCCCCATCCCTCATATAAGGCCCAACTTTCCTGAATAAAGATTAGTATGAATTCAACAATCTGCTCACAAGTGTCTAGACTTTTCTTTTAAGTTCTAAACAACTATTGTCATCGATTATTCATCCGTCCAAATACTTTTAAAAACTCATAGATTATTCATATATTTTCTAAAGTCATAGAGTACTACTTTTATTGATTATTCATCTATTAAAATACTTTTCAAAACTCATCGATTAATCATCTCTTTCCTAAAGTCATTGATGATAGATATTTCATATTTTTTCTAATCATCGAAAAACGTATTAGAACTTTTTTATTTCTTGCTTATTTCTTCATATTTTTGTGACTATTACTTAATATTTTTAAGTCATTGATTAGTGAGCTATTTTTGGTAGTCATCGAATACTAGTTTTATCGATTATTTATCTAATAACTTTCCCAAACCCCTAGATTATTTATCTATTTTCTGAAGTCATTGAAAAAGTCTTTCATCTTTCTGGTCATCGAATATCCTACTTTTTTTATTTCTTCCTGTTTTATTTACTATTACTTAATGTTTTAAAGTCATCGATTTGTCAGTTAGTTATTGTAATTATCGAATATTGTTTTTATTGATTATTCATCTCTTTAAATAGTTTCAAAAGTCAACGATTATTTATATATTTTCCAAATTAATAGAGGATTGATCTCTTACCTTTTTTTAAGCATCAAATTTCATACTTTTTTAAATCTTCCTTCCTTATTTCTAAATATTTAAAATTAATCAAAATGAATCAATTATTTATCATAAATTTATTCCTTAAAGTCAATGAATATCCATCAAGTGTCTTTTTAAAGTCATCGATTATACAACCAACAGGAATCTATTGCTCCTACATCTATGAATGTGCCCCTCAACCCATTCTCTAAGCAGGGCAACAGGCCAATCAATGTCCAGTCCAACAAAGGACATTCTTAAAGAAAAGCGAACCCATAAAGGAAAACATAATGACCAATAAGACATAAAAAACGAAATGAAATTATTACTTAATTATTCCTAAACGCCTATTAAGGCAAGGACACAGCTGTTGCTCCTGTAGAGTCCCCTCCCTTGTCCTGGAGCCAGAGAGAATGTTGATTTCATTAGGAAATAAATAAGGGGAGAAAATATTTGTTCCTTGGTCTAAATTGGTCACGTCCTTCAGGGTCTTCCCAGGTAGCATAAAGCGGATATTGTAAAATTAAATTGATTCCCGTTTCCCTCCCAAACATCCCTTGATATCCCTCCCTTTTTTTGGTTTTTTACAGATTTTTCTTTTTCAAACATAATGGAAAAACCGCATACACAATGTGTACACAAAGGAGGGAGGGGGAGGGGGAGTGGGAGGGGCAGTGTGTAGAGAATAAATAAATATAAATGCTTGTTCATCAAGAGAGAGAGAAAGAACGTGACAGATTAGTGAGTGATAGATACAAGGAGAAAGCTTCTTTCTCCCTGCTCCTTTCTCCTTTCTATTTCCTCATTTTATTTTTAATAAATTTCAAATGAATTTGAAAAGCTTTAAGGCTCAACAGAGAGCAGAGTCTTGGCAGCCTGCAAATGGCTAAAGATTAAAGCTTAAACTTGGATCTATTGAAGCATTCCCCTTGCCCTGCCCCTGCCCTGCCCCATCCTTGCTCTCCCATTAGCCATAAGATTGATACCCGCTTGAGGTTTCCAATTAGAAGCCGCAAACATAAACAGCTAATTCCATTTTCTCGGCAGCTCTAGAGCCCTGCCATCCAATCGAATTCTATTTGGTCGCTGTCAACAAGCCCGTAAAAAAATGTAGAGCAAAAACCGGCGAGGAAAACAACGGGGAAAAACACTTGCAGAAATGAAAGGGGGCGGGGGGAGGGGCGTTGCGAGTGCGCAACAATATGTTGCAATTGTCTGGCAGCGGAGTAGCAACAAAAGTGAAATTCTAACATCACGTAGGAACAGAAAAACAACAGAGGAAAAAAACCAGAGCCAGAGCCACAGTCAGAGCCAGCAGCAGCGGCAGGACTCACGTATGAGGACATAACGCTTGCCGGGTTGGGTCCAGGCTATATTTCTGTATCTGTATCTATGCGGGGGGGACAAGGGGGGGACGGTGCTGTTGCCGTGACAATCGCAATCACAACAAGACGAGGCAACAGCGAGGCAGAGAACAAGTCGTGGCAGCATCGGGAGCACGATAATTGGTACAACGGGAATGAGCTGCTCCTTCACATGTTACCGCCAAAAAGGCAATATGAGACATCGACAAGGGGAAACTAGGATACCAAAAGATACGAGGTAGACGAAGATTGGATGCTCTTTCAGAAAAAAGTAAAAAAGTGACTAAAAAACTATTTTCCTGCCCCTGCCACAAGGTCACACGATGGCCAACGAATAGAGAGAGAAAAAAACCAACCAAATTGGATACAACAGCGTTTTGGTGAACTGTTGGCTGCAGATACAGATACTTTTGGCTGCTCCCTGACCCCCACCCCTATGCCTTTCGTTTGCTCTTTTGACCCTTGGGGCAGCAAACGAAGCGAAGAATATTTGGCGTTTCAGCTTTTTTGATGTTTCATTTTCCCTTTCGTTTTTGACCCTGAACCCCAGATATTGATTTTCTTAAGGGATTTTCTTTAAAGTTTGGTCGCCCCAAAGTCCTTTAATGCTAATGACAGTCGGCTAATAACAGTCTTAATCGTGTTCACACACTTGGCAACACAATTGGCAAGCAAACGGAGTTTATGGCTAATCTGTAAGCCATCGAGTGTTAATTTGAGCCAAGTGATTTCGGGCCAAGTGCCAGAAAAGAGCGTTTCGGTTATGTTTGCCAAGATTCTATATATTCAGTATTTAAAGTTCATAAATTAAAGTGAAAAATTATATTTTAATTGAAAAGAATAGAGAGGGCTTTAATATAGATAATAAATTGTGAAATAAACGGTACTTTTGGCCATAAAAACGCTCCCTATATAGTAAAGAGTATAAAAAAGAGTATAAAAGTTGAGTGAAAACTCACCTGTACAAGCAGCCGTCATTTTCACTCAAAAACGATCGAGCGAAAAGCGTGCGACGAGTGACAAACACCCGCGCCACAGGGCATAAAACGGAACGGAAAGCGCAAAGAAAACCCGAACTTTTCTTTTGTTAAAACCGAAAACGCAAAGAAAACCCGCACTTTTCTTTTGTTAAAACCGAAAAACCATTGCACAATATAGTTCCTAATATTTGTGGCAATTTTTATTGCATTTTTCTAATGTTTTTCATCACTTTTCACTTTACTTGTTTCGCAATTAACACACGCGTGTAACCGAACCGATGCCCGCCGAATTTTTTTGAAACTCCCATGCAAAATCCCAAATGGTAAGGGCAGAGCCGAAAACAAGAGAGGACAGGAGATCGGACCAGCGGATTAGCTCATTTACCTATGTTGCCATTCAATTGTTCTCTCGCTCTCATTTTCTCTCTACCATTGCAGTCGGCTGTCAATAAGAATGACTTCGTGGGAGAGCAGAGCACGGCCAGTGCGAGAGATCATTCACCTATTTTGTCATGTAAAAGTTTAACAGACTAATGGAGGGAGACATATGTACATGTAAATGATCTTGGTGTAATCGATTGCCGAAGCTGGGCTTCACTCTGGCAATGCAATGACCGTAGATTGTTTGAGTGTGATGTGGCGTACGTGATCTTCTTACAATAAGAGTGAAATCCTTTCTCACTTTCATTGCAATCGTTTGTCACTCAAATCGTCTTCCACTCTCACTTTTATTTGCTCTCTGTCATTGCAGTCGGATGTCAAAGAGCGTGACTTTGAGAGAGAGCAGGGCATGGAATTGGGCAAATGCGAGAGATCATTTACCTATGTTGTCGCCTAACAGTTTAACATAATAGTAGAGTAAGACATTTGGGAGGCGCTTATTTAGCAGTACTGTAAATGATATTAGTTTAGTGATTGCCGAAGCTGGCTTCTTCCTTACCCATTCTCATTCGTTAACTGTGCCAATGCAATGAACGTCTGCTTTTGAGGAACTTCTGCATGTGGGTGTAGGTGTATGTGTGTGTTCTTTTTTGTCTCTCCTTCCTTGTCCACTGTTCATGTCGCGACACGTCGTCACCTTTATGGATCATGTTACGGTGAATGCTATCTCCTCTCCGACTGTGGATGATGTCTTTGACTGTGGAAGCTATTGCTGTTTGCTCTGATTACAGTGGATGCTATCTCTGACTGTGGATGCTATTGCTGTTTGCACTGAAAATGGTGGAAGCTAAAAATGCACTCCAACAGCCCCACAAATACCATAACATTACAAAGACTTCACCCCCCTCCAACGCATACCACATGCAAAAAATAATCCCCAGGCATACACAGAGAGGTGCAAATGCTGTAATTAATTATAAATTAAATAAATGGTAAGCCCAAGTAATTATAGTTAAAGTTTTTGGTTATGCAAGTGTCTGGGCTCACACACACACACACACCCACGAGTTGAATAAACTCCACTCTAGTTTTTTTTCTCATTTCTGGGTTGGATGTGTGTGTGTGGTTTCTGTGGAGTAAAGTCAAGATGGAATCCTTTCCTGTTTTGCTAACAAATGAAGCATGTCGCGTTATGTTTTGTCAGGCCCCTTAAAAGCCCCCTCTCTCGCACTCTCTCTCTCTCTCTCTCTCTCTGTGTGACTCCTCTCTGCACTGTCAGCAAATCCTTTACATCTCACACAGACAGTGGTGGAGGAGGGGGGAGGGGGAGGATGGGGACACATCAGAAAGCCGCATTTATCATGCAGAGAGCCTGCAACTTGCCGAGGAAGTTGACGACGAAAAGCTTTTTAGTTTTTTCCCCTCTATGTTTTTAGAGGAAACAAGTGCGTCTACTATTTGTATATGTGTGTGTAGGTGTGTGTTTTTGTTGCAACATTAAAAGGCTTGAGGCAGCGAGGGGGCGAAGTGGATGTTATTGTGTGGTTTTTAGGTACAAAAATTATGAGCTTTGGTTAATTTCTGTGAAAGGCTTTAGAAAACTATCCAACCGTCGGCCGATTCATAACTATAAATTATTAATCGCTCCTATAATCTCCCACTAAATGTTTCATATTATTTATGATATTTATTTTATACCTTCCTTTTGTCATTTGTTGGTTTAATTATTGCTACAGTTTAATTATTTTCCACGATAAACGCAAATTATTGCATATAAATGCTGCCTGCCTGCTGCCTGCCTTCAAATGATTCAATTAAAGAAAACAATTTGCATACGATTTTCATTTTCATTTTAATTTTTCGATCCCCCAACGACAACAATTACAGCGACAAATAAATTACATTGAAAATAGGCAGAACCAGGCACAAGCACAAAGTGTGGCGACACCAAGATACCCTGGATGGCAGTTTTCGGCACTTAAAAGTACTCAAAAGCCAGGTGTTCCAGGAGCTAAGCGATGGCTTAGGATATTTCTTGATGATTCTGTATATCCTGTTGCATACATTTACTCCCGTTTAATATACCCTTTGTACCCCTTAAATAGCTTAATGCGAACAAGAAAACGAGAATTAAAATGCCAATGTGTGTCAATTAAATTTCCTCATTAAACAAATCGAATAACGGAATTCAATAAACAAAATAAAGCTTAAGAAAGCAAAATGTTGGCAAATTTCGATCTCTCAAGGACACAGCATGGGCATATCCCGTTATGGTTGCCACTGTACGTGGCGTGGTTTTCTTTTTGTCTTTCTCAATTTGCATATCAATGGGCGAGTGCGAACGAAAATTCCTACCGAATTGTGCCGCCCATCCGAATGCATCCATCAGCATTTCCATATGTCGACAACGTCGTCATCGTCATCGACAGCAGCCAGAGAGCGCGAGAGAGAGAGAGAGAGAGCCAGGGAGAAGAGCGGGCAATTTGTTGTTGTCACTTTGGCACCTGTGCGAAAGTTTGGGGCGCGACGATGCGCGTTTTAAATTCATTTAACCACAAAAATGTTAAACCACAAAAGAGTTAATGCCACGCCCATTGCCCACAGCACAGCACACCCTAGCTGTAGCCGTGGCACTGCGGGCGTGTGGCATGGCGATGCTGAATTTAATTACTCAAGTGGCAGGCAGGCAGACAGGCAGGCGGCACATGGAAAAAAATGCCAGAAAGAAGAAGTTAGCACTCGGATAGTACAAATGTATGCATATATGTATTGTCCGCACTGTCCTGTGTACATCTGTATAAATTTATAGCCAACTTATGGCCTCCGGATAAAAAATACAAAAAAAACACACACACAAGGTTTTTTTCCTTGTGGTTTTCATGTCGAACATGGAACACATCAACGCGTGAACCAAAAGGGGAGGAGGACGAAAAAGGGGAAGGGCCAGAGATACAACAGAAACAGAAACAGAACTTTCCTCATATTTTCTGTATAATTATTCCAATATTGCACCTTTGCAACAGCACTTTTGAGTGGCTCCATTTCGTAAGCCTAATTCAATGTGCAGCCACGTAAGTATTTGCCACCAGAATGTCGCCTGGTGAGTGCCAAGAATCTCTCTCTATCACAGGCCTCCCAGGCTGCAGGCAATTGCCTCCTGCTGCTGCTCCTTCTGCTACTCCTGCGACTACTACCCGACTAAAATATTCGATTTTTGGCACTTGCCAGCCAACTCTTTAAATATGCATTATGTACATTTGTAACATGCCTGCGAGGTAGGTTGGAGGCGAGACCCGAGACTCCTAGTGCCTAATGGCACTTAAGCTTAGGCATCTCTCCACGGTACCATCCCCATCCCCATCCCCCTCCCCGTGTCCCTCTCTGGTATTCCTTTACACTTGCATATATATCATTCCGGCTGGTAGTAGTGGTAGTACGTGATTCGTTGTCGCTCTCCGGTTCTTTGGTTTCGGTTCCACATTTCGCATTTTTGCCAGAGAGAGAGTGAGAGAGAGAGAGAGTGGGAGAGGTGTTCAAATGCAAATTTCAAGAAAATCAGATTTCGTCTATGGATTTCTTCCGTTTCCCTGGTACATAATTTATACGCACAATGCAATGACTGCCTGCCTGCAGAACAAATGGAAATGGTTTAATGGAGGATGCAATACAGGATACTACGACTATTTTTCTGCTTTACTGCTTTACGCTTTCCGCTTGATGTGAGACGGGTAGCTTTTAGGCAAGAAGAAGATACATGGATACAGGTAGTTGATTAGAAGAGATAGATGATACACCCAGAGAAAACTGCTTTTATATTTTAATATTTACATCGATTGGAACTTCTGGAAATTCCTACACTTTTATACCTTGTGAAAATACTTTTTTATTTAGTATATTTCATATCCCATTTCTTATCCCATTTCCTTTTTATCTTCTTTATAATCTTTAAATATAAACCCAGAAAATTGAGAATTTTCCCTCCCCTTTGGGTGGCATGTTTTCCATGTCTGACGACTGAAGTCTGGCGTCTCGCTCTGCGTCTGTCTGCAGCAATTAAAGTCTTGTAGGGGAAACTCCAAAATGACACCACAAAAGTCCGTGTGCTGCATAGCCGCGAGGCTGCATTAACACAATCTTTGTAAATAAGCTTTTATCCGCTCAACACAGAATCCAGAAACCAGTTCAGTTCTGCTTTTGCCTCAGACGTGTATTGTCCAAGCCGAGTCGAGTCGGTGGCACAGGATGGTGGGTTTTTCCAGCTCCCAGCACTTTTTTTTTTGTATCTTTGTGTGCACGGTGGCTTTTGTTTGAGGAACAACAACAGCAGTAGCGGCAGTAGCAGCCGTTGCAGCTACCAAAAGGTTCAGACTCCATACAACATGGCGTATGCGTAATGTTTCCACTTTTTGTCCATGCACTGGTCTCTCTCTCTCTCTCTGTGAAGTCTTTTGTGTGTCAACGGTTGTAATTATTGCTACTGCTTGTTCCAAACACACACAGAACCCCATATGGAGAGTGTACACACATACATATGTATGTCTGGTGCTCTGGGGTTCCCTTCTTCTGGCTTTCTACTTCTTGAGTGTTTGTTTCAGTTTTTTTTTCGAGCCTTTTGTCTACGCTAATTAGCACAGTTTGTGGCCTTTTGACTGGGACTTTCGAGTGGGCGAAAGGGTTTTGGTAGGGCATGTGGTCTATAACTCCCACTAGATGCTGGATTTCCATTGTACTCAAGTCAAAAGAGTTTTCAGAGTTGGGATAATGGTGTTAAAGTCTGTAATTTACAAAGTTTTAAAAGCGGAATCGATGGAGATTGGCAGACCCAATATCTATAATAGAACTAGATGAACCATCACACCATTTGCCGCTGTATTGGGTGTTCAATGTGCGAATGGACTTCAGGAATCCTTGCCAATCATCACTTTCGAATGAGCGGAATATTCAATATTTCGAAGTATTGGGTATTGAATATGCGAATGGACTGCAGGAATCCTTCCCATTAGGATGGTGTCATGATAATGCGGCTATTTATTCCCCAAAGCACCAATCATCACTTTCGGATGAGCGGAATATTCAATATTTCGATAAAACGAAGCTTATGTAAGTGCTCGATGTCCTTGTTGGCATTGTCTACCATTTTCTTGGCATGCAAACCTTTCCCAGTCCTGTTTCAGGTGTTACTGTAACCTTTTAGCTGTTTAACTTTAGATTTTCAGCTGCCATTCCTCATATTTCTGTTTTGTTCATTATTAATTCTATATTTAATAACTTTCTGCCACAAGTCCCACAAGTCTTTGGCCATACCCTTATCTATTATCCCCATTTCGATGAAATATATTCATCAGTTTGGCTTGTGTCCCTTATGCTTTATCCTTTATCCCTTAAACTGTCAATTCAACATAATTTGATTTGCAACAAATTCTAAATCAATTAATGCTAAGCTCTAACCGAAAATATCAACTTTTTGTGAGTGGGTGGGGGAGTTTGGGTGCTGCTCTTCTCTGTGGTATTTTGGGGGTATTTGGGGGGTACGGCAGGGGGGCTGGGGGGTTACATTGCAATGCCCTAAATTGAAAACAACAAATGTCAGCAGTTTTATGTACTAGCAGCAGTGGCAGTGGCAGAAACGACTACTACCGACAGACAAATACAATGTATAAATGATGATGTGGCTGATGATGAATGCACAAGTGTATCTGTGTGTGTATCTCTGTGTACGAGCATGTGTGTTTGTGTGTGTTTGTGTGGAATGTCTGTTGTGTGTGCTTGTGTGACAAAGTGAATACGAAATTTGCATACGTTGGCTTTACGACTGGAAGGGAAAGAGTTTGACTTGGCTACCAATTTACGAGCAGATCAACCAAATTGAAGGACTATCTCGCCCTCACAATCCCTCTTGCTCTCCCTCTCTCTCTTTCTCTGCCCTTGTCGCCTGTCATTTCAACTTTTGCCCAAACACCACATTTTTTAGTCAAAATATATCCAACAACGAACAAAAAATAGACATTTTCGGCTTTGAACCACTTGATTGCGGCAGTAAATTAAATTATGGCATTACTTCATTCATTTTAGATCTATGCAAATTTCATTTGCATATACTATGTACCAGCATTGATGCTAAAATGTGGCATTTTCGTTTATATTATATGGATATTTATATGTATGTCTATGGGAAATCAGAAATGCACAAAAATGGCTTTGAAAATTGCCTATAATATCATTTAGGAATTACTTATTTCCAGCTCCAAGAAATCTACCAAAAAATGTTGGATTTTAATCAATATTATTATTATATCTAATTTGAGAGGCTGTACTCCTTTGTAAACAAAAACCAAACAAAATCTATTGTGAGAAATTATGCAGTTATTTCCATGACACAAATATAAAAGAAACCTTGAAAAATCGAGGCATACATACGTGTGGCGACACTCTGGTACTTGGAATTATATTTAAATATATATTATAAATATTAAAAATAAGAATTAACTGTGATTTAAATAATTAAAAATCAGAAAAATATTTTAATACAATATATAAATATATATAATATAAAATATAATATAAATATATATAATATAAAATATAATATAAATATATATAATATAAAATATAATATAAATAAAATAAAAATGTAATAAAATATAAAATATTATAAAAATATTATAAAAACATAATAAAAATTACAAAAATCAGAAATATATTTCTATTATAGTTTTTTAAAATAAAAATCCCAAAAATCAGAAATTTTATTTTTAATTTTAAATTTAATTATTTTATAATTTTGTATAATAAAAATCCCAATAAAATGGTTATTATTTATAATTTTTATTAAAAAATTATAATACTTAAGAAAAATGGTTTCTATGTATGAAATATATATGTTATGCTTAATCTGGGCATACCTTTCATAAGGACTGCGGCTCTGTTATTCATAGGATTCCAAAGCCAAAGCCCACCGAGCTTTCTTTATTCATTCTCCGATTGTAGCCAGACTCTGCCATCAAGGTAAATATCATCTACATTTATGATTATGCTCTTAAGGTTTTCTACACCAAAGTTCGATTCATTTGCCACAGTTTCCTTTGGTCCTGCCTCAATTTCCACCTGAGTGTCTTGGGAGCAAAAGCAAAACGTAGCTCATTATGTAGTCTATTTACAGTATGCTTAAGCAACCAGACGGACCCACTCCCACAGCTCCTCCTACTACCTGTAGTCGATCCATCTCGGGCCCAGTTCTTGCTCAAGAGTGCATTGTAGTGCCACTTGGTTGGTGGGTCCAGGTCCTTCCCTGAGGCCCGAGAACCCATCGCTGATGATGCCTTCTGAGTGCTGCAGTGAAAATTAAAATTACTTTGGTTACGTCAAATAATGTTGCCTGCGGTGCTGGTGTCCAGGACAGAAGCTGGGAAACAGGAGAGCACAAGCATCGGGACAGGACACTCTAAAGGGTGGGGTGGCATCCTTTGGCAGCATCTTCGCTGGCGCAAGGCAACAATTTAAAGTGGCAACAGCCACTGCAGAGTGAAGGGTAAACTGATAAATATGACAGGCACTGTATAGCTGCAAGGAATCCTTTAGCAGGAGTTGCATTCTGTAGATAACTTTTCCTCCTTGTCTACCTATTTTCATTATTTTTAATTATACCCCTGCCTCCTGGCTGCCTGCCTGGAGGAGGCTTTTGCTGCAGTTGGCGCTGATGAAGATGGAGACCAAGAAAGTGGAGATTCTTTGAGGTCTCTGAATGGCATAGAGTTCATGGTATTTTAAGTGACTTTTCAAGTTGTTAAACCGACAACAGTGGGGGGGAAATTATACCCCCATAATCCTATCGAAAAACAGCTTTTGCTTAAATGAATTTTTAGTGGGCCTATCCCAAAACGATAAGCCATTGAAAAGCAGAACAATAGCCGACCGGAACAACAATATTAAATTCCCTTTATGGAATTCCATAACCAATAAATCCCTTAAATATTTTATCAATTTATTTTTGGCCACACAGACACTTTTAGGCCACAAGCACACACACATACACCCACATGTGCATGTGTTTGTGTGGCATATTTTAGCCAATTGTTGAATTAAATCTCTGCTCTTTAAAGCTTAGATAAATATGTTTACTCTATGCATTCACCACAGCACATTCCTGTCCTGCTTGGCCTTCTCGTATTGCAATTATGGCCCGGCCTGGCCCTGACTCTTGGCAAATCGTTGGGAGCATTTTTATAACGAGCTGGTTTCACCCTGGAACAAAAGCAAAGAAATGGTGAAAAAACTATATAAGAGGACCTTGCATGCAATATTTTATGGTAATTTTATGCAATAAACGTTGAAATGTTTGTCATCAATTTTCTTAACTCATATTTCATGTGCAAGCCCCCCAACCAACCAACCAACCAGCCAACCCACTCACTCACTCAGTCAACAATTTTCAGGAGGAGCAAAAGACAGGCACTAGGATAGGGATTGGGTTTGGGATCGGAGAGAAATGAGTGGGTAAGCTGCCATGCCTTCTATAATTTCAAGCACTTTTTATTTTAGCATCTCCCCAGTCATCCATCCCACCGCCCCGCATTCCCCTTTCTGCATCTCAATGATTTTAAGCCAGACGCGAAATGCATTTCACCAAAGACAAAACAGGGTGGCTTTTGGGGTTGGAAATAGAACAGGGAATAGCTCAAAGTTGTTCTCCAAATATAGCATATCAAAAAGGAATAAATAGCAGCTTATATTCCAGCCACTACTTGCATCAACCCCTGGCTCACTCGCTTCAATCACTCGAGCCATTTTGAGTAAAATACTGGACGACAACGATGAGCCATAACTTTTTTAAAGAGATATTCTCTAGCTCTTTAGAAATGTTTCCATAAAACACTTTCCTTAGTTATTTCTTCTCTGGTTTCTTTTCTGGTTTCTTTTCCTAGGCTCTAAGCCAGGCCTCAAACACCCTGTATGGGTCGAAGCACTTTCCTGAGTTATCTTGTATTGGGGTTTTCGCTCTCGCTTCGTGTTCGTGTTCGGGCGGCCATGCATCCCACTGCAGAACAGAATTTTTATGCGCTTCTTTGGTTTTACGCTCGCCGGCTAATGTGATTTCCAGCGCATAAAAACGATAAATCTATGGGTAGTCCGAGGATGATGATGACGACGAAGACGACGACTACTATGAGAACGAGAACGAGGTCGAAGAGGGGCTGAGGGGCTGTGGGTCTGTGGGGTTGTGTGGGGTAACGTTTTCGATTTCAGCGTTCCTTTCCGTGAAACGGTTCGATGCCTTGGCTAACGAGGCAGTTAAAAGGAATCTACGCCAATTCCTGAATTGTTCGCACAAACTGCAGCGCATAGAAATTGCCAACCATTAAATGCACATTTTCTGTCTACAAACCAATTCGATTTTTCATTCTTTTCTTTTAAGTTCCGGTTTGTTTTTTTCTTTCCTATTTTTTACCAATTTTAAACCGACAAAATGCATAACCAAAAATTGTTTTCCCAACAAACATTTGCATTTGTTTATGCAAACAGATTTTTGGATAGAACACAAAATGGAATAAACTAACGAATAAAAATTGGAAAAGCGTCAGGCACAAGTGTATTCCTAACACATCCCAGCTATACACATACATATGGATATGTATGTATGTGTATAGTCGTTTGTACATGCATTAGATACTTAATTGATTTCAATGATGGCGATACCACATGCATATATAGATGTACGTACTATATGGAGAATACTAACTGATTTTTTGGCAACCAAAACAGAAAAAAGAACATGAATTAGATTCGAAAGAGTCACCGCCAATACGGAAAATGTGAATGGAATGCCGAAATATTGATACGCTGTATGTGATGACTGATTGTACTCAATTTATAGAGGGCTTCAAATAATTAATATATATTTTTATAATATATAATTCTATATATTTTACAAATAAAAGAAATTGAAGTATTAAAAAAACTATGACTAAAAAATTCATTTCTGATAAAAATACTGGAAAATACCAAAAAAAAATACTTCAAAATACTAGAAAATAGCATAAAATACCAAAAAAATACTAGTAGCAAATATCTCAAAAATTATGTAAAATGATTCCTTGTGATATCATTTACTTCTGTCTTAAATAAATAATAGAAAAATACCACAAAAATACCATCAATACTAGAAAATATTAAACAATAATTTCAGAAAATTCAACAAAATACCATAAACTTATAAGAAAAATACTTTAATCTCTCCATAGTCATAAATTTATGCTATAGTTTGTTTACACACAAAATTTAATACATGAAACTACCATTAAATACTTAAAAAATACAAGAAAATACCAGATATGTAACATACTTTTGAAAATACTGCATAAAGAAACTTTTATGACCAAACTAATGGACTCTTTCTTCTAACGATCTCCCTAACAGTAGTCCGCTAACTAAATAGCTTCGAAAACGCACTAAACTCTTCATGAAAAACACGGCCAAAAAAAAAAGAAAACTGTGGAAAAACTGAAACAATTTGCATTCGTCTGGCAATGGAAAATGCATTCGAAAAGCAATTAGCTGAGTGGTTTTTGTGTGTAAAATGCACGAGGGCGTGGCAATATTGCACACACAAAAATCCTAAAAATTCCACCAGCAAAATATCAGTTTTGTTGCGCATTTTTCGCAACAGAAGCTGGCGAGTTATTTGTGAAACATTTGTGAAGAGAAAATCTAAAACACAAATGCAAATTATGCCGAAAATCCTGAAATGCTAGTAGATTTTTTATCTCATGACAGGCATAGTTTTTTAAACATAAGAGTGGATTATTTTGTTTGGATTTACTAGTGTTGTTTAAACAAATCGAAAGATATAAGTCAATAATGTGAAATAATACTGAAAAGTGCTAATATGCTGCAAAAGCAAAAACATCTCCTCCACATTTCATATGAAATATTTAAACGCATACAAAACAGGACACATGTCCGGCCTTGCTCCTTCCAGCAGTTCAATATGTAGAAGTTCCATCAACAGAATGCAAAACATTTATTATTTTTGTTTTCGGCTAAGGCTTTTGTTTTTGCTGGACTGCTAAAAGCAGAGCAAGAGCATTGCCAACTAATTAAACTGATGAGAAGCAATGCCTCATGTAAAACAGTAACAAGCAAACAACAGCAAATACTGTCTAACTGTCGGCCAGCAGCAAGCAGCATTCGGCCCTGCCCCTGCCCCTGCCCCTGCCCCAGCCCCTTCCCATCTTTCTCTTTCTGTATCCCTCACTCTGTGTCTGTCTGTGTCTCTGTCTCTGTCTGTGTGATGTGTGTAAACAGCAACAAGCAGAGCAGATTCTACATCGGTATATGTCTTGTTTTTCGGATACCCTAACGGAATGTGGAGCATGTTGGTGATTGACAGCGGGATTGACAAGAACTTGGGCTTCCTGTCAACTTCTAGAAAATACCAGAAAATATTTGAAATTCATGCAAATATCATAAACCAAATACCATCAAAATACCACTAAAAAATTTATAAAAAACGAATATAAAATACCAGAAATAAAAAGCTAAACAAATTCTAGGAAATACTAGAAAACTGTTGAAATTCAAAAAATACTAAAAAAAAAAACATTCATAAATATACATAAATAATCATAAAAGTACTATAACTATTCAATAACAAATATCCAAAAATAATGGAAAATACCAGGTATATCAAATTTCTAGAAAATACCAGAATATATTTGAAATTCAAGAAAATATTATAGCAATGCCAGAAAATACCAGAAAGTAGGTATTAAGAAAATTCCATAATATACTAAAAATATTCATAAAAATACTATAACCATTCAACACCACTAGAAAATATCCAAAAAGAATGTAATATACCAGATATACACAGATAGAAAATTTCTAAAGAAATATACCAGAAAATACCATAAAATAATCAAATAGTTCAAAAAACTACTAAACCGCTAGAAAAATATAAAACATTTAAGAAATTACTTTAAAAAATACCAAAAATATTGGAAATATACCAGATCAATTATTATTGGATGCAAAATTTCATAGCAAACGTTTGTTCCATGGCAAAACAAAGTTTAGGCATATATTCTGGCCTTTTAAAGGGGTTTTCCATATTCGTTGTCCGGAAAACCCCGCGTTTTTTCCTGTGCTCTGTGTTCTCTTCTTTTTTCATCATTGTTGTTACAGCACATTTAAACAATTGAACACACACTGGCACCCCCGTGCGATGGTCAGGCTTGTGGGGGGGTGGTTGGAAGAGTGGTCTCTCTGTGCCGCCCCGTATGTGGGGGAGGCCAAAAACGAAATGTTGTCATGCCATTTGCACAATTTCCCACAATGAAAAATAAATAGGTGCAGGATTCATTAGGATTACAAGAGTTTGTAGTCGAAAATTGTCGGGCCAAAAGAACAGGCAGGCAGAAAGAGAGATGCGCCATATGTGTATATATACACCTATCTATATGTATATATTTTGAGTGATTGTTCAGGTAGTGAGACGATGGCTGGCCTTTGGCCCATTTTCAATTGTTACACAGCATCCAAATACATCGGGAAACAGAATGAAAATGCTTGTAAATGAGATGCAAATTTGTATACTCTAACAAGGGTAAGAGGATTTTCGTGAATTTCAGTCAAAGATGATACATTCCTAACACTAATCTAATTTCCACTCTCGAGCATAAAATCCTCCCTAGAGATTTCGTCTAGTGTTGGTTGCTTAAGCTTAAAATCTCGCTTCACCCAGGCGTCAACCCCTGGCTCACTCGCAACTCTCGCTCGCGACGAATAGAGTAAAAGCTCACTTGCTTAACATTTGGTGACCCCGACGTGATAGCAGAAAGCGTATCCAATCTTCACATTTACTGAACTTTAAAATTCCATTTTCATTTCTTGTTGCTACGAAAATTTTCAATTGTACATTTGTAAATTGTATTGGCCATTGTTATGAACTACAATTATTGTTGGATTTCATTTTCAGTTCTGTTCTGTACACAGTTTTTTGTGCGTGTGTGTGTGCGTGTGTGCTCTGCTCTCTTCAAACAGTGGTGGTAGTAGATTTACTTCCATTTTGACATTTTCATGGCAATTAAGATTACAATTTGGAATTGTGAGTGGCAATGTCAGTTTATTAGCCAACAAAAAAGATGGGAACTAAAGGAATGTGGAATACATATGTATTTGTAAGCAATTAAGAGGACACATGATGAATGTCGATTGAAATTGAATAAAAAACTCGTATGTCAAAGTATTTCATTTTGGTTTTCTTATTCGACTTGTAATTTATACAAAATCCAATTGAGTGTTTTCGGTATTACTTTCCTGGAGTTTCCTAGGGCTCCCATCTGGGGGTCTCCCATCTATGCTCTAATTATATTCCAGCTGCTGTGGGTGTTTACCTTTTCATATCGTTGATGCTGGCTGTGTATTTGCCTCAGAATTTAGTAAAATTTTACGCAACGTCGCCTTCTAATTACAGTGTAGAATCCTCCCTCTCCCTCTCCCTGTATCTGTCTCTGTCATTTTGTGTGTGTCCTGAGTTCCCAGAGCGCTCTGTTTGCACAATAACAAACAGTACGTACTGTTGGCAACTCTGGCTGGCTCTGGCTCTGGCACTCACAATTTTCAGCAAATAGAGCTTCGAATGCATATGCGTACTGTTTGGTCAAGGAGTAGCACAGCACAGCACAGAATGTGTGTGTGTGTGTGGGTGGGTGGCTGTATGGTTGACAAAATATTTAGCTAATTTATAAAATGCACTTGTGTTTCCATAGCCATACCCCATATGCAGTGCCAGCAAGGCAGGTCTTTGGCCAACAAAAGACAGCGCATCCTGCCAAAGTGCACGACAAACAATACGAGTATGAAACGTAGTTTTTTGTTCACCATCAGGCCGCTGTTCAAGACTGATAAATACCTTATAAAGCACCATTTTTGGGCACATCATCTGAGAAATATTCCAAAGGATATCCTTGGACCGAGAGACTCTGTGCCAAAGTTTGTGAAATATTATGTACAATATCCAGGGTAATATGGCCATTGGGCGGCCATATCGTTTATATATACTATATGTAAACATAATTCATTTTAAAAATCGATTTACTCGTCCAGAGTGTGTCCTGTGACGCAGACATCGTCGCTGCAGTTTATGAGTTTATTGTTTACGCTGCCTTTCAGCCATAAATATTTGCAAAGTGCTTGTAAAAAACAAAAAGGTGGCCATAAAGAGGAGAAACCACCACCCACTTACCAGTAACTGGCGTATCAGCATGGAGTGTTGATGATAGCCCAAGATAACTGCAGAGGGAGAGACAGAGCCAATAACTTTGTTAAACACAGCATCCATTCGCCAACCCTTTCCTCACTTCCCTTAACTTAACTTTTAGTTTTTTAAAGGAAATTCCACTCCGCATCTTTCGCTCTTCAACTAAATCTTTAATTGCTCTCTCTCCAATCAAATTGTGATTCCTTTTGGCCCTGTGCCGTGACTCACCTTTTGCTGCCGTGTGCGCTCGCCCAAAAGCCATAAAATTTAATTTATTTGTCTCTAATAATTTCCCATGGCAACTGTTTGTTCTGCAAATACGACGGGACGGCATTCCAGGCGGGGGTATATAGGGAGGATTGTTTGCCACTCCCTTTAGGGTATCTTCAGGATCCAGCATTGCCCACACAATTGTTATGGAATGCCTTAAGGCTTCCCCAGAGCTCGAGACACAGCAACACTTGATTTGGTTTGCGTGCCACATTTGAATTGAGCCACAGCTCAAGTTGAAGGACCGCTCGTAAACTTGCCTCACCCCGTCTTATGGGGCCATAAAACCCATTGGCAATCGACTGGACGGGACAAACAGAGGCAGGGCCCAAACAATTAGTTGGCCAGCAAACAGCAAATTGAAACTAAATACTGGTTAATAATTGAGAGAGCTGCAGTTAGTTGCATTCTTTGCCCGAAAGCGATTCAGCGATGTTTTGGGGTCGCAGATTTCAAGCCAAACAATTGACTTATCATTTGACTTTGTGCGCGCAAATCCCAGAGGAGAAATCGAACGTGGGGCGGGGGTTGAGGGGGGAAACAATGGTGAAATTCCACGCAATCGGCTTATGCTGCTGCTGCTGACATTGTTGCTGCGGTTTGATGTCCGCCCTCTGGGCGCCAGCAGCAACAACAATGTCATCGCCGGTGGTTGTCCCGCAGTGTAGCCAAAATGCGAAACAATGAACCGCATAGAGAGAATCAACAATAGCTTTAGAATGGTTGTGGGTGGGGCATGGCCCCATCCAAGTTCAGAGCAATTAAAGCCACGGTATTTGGTTGCCCTTGTTTTTCTAAAATAAAACTGCAAATTTATGTACAATTTTCTTGTTTTCTTTGGACAAACCCTAAAAAGAAATTAAGTTGTGCAAAATAATTAAAGGGGGTGCGGAAAACAAAGTAGTATTGAGGGTAAAAGACGGCTAATAGTATTGACAACAAAATTTAATGTACTGAAAGATGTCAGTGTTCATGGTTACAGGACATACTTTTCCTTTTCCGATGCACCCGTTTCGTGGAACTAGCGATTAGAATAGAACACAAAATTGTTCCAATTCCTCATTGTTCCATTCCTGGATTCCTGGATATATTGGCAAAACATTCCACCAACATACATTCAAGTTTGCTTAGCAATTGAAATTCCCTCTTCACTGGATTGAATCCTTTTCTTTTTACCCTCTGTGCCCTCTGCTTTTTAGAAGGAGTAACGGATAAAGGGGAGGCCACAACGAACTGAGATAAAAATTCAATTAAGAGCCGGCCCAACAACGACGAACACCTTTTGTCAACTAATTACATGTCGGCAGCCCCCAAACCCCCAACCCCGCCCACTCCCCGCCACGCGATGGTCGACGAAAGGTTAAAGTAATTTGCAGGGAAGCGTTCTTTGGCTTTTAATTGGAAAATACAAAAAAAAGTACGCCTTTGCATTGAGTGACAAAGGTGTGATTTATTATACTGAATTGCTTTTTGGGCTTTCTTTTTGTGCTTTGCTTTTGCTTCGCTTTCAATTGTCTGCAAAGTTTTTCTGTTCTCTGATTTTGTTGGCCCAGCAATTGGCATTTAAATTAAGCAGAAATTTGTTTTTCAATCCCTAAAATAAACTTGCATGAATGGATTGGCCTGCTGAAAAGGGTTTTAACTGGGTCCCGAATGTCTCTGTCTGTCTATCTATTTAGACAATTAATTGGCAATACTAAAATCAAAACTTATTCAGTCTGGTCCAGCACCATGTGATGCCTCTGCAGGAGCCGCTCCAGATCCCTTCAAGGCGCGTCATGCCAATAACCCTATCAATTTTGACCGACTAGGTTCTCCAAGCGTTCTCCTTTCCAGTTATTTCCAGTGTAGTGTGGCCACATGAATGTAAGTGATGAATGTGCATATCTCCCCCCTCCGTTTGATGACAGTCTATCCAGAGAAAATGTAACATACACAATCGCCTTCCCGAAGTGATCAGCGGGGATATTGGTTCCATGGAGTGAACTCTTCAACCAGTTTCTAGCTCGTAAGTTTGGTTATGTCGCTCTAAGCTTGGCCAATAATCCAAAGCCAGGAACAATTGCTCAAAAAGGTAAACATCATCTCATCGTCTGCGCTGTGACCGGAAACGCCTTCCCTGTTCAGGAAACCATGAGATGCCAGCGATATCGAGATGGAGAGAGAGAGAGGAAATTAATTTATTGAACAGCTGCCAGGGCGTCACAAAATTTGAATATAGCTGCCGGTTACAATTTAATTAAAAACTGCCGTCGTCTGTGACAAGTCCTGGAGGAAACATCAAAGTTTTGCCTTTCAAGGAGCTGAGAGCTTGGCATCAGAATATTGGCATTAACAAATTCGTATTACATTGGTTGAATACGCTTCCGTTTCCGTTTTTGGGCAGGGCTAAATGGGAAATGAAAATTCTATTTCATTTAAATATGATTGTAATCTTTGCTGGCATTCAACCAATTGTACCAATTCTTTTTGGCCAAAAAGTGAAAAATTAATTTCCCATAAATTTCAATGCGATTAGTTCCCATGGCAGCAGGATGGCAATTTATGTCGCAATTTGCTTGTCAACATGCTGCTCTCACATAGATACTGCCACGCCTCCGCACACACTCGCCCATAAATTATAAGACCCTCCCTCAGACGCACACACACACACACGCACACACGCATCACATATGGCACAGAGAGCTCTTTGGCAGAAAACTTAATTGCCTCTGAGTCTCGTCCTTCCACTAATAGTCTTATAAAATAAACACTGTAAATTATCAAACAGGATTTTTGGCCTGCCCTGGCGCTCTCGGAGGTGCGCAGAGCCCTTAAGTGCGCTACGTGTGTGTTTGTGTGTCGGTGTGTGGGTGTGAGCTCCACTTTCATGCTCCAATTTTCTTATCAAACTGAAACTTGCCTCACAGCTACCACACACAGCCTGGTGCTGGCTGGCTTTGAGGGACATTTCCAGGCAATGAATAATGATTTATATATGGACGAATTCTTTAATTTTAAAGTTTAATATGTGATTTGCTTCAAACAGGAGCTGTGATCGAACCTGATGTTCGCAATCAAGCTTGTTGGACCTGAGATGGTGTACAGTTGTCACAAGATCGAAGCTTCGTGTTCGGCTTCAAGCGGTTTGATCGAACTTGGGACGCGCTGTTAGTTAACAGAGGCTGTTAGCTCTACTATGTACAGTGCTGTTAGCTCTACTACTGTGCTGTTAGCTCTACTACAGTGCTGTTAGCTCTACTACAGTGCTGTTAGCTCTACTACAGTGCTGTTAGCTCTACTACAGTGCTGTTAGAACTACTACAGTGCTGTTAGCTCTACTACAGTGCTGTTAGCTCTACTACAGTGTTGTTAGCTCTACTACAGTGCTGTTAGGACTAATATTAAGATTCCTCAATTAAGAAGTTGTGATTTACTTTAATTTTAATATAAAATAAGATAAATAATAATATTAAATAATTAAAAATAATAATAATAAATAATAATAATTATTAATAATAATAACAAATAATAATAATTATTAATTTATAATTCATTATTTATTATTAATAATAAATAATAATAATAATTTATTATAATAATAAGAATAAATAATAATATTAATTAATAATAATAATAATTAATAATAATAAATAATAATAATAATTAAAAATAATAATAAATAATAAAAATAAATATTAATAATAATAAAAAATAATAATTCTAATAAATACGTATAAAAATAATAAAATATCTGATTTTATCCAATAAACCCAACAAATACCAATCGAAAAGCCATCCATCCCTTCACAATGTTTAGATGTAATTTTGTATCTTTCTGGAATATAGAATTCCTGGGACATACTTTGCCATAAATATTCCATAATTTCCCCTAATATATACAAGTATCATTATATTTCTGTGCCAACAGCAAAGGGCTTATTAAAATATCCTCTTTGCTCTCGATTTTCGAATACCCTTGAGTGGCTTTTATGCTTATGGCTTATAGCAATATGTGTGTGTGTGTGTGTGTGTGGGTGTGCCTATTTTAAGCCACTTTATGCTGCCTGTGCACGTAATTAGTTAACAAGTTGCATAAGCACTTCAAACCTAAGCCGTTTAAGTAGCCTTATAGCGAGTAGATGATGATGAAGTCTTCGTACTCGTTTTTGGTTCTTCCTACGTTCTTTAGCCACTCTTTGTCCACTTGTAGATACCCTGTAATCGTGTGCAGCAAAAGGGGTATGTTGTGTGTAACATATATAAATCTAAGAATCCAAATTTGGAAGATTTGTAGAGCTTTGGCTTTATAATTTCAGTCATATTCGTATAGAACTACTTTTATATGAATTGCTGTATGCGGTATCCCATAGTCGTTAGGCTAGACCTTTCTGTACTTGTATGTGTGTGTGTGTTTTGGCAAGGACATTTCATGCAGCTAATGATGTATTCATTTGCCATGTTTCAGCTCTCTGTTGCTCTGTCGCTCTCTTTCATTCTTTCTCTCTGTCTCTTCTTGTTGTGTGTGTGTGTGTGTGTGTGTTTCTCTTTTTGCAGGCTGCCTTTCAATTGCGAGTAAATGAAGCTCCTTGTGGGCCTGTCAGAGCATGCCATGCTGATGCTCTCTGATGCTGAGAGGTTTTAGTGCACTGAAAATATACGCCACGCTACTCCTTGTATTCTTATGAGCAAATAATGCGATTTGCTTAATGAGCTTTTTGCAGGCGACACACACACACAGAATCGTGACTCTCCGTAAAGTAGGCAATTCGGTCAGTGAAATCCAACCTTGAACCTTGAAGACCACACCCCGCAACACCCCCCACCTCTCGAAAGTATCTTCTGCGAGCTGCTTCCCCCCAGTTAATTCCATTAAAATATATTCGGATTCTGGGAATTCCCCTGGAGAACTATAAATAACCCTTTCGATAACAAACATTGCGATGTGTTGATAATAAAAAGGGTTGATTTATTTCTATGCTATGATGTGATTTATGACCTTTAATGGCAAAGCCAAAAGGAAAGAACCAAAGCAAAGCAAACCAAACGAAATGGTGGCTTTCCAGCTTTCGACAATGTGATTTAACATTCAACATTTCTGTGGCAGATGCAACAAGAAAGTCGCACAAAGAATAGATTTACGTTTTTGGAACAGGATCATTAGGAGCTTTAAGAAAGTAATTTTTTCGTAATTTATTTGCTTCCAGAAGAAACTGGACTTTTTAATTGATTTATTTCTTTTTTTATTTAATTCAATTCATTTTTTATTTTATTTTTGTAACTTTTCTCTCTGCTGTTCTTCTCGTTCTGCGTTTACTTCTGTTATTGCTGTTACTCTGCTGCTAATGTTGTTGCTGCTGTTACTGCTGTTGATCTGCTTAGCTGCTGTTACTGCTGATGATCTGCTGTTACTTGCTGCTACTGCTGTTACTGCAATTACTTCTGTTAATGTTACTCTCCTGTTCACAGCAGTGAAGTGCACTGCTTGCTTCACTGCTTCACTGTTCTGCTGTTACTGCTGTTGATCTGCTTATTTGCTGTTACTCTGCCGCTCCTGCTGTTACTTCTGTTACTGCTGATGATCTGCTTAGCTGCTGTTACTCTGCTGTGACAGTTGTTACCGCTGTTACTGCTATTGCTGCTGTTAATGTGTTAATAATTAACACATTCGATTCTAAACGATTCATGATCGAAGAATTTGGTTCTCTTTACCCACGAAAATGTCCTGTAAAAAGTTCTGTTAAAGCATTCACAGTGAAAAGTATCTAAAGGTCAAGGAAATCTAAAACATAATGCCGGCAACCGTGAAATTTATGCTTTATGCGGCATAAATTGAGCCACGGATGGGCGTAACGCCGCCCAGAGGTGGGCGAGTATTTCCCCCCGGGACTTTGTTTGAACAATTAAAATGCCGAACGGACTCCAGCCCGAAAAACCGAGAACACATTAACTACAAATTACATTCACATTAGTGTTTCCTGCCTGCTCTCCTGGCTCCCGTTGCCAGGCTTCCTTTTGTTTCCTCTGTGCTCCTCTTATTTCTTCTTTTCGTTTTCCATCTTTCGTTTCGGTTTTGGTTTCGCTTCGTTTTTTTTGTTGTTTTCTTTTTTTTTAAACCAAACACCTAATAAATCAAAGCGGACTCGTGAGCGACCCCCAAGAGTATGCTTGTTAAATGCTCGTAATAAATTAGCTGCCGCCCAGGCAGACCAACCACCAACCACCGCATGGCTACAGAGCCAGGCCAGGCCACCCCCAACCCCCTTTGATTATTGGCTTAGCTCATGGTCTGGCCATTTTACAATTGCTTCCTCTTCATCTTTTGCCCCTCAATTGAACTCAATCGATGGACCCCGTCTGAGGTCCATTCCCTCTCCTCCTCTCCCTCTCTTTCTCTCTCTCTCTCTCTCTTTCTCTCCCTATTTCTCTGTGGCCCAGACTCATTCATTTTCCCTGCAATTTTCTTCTTCATTTTTTTTTCCAGAATTTTTCTTCTTCGTTTTTGGAATTTTTAATGAAGTCAGCGCAAAATTTTTTGTGCTGTGTGAGCAAAGTTTCTAGCCAAGATGCAGGAAGGGGTGGGGGAGGGGGGAGGGAAGCTTTGGGGTGGGGTGTGGTGGGGTGTGGGATTTCGTGTATTTGGCATTCGCTTTTATGCAATTCATTTTTAATTTCGCTTTGTTTGAACTTTTGCGCTGCTGCTAATTTACCTGCAACTGAATCGGAATCAGAATCTGCAAAGGCAAAGGCCGCGGCTCTACCTTATACCCGGTACTCAGTCAGTATATGTATCTGAGCTTATGATTTATGTAATTTAGACAATATATTTTATATGTTATATGAATTTCAAGCGCAAAGTCATTAGCTCCACTTCGACTCTTGAATTGCGGGTGTATAATGATGCGTTGCACGGTTCTATCCTGATGGGGAAGACGCTCTTTGTCTGTGCGAAAGTCCCACTCGCCAGCTCTGGCCATGAAGCTGCCCGGGCTATGGGCTGTGACACAGTGCGCCGCTGTCAGAACGACTTGTGGGTGTATCAGTGAGCCGGCACAGAAATAGCTCAAGTTGCCTGAATGCAGCATAGCTACTGTCCATGGAAACTCGCCGAAACCAGCTCCATGCCGAGTGACAAAGTCCAAGCCGCCAACGTGGCGAATGCCGCAGCCCCGTCGGGTTCAGCGTCTGGGAGCGTGTCCTATTGGCATCACAACAGATGTCCACAGAAAGAGGACAGACTAGATCGTCGTTGGCCAAGTGCTAATCGATTACGTCACGCCCGTCAAACGTCTCGTCCTCGGTTACACTGTTAGGGGACGGATCACATCTATAATAGGGAACGCAACTGCACGTAGCCGTTAAAACTCGGCCATTGGTTTGAGGGATCTACTGGTTCTGGTGTTACTACTAACTCAAATCCTCAAACACATTTCAAATGAAATTTTCGGTGCAAAAGTCCTCTTTTTTTAACCTTTACTTTTCCCCGAAGATTTGACTATTATTTTGTGGGATAATCCCCAAAGATTTATGGACTGCGCTTCCTATGGCTCTGGTGTGGTCTGCACTCAATACAATCTCCAGCTACTACTACTAAACCAATGGATTCTCAAAGAAGAAGGGTATTCATGTTGGAGGAGTGGAAGAGTAACGGCCGGCTTTGCCTGGCAGATCACTTAAGGATAACTTTAGATCATTTACAATCCCAATGGTTTTCCCTGTTTAAGGGTACACTTTTCATTGATATTTTCCCCTCAAGAAAATGTTCTACAACATTTCAAGGCACCCTTTTATGATCCGGGCGTAAATGTTGCATAATTGTTTGTCACATGCGCGGAATTAACGAAGCGGCGAACTGCTAGGCGGATTAAAAGTCAGCAGCAGGAGCGCAGCGTCTAATTAGGACGCCAGCGACAGACAGACAGACAGAGAGAGAGACGGCAGGCAGACGAGAGATAGTCATCATCAAGCATACGCATCGTATGCACAGGTCCCTCTCCCTCTCTCTCTCTCTCTCTCTCTCTCTGACTTGACTTTCGGTTCTTTATGTACCCTTTAAAGGCGGTACGTTTCCTGAGATATGGCTCAGGTATTAAATGGATCTTCAAGGGTATCTGCCACATCGTCTGTTGGCTTTTTTTGGGGCGTCTCAAAAGTTCCGTTTCTGGCGTGCAGGCAGTGAAAAGTGCAACGTCAACGCCTTGAACATAGATCCAAAAGTTAAACGTATCTGTGTGTGTGCATCTACAAGTACTCTGTGTATGTGTGTGCTCCTACAAGTACTCTGTGTATGTGTGTGCTCCTATAACTGTTCTGTGTGTGTGTGTGCTTGTGTGCATCACGCTAATTTTTGAGCAAACGCGTGCCACGCTGAAATTAAAATACCAACGCCAGTAAAAGAGAGATGCTTGCACTCCCCTCCTCCTGCCCGGCCGCGGCATCCACCGGAAAAATCCGAAAAGCAAATAAAAACTGGCGTGCGCTGCAAAGTATGCTACAACTCTGCTCACCCACACTCCCTCTCTCCCTCTCCCTCTCTCTCTCTCTCTCTGTTATGATGTTATGAATTTCAAATGCATATAAAATGCAGAATGGAAACCATTCTATAAACAAACACAAAGCTTATTTGCTAACTGAATGAGTATGACAAGTGAGAATTTCTAGTTATAGATCTTTGAGAGTTTTTTCACCTTTTTTTTAAGCATTCAAAATGACTTTTTAAGATTGTTTTCTTCAATCGATCATCTTTCTTTAATAGCAGAATATTTGCAAAGACATCTTTACTTTCTTGCCATGAATATAGCCCACAATTTCTCTTCAAACTATTCCTTTCAGACCCTTTAGAGCACTCACATAGCCACCATTGGCTCCGTTTTATAACCAAACTCAAAGTGACCAAAACTTATTTATTATTCATATGCCGAAAAGTAGTAGCCAAAAAAAAAGCTAAACAATCTTTTTTTTTTGTTAATAAATGCAGCCCCTCTGCAGTTGCATGCCACACGCGTGCCGGACACAACTGTTGCCCCAGGAAGGGGCTGGCTGGGGGGCCAAAGGACTTCAAATGAAAAATCACAGCGCCACAGCGTCCCTTCCTTCCCCTTCCCCTTCCGTTCCATTCCGTGCCGTTCCTTTGCCTGGTCGTTTCCGTTTCAGTTTCAGCTCCGCGGCCGAGAGAGGAGTGGCATTTCTCTAGCATTTTTTTTTTTTATTGTGTTCTGCTTGGTGTGGCAAAGTCATATTCATTCACATTCATTCATTCATTCATTCACTTCTGACTTGCAACACATTTTTATGTCTCCTTTTTTTATTTCATTTTTTTTATGTTTTGTTGTATCTTTTTTTATATTTTGTATACCCTAACAGTGGGCTAGAAAGATCTAAAGCGGGATTTATTAGGGAAAGAATCCTTAGACCTGGAATTAATATTCCAGACTAATTTAGACTATGTTCTTCTAGGGATTTTGGGATTATTCTGTGAGGTTTAATTCCTACTACCAGAAATCTTAACCTCTAAAGTTCTCTTGACTAACCTCAAAAAAGTGTAGTGTATTTAGAGTTGCATTCCCTAGGCCGTTACTTTTTCTTAACTTTTTCTATTTTGTTTTTTTCCTATCATTTTCATTTCCTATTTTGCACACATTTTTCACTCCTCTTTCAGCTCCTGTATATTTTTCACTCCTCTTTCTGCTCCCGTATATATTCTTCACTCCTCTTTCAGCTCCTGTATATTCTTCACTCCTCTTTCTTCCCCTGTATATTCTTCACTCCTCTTTCTGCTCCTGTATATTCTTCACTCCTCTTTCTCCTCCTGTATATTCTTCACTCCTCTTTCTCCTCCCGTGTGTATTCTTCACCCCTCTTTCTCCTCCTGTATATTCTTCACTCCTATTTCTCCTCCTGTATATTCTTCACTCCTCTTTCTCCTCCTGTATATTCTTCACTCCTCTTTCTCCTCCTGTATATTTTTCACTCCTCTTTCTCCTCCTGTATATTTTTCACTCCTCTTTCTCCTCCTGTATATTTTTCACTCCTCTTTCCGCTTCTGCTTTGGCTGTTTGATGTGTTATGTGTGCAGCAGTTAAAAGATTTATAAATATGAATTTTATACATTGTGGCATGAAAAATGCAAATTTTTTGGGAAATAGAAATGGTCTTGGGTAGTGGCACTGCCATTTCCCGCTGCTTGTGGTCTCCACTCCACTCTCTCGCTCTCTCCCTCTGCGTTTGTGTGTCTGGCTTTCTTTTTATGTCTCCTCAAACGAGTTTTGTAGTTGTTTTTTTTATTTTCGGCTGCACACAGATGCATTTAATGACCAAGAGACTGGCTACAGCGACGACTCCTGCAACGAATGCAACAAATGGCCAAAGGGAACCATCAAAATGATACTCTATATGGTGGGGCAAGAAAACTGGTTATGCCGCCTGTGGCAAGGGGTCAAACAATATTCCTTATGGCCAGAACGAACATCAGGAACTGCCCGTTTGACTCCTTGAGCACCTGCCTTTGAATGGCATAGTTTAGCCCACCCTTTTTTAGTGTATCTACAGCGTCGGTTCTCGCTTTCAATTTGGTTTCATTATTAAATAATTAATTGCCAGTTTTGTTGTCTGTTGAATGAACTTGTCCGTGTTGCCGCTGCAATGTCCATAAATCAGTGCATTTTAATGCAAAAATATTCCAACAATTTTATGGTCTAAAATTGGCAATTGCCGCTGCCGCTGCTGCTGCCGGTCCCCATTGGCCATTAATATTTATTAACATGCGGTGCATGATTAATGCTTAATAATGAAATTAGTTAAATCCTCGTCGAAAATTCCAGAGATAAAGTGCGAGAAAAAAGCGTTTCCAGGGGTCGCCCCTAACTCCACAACTTCCGGCGGAATGTAATGATCGAGAATCAATACTCTGATTCCTTCTGGGTGTTACGCACATCCGCTTTCCGCAGAAACCGAATATACCCCTCAACCCTTCGAGTACCCAGGTTTTCCGCCTCCTAATCTGTCTTATCTCTATATAATACAAAATATTTTCGGCCGTAGACGCACAGTGGCACAGCAAAAGTCAATTGTCTTTGGCCCACGCTCTTTTCCGTATAGATTCCCGTGCGGACTTTCATCGGAAACGGCGGACTATATTTCGCTGAACTTGAACGTTGATCTGTGCTGGCGACTTTACTGATTAAATAATGAAATACCAACACACAGAAGAAATAAAATTAAATAAAATAATGAGAGGGAACGTTGTGAGCTGTGGCCAAGGCCGCGGCTCTACTTTTACCCGGTACTCAGTCAGAATAAACATACATATGTTTGCCAAAGGGACGAATTATATTTTGGCTACAATATTAGTTCGACCTGATCAGGATTCGGCAATCTGGTAGACACAATCATTTCCCATGATTCTGCGTTTTTGGTTTTCTTTTTGCTTAAAAACAGACAGACATGGCTATATCGACTCGACTGTTGATGCTGATCAAGAATATATGTATATACTTTATGGGGTCGGAAACGCTTCCTTCTGGGGGTTACATACAACCGTTATCATAACAAATCCAATATACCCCTATACTCTACGAGTACCGGGTATAATAATTAACAAAGTGTTCAAAAGTATCCTGTTCCGGGAATGGCCTTGTATTGCAGTAGCTACGGGATTTTCCGCCCAACTGAAGATTTACATTTCAAACAATAGTTTTAGGGGAGTACGTTTTCTTCACTTTTTATTAATTAATGTAATACTTGATTATAATTGATTAATTGGTAAATTAATAATTAATGTAATTATGTTTATAATCTGAAGCGACAAATGGCTTACAATTAATCAAAAGATGCCTCACAGATAAAGCGATATCTGTACTCGCATGACTCATCCCACATTTCAACATATCCGACAGAAGAGGCAACTGAAATGACGCAATTTTCACTGTTTCCTTGGTGATTGGGCTCGCCTTCTCCCCAGTGCATGAAAGTTCCCTTCGTGCCAGTAGTGGCCGAAATAAACTCTCCTTCTGTGTCCAGATCATTCAGATCTGTCCAATAAAAATGGCCTATCCCCAGCACCCTTCCGACTGCCTCCAGCTCATCGTTGCTTTGCAGACTCACCAAATGCGCTCCCATATCTCGACATTTCTTCAATGCGTCGTGCCAGTTCAACTTAACTTCCTTTTCTATGTAATAGTATTTGGAACCTATTTTTTTGAAAAGCTTCCCTGTCTTAGATTTCATCTCCGTTCGCTGAAGGTTCGCTGTCTGATTTCTTAGATCCTCTAACTTTTCCTCCATTTGCGCCACTGCCGAAAGAGTTTCCGCCGACTGTTTGGAGATCTTTTCCAACTCCTGCTTGGTCGCCATCTGTTTTCCTAGAACATCCTCCAACTTCTCCTCAATTCGCACGATTTTCGATTGAGTGTCGGCGGTTCGGGATATCTCCTGCTGGACCGCCTGCTGTCGCTCTAGAGTCTCTATCTTCTGCTCCATTCGCACGATTTTCGATTGAGTGTCGGCGGGCTGTTTGGCCTCGCAGGACTCGACTCGCTTCTGCAGGATAGCGAGGTACTCCAGAACCGGCTTGACTGCTCCGTAGCAGTACCCTCCGCACTCGTGCTGAGATTCAACCACCTATTGGGGGCACCTCAATGTAATTGGACTTATGCCTTCAATGAACTGAATGTTGCACTCACCTCACAATGCTGGGACAGAGATCTGCCGAAGCTTATCGCCAAGACCACGAATATAATGGACCACTGCATTGCTAGTACTTCTCGGAATTCAATCTAAGAAACGACTGGATTTGGTAGGCATTATGAGTGGTATTTATACTCATTCTGTACGTGGCTGTGTACAGTGGGGGCGAAAAAAATAGCACTGCAAATTCCAATTGTGACTGCAAGGAATCGATGATGGATCCACAAGTCTATTTTGATGTTTCGGAATAGGGAATGTTTTGGGTCTTCCAGTAGGACTGCAACCTGAACCATACCAGAAAGAGGGCGCGAAGGGGGACAATTCGATTGGCGTAATGGATGGACCTGTTCTGTCCCCAGACCTCAACCCATGACACATATTTTTGGATGAAGCTTTGAAAATATGTTGCCAATGCGTAAGCAAAGGACAATAAGGATCCTGCCTGATTCGTGGATCAGAATCCCAAAGGAAAGTTCCGAAACTTAGGCGGACACATTGGTGGCCTCGTGGAGCTATTTTTTTCGCCGCGGCTGTGCATGGACTGGATTGAAGTGGAATAATCCCAACCAAGAAAAACAATAAAATATTGAACACTAGGCAACACGACATTTCCGCTGTGGCCCAAAACCGACCTCTACTGATAGTATTATATATGCTATTTTGGTGGTATGTGTACGTATGAATGTTCCAACTAAACAATATAACCATAAGAAACATGTCAATGCCTTTGGTATTCCATAATCTGCTAGGGGCAAGCACCCTAAGCAAAGGTTTCGCTCGTGCAGGAAATGAAATTTCGGCCGGAGACAATGACGACGACGGCGCACCAACTCGCGAGTAGAGGTTGGGACAATTTTGCATTCTATTCTTATCGATAGGCCCGCGACACGGGTGCATCGGTACTGCGAGTGGCCAACGGATTGCGTGCAAGCATCAGGACAGTATTTTTGGACTAAATTAGGGATGACTTTGGGATGTACAATTTATTTACGAAATGTTGTGTAATGTTGAATTGTTGAGTTTTCTAAAAAAGAATTATTTTCCGAAGTATTCTGGTATCTCCCACGCCTTTTCTAAGAATTACGTACATGTATACATATTATATCTGGTCTGTTTTTCCACTTTGGCTTGACTTTACAATAATATAAAGGCACCCACATTTTCGACAGCCCTCGTTTGCCAAAGCGCTCATAAAAATCACTCAGTTGTTTGACTTTTGCCACTTTTCTCCACTGAGGTCCTACTGTGCGACTACGGCCGAAAATATTTTGTATTATATAGAGATAAGACAGATTAAGGGGCGCCACTGGTTTAGGAGGCGGAAAACCTGGGTACTAGGAGGGTTGAGGGGTATATTCGGTTTCTGCGGAAAGTGGATGTGCGTAACACCCAGAAGGAACAGTTTCCGACCCCATAGAGTATATATATTCTTGATCAGCGTCAATAGCCGAGTCGATATAGCCATGTCTGTCCGTCCGTCCGTCTTCATCTCTCTTTCGAGGGTCCACCATCCCCGTCTGCCAGTAAGCCATTTGCCAACTCTTTCTAGCGCTGGTCTCCTTGGGAGCCAAGGGAGCGGCTTGAAAGCAGGATGGACCCAAGCGAACGCCCTTTAGACCCCATTCCCGGGAATTTTATGGCTGACGTTGGAAACTTTCCATTTAATCTATCTTATCTGTCTATTATATAAAACAATATTTCGGTAGTCGTCATGTCCGCCCGAAAATGTGTGCCCAGAGACCTACGCACGGGTGCACGAGCGAATCGAGTGCTCAGGTTCGTGCCCCGAGCAGATTATGGAATGACTAAAGCATTTCAATGTTCTGTCTGATTACACTACTCAACAAAATTGGCATTTTGTCCTGCTTTAAACTTCGGCTTTCCAATTCAAATTTGATCATTTTTGTGCGGTATATTTTCCCAAACAGAGGTAATGATGGGTACATTAACATGGCGTCGTTTAAGGAATCGTTTCCAAAGAAGCCATCCAGCCTTCTAGTGCCGCATTTATCCGCTAAACCGTTAACCGCTTGTTTTTCGAGCAAGAAATACCAAGAATCAGAGTAAGACTATCAGTAAAAGTCGGTCTCGGCCACAGCGGAAATGTCGTGTTGCCTAGTGTTATATTTTTAATTGTTGGGATTATCAGAGTTCAATTTATTATCGGTCCCTGACGGAATACACAAAATGGGGCCATCCATAAGAACAAATGCACAGCCGCGGCGAAAAAAATAGCTCCACGAGGCCACCAATGAGTCCGCCTAAGTTTCGGAACCTTCCTTTGGGATTCTGATCCACGAATCAGGCAGGATCCTTATTGTCCTTTGCTTACGCATTGGCAACATATTTTCAAAGCTTCATCCAAAAATATGTGCCATGGGTTGAGGTCAATCGAATTGTCCCCCTTCGCGCCCTCTTTCTGGTATGGTTCTGGTTGTAGTCCTGCTGGAAGACCCAAAACATTCCGTATTCCGAAACATCAAAATAGACTTGTGGATCCATCATCGATCATCGACCCATGTGCCCCTTCCTTGCAGTCACAAATGGCATTTGCAGTGCTATTATTTTCGCCCCCACTGTACACAGCCACGTACAGAATGAGTATAAATACCTCTCATAATGCCTACCAAATCCAGTCGTTTCTTAGATTGAATTCCGAGAAGTACCAGCAATGCAGTGGTCCATTATATTCGTGGTCTTGGCGATAAGCTTCGGCAGATCTCTGTCCCAGCATTGTGAGGTGAGTGCAACATTCAGTTCATTGAAGGCATAAGTCCAATTACATTGAGGTGCCCCCAATAGGTGGTTGAATCTCAACACGAGTGCGGAGGGTACTGCTACGGAGCAGTCAAGCCGGTTCTGGAGTACCTCGCTATCCTGCAGAAGCGAGTCGAGTCCTGCGAGGCCAAACAGCCCGCCGACACTCAATCGAAAATCAAGCGAATGGAGCAGAAGATAGAGACTCTAGAGCGACAGCAGGCGGTCCAGCAGGAGATATCCCGAACCGCAGATACTCAATCGAAAATCGTGCGAATTGAGGAGAAGTTGGAGGATGTTCTAGGAAAACAGATGGCGACCAAGCAGGAGTTGGAAAAGATCTCCAAACAGTCGGCGGAAACTCTTTCGGCAATGACGCAAATGGAGGAAAAGTTAGAGGATCTAAGAAATCAGACAGCGAACCTTCAGCGAACGGAGATGAAATCTAAGACATGGGAGCTTTTCAAAAAAATAGGTTCCAAATACTATTACATAGAAAAGGAAGTTAAGTTGAACTGGCACGACGCATTGAAGAAATGTCGAGATATGGGAGCGCATTTGGTGAGTCTGCAAAGCAAGGAAGAGCTGGAGGCAGTCGGAGGGGTGCTGGAGAGGAGGGTTTATTATTGGACAGATCTGAATGATCTGGAAACAGAAGGAGAGTTTATTTCGGCCACTACTGGCACGAAGGGAACTTTCTTTCACTGGGCAGAAGGCCAGCCCAATGACAAAGGACACCTTCAAGATTGCGTCAGTTTATTTCCCCATACTGTCGGATCTAATGAAATGTGGGATTGGTCATGCGATGACAAAAATCGCTTTATCTGTGAGGCATCTTTTGATTAATTGTAAGCCATTTGACGCTTCAGATTATAAACATAATTACATTAATTATTAATTTACCAATCAATTAATTATAATCAAGTATTACATTAATTAATAAAGACTGAAGAAAATGTACTCCCCTAAAACTATTGTTTGAAATGTAAATATTTAGCTGGGCGGAAAATCCCGTGGCAGTCATCGGCAACGGGGATCTTTGTAGCGTAGAGGACTCTGTGGCTGACCCCTCAGGTTGGCTCTGTGATGATTGGACGCGGGGAGGAGCAGCAAATGCCGCAAAAGGCCTGCTCTCCCACATCGAAGCAGCGCTTTGGGATGCTGCCTCGCGGGACTCGAGCACTGGGGATCGGACACCAAGGGTGGGGTTTCCCCATTGAATGGCGATCATGCCTGTACATTCAATGCCGCAGATTGGATGCTGTGTCGGCTAGAAGGGTTCAACTTTGTGCCCAAGCACAAGGCGAATCGAAAGCCTTTCAGACCGCCTTTCTGGGCAAGTTATGGCTGACGTTTAGGGCCAGCCTTTAACTCCGCTACATCCGGCGGAAGTGGATTCCAACAATGCTAAAGCTTAGTTCGATTCCGCATTGTAACCTTAAATGCAGAGCATTTCAGTTAGAGAGTTGGAAATTGTCAAGTGCAATTAATGTCAGATGTCATCAATTATTCTAAGCCCACGAACGAGTGCTCTTTGGGTGCGAGACAGCGAAGACCAGCAGGCATTTAAATCAATTCAATTATGAATGCAATTAAATTAATTTAATGATGCACAATTCACTTTGGGAAAGGGCCATGGCCGCGGCTGCGGCTGGGGCGGGTTCTGGGGCCGATGACAGCAATAATATTCAATTTTTATTATGCAATTGCAGTTAATTAATAATTCAATAAATTTCTGCACAAAACCACTTAAAAGGATTTTCAAAATAATTGTCATCAAATGTGTGCGTGTGTTTGTATCTGTGTGTGTGTCTGTGTGTGTGTCTGTGTGTGTGTCTGTGTGTGTGATCAATTATGCAGTTTATCAAAGAATGAGGCCATTTGAAGAGTGTGTTAATTGCCGAGTGAAGTGCGGTGTAAATTTTTAATTGATATTGGGTTCCTAATCACTTCTTCAGCATGCATTCGCATATTCGCAGGCAGCAGCGCACTATGCACTATGCACCTTGCCGACTCCTGCAATCAAACATGTTCGTCAGACTTCGCCTGCGGTTGAGGCTGCGGCTTCGCCTTCGATCTGTTTGACTTAGAACACATCGAACCGCAACTTGCATGGTGTCTCGCACATGTTCGATCGACTCGAGCGAACACGTTGCTGCTCAAAGAGGGAGGAAGAGAGCCCAGAACTTGAGAGCAGCCTACCATTACGCCTTGGAGCAGATGGAGAATATCGTGAGCCCCCCCTTAGGGAAACTCCAAATAAATTCCGAATTAGAGTGCATTTTACCGAATGGATAAACTAAAACTCAACCCAAATGATTTGCCGAGAAACGACTCTCGGCAAATGAGAACATAAATTGCCTGTCGAGAGTTGTTCTAAGCGAACCCAGAGAAAGAGAGAGATGGAGAGATTCCGTGCCATGGTTTACGATTGTTAGTTTTATTATGCCACACGTTTGCCATTGCCATTCTCATTCCCATTTTAGCATTTCCATCATCATCATCAGCATCATCAACTGAGATGCTGAGATACTCAGAAACTTTGATGGATTTGTGTGTGTGTTTCTGGCCTCGAAAGTGGTATTATGTTAATATTATGTTAATAGTCTCAAGAGCTGCTCTGCTGGCCTTTGAATTAGCCACTGAAATGTCACAGGACTCCTCTGCCTGCCGGTATATGTAAATTGATTGTTAAGGGCTGAGGGCCACGAGGATGGGAGTGGTGTGGGGGGCAAATCGCTTCTCGTAAAGTTCGCCTTGGCTCAATTATGACTTTTAGCAGGTTAGTGCAAGTCTTTTACGACAACCATAGACATAAAACCATCCACAGGCCGCAGTGCAATCAAATTAGTCGAATAAATTAGGCGGGATGCGGGAAGACAATAGTATATGCGGGACTACCAGCCAGAGACTAGCATTGGGAGAGCTGTAGTTGCAACTCAGAAACGCCATCAAACATAAGCTTCATTGAATTCTCCTGAATTCCTGAATTGCGTGTAGATTTTGCTTAAGAGATTCAAAAGAAACCACCAGGTAACAGCTCAATTCACTTGCGCGATCGAACATGTTCGAGGCAACCTTCAATTTACGTGTTTGCTCGTTGTGCTTGCGAGATCGAACCTATGGCCCAACAAGTTTCATAGCAAACAGCCTGCCGTCTGAAACAATCATGTATGAACAACCGAAAGCCTAACAACGAACCTATGGCCCAACAAGTTTCATAGCAAACAGCCTGCCGTCTGAAACAATCATGTATGTACAACCGAAAGCCTAACAACGAACCTATGGCCCAACAAGTTTCATAGCAAACAGCCTGCCGTCTGAAACAATCATGTATGAACAACCGAAAGCCTAACAACGAACCTATGGCCCAACAAGTTTCATAGCAAACAGCCTGCCGTCTGAAACAATCATGTATGAACAACCGAAAGCCTAACAACGAACCTATGGCCCAACAAGTTTCATAGCAAACAGCCTGCCGTCTGAAACAATCATGTATGAAACCGAAAACCGAAAGCCTAACAACTTCAGAAGGATAACTTTACCTATTCCTTACTCTCTTAGACTCCTGTCATATGTCTCACACACACATTTCCCCAGTGATGATGCGAGAAGTGGCAGAACTTTGACTTCTTCCAAGGCTAAAGGCTACTGGGGGTATATGGGGTACAACTCCAATACCACTCAGTAGTTCTTCCATTCTTGTTGTCTTTTCCAAAGATATTCCCATCCAAATGGTATGGTATCTATGGTTTTAGAGAGTATCTATCTGGGGCTTGCTTTTTCCTATGTTATATCCTTCGACTGAAAAGCACGGCTACCGTTGCAGCAGCACAATGCAGGAAGGACAACAGCAACAAAACAACATAATTAAATTTTCGTGTGTGCAGTAGAACGAAAGAACGAACTTGGCTGCTGCTCCACAAAAGACTTTTGGAGGATGAGGGGGAAAGGACTGAAGGGGAAGGCCCAGGACCCAAACGGAAAGCGACGCTCAAAAGATTGACGCTCAAAATCATGAAATATTGCACACAGTTGAAGTGATTTTTATGAACTCTTGAAAAGTAGCTCTCGCAAGAGAGAAAATGGGGTACAAAGGAGAGTGGCAGAGTGGGAGGATTGCCAGCATAAAGGACGGCATTCCACGGGACGCTAACGAGCTTAAAGAGCGCACTGGAAATTGCACCCAAGACAGCCATTCACCCACCCACCCACCATCATCCTTTCAGATGGCTGCAGGTGATTTCCTTGAGGAGTTCCATTGGGTCAAGAGTGGCTCAGATTCAAAGTGGATTCATGGACATGGCATAAAGACATCTGATCACCATTGAAAAGTGATTCTGAATTGGCATAAGCGTTTCATTTACTCTCTGGAAAAGCCCTAGAAAAATCTGCACACAAAATGCTCAAAAAATGGTCTGGACTAGAACTGAAACAATAGTTAAAGTTATATGCGAGAGGCGGAGAAATGGCTGGTGGGGTTGGGCACAAAACTTTGCCCCAGACATTGTGTTGAGTAATTCTTTTGTAATGCGGAAGGAAGCTCCTCCAAAAACACACAACAGCTCGGCGATTTTCTTCAGTTAAGGGGATGAAAACGGCGGTCCCAGAGGATGGATTCTGGGCTGGCAAAAAAAAGTATATACAAAGCGCATAACTGACCTGCGTTCGGTTCGGTTCGGTAGGGCTAGGAGTAACGGACACGGGGTGGCACCAAGATAAATTGCTGCAGTGTTTAGTTAATACTTTTGACCGTCTTATGCCTTGGCCTTTAGTCTGCTGCTGCTGCCGCTACAAGGAACTGGCAGCTGGCTGGACAAGTTTATCTTTTGTTACATTGACTTCCGCTAAAAAGATGCTGAAACTAGAAAACATCTTCTGCTCTCTCTCTCTCTCTCTCTCGGCACTTTTCTCAACTCTTTTTTCTTTTTACTTGCCTTTTGTTGGCTTACATTTCTTCGCAGGTTATCGCTTTGAAGAGAGCTAGACAGAGAGAGACAGAGAGAGAGAGAGGAAGAGCTAAGGGCTAAACAGGAAAAGTTAAACAGAAATTAAAAACGCAGACACACTGAAAGAAAACGGTGTGTAGTAGCGTCCTACTTTAAGAGTATAAACTTTTATTTCTAATTGTTTTTACATACTTTTTCTAATATTTCTTAATTTTAAATATTTAAATTTGTTTTTTATAGATATGTTTCCTTTTTAAAAGATATTTTCAATTATATAAAACATTTTACAAAATATATAAAAATAAAAATTAAAATAAAAACATACAAATTACTTTACAGTTTACTATTATTTATTTTTTTATTATTTGAAAATGTTATTTTTTAGAATTTGTCAATTTTTTTATTTATTATTTTTCAATTATATTTATTTATTCATTATTTATTATTTATTTATTATTATTTATTAAATAAATATTATTTTCAAAAAATTTGAAAAAATATATGAAAAATTAAAATAAAAACTACTTTTCAGCTTGCATATTTATTTTTAATGTTATTTTTTAGTATTATTTATTTATGAATTTTTAATTAATTATTTATTTATTTTATTATTTATTTTGTTTTTTTTTTGTATTTATTTATTTTGCTATGAAAAAAAGAGTTAAATTTGATTTTTATTTTAAAATTTTAAATAAAATATTATAAAAATATATCAAAAATAAAAACATAAAAATTACTTTGCAGTTTACCATTATTTATTTTTTTATTTATTATTTTTAAATTTTATTAATTTTTTTTATTAGTTAAATTTTTTTTTTATTTATTTATTTTGCTATGAAAAAAAGAGTTATGTTATTTAAAAAAATATATAAAAAATTCAAATAAAAACATTAAAAATTACTTTTTAATTTGCCAATTTTTATTTATTTATTATTTTATTTTTCAATTTTTTTTTATTTTTTATTTTTAAATGTTATTTATATATTTTATTTGTTTAATTATTTATTTTTATTCATTTCTTTTGCTATGAAAACAGGAGTTAAATTCGATTTTTATTTCATAAATTTGTCCTATAAACATTTTTATTATAGAACGAAACCCTGCTATAAATTTGTAAACTCTGGAAACATTTTCTGATCTATTTGTTCTGTTTTTGACCCAAAGCAGGCCATTTATTTACTGTTACTTGAACCTCACAGCTGGAGCGTCCAGTTTTTGTAGAGATCCAGTCCCTAGACAACTTTGGCACTATAAATATATACCAATTTCCAGAATGAACACCATCGACTATATTCTGAGCAAAATATGTCTGCGCCGCGTGAACCAGGGGAGCCACTGGGGAAACCTGACGCAGGACAAGATCATCACAATCGTGGTGAAGGCGAGCATTGTGCTGATCAGTGGGTACCTTCTGGTGGCCGGGGCTGCCTGCTTCATCGACAACTGCCACTTGTTCGACAAGAGCCGCAACAAGGCCAAGAAGCAGGCCCAGAGGCAGTTGAAGAAGCTGAATGCCAGCCTGAAGAATTCTGGTGGCAGGAAGCTGGCCATCGGGGACTTGACCGAACAGGAGATGGTGATTGCCGGTGGCTTGGTCATACCCGAGGACATAAACATCCATTGGAGCGATGTGGCCGGCCTGGATCACATTATCCAGGAGCTGAAGGAGACGGTGGTGCTGCCGGTGCAGCACCGAGAGCTGTTCAGGCAGTCGCAGCTGTGGCGCGCCCCCATGGGGGTGCTGCTCCACGGGCCGCCCGGCTGCGGCAAGACACTGATTGCCAAGGCCATGGCCAAGGAGGCGGGCATGCGGTTCATCAACCTGGAGGCGGCCACGCTGACGGACAAGTGGTACGGCGAGACCCAGAAGCTGACCGCCGCCGTCTTCTCGCTGGCCCAGAAGCTGGAGCCCACGATCATATTCATCGACGAGATCGACTCCCTGCTGCGGGCACGGGGCCACAGCGACCACGAGGCCACGGCCATGATGAAGACCCAGTTCATGCAGTTCTGGGATGGCCTGGTCACATCGGGCAGCTCCACCGTGGTGGTCCTGGGGGCCACCAATCGCCCCGAGGACCTGGACATGGCCATCCTCAGGCGCCTGCCAGCCAAATTCTACATTGGCCTGCCCAACGCCAGGCAGCGCGAGGAGTTGCTGCTGCTGATCCTGAAGGACGAAGTGCTGCATGCCTCGGTGGACTGTGAGGAGCTGGCCGCGCGCACCGAGGGCTTCTCTGGCAACGATCTGAAGGAGCTGTGCCGTCAGGCCTGCATGCACCGCATGCGTCAGTTGATGCGCAGCGAATCGATCGATTCATTCCAGGACTGCCAGGACATGGAGCTGCACATGGGAGATCTGCTCGACTCGCTGGCGGTGATGAAGAAATCCAAGTGCCCCTCGTCGTCCGGCCAGACGCAGTCCAAAAATTTCGATTGATTTCAACAAATTTTAGATATGAAACTAAAAAAATGTTGGAGCCTCTTTTTTTGCTTCATTTTCTTTTAGTGTTGGCTAACATTAACCCTTGGTATGCATCTGCTTAGGCCCTTCCGCTACCCTCTGTTTGGTATCGACCTGGCCAATATTTTTCACATTTCATGCCATGCATGCAGGAGGAGCAAGACTGCAAGGCGGAGTGCTGCCTGCCTGCCAAAAGGACAACAGCAGAGGCAGGAGC